>JALAZF010000091.1:11032500-12330000 GCA_022829125.1 Lathyrus tuberosus
CAAGCCTTCTTTGTTTCATCCAGCCTTCTTTTGAGGCCTCGAAAGATGACTCGGTTAGCTGCCTCAGGCTGCCCGTTTGTTTGGGGGTACTCGAAGGATGCGAAGTGCTGCTTCGTGCCCAGTTGGACGACGAAGTCCTGAAACTTCCTGTCCGTGAATTGCGTCCCATTGTCCGTCACTATTGCTTGGGGAATGCCGAAACGTGCAAGGATGTTTCGTTTGTAGAAACGCAGTATGTTGAGGGCAGTTACTTTGGCTAGAGCCTCCGCTTCTATCCATTTTGTGAAGTAGTCTACACCCACTATTAGGTATTTATTCTGATTCGATCCTACTACGAAGGGTCCTAGGATGTCTAGGCCCCACCAGGCGAATGGCCACGGGGAAGACATTGCCTTGAGCTCGTTAGGTGGGGCCAGGTGCATGTCCCCGTGTCGTTGGCATTTATCGCATTTCTTCACGTGTTCTTTCGTGTCGTGCTGCATGGTCGGCCAATAATATCCTGCTCGGAGGGCCTTTCGAGCAAGGGACCTTCCACCGAGATGTTGGGCGTTGATTCCCTCGTGGATTTTGCGCAGGATGTGCGCGACCATTTCTTCCTCGACGCACTTGAGCAGCGGAATGGAGAATCCCCGCCTGTAGAGTTTATCTTCGACCAAGACATAAGAGCAGGCTCTTCGCCTAACTATGCTGGCCTCTTTTGGGTCAGACGGAAGTTTATCTTTGGCGAGAAAGTTGTAAATAGGGGTCATCCAGCAGTTGTTTTCGCCGATCACCTGCACGTCGAGGGTCGGGGAGGCCTTCTCGATACTGGGTCGAGGAAGTACTTCCTGTATGACGGATTTTTTTCCGCCTTTCTTCTTTGTGCTGGCTAGTTTGGATAGCACGTCTGCTCGCACGTTATGTTCGCGGGGAACATGTTTCACTTCCACCGTTGTGAACTTCGCCATTTCCTTCTTGACCACGGCTAAGTATTCAGTCAAGTTGTCATTTTTGTCTTGATATTCTCCTCGGACCTGGAGGGCCACGAGTTGTGAATCTGTGCAGATGACGATTTCTTCCGCGCCTAGGTCCTCGGCTAGGCGTAGCCCAGCGAGGAAGGCCTCGTATTCAGCCTGGTTATTCGAGGTTGGGAAGGATAGGGTGAGTGATACTTCGACGATGATTCCTTCGTTGCTTTTCAGTATGATGCCCGCACCGCTCCCTGCTGAGCTTGAGGCACCGTCCACAAAAATGGTCCTTTTACGTGCTTCGCTCGCGGGGGAGTCTGCGAATGTCATTTCTGCGACGAAGTCGGCCAGAGCCCGGGCTTTGAGAGCTTTCCTGCCTTCATACCAAATGTTAAATTCAGATAGTTCAAGCGACCATTTGAGCATTTGACCGGCCATGTCTGGTCGTCCCAGTAGCTGTTTTATGGGTTGATCTGTTCGAACCACGATCGTGTGGGCCAGGAAGTAGTGTCTTAATCTTCTGGCTACGTTGATGAGGGCCAGAGCCACTTTCTCTATCTGTTGGTATCTCAACTTTGGTCCTTGCAGTGCTTTGCTCGTGAAATATATGGGCTTCTGCCCGTCAGGAGTCTCGCGGATGAGAACGGCGCTTACTACTTCAGTTGCTACGGCGAGGTATAGGTACAACGTTTTGCCGTTGTCCGGGCGAGAGAGGACTGGTGGCTCTGAGAGTGCCCGTTTCAGATGTAGAAGAGCCTTGTCACACTCCTCGGTCTATTCGAATGCTGCCTCCTTACGGAGAAGTTTGAAGAATGGCAGGGCGTGCTGGGCAGATTTGGCCATGAAATGAGATAGTGACGCGAGCATCCCGTTGAGGGACTGGATAAACTTCTTGGACTTGGGCGTAGGAAACTCGGAGAATGCTCAGAACTTATCGGGATTGGCCTCGATTCCTTGTTCCGTTAAGTAGAAGCCGAGGAACTTGCTTGCTCGGACACCGAACGTGCACTTCTCCGGGTTAAAACGCATTTTCTATTTTCTGGCCTGTTCGAAGACCTTTCTCAAATGGGCAGTATGATCGGTTTCCTCGTTGGATTTTATGATCATATCGTCCATGTAGACTTCGAGCATGTCACCTATTTCTCCCCGGAAGACCTTGTTCATCATTCTTTGGTAGGTTGCTCCGGCGTTCATCAGGCCGAAGGGCATTACGTTGTAGTAATAGTTGCCCGATTCGGTCGTGAAGGCCGTGTATTTTTTGTCGGCCATTGCCATTGGAAATTGATTATAGCCCGAGTAGGCGTCCATGAACGATAAAAGTTTAAAACCAGCAGAATTATCAACAAGTTTATCAATATTGGGGAGGGGATAGGCATCTTTTGGGCATGCCTTATTAAGATCAGTGTAATCAATGCACATTTGCCATTTTCCATTAGATTTTTTAACGAGTACAACGTTGGACAGCCAAGTGGTGTACTTGGCCTCCGAAATAAATTTGGCCTCGAGGAGGTCCTTTATAGCTTTTTCTGCAGCCTCCGTTTTCTCCAGAGACTGCTTTCTCCTACGTTATGCTACGACCTTGATGGCCGGGTCAATTGTCAGCTGGTGGCATACGACGGATAGATCCAGGCCGGGCATCTCGACGGAGCTCCAGGAGAAGAGGTCGACATTCTCACGGAGGCATGCTTTGAGTTGTTTCCTCGCGATGTCGGGCAGGTCTGCTCCAATCTTCACTCCCCGCTGAGGGTCGTCGCCGAACAAAACGATCTCGAAGTTGCCATCCGGGATCGGGCGCATCGGATGGGAGCTGCTGCTGGACGATGTGGATGGGTTGGCTGAAGCTGCTCGTTCCTCCTGTTGGTCTTCTTCAGGGAAGCGGCTGTCGAGGTTGATGGAGTCGACCTGGGGCAGAGGCTTGGCTTTCTCGGAGCTGCTTGGCAATGCTGGCTTGCTCAATGCTTTTGGCTTAGACGCAATGGCGTTGAGCCCCTTTGTTGCTGCTTCGAAACACCGTCGCGCAACCTCTATATCGCTGTGGAGGGTGGCGACCATCCCTTTTGAAGTGTAATACTTCATCTTGAGGTGGATCGTTGAAGGCACTGCTACTAACTCGGCCAGGGTTGGTCTTCCGAATATGCACTGGTAAAGCGACGGGCAGTCGATCACCAGAAATTATACCTTGACGGATCTGGGCGTCTCAACTGATCCGAAGGTAACGATCAGTTCGACGTATCCCTAAGGCTTGGTCACTGATTCGTTGAACCCCTGCAAGTCAGACCCTACGTAGGGGGTAAGGTGCGACTCGTCCAGCTGAAGTGTTGAAAACAACTGGGAGTACATAATGTCGACCGAGCTGCCCTGGTCGACGAGGATTCTGCGAACATCGAAGTTCGCCATTCGGGCTCTGACGAGCAAAGGTATGCTCGAGTTTGGAGATCCCCCGAGGAGCTCTTCCCGGTAGAAGGAGATGAGGATAGAGCCCTTCTGGGCCTGATCGAGCGTGGTCACCTTATTAGAGCTTATGTTGATCAGATGCTTGAATTTTCGTTTCTCGGAGCCCACCGTGACTTTGTTGAAGCCCCCGCCGGAGATAACCATGGCGGAGGGAAATGTCTCCCACGGGCTGTGGGTCACGAAATAAGCAGGGGCGCTGAGCCCGTTCGGGACGTAGAAGTCCTCTGGTCGCGATATGGACATAGCGACCTGGATGTTGGTTTCTTCCGAGGAGGGTACTTCCTCCTCTATCTTCTTGGACTCCTGGGCATCCTGCCGAGTAGTGTCCTTCTTCTTCGCGAACTGTTTTAGGTGGCCGTCCCTGATCAGTATCTCAATAGCATCCTTCAGATGGATGCAGTCTTCAGTGGTGTGGCTGTGACTCTTGTGGAAACGACAGTATTTCGACTTGTCCGCGTTGGGTCTGGCCGGTAGTTGTTTGGGGAAGCGGACCCCTGCCTACTTGAATTCGGAGTTCGCACACTCAGACAGTATCTTCTCCCTGGAGACAGTCAGGGGGGTATAGCCTCCCGGGAGTCACGAGGATGGTCCTCGCGTCTCCATTCGCCTCGACAAGATGTTGAGGCTTCCTCACCTCTGGAGGTCCGAGCGTTCTCCTGAGTGCGAGACCGACGGCTTTAGAGAACTCAGAGCCCAGGCGGAGCCCTTGCTCGAGCAGAAATTTCTTCATTTCGTCCGTTGTAGGGACCTGTACTGCTTCTTTGTTGAACTTCTCGATATATGCGCGGAGAGGTTCGTCCTTTCCTTGGATTATGGCCCCAAGGGAGGCCTCAGTCTTGCGATGACGGCGAGAAGCTGTGAAATGCCGTGAGAACATCCTGCCCAGTTGTCTCCATGAGGTGATGGCCTCATCGGGCAGTTGCTTGTACCATGTCATCGCTCCCTTTCGGAGGGTGGTCGGTGAAATTGTGGTACCAGACATGTGATGTTAAGTGCGATGTCACAACAACACACTCTGCACAATGGATAAATTAAACAACAGAAAAACACGCATATATGTTCACCCAGTTCGGTTTCAACTACCTACGTCTGGGGGCTACCAAGCCAGGGATGAAATTCACTACTTGTAGAATTAAATTACAGACTCAACAACCCAGTTGACAATCTGCTAATCTTAATTCCTACTAGTGACTTTCTACCTAAGAAACCACTTAGATATGAGAGCACTACTCAATCCCTAAAACCTCTCAAAGAACAACCTCTTTGAGAAACCTTGATCCTGCTTCACAGCTTTGATCAAGTTACACAACTCTCTATCGCTTCACAGCTTCTAAGAGAGGACAGAAAACAACTCACCAATTCAACCTAGAATGGTGTATACAAAACTCGTACAAAATACTCAAGACACTCAGCCTATGCTCTTGATCTTCTCTCTGTATTTCTGTATCTTCTTCCTTTGATTTATGCACTTTATATAGCTACCTGAATTGGGCTTGGACTTGCTACAATATCTGACTTGATTTGTTATTTAAAACTGAATCTTCAAAACAGATTTTCTCCTAAAATCTTTTCAAATCTTCAACCTTTTAAATCTCCTACAAATCTGCACCAGATCTCCTATGCAGCGAAGAATATCTAACCCAAGATATTCGCATCCAATGAGATAACTTGCTCTCCACAATTCCAGCTAAAACGCAAGCCCTAACAACATCACAAAACCTGATGTTATTAATTCTGCAGATCTAATGTCACAACATCGCTTGTGACATCAGACATCCAAACTTCAACAACTTAAACACTTAACACAGCCCAGTGTTAAGACTCAATGTTGTGACATCACCACCTTGACATCAAACATTGAACAACCTTTGTTTTACCAAAATTCTAGCCAATCCAAGAAACTAACAATCTCCCCCTTTGGCTAATTTTGGCTAAAACAATCTCTGCACCTTCAGAGACTTCAGCAGCGGAATAAACTTGAATAATTTTTGAACTTCAAGCATCAGCATCTTCAATACATAAAGACTTCACTTCACACAAAACTCTGCTGCAGCACCATGTTCAACAGTGCTCCCTCTCAAAACAGGTACCAACATAACAGCAGATCAGCAATTACTCCCCCTTAATTTCCGCACTTCTGCATCACATCACTTTAGCAGCATTTGACATTTGTACTCTTTGATACACTTGGCTCTCTTAGCTATTTTCTTTCTTGGCTATTTCTCCCCCTTTTTAGCCACAATTTGACAAACCCCATCAAGTAAGTCTAACGACAGTTAGTACTACCCTAGCTCTCATTGTCAGTCTCACAGACAGCAAAAAGACATAACAAATCATAGAACAAAACAGGTGCATATACTTGCACAATATTCAAATTACAAACCAAGCACAACAGTGCAGAATCAAAAACTAAAACTACTATCTAAGAAAAACAGTAAAAGCTTTAATCATCTGAGCTGAGATCTTCTTCGTCTTCTTTTGAGCTGTCATTATCAGATTCATCTTTCTTATCAGCAACTTCTTTCTCACTTTCTTTTTCTGTCATCTTCAGAGTCATAAGTAATCTTTTAAACTTCTCATTTCTTTCAGTGCTTACTCTGATGACTTCATCTAATTCTTTACAGGCTTCCTCCAGTTCAGAAATCATATCAGTCTTGACATGAGTATGATGAGTAGATGTTGAGGCAGATGTCTTGACATGATCAACAACATGTTTTCCTCCAAACAACTTTTGATGAAAAGACAAGTCAGATTTCCTTCTACAAACACTATCATACTGGTGAAGAATCCCAGGATGCTGAGACAGAATTATCCCACAAATGAGGGATGGAAATGCAATAGGCAATTTCATTGCTCTTGTTGCAGCATGCTTGATAGTCTAATTATAAATGTAAGAGCCATAATCAATTAGTCTCTTTGTTCCAATGGCATAAACTAATTTGCCCAAACCAGCAGAAACAGAGGTCTTGTGGTTTGTAGGAACCTAGTTAACAACACTTATTCTATGAAGAATAGCATATTTCACACTTAATAAACTTGCTGACAACTTTCCATTTGAGGGCCAAACTTCTACCTGACCGGCTGTGATTTCTTTGCTGATAACATTATTAGAAACTTCTAATTCTCCATAATCTTCCTCACTTCTTCCAAAGTAGGCATTAATCACCTTAGGAGAGAACCAAACACACTTACCCCTAATAGTAACTCTTCTGAAAGTTAGGCTTTTGCTGTCATTAATAGACTCAGGGATATTCACTATAAATTCTCTGACCAGTCTATCATAGCAACTAGTCAATCGTGATACAGTCCTCATGAGACCAGCAAACTTAATTAGATCTACAATTTCAGTAGACTCTAAATCATCTGTAACTAGCTCTCTTTCCAGAGTTATCCTTCTCTGGCTCACACAATTCCACATGGATGCACTACTGGCACAGTGAAATGAGATGTCATCAGGAACTTGATCAGCAGCTTTGTTCCTCACAGGGTTGATGTCTTGAACATCACACTCTGAATCTGATTCTTCCCTGATTCTCCTCTTTTTGCCAGAAATGGCAACTTTGCTCCATGACTTGGGAGAGCCTGCAACTAAAGTCCTTTTCTTATCCTTCCTCCTTCTTGCTATCGCATTACCAATGATATCATTATCAGACGAGTCCTCAACATCTATAACCTCAACCTGATCCTTCCCTTTATAACTGTGACTTTCAACCCTAGGGGAAGATGTTCTGACATCAGGGATGACATCAGTATCTTTAAGATCTTCTTCTTTACTACCACCTTCAGCGTCTTGAATCACAGACAAGGCCAGTCTGTGAAGATTGGTGTCCTCACTTTGAGAGCCCACCTGTTCAGCAGGCATTTGCCTTAAAGGGACAGAAATCCCTTTCACACGTATTCCCTTCTCAAGAATTTTGGTGGCAATCTGCTCCAAATGCATGTCCACATCATACTTCTCCTCAATAGCTTGAGAGGATGATGACCTAGTTTCAGTTTTATTCAACTTGGTAGAAGGTTTAGAGTTACCTGAATCTGTGAGTGCCATAGAAATGTGTTCTTTGTCAACATATTCTTTATCCGATGAAGCCCTAGTTCATACATGCGCAGGTCTTTAAGAATCAGAGTTCTTGGAAGGAGAAGACATCGTTCCTTTGTAACAGACTAGGTTTAGAGAGGATTTTTCTATTCTGTTGAGATTAAGGGAGATGAACAGTTGAGAAGAGAAAGCTTTGATGAATCTTGATATAGAATCAATATGGTAAGGCGCCTGATTTTGAGTACCTCTTAATGACCAATCACTGATTTTCTCCCTCCAAATTAAATTACCTTTTAAAAATTCAAAATGATTCACATCAGAGCTCATTAAAACTGATTGACCTTTCAGCATCCTTTCACACCTGATGTCATAGTCTGATGTTATAACATCAACTTGAACATCATCAGTTGAATTAGCTTAAAGAAGAATCCATTGATAGCAGTTATATTTGGATCTGGCACCCTTCATAACAACCTGATTACGCTCATCAGCTACCACACACTCATCTTTGGTGTAGTTAACTTTGTAACCTTCTTCACACAGTTGGCTGATGCTGATCAAATTAGCATCCAGACCATTGACAAGAAGAACATTGTCAATTTCAGGTCCACCACCATGTTTTACTCTTCCAACTCCTGTAACCACTCTTGTATCTCCATTTCCAAAGATTACATCATTTGAAGAGAAAGCAACAGTATCTTCCAATTTAGCTTTAGATCCAGTCATGTTCTTTGAGCATCCACTATCAAAGTACCATGTATCCTTATCAAACTGCCTATCTGAAGTGTGGGCCAAAAGACATTTCACCTTCTCCTTAGGAACCCATTATTTAACAACTTTGGTCCTGACCTCCTTTAGTTTTCTTTGAGGAGCAGATTGTGGATAACCATGCAGTTTAAAACAAGAGTACTGCATATGTCCAAACCTTCCACAATAGAAGCATCTAACTCTTTCATCTCTGAATTGGTTATATCTTCTACCATTATGATGATGATATTGCCGTGGCTCCCACCCATAATGTTGTCTCCTTCTTCCATAGTTGGCCTGTCTTCTATGGTGCTGTTGTCTTTTACCATAGGTAGACTGTTTCCTGACCTGAGGATGTTGTCTTCTAGGTTGTCTCCTATGGTGATGAGGCTTCCTTCTTCCATAGTAATGAGGCACAACATTGTTGTATCCATATCCATATCCATACCAGTTACCCTGATGTTGAGACATCTGATGAAACCTGTTCTGATTGGACTTAACAGCCTCCATGCTCTTGTGATATTTAGGAGGCATATACTGACTAGCTCCTTGAGGTTGCACCTTCCTTTGATGAGTACTATTTTTCTTCTCAACATTCTATGGTTGAACAACCTTCTTAGGTGTAGAATCATGTCTCTTAGTTTGATGTTGAGACAATGGTTGAGACATCTCCTTCTTTGTTCCTGAAGTGCTAGCTTCTGTAGAACCCTTTTCCTCAACCATATATCATATACCAGATTTATCTCCAGCGGCTTTCTCTGACTGAAGAATCTTATCAAGAGTAGTTGTACCACTGTTCATCATCCTAACGGATTTTGTCATCTGATCAAGTTGAGATTTAATCAACAGAACCTCATTTTCCAGATCAGCTTTAGCATTCTCAAGCTGAGCAATCTGTTGCTTGTGACACTTGTTTTCTTGACAAATCTCAGCACTTTTTAAACACAGCTCTTGATAAGTAGATGCTAACTCCTCATAAGTTATTTCTCCATCACTATCATCATAAAAAACAACAGTTCCTGTTAAGGCTCTAACATGCTTTGCTGACTCACCTTCACTTTCACTATCAGAGTCAGACCAGGAAACTGACATGCCCTTCTTCTGCTTCATCAAGAATGTGGGACATTCTTTCTTGACATGTCCATACCCTTCACATTCAAAGCACTAAACACCTTTATCCTGAGCAGTCTTCTCTTCATCTTTCTCTTTTGACTTGCTGATATCAGAAGGGATGTTCTTGACATTAGGCTTGTAGTTATTATTCATCCTCTTGACCACTTTGTTGAACTGCCTTCCCAACATAGCAATGGCTTGAGACAGATCTTCTTGAGAATCATCATCTTTGACTTTCTTAGCTTCTGCAGGAGTGGAGACCAAAACTATACTCTTGGGCTTCTTTTCTGGTTCTTCCTTATTCAAACCAAGCTCAAAGGTTTGAAGAGATCCAATGAGCTCATCAACCCTCATCTTGCTGATTTCTTGAGCTTCTTTAATTGCAGTCACCTTCATCTTGTACCTCTTAGGAAGGGACCTAAGGATTTTCCTTACAAGCTTTTCTTCTGACATCTTTTCTCCAAGAGCACTGGATGCATTGGCCAGCTCAAGAACACTCATGTGGAAGTCATGGATAGTCTCATCTTCCTTCATCTTCAGACTTTCAAACTTCGACGTTAGAAGCTGAAGTCTTGACATCTTAACTCTAGATGTTCCTTCATGTGTAGCCTTCAAAATATCCCACGCTTCCTTAGCAACTTCACAGGTATTGATCAACCCGAATATATTCTTATCCACTCCATTGAAAATTGCATTTAGAGCTTTGGAATTACCAAGGGCAAGCTCATCTTCTTCCTTGGTCCATTCTTCTTCAGGCTTCGGCTTTGAGGTGTCCTCTTTATCTTTCCCAACATCATCTTTTTCAAACACAACAGGTGCTTTCCATTCTTTAATGATACCCTTCCAAGCCCTGCTGTCCAAGGATTTCAAAAAGGTGATCATCCTTGGCTTCCAATAATCATAATTCGAGCCATCCAAAATAGGGGGTCTGTTGACAAATCCTCCAACTTCTTTGTCCATCTTTATACCAGAAAGTAACTTCCATAGATCTCACCCAGAGACAGACAGGATGCCTGCTCTGATACCAATTGAAATTCTGGTACCAGACGTGGGATGTTAAGTGCGATGTCACAACAACACACTCTGCACAATGGACAAATTAAACAACAGAAAAACACGCAGATATGTTCACCCAATTCGGTTTCAACTACCTACGTCTGGGGGCTACCAAGCCAGGGATGAAATTCACTACTTGTAGAATTAAATTACAGACTCAACAACCCAGTTGACAATCTCCTAATCTTAATTCCTACTAGTGACTTTCTACCTAAGAAACCACTTAGACATGAGAGCACTACTCAATCCCTAAAACCTCTCAAAGAACAACCTCTTTGAGAAACCTTGATCCTGCTTCACAGCTTTGATCAAGTTACACAACTCTCTATCGCTTCACAGCTTCTAAGAGAGGACAGAAAACAACTCACCAATTCAACCTAGAATGGTGTATACAAAACTCGTACAAAATACTCAAGACACTCAGCCTATGCTCTTGATCTTCTCTCTGTATTTCTGTATCTTCTTCCTTTGATTTATGCGCTTTATATAGCTACCTGAATTGGGCTTGGACTTGCTACAATATCTGACTTGATTTGTTATTTAAAACTGAATCTTCAAAACAGATTTTCTCCTAAAATCTTTTCAAATCTTCAACCTTTTAAATCTCCTACAAATCTGCACCATATCTCCTATGCAGCGAAGAATATCTAACCCAAGATATTCGCATCCAATGAGACAACTTGTTCTCCACAATTCCAGCTAAAACGCAAGCCCTAACAACATCACAAAACCTGATGTTATTAATTCTGCAGATCTAATGTCACAACATCGCTTGTGACATCAGACATCCAAACTTCAGCAACTTAAACACTTAACACAGCCCAGTGTTAAGACTCAATGTTGTGACATCACCACCTTGACATCAAACATTGAACAACCTTTGTTTTACCAAAATTCTAGCCAATCCAAGAAACTAACAGTCGGAAATAGCTGGCATTTGATGGCGCCTCGTACACCGCGGTAGTCCAATAGCGCATCGATGTTCTCGATGTGCTCGTTGGGGTCACTGGTCCCGTCGTACGTGCCCAGTGACGGGGGCTTCTCCAGGCCCTTAGGGAGACGGGTAGCCAAGATTTCCTGGGACAATGGGCCGTGAGGCTCATCGTCGCTGCTAGAACTGGTGAATGACGGGGACCGAAGGGTACGCTCGCGGCGGCGGTTCCTTCGGGGAGAAGGGGAATGGTTCCTTCGAGGAGAAGGTGAGCGATTCCTTCGGGGATGCGGTGAATGGGCCCGACCTTTTGACTTTACCGGGGGAGACTGCTCGTTCCTTCGAGTCCTCTTGTGGCTGGGAGAGTGCTGGTCACGCGGGGAAACCTGGTCACGCTTCCGGGCAGCGCGAGGGTCAGGCTCTTGGCGCAATCTCCGGTCAATATCTCTTCGGGGCTGCGGGCTCCTTAATCGTCGCCGGTTCCTCCGCGGAGGAGGGGATCTTGGATGGCTGGACTCTTCCAACGCCCCAATCCTCTCGTTCTGCTGCAAGATCAGGGTGTTGTTTTTGTTGATCGCCTCCAGGAGGCCTGCCACGTCCAGGTCGGCGTTGGGCGGAATAGGAATGGGCTGGACGTCCAGCGTAGGCTGATCGTTGTTGCGGTCAGCAGGGGTGGGGGAAGGAGAAGTTGTGGCTCCGTCCCTCAGAAAATAGGCATCTCGGAGAAGAGATGATTGGCCTTTAACGTCAGTCTTGTTGACGGGGAGGACAGCGGTTTGTAGAGCACCTTTGGCATGATCTTGAGAGGCCATGATGATGATGATCTTTGAAAATTGTTTTGATCTTTGGTTTCTGGGGAAAGAAAGACGGGGAGAACAATGATACCCACAGATGGCGCCACTAATCTAGAAGGCTGGATCAGATCCTATAGAAGTGGGCCACCAAGTATGTCTGGGATGCTGGTCGTATAGAGAGGAGGAGGGGGTGTACCTGCAAGGCACTCCGACGCTCAAGTAAGAAAAGGTCAGAGAAAGAGGGGCAAGTACAAAGTGTTAGTTCGTAGGGTGAATATTGGATACCTGACCCTCTCAAGTGATAGGGTTTATATATAGCCCCCAGCGCGTGGCCAACAGTCCTATTTTCGGGGCGATATAACCGTTTTCCCCGAAGAATAGGTAACTACCCAAACTAGCCGTTATGTCGGGTAGGGTGCCCAAAACTAGCCGTTATGTCGGGCATAGGCGTAGTCTCGGGCACCTGCCCACAGCTGTTCGGGGAGTGGATGAGCCGTGCGTAACAGACATCGTTTCCGGGGAGGTACGATGCAGTCCCTGCCCGGTTGGAAGGGCAGAAAAGTAACTTTTTCCCCTTTGTGGATTGGACTTAGGAAATTTGGGCCGCTTTGGAGTAGAAGTGGATTGGGCCGTGTCTGGCCATTGGTCCAGTCCAGAACAGTTCTCTTGTTGCAACTAATCCATCTTTTTCTTCAGATTAGCTCAAGTATTATATTGGTGCGACAGCTTGGCTGAATGAAGACCAAAGGGAAACATAAGATACCTGGAAAAGGCAAAACACAATGCACAATGATGCGAATGCAAATGTTTCATTCAGCTTTCAAGAATCTTTAAAATATAAAGCAATTGCAAACATTGTAAAGAACAAAACTTTTTTGAAATACTGATAAACATCTCATTTTATTGAATATTGGAAAGAGCTACCCTTGGAAGTACAAGTTACAAAGGATCAAAAAAATTAGAAAAAACTAGATCCTAAAGATCATCTAATGATAATCCAAGCAGATACTTCCTTCGGAGTCTCTTAATCTTTCTCTCATAGTTGTCATTCATGGCGGTCTTGTCTAACATGAGTTGATCCACAATACCCTTCCAAGCACCGAAAGCAGGAGGCTGCAATGATGAAGTAGTAGAGGAAAATAAATCCTCTCCATGTCTCTTCATAACACGTCGCTCAAGCAACTCAATCAAATCATCTCTCTCCTTCATCTGCATTTACAACTCTAACTTCTCAAGGTTTGAAACGCGAAACTTAGATTCCCAAAGATCTTTTTGTTCCTTCATCTTGGCCAAACCATCTTGAAGAGTCTTCACATCATCAGAAGGAATAGGGAGTGGTGTAGCGACCATTGTAGCATGGGTTTCTCAAAAGGATAAGGCATTTTGAGCTCCTTAGCTCTCTCCTTCACCCAAAGTGTATAAGGCTCCAAGGCAATGGAAACTTGATTTCCATGTTGTCCTCTATACATCCTATGAATCTTAGTCCAGGCATGAGCCATTATTCCTCTCAAACCAAAAGAGTCATCCCCTCCTTGGAAAAACAAACCCTCTAATAGAATATTTTTAGGCTTATCCTTCAACATATAACCCAGCTGACGGCGAGCTAAACTCGGGTTATAATTAATTCCACCTTGTGTACCAAGGAGAGTCACATTGGAGAATTCCCCATAACTATCAATAATCTGGACATTCTCATAAATAGAAGAAGACCAAGTAATGTCAGCATGAGTAAGGGACATGATCCTCTGAGACCACCTTAAACAGTTCTTGTTCTCCCTAAAAGCAGATGACTGTGGCAAGTACGAAATAAACCACTTGTACAACGATGGTACCATTCCCCTTAGAAGTCCTATGATGGATGGATAAGTAAGTATCACTGAGTAAAGTCGGAACAGAGTTCCCAATCAAGAAAATCCTAATAGCATTAACATCCACAAAGTTGTCAACGTTAGGGAATAAGACTAGTCTGTAGATAAGCAATGCAAATATATCCTCAAACGCCAATGTGCTACCAACATTAGCAAATAAAGTGGTTTTCCCAATCAAGAACTTAGAAGTCAAACCCTTGATGCCTCCCTTAACCATAAGGTTAGCATCTATATCAGATTTCGTCAAATGGGTGGCTGCAGCAATATCTTGGGGTTTAAGAACTTCCTCCAAACCAATATAAGGAACCTTATCAGAAACTGGTATACCCAACAGATAAGCATACTACTCCAAGGTAGGCATGAGCTGATAATCAGGAAAAGTAAAGCATCGGTAGACAGGATCATAGAATTGCATAAGGGTATTCAGAATTCCATCATCAATGTTGGTAGAAAGAACAGATAGAAGTCTCCCATGACGAGATTTGAAGTCTGCACGATTAACTACCAAGGATGCTAGCTTTTTCAAATTACTAAGATCAGGATCTCAGAAACCATACTTCTGAGTATTTCTCCTTCTAATGTCCATGATCACAATCTCTAAGATCCTTGAAAACTGATTGAAACAAAATGTCTATGAATACATGAGTTCATGCGTGCAACAACCACAAGCAAGATCACACAAAGCACACTGGTTCAAAGGTTCGAGTCATGAGCATGGAGCCAAGGGCAAGAACCAACCCACAATGGTATGTACTAAGGTTATATTAGGACCTATAGAACAAAGTTCTAAAAAGTTCCCAAAGTTATAATTCCATCTTTTGGATATTATCGGCTTAAACGACTACTCGTCAGTCAACAATATTCTCAAGAGAAACTCGTCTAAGTGTGGTATTGCATAACAACTCATTCAAGTTTACACCTGAACAGCCACCGCACCACGTCCTAATAAGGTCAAGATGGGTTAAAGTGTTCTAAGGTCTTCAGCTTCTCGGGCTCCCAGGTCAGAAAAAGTAATGGCAAATACGACTACTTGTATGACATCAGTAATCCCAAAGGGGCCTCCACTGAGCGGGGGATCTCAAGTCAGCTTAGTAAGGACTACTTCACGTAAGCCAAACAAGACTATACCACCCTCTTATCATAAGTGCACTCAAGTCTAGGTATAGGACTTATCTCACCACATAGAGATCACCAAGCACCCAAACAGAACAAGCAATAACAAACAAATCAAACAAATCAAACAAAAAGGGAAAATAAATCAAAGTAGGCTGCACCCGCCAAGAGCCAGAGTCCCTAGCAGAGTCGCCACTTTTCTGTAGCGGGGAAATTTGTGAGTGTATGTTATTGATTAACTTAACTCATAAATGCAAGAGTCGCCACCACACTTTTATTTTATCCAAAAGGAAAGGAAAAAGAGCGAACAAAACCTAAACAAGTTCTAAAATGAACAAACAGAGAATGGGCAAGGGGGTTGGTTACGCTAAGGGAAGGTGTTAGCACCAGAAACGTCTATAGTACTCTATAGGAGCCCTTTGAAATATCTACGCTTTTTGGTTTGAAAAGGTTTGTTTGAAATGAGACTGAGGAGATGAGAAGAGAAGTATTTTTTAGTTTTTTGTGTTTGGAGAGACTTCTTAAGCCCCATGCCTACGTACCCACAAAGTGCAATATAGGATCAAAATCTCGTAGTTCGTGGTACAAATAACAAAAATTTGTTTGTTATAATTGATTTTAAATGTAAAGATGAGTCATCATTTTTAGGAGAAAACTACGACTAGTTTCCCACAAGTATAAGAAAATAACATTTGCATCACCTTAAGATGGAGGATTTTTGCTTGGATTAGAATCAACAAGTCTATCACTCGACTTCTAAGTGGAAAATGTCAACATCTTAAATACTATGGGGAATAGGAGAATTACATCTCAACTATGAAAATGACTCATGTCTACACTTTTGAAAATTTTTAAAAGAAAAAGTGCACAAAAGCTGAAAAGGTTTGAATGAGTTTTTGTATTTTTTAGGTCTTTTTGAAATCAGTCAAAGTATGATTAACATTGATTGACATTTATTAAAGAAAATAAATTTTGAAAATCACTTGACCAAAGTCAAGGTTTTTTTATGAAAGAGGTTTAATTTTTTTTTAAAAAGAAGGTTTTTAAAAAAAGAGAGAAGATTTTGAAAATTGAAGAAGGGGTGGAGCAGAAGTGACTATCCTAAAGCTAAAAGATAAAAGCTAAGGATAAGAATGGTCTAACCACACAAGTAAGCTCCACAACATAAGCGTTCATTCCTTTAGATTAGGCCTTGATCAAGATAGGTCTTCAAAAGAGAACTCCAAGTACCCAAAATCCAAGGTTTACCATCACAAACTTCCAAGCATAGGTTAAGATCCTAGTTCTAAGTCCAAAGTTCCATGTCCAATGCAAAGGATAGTAACCATAGTCCACAATTAAGAGAACAAGTTTTTTAGGGGTTTAAACCTTTATTAATGTTTTTGGTCCAAATGGTCAAAAGAAAAGGAGCATAAACAGAAACAAATGGTCCAAGTAGACAGAGAAAAAAAATGGCAGAAACATAAACAAAGAATATGATATATGATAACATAAAGCATAAAAAATAAAGAGAGATAGGGAGCAGGAAGGAAGCATAAACATAGCACAATTAATATAACAATATAGAGCAATAGTGATCCAAAATGAGAGAACAAGTTTTGTTGTTTTTCGGAAATGCTCAACTAGTCATCCTTGAGAATGAAAATATGGTCTCATACATTATCATGAGGAGGGCTCCAACTCGGATAAAATAAACGAGTATGCCAACTAACCCCCACGGGTAACAAGAGAAATCCAATCTATTTCAAACTACGCCATGAAAGAGTAGGACACTGATAATTCACTTACAAAACACAACGTTTTTCCGATTTCGGGACAATTTAGCGCTATGCTAAGCAATTGTAATCGGGCTTATGTAGAAACCACGACTATTTGAGGTCGGTCAATAACAATGTTAGTGTTAATGCATGCTGGAGAGGTGATATGTAGATCACTCTCTATAAGCAATACTGCACGAAAAAAAAAGGTAACGATCTCATCTTCATCAAGAACTTAGAATAAGTTCCAATGATATCGAAGATTTTCACTTATCAAAAGAAAAAGAAGAAGAGGGGAAGGGAAGCCAAATTGAATTACAATATTTAAATCATTCCATTTTTAAGTTCCATAACTCTTCTTGGTGGATTAAAGTACTAAACCTGTCACTAATTCAAAGCACCTAAAATGAATCCAATGATCCACTTAAAGATAGATTTGAATAAATGAAGGTTTATCCAACCTCATCTAACACCCAAAGTCCATGGAATTTAAAGAGAGATTTGATCAACAAACACTACAATTCAAGGCAAAACCAAAGGAAATGGAAGAAGAAAGGAAAAAAAAAACTCAAACCAGTCCCAAAAAAAGCCAAAAACACAAATCTGCTACTGGTTAATCGATTAAGCATTTGCATGTGTAAATTGATTAATCAATTAACCCTGGCAGGATAACAAAAAAATTTGAAAAAAAAATCAGCATTTTCATGATTCAATCATTTCTTCAAACACCTCATGATCATGAATGCAATTGAGCAAGAAGATTCATGTAAAACAACAACAAATAACGCCAATAAAACACAATTGGCAAAATCCAAAGACCAAGTAACAAGAATCAATAAGAGATCACATTGTGGAAGATGAAACAAGCATACCAATGGTGGAACAAGGGTTTACCACTTCCAAATCTGAAAATGCTTCAAATCAACTTCAAGAACCACACTCCAAAGCCTTGATCTACAGAAATTGATGATGAAAAAGTGTTTTGATGGATTTTTAGCTCAAATATTAGTAAGCTTCAATGAAAAGCTTACTAACTTTTAATGGAAGAAAGAGCTTTGGTGAATTTGGGTAGATGAAGAAAATTGAGAATTGGGAAGAATTTTGACAAGGTAAATTTGGATATCAAAAGCTTCTAGAATGAATGAAATGAGGTCTTTATTTATAGAATTTAGGCTTGGAAATTTTGGTGGCTTGAAGCTTGGTTTGGAGCCAAAATTAGGCTTGGAATTTGGATTTGGAGGCAAAATCAAGATCAAGTGGTGATTAATGAGGGTGTATGGTGGGAATTAATTGTGATTATGTAGGGGAATTAAAATGAGGCGATCTAGAATATTCTCATGATGAAACAAGTGAAATTTGGTGTCAAATGATGCAGAATTTGAAAATTCTGTTTTTAGCCAAAAAAACGCACTGGTTAGTCGATTAACCATTTTGTACATGCATTTGGTTAATCGATTAACACAATGAAAAAGTGAGAAAATGGCTTTTTGATATGATGTCTTGGCCCTAGCTCGATTCTTTTTGCTTGTCAAAGAAGGCATGGAAATAAACACATGAACCATGGAGTCTCTTGAATAATAGTCAATTAAATCTTGGAAAACTCTTGATCAAATGATTTTGAATTGTTTGCAGATCAACTTTGACTTTGTTCAGATGAATTTAATTCGAGCTGAGGAACTGGTATTTGATATTCTTGATCCAAATCTCTTTCCAAAAAAAGTTAGTAAAGGGAAAAACAAACATATTTTTGAATTTTAATTAAGGGTTAGTAAACATAAACATAAACAAACATCAAGCAAACAAGAAAACATGGGTGCTTGCTGATCTCCCTCAAGAGCAAATCTACATAGGAGGGCAAGAGAACCAAAGTTTGTGATCTTGCTTGTGGTATGAGATGCAATTGACATGTGGGATCTTAGGGGTGAAAATTAGGGTATTACAACCACCATATTTTCCCCTAAGGATTAGAAAAGATAAATAAGACAAACAATTTAGCAAGTTCATGGAGATTCGTAATCAACTTCACATCAACATACCCTTGATTGAAGTTATTCAAAAAATTCCAAATTATTCTAAGTTCATAAAGGATGTGTTGAAAAAGAGTAAGAGAGTGGGAGAGTTTTCTATTGTAGCACTAACTCAAGAATATAGTCATTTTGTTCTAGGAAAGTTACCATCCAAGTTGAAAGATCCTAGAATTTTCACCATACCATGCAATATAGGAGATTATTTTTGTGGAAGAACATTGTGTTACATTGGAGCAAGTATAAACCTCGTGCCCTTATCTATTTTTAAGAATCTAAGCATTAGAACTACAAGGCTAACAACCATCTCACTTCAATAGGCTAACAGAAGCATTTGCTACCCTCAAAGAAAGACTGGAGATGTTCTAGTAAAGATGGACAAATTTGTATTTCCAACTAACTTTATAATCATGGATTTTAGCACTGATGAAGACACCTCTATCCTTTTGGGAAGAGAATTTCTTACAATAGGAAGAACTCTAATATATCTTGAGAAGGGATAACTCACTATGAGGATAAATTGGCAGCAAGTGGTATTCAAAGTCCTTAGTGCATTAAAATACCCTGAGGAAGATATAGTTGACTACTAATTAATATCCAATTGGGATTTCCTTGTTCACAAGCAGGTTGTTAAAAGTAAGGACGAGTTTGAACAAGAGTTGGGTAAAGAAT
Organism: Lathyrus tuberosus; assembly: GCA_022829125.1. NCBI lineage: Eukaryota > Viridiplantae > Streptophyta > Magnoliopsida > Fabales > Fabaceae > Lathyrus > Lathyrus tuberosus. The sequence goes on from JALAZF010000091.1 coordinate 11,052,013, forward strand.
ACAATAATGCATTGGTACGAGAAGGTATTATAAGTGGACCTCTTCTCCCAAAGGAGCGCAGGATGGAACACTTTGAAACCTTGGAAATTACAATTGAGTTGATGGAATAAAATGTTTCATCCATTGAGAAACCCCATGAGCTGGAACTGAAGCAACTCCCTTCTTAATTGCAATATTCCTATCAAGAGGCAAGACTAACGTTGCCAGTGTCATCGCTACTGATCAATTTGATGAGCAAAAATGTCAACTTCTGGTACTTCTGAAAAAAGCACAAAAAAGTTATTGCTTGGAAATTTTTGACATTAAGGGGATCATGATTTGTATGCACAAACTATAATTTGAAGAAAATGCCAAGAATAGTATTGAGGGCCAAAGAAGGTTGAAAATTATCATGTGAGATATGGTGAAGAAGGAGATTATCAAGTGGTTGAATGCATGAATTATTTATCCTATTTGTGTGTGTGTGTGTGTGTGTGTGTGTGTGTGTGTGTGTGTGTGTGTGTTAGCCCTATTCAATATGTCTTAAAGAAAGGTGGTATGATTGTGATATAGAATGAGAAAAAAGGAGCTAATTATTTCAAGAGCAGTCACAAGTTGGAGAATACGCATGGATTACAAAACGTTAAACAAGGCTACAAGGAAGGACCGTTTCCCTCTTCCATTTATTGATCAAATGCTAGACATGCTGGCTGGAAAGGAGTTTTATTGTTTTCTTGATGGCCACTTAAACTATAATTAAATTACAATAGCTCCTGAAGGACAGAATAAGATAACATTCACATATTCCTATGAAACCTTTCCCTTTAGAAGGATACCATTTGGATTGTGTAATGCTCCAACAACATTTCAAATATGCATAATGAATATTTTCTCTAATCTTATTGAATACTCTATGGAGTATTTATAGTGTTGGGAGAATCATTTCAAGGATGTTTGGACAACATGGAGTTGGCGATAAGAAGGTGTGAAGAGAGAAATTTGGTGTTGAATTGTGATAAATTTCATTTTATGGTGAAGGAAGGAATAATCTTGGGACACATAAATTCTAAGGTAGGATTAGAGGTGGGTCGAGCTAAGTCTGAGTTCATCGAAAAGTTAACTCCACCATCCAATATTAAGGGCATACGAAGTTTTTTTGGTCTTATTAGATTATATAGGAGGTTTATCAGTGATTTTTTTTAAATTACGAAGCCTCTATGTCAGCTGCTGCAACATGACGTACCATATGTCTTCAATGCTAAGTGTGAACAAGCTTTCAAGGCTTTGAAAAAGGCATTGATATCTGCACCAATTGTTAAAGCACTTGATTGGATCCATCAATTTAAACTTATGTGTGATGCAAGTGACCTTGCCAAGTATAATGAATTCTTTATCTAGGCGTGTAATATTCCATATGCTAAGGGTTTCCAAATATTAGCTAACTTTAGTCTCAAATAATTTATTATTTTATGTTTGATTATTTATTAAAGAACTATTCTGGCGTGAAAATTAATATTATGATATTTTACTGGAGTATGTATCTCTTTGATACAAGGCTTAGGAAATTGACATACGAGAATATTTATGGAGTTAGTTGATGATTCAACAAAAAAAATTACATTGGGAAAAAAGTTGTGATGGTAAGGAAGATTGAGAAGGTGGTAAACAAAGTTAAAAAAATAGCTTATCCGTGCATGACGACACTAAAACACTAAACTCCAACAGATTATATTAGGATTTCGTGTCATTTTTAAAATTCTAAAACAAGCATTCTCTATCTTCATTGAAATGTTCTATGTATATAACAATGTAACCTCAATTTTTTTTATGATATTATAAATTTAACGCTTTACAATATATTTCTTTATATACAAACTAATATTTTATTCACTTTATATTACATAACATCAATCATCATGTTAATTTATAAGTAGAATAAATATTTGGTTTACATCATAATAGCTTTTTTTTATTAAAGTTGATAAATATAATTATGAAATGACTTTGTTTTATATATATATATATATACATAAATAAGTAACAACATTGGAATTAGAAACAGGAAGATTCAAACATAGTATTTGAAATCATATATAATTTCTTTCAATTTGTTAGGTACAACTGCAAATATTTCCAATGCACGTCATATTTTTAGGCGGAGAACAACCAATATATGGACAATCGTAGTCATGGGTACAAAAATAAAATGCTGCAACATGAAACAATAATATAATATTATTATTGAATGAAGATTAAAAATTGTGTATAAGTTAAAGAGGAAAATTTGAAAATGATCATAAAAGACCTTACCGTCGATTAAAGCTAGAAACAATGAAAGAAAGATGACCATAATGAATACAAACTTGTAAACTTTAGCCATATTTTTTCTTATTTGCATTTATCACACATAAAATTATTGGAATACATAATAGTATAGAAAACTCATGTTATATGTACTTCAATTAAATAGTATTAGTACTTGTAGAATAGTAATAAACTCTTAAAATAATTAAAATAATTACTGAATGTCTCTTATGTAAATTGATGTGGTTCGGTTGCCCTTTACCTTGGTGATTTCATTACTTGAATTTAGTAAGAAATGTAGTAAATTGGTTAGCAAAATTCAATTTTTATTATAATCTTCCATGGTTATATTTTATTTCTTTTTTAATCTTTCATGATATTTGAAAGAGATTCATATTTGTTTGTTTCATTTTTTATTCAAAAAAGAAGGTATAAATGTTTTAAAATACAAAAATATATGCAATTACCTTTTAATTTTAACATTTTATTTGATTTTTCTAGCTCTTACTTTGGAAGCACATGGTTTATAAAAGATTTGTTTTCTTCAAAAAACATATATGTGTTTCTTTTAGTTTGCTTTTCGCACTCTGGTTCTCGGGGGAAAAGGGCCATAGTAATCCAAAGCTCGTGCCGAGAAGTACTGACATTAGCCAAGTATTGTTTCCACTGAGAATCAAACTCGGTATAAAACCAATGGCACACTCAAATTAAATGGTTGTATAAAACTAAGTTCTTATAGTTTTTTGAAATTTTTGGCCTTTTAAATAACCACCCTCATAAGTTTCAAAGGATGCTAGCTCGTGATTAGGTATCAAACAACTACCAATAATCAAGGGTAAAAAAAAAGGAAAGTGAATTACACAAGATAGATCAATAAATAAAAACAAGTAGAAATAAAATATAAAAAGTGGTAACATAGTGTTGACAATGAAATATATTCAATCAACACATGAGTTTGATGAGAAATATCGCATTCTTGATTCTAAATTAACAAATTTAGTATTCAAAATATTAAAGATTGATTCATTAAAAGGATTATGTTTCAAGAAACTCAAATACCTAGAGTTTCCTAGGAGAGAATAAAACTATAAGTACAAATACTAAGTAAAATCAAGAACTATTGTAAAAATTACACATTATATTATAAACTTGAGAAACATATATTGTATACATTTTTTTAAAGAATTTGAAGCCCGTAAGGGAAAATGTTTGCGTCTTATTGGCACATATGTAAGAACAAAGGAAATCATTAACTCTGAATTTGATATACCATTTAATTTAAATAATACACGTTTGGATACTTATCTAAACAAAAATAACTTAACTAATGATAAGTGTGTATTTTTCATGTTTATTGTGGTATTTGGATCGGACTCTAGTGTCGACAAGGATAGCTTCACGGTTCGACTGGAGTTGTGCATGCTGTAGTTGAAGTCTGTTCAAGCATATTGTCGAAATATGTTAGCTTTGTGTTTAAGTTAGCTTGTCCAATTGGGTCTTACTTGTAAGCCCAATTGTTAAGTTAGCTTGTAGCCTAAGTTTGCTTAGTAGTCTATAAATAGACTAGTTCTCTCAGGTTGTTGAGAGAGGTTAATTGTTAGTATTCACTTGTAATCTTTGAACCCTTATTGAGAAAGTGAAAAGTAAAACAAATTTAACCATTTCTAATTCTTCTTCTTCCTTCTTCTCTCCCTTTTGTAAAATCTAATAGGGTTTCTTGTCTTTGTTCAAGAAACTCAATATTTTTCTCATATATTGTTCTGTTATTGACGACATCTGTAATACCCCGTATTTTATTACTCCGGATAATATTATACTGTGATCGACTGAGCCCAGTGTACTCTGAGAAATTATTTGACAAAATAATTAGAGTAACTGTGGAACTTAGAATAAATCCAATTAATATTATCTGACTCTGAGGTATTTTATTAATTTGGACTTAAGAGACATTTTGGATATTTAGTAGTATTATTTCTAATACTAAGTTTACTACTTATTCTTTTCCTCCCACTTTCCAAACATTAAAAAAGAGAAAGATAGTAAGAAAGAGAGAGAAAGAAGAAAGAAAGAAAAGGAAAGGAAGGAGAAAAGGAGGAGAAAAAGGTTTTGAAGAAAAGCCAAGAGCAAGATCATCATCCATTGATCCAAGCTTCATCCAATCAACTCATCTTCCTCATTTTCAACCTCTATCCGAAGTGGGTTCTAGTTAGTACCAATTTTTAGAAGTTTTGGAATTGTTTAGTTTAGGTTGAATTTATGGAAATCGATGTTCCAACGGTTGGAAATTGATATAAATTGAAATGAATGATTAATATACTTATAGAAACATATATTGTTGATTGTTTTGATGTTTTGGTTTGATTGGAAATGTTAGGTTTTATAGAACTTGTGTTCTTGAGGAAAACCATGTTTTTGGAATGTTGTTGCTCAAACCATACCATAACCAGGTTATTGTTTCTCTGTTGGTTGTTATTGGTGGTTGGGATGAGGTTTGGAGGTGTAGGAGATTTCTGTTTCGCTGAAACATTTTTCTGAGTTTCGTAGAGCGCGCTTAGCGCGTAGAAGCCCGCTCAGTGCGCATTTGAAATTCTGCAACCCCAGAAGGCAGTGAGTTGCGCGCTTAGCGCGCTCAAGGGTGCGCTTAGCGCGACTTGGGACTTAAAGTTTTTCCTCCAAAACGAGAAAATTCATAATTTTTTATTCGTTTATCGGAATCGGACATTCTTTACATCGATGTAAAGCCGAGAAGATATTCTATGCAATGGAGATGAAATATGTCAATTTTACCGACCGATTAAATAATCGAGAAAATTCCAAAAGTGATATATTAATGTTTTAATTGTTATATATTATTCTACTATGCAATTATGACATGTCTTGCCTATCCTAATATTGTTTAACATGATTGTAATAGAGTATGCATGTTAATATGAAAATAAGATAGGAAGAGTGAGGAAACCTCAAACTTGAACTATAGGAGAATCTAGTAAGGAACTAGAAATTGTAGACAACTCTAGATGGCGATGCTCGGGCACGTGTTGTTGGAAGATACATCCTTGCCGAGTATTGGCCTAGTTGAGAGTGAAACGCTAGTATGGAACATGTGGTTAACCTTTGTGGTTTTGAAAAGGCATGAGAGGCCTTAAGGCATTATAGCCTTGTGATTGTTGAATACAATCGTATTATTGTATGTGATCATGTAATCGTAACCGGTATATTTTGAGTGTAGTTTCATGGGTCTCGAGCTCCTTTGAAACGGGTACACAATTACTTGGTAGGTTTGAATTCCCTACGTGTAGTACGATTGGAGCCTATGCTATGGGTAGAGACTTGTGATGGTTAACAGGCCATGAGAAGTGACGGTTCACGGTTAATAGGTCAATGATCCCGAATCTAATTCGTATGCTAAGTAACTACAAGGATCTATGACTCGGGTCGCCTTCTAGACGTAGAAGCGGACGGGAAGACGAGATGTCTTGGTAAAGTTATCGATTAGTGATGTTGTGAGTTAATGAACTCGTGTCATGTTTCCATATAGTGTGAGAATTATAAAGTGTGAACTCAAGAGTCCTTTCCCTTTTCCCCGGACTTGAGTTAGGATTGTTAGAACCTTGTTAATCCGAGAGAATCCATAAGATAGGGAACTCACTGAGATTTGATGTATCTCACCCCACGTTGTTGATGTATTTCAGGTGCCTCAGGTTCTGAGAAGGGTAAGGATAAGGTCGTGTGATCTTTTCCTTGCTTGTTGATGGTTAGCTTCCGCAGCGGAGTTTATTTTGAGATCATTGTTGATCTAGTTCTTAGTTTTTATCTTTTGAACATCTTATGTATATTATGCCTTTAGAACTTTTAGTGTTGTATTTTGGGGCATGTAATGTATATAATGTGTTAACTAGGAGCTTATGGTGTTTCAGTACCAAACATTTGGATTCATATATAACATTTATGCTTTGATGTATGAGTTTTATATATGGGTGTTACAGTTGGTATCAGAGCAGGTCGTATCCTCGACCTAGCCATGAAATAGTATAAGTATTTCTTTCCGTTTCATATACGTCGTGTCGCCATTGGTCTTAAGTGTTATATTTATGGCATTGAACCTTATCAACTTAATCCTATTTGTATGACCTTTAGGAACATGGCTGAGGGACGTAGAAACACTCGTGGTAGACCCCGTACCACTCCTGGAGGGACGAATCCGCCGGGCGGCGATGGCAATACTCCTCTGTATCAGTTTATGCAGCAGATGCAACAGCAACATAATCTATTCATGCAGCAAATGGTGCAACAAATGAATGGAGGTTTGCATCCTACGGTAGTTGTTCCAGAAGCTGAAGGTGGGAAATTACGGGATTTTATCCGCATGAATCCCCCAGAATTTCATGGTGGATTAGATCCCGTGAAGGCTCACGAATGGATTTCTGGTATGGAGAGGATTTTCTTGATAGTCCAATGCAGCAAAGAGAACAAGGTGTTGTTCGCTTCTCATTCACTAAAGGGTCCCGCTATGAGATGGTGGGAGAGCGCTTCGGGTTTGATGGCTATTCAGGAAGTGCCTAAGGTTTGGGAACAGTTCAAAGTTATTTTCATGGCGAAGTATTTTCTGAGCTCATTGAGGACTCAGAAAGAATTTGAATTTCAAAAATTAAGACAAGGTAGTATGACTGTGGCCAGTTATGCTGAGAAGTTTGAGGACATGGATGCTTATTCTAGGCAGGCTATGTATGCTCTTGACGAAAGGTGGAAAATAGACCAGTTTCTGTTTGGACTAAAAGCTGAAATATCTCATAGTGTATCTCAGAGGGAGTTCACTACATATGCTGAAGTTTTTAGGCAATGTTATGTAGCCGAGCATAGTTTGAAGAAAGTCCAAGTTGAAGGTGTTGCGAGTAGAGTGAATCAAGGGGATCGCGGAAGATCCAACCAACAATTTAGGCCTAGGAAACAATCCTTCAAAGGGAAACAAGTTCAAGATTCAAGGGCGAGTACACCTCCTGTGTATTGCACTTGTGGCAAGAATCACTTTGGAAGGTGTAGTTTTGAAGGGGTAAAGTGTTTCCAATGTCAGAAGGTGGGTCATCTGAAAAGAGATTGTCCTCAGAATAGGACTCAGACACAAGGAAGGGTTTATACCTTAGATGCAAGGAAGAAGAAAAGTGACAATTCCTTAATTACTGGTACGTGCTTTATTAAAGGATTTCATTATTTTGTTTTATTTGATTGTGGAACTACACACTCTTTTGTATCAATGCAATGTATGAAGCGACTTGGGTTGAGGTCCGTTCCTTTGTCTCCTCCTATGGTGGTCACTACCGCCATGGATGAAATAGTTGAGACACCGTTGATGTGTGAAAACTGTGTTTTGTCTGTGGACGGTAGAGTTTTTTAGATTGATCTTATTTGTCTACCGCTTAAGAAAGTTGATGTCGTTTTTGGAATGGATTGGCTTTCTGTTAATTCGGTGTTTATTGGGTGTGAAGAAAAGCTCATCATCATTCCATCTATTGATGTTACCCCGAAAGATGTCTTAACAACTATTCTAGAAGGTACGGTTGGAATGATTAATTTCTTGTTCGAAGAAGAGAAATCTGTTCTTTTGGTTCTCACTAAGGAAGGGAGTAGCGACCTTCAAGTTTTGGATATTCCAGTAGTTTGCGAGTTTTCCGAAGTTTTCCCCGAAGATGTCACTTCTCTTCCTCCGGGGAGGGAAGTGGAATTTTCTATTGACCTGGTACCGGGAACGGCTCCTATATCCATTTCTCCGTATCGGATGGCACCGCTTGAATTGAGAGAACTGAAGGAACAATTGGAAGAACTTATGGCTAAGCATTTTGTTAGACCTAGTGTCTCACCGTGGGGAGCTCCAGTATTGTTAGTAAAGAAGAAGGATGGTGGGATGCGGTTGTGTATCGACTATCGTCAGCTGAATAAAGTCACCATTAGGAACAAGTATCCCTTACCCAGGATAAACGACCTGTTAGATCAATTGAAAGGAGCTTGTGTGTTCTCGAAGATTGATTTGAGGTCGGGTTATCACCAGATTCGAGTGAAGAGTTCCGATGTACCTAAGACTGCATTTAGGACCTGTCATGGTCATTACAAATTCTTAGTGATGCCTTTCGGTGTAACTAATGCTCCAGCTGTTTTTATGGACTACATGAACCGTATATTTCAAGCTTACTTGGACCAGTTTGTTGTAATCTTCATTGATGATATTCTTATTTATTCTCGTACTTCACAAGAGCATGAAGAGCATCTGAGAATTGTTTTATCCGTGTTGCAAGAGAAGCAACTTTTTGCTAAGTTAAGCAAGTGTGAATTTTTGATGGCGGAAGTTAAGTTTCTTGGTCACGTTATATCACAAGGTGGTTTAGCAGTGGATCCGTCGAAGGTAGAAGCAGTGATAAATTGGGAGAGGCCGAGAAATGCTTCGGAAGTCAGAAGTTTCTTAGGACTGGCGGGTTATTATAGAAGGTTCATCGAGGGTTTCTCTCAGTTGGCTTTACCAATGACGAAACTTACCCATAAGGATGTTGCTTTTGAGTGGGATTCGAGTTGTGAGCAAAGTTTCATGGAGTTGAAGGAAAGATTGACAACGGCTCTTGTGTTAATCATACCTGATCCTAACAACTCTTACGAAGTGTTTTGTGATGCTTCTAAGATGGGATTGGGAGGTGTTCTGATGCAAGGCGGTCAGGTAGTGGCTTATGCCTCCCGACAATTGAAAATTCATGAACAGAATTACCCAACTCATGATTTGAAATTGGTGGCGGTTGTGTTTACACTGAAGGTGTGGCGGCATTATTTGTATGGTGTACGTTTCGAAATGTTCAGTGGCCATAAGAGTTTGAAGTATTTATTTGACCAAAGGGAGTTAAACATGCGACAACGAAGGTGGATGGAGTACTTAAAGGATTATGATTTAGAATTGAAGTATCATCCAGGAAAAGCGAATAAGGTAGCAGATGCTTTAAGTTGGAAAGTAGTTCATAGTGCGAAATTGATGGTATTGGAATATGCTTTGTTGGAGAATTTTAAAGATCTTAATCTTCAGTTTGTGTGGACTCAAGATGGTGTAATTATGGGAAATTTGAATGTAAATTCTACTCTAAGAGTTGATATTCAACAAGGTCAAATGTTGGATGAGAAATTGCAAGAAGTGTTACTTCTACCAGGTTTTGTTCAGGGTACCGACGGAATTATTATGTTCGATCAAAGAATTTGTGTTCCGAATGATGTGGCATTGAAAAGAAAGATTTTGGAAGAAGAGCATAAAGGTGCTTTTACTATACATCCGGGTTCTCCAAAGATGTATCAAGATTTAAAGAAGGACTATTGGTGGTCCAGTATGAAAAGAGATGTTACGGTCTTCGTGTCAGAATGTGGGGTGTGCCAATAAGTTAAGATTGAACATCAAAGACCGGGTGGGTTGTTGCAACCTTTAGACATTCCAATGTGGAAGTGGGACAGTATTTCTATGGACTTTGCAGTAGGTTTACCCCGTACGCAAGGTAGTTATGATTCGATTTGGGTGATTGTGGATCGACTAACGAAATCTGCACATTTCTTAGCCGTGAAGACTACTTTCAAGGCAAGTCATCTTGCGAGGTTGTTTATTGCGGAAATTGTAAGATTGCACGATATTCCCTCTAATATTGTGTCGGATAGAGATCCGAAGTTTACTTCAAGGTTTTGGAAAGTTTTTCAACAAGTTATGGGTACGGAGTTGCGTTTGAGCACGTCTAATCATCCTCAGACGGATGGTCAAACTGAACGAACAATACAAACAATGGAAGATATGTTGAGAGCTTGTGTACTAGAAAGTAAGGGTAATTGGAAAGAACTACTACCATTGATTGAGTTTTCTTATAACAATAGTTACCATGCGAGCATCGGAATGGATCCTTATGAAGCTTTGAATGGAAGAAAGTGTATGACACCTTTGTGTTGGGCGGAAGTTGGGGAAGATAGAGTCTTAGGACCCGAAATCATCCAAGAGACTACGGAAAAGATTCGAATAATCCGCGAGAAAATTAAGCAAGCACAAGATCGACAAAAGAGTTATGCGGACAATCGAAGGAGACCTTTAGAATTTGAAGAAGGTGACCATGTGTTTTTGAAAGTCACTCCTAGATTGAGATTGAAAGGACCGTTTAAGTCACGCAAGTTAAGCCCGAGATACGTGGGACTGTATCAGATCTTAGAAAAGATTGGTGAAGTAGCTTAAAAATTGGCCTTACCGCCTTCTCTGTCGGAAATGCACGATGTTTTCCATGTATCTCAACTTCAGAGGTTTGTTCCAGATCCTTTTCAGCCGATTCTACCGGATACTGTTGAAATAGAAGCAGACTTAACATTTGAACCTCAACTGAGCCGCATTGTGGGAAGAGAAACGAAAGTATTAAGGAACAAGGACATTTCTCTCGTTAAGGTGCAGTGGGATGTAACGCATCCGGGTGATGCAACTTGGGAACTTGAATCGGAAATGCGAGATGCTTACCCTCATCTGTTCAGGTAATCTTTAAATTCGAGGACGAATTTCTATTTAAGGGGGGAGGGTGTAATACCCCGTATTTTATTACTCCGGATAATATTATATTGTGATCGACTGAGCCCAATGTACTCTGAGAAATTATTTGACAAAATAATTAGAGTAACTGTGGAACTTAGAATAAATCCAATTAATATTATCTGACTCTGAGGTATTTTATTAATTTGGACTTAAGAGACTTTTTGGACATTTAGTAGTATTATTTCTAATACTAAGTTTACTACTTATTCTTTTCCTCCCACTTTCTAAACATTAAAAAAGAGAAAGATAGAAAGACAGAGAGAGAAAGAAGAAAGAAAGAAAAGGAAAGGAAGGAGAAAAAGAGGAGAAAAAGGTTTTGAAGAAAATCCAAGAGCAAGATCATCATCCATTGATCCAAGCTTCATCCAATCAACTCATCTTCCTCATTTTCAACCTCTATCCAAGGTGGGTTCTAGTTAGTACCAATTTTTAGAAGTTTTGTAATTGTTTGGTTTAGGTCGAATTTATGGAAATCGATGTTCCAACGGTTGGAAATTGATATAAATCGAAATGAATGATTAATATACTTATAGAAACATATATTGTTGATTGTTTTGATGTTTTGGTTTGATTGGAAATGTTAGGTTTTGTAGAACTTGTGTTCTTGAGGAAAACCATGTTTTAGGAATGTTGTTGCTCAAACCATACTATAACCAGGTTATTGTTTCTCTGTTGGTTGTTATTGGTGGTTGGGATGAGGTTTGGAGGTGTAGGAGATTTTTGTTTTGCTGAAGCATTTTTCTGAGTTTCGCAGAGCGCGTTTAGCGCGTAGAAGCCCGCTCAGCGCGCAGTTGAAATCCTACAACCCCAGAAGGCAGTGAGTTGCGCGCTTAGCGCGCTCAGGGGTGCGCTTAGCACGCTCAAGGGCGCGCTTAGCGCGACCTGGGACTTAAAGTTTTTCCTCCAAAACGAGAAAATTCATAATTTTTTATTCGTTTATCGGAATCGGACATTCTTTACATCGATGTAATGCCGAGAAGATATTCTATGCAATGGAGATGAAATATATCGATTTTACCGACCGATTAAATAATCGAGAAAATTCCAAAAGTGATATATTTATGTTTTAGTTGTTATATATTATTCTACTATGCAATTATGACATGTCTTGCCTATCATAATATCGTTTAACATGATTGTAATAGAGTATGCATGTTAATATAAAAATAAGATAGGAAGAGTGAGGAAACCTCAAACTTGAACTATAGGAGAATCTAGTAAGGAACTAGAAATTGTAGACAACTCTAGATGGCGATGCTCGGGCACGTGTTGTTGGAAGATACATCCTTGCCGAGTATTGGCCTAGTTGAGAGTGAAACACTAGTATGGAACATGTGGTTAACCTTTGTGGTTTTGAAAAGGCATGAGAGGCCTTAAGGCATTATAGCCTTATGATTGTCGAATACAATCGTATTGTTGTATGTGATCATGTAATCGTAACCGGTATATTTTGAGTGTAGTTTCATGGGTCTCGAGCTCCGCTGAAACGGGTACACAATTACTTGGTAGGTTTGAATTCCCTAAGTGTAGTACGATTGGAGCCTATGCTATGGGTAGAGACTTGTGATGGTTAACAGGCCATGAGAAGTGACGGTTCATGGTTAACAGGCCGATGATCCCGAATCCAATTCGTATGCCAAGTAACTACAAGGATCTATGACTCGGGTCGCCTTCTAGACGTAGAAGCAGACGGGAAGACGAGATGTCTTGGTAAGGTTATCGATTAGTGATGTTGTGAGTTAATGAACTCATGTCATGTTTCCATATAGTGTGAGAATTATAAAGTGTGAACTCAAGAGTCATTTCCCTTTTCCCCGGACTTGAGTTAGGATTGTTAGAAGCTTGTTAATCCGAGAGAATCCATAAAATAGGGAACTCACTGAGATTTGATGTATCTCACCCCACGTTGTTGATGTATTTCAGGTGCCTCAGGTTTCGAGAAGGGTAAGGATAAGGTCGTGTGATCTTTTCCTCGCTTGTTGATGGCTAGCTTCCGTATCGGAGTTTATTTTGAGATCATTGTTGATCTAGTTCTTAGTTTTTATCTTTTGAACATCTTATGTATATTATGCCTTTAGAACTTTTAGTGTTGTATTTTGGGGCATGTAATGTAATGTGTTAACTAGGAGCTTATGGTGTTTCAGTACCAAACACTTGGATTCATATATAACATTTATGCTTTGATGTTTGAGTTTTATATATAGGTGTTACAACATCGTTTCATAACATTTATCAATATTGTTTTCATATACTTAATAGCTCACTTGCACACAAAGTAATATGAAAACCCCCCGATTTGTATAATTGGAATAATATAATAAAAATAGTTCTTTGATCATATTTTATTACCTTTTGAATATCATATGTTTAAGGAATGAAACATTCCAAAAAAAATGATCAAATGTTGAGCTAATTGAAGCAAATGATCTAAGTTTTGAAGGTCGAGATAAAGCTAAATTTATTGGGCAAAATTTTTCTCTACCAACGAATCCATAACAAAGTGACATGGATTGTAAATCAAATTTAATTCATTGAGTGAAAAAATCTTCGACAAACAAAATTATAGCATAATGTTAAGGTTCCAAAACATGGCACACTTGTTAAGCAAATCATAACTCATCAAGCGAATCCTAGGTGGTTCAAAGGCTACTTTGAAGATTATTTTGGCATGAAGAAACCTAATAGATAATTTTGTAGGGTGAGCCATCCTTCACCAAATTAATAAAGACAAAACTTGAAATATATAAATAGAGGTATTTAATCATTGTTTTGGATATAATTTTTAAATTAGTTTTACAGTTTTTAAGTCAAAGTTTTAGTGAGAAAGAACTTGAATGTTTATGAAGCAGAAGTCTTGTGGAAGTGGAGTTAGCTAAGGATTGATATACCTTCCAATGTGGTTCTACTACTACATGTTGACGAAGTGACTTTAAACACAAAATATGGGTAAATTATGATAAAAAGGTTTTTCAAAACTTTTACAAAAATAATTTATTTTACATGGTCAATTTTAAGAAAAGAGATGAAGTAGAGATTTGAGTGAGAAATATTAAATAACAAGAAAATATAGAAATATGAGATATAAAAGTGAACTTAGGTCTCCAAGGATTTTCCCTTTAGAGTTCTACTAACAACTTGAGTTTTTATCACATGATCAAACCACAACCTTCTTACTACAAGCTTTTACCCATGTTCAACATAAAACCTTTATAATAATATCAATGTTACAAGAGAATGATACTTTTATTTTACAATTATAGCTCGATCAAATTCAAAAAACTGTTAGAGATCAAACTTAAGTATTTCACTCTCTTAACTTTAAAATAACTTTAAGTGTATAAAATGATTTTAAGAAGACAATGAGTCAGAAAAAAAGATTAAGATTTTAGATTAGTTGTGATGTTTCTAAGTTAACACAAGTCCTCTTTATGTAGGATAAAAATTTTCCAAAAAGGAAAGGATTTTGGGCAGACACCGCTCCTTAATCGATTATCCAGTGGCATTAATCGATGATGACCTAGATTTTTAGGAAAGAAAATTCCAGTTTCATAGCCTAATTAATTAAGAGGTTTCCTAATCAGTTATAGGGCCGATTCACTCCATAATCTATTAGGCAAATGTTATAATTGATTAGAGAGAAAATTTGTGTTTCCTTATTGACTAAGCATCTATTTTAGTCAATTAGTCTTGGGCCAATACCATTTTTAAGAAGATTTTCAAAGCAGATGATGTTTTTAGAAAAAAATTTTAGTTATGTGTGTGAGGGCAAGGTGTCTTAGTCCTTATTTTAATGATGTCAAAACTTGTATTAGCTCGTACTTTGTACTTTGGACGGTATCATCACATCTTAGGTTGCATTCATGCTTTACAATGCACAAAATATTCTACGGTCATGTGTCTATACATATCTGAGCGTCTCATATATGTTGTGTGTGTGTTTGATCATGTTAGGAACTTAGATATACACAAACATGTGGCTTATGTGGACCAAAATATGAGCAAAGAACTCATTCTTGGATGTTTAGGGTGTTTTAGTCAACTTAAAGCCCTGCTTAGGTCGACTCATAAATGTTGATTTGCATTCTTTTGCTCTCGGGTGTGCTCGCGTCGACCCTTTGGTCGACTTATACTGTAAGCATTTAAATTTGTCATTTTGAAACAAGCTTGCATCGATGCATGACCCTATTCCGGTCGATGCATAACTTAATTTTTTGCATAGTTTTGCATTCGGGTGTGCTTAGGTCGACCCCCTTGCTGCTTAGGTCGACCGTTCGCTGACTTGTGACTAATTTCCTGATCTGTTATGTTTTAAAATGTTGTTATGTTTATTAGTCGGTCTAGGCATCATATATATTCATTTTGTCTCATCATTTTAACATAGAACAAGAAAAGTGAAAGATATACACTAAATTTTTCTCATCATCTTCATCCTCATTCTTGCATTTTCTCAACAATTACACATAACAATTTTTGTTGATCTTTTGCATCATTGAGGTGATAACGTTCAAACTTAGGATTGTGTATCTAGTTTGGGTTGAGAATCAGGTGGGTTTTTTCTTGAATAAAACCGTTAAGGTTTTGTCCTCCAAGATCTTGAGGATTTGGGGTTTTTTGCGCAGATCTTTGCTTCCCAGATTCAGTCGAGAGAAGGGATTGAATAACGGTGGGTTCGTTCAATAAAGTAGCGGTAATCGGAGGATTGTGTAAGAAAGATTTGGGTTTGAACAGTGTGTGATCGAAATCAGTCGAGCGAAAGGTTTGAAGATCGGTGGAGTTGTTCAGACAAGTAGCGGGAACCGGTGGTTTGTTCGACATGTTCGAGGCACTTGATTCGACTTGAATCAAGGGGAGAGAAGACATAGTATCAACATCAACAATTAGGATTGAGTGTGTGGTGACTATTGCTTCTCTTGTATAAACTTTTGCAACAAGATAATACATATCTCAATTCTAGTTTTTAGAATTTGGGGCAGACGTACCCGACGCGAGGACGAAAGGGGAACTGTCTAAACAAATCTGGTGTTGTTCTCTCTTTCTATGTCTCTTTATTTTAAATTGTTCACGTTTGTGTAATATCAATTGATCGATATATTTTTGTTGTCGTGTAGTGCTGGAAATCTGTTTTGAAAACTCATTACAATCACTTGGATTATAATTGCAAAAATTCTGCACTAACATTACATAGGAAATAATACTTGGGGTGTTTCACACACCAAGTGTTCGACGAATTGATCGCACACAAACTGTTTGTGGTATTGTCAAATTAAGTTTACACTTTATAAGTCATTGAAAATTGGCCAAACTAAAGTGGTATTATTTGTATTGATTAATCCTCAAACTATTGGATTTCTCATTAGACTTGTTATTCCATTTGGCTTGTCGCATATCCGATCTTTTCGATAACGGTTCGTTTAGACGACTTGGTTCCTAGGCCGCTTCCACACATTTTTTAAAACAATTTTTTTAGCGTCGACTCTGTTTAAATATTAGTGATCTATTCAACCCCCCTTCTAGATCATTGCCATCGTCTAACAGCGTGTACTTTACTTTAGTACTTTGAGATCTACTCACATTTATTACAAGCTAATGATCCTAAACAGACAAAAATAACTAATGTATAGGATCAAAGGAGAGTACTTGTTGCACTTGTTTTACTTGATGATATCATTTTTTAGGAACCCCCCATTTATTTAGTCAAAGCATGCAATTATATTTTCATCAATTGTATGACTGGCTAACAAGAATTCCTCAGTGTCCATTGATCCACTTCCTTTTATACGAATGCATCTATCAGATGGTGCATGTGATTCATTCTAGAACATATTCATGATCAATCTATTAACGTCTATTGCAGATTTGGTAAACATAGTGCCTCCAACTAAAACGTCTAAAAGTAGTATTGTGTCTCCGTGAAACCCTTTTGTAAAATGTTGTACATGTGCCGAATCATCAAGGTTATGTGAATGACTGGTGGGTCATCATGAGGGGAAAACATTCACATTGGGTCAAACACTCACCTAAAGGTCAAAGATTCACCCAAATAAGTGAGAGAGGTATCACATATTAACCCAAAACCTTAAGGTGATAGGTGTATGGGTCCTCTTATGTATAAAGTGATAAACCTCCACTTTTCTAAGTAATGTGGGAATTAAAACTCATACTTGTTTCTCCAAACAACTCACACATGTTTCTCAATAATCTTCCTTTCAAGTGTGAGTCCATACACTATAATCCCCCTCAAGCGGAAGTTTTTTCATCCACATGCTTGTACCGCCATTGAGAGACACTGTTATCTTGTCATGGGAAATTCAACGGAACACACCGCCTGACCATCGTGTCTGGAAGACTTTCGACACAAGGAGTCGGTCCCTTACTCGAACCATTGGATCTGATACCACTGATGGGTCCTCATGAGGGAGAAACAATCACATTGGGTTAAACACTCACCTAAAGGTAAAAAACTCACCCAAACAAGTGAGAGAGACACCACATATTAACCCAAAACCTTAAGGTGATAGGAGTATGAGTCCTCTTACTTATAAAGTGTTTAACCTCCACTTTTCTAAGTAATGTGGGACTTAGAACTCACACTTGTTTCTCCACATAACTCACACTTGTTTCTCAATAATGATAACATTTAATAGTTAATTTATACCTTTTCTGTGTGTCATAGAGAGATTAAATCTCTTCTTACTCAAAACCCATAACGCCAACTGCCTTGTTGACAAACTTGTTAAAATTCTTGGCGATATTTTCAAAAATTGTATATTTAACAAGTATCTAAGATTTAAGAAATCGTGTTATAAACGTAACCCGATACTAAAATCTAGAGATACATATTATTTTAATAATATGCAGGAAATGTTAAATGAGGTAATGATTATTAAGAACCTAAAAGAAGAAGAATCATTCCTAATACCTCAAGATGTGATCACAAAGGATAATCCATGCTCATATGAAGAATAAAGTGAAAAGGAAAACATTTGTCCTACGTCTACTTATAATGATGTTGATGATGAGGTAACCACTCTTTCCTTTAAGTAAATGTATGATCTAAATGTTAAAGTTTGCAAATAAAATGATGAGCTAGAAAAAATAACTTTAACATATAAGAATCATGTTAAAGCTCTAGAAGATGGAAATGAAAGAATCATAGATGAATTAAATCAACTTATGAAATGTGTTGGGAATTTCGTTAAACGTAAAACAAGTTATTCCTTAAATTTTAAAATTGATGATATGCATGAAATTCTAAGCAAGTCCACCAAAGGTAGAGAAAATCTTGATACAATTTTATCTAGTTAGGGAGCTACCTGTAATAAACATGGTTTAAGTCATGAGCCTAAAATCAATGCTAAGAATTTTGATAACATCTTCAATGTTAATAAGTATTTTAAATGTAATGTCATTAAAGGTAATTATTGCACTAAAAATTGCCATGTTGCTTTATCTTGTTTTATAGAAAATCCATAAAAGTAATAATGCATATTCTCCATCTAACTTCTATAAAGAATATCGTGAAAGAAAAATGAGAAATATATCTACTTCATAATATTCTGGTGATCATAATTTTATTTGGAAACCTATAGGAAAAATGCAATCCACTAACGCAAAAGGATCCAAAAAGATTTGGGTACCAAAAGTGAAAATCTAATTTTCTTTTGCATTAATGCATTGTAATGCCAAAGACTAATGATAAAATTAGAAAATGATGTACAAATGAACTTCTTCACTTGGTCTGTTGTAGTGACCTTTGTCTAAGACTTTCAAACCAAAATAGGAGTTAGAAATTTGATCATCATGTACACAAAAGTTCCACCAATCCTTATTTTGAAGGCCTTTAACTTGAAAAAAGGTCAGTACCTTGGATTGATGTACTTGCTTATCTCTTTTATGAGTCATTCTAAAAGATTCAAATGAAGACATAACAGAGCTTCCATTTGCAATCTTTTCATACTCATTGTAAGAAATTCCATTCAAGGAGACAGTTTTAGATCCAAGATGACTCTAGTTGTATTTCTCCTTGTTCATTCATCTTGTTCCAATTCAACATCACCGTTATCTACAGGATGTGTGCATGTGGTGGATTAATGATCTTTTATCATTGTTACTTGCGTTGCCTTAATGTGTTTCAAAAAATGGATCTTTTTCTGACACAGTTAAGTGTTTGACATAATCTAGTCATTAACAAAACCAATGCTTGGATACTAATTAAAGGTACAGGAAATACAAGAAGGGGGAATTTGAACTGGGTTTCAAGTATGACAACTTTTTCTTTCCCAAAACAAATGCAAGAATAGCAGCATAAATAATAAGAATAATGATAAAATACACAAGTATTTTATCCTGGTTCATTTTTAACTAGGATACATCCAGTCCACCCATCTGAGTAATTTCGCCTTAGATAAGGACTTAATCCAACAATCAATCTGATTACAAAGCAATGACAGTCTGTCAATGATTTCTTAAGAATTTAGACCTACCCAGTTCCCTAAGAAATATGACGGTCATTGACTCCTTAAGATCCTAATCAACTTTGTATCTTAAGGAGATTTATCCTCTTTGACTACCTATCAAAGTCCTCTTAAGAACCTGACCAACATGATCGCTTAAGGTATATAACCAAACTTAGTTATTAAAAATTTGTGTTTACAGAGTTTGCTACTTGATAAGCTGATAACACACAAGATGAAGATCAGATTAATACACTTAAACGATGTACAATGAAAGTTCTAAGTGTTTCTCCCTTTGTTGTGTTGTGGTGTTGTAGTTTCAGCGTCTGATGAGACTTTCACCCATACATATGCACACCTTCATTCGCATCCTTTCCATATTCTTCTTCCTTAAAATATATAGGAGATGAATATCTCTATTGGAGGAAAGATCCGTTGGAGAATAGAATAGGAATTAACCTTAAAGTATTCATTGTATGAAGGTTACTTCATATGCAACCGTTAAGCGGCGCTTGCAGCGGAGAGTTGTTGATGATGGGATGTGACAAGCTTATTTAATTTGAAAGTAGATTTTATTTTTATCTTTTGTCACATCAAACAATATTGACCTTTAATTCAAATCTTCTAGTCATAGGATTCTTAAGTAAGTAGATTGAAGCTTGAGTAGAGATCAGGGTTTGTCTTCATTGGAAAATCTCTTTTTGGTTGTACTTTCCTTAAGTATAATTTTTGTCATAATCAGAGGCTTCATATAAAATATGAAGTGAAGCTTGACAAGAGTCCAGAGCCTAGATTATGTAGACTACAAAGTCGTTCAAAGTGAGGCTTGAAAGTACTACAGTTCAGAGTAAAGTTGACCAAAAAATGAAGAGGCATTTAATAGTTTGTTCAGATGTTTTGACTGTTAAAGAGGCATTTCCTTTCGCTTACCAACTTCTATTCAGAGGCTTCTATTATAATTTGATGAAGCTTGAGTAGAGTTCTCAGGTTGCCTTCAAAACTTAGAGAGACTTCAGAGTCCTTGGAGTACTGGGTTCTAAGACTAACACAAACTTGTAGTCAGAGCTTATATCAGAGATTTTCTGGATGGTTTCTGTTCAGAAACATTGACTTGATAATCTTGAAATTTGATTGGATTTTACAAGTGATTTTGATTATTTCCTTTTGTTCAAAGTGTGTCTTCTATTTAAGAAGAAGTTTGAAATAATAGTGAAGAGTTCCTTTCGTTCTCCCTCCATTGAAGAATTGTTGAGCTTCCTAGCATGACTGAACTCGCCTCCTGTTGATTGAAAGATTGAAAGGATTAGAGTTCCATAATTAGGTATGCATTTTATTTTCATTTGTGTTTAGAAATGTTAGCTATAAGAACTTGTGTTATTGTATTTCTTCTTCTCACCATGAGCTAAACCTCTGTACGTTGATCAATGTGAAGTTTAAATGAAAAGTAGTATTTTGTGTTAAATTATGTTATTTTAAGTGATGCATTTTACTATGTGAAATATATTGCTATACATCTGTTTCTTTGATTGATCACCTTATAAGTAGCTAAAAGTTGGTTAATGATTGAGAGATCTATTGACTAATGGAACTCATAAGTAAATATGGTTGAAAATAGTAGGATTGATATATTCACTATTGTTGGTTAAGAATATGGACATAAAGAGGTCTAGAAGTGGGAATTGAATGGCCCTATCCCCATTAATACTATTTCAAAAACATTTTAGGTCCCATAAAATGAAATTAGAGATTTTAAAATATGCGAAAGCAAAACACAACACAAAGAGAGTTTGGAAGCTTCTCAATGAATTAATCCAATAAAAGTATAACACAATATCACTAAAGGCATAATTCTTTCTAATGCAAATCAATTACAAGGGAACTAAAGCCGCTTTTAAACAAAGCGATTTAAAAATTATTACATAGAAATTCATTTAAAGTATAATTGGATTTATGATGATCCAATAGGTTTGATGCATCACAAACCTAAGCTTACACATTAAATCACTATAAGCAAAATCTAATATAAATGACGTACAAACTATGCAATATTGCAATGCCTATAGTAATAAATGCAGAAAATTAAAAGAGATAAGAGAAGAAAGAAAGGTACACAGAGATATATAGTGGTTTGAAGTTCGTCCTCGCTTTGCCTACTCCATTCTTCAATGGTGTTAAAAACAATCGCAAAATAATCATGATCTTCCAGTATTTCATAATTTTGATACAAGCATTGTGATTACAACAAAATATCACACTATAATATCCTCTATTGATGAAGATACTCAAACTGATAAAAAAACACAAGATCTTTCAATGACCTTGTTCCAATAAACTTTATATCCAGAATAACCTGCTCCAATTCTTTGTATGTAGAGATACACCTTGATCCCACTAATTTCTTGTCTGAGCGATTGCAATTAGATAAGAGTTCAATTGGACAACTCCCAACTCTGTCTACAAACAGTCTTTACACAACTTCACCAAAGTTGTACAACTCTCAACTCTGTCTTACGAAGAGTCTATACTCGAGTTTGCCAAAGTCTTCCATGGAGTATATTGAAACTCTCCTTTTGATGTATAACACAATGTCTAAATCGCATTCAAGAAACAATCTATGCACCTATTAGAAACAACAAACATTACACAAAATATTAGATACTCTAATGTACCACTAGTCTCCCTCAAACACCCAATCTTTAGAGATGAGGGTCCATAACACTAGATAAGGACTAAGGTTGAAGATGATGAACAATGCCAAAATAATCTCTCTCTCTCTCTCTCTCTCTATATATATATATATATATATATATATATATATCTATTTATCTATCTATCTATCTATCTATCTATCTATCTCTCTCTCTCTCTCTCAAATTCACAAGATATACACTAGGAATTAGATGTTGGTGAATAAAGAACACACACAAAGGTTCTCTAAAGTTTCTAGATATATGGGTATTGGATCTTGAAGGTTATCATGAGCTTGATCAGTAACGAATCATTACAAGATTGATCGACTCTCTTTCTATTGTTTTTCTCAACAACAAAATTACAAACACAATGTAACCAAAAGAGAGATGTAATTTCATGGATTACACTTTAGAAGTTTTTCTTCAAACAAGAGAAAGATACAGAAGCTCTTGAAGTTACTCTTCTATAAACATATATCACAACCCATTTTGCCAGTATGAAAGTCCTTATGACAAGAAACCTAAGTTTCTCATCATTATTCATTTCAAAGAACTTAAGCTAAAAAGAGAAAGTGACCTGTTGAATAGTTTTTCATCATCCAACTTCATTTGTTTCCTTTGAAGACTGCAAGGCAAACCTTCAGAACACAGCAGATTCAAGATGTAAACATAAAAAAAATGGTGACTTTAGATTTAAATCAAGGAACAATATTCTCATAATTTACTTGAAAATATTAGATGAAGTGTAGCTAATTCAAGCTTCAAAAACTGATCCCCGCAAACCCAAACACAAGAGTTCAAAGATAGTCCAAGCATTAGACATATCAATGATGTTGATATACTCAAAAGTGAGATAGTGCATCTACCAGAATGCAACTACCTCTGAAGATATTCAATATACATCTTCTGAGTTGGTGAAAGAGATTTTCAAGATGATCATATTTAACACCATCAACTTCTATAGTAATACCTTTTTCAAGGATATTCTATAGGCCTTCAGCAACCCTTTATCAAGTCCAATGACTTAAAAATATGTTTAGCTTTTCCATAATTTAAATTCAATGGAATCACCCATTTGAACATGGTAGGAAAAGTCGTATGATATTTTTCATGTGGCACTTGATTCCTTCTTGAAGAAGAAATATACTTTTCTTATTGGATCAATATCTGCACCACTGTTAAGTGTTAAGCACAGATCATGCTCTGATACCAATTGAAGGTGTGAAAAGTACACAAGAATGGGGGGTTGAATTGTATTTCGTGTTTTCATATTATTTAGCTTCTGATCAGAATTTCAGAATCAGAACTGATGTTCAGATTCTGAGTTTATTCATTTGGCAACGGATACAACATAAGTAAATAAAATAATAGCAGAAGACACAAAAGATTTATACTGGTTCCTTCCCTAACTGAGACTAGTCCAGTCCCCTTGCCTCACAAGAGCTTTTCATTATAATCACTTCATGATTACAATCACTTATGCTTCTGCATAAGACTTTTACAACTTCCCTTGCTTAGAGCACATGTCTAAGACTTACCATTTGCTCACACCATCTGACTGAGCCTCCTGCTCATCTGCCTTCTAGTTGAGACTTCCCTTTGCTCATAGCACATGTCTAAGACTTCCTTTGCTCACATCCTCTAGCCGAGCCACATGCTCTTTTGGCTATCCAGATTGATACTTCCCTTGCTCAAGCTGCACTCGATACTTCTTACTCTCGATCCTCAGACGGAGACTTTCTCACTTGCTCAATCAGACTAGCTGAATAAGACTTTCATATCTCAAGTACTTAAGCAATGAGACAAACGTGGCTTAAGCATCTTGGCTCAAGACTTGTTGCTGGAATCCCAATGAGACAAGACTTTTTGCTCAGTCACATAGCAGGAGACTTAATCTAAATTACTGAAGGCTCGGCAGAATAAGGAACAAGGTGTACATGATGCAAGCATCAGAGGTACGGGAGATCACCATAACAAAGACCTAAATCACTTAAAATTTCTAAATATATACGGGGGTGATAAATCTTAAGGCTTTTACAATTACAACCTACAACAGAAACTAGTCGTTGAGAAGGTGACTTGATCAAGTGTATTTGTTTTTGCTCCATAGTACAAGAGACATTAAAGATGGATGCACAACAGATTTTGAATCCAGTGTGTAACACGTTTAACCTTTGAGTCTTCAAGATGTTCTGTACTAATAGATCCGTTGGGAGCAGACATCCATAGAACGTACCAACTTTTCTTGAGCCTTGCAATCTTGTAGACTCAAGATGACAGGCTGATAAGACAATACAACTTGCTTTTAGTAGTACGGATAGTTCACACATTTATCACCAACTTTGAATGGTACCAGATGGTGATATACAATTACTAAGTGTAAAAACTTGTCTGAATGCTGAGGCCTTCAGTTCAGAGTCTTCGTCAAACCACACTAGAAATTTTTCTTCAGTCTCTACCACCAAAAGCTAGCAATGAAGCAACTCCAAGTGTGTCTAAATAAAACAGATTCTGATTATTTATGTACAAGAAAAAGAACCTGCATAAATAAAACACAAATCAAATAAACCATTGTTCATTTAATACTTTTGTTATCATCAAAACTAAAAGAGAATATGTCAAGAACAAATCTTGTTCTAACACTTAACTACTTCCTTCATGTCTTTGATCCCAAAACCACAACTTACAAAAATCAGTGAACCATTAATCCATTTTCATCCTTTTGCCGGCAATGAAACCATCGACGTAACCCACATGAACCTCACTTCATCTCTCATCTTCTTCTACAACGATAACTATACAAAACCTGCACCTCTTCCTTTTGATCATTTCATCACCATCTCTGCATATTATCATCTTCATCTTCATAAAAGAAGGGCACAACATCCACACGGTGTGGTCTTTGTTTCAGCAACAACTGTTGGTTTCGACGACGCTTGCGTAACCGTATATTAGTAACCTTCTCAGCTCTTAATATGGTTCATAAAATGTGTGTGTACCCTATGATATTTGTTGTGTTTGTATCGTGTGTAACTTGTTATTGTTACCAATATCATGCGGCTCATATTGTTATGTGTATACCATTTTGTTTTTTCGTGTATTTGTCGTTCATGATTTGGCTTGCATCATGTGTAATGTGTTGTTGTTGTTGGTGTTCATATTGCTCACATAAGTTTGTGTGTATTCCATGTTGACTGTTGTTTATAGTTTTATGTTGATGATTATTGGTAACTTGTGAGACTGTATATTGTCACTGGCTTTATGAACAAGGAGAAAGAAATGATGTGCATGGTGAGAGGAGGCGGTTGTTTATCATATTGTTGTTACTGGATTCTACGTGTGTACACGGTTGTATGAGTTATTTAAGTGTGTTATTTTGGTCCACGGTAGTACGTATTTAACGCGAGTAATGCATGTTAGTGTGTTTTGTTTTGGTGTGCATGCACAATCTGCAAGATATATTTTGATGATGAACACAGTCGCTTCGTCGTCTTGTCAATTAGTAATTCTTGTTTGTTGTTTAGTTTTCTGTTCTTGTCACTCGTGGGTCGGAGTTGTGTTCTTGATTCGTCACTTTTTCAATTTCATTACCATCTCTTTTCGTTTGTGAAAATTCCTCTCAAATTTAGAGACAGCGATACTAGCACGTGGAAGAAGATTGCCAATGTTGTTTATGATGATGCTCTAATTTTCAATTGTACATCTTCATAGAGGTTTAGAATTTCTATAGTAATTGGAAGCAATGCTTATGGTAATTGAATTATAAGCAATATTTTGTTTGATTTTTCAAGTTGGAGTTGAGACATTAATTTGATATTGGTCTTGATGCAAAAGTTAGTTTGTAATGAGTGTGATTTAGATTGAATATCATCTTATAAACATGATAAAAAAGGAAAAAAGAGAAAGAAAAAACAAAAAGTTTAATTTTAACCATTTTGTTTTAATAATTTCATCTTTAACTTGTATAGTTTTTTTACTATTTATTTTTATAATATTAAATAATGTAAAAAAAATATGCTATAATTATTAATTATTTTAAATATGTTTATTTAATATTCATTAATTAAGTTATTAATTAATCTTATTAAATACTAATATTTAATTTGATTAATAATTTTTTTGTTGCCCGATTCAATTTTGTGACTTGTATGTTTCCCTGTTCTGAATTCACTGACCTCGATTAATTCTTGATGCTTTGTCTTGATTAATTAATGATGGTTATTCATGATGCCTTGCCTTGTGAATTGATTACATGCCTTGATCCTTACTTTACACACATGTTGTTACCTGTTAATGAGCTTAACTTTGACATTCACTTGAGGCTTTGCTTTGTGCTCTTTGGATTTTATCTTCCTGATGCTTGTCTTGTTTGATATTACTTGCGGCTCTTGAATCCTCGTGATTGTTGCTTGCGTATGAATCCAAGGGAAGGGTTTATGGTTGACCTTGTGTCATGTGCATATGCATTGCATTTCTCTTTTGCATCTTTCACCCATTGTATGATCATTGTTTCCCTTTAGGTTGATTACCTTAGGTTGTATATACTTAGATCGTTGACTTTAGACTGATTACTTTAGGTTGTGACCCCCTTAGGTAGTTACCCTTAGGATATTTTAACTTTAGATAACTTATAATTAGGTTCCCTTTTCTCACAAGAGATTAGACATTAGTCATCCTTAGTCGATATGTAATTCTCCTACCCTATGACATTGTTGAGAAAGATGTTGACTCTTTTAATTTCCACTTGAGAGAGGTATGTGGCATACTCGTTGATTCTATATCCAAGTTGGAGTTCTTTTCTCAATGTGAAGCAAACATCCATCTTCCACGTGTTTGTGGTGGTATACTTGAGTATTCTCCTTGAGACGATAACTTGTCTCTTCTCCTAAAACCAACCAAGTTTTCACGCGTAGTTAGCCAAACTACAATTGCTCTGACTTCCTATACAGGATACGTAGGCATAGGATTGTGAGATCCTAGCGAGATACCTTTTTCTTTTTCTACCTTTTATTTTCTACTTTTTTTTTCTTTTCTCCCTTCTCACAAAATAATAAAAACATTTCTCTTCTCATCTCGCTGATCAATCAATAGCAAACAACTTTTAACTTAACATAAATACAATAAGAGGTTCCTATAGGATACTATAGATACTTAGGGTGCTGATACCTTCCCTTAGTATAACCAACCCCGAACCTTATATATCTTTATTGCTTTGTCTTTGTATTGCATATTTTGGGTTTATTCGTTATTTTCCCCTTCCCTTGGATAAATTAAATATGGGTGGTGATATCTTAAGTTTTGTGAGCCTAGTTAACTTAATAGCTATGGTTTCCGATTCTCACCACGACAACAAGGAGTATGAAGGAACAATCCAAATAAATAATGACCAACCATAGAATTATCTAGAGTCTTATGATACATCATGAGAAGAAAAACCAACACCTACAACAATTCCTTTGGTTGAAACAAGTACAAAAGGACTGCAAGCTGGGTAACATAATTTGATGACTAATGACACGACAACTATAACAGCAGAGCTCACATCTGATATGTCAGATATTAGTGTAACATTCATATTTTTGAAAGAGATACCACCACCACATTTTCCCCTAAGGATTAGAAAGGCTAAATAAGAGAAACAATTTGGCAAGTTCATGGAGATTCTAAAGCAACTTCACATAAACATACCCCTGATTGAAGTTATTTAACAAATTCCAAATTATTCTAAGTTCATAAAGGAATAGTTGAAAAAGAGTAAGAGAGTGAGAGAGTTTTCTATTGTAGCACTAACTCAAGAATATAGTCAATTTGTTCTAGGAAAGTTACCGCTGAGTTGAAAGATCCTAGAATTTTCACCATACCATGCAATATAGGAGATTATTTTTGTGGAAGAGCATTGTGCTATATTGGAGCAAGTATCAACCTCGTGCCCTTATCTATCTTTAAGAATCTAAGCATTAGAACTTTAAGGATAACAACCATCTAACTTTAATAGGCCGACAGAAGCATTTGCTACCCTCAAAGAAAGACTGAAGATGTTCTAGTAAGGGTGGACAAATTTGTATTTCCAACTGACTTTATAATCATGGATTTTAGCACTGATGAAGACACCTCAGAGAATTTCTTACAATAGGAAGAACTCTAATATATCTGGAGAAGGGATAACTCACTATGAGGGTAAATGGCCAGCAAGTGGTATTCAAAGTCCTTAGTGCATTAAAATTCCTGAGGAAGTATAGTTGACTACTCATTAATATCCAGTTGGGATTTCCTTGTTCACAAGCAGGTTGTTAAAAGTAAGGATGAGTTGGAACTAGAGTTGGGTAAAGAATATAATAATTCATTGGTAAGAGAAGGTATCATAAGTGGACATCTTCTCCCAAAGGAGGGCAGGATGGAACACTTTGAATCCGTTCCTAATTGCCTAATTCCTATCAAGAGGCAAGACTAACATTGCCAGTGTCATCGCTACTGATCTATTTGATGAGCAAAAATGTCAACTTCTGGTACTTCTGAAAAAACACAAGAAAGTTACTGCTTGGAAATTTTTGACATTAAGGGGATCATAATTTGTATGCACAAAATATAATTTGAATAAAATGACAAGAATAGTATTGAGGGCCAAAGAAGGTTGAAATTTATCATGTGAGATATGGTCAAGAATGAGATTATCAAGTGGTTGAATGCATGAATTATTTATCCTATGTTGTGTGTGTGTGTGTGTGTTTGCCCTATTCAATGTGTCCCAAAGAAAGGTGATATGATTGTGATATAGAATGAAAATAAAATGAGCTAATTCCTTCAAGAGCAGTCACAAGTTGGAGAATCTGCATGGATTACAAAAAGTTAAACAAGGCTACAAGGAAGGACCATTTCCCTCTTTTATTTATTGATCAAATTCTAGACATGCTGACTGGAAAGGAGTTTTATTGTTTTCTTGATGGCTACTCAGACTATAATCAAATTACAATAGCTCCTGAAGGACAAGATAAGATAACATTCACATATTCCTATGATACCTTTCCCTTTAGATGGATGCCTTTTGGATTGTGCAATGCTCCAACAAAATTTCAAAGATGCACGATGGCTATTTTCTCTAATCTTATTGAATATTCCATGGAAGTATTTATGGATGATTTTTCAGTGTTGGGAGAATCATTTCAAGGATGGTTGGGCAACATGGAGTTGGTGATAACAAGGTGAGAAGAGAGCAATTTGTTGCTGAATTGGGAGAAGTTTCATTTTATGGTGAAGGAAGGAATAGTCTTGGGACACATAAATTCTAAGGTAGGATTAGAGGTGGGTCAAGCTAAGATTGAGTTCATTGAAAAGTTAACTCCACCATCCAATATTAAAGGCATAAGAAGTTTTTTTTTGGTCTTGTTAGATTATATAGGAGGCTTATCAATGATTTTTTTTTTAAATTATGAAGCCTTTATGTCAGCTGCTGCAACATGACGTACGATATGTCTTCAATGCTAAGTATGAACAAGCTTTCAAGACTTTGAAAAAGGCATTGATATCTGCACCAATTGTTAAAGCACTTGATTGGATCTATCAATTTAAACTTGTGGGTGATGCAAGTGACTTTGCCAAGTCTAATGCATTCTTTATCTAGGGGTGTGATATTCCATATGCTTAGGGTTTCCAAATATTAGTTAACTTAAGTCTCAAATAATTTATTATTTTAGGTTTGATTAGTTATTAAAGAACTATTTTGGCATGAAAATTAATCTTCTGATATTTTAATGGAGTATGTATCCCTTTGATACAAGGCTTAGGAAGTTGACATACGAGAATATTTATGCAATTAGTTTATGATTCGACAACAAAATTACATTGGGAAAAAAGTTGTGATGGGAAGGAAGATTGAGAAGGTGGTAAACAACGTGAAAAAAATAGCTTATCCATGCATGACGACACTAAAACACTAAACCCCAGCAGACTATATTAGGATTTCGTGTCATTTTTTAAATTCTAAAGCAAACATTCTCAATCTTCATTGAAATGTTCTATGTATATAACAATGTAACCTCCAATTTATTTATGATATTATAGATTTAACGCTTTACAATATATTTCTTTATATACAAACTAATATTTTGTTTACTTTATATTACATAACATCAATCATCGTGTTAATTTATAAGTGGAATAAATTATCGATTTACATCATAATAGATTTTTTTATTAAAGTTGATAAATATAATTATGAAATGACTTTGTTATATATATATATATATATATATATATATATATATATATATATATATATATATATATATATATATATATATATATATATAAAAGAGAAATTATATAAGTAACAACATTGGAATTAGAAACATGCGGTTTCAAATTATATTAGTAACAACATTGGAATTAGAAACAGAAAGATTCAAAGATAGTAATTGAAATCATATATAATTACTTTCAATTTGTTAGGTACAACTGCAAATATTTCCAATGCACGTCATATTTTTAGGCGGAGAACAACCAATATATGGACAATCGTAGTTATGGGTACAAAAATAAAATGCTGCAACATGAAACAATAATATAATATTATTATTGAAAGAAGATTAAAAATTATGTATAAGAAGTTAAAGAAATTTTTTTGAAAATAATCATAAAAGACCTTACCATCGATTAAAGCTAGAAACAATGAAAGAAAGATGACCATAATGAATACAAACTTGTAAACTTTAGCCATATTTTTCCTTATTTGCATTTATCACACATAAAATTATTTGAATACTTAATAGTATAGAAAATTCATGTTCTACTTACTTCATTTAAATAGTATTAGTATTTGTAGAATAGTAATAAACTCTTAAAATAATTAGAATAATTACTGAATGTCTCTTATGTAAATTGATGTGTTGCAGGTGTCCTTTAGCTAGGTGATTTTATTACTTGAATTCAGCAAGAAATGTAGTGAATTGATTATCAATATTCAATTTTTATTATAACCTTCCATGATTATATTTTATTTCTTTTATAATCTTTCATGATATTTGAAAGAGATTCATATTTGTTTGTTTCATTATTATCCAAGAAAGAAAGGTCTAAAGATTTAAAAAAAAAAAAAGATACGCAATTACCTTTTATTTTTAATATTTTCTTTGATTTTTCTAGCTCTTACTTAGGAAGTACTTGATGTATTTACATAAAATAACAACACACTCAAATTAAATGATTATATAAATCTAAGTTCTTATAATTATCTTGCTTCTCAAATTTTTGGCCTTTTAAATAACCACACTCATAAGTTCCAAAGGATGCTAACTCATAATTGTGTATCAAACAACTACCAATAACCAATGTTTGAAAAAAATAGAAAGTAAGTTACACAAGATAGATCAATAAATAAAAACAAGTAGAAATAAAATATAAAAAGTAGTAACATAGTGTTGACAATAAAATATATTCAATCAACGCATGAATTTGATGAGAAACTAGTAAAAAACCCGTGCGGACGCACGGGTTATTGTTGTTTGGTTTAAAATGAAGTAATATAAAAACATTAAAAAGTAAATATTTGGAATAAATAATTGGATAGAAATAATTTTAGAATATACAAATTTTTTACAAATACACGGGATAGAAATAATTTTGTACTTGAGATTGGGATACAATGAAAGAAACGTGCACTACAGTTGAAATGTGTACGACACGGGTTAAGTAGTTTTATTTAAAATGTAAAATTTGAAATAAAAATAAAAGAAAATTATTATTTAATATGCATAACTTAAAAGTATAAATTGTTAATATAAAAGAAAATGTATTTATAATGATGTTTAGAAAAAAGAATAATATTAATAATACAATAATATTAGAAGAAGATATTAATTAATTAATAAATAAATGTTGTTTTATAAATAAAAGTATTAATTATTTTAAACAATTTATTTTTGGAAAATACAAAAAATAATATGACATAAGGATTTTATATTATATATAACTTAATACTGGTTCTTTCATTTTTTAAATATATATTATAAAAGCAAAACAATTGTACAAAAACATAATCATAGTATTTTCTTTCATCTATTTATAATATCAACATAATAAATCCAATATGCTTAACAACTATAAATATTTACAAATATCACTAATACAATATAATTATTTACGAATAATTTGTTGAATAAAATAAAAATAAAAAAAAGGTATTGTGGTGTTAGTGTCCCGTGAAAATAATAAATTTTAGTAGCTTAGTGTTTTCACTGCAATCCAACAGATTCTTCAGGTCTTCATCACAAATAGGTATTGTTATGGTAGTGACCCGTGAGGATTTGAATAAGCATTTTAGAATATACAAACTTTTTACAAATACACGGGATATAAATAAGTTTGTATTATACAATTGTACTGAAATGCATATGGATTGCAATATTTATGCATGCTTTGTTGTCTTGATCTAACAGGTTGTGTCCCGTATCACTTCATAAAATATTTCATATCTGACTAAAGTATTGCCCAACATTTAGTACAGCAGCATAAAGTATTGACAATCTCATGGCCATTGGCTATGTGGAAGATTATTTTTACAAAGACATCTTTTCATTAGAAGAAACACCTAACTCAAAATCTTCATTTCATCCACCTAACTCAAAATCTATATCTCTTTTGCTTCCGTCACTATGTCTAACAGACACAACTACGAAATAACGTTCCCAGAATTTATATTTATATTCCATGCAAAATAAAATACTATCATTCATTGTAGTATGCTTTACTGAAAAATCCAAACTGGCATATTTATATTTAAAATATTGAGTGGAATAAAAAGAGAAGTTGTGAAGAGAAAAATAGATTAGAGTGTAATAAGAGAGAAAAATGTGAAAAATAAAATATATTTAAAGTATTGATTGGCTTAAGAGAATATGAGAAAAAATATAGAAGAGAGAAATGAGAATAAAAATTTAAAAGGTTACACATTAAGTCATTCCAAATTTTTTTAGAAAAGCAGAGTAAAGTTTTTTAGTGGGACCAAGATGCTTTTATATGATAAAGGCCAGCAAGTATATCCTAAACCCCAAACTTGAAGATAAACATCAGTAATTCATACAATTTCAAATCTCAACAATTGTCTCTTTGATCCTCATTGATTATCAAATCACGCAACAATTGTTTCATTCTATTAAGTGCATCACCTAAAGCACAAAACTCACTGAAAACTCAAACTTCAGTGGTCTTTAGTTGCAAGAGACTCTTAATCGCGACAAGTGCATGTTCAATATATGCAAAGCGTCAAACTAAACGTTAAACATGAACCGCAAACGGGGCCGAATTATTTCAGCAAAAAATTACAGAAGGTATGCATAAGTGTATACCAAATTGAATTTAAGAACAACTTTAAATGGATTGTTCAAACCAATCCCTCACTTCCATTCTAGCGACTAAACTCCTTCGTCGATAACGTAAATCAAAACAGTTTTCTCTAGTTTCCCCGAGTACATCTACCATTTCCAACGGATTCAGCAATTCATGCGCACATTCAAATTTTGAGAGAGAAATTCTTGTTCCATATCATTGATGGTATGTTCATGCTCTTATTCAATTCATTATATTCAGTAGTTTGTCTACATGGCCATGATGGTGAATATATGTCACGAAATCCAAACCCTTGTATAATGTTTATGTCAACTGCAAAATTAGCAAAAACACAATTCTTTTATTAGAATTTTAGAGGGAAGACTGAAAACAAAAGTATTCTTAAAAACTGAAATAATGTTATCGCTATCCTCTCACCGGTAGCCAAGATTCATCATTTTCAACATGGCCATGGTTTTGGTGATGAGTCATATGACTAATTCTCCTATATAATGAAAGGTTAAATATTAGTTTCAAACTCTTTATCACTGACACTTGTGACACCTATGAAATATTAGTCCTATGACATTTTCTTCTATAGAAAGACATTAGAATAAGCCGCTTACCACTATAATTCTACTTTCCATAATCCTCGTTTCCAACAGCAGCATATTTTAGGTTAAATGACTCCCGGTGTCCCGTAGAAACTGTAACAGAACCTCAGTTTGAAGTCGGGTCACCTCTCACAACTTCATTGTCTCTTGTAGTCCTTGAGTTTCAACTTACAGTTACTGCTACATTTTTTTTCTGCACGAAATTAGGATTCGAGTGCGGCATACCTAGCCTACAACAAATTGAATGACTTAGTCTTCTGCGAGTTAAGAACCAGATCTTCTCACCATATATTCCATATATAGTTCACGCAGAATACAACCAGTGCTCCATAAACAATCTAAATCCATGGCCGACATTTATAATGAACATTTGGCAGAGTGTTTGTATTAGCAAAAAAACAACCGGTAATCAATGTGAACAAAGGTATATCAGCTTTGGAATTTCCATTAACGGATTAACATTAAAAAATAATGGCAAAAGCAATATACATGATATGAGATATCACGCCTCAGGGTAATTGTCACGGTTGACCTTCTCTAGCATTGGGTTACTATCATAGTCGTCAAATAATACAATAAATATCATTATTATTATAAAGACATTGATCACCCTATTGCTTTGTAGTTGCTTGCTGATCAGATTTTGAGTTTAGGCTAAAAGGTATTTTAACCAAAGATTAAGGAGTTCCTCACTTTGTTGTGGTGTGTCTTGGCCAATTTTCCCATATTTAGCATGTATAAAATAGAGTTGTGTTGTATATTATTTGACAGTAAAGGCAAATAACAAATTCCAATATTGGAGAGCAGAAACTTACCTAAGAAGTAGTATGTCCCTCACAACAATCTCTGCCTCTCACGCACCTTTGTGACCTTCTCTTCCTTTTAAGAGATGTGTAACGGCCAACAGTGCTTTCGCTTTTACTCTTTGACTCTTATCACGCAGTTAATTGCGGGTGGAGTTGAAGAGATTTAAGTAATAGCCTATCCCAAACTCATTTGAATTATTCAGAAAGGCACTTTCACAATATTGGCAGACAATTTGTTCCTCCAAATTTACATACTACTGAATAATTTGTTCCATAAATTGAATTGTCCTCCAAATTTACATACTGAATAATTTGTTCCATGTTGAAGGTCGCCAATCAATTTAGTCTCTCTTTCATCTAATAGAGACAAAAATGCTCAATTGACATGTTTAGGACGTGTTCAGTTGGAGCATGTAACCAGAAATTTGCTAAGGCGACCATTGATCTGTATCTTGCAATCCAAATTCATCAAACTTGATTGATAGATGGACTGATTTGATTTCCGGTCTTCAATTTCATGAACTAAACTACCATTTCGTAAATTTGAGAGTGCAAATTGTTCAACTCATACAATTTTAGGTGCCAAAATAGTTTTTCACTTGTTACAATAATTTTATGACCCATGAATCATGTGCAAAAAGAGATAACGAACAACAAACTTACAACATGTGATAGTTGCTCACGGATATAGGCCGTTGATCGTAGCATAGCACCCAATGTATCCTTGGACACCTGAAACTTAACTTCTGACTCGCCATAAGTTGTATCCGCATCTTGAAGCTGAAATATTTACAAGATTTAAATTCAACAAACAAAAAGCAGGTCAAAATCAAGAGGCATATAATCAAATAATAACACAAAACATTATAATTTGCTACAGCGAGAGACATGATGTTGTGATATAATTGATGATAAGTTATATCATATATGTGAGCATATGATTGAAGACAATGCCCAGTAACACAATATTTGGCCACCTGGAAATAATAGAACCGATGATTTATTAAATCAATTTTAAAAGTCTTAAACAAACTAAGTCCTTACACTATGGAGTAAATATTAAAAAGAAGAAAACACAACAAAGTTGAAAGTAACATGGATTAGGGATAGGGCACATTATTTTAAGAAATGTCCCGATGATTGGGAAAAACAAATTGCTATCTGCCTTCACTGAATTTCATAAGAATATGGTTAGTACTTGAAACGGAAATCCAAATTCATGTGGCTTTTATCAATGAGGTCATACCAATCCAGGTTGGATCCATTGCAAACAGCCTAAAAATATTGCAATTGTGCTATCAATTTTTAGCGCATAACTCAAATAAGAATCATTTAAGGAAAAAAAAGATCAAATTGCACATATTAATGCAATACCATCTAATTCTGGTACTGTTCTAATTCAGCCTCTGATATTGTGCATTGGAAAGATGGATGTCACCTTTGTAGCATTAAGAGCATCTTCAACTCTCAATTTCTTTTCCTTGAGTTCTGTCTCAGTTTGTGCACCAACCTACACGTATATAACAAACTTAGAAGTAAAATGGGTGTTGCAAACAAATAGTTCATGGAAGTTTCACTTAGAAGTAAAATGCCATAGAAACATACATGAGAGTGTTGAGCACCAACTCTAGCAGCAACACCATTGGGTCCTCTAAAGATAATAGGTACAGACATTTCCCCCAGACATGTAATTTTATTTTGCAGCAGAATTAATTATATGATCTATTGCCTGTAACACAAATCAAGATGATGAAGGGGATGTTTAGATTAGTCTTTGGATAGTTGCTTTTGAATGAACTTGACTTTATATAATTGATTTTAATCAAAATCCTTTTCAAGTGAATGTATTAATGTTGCATAAAAAAATGATTTTAACATAAAGGAACTATCTTCGCTCAACAGTACAACAAAAAATTCATAGAAGAGTGAAACAAACAAAAGTGCAGAATTGAACACAACCCGCATATCAGTTAGAGGGTTCTTTCAAATGCTCATTCCCGACAAGGCGTTTCTCAAGGCCATTGTCAAAGTAATGAACTAAACTCTGTGGTGCATCCCCAAAAGGTGAAGAATGTTTCCTAATTTGCTTCAAAAGTTCATTAGCATTTCTGTTGTCATAAGCATACACAGATTATGAACACAGAAGCAAAAGATTCCTTAAATAGATGGTCTCATTTTTCTTGCTTTGTTTCTTAGTACGAGCCTTTCCTCCATTAGATGAAGGTGATTGCTCCGTTTTCACTTGTCCATTCTGTAAGCTATCATTTTCATTTCAAAGTGGCAAATGCTTCACACTATAAAAACTATAAAAACTATAATATTTGAAGACCAAAATGTGCAACTATAAAAACTATAAAAGATTATAAGAGTCATGTTAACATTGCTACATAATACATACTCAGTCAATATGAGTAGAGAATTGATAACAATATGATACAAAATCATTATAGTAAATTGATAACTTTTAGGTTAATACATGCTCTTCTGAATGTAAAATGACAAAAAGTTACCAAACAGCCAACCTCTAGCAACAGCTTCTTCATTGTATTCCTATAAAAAATTATGAAGCAGAAGGTGTATCACACCTGCAACAATAATTCACTATTTAAGTGCAGAAAAGTATTAATTTTAAAAGCTAATGAGATTTATATTTTCAAAATCCAACAGATAAAATCAAAGTTTAAAATTCCACAACAATGATCCCTACACATTAACAGATCCCTTCAACTAAATCCAAAATCCTCAGTAACAGATCCCTACACATATCCATATAAAAAATCAAACCTAATACCAAAACCATCAAAAACTCTAGAAGTTATTGAAAGTATGTTGTATGAAACCTAAATGACTTCAAATCAGTTTTAGAAATCAAACAAAAATGATGATTTGTCTATAAGGTGCGGATAATCCAGTGGTTACGCTTAGTGTAGCTTTATAATATGAAGCAGCAGCAGCCACCATGTTCCTGCATCACCAATTTCAACCAAGAAAATTCAAATTCTCTCGCATAACCCACAAACTACTCCCATTAGCATGAAGATAGAAGGATCACATACCATTCCATGTATATATTTCCAAGATTGGTCAACGCTTGTGGATGGTTGGGCTGTAATGAAAGGCATTGTTTCATAGTAACAAAAAAACAAGTTGAGTAAGAATCTAATGGCTCGAACGCATAATGAACTAATGACTAAATACATGTAAAGCAGAAAAGCCATACATTGTAGCACTGGACTACTTCCTCCACTCTGCCAACATCTTTCAAAGCATTACCCTAAGAAAACAAAGATAATATTATCCAATTGCATCAAATTTATAATAGCACATTTAGAATCTGGATTTTGTTTCCATCTGTTGCTTTTGGTTTTATTTTTAAAAAAAATACAAAATTATTTTATTTCCTGTCTTCAAAGTTTTGTATGGAAACCGGTGAAAACAGTAAATAAAAAAATTTAATAGAAAACCTTAAAAGACAAAAACAAAGTGGCAATTTTGCAATTAAAACTGAACAAAAATTCCCCAAAACAAAACCCTTGGAGTCTTAAACTGAAGAGCGGTAAGAAAAGAAACCAACTAAATTATTGTAAGCTTCCAAAAATCTGGGGTCACATGCAATAGCTTGTTTGTAGTGTAGAATTGCCATGTCCAGTTGACCTTGCTCATAATGTATACTGGCCAAAATACCTGTAACATCATTTGTAACCTGGTAAAGACAATGTGATTATTATCTTTTCACTGGATTGCTCAATTTCACTGGATTTCTCACCATCACCATCCAAAATTGGTTTCTTCCCAGAACTTTCACCGTCATTATTATCTTTTGAACTCATCCATGATAGAAGGTTTCTCTTGGAACCTTTGTTAATATCAGACATGACCCGTGCGGATATATGTAAGGTGAACCTCCTTGAAAGCGCACGAGGGATTCTGCATAAACCTATACAAAACAAACAACATTATATGATAATGATTCCAAAAGCAGCAGAATGTTACTGCTATTGAAAGCAACAATGTTGGATTATATTGAAAACAACACGACCTTCTTGCATTATATGTATCTTTTCCAGACACATCAGATGGTTTAAACTTTGGTTGCAGTTCTCTTTGCCTCCAATTTGTTCCAATTGATTGTCCTGAACCACTTATGATTTTTGATCTGTTCATCTCCATTTGACCCACTGATATAACCTTGTAGATGGATCCTTTTGCAGCAACTATAGCAAGTAAACAGAAATTCATTTGCAGTCTCAAATGAGTTAAATTATTCAAATAGAATGTATTTAAGGTTCCTTTTTGGAGTAAAGAAGAAGACTGGTATATGGTTACCCCAAAAAGAAAATAATAAATTCATAAAAAGGAACATCGGCATTCGGCACAAGAGAACTCATCGACATAAAAATTTCATTTACTGAAAGCAATTCAGAGAGAAACAATACAATGACAACAACTAATCAGAGGAACACATTAACACATTTACAGACACGAACAAATCGAAAACTCAAAAGAAATTGGTGAAACAGATAGAACCATAATACCATTAGTGAAGAATCAAACCATTTAACCATCTTGGGCTTGCAGCAGGTAGATAAAATGTGTAAGGCTGAAGCAACAATGTCGTAATTTCAACAGGGATGTCAAGCATTATTTCAAGTCAGCCCTTTGTAAGTTAACCCTTTCCGAGGCAGTGAAAATAGGCTCTGATACCAATCAATAGGCATCCAAGCACATGGAGAAATATACTAAAAAAGCATGCTATCAAGGGAGAAGAACCAGGCTACTTAAACTCAATAGATAATCCCATGCTACTGTGGGACTTGGAAACCACGTAAAACTCAAGTAACCTATCAAATGCATAACACCATCTTATTGACAAGTTTTTTTTAATAAGCAAAATCTGAACATCTTAAAGTAGTGGATTTTTACAATTCACTCGATGCTCTAAATGGCATTATGCACTTTACCAACAATATAGTTCACATATAGCAAATGTCAATGCAGATTACCATCACAATAGTTCACATATAAGACCAGTCATGTACATGTGCACACATACATTGTGACCCTACTGTACATTAGTCCTACTAAACTCCAAAATATTTTCATTTGTAGACTATCTCATTAGTTATTATTGGTGTATAATATTTCTAAAGAAACCTTGCACATCCAATGCAAATGTTTTAAGTGGGAGGGGAGAGAGAGATGGAAACCTCAATTTGGTTCTTAATTTGAGAAACTCTCTTATTAAATGCATCTTGGGTACTTCCATCACCAACAATTGTGGTTGAATCCTTAGTGAGGACCACCTTGGCAGCATTGCCCAGAACCTCTTTATCAGCTATGTCTAAGGTAAGGCCAACCTCCTCTTTGATAACAGTACCTGGAAGTGAATAGAGAAGATGCACATTATTATCAACAGCAGAACACACAAACAAAAGACGAAATGTATACTTCCAAATTGAATAAAACCATCCAGAATCTGAAGTGATAAATAAGCTCTATGAGTAATCAACTTAAAACAATGAAGAACATAAAAACAATTAATCATCATTAGACTTTACCTAACTTCAGCTGAAAAAATCAACTTTTTCTGCTTCACTGGTTCCAATTTCATTCTCATGGCTTCTGTTTCCTGAAGAACATAATATCAAAATCATGAGAAGAGCTTTTCCATAATCTCTTAAATCCAAATGGAATCATAAATCCAAATAAACAATAAACAGCTCATCTTTCAAATGGAATGACTACTTAACTGAACACAATGACAAGTTATAATTTGTACATTCACCTGAAAAATTAGAAACCCTAAATCAGGCTGTGAAATGAATAGATAAATGAATATGAAATAGAGACGTAAAGTGC
Source organism: Lathyrus tuberosus (assembly GCA_022829125.1). Taxonomy (NCBI): domain Eukaryota; kingdom Viridiplantae; phylum Streptophyta; class Magnoliopsida; order Fabales; family Fabaceae; genus Lathyrus; species Lathyrus tuberosus. The sequence goes on from JALAZF010000091.1 coordinate 11,092,612, forward strand.
GGTAAAATAAAAACCCTAAAATCTCTCTCGTCTTCAACAGACCTGCGATCCTCCATGATCTGATCAAAATCTCTCTCGTCTTCAACAGAATCGTCCAATCCAACAGATTCGAACTGGTCAGCTTCATCCATCCTCCGATAATCCCTGTTCAACAAAAATTCATCCAATCAACTATATACGTAAACTACACACAGGGACATAGTGAAGGAAGAAGGAGACGAGAAAGAAGGTGGGGGGAAGAAGGCAGAAAGAAGGTGGGGGGGAAAGAGGGAAGGGAAGGAGACGAGAAAGGAGAGAGATAGTGAAGGAAGAAGGAAGAGAGAAAGAGAGCGAACGTCGTGAGAGAAAGAGAGAGAATGTGTGAGAGAAAGAGGGAAAGGGGAAGCAATTTTCAAATAAAATCTGCCACGTGTACAGAGTGTAGCATTTGATAGGTGGGAGTAATTAAGACTTAGTAATTTACCATAAGGGGCATGGACTGGTCATAAAATAAATGCAAGGAAAGGGCAAAGATGGAAATACTTAAGCATGTTCCAATCTTTGGTAGGTAGTTGATATAACATTCTTGGTTCTAAATTAACAAATTTAGTATTTAAAATATTAAAGATTGATTCATTAAGAGGATTATGTTTAAGGAAACTCAAATACCTAGAGTCTCCTAATAAAAGTACAAGTAAAAATACTAAGTAAAATCAAGAACTGTTGTAAAAATTACATATTATATTATTAAACTTGAGAAACATATATTATATACATTTTGTCAAAGAATTTGAATCACATAAGGGAAAATGTTTGCGTCTTATTGGCACTTACGTAACAACAAACGAAATCATTAACTCTGAATTTGATATACCATTTAATTTAAATAATACATGTTTGGATACTTATCTAAACAAAAATAACCTAACTAATGATAAGTGTGTATTTTTCATGTTTAACCATATTGTTTTATCACACTTATTAGCTCACTTGCACATAGAGTAATATGAAACCCCCCGATCTGTATAGTTGGAATAATATAATAAAATAGTTCGTTGATCCTATTTTATTACCTTTTGAATGTCATATGTTTAAGGAATGAAACATTCCTAGAAAATGATCAAATGTCGAGCTACTTGAAGCAAATGACCTAAGTTTTGAAGGCGGAGATAAAGCTAAATTTATTGGGCAAAATTTTTCTCGACCAACGAATCTATAACAAAACTATATGGATTGTAAATCAAATTTAATTCATTGAGCGAAAGAATCTTTGACAAACAAAATTATAGCAGAAAGTTAGGGTTCCAAAATATGGCAAACTCGTTGGGCAAATCATAACTCATCAAGCGAATCCAAGGTGGTTCAAAAGGCGCATTTGAAGATTATTTTGGCATGAAGAAACCTAAAAGATAATTTTGCAGGGTGAGCCATCTTTCACCAAATGAATGAAGTCAAAGCTTGAAATATATAAATAGAGGTATTCAACCATTGTTTTGGATATAATTTTTAAATTAGTTTTACAGTTTTTAAGTCATAGTATTAGTGAGAAAGAACTTGAATGTTTATCAAGCAGAAGTCCCATGGAAGTGGAGTTAGCTAAGGACTCATATATCTTCCAATGTGTTTCTATTACTACATGTTGACCAAGTGACTTAAAACACAAAATAAGGGTAAATTATGAGAAAAAGGTTTTTCAAAACTTTTACAAAAATAATTTATTTTACATGGTCAATTTTAAGAAAAGAGACGAAGCAGATATTTAAGCGCGAAATAGTAAATAACAAGAAAATATAGAAATAAGAGATATAAAAGTGCACTTAGGTCCCCAAGGATTTTCCCTTGAGAGTTCCACTAACAACTTGAGTTTTTATCACATGATCAAACCACAACCTTCTTACACCAAGCTTTTACCCAGGTTCAACTTGCAACCTTTATAATAATATCAATGTTACAAGAGAATGATACTTTTATTTTACAATTATAGCTCGATCAAGTTCAAAAAAACTATTAGAGATCAAACTTAAGTATTTCACTCTCTTAACTTTAAAATAACTTTAAGTGTATTAAATTATTTTAAGAAGATAGTGAGTCAGAAAAAAGATTGAGATTTTAGATTCCTTGTGATGTTTCTAAGTTAACACAAGTCCTCTTTATGTAGGATAAAATTTGTCCAAAATAGGAAAGGATTTTGGGAAGACACATCTCCTTAATTAATTAACCAATGGCATTAATCGACGATGACCTAGATTTTTAGGAAAGAAAATTCCAGTTTCATAGTCTAATTAATGAAGAGGTTTCCTAATTAGTTATAGGGCCAGTTCTCTCCATAATCTATTAGACAAATGTTATAGTTGATCAGAGAGAAAATTTGTGCTTCCATATTGATTAAGCATGTTTTTAGTCGATTAGTCTTGGGCCAATATCATTGTTAAGAAGATTTCAAAGCAAGTGATGTTTTTAGAATTTTTTTTATTATGTGTGTGCATTATAAATTGATCAAACTCCACTTTTCTAAGCAATGTGGGACTTAGAACTCACACTTGTTTCTCTACACAACTCACACTTCTTTCTCAATGATCTCCCCCTTAAGTAGGAGTCTATCCACTGTACTCCCCCTTAAGCAGAAGCTCTTTCATCCACATGCTTGTACCGCCGTTGAGAGACATCCTTATCTCATCATGAGCACTTCAACGAAACACGCCGCCTGACCACCGTGTCAGGAAGACTTTTGACACAAGGAGTCGGTCCCTTACTCGAACCATCAACTCTGATACCACTGATGGGTCCTCATGAGGGGAAAACATTTACATTGGGTCAAACACTCACCTAAAGGTAAAAGACTCACCCAATTAGGGAGAGAGACAACACATATTAACTTAAAACCTTAAGGTGATAGGTGTATGAGTCATCTTACTTATAAAGTGCTCAACGTCCATTTTTCTAAGTAATGTGGGACTTAGAACTCACACTTGTTTCTCCACACAAATCGCACCTGTTTCTCAGCAATGACAACATTTAATAATTAATTTATACTTTTCTGTGTGTCATAGAAAGATTAAATCTCTTCTTGCTCAAAATTCGTAACGCCAACTGCCTTGTCGACAAACTTGTTAAAATTCTTGGCCATATTTTCAAAAATTGTATATTTAACAAGTATCTAAGATTTAAGGACTCCGTGTTAGAAACCTAACCCGATACTAAAATCTGGATATACATATTGTGTTAATAATGTGCAGGAAATGTTAAATGAGGTAATGATTATTAAGAACCTAAAAGAAGAAGAATCATTGCAAATACCTCAAGATGTGATCACAAAGGATAATCCATACTCATCTGAAGAATAAAGTGAAAAGGAAAACATTTGTCCTATGACTACTTATAATGATGTTGATGATGAGGTAACCACTCCTTCCTTTAAGTAAAGGTATGATCTAAATGTTAAAGTTTGCAAATAAAATGATGAGTGGCAGCCGCAAGCATACGACTAATGTCAGAGTAGCAAAAAGTATTGAACCTCAGAGGCGAATGATTAAGTATCAATTTCTATTCTATCGGTGTAAAGCTAGAGCGACCAAAATTGAGTTTTAATGAGTAACTTAAACAGAAAATTACTTTTTGAAAAATAGCTTAAACATGTAAAAAATATATAAAGAAAACATGACATATGGTTATGACTCCTACCCTAGACTTCTCCACATGACCTAAGCATTTTTATTACGGGAATTCTGACTCAGTTTATAGAAAAATAGATTAATATAGAAACATCTACTTTCGCTATCCTATTGCCCTACTATCATACCCCAAATTTTGACCAGACATTTTTTAATTGTGCATCCATCTGACTTTATTTTCACTTTGAATCATCCGTAGTATTCATTCATTTGCATTGAGCTCCTAAGACATGGGATCAAGGTCATATCCTTCAAGTTTTCTCCAAGGCACCAAGAGCCTAGGGTTTCATCACTTCTTTGGTTCATGTTTGTTGGCAAGCTTATATTCAATTGGCTCAAGATTAGGGTTTACTTATCATCATTGATAGAAGACCAGGGTTGTCAGGGACAATAGCATAACTTCAAGTCAAGTGTGGTTATTCAGTCATGATCAAGATCAGATGGAAGTTTGACCTAATTTTGGTCAAACCATCAAGAGTTTGCTTCAATTGCGAGTGTCTGTGTCTGTGGATTATTTCTCAGGAAAGGTGTATCCAAGGTCAAGTTGTTTTGTGAAGATTCGTCAGATCATCAAGCACATATTTATGAGAGTTTTGGTCCTAGTTTTCACGTTCAAGTGCCCATCAGTTCAAATTAAGTTCATCTGAGAATTTATTTTCCCGGGGATTGATTCAGGAAAATTCAAAGTGATTCAGAACTTATTTCATGTTAATCAGAAATTCAGAGAAATTATGGAAAAGTTCAAGATTGGTTTTGGATTAAAATCAGGATTTCCTTACGCATATCCATTTTTCCAAATTCATTTCTAAACCATTTTCATTTTTAATTATCCTTATTTTGTTCATTTTAATTATTAATTTCACAACTATCCATCCAATATCCATCTATCCATTTTAAATTCTTCTTCCAAATATCCATTTCAAAAAAATCCATTTTCTAGATCCATTTATTTTTAACCATTTCTATTAAATCCATTCAATGTCCATTTTTAATTACCCCTCATTGTCCATATTATTTCCATAATTCAAAAAGTCTTTCAACATCCAAAAATCAATAAGGCCCAAGTTACATTTCATAAGCCCATTTTAGAAAACTACAAAAAAAGAAGTTCATGATTCCATCCAAAAAGCCCATTACAATTGCTTTACAACAAAAAATGAAAAAAAAAAAGACACTACACTCTAAGCCACTGCTACACAGCCTGCAACGCATTACTGCTCCAAACCAAACATGCTGCAAAAACAAAAAATTACCAAGCCATATGCGACGACCACAACTCCCACATCCAAACCTCTGTTACTACTATAATCCAAAATTCACAACACTTACACCATCCAAAACCAAAACCTGCACACAAGCAATAATGACATTTCAACAACAGCTACAATTATGCACATGAAAGTGACAACACCGTCCAAGCCATGACAAAAGTTCAACAGAAAACCTAATGCCACAAAAAAACCGTACCGCAATGACCAAGTTTGGATGGCTTTAAAAGATAAAAGATAAGGAGACAATAGGAGGAAGGGGGTCAAACAGAAGAAGGAGAGCAGTAAGAATTAAAACACAAACCTCTTGCTTGCTTGTCACCACCATCGAGTCTTTTTCATTCTACCAATATTCAACCTCACCTTTCCATTTTGCTCTCCCTCAGCCACTGCCACATGAACACACTTGAAGCCTCTTTCACCACAACTTCTTTGATACAACCCTCCTTCTTTCTAGTGTGGATCGTACAACATAATAATACCAATATACTCACCATCATCATAACTCATAATCCCAAAACATACAGCCACAATTTTGTCGTGAACCCACTCCTTCTTTCACACGACTAAAGCTTCCCTAAACTTAACACTTTCATTCTCTTCATTACACTATTACCATCTGATCGTGAAGGCTGATCAGATCCTAAAATGGGCCAAGAGGAACGTTTGTGATGTTGGGTGTGTGAGATGAGGAGGGGGTGTACCTGGAAGACACTCTGATGCTAAAGTAAGAATCGGAAGAGAGAAAGGCAAGTACAAAAGTATGAGTTTATTAGGATGATTTTTTGATACCTGACCCAACATAGAAGAGGTAAATGGTCCCTATTTTTGGGGCGGAATAACCGTTTCCTGAAGAATAGGTAACTGCCAAAAACTAGCCGTTATGACGGGCAGAGATGCCCAAAACTAGCTGTTGCCATGGGCAAAGGCGTAGTTTCGGGCACAGGCGTCATGACCGTTCTTGGATGATGGAGTCGTGCGTAACGGGCAGGAATGTCGGGGAGGAGCAAATGACCTTGAGATTCATCTGTTCATATATGCCCGGTAGAGGGGCAGAAAGGTAAAAGATGCCCCGCACCAGCTGGACTTAGGCAATTGGGTCGTTCTGGAAGCAGAAGTGGATTAGGCCATGCCTATCCATTGGTCCAGTCTGGAACAAGAGCCCCCCAAGTCGTTGCTCCCGAGCATGGGAGTGAGGATTTAAGGATAACTCGCAGCCCCGGGGAACTCTGAAGGATCGTCGTTTGTCAACGGAATTGTCCTTGGATGCCCAAGGGTTCCAGTGCCCGCGGGATACATAACGTTGTTCGGTCTGCCCGACGTCCGGGGAGTCTAACAGTTGAGGTATTTTGAAGAGACGTGACGCCACGTGTGTCTCGAGCCTTGTGTAGCATTAAATGCATCATGATGGCTAGGCTAGGGTCATGATGATGCCCCTAGCTGCGCTTGCTCGTGCACGTGCCTTCAGACTGCTTATATATAGAGGGAAGAGTTGTTCATTTGCGTTTTTCGCTTCTCTCTCCTTCCTCATTTCTTCTCTCAGAGCTTTTAGTCGGTCGTCGTTGTCAACCGCCGCGTCTGCCGCCCTACAAAACTTTGAGAAAGTTCTTCGGTCCCCCACACTTTCATCGACCATGTAAGTCATTTATTTCCATCTTTAATTCTAGCTTTTTACGTTTCTATTTTGTTAGAACGCATGTGGCTAGGTTGAATTTAGGTTGAACTGTCGTGTTTTCCGATAGCTGTTGGTGGTAGACGGTGGATTGGACACCTTCTGCTGCTGCTGTGGTCGCTAGAGCTTCTTAGATACTGTAGACTTAGGCCGTTTGATGGCATCGTTGCGATGACGGGGTGAGCGCAATTGGTGAAGCTACCTAGTTTTCCGGTGCTCTGATGAATTTCTGACGAGTGTATGAGTTTTCCGGTGGGGCTTCAAATGGAAAACTGGGTAGTAAGTCGGGGAGATTTCCCCGTACGCACAGGAGGGATTGCCTCCGGGCATCTCCTTACGCGATACTCTTGTGTTATTTGATTTAGGGCTTAGGTCGGGGACACCGTCCTCGGCCCTTTGCGCGTCTTTTCACTTGACTAGCGGTGGAATGGTGGATTTGATTTTGCAGTCGAATTCACTTTTGTCCTCTGCTTTTCAGGTGATCGAGATGGCGCATGAGCCTGAGCAAGAGACTCTTATAGACTCGTCCGAGGAGAGCTCCTCGGAGAGTAGTGATACTGAGGTTTCAACTACCCCCAGCGAAGTCAGGGAGGATCCCGAGCATGCTTCCGCGGAGGAATGGACGGTTGCGGAGCCTGCCGAACATGCATCCACTTTCGCATCTTATACCGGGGATGTCTTCATGGACGTAGGGCCAGAAAGGGATTGGAAGGTACACTTCCCCAGTCAAGACGACCATATATGCACAAATTACGAGGAAAGGTTCGCGATGTATGAATACGATTTCAAGGAGATATGGCTGATGCTGCCCTTTACTGACTTTCAGCAGTCTATTTTTGTTCATCTGGACTTGGCTCTGTCACAGTTGCACCCTAATTCGTTGGTGTTTATCCATGCTTTCGAGCTGACCTGCGAGTTCCTGAAGATATAAGCTATTTTGTCTTTGTTCTTCACCATCTTCCACCTTCAAAGGCAGGTCTCGGGAAAAGGTATAGTTGGGTTTCACTGAAGCAACTGAGGAAACAGTTTAAGCCATTCTCAGAGTCTATCCAAACCTTCAAGGAGATGTTCTACATCATTGAACCTGTGTCGGAGAAGGCCCGAGACACGACGTACTCCTGGTCGGTGTCGATGGATGAGGACAGCAATGACATGTACGACGAGGATGGAAAATTGTTGGCGGAGAGGGTGTTCAAGTTCCCTTTCTATTGGAGCGGGAGCCACTTTAATCGGGGCACTGGCCATTATCTTGCCAAGCAGGATATGCTGGACGAGCAAGACATAGCCGGTTACGAGGAGTTGGTCAACTATGTTAACACTTTTAGACCTGCGGAGTGCTGGACGAAAAAGGGGGACCCGATCTTTGAGGATGATGGCGGGCAAAGAGTGGAGTATCGCTATATCAATACGAAGGCGCTTTTGGAGTGCAAGACCCCTGCAGATGCTCTTAAGTTGCTTGGTAGTTTTAGCTTTTTTAGCTTGTCCGAATTATAACTTCCTCGGTGGCTAACGTGTTTGTTATGTTTTTGCAGGTGAGATGCCTTCTGCTCACGAGAGGATGGTGAAGAATGCCCTGGAAAGGGGCAAAGCTGGTGCGGCCACCTCGAAGTCTCGGTTTACACAGCGTGTGCCTCCTCCTCAACCTGCCGCGGGGAGCTCCTCGCCAGTTCCTTCACCTGCTCAGGGATCTCCGGTGCCCTTGGCCTCAAGGTTTAAACAGACCAGAGTGAATGATCTAGTGGACCTCAGTCGGGCGACAGAGAAGGGAAAGTTTGAACTTCCCCCGTGCCTTCATGACAAGAAGTTTTTTAAGGGGACGTCCCTGGTGGTTCCTCGAGCAAGAGGGCAATGCTGGCGCAGGACGCCTCCGCGTTGGTCCGGGTCCTGGAGATGGCGGCGGTCTATGCCGAGGGAGATTCCTCCTCTGAGTCTGAACTTAAGAAGGCCCAGGCGACTATAGCATCCCTGGAGGAGACGGTGAAGAAAGACAAAGAGGAGGCCAAGGCTGCCAATGACTCGAGGAAGAAATCAGACGAGGAGGTTGTTAGGCTGAGAGGGGAGAATGAGACTCTGGTCACTGAAAATAAGGCTGCTAAGGATCTGGTCGAGCAAGTGAGGAATGCGGCGGCCTCGGATGAAGATGAGCCTGAGGGAGTGAGGGTGTTGAAGACTAGGGTCGAGCTAGTTGCTCGTCTTGTGCGGCCAGAGGACGATGTCATTGCCATTGGGGAGGAGTCGTTCAACAATGTTGTGGCTTAACTCAGGCTGGTGAATCCAGAGGTCCTGATATCCACTGAGGGTACTAACTTCCTGGGCCATGTTGAGAATGGAAAGATAGTTGCTCCAGACTTCTTCAACATCGGAGATGAGCACGCCTGGATTTTGAACGAGGAGACCCAGCAGCCTGAGCAGATGGAGGAGTGAGATCTTTTTTTTTGTAATGTATCTGGTCTGCGTGCCACGTTTGATTTAATTTTATTGTTGTTTGGTAGGGGGTGTGGCCTCTTTGTCTTGTAATATGCACAATTATGGTCCTTGTGGCCACTTAATTATATGTATGTATCCGACCATCGTGGCCGGTTTTGTATGTCGTATATTTGCGCATGGCTTTCTTTGACGATTATTTTTGCTAAGTGTTATATCCTTGCTCGATACACGTGTGTGCCCGTAATAGGGATCTTTTTTATTTGTTTGTTGTTTTCAGGGAATTGCTCGAGTTAGATGTGTTCGGCAGTGAGGGGGACAGGTCAAACGGCCCGGGGAATTTTCGGGCATGATAGCGGAGCTCAGGTCGCGTTAGAGGCATGAGTTCGTGGGTGAACCTCCCATCGCAAGCTGGGTGTTCTACCTACCATGGTACTTTGATAACGGCGAGCTCGGTTGAGGAACCACTGTTGGGCAGAGACCCAGCTCGATCCTGAGCGGGGTCTTGCCTTGGCTAGCATGCGACGCTTGTACCTGGGCGCACATCATAGTCGGGATGTTATGTTCGCTGTTTAGACGAAGCGGACCGACAATTAGGGGATTAACTATATTATTGTTTTAGATTTTCGACGTTCCATGGTCGAGCAAGTTCTTCCCCGTTGAGGTGTTCTAGGTAGTAGGCCTCATTCTCCGTCTTTGCTTGAACGCGATAGGGTCCTTCCCAGTTAGCGGCGAGTTTACCTTCCCGAGAGTCCTTGTGGTTCCTTCTCAAGACAAGGCTACCCACTTGGAATTCTCGCCGTATCACTTTGGCGTTATGCCTGGTTGCAATTTTTTGCTTTAATGAGGCTTCGGGGAGAGCTGCTCCTGACCGGACCTCTTCGACGAGGTCGAGCTCCTCCCTTAGTGCCTCGTCATTCATCTCCTCGTCCAGGGGTGACTCAGTCCGCCTGGATGGTATGTGTATTTCGATGGGGATTACTGCCTCAGTCCTGTAGACCAGGCGAAAAGGAGTTTCCCCGGTCGAAGAGTGTGGAGTTGTGCGGTATGCCCATAGGACGCTGTGCAGCTCCTCGACCCAAGCTTTCTTCATTTCGTCTAGCCTTCACTTAAGGCCTCATAGGATTACTCTATTCGCTGTTTCGGCTTTCCCGTTAGTCTAGGGGTGTTTGATGGATGCGAAGTGTTGTTTCGTGCCCAGTTGAGCGACAAAATCCTGGAACTTTCTGTCTGTGAATTGTGTCCCATTGTTTGTGACTATCGCTTGGGGAATACCGAAGCGTACGAGGATGTTTCGCTTGTAGAAATGAAGTATGTTAAGGGCTATTATTTTGGCCAGAGCCTCCGATTCTATCCACTTTGTCAAGTAATCAATGCCTACTATTAAGTACTTGTTCTGGTTTAATCCTACTACGTATGGCCCTAGGATGTCCAGGCCCCACCAGGCAAATGGCCACGGGGAGGACATAGCTTTGAGCTCGTTAGGTGGAGCTAGGTGCATGTCCCCGTGCCATTGGCATTTGTCGCATTTTTTCACGTGCTCTTTTGTATCCTGCTGCATGGTTGGCCAGTAGTACCCTGGTCGAAGGGCTTTCCGTTCAAGGGAACTTCCCCCGAGATGCTGGGTGTTGATTCCTTCGTGGATCTCGCGTATGATGTGGGCAACCATCTCTTCCTCGAAGCATTTGAGTAAAGGGACGGAGAACCCTCGCCTTTAGAGTTTGTCTTCTACCAGGACGTAGGAGCAGGCCCTGCTCCTGACTGTGCTGGCTTCTTTGGGGTCGGATGGAAGTTCGTCCCTAGCGAGGTAGTTGCAAACGGGAGTCATTCAGCAGTTGCTGTCGCCGATGACCTGCGCATCGAGGGTTGGAGATGTCTTCTCGATACTGGGTTGAGGAAGCACCTCCTGGATGACGGACTTGTTTCCACCTTTTTTCTTCGTGCTCGCCAGTTTAAACAACACGTCTGCTCTGACGTCATGTTCACGAGGAACATGCTTTACTTCAATTGCAGCGAACTTCGACATTTTTTCTTTGACTAGGGATAAGTATTCGGATAGGTTGTCGTTTTTGGCCTGGTATTCTCCTCGGACTTGAAGGGCCACGAGTTGCGAATCTATGCAGATGACGACTTCTTCTGCCCCTAGATCTTCGGCCAGGCGCAGGCTGGCGAGGAAAGCTTTGTACTCATCCTGGTTATTAGACATGGGGAAGGATAATGTGAGTGGTACCTCGACGATGATTCCTCTTCGTTCTCCAAGATGATACCTGCTCCACTCCCTGTCGAGCTGGATGCTCCATCAACGAAGATCATCCACTAGCGTGCCTCACAGGTGGGGGAATCTGCGAATGTCATCTCTGCGACGAAGTCAGCTAAAGCCTGGGCTTTGAGGGATTTTCTAATTTCATATTGAATGTCGAACTCGGACACCTCTAACGAACATTTGAACATTCTGTTGGCCATATCTGGTCACCCCAGCAGTTGCTTCACGGGTTGGTCTGTCCGTACCATGATAGTGTGGGCCAGGAAGTAGTGCCTTATTCTTTGCGCAACGTTAATGAGGGCCAGCGCTACCTTCTCTATCTGTTGGTACCTTAGCTCTGGTCCCTGCAGCGCTTTTCTTATGAAGTATATAGACTTTTGCCCATTGGGCGTTTCACGGATAAGGGTGGCGCTAATGGCCTCGGTTGCCACGGTGAGATAGAGGTACATAGTCTCGTCGTTATCTGGCCGAGAGAGGACTGGTGGTTTTGGCAGTGCCTGTTTCAGATGAAGAAGAGCCCGATCGCATTCCTTTATCCATTCAAACGCTGCTTCCTTGCGGAGGAGTTTGAAGAAGGGCAGGGCATGCTGGGCAGACTTGGCCACGAAACGAGACAGAGAAGTGAGCATCCCGTTGAGGGATTTGATGGACTTCTTCGAGTTAGGTGTTGGAAATTCGGAGAATTCCCTTCACTTGTCGGGGTTGGCCTAGATTCCTCACTCTATTAGATAGAAGCCGAGGAACTTGCCCACCCGTGCCCCGAACGTGCATTTTTCTGGGTTGAAACGCATTCGGTATTTCCTGGCCTGTTCGAAGACCTTTCTCAAATGGGCCATATGATCGGTCTCCTCATGGGATTTCACGATCATATCGTCCATGTAGACTTCGAGCATGTCGCATATCTCTCCCCGAAAGAGCTTGTTCATCATTCTCTGGTAGGTCGCACCGGCGTTCTTCAGGCCGAAGGGCATTACGTTGTAGTAATAATTACCCGATTCGGTCATGAAGGCCGTGTATTTTTTATCAGTTATCACCATTGGTATTTGATTGTAGCCCGAATAGGCGTCCATGAATGATAATAGTTTAAAACCGGCAGAGTTATCAACAAGTTTATCAATATTGGGGAGGGGTAGGCATCTTTTGGGCATGCCTTATTGAGATCAGTATAATCAATACACATGCGCCACTTTCCATTAGATTTTTTCACGAGTACAACGTTGGACAGCCAAGTGGTGTACTTGGCTTCCGAGATAAAATTTTCCTCGAGGAGGTCTTTTACAGCTTGTTCAGTAGCCTCCGTTTTCTCGAGAAACTGCTTTCTCCTACGTTGTGCTACTACTTTGACGGTGGGGTCAATCGTGAGTTGATGACAGGCGACAGCATGATCTAAGTTGGGCATTTCCGCGGCACTCCAAGCGAACAAGTCTGTGTTCTCTCGAAGGCAAGCTTTGAGTTGTTTCCTCGCGATGTCAGGGAGGCCGGTCCCTATCTTTACTCCTCGCTGAGGATCGTCGCCGAGCAAAACGAGCTCGAAGTCGCCATCCGAGATTGGGCACGTAAGATGGGAGTTGTTGCTGGTCGAAGCGGATGAGCTGCTCGGGCAAACCTGGTCCTCCTTCTAGTCATCTTCGGAGAAGCGGCTGTCGAGGTCTACGGAGTCGATGCGTGGCAGTGGCTTGGCTTCCTCTGAGCTGTTGGGCAAGGTTGGCTTGCTGGACGTCTTTGGCTTTGCGGCGATGGTGTTGAGTCCCTTGGTGGCCGCTTCGAAGAAACTCCACGCAACTTTGATGTCCCCGTGTAATGTAGCGACCATACCTTTCAAAGTGTAGTACTTCATTTTGAGATGGACGATTGATGGCACAACTACCAGCTCGGCCAAAGTTGGCCGCCCGAATATACACTGATTGAGAGACGGGCAGTCAATTACCAGGAACTGAACTTTCATTGATCTGGTTGTCTCCGCAGATCCAAAGGTCACGATCAACTCGACGTACCCCTAGGGTTTCGTGACCGACGCATTGAAACCCTGCAGGTCAGAACCCACGTAGGGTGTGAGGTGCGGTTCGTCCAGCTGGAGGGTCGAGAACAGTTGTGAGTACATAATGTCGACCAAGCTGTCCTGGTCGACCAAGATTCTGCAAACATCAAAATTTCCCATCTGGGCTCTAACGAGCAGTGGAATACTTGAGTTTAGGGCCCCTCCGAGGAGTTCCTCCAGGTAGAAGGAGATGGGGATTAATCCCTTATGGGCTTTGTCGAGCGTCGTCACCTTGCTGGAGCTCATGTTGAACAGGTGCTCGAACTTCCTCTTTACGGAGCCCGCGATGACTTTGTTCAAGCCCCCCCGGAGATGACCATTGTGGAGGGGAAAGTTTCCCATGGGTTGTGGGATACAAAATACGCGGGAGCACTGAGCTCATCTGGAACTTAGAAATCCACCGGTCGTGATATACTCATGGCGAATTGGAGGTTAGTTTCTTCCGAGGAAGGCACCTCTTCCTCTACTTTCTTTGACTCCGGGCATCTTACTTAGGAGCGTCCTTCTTCTTTGTAAACTGCTTCAGGTGGCCGTCCCTGATCAGTATTTCTATGGCATCCTTTAAGTGGATGCAATCTTCAGGGGTGTGGCCGTGACTCTTGTGGAAACGACAATATTTTGATTTATCGGTGTTGGGCTTGGTCGGTACCTGCTTGGGGAATCGAACTCCCACCTGTTTAAACTCCGAGTTAGCACATTCGGAGAGAATCTTTTCCCTGGAGACAGTCAGGGGAGTGTAATCGTGGAATCGGCCGGAGGGCCCCTTATTGTCCCGAGATTCCCGGGGACGATCTCTGCGCCTTCTCTCCCCTCGACGGGATGTCGAGGGTTCATCGCCTTTGGAGGCCCGGGCATTTTCCTAATGGCGTGAGGCCCGGGCGGAGCTGGCCGCTTCCTTTTCCTCGTACTGAATATATACCTGCGCCTTTATGAGGAAGGCGTCCCGGCTCCTTGGGGGTGCGAGGCCAACGGCTTTAGAAAATTCTGAATGAGGGCGAAGTCCTCGTTTCAGTAGGAATTTCTTCATGTCGTCGGTGGTGGGGACTTGCACCGCTTCTTTATTAAACCTCTCAATATATGCCCGAAGAGGCTCATATTTTCCTTGAATTATGGCCTCAAGGGAGGCTTTGGTCTTAGGGTGACGGCTTGATGCCGTAAAGTGTCTGGAAAACACCCTGCCTAGCTGCTTCCACGATGTGATGGACTCCTCGGGCAGTTGTTTGTACCAGGTCATTGCCCCTTTTTAAAGCATGGTCGGGAATAGACGGCATTTGATGGCGCCCCGGACCCCACGGTAGTCTAGCAGCACATCGATGTTTTCGATGTGCTCATTTGGGTCAGTTGTTCCATCGTAAGTGCCCAAAGATGGGGGTTTCTCCAAGCCTTTGGGGAGGCGTGTAGCCAGTATCTCCTGAGACAATGGGCAGTGGGGCTCATTGTCGCTGCTGGAACTGGACCAAGAAGGGGAGCGGATGCTTCGCTCAGGGACGTGACGAAGATTTCTACGGGGTGATGGTGTTCATGCCCGACCCTTTGATCTGACCGGTGGTGAACGTTGATCTCTCTGGGTTCTCTTGTTGTCCTGGGAATGTTGGTTTTTTGGGGAAATGTGATCACGCTTCCGAACGGCATGGGACTCTGGATCCTGGCACACCTGACGATCAGCTTCCCGCCGGGGATGTGGACTTTTGGATCGTCGTCGGTCTTTCTTCGGCTGAGGGGACCTTGGACAGGCATACTCTTCCAACGCCCCAATCCTCTCATTTTGTTGGAGGATCAAGAGGTTGGTCTTGTTGATTGCTTTAAGGAGGGTCACCACGGTTGGGTCAGTGTTGGGTGGAGCTGGAACGGGCTGGAGGGCCAGTGTGGGTTGGTCGTCGACATGGTTAGTACGAGTGGGGAGGGAGACACAGTAGCCCCGTCTCTCAGATGACAGGCGTCTCCTTCGAGGAAGGATGTAGATCCGCCAGCATCAATTTTGTTGACGGGGAGAAAAGAAGGTTGCGTGCATCTTGGACGTGATCTTGGGAAGCCATGATCGTAATCTTGGACAGAGAATTTGTTTTGGTCTTTGAATCTGAGGCGGATGTTAAGACGGGGATAACAAGTTTCCCACAGACGGCGCCACTGATTGTGAAGGCTGATCAGATCCTGAAATGGGCCAAGAGGAACGTCTGTGGTGCTGGGTGTGTGAGATGAGGAGGGGGTGTACCTGCAAGGCACTCCAATGCTAAAGTAAGAATTGGGAGAGAGAAAGGCAAGTACAAAAGTATGAGTTTTGGATACTTGACCCTCTCGAATGAGAGGGTTTTTATAATGCCCCAAGTGCGTGGCCAACGGCCCCTAGTTTTGGGGCGGAATAACCGTTTCCTGAAGAATAGGTAACTGTCAAAAACTAGCCGTTATGACGGGCATAGATGCCCAAAACTAGTCGTTACCACGGGCAAAGGCGTAGTTCCGGGCACAGGCGTCATGACCGTTCTTGGATGATGAAGCCGTGCGTAACGGGCAGGAACGTCGGGGAGGAGCAAATGACCTTGAGATTCATCCGTCCATATGTGCCCTGTAGAGGGGCAGAAAGGTAAAAGATGCCCCGTACCAGTTGGACTTAGGCAATTGGGCCGTTATGGAAGCAGAAGTGAATTGGGTCATGCCTAGCCATTGGTCCAGTCAAAAACACCATCATTTTCCTCACCAACAAGCATCACCATGTAAACTGCAGCCCCAAGCATTCCAAGCACAGCAACACCACAATACAACAACACCAGCATCTGCAACATACTCCTCCATTTTCATCAATACTTCATCCACCCACCACCTCACAACAGCATAACGACACACTTCCTCACAAACAAAGAACGAGCTTCAACCAAACTATTCACAACACACCACCAATGTCGATAATTAAGCTGTCGAAGCTCACGCATGATTCCTCTTACAAACCCCTTATCCACAAATTTCAAACACAAAACAACATTCACAAACTCAGTAAAGACCCTATCTGGAATTGCTCCGGTATTGTCGCCATCGAAGCCATGAAAATGCTCGGCGTTCGATCTTTCGGTCTTTCCCTTTCCTTTCCATAAATCTTTCCCTCTGAAAAGTGTTATATATGATACTCATCACACCTGAATTTGAAACCCCCCGCGAAGGAGATGAGAGCCGCAAGATGAGTGTTGCAGGGAGATTCATTGATGTTGGGTAAGTCGTTGTTGTCATATATAATTGTTGAACCGAAGCTTATACTGACGTCAAGTGGCTTGATCGCCTTGGTGCTATACTTCTTGTGGTGTTCAACCGATTTTTGTTTGTATTCATTTTCAGTAGGAGGGGAGATCGTGAATTGAAGTGAGAAGAACAACAAGTGTAATACGGCTGCAGGTTTTGCTGCTTTATCCCTTTGTATCCAATATTGGGCTTCCATGCCCATTGACCATGGTTTTGGTTTTCACTAACACAGGTGATCCGTAACCCACTTTACTCTTGGCCAAATTTTATTTTATATTTCTTTTTTAGAATATATTACAATGTTGTTTTATTTTTTTAGTATATCTTACAATTTTGTTTTATATTTCTTTTTAGAATATCTTGCAATATTGTTTTATTTTTTAGAATATCTTGCAATGTTGTTTTTCAAAATATCTTTTAATTTTGTTTTCATATTTTGGTTAGGATTAAGGGTAATTATTTTTGATCATTTCGATTTTAATTTCTTTGACTCCTAACTTTTGTGATTTGTGACTTGATTCCTCAGCTTGGAGTTGTGGCTCTTTCTGTTTGAGTTTATGATTTCGATTATGACTATTCTCTTGCTCATATCTTGTGCATATTTTGTCATGCCATAGTGTCATGCCCCAAATTTGTCCTATCTGTAAATTATCTTCTATTTGTGCTTCCATCCACAAACCATTATTCAGAAAATCCAAAATATTTTGCTTTTGTTCGTTTTAGGTCCATTTAGGGTCATTTGTGTCTTGGGCTATTTTTGGGTACAAGGATGTGACTGAATTCAAGTGATGGTGATTGAAAAACACCAAGGACTAGATCATATTCAGTAAAGGTTTTGTGTGATGTACTCCATGTCTCAATTCGTAAATTCTTCAATTTCAAAGCATGATTGTTTCACAATGAAGTTGTTGGTTTTATAGGATTCACGTGGCTAGTTTCAAGGTTAATTCTTGTTTGATTCATTGATCAATCTAAGACCCAAGAGTGGTTCATGGTTGGTTTTGTCGCTCAAGATTAATTCAAGTTTTAGCTGGACTTTGGTTCGATTGGAGCAAGCATGGAAATTCAAGTCGGATGTCCACAATTTTAGTCGAGAATCAAGAAATTCACACGGTTAGGCATGGTATGAGAATACATTGGGAGTGTTCAAGATTTAATTCAAGTTTACAAAGAAGAGCCCAATGCTACAATTTGTTACAAAGATCCAAAATCATTTGCATTACCATTGTCATACAAAATTGTTACAAGAAATATTCTAAGTTCAATAAGCCCGTGTCTCAAAACTCACATTCTAGGTTCATTTTCTTTTTCTTTTTGCCATAAGCCCATTTCAACAAAAATAAATAAATAAAATACAAAGTCCAAAAATACAAAGTGCATAACCAAAAAAAAGAAGAATAAGGCAATGTGATATCAATACAAGCTGCCATCGAATATGCCTCCAAGTAGTTCTGCATTACAAGACATGTAGTCAATCTTGGCCATACGCGTACATCACCGCAACTTTGCAAAAACCATTTCAATACATAGCAAAATCATCACGCTGCATCACAACACAACACGACAAAAACCACTACGCCCGCATCTTTCAGCTTGCCACCAATTTCCTCACATAACCTGCACAAAAACTGCATGACACCCACGAACCCTTCATGCACAAAAACCAGTTGTACTCTCATAAAACGGATTCGTAGGACACGATGCACTCATCTGCTAACGTCACAATTTTTTTTTCCATTTTATCCTCTTCATTTTCCTATATAAAGACACTCCTTCACTCATTGGAGGTAAGCTTGAAAATCCAAATTTACTCTGCTAAAACCTTACCCTATCCTAAAACCAACCATTTTCCCCTTAGCATCTTTTCCTTTTATCTTATCGTTTCACATTTATCATTGAGAAGAAAACAAATAAGCTTAGCTAACGTTCATTCAATTCGAATTAAAAGGTTCCCGTTGAGTACAACGGACGTGAGGGGGTACGCGTACCTTCCCCTCACGTAACCGACTCCCAAACCCAGAATGTGGTTGCGACGACCATGTTCTTATCTCTTTAAAGGTTTTTTCGATATTTTACTTTCCCTCTTTTGGGATAAATAAAGTTCGGTGACGACTCTGTCGAACTGCAATTTCTTTCGCGCCTTTCGCGCGAGGGTCGTGTTTTCGATGATTTTTCAAGGTGCGACAGCTGGCGACTCTGCTGGGGACATTTACTCCATGCAAGAGAGAGTCAAGCATATCTTAGTTCGAATCGCGAGCTCGTTAGCTTTGTTTATTTATTTTTCTTCTCGTTTATTTACTTATTTATTTGCTTTCATATTTCCTTATTTGTGTTACCTTTTGTGACATTGTTGGGTTGTTCTGATATTGGGAACTTTGTGAGATGGCTCTACACCCGAGTCGAGAAAAACCCTAGGATTAGGATAGTGGTTGTGTAGTGGAGGCTTGCGTGGTTTCTTGCGCGTGAGTTGAAGCGAAAAACCCGCTTGGAGTAGATTCCCTTGGAGATGTTATTGTCGTGGTGAGTCTTTGCCATGGTGATAATGTTTTCGAGCCTGAATCGTTGATCCCAAGGACCATTAACCCGCTTTATCCATGGTGGTTGGTAGTGTTAATTCCTTTTGGGTTAATACGAACGCCCCAATCAAATGAGATCCCTTGAATGTATTACTTCCTGACAGAAATATTTTCAACCTCAATCTATGACTCTGAGAACCTGTTTTAGAACCCGTGTGTCGATGGTTGTGTAGTGGGCGCCTCCGAGGAATCTTTCTCGTGGGGAGGATACGAAGACCTCACCTAGAGGAGATTATTTCGAGGATATTATAGTCGGATGAGGCTTTGTCATGGCTATAATGTCTTTGAAATATATCCATGACTCTAGGCACGTACCCGTCTTAGAAACCTACTCGATGGCTTTCTTTGATCCGAGCTTTGGTTGTTGACCCGTTCCTCCGGCCAATCTCAGAATCCGTTGAACCTGCGATCCTGAATCCTGGATCTTGCATCTTGCATTGCATCTCATGTCATTGCATTGCATTGCATCGGTTATGCATCTTGAATTGCATTTCAGCCTCAGAAACTCATTTCACCTTCCTTCCTTCTCCAGTAAATTAAGCTGATTCCTCGACACCAGTATGCAACTCGAGCCAACACTAGACGCATGATGGAGAAAATTCAACAAGAGCAAGCTGCCTTTAGAGAAGAGTTGGACTCAATCAAAGGCAAGATTGACCAGATTCTCGAAGCCATCATGATGGCCAGAAAGGAAGAAGAACTGAGTGAAGCCGCTGCCGCTAACAACAATGTTCTTGTGCAAGGATCTGCCTCAAGGCTCTCAGTTCCTGTTCCCAATCCTATCACCTATAAAATACCTATGAACTTCACTATCACAGCTGAAGGAGTCACTTCTCAACCACTTCCAACATCTGGAGTCACTGTTGGAGGTATTCCACAAGCCCAACCTGCTGTCACTCATATTCCCATTCCCCATGCCTAGGAAAATCTGCAAGACCAATATGATGAAGTGCAAAACTATCATCCTGTTATCCCACTTATCAATCCTACTACTGCTTAGGATTCTGAGGCTATCAAGATGTGTCGTGACTTAGCTGAAAAATGTCGAGTCATGGTGGGGCACAACTCAAACTCTCTAAATCTCTGGAAATGTGCTTGTTACCAGATGTTGTCATTTCTCCCAAGTTCAAGGTGCCAAAATTATCAAAGTACAAAGGCCTCAGTTGTCCAAACATTCATCTGAAGATGTATTGTCGCAAGATGGTTGCCTATGCCAGAGATGAAAAGCTGATGATCCATTGCTTCCAAGACAGTTTGTCTGGAGCATCTCTCGAGTGGTATATGCAGCTGGAGCGTAGCAGTGTACGTACTTGGCCTGAGTTAGCTGATGCGTTTGTCAAGCAATACAAATACAACACTGACCTTGCTCCGCATCATACTTAACTTCAGAATATGGCTCAGAAGGACAATGAATCCTTTAAGGAGTACGCGCAACGCTGGAGAGAGCTAACTACGAGGGTGCATCCACCTCTAGTTGACCGTGAATTGATTGACATTTTCATGGGTACCTTGCATGGCCAATACTATGAGAAGTTGATCGGTAGTGTTTCGGCTGGTTTCTCTGACTTAGTGATCGTCGGTGAGAGAATTGAAGAAGGTCTGAAGAGCGGAAAAATCCAAGGAGGTTCTAGTAGTCAATCTGAAGCCAAGAAGCCCTTCAATGGATACAAGAAGAAAAAGAGCGAAACAAATGTCGTCTCTGCTCAGAAAGGGCAGGCTCAACAAACTCCTGCTCCTATGCCTTATCAAATCCCCTACTTCCAATATTCGTATGTTGCTGCTGCGCAATATGCTCCAATGCCTTATCAGCCAGCTGTTCAAGCTCTGATGCCTGCAAGGGTATCAATATCCTCCTCAGAATCAACAACGAGCCGCTCGGCAACAACGTCATCCTAATCAACAAAGGACAAGGGGCCATATAGAAACTTTGATCGTCTGCCGATGACATATGTAACACCCCATTTTTAATTATTTAATCGTCTGGATTTATTTTAATTATTTGGCCTTGTTTAGGGAGTGTGTCCTTTAATAGCAATATGAAGTTTATTATTATTATTATTATTATTATTAATAGTATTATTTCATATTATTATTATTATGGTTATTATTATCCTTACTATTAATATTGTTAGTAAAATAAAAATCTGATATAATTAATTAGATAATGGGATAATAGAGAGTGATAAGGGCAGTTTGGTAATTAGAGTATAATTAGTGAAATTGGTGGGGTCTAGCATAATCAGAATTTTAGAGAGAGAAAGAGAAAGGCTAAGAAGAGGAAGAACAAGGGTGTGCTAGGGCTATCATCTTCATCTGATTTTCGCAGGAAATTAATCAAGAATTCGAGGTAAGGGGGGAGAATGGGTTTAATATTGGTGATATGTTCATGATAGGGTAGTGGGGAGTCCTTAACGCCGTAGGAATTCGTATGCAAATTGTTGTGCTATTGATATGTGTGTATGTCTGATGTGATGATGAAATTGTGCATGTATTGATTCGTGTTAGTATGATTTCTGTTGTTGTTATTGTTGTAAGAATGCATTATGTTGCAGATCTGGTTTTGGTGCAGGTTGAAGGAGAAGAATTAGACATAGAATTCGTAAATCTGATCTAGTAATGTTAAGAGAAAGATGTAGGATGAATAATAGAACATAAAATTGGTGTAGAAACCAGTTCTAGGACTGAATTGGAGTGGAAAGGTGAGGATCCCGTAGCAGAACACGAACTGGTGTGGAGAAATTGGATTTTTCGTAACAGATCTGGCCATACGCGTATCAGGTGAGGTAATACGCGTATGGGATGGCTTATACGCAGCAATACGTGTATGACAGACTAGGCAATAAGCGTACTAGGAGGTCCGTACGCGTAATGGGTTGGAAATTGGGAAATTCAGTGGGAAAACGTCTTTGTCCGTACGCATACGGCACAAGGCATTACGCGTAAGGACTTGGGCAATGTGAGGCAATACGCGTATGAAGGGAGGCATTACGCGTACGGGTTGGGCGAGCGAGCTGGCAATATGCGTATGGCACAAGGCAATACGTGTATGGCCAGCGAGTGTGCAGAATTTTACCGTTTCGTGATTTCTTTCCCGTTTTCGCTTCCGAAGTTGTTTCTTTTGGTTCGGGAGGTTGGGGATAGATGTCAGACCTTGAGAAATGTAGGATTGGTGATGAAAATAATTAATTTAATAATTTTAGGGAATTAATTAATTAATTAACCGTTGGTTGATGTTGTGTAAGGTAATTGTATGATGTTGGATGTTGATGTGTGATTCAGATGTGATCAGTAGGATCGTGAACATGTATTTGTATGATATTGTACATGTGTTTTATATGCATAATTGTGTCATGCATTTCATGGTGTTGGTGGGATGAATCATTGCTCAGGAGGAGTGTGTGCGATTCATCCGTACTCCGATATGGAGAATGGTGGGGATAGATCATTGCCAAGTAGGGGTGTATGCGATCTATCCGGGTTCGATTGAATGAACTGTGACGTTGGTACCACATGCATTGTGTCTTGTTGAGTCGCATCGCATTATTCTTGATATGTGTTGTTTGTATGGTAATGATTTGTGGACCAATGGGTCGTAATTTGTATGATTGTGCGCAAATACTACTTTTATCATGTATTTATTCACCGTTCAATATTGAATGTAATTCTCACCTCTTTGTTGTTGTTGTTGTGTCTGTGCTTCTTTGGAAGTACAGATAATCCAGGTACTTAGGTTGCTGGAGTTCGTGTTGCTTGTTTGAGTCATAGGAGTCGCTCTGATATGTAACACGGGATATTATGGGGATTTTAAATCATTTGTTATTTGTTATTCTTTCATTTTGTTACGTATCTGGTTTTTGATTAATTTTATGGTGAACCACGATGTTATGTGAAGTTTTCTTGAAATTATTGGCATGTGGCCGTGAAATGAATAAATAAATTATTTTCCGCTGTTTATTTCATTTAATAAAAGGAGTTTTGATGTTGTTTTTATGAATGTGGCATCCTACTTTATTTTTGGTGCAAAAACTCTGATAATTTCATAGAATTTTGTGTATTTTTCATAAATGGGAAAGTGGGGTGTTACAATTGGTATCAAAGCCTGGTTGGTCCGTCCGGCCAGGTGTAGCAGTTGAGTCTGTCCTTAGCATAAGAGTTGTTTGTGTGTTCTGACCTTGTGATAATTGTTGTCCAGTATGGCAGGAAGGAATGATGCTGCTATGCAAGCCATGGCACAAGCTGTAGAGAACGCCAATCAGGCTGGAGGTGCTCAGTTTCGTGACTTAGCATAGTTCCAGAGCAACAAGCCGCCTACTTATGAGGGAGGTATCTTGGATCCAGAGGCTGCACAAAAGTGGCTGAAGGCTGTGGAGAAGATCTTCAGGACCATGGAGTGCAGTGATGCTCAGAAGGTATGGTTTGGTACTCATATGCTGGAAGGGGAGGCTGACGCCTGGTGGGACAAGAGTCGTCAGAGATTGGAAGCTGCAGGTACTGAGATTACTTGGGCAGTGTTTCAAGCTGAGTTTCTGGAAAAGTATTTTCCGGAAGACATTCGTAGTGCGAAAGAGGTTGAATTTCTGGAGCTGAAACAGGGTGATAAGACAGTTGCTGAGTACGCCGCTAAGTTTGAGGAGCTGGTTCAGTATTGTGCTCATTACAATACGGAAGAAGCTATGACTTCGAAGTGTTTGAAGTTTGAGAACGGGTTGCGTCCCGAGATCAAATTGGGTATTGCTTGTCAGAAGATAAGGAATTATCCAGAATTGGTAAGCAGAAGCAGGATTTATGACAATGACAACAGAGCCAAAATTGCTCATTACAAGGCTGTGAATGAGAAAAAAGGTAAGCAGAGATTTGGAGGTACTCCTTATAGTGCTCCAGCTGATAAGGGGAAATAGAAAACTTATGGGGGGAAGAAACCAAAGGAGAAAGGAGCAGGTGCTAATACTCTCAAATGCTTCAGATATGGTGGTGCGGGTCACCGTGCTAACAACTATCCAAATGAGGTGAAGAAGTGTTTCAAATGTGGGAAGCCTGGTCATGTTATAGCAGATTGTAGAGCCACTATGCCTACTTGTTATAATTGTGGAGAGAAGGGTTACATTAGCACTCACTGTGAGAAGCCGAAGAAGTCTCAGACGTCTCAAACTGGTGGGAAAGTGTTTGCCTGGTGGGAGCTCAATCCACTGATGAGGAGCGTTCCGTCAAAGGTACTTGCTTTATTAATGATATTCCTTTGATTGCTATCATTGAAACGGGTGCAACACACTCGTTTATTTCTGTTGACTGTGTGAAGAGATTAGGGATTGTGCCGTCTACTCTAGAGCAGAGGATGACGATTGAGACTCCATCTATTGGTTCCGTGGCTACTTCTTTGGTGTGTTTGAAATGTCCGCTGACCATGTTTGGTAGAGATTTCAGAGTGGACTTGATTTGTTTGCCACTCATTAATCTCGATGTTATTTTGGGGATGAACTGGTTGGAGTTCAACCGAGTTTATATTGACTGCTTCAGGAAGACGTTACTGTTTCTTACTCCGGAAGAGGAAGCATTAGCAGATTCGCTATCTAGCAGGGAGTTGAGGGCGTTGTTGGAGGATGAAGCGAAGCTGTTTGCGGTGTTTGCCTCGTTATCTGTTGAAAGCAAGACTTCAGTTAATGAATTACCAGTGGTTAATGAATTTCCTGAAGTGTTTCCAGATGACATCACAGAATTGCCTCCAACAAGGGAAGTTGAGTTTACTATTGATCTTGTACCGGGTACCAGACCTATCTCTATGGCACTGTACAGGATGTATGCATCAGAATTGGCAGAGTTGAAATCTTAGGTCAGAGAATTGCTCGTTAAGAAGTTTGTTAGACCAAGTGTGTCGCTGTGGGGAGCTCCAGTGTTGTTGGTGAAAAAGAAGGATGGTAGTATGCGTCTGTACATTGATTACCGTCAGTTGAACAAAGTGACCATTATGAATAAGTATCCACTTCTGAGGATTGATGACTTAATGGATCAGCTGGTAGGAGCTCGTGTTTTCAGCAAAATTGATCTGAGGTCGGGTTACCATCATATTAGAGTAAAGGAAGGTGATATTCAGAAGACTGCTTTCAGAACTCGCTATGGACATTACGAATATGCAGTGATGCCTTTCAGAGTGTCTAATACGCCGGGTGTGTTTATGGAATATATGAATCGTATCTTCCACTCTTATCTGGATCAGTTTATTGTGGTATTTATTGATGACATCCTGATTTATTCTAAGTCTGACGAGGATCATGCAGGACACTTGAGAATTGCATTGCAGGTGTTGAAAGATAATAAATTGTTTGCAAAGTTCTCGAAGTGTGAATTCTGGTTGAAGACTGTGAGTTTCTTGGGTCATGTTATTTCTGGTGATGGAATAGCGGTGGATCCATATAAAGTAAGTGCATTACTTCAATGGGAAGCTCTGAAGACAGCAACGGAGATTAGAAGCTTTTTGGGTTTGACAGGTTACTATAGAAGATTCATTGAAGGGTTTTCTAAATTGGCATTGCCATTGACTCAGTTAACCAGGAAGAATCAAGCTTTTGTTTGGGATGCTGCCTGTGAGGAAAGTTTTGAGGAACTGAAGAAGAAATTGACTACAGCACCAGTGTTAATTTACCAAGTCCAAACGATTCTTTCGTAGTGTATTGTGATGCGTCTATGATGGGATTAGGCGGTGTGTTAATGCAAGATGGCAAGGTAGTGGCTTATGCTTCACGGCAATTGAGGGTGCATGAGAGGAACTATCCTACTCATGATCTTGAATTAGCTGCAGTGGTATTCGTGTTAAAAATCTGGAGGCATTATTTATATGGATCGAGATTCGAAGTATTCAGCGATCACAAGAGTCTGAAGTATCTATTCGGCCAGAAGGAATTGAATATGAGGCAGAGAAGATGGTTAGAGTTCTTGAAAGACTATGATTTTAATTTGAGTTACCATCCAGGTAAAGCTAATGTTGTGGCAGATGCTCTGAGTCGGAAGACAATCCACATGTCTGCGTTAATGGTGAAAGAAATGGAATTGATTGAACAGTTCAGAGATTTGAGTATGGTTTGTGAAACTACACCGGAAAGTATTAGACTGGGTATGTTGAAAGTGAATAATGACTTTTTGGATGTAATTAAGGAAAATCAGAAACTGGATGTGAAATTAGTGGACTTGATGCCTACAAGAGGAGATGATCCTGATAGTGACTTTAAAGTGGATAATGTTGGTGTGTTGAGGTTCCGGGGCAGAATTTGTGTGCCGGATAAGGTGGAATTGAAAGAGGCAATCTTAGAGGAAAGTCATCAGAGTAGTTTGAGTATTCATCCGGGAGCCACAAAGATGTACCATGATTTGAAGAAGTTGTTTTGGTGGTCCGGTATGAAGAGGGACATAGCTCAGTTTGTTTATGCTTGTTTGACCTGTCAGAAGTCAAAAGTGGAGCACCAGAAGCCGTTGGGATTAATGCAACCGTTAGAGATTCCTGAATGGAAATGGGACAGTATTACGATGGATTTTGTTACTGGTTTTCCAAATACGGCGAGGGGCTTTGATGCTATTTGGGTAGTGGTGGACCGGCTTACGAAATCCGCTCATTTTATTCCAATTAACATCAGTTTCCCATTGTCGAAGCTGGCGGAGATTTATATCAGGATAATTGTGAAGTTACATGGTGTTCCGTCGAGCATAGTGTCGGATAGAGATCTGAGGTTTACTTCAGAATTTTGGAAGAGCCTGCAGGAAGCCTTGGGGTCTAAATTGAAGTTGAGCTCAGCTTATCATCCACAGGCTGATGGTCAGTTAGAGAGGACTATTCAGTCATTGGAGGATTTGCTGAGAGCCTGTGTGTTGGAAAAAGGTGGTGCGTGGGATACTCATTTGCCATTGATTGAGTTCACGTATAATAATAGTCACCATTCGAGCATAGGAATGGCACCTTACGAAGCTTTATATGGTAGGAGGTGTAGGACACTCTGTGTTGGTATGAAACAGGTGAGAATGTTGTACTGGGACCATAAATTGTGCAACAGACTACGGAGATAATTCAAATGATCCATGAAAAGATGAAGGCGTCTCAGAGTAGACAGAAAAGTTATCATGATAATCGGAGGAAGGAATTGGAATTCAGTAAGGGTGATCACGTATTCCTGAGAGTTAACCCAGTGACCGGAGTGGGACGTGCATTAAAGTTGAAGAAGTTAGATCCTATGTTTATTGGACCGTATCAAATCTTGCAGAGGGTTGGTGCAGTTGCTTACAGGGTGGCGTTGCCACCTGAACTTTCGAACTTACATGACGTGTTCCACGTGTCGCAACTTCGGAAGTATGTGTCAGATCCGTCTTATGTTATTCAGAGGGATGAAGTACAGATCAGAGAGAATCTTACTGTGGAGACGATGCCTTTAAGGATTGAGGATCGCAAGATGAAGCAACTCAGAGGAAAGGAGATACCTCTGGTGAGAGTAGCTTGGGGAGGAGCTGCTGGCGGAAGTGTGACCAGGGAATTGGAGAGCAGGATGCGGAAGTCGTATCCGGAACTGTTTCCATCAGGTACATTTTCGAGGACGAAAATAATTTAAGTGAGGGGGAGTTGTAACACCCTATTTTTAATTATTTAATCGTCTGGTTTTATTTTAATTGTTTGGCCTTGTTTAGGGGGTGTGTCCTTTAATAGCAATATGAAGTTTATTATTATTATTATTATTATTAATAGTATTATTTCATATTATTATTATGCTTATTATTATCCTTACTATTAATATTGTTAGTAAAATAAAAATCTGATATAATTAATTAGATAATGGGATAATAGAGAGTGATAAGGGCAGTTTGGTAATTAGAGGATAATTAGTGAAATTGGTGGGGTTTAGCATAATCAGAATTTTAGAGAGAGAAAGAGAAAGGCTAAGAAGAGGAAGAACAAGGGTGTGCTAGGGCTATCATCTTCATCAGATTTTCGCAGGAAATTAATCAAGAATTCGAGGTAAGGGGGGAGAATGGGTTTAATATTGGTGATATGTTCATGATAGGGTAGTGGGGAGTCCTTAACCCCGTAGGAATTCGTATGTAAATTGTTGTGCTATTGATATGTGTATATGTATGATGTGATGATGAAATTATGCATGAATTGATTCGTATTAGTATGATTTCTGTTGTTGTTATTGTTGTAAGAATGCATTATGTTGCAGATCTGGTTTTGGTGCAGGTCGAAGGAGAAGAATTAGACATAGAATTCGTAAATCTGATCTAGTAATGTTAAGAGAAAGATGTAGGATGAATAATAGAACATAAAATTGGTGTAGAAACCAGTTCTAGGACTGAATTGGAGTGGAAAGGTGAGGATCCCGTAGCAGAACACGAACTGGTGCGGAGAAATTGGATTTTTCGTAACAGATCTGGCCATACGCGTATCAGGTGAGGTAATACGCGTATGGGATGGCTTATACGCAGCAATATGCGTATGACAGACTAGGCAATATGCGTACTAGGAGGTCCGTATGCGTAATGGGTTGGAAATTGGGAAATTCAGTGGGAAAACGTCTCTGTCCATACGCGTACGGCACAAGGCATTACGCGTAAGGACTTGGGCAATGTGAGGCAATACGCGTATGAAGGGAGGCATTACGCGTACGGGTTGGGCGAGCGAGCTGGAAATACGTGTATGGTACAAGGCAATACGCGTATGGCCAGCGAGTGTGTAGAATTTTACCGTTTCGCGATTTCTTTCCCGTTTTCGCATCCGAAGTTGTTTCTTTTGGTTCGGG
Organism: Lathyrus tuberosus; assembly: GCA_022829125.1. Taxonomy (NCBI): domain Eukaryota; kingdom Viridiplantae; phylum Streptophyta; class Magnoliopsida; order Fabales; family Fabaceae; genus Lathyrus; species Lathyrus tuberosus. The sequence continues at coordinate 11,121,501 of JALAZF010000091.1, forward strand.
AGGATGGGGATAGATGTCAGACCTTGAGAAATGTAGGATTGGTGATGAAAATAATTAATTTAATAATTTTAGGGAGTAAATTAATTAATTAACCGTTGGTTGATGTTGTGTGAGGTAATTGTATGATGTTGGATGTTGATGTGTGATTCAGATGTGATCAGTAGGATCGTGAACATGTATCTGTATGATATTGTACATATGTTTTATATGCATAATTGTGTCATGCATTTCATGGTGTTGGTGGGATGAATCATTGCTCAGGAGGAGTGTATGTGATTCATCCGTACTCCGATATGGAGAATGTTGGGGATAGATCATTGCCAAGTAGGGGTGTATGCGATCTATCCGGGTTCGATTGAATGAACTGTGACGTTGGTACCACATGCATTGTGTCTTGTTGAGTCGCGTCGCATTATTCTTGATATATGTTGTTTGTATGGTAATGATTTGTGGACCAGTGGGTCGTAATTTGTATGATTGTGCGCAAATACTACTTTTATCATGTATTTATTCACCGTTCAATATTGAATGTAATTCTCACCCCTTTGTTGTTGTTGTTGTGTCTGTGCTTCTTCGGAAGTACAGATAATCTAGGTACTTAGGTTGCTGGAGTTCGTGTTGCTTGTTTGAGTCGTAGGAGTCGCTCTGATACGTAACACGGGATATTATGGGGATTTTAAATCATTTGTTATTTGCTATTCTTTCATTTTGTTACGTATCTGGTTTTTGATTAATTTTATGGTGAACCACGATGTTATGTGGAGTTTTCTTGAAATTGTTGGCATGTGGCCGTGAAATGAATAAATAAATTATTTTCCGCTGTTTATTTCATTTAATAAAAGGAGTTTTGATGTTGTTTTTAAGAATGTGGCATCCTACTTTATTTTTGGTGCAAAAACTCTGATTATTTCATAGAATTTTGTGTATTTTTCATAAATGGGAAAGTGGGGTGTTACAACATACGCACCTATCTTTGCTCAATTGCTGGAGAAAAGGGCGATTACTCCGAGAGACTTGGCTCCTCCGACTGTCATTCCCCCAAATTATGATGCTAATGCTCATTGCGAGTTTTATAAGGGCGTTCCAGGGCATACGATCAATGACTGTTGAGCCTTCAAGCACAAAGTTCAAGACCTGATCGATTCAAAGGCTCTCACTTTCAATGGGAAGTCCCTAAATGTCATCAACAACCCGCTGCCGCCGCCAAACTAGTGCCAACATCAAGTCAAATCAAATCAAGTCAAGTTCAATTCCCCGAAGAAGGCAGTCATCATGACATCCCATCATTTGCATTCTTGTATTTTTTCTTTGTTTGTTTAAGTATTGTATGCTTTAAACATTGCCATTCATATTTGATTTTGTTAATGTAGTGATTATGCATGTTTCGAATTAGTTACGTCGTATCCACTCATTTTTTCCATTTACTACAAATCACAGACACAATATTTACCCATTTCACTCCCTTTATCAAACTGCTGTTTAGCAATGATTAAAGGGAGGATAATGACACTAAAATACCCATAATTGCAAACCGTATGCTTTCAGACAAAATCTTGCCGATGATGTACATACATTGTTTCAATCCCTCAAACACTGGAGAGACAAGGTGTTAATCCCTAGTAAACCACTTCGAGCCAAGAAGTAGCAGTTTTCTTTGGATATTCAAACCCTTACACTCAACCTGGGGCAGGGTAGTGTTCATTTAATCTAACTACACGTTCAAATCACAAGACAAAATCCAAAAGACATGACGATTGTTCTTCAATAACCTGTGACCTGGTAGTCACAATCCTCCAACAAAATCAAAAATAGAATCGGAAAAAAATCAAAATAAAAAATCAAAAGCCTGCTAAGTCGAACACCTCAAAAGGAGACTTAGGCAAAAATCAAGGCAATTCTGATGGACTCAAAAAGCGAAATCAGTCCATGCAAAAGATAGAGATCAAAAACAAAATCAAAAAGGCCCTCAAATCCTCAACAAAAACAAAATATGATCTAGTGACCACTATGTCAAAACCAAAGGGTCACTAACATCCATCAAATACAAAATAAGGTGACTGCCATTTCGAGCATACCTTGAATCATTCACTCTTACACCGTCAACCTTTTTGGAAGACAAGCGTGCAGAATCAAACTGAACGTAGGACTGGAGATCATCGCGAAGAAATGGTGGGTACAAATAAAATTTCGAGCCTAATATCCTTTGTTTCATAAACCGTGAACCAAACCACGTTACAACCCTCAAAAGACCTAACTGAGGCGGGATTTACTCTAAAAGCATACTATTGCAAGGTTGCGTGAACTGACTCCCCACATATTTTCTAATCTTCAGCATTGGTGCCATTCTCCTTGCTATACCTTTACACACTAGTAAAAGCAGCACAACGTCTGGACTAACGGTCCATTCGTCTCACTATCACGACACTCCAATAAATGACACTTTTTCAAAACTTGCATGAGCATTGCTTTAAGATTACCATTTGTGAATGTGCAATTTTAACTGCAACTCAGTGCTAGATATCAAAACAATTCCAACAAGGAGAAATCAAAGAGGAACTTGAACTCTCAGTAGTGTCAACCTGAAGCAAGATTCCCTCAAAACCCACAGGTTGGGGCAAATCCTTCAACATCTTGATTAGGGGTAAGCTATCTCACAAGCAAATATCAACTTTCAAAGGTCAGACCTCTTCAGAATTGGTTAATCAGGGGCAGACCATTACCATGTTCAGACTGGGGCAAGACCAATTGTAGAGGGCGGATCCTCTCTATACTTTTAAGTTTGTCAAGCAAATTCCTGCCAGACATTGGCAATTATCGAGTTCAGAGCAAAAGCACGGTCTTCATGAGCTGATCGCGTCGCTACGCTCATTTTCAGGTCACCCTAACCATCAAGCACATGGTTGTGGTTCTCAGAAGCAAATACACAACTTATTAACAAGTGGGCAAACTTGAGGCATCAAGAGCATCTTCGTTAGCTTCAATCATGGCTTCAAATGAACTAAGTGTCGAGGAAATCAAACCCTTCCACCACCCGAAGTCCAATCTGCATTGGCAACTACCTAAAGTCCACCATGCTTGCACCCTCACCAGCATATCCAATCATCTATCTACAATCATACGCATCATAGGCGTCACATCCAGCATCATCTACATCATATGCATACAAAAAACCAAATTATACTTCCCCAGCACTTGCATCTCCACGCATCAGCATTTTCATTGTACTTCCATTCGATATGGAACATCATTACAAAATCAAGCATTCATACACACATAGATCGAGATCCAGGATCAATCTCGAGTTTCCAAGGTGATCTTCAGCCCAGTCAGGGGCATCTTCTTCAAATCCATGGGCGTTCCTCACGAAGTTGTTTCAACCTTTTGTTGATCAAGTCCAAGACGATCTTCAGCCCAGCCAGGGGCATCTTCCTCAAGTCCATGGGTGTTCCTCATGGAATTAGTTCAACCTTTTGTTGACGAAGATTTGATCTCCAATCAAGTCAGTGGGCGTTCCTCATTGAGTTGTGTTCCTCAACCTTTTGTTGATGAAGTTGTCATCCCCAGCTCAACCAATAAGCATCTCTCTGAGTCAGTGGGTGTTTCTCATTGAGTTGGATCTCTTTAACCTTTTGTTGATGGAGTTGTTATCCTCAGAAAAATTCAACCTTCCTCTTGGGCGTCCCCAGTGAGTTTGCTCCTTTCAACCTTTTGTTGATAAGGATGGTGTTCCTCAGTGACATCTTTGCCTCAACCTTTTGTTGATATCTCTAAATAAGCCTCACTCATCATATCCCCAGCAAACTTGAACTTTTTTCAATTGTCTTACTATCATCATTTTGGTGGTAGCTAAATCCAGTCGATTCAACCTAACCTGCATCCTTTTGGTGTTGGTAATTCTCAAAATCAAAAACTTACTATCATCCTTTTGGTGGTAGCCATTCATGTTGTTTCAACCTAACCTTCATCCTTTTGGTGTGGGTGGCCCTCAAATTCGGGAAGTTTCTATCATCCTTTTGGTGGTAGCAACTTGTATTGTTTGATCTTACTGTCATCCTTTTGGTGTCGGCGATACGTGAATCATTGGTCCGTGTGTCATCCTTTTGGTGAATAATAGCCTTTGATATCATTTTTCTTGCTATTATCCCTTTGGTAGTAGTATGTTGTAACCTCACTTTCATCCTTTTGGTGAAAGGTCGTCAGGTTGTGTGTCTTCTATCATCCTTTTGGTGATAGGTCCGTCATCCTTTTGGTGTCGGAGTCGTATGTGTTTTCATCATCCTTTTGGTGATAAATCCGTCATCCTTTTGGTGTCAGAGTTGCGTGGGTTTACTATCATCCTTTTGGTGATAGGTATGTCATCCTTTTGGTTTTAGATATCTGTGTGTGTGTGTGTGTGTTTACTATCATCCTTTTGGTGATAGGCATGTCATCCTTTTGGTGTCAGGTATCTCTTGGTGTGTGTGTGTGTGTTTACTATCATCCTTTTGGTGATAGGCATGTCATCCTTTTGGTGTCAGATTATTCTGTTATCATCCTTTTGGTGATAACGACCTTTGCAAGTTTTTCAGTGTCTACTCGAGGATCGACATTAATCTGTTATATTCAACTTCCTAAGCATTTTCTTTCTTTTCGGACAAATTTGTGGTCTCCTTCATATCTAATTGACTTCTACCTTGAAAGAACGAACGCCGTAGCAATTCATCTCACTCGTTTTAAGCCAATTAGATAGGGGCATCTGTCATACCCCAAATTTGTCCTATATGTAAATTATCTTCCATTTGTACTTCCATCCACTAACCATTATTCAAAAAATCCAAAATATTTTGCTTATGTTCGTTTGAGGTTCATTTAGGGTCATTTGTGTCTTGGGCTATTTTTGGGTGCAAGGATGTGACTGAATTCAAGTGATGGTGATTGAAAAACACCAAGGACTAGATCATATTCAATAAAGGTTTTGAGTGATGTACTCCATGTCTCAATTCGTAAATTCTTCAATTTTAAAGCATCACTGTTTCACAATGAAATTGTTGGTTCTATAGGATTCACGTGGCTAGTTTCAAGGTTAATTCTTGTTTGATTCATTGATCCATTTAAGACCCAATAGTGGTTCATGGTTGGTTTTGTCGCTCAAGATTAATTCAAGATTTTAGCTGGACTTTGGTTCGATTGGATTAAGCATGGAAATTCAAGTCGGATTGCCACAATTTTAGTCGAGAATCAAGAAATTCACACGGTTAGGCATGGTATGAGAGTACATTGGGAGTGTGCAAGATTTAATTCAAGTTTACAAAGAAGAACCCAATGCTATAATTTGTTACAAAGATCCAAAATCATTTGCATTACCATTGTCATACAAAATTGTTACAAGAAATATTCTAAGTTCAATAAGCCCATGTCTCAAAACTCACATTCTAGGTTCATTTTCTTTTTCTTTTTGCCATAAGCCCATTTCAACAAAAAATAAATAAATACGAAGTCCAAAAGTACAAAGTGCATAACCAAAAAAAAGAAGAATAAGGCAATGTGATGTCAATACAAGCTGTCATCGAATATGCCTCCAAGTAGTTCTGCATTACAAGACATGTAGTTAATCGTGGCCATACGCGTACATCACTGCAACTTTGCAAAAACCGTTTCAATACGTAGCAAAATCATCATGCTGCATCACAACACAACATGACAAAAACCACTATGCCCGCATCTTTCAGCTTGCCACCAATTTCCTCACATAGCCTGCACAAAACTGCATGACACCCACGAACCCTTCACGCACAAAAACCAGTTGTACTCTCATAAAACGGATTCGTAGGACATGATGCACTCATCTGCTAACGCCACAAATTTTTTTTTTCCATTTTTATCCTCTTCATTTTCGTATATAAAGACACGCCTTCACTCATTGGAGGTAAGCTTGAAAAGCCAAATTTACTCTGCTCAAACCTCACCCTATCCTAAAACCAACCTTTTTTCCCATTAACATCTTTTCCTTTTATCTTATCGTTTCGCATTTATCATTGAGAAGAAAATAAACAAGCTTAGCTAACGTTCATCATAATTCGAATTAAGAGGTTCCCGTTGAGTACAACGGACGTGAGGGGTGCGCGTACCTTCCCCTCACGTAACCGACTCCCGAACCCAAAATGTGGTTGTGACGACCATGTTCTTATCTCTTTAAAGGTTTTCTCGATATTTTCCTTTCCCTCTTTTAAGATAAATAAAGTTCGGTGGCGACTCTATCGAACCGCAATTTCTTCAACGCCTTTCGCGCGAGGGTCGTGTCTTCGATGATTTTTCAAGGTGTGACACATAGTATTTCTCTTTTCATTTGATTCCATTTTATGGTTAATCATTTCCATGTTTGGTTTTGTTCTCACTTGTTAATTCATTCTTGATGCCATGTAATTCTTGATGCCTTTGATTAATTATTGATGTGCCTGATGATTATTCTTGATGCTTGAATTGTGTCTTGATTTACTTGCCAGCTTATGTGTTCATACGTTCCCTTAGGATCTCCTAGTCCAACTTAATTTTTTGATTAAGATTGGAGTAGGATATATTTTAGGTTTTTAATTCTAGCATGACAACTTTAGGGTAGAATCTCCCTTCATCCTCAATTTTAGGTCCATCTTGCACGATCACATTAGGTTAGCATTTTCCCTTCAATCTCAACCTTAGGACCACTTTGCATGATAACATTTAGGATTTAGTTTCCCCTAGATTTTTCTTTCTTTTTGCATCCAAGTCTTTTCTTAATCAAAAATCTAAAAATATTTAATAAACACGATGCGTGTAGTGCGTCACGAGTATTAAGTACATGGGGAATGATGAGCGGGAATTTCTCCTTACCTCTTCTAGAGTGTTTTGTGTGTGATTCGTCTTGGATCGTTTGTATAAAGCATTTGCTCCTATGTCATAGACTTTAGTATAATACACATCTTAAACTCTTTTCAAAACCCTAACAAAAACATTTCAACAAACTTAAATCATTTTCTCTTTCGGGATTCCCTCAAAACCATTTTCAGAAAGGGCATGTTATTTATGTTCTACCGCAATACAAGCAACGCATAAGACTCCACAAGCGAGCGACAATACACCTAACTGCTAGAACGCGAACGTTAACATCGTCCATAAAAAACTCTAACCCGTGGTTCTCCGAACTACGCATGCCCTGATTCCTCATTCCCTAATGAGGATACGTAGGCACAAGGATCCCTATCCTTGGCGAGCTCACTAACAACTAATTCCCCTTTTCTCTCGCCCCCGTGCGATCGAGACCAACAAACCGTAGTCCTAAGAACAACGGATGCTCTGATTTCTCATTCCTATTGAGAATACGAAAGCACAAGGGCCCCAATCCTTGGCGAGCAACCTTCCCTTTTTTCCACCGTAGTCCTCCGAACTATGATTATTCTAACTTTCCCATTGCACAACGGAATACGTAGGCACATGATTACGATATCCTGGCGAGCCCTTTTTTCCCTTTTTGTTTTCCTTTTTCATTCATGCATTCCCTTAGCAAGTAAGCTTTAGATATACACACCCTTTGATTAGAACAATAAGAGTGGATCCTGTTGAGTACAAAGGACGCGAGGGGTGCTAAGACCTTCCTCTTGCGCAATAGACTCCCAAACCCTGAACTTGGTTATGATGACCATGTTTATTCCCTAAAGGTTTTATCAATATTTTCCTTTCCCTCTTTGGGATAAATAAAATTCGATGGCGACTTTGTTTTTTCTGCATCCATTGCGAAGGTCGTATCATTTTTTGAGGTGCGATAGCTAGCGACTCTGCTGGGGACTACCTAAGCGAGTCAGTCCTAGCTCTTGTTTGTTTTATTTTTGTTTGGGTGGTTATCTTTATGCTTTATTTGCTTTATTCATTACATTCATTGTATCTATGTCATTCATTTTTATCTTGGATACTGTTGTACTGTTGGGATGGGTTGTTGTTGTAGATAAGCCCATTAACCAGAGGATACACCTATGACTAGAATAGATAGTCATGTTAACTTGCGTAGCGTCTTGTTATGTGTAGTTGGCACGAGAACCACATTCAGATGAGGTTTTCTTGGGAGATATTTTGTCATGCGTATCTCATGTAGATGATAGAGTATTCCCATAGAAAGCTTATGACTCTGAAGACCGTTCATTGAAAATCAGTGGAGGCCTCCTTGAGGGATAATAATTCCAAACCATAAATGGTGAATGTATTATTGCTTCTCAACCTGAGATCCAGAGAAGCTGAGGACCTGTTAGGAGCCTTATCTAAGACTAGAACCCACATGTGAGAGGGAATGGGGTTTTTGCAGGAAACTTTGACTTCCATCCTACCCAGTTTTCTTATGTTTCTTTTGGAGGCGAACTTTTGAACCCTGTCCATTATCTGTACAATAGTTATCCAATACTTATGAAGGCTCTGATCCCATGTCTATAGCATTCATAACATTGCATAACATAAGCATTTATGCATCATTTAACATATCATTCTTCAACCAAAATAGAGAACTTATCCATCCATTTTGCATAACCCACAGTTAATTTCCCGACGCCTGTATTGGACTTGAAGTAGCTTTTGAAGGATCATGAACTCAAGAGAGCAAAACCAGTTTGCAACAAGAGAGGATGTTGAATTGATGAAAGACCAGTTAGACCAATTTGTGGAAGCTATGACAACCTTAACAAAGAGATATGACAATATTTAAAGGACTTCAGTCACTGGGAATGTCATTCCACCTCAAGTAAACAATGTTGCTTAAGCTCAGCATGTGCGGATCCCTGTTGAGAACCAGGTTACACAAGAACGTACCATTGTCTGAGATGGGCATTCATCTTCTCTTGATGTCGTGGAATATCGTAGTTTTTCATTCTATGAGCCAAATTCCCAAAAGGCAGTCCCTGTGATGAAAACCAAGGACCCACGAGCTGTTGAGATTATGGAAAGATGTCGTGTGTTGGAAGATAAGCTTAAAGCCGTGGAGGGGCGTGATGCTTTAGATCTGAATGCTTTGAACATGTGTTTGGTACCCAACCTCGTAATACCTCCAAAGTTCAAGACACCGAAGTTTGAGATATACAAAGGGGATAGCTGTCCAAAGCAACATTTGGTGATGTTTTGCAGAAGAATGGCCTCATATGTCCACAACGACAAACTTATGATTCACTGTTTCCAGGAAAGTCTGAGTGGGGGCATCACTGAGATGGTACATGTAGCTAGAGAGTAGCCATATCCAATCATGGTCAGACCTAACTAACACCTTTGTGAAGCAATATAAATACAATCTTGACATAGCTCCCAGCCGTATACAAGTGCAAGGCTTATCTCAAGAGGACAACAAATCCTTCAGAGGGTATGCTCAGAGATGGAGAGCGTTAGCTGCTCGCGTTCAACCGCCTTTCTTAGATAGAGAATTGGTTGACCTGTTCATGGATACTTTACAAGGCCCATACCTGGAAAAGATGATCGTCAATGAGACATTAAACTTCTCTAATTTGGTATCAGTTGGAGAGCGCATTGAGAGTGGCCTCAAGAGTGGAAAGATCCAAGACGCTTCGAACATCCAGCTAGTGAAAGTGAATTAGTTGTCAATTCCCAAGAAGAAGGGGAGGAGGAAAATAATTCTATCTACAGGAAAATAATTCTATCTTAGTACCCATGCATCTCAACTGTTCAGATTTAGCAACCTTTTGGGTCTCCATGTCAGATACCATTCTCTCTACAGGGACATTATCCTTCTGCAAATCAAGGACCTCCTCAGTATCAACAGTCATACCGATGTCAGCATGCTCTGCATCAACCGCGTCAGCACGCACGAATGACAATGAGGAGGATGACAAGAACAAAGAGGCCGTAGAGAAAGAAAAACCATATGTGCCTCCACCACTATATAAACCACATATCCCTTATCTTTAAACACTAGCTAAGTCTAAAAATGAAGGGCAATTCAAGAAATTTGTAGAGCTTCTAAAACAACTAAACATCATTATACCTTTCACAGAAGTTATTACGCAAATTCTTTCCTATGCTAAGTTCCTTAAAGAGATCCTATCTAATAAGAAAAATCTCGAGGATAATGAGACGGTTACACTTACTGCTGAGTGTAGCTCTATAATTCAAAACAACATGCCTCCGGAATTAAAAGATCCAGGTAGTTTTTCCATACCATGTGTAATCGGAAAATGTGTCATAGATAAATCACTATGTGACTTAGGAGCTGGTGTTAGCCTAATGCCCCTTTCTATATGTGAAAAACTCAAATTAAGAGAAGTACGACTGACGAGAATGTCTCTCCAACTAGCTGACCGTTCTGTTAAATTTCCTGTAGGTTTGCTCGAGAACGTTCTCATCCACATAGGTCAATTCTATATTCCTACCGACTTTATAATAATGGACATAAAGGAGGATTCCAACATCCTCATCATTCTAGGAAGACCCTTTTTGGCCACCGCTAGCGCCATCGTAGATGTGAAGAAAGGAAAGCTAACCTTAGAGGTTGGTGAAGAGAAAGTCAAATTTATTCTTTCACAATTCCTAAAGGCGCCTGTTATCGACGGTTCTTGTTGTTCCCTAGACGTCATCGACAAATGCGTAAGAGAAATGGAGATGGAACAATCTAAGTATACTGAAGTACTAAAGATTCCAACACCTCTTATATTAGAAGATGATAATTGGTGTGAACCATACGTAGATGATAGTTTAAGGGATTATTTAGCACTAACTCCAAATCCTATGCCTTGCCCAAAGAAACCTTCTGTAGAACTTAAAACACTACCCAAAAATATAAGGTATGAATTCCTAGACACAGAGCTTGAACGCCCTGTAATAGTCAACGCAGACTTAGGACAGATAGAAACTTAGAAACTATTACATGTCTTAAAGAAATACCCTAAAGCTCTAGGCTATAACATCTCGGATCTAAAAAGGATAAGTCCCTATGGATGCATGCATCGCATTATGCTAGAGGAACACTGCAAAACCTCTAGAGAACACCAGAGAAGAATCAACCCCATCCTGAGTGATGTAGTTAAGAGAAAGTTACAAAAGCTACTAGAAGCATGAATTATATACCCAATATCTGACAGTAACTAGGTTAGCCCAGTACATGTCGTACCGAAGAAAGGAGGTGTCACAGAAGTTGTAGCAAAACGTGTTGTAACTGTATGGAGGATGTACATTGACTATAGAAAATTAAACAAAGCCACTCGTAAGGATCACTTTCCTTTACCTTTTATAGATCAGATGCTCGAACGATTGGCTAAACCCTCTAATTTTTGTTATTTAGACGGTTATTCAGAATTCATCAAAATTCCAATTCATCCTGATGCATGATGTAACGCTCCCATAACATTTCAAAGATGCATGATGGCGATCTTCACAGATTTTCTAGACGACATCATGGAGGTATTTATGGATGATTTTTTCATTTGTGTGCAGAGTTTTGAAGGGTGTGTGACGAACCTAGAAATGGTGCTTGAAAGATGTGTAAAAGTTAATCTAGTACTTAATTGGGAAAAATGTCATTTCATGGTCCGACAAGGAATCATACTTGGACACATAGTGTCTGACAAGGGGATTGAGGTCGATAAAGCTAAGATAGAAGTTATAGAAAACCTTCAGCCTCCGAAAATTGTTATAGAAATACTTAGATTCATTAAAAGATTTCTCTAAAATAACTAAACCACTAACTGGCCTGTAAAAGAAAGATGTTGAATTCATCTTCGATGAAAAAGGCTTAGAGGCGTTTCAACTATTAAAAAAAGCTCTAATTACTGCACCCATTATGCAACCACTTCGTTAGAGTAGATCTTTCGAGATAATGTGTGACGCTAGTGACTATGCCATAGGCGCAGTTTTAGGACGACAAAAAGACAAAAAGCTTCTAAGATACCTTTTATATTCTCGTTTTGGTAATAAACTAGCTCAAATGGAGTGGTTCATATCGGGGTCTTCTTTTGGTAATAAATACATACTCGTTGCGGTTGATTACGTTTCAAAATGGACCGAGGTTGTAGTCTCTCCTACAAGAGACCCATGAGTCGTCATTAAACTTTTTAAGAATATCATATTTCCCAGATTCGGTGTGCCGAGATTCGTCATTTGTGACGGTGGCTCCCATTTCATTTCAAATATCTTTGGAAGACTGTTGCTCAAATATGGAGTCTGACACCAAGTAGCGACACCTTACCACCCTCAAACGAGTGGACAAGTTGAGATTTCCAATAGGGAAATTAAGAAAACACTAGAGAAAATCATTGCAACATCTAGGAAAGATTGGTCTGCAAAACTTCATGAGGCTCTGTGGGCATATAGAGCAGCCTATAAGACCCCGATATGAACCACTCCATTTGAGCTAGTTTATTGTAAATCATGTCACCTGCCGGTAAAATTAGAATATAAGGCTTATTGGGCCATTAAGACCCTTAATATGAATTATACAGTCGTAGTAGAAAAGAGAATTTTAGACATCCATGAACTAGAAGAACTTAGATTAGATTCCTATGAAAATGCCCAAATTTATAAGGAAATAACTAAACAGTGGCACGATAAATGTATAGCAAGGAGAGAGTTTAATGAGGGTGATATATTCCTTCTTTTTAACTCTCGACTGAAATTATTTCTAGGAAAACTTCGTTCTAGATGGTCCGGACCTTTTGAGGTTATAAAAGTATTCCAAAGCAGAGCCATAGAAATAAGAGGTAAATCAAAGGAGACATTCGTTGTAAACGGGCAGCGACTTAAGCACTATCATAGCGTAGAAAATAGAGATTTATACATAAGTTACAAACTATAAGAGTTGCCCGCTCTTTCACAAGAATAGTTCTTTCAAAAATAGTGTCAAGCTCCCGACATTAAATGAAGCGCTGCGTGGGAGGCAACCCACAATTTTAGGTTTTAGATTTTTATTATTTTTCCCAAATACTATTATGCGGTATATTCATTGTTCTGACCACTCCTAACTTGTTCTATGTCTACTTTCAAGCTAACATAGCATAAGCTAACTTTCATACAAACTTTAGAGATGCTGCCCGTAGACGACATTGAGATTGTTTTCAAGAATGAAGCCCAGAGGCGACGTTTTGAAGTCCTTGCTCAGATAGAGATGGAATTATCTATTTACCCTGATAGACCTACCATGACAACCTTAGGCATTAGGGACAATGTGATGTATTTGCTTAACCAGAATAGGCTGGTAGAATTTTGTTGTGAGGAGAAGCTTTAACACTTACCGTAAGCTGGCCCTTGAGTTTTTAAGTTCTTTCTTCTATGATCCTAACAGAGGGTTGGGATTCAACAGAGGCCAAACTACATTTAGACTGTTTGGGACCAAATAGTGTTTCACACGCCGTGAGATGACTGATCTTTTAGGATTTCCTAGTGGCCCGGATGTGTTCACTGTAGCTCAGGAAGATGTCTTCATGGAGCTTGAACTTGATTTCTTCTGAGGTAGTATTGCTGGAATCCATCATCCTGAACCGAACTCCATGTTCTCCGAGAATATCCATAACCTAGCTTTCTGTTACTTCCATAAGATCCTAGCTTACACCCTCTTTGGGAAAGAAGAGAACATCACCTAGGTATCTTGAGATGAATTATATATATGTTTTGTGCTTCCCAGTCCAGACCTGTGAATGCCGAAACCTTTATGTTAGCCAATTTAGACCAGATTGCATGAGACACCCATGAACCTATCCTTATAGGAGGCATGATTACGATGATTGCCTCAGCCATTGGCCTTAGATACCCCCTTAACCGCTTAACTGCCTTAGGAGGTATCCGACTCATGTACATTGCTTTCTGCTTTAACCGAGGCCTTATAGGGAATCTGGGACCTCGAAAGTTTGAATTGTTGATCAATACTGAGGTGGTGTATAATTTTACATTGCCCAACTATGAGAGGACTAGTGTGCATAATAAAAACAGCTGGCTATATGAATTGGAGGGCCAAAGTGAGTCACCCACTCCACCTGATACCCCTAAAGCCTATGAGAATCGTCATGCTCCTCTCTCTGATGCTGTTTCACTCGCCTCTGTTGTTCAAGTCGTGCCTCCTATAGATCACACTGTTGCAATTGACGCCTTCGGGGTGGAAGTTGCTACCCTTAGAGGAGAGCTAGTTGTAAGAACAATAGTGGTTCTGCATCTGGCCTTAAGTTTTGATGATAATTGCACATGTTATCTTAGAGAATAATTCGGTACTCTATGGTTTCTGTCTAGTGTGTAGCTTTTGCTAAACAGGATATGAATTTGATAGAAAGGCGTGTGACATCATCAGACTCAAATCTGAACATTCTTGAAGAAAAAAATATGTTGCGTACAAGATTTAAAGTCAATATTCAGGAATGTTTTTTAATGAAACGGTTCTGAAGAACATTTGTACTAAAGCTTCTGATTGTGACTTTATAAGTAAGCGTTGAAAGCTTTCTGAGAGATGTGCTTCTATCGCTACAAGTTCTGAAGATTCTGAAGACAAGGTTCTGTTGAATAAAGTTCTAAAGACTCTGACGACAAATATGTGTTAAACAAGTTCTGGAGTTTCTGAAGACAAGGTTCTATTAAACGAAGTTCTGAAGATTCAAATGACATCATTTCTAAAGATCGAGTTCTGAAGAATCTGAAGACAAGGTTCTATTGAACGAAGTTCTGAAGACTCTGAAAACAAATATGTGCTCAACAAGTTCTAAAGATTTTAAAGACGAGGTTCTGCTAAACAAGCGCTGAAGTCTCTGAAGACATCACTTCTAAAGACCAAGTTTGCAGACTCTTAAGTTGGTTCTACTGAACAAAGATTTGAGATTCTGAAGACTTAGGTTCTGAAGTTACAAGTATTGATCTCTCTACATGCTTCATCAAATATACATCTGAAGCCTCTAAAGATTAGAAGACGGAAGATCAAGAATGGTTTGCGTGGTTCAATGAATATAAAAGTACAAAGTAGTCTGTGACCTCTACCTAGAATAGGTGGCGCAAGGACAACTCTTTTGTATTATGACGTGACCATTCCTATAAGTGAACGTTGGGATATTACAGTTAGAATATGTTTCCTATTATATCCTATAACGGATCTATTATCAAGTTCTATATATTGAAGATCTAGATGTTTAAAGAAATGTTACTGCAGCGGCTGCTGCGAGCCAAGTGAAAATGCTAAATGCCGAAGTGCAAAATGCTGCAAGAGCAAAAGAGAAAATCAAGAGAGAGTAACTATAACAAGAAGTAAAAGAGCTGAAGAAAACATGAGAGTATGTGTGCAAGGCGGAAGCAAGCACCGAGTTATAACCTCAAGAAGAAGATGCTCAATGCTCAATCAAATTAGAGCGCTGCTCTACAAGAAATAAGAGAAGCATTAAAAGAAGCTTTTAAGCTCATAAAACTCATGCTGATACGATGCAAATCTCTAGGAGATTATTCTTAAGATATTTTTGTAAATTAGCAAGGAGTTGTTGTTAATATCTTGCTAGAAACACTTTTGTGTTACTGTACTTCAATTGTGTCATCTGCTTGTTTAGAAGCAATTCTTGTACACACCCTTGTAACACTTTTCAAAGTGTAGATTCCTCAAGTGACTAAGTCGTTAGTATAGATAGTTGAGAGGGCTAAGTTGTTTTCTAACACTTAGAGGTTGTA
The DNA here is from genome assembly GCA_022829125.1 of Lathyrus tuberosus. NCBI lineage: Eukaryota > Viridiplantae > Streptophyta > Magnoliopsida > Fabales > Fabaceae > Lathyrus > Lathyrus tuberosus. The sequence continues at coordinate 11,137,122 of JALAZF010000091.1, forward strand.
ATCTTTCTAGATTATTGGATTAAGTCGTTGTCTAAGGCAAAATCACCTTGGTGGGTGGAGTGGAGTGACTTTGTTAATAGTGAACCAGGATAAAAATAATTGTGTCTATTTATTTTTATTTCTCTTGTTAGAATTAATTTTTAAATCCGAAGAAAATATCATAGTTGGTGAAACCCAATTCATGCCCCCCTTTCTTGTGTTTCTCACCCCTTCAATTGGTATCAGAGCTTCGGTTCTGGTATTGATGTTTATCAAATGCTTAACCGTGTCATGATAAAGATCTAGATGAGCTTTGAGAAACACCTTGATGGTTTTTGTTAATTCCCCAAAAAGCTCTACTCTAATTTTTATAATGTGTTTCTTGTGAATAATAGGGCAATGGTGTCACATCCAAGTATACATGCTTGGTAATGTAGCAAGTGATAAAATAAAGGTCGAACCCACAGGGAAGTGTAAAGTGTTTGAACTACTAATATTAGCTTTCTTCGTTTAAGAAAAGTATCAGCAAGGTAACAGAAATATGAGAATAAGAAACAAGAGTACACACAAATAACTAAAATAACTGAAAGCTAAGAAGGAGTTAAAATATCAGAGAGAATAGTTGATGAGTTAAATCCATTAGTATTGGGTGTTTGAGATGTCTTTATGATGCGAAGTGTCGTGCCTCAAAAGGTCAGAACATGATCGAGTGGTGTATCTCTACAACATCAAAAACATGTATAACTAGGGCAAGGGAACAAATCTCTAAGTCTCACTTGAAACCCTAAAATACGTCTGGTTTTAATTCTAAAAAATATGTGTGGTCTCAACTTCTTATCTCTAAGTAAGTTGAATTAAGTGAATATCTCTATCCTACTTTATTAACCACTTTTGTTATGAAATCCACTTGTTAATTGGATCTCTCTCAACAACAAGCTTTTACTTTTTTCCGAGTTGATCATTCTAAGAACCAAGTTTATAGCATGAAAACACATAACAAAATAAGACACTAGCCAACACACCATATTAACATAAAAACACTTTTATACTAACTTCATTAGTCTCATCAAACAAGGGTTTAGCTCATAGTGAGCTGAGTACAAACTACTGGAATGAAATTAATAGGAAACATCATCTTACAAAGTGTAGTGAAGAAATGCAACCTACTAATAACTTGGAGATCTCTTGCGTTGGATAAACAGCAACAACTCTTTTCAGTCACGACAGTTCTCAGCAGAGTGTACAGGTCTGGAGAAGAAAAGAATACTCTCTACTAATACTCTAACTCTTGAAACTGAAAATAACTTTAAAAACTGAAATTAAAATATTGTTGTGTGTGGAATCTCGTGTCTCCCTGTCTTCAATGCACAAGCTCTCTTTAAATAGTGATGAGTGGAAGTGGTGGTTCCTCCTTTCTTGGATCGTGGGTCTCTTGAGGAAAATAAGGTTAGGCCCAAATCAAATCCTTCATGTGGGACAGCTATCCATCAATCCTTCCTTTGCAAGTAATCTGGTACAGATGTTGGTGGGAGACAAATTTACTTTTAGCAGGCGGCTAGAGCAGGCTAGTGGAGCAGAGCAGATGGCTGGAGCAGGCTGGTGGAGCAGAGCATACGGCTGGTAGTGCTGGTGTTGGGCGTCCTCTGCTGAGTGGTCCCCACCATACTACCTTTTTTCCTCTAGCTTTCTTGATCTTATCCCTTCCTTTTGCTCCATTGCTCTTCATAGTGCTGCCACGTGAGTGTTAGATGTCAATCATGATATGTATTTGTATGAATTATTTGGCATTTTTCATTTCTTTTCATGTAGAATATGTTGATTTTAGTGTGAAATGGTGTTGTTGTGCATTCATTGACATATACTGTTGGTGCTTGTAATGTGGGTGTTATTGTGCAGGAAATGCACTAAATGATCAAAGTTGGAAGACCCAAAGAAATAGTGTAAGCTGCCAAAGAATTGAAATCAACAACAGTATTCGCTAGGCGAGTGTTGGCGAAGGTGCCAGCGAAGGTTCGCCTAGCGAACGTCAGCGAGGATGCCAGCGAGATGGTGGCAGAAAGTGTGCAAAACTTACAGTAGGAAAACTGGGTAAATTCGCTGGGCGAGTAGGCCAGCGAATGCTCGCTGATGTGCTCGCGGGGCGAATGTGCCAGCGAAGGGTGGCAGAAACTTTCCATTTTGAAAACACCCAAGCTTCGCTGGGGCGAAGGTTGCAGCGAATGCTCGCGAAGCGAATGATTTCATTCGCCTAGCGAACCCACGATAATTCTGAGGAGCGGTTTAAGTCTGAGGCACTTAAATGTGCCATGTTTTTAGTCATTCGCTAGGCGAATGAATGCCTTCGCTGGGTGAAGGGTGCTGTTAGGAGAAGTGTATAAATAGAATTGTTACTTTTTGGAATGGGATCTCTAGCTCATTTTACATTAGAATTAAGGGTTTACAGTATTTTGTTGAGAAAAGCTTGTATTTTCATTGGAGAAGCTGATTTTGCATCCATTCTCGATTATTCGTCGTGGATGCTCATTCATCTCCTCTCTTTACTTGTCATCCAAGTTACCATGAGAAGTGGTAGCTAATCACTCAATGTTGAGGTTAGATGTAGTTGATTCTGTTTTTATGTATTGATATTGATCTCTTGTATATGAACAAAGTCTTTGATCAATGTAGATGATGTTGTTTTCTCTTAATGATCCAATTATGATTTGTGAAATCTATCTAGACATAGATTTCACAAATCTTGACCTAACAATTTCATTTCTTAAAAACCAAACTCTAGACATAGATTTGGGATTTGCTATTCGCATTGTATTGATCGTAAAGATCGTTGTTTAGGCTGTTAGCGTGAGACATCATCTAACGGTTTAAACCACGGTAATCACGACGTCGCTTTAGAAATAAACCCCGTCGGGAGGATACGCGGTTATATTGGTCGGAAACCGAGTTCATATGCTTGATTATTTGTTTATACATGAATAGGATTGATGAAACCTAACCTTAACATGCTTTTATAAAATCTTTTACAAAAATCTTTGTGACCTAATTAATCTTTGCTACAAGTGAATGATACCAACAAGTGAAACTTTTGAAAACATTAACTTAGAATATCGCAACTATTGAACGGCAAGCATCAAAAATCCGACAATCCCTGTGGATACGATAACAAAAACCCACACTATTACTCTTCTAACAAATTGGCGCCATTGCCGGGGATTGTTAGTTGATATTGCAAGCATTGCGATAGTTGAGTTATTGTAAGCTGTTACCGCTTTATCTTGAACTTGTTAATCTGTTTGTTTAGTGTGCAGACTTAGTTTATGCGAGGGAAACTACCGGCGGACCAACTTCTTTTCGATCCTGAGATTGAAAGAACCGCTCGTAGAATCAATAGCCGAACTAGAAGAAGGAGGCAGCTAGCAAAACAGAGGCGAGAACAAGAGGAAAGTACATCTACACCACCACCATTTCCACAAATACTTCCAATTATGGAGGGAGATCCACCACCACCACCACCACCTGCATCTAGGCCATGTACAAATAGTCCAAGGCACAATGCTCAGTTCGCCCGTCATGCAAACAACGGTCGTCATGCTGAGATGAAGACCGGAATCCTCCAACTGTTATACCAAAGTCCCTTTACAGGTATGGATCATGAAGATCCTTTCACCCATTTGACAAAATTTTATGAAATCGCTGGAGCGACGGGTGCACCGAAAGCAGGAGAGAAGTCTCTGTTCAAGAGACTATTCCCGCATTCCCTCATTGGGAAGGCCAAGGAATGGTACCTTGATCAGTCAACTGCCATCATGACTGATTGGAATGCTTTGGAAGAAAAATTTTTGGAAAGATTTTTTCCGCACACTCGGTTCATGGAAGCGAAGACCGCTATAGCGGTATTCATACAAGGAGCTAACGAATCTCTCAACGAAGCTTGGGAGAGGTTCAAATCAATGTTACGAAAGTGCAAAGGCCATGGTTTCGATGAATTGTCACAAATTCATATATTCAGAAATGGGCTGCAGCTAGTACACAAAACCTTGTTGGATACCACCGCGGGTGGTTCTTTGTTAAACAAAACTGTTGCGGAAGCCACAGCTATCATTGATAAAATGGCCTTGAACGATCATCAAGGTAGTCACAACCGTGGACCAGCTCAACGAACGCCGGGTGTGTTGGAATTAGGAACAAGTGACGCTATCCTTGCACAAAACAAATTGTTATCACAACAGGTTGAGCTGTTAACAAAGCAAATGTCTAAGCTGCCTCAACAATTCAAGGAGATGCATGAATCTTCAAGTAAAAATGTGCAAGTGTTAGTGTGTGAGTTATGCAGAGGTGACCATTTGACCGGTTATTGTCCTCCGGTTGTGGAGGAAGTAAACTATGCGGGAAATCAAGGTTACCAACCCCGTCCTCCGTATCAACAAGGCAACCAAGGTTACCAACAACGTGGTAACCAAGGTTATCAACAACCATGGAGACCGCAAGAAGCCGGGCCATCAAACCGTCAACCTTACCAAAATTACACCCAACCTCCGCAAGCTCCCGTTGGAAATACAAAGATGGAAGATACTCTAACACAATTTATGCAAATATCCATGTCTAATCAAAAGAATACAGAGCTGCGATAAGGAACCTCGAAACACAAGTCGGGCAATTATCTAAACAATTGGCCGATCAACAAAAAGGTCCCTTTACGGCAACTACTCTTCCAAATCCGAAAGATTGTAAAGCAATTATTACAAGAAGTGGACGTGAGATTGACATGAATGTGGGTGAAAGAGTAGTGGAGGAGGAGGTTGTGGTTGAAAAAGAACATGTGAGTGAGGAATTAGAAGTAGAAAAGAATGTTGAGGGTGTTGTAGTTGAAAAAGAAAATGAAAAAAGTGAGAATGAGAGAAAAATTGATAATGAGGAAAGAGTGAAAAGAACGAAAAAAGGAAAAGAGCCGGTGAGTAATATTCCGATACAACACTTACCTTATCCGCATGCTCCTACAAAGAAAGATAGTGCAAGGCATTATACTCGGTTTATGGATATTTTTAAACAGTTACAAATAAATATCCCATTTTCCGAGGCCTTAGAACAAATGCCCAAATACGCTAAATTCATGAAGGACATCCTTACGAAGAAGAAAAGATACACAGATCAAGAAACTATTATGGTGGATGCAAGTTGTAGCGCAATCATTCAACAGACTCTCCCTCGGAAAGAATGTGATCCGGGAAGAGTTACATTGCCGGTTACGATAGGAAACATGTATGTGGGCAATGGGTTGATTGATTTGGGTTCTAGCATCAACTTGATACCATTATCGATTGTGAGACGGTTAGGCCATATGGAATTAAGGTCCACTCAAATGACTTTGCAACTCGCAGATAAATCCACTACCCGTCCTCATGGTGTAGCGGAAGATGTGTTGGTCAAAGTGGACAAATTTTTGTTTCCAATTGATTTTGTTGTCATTGAAATGGATGAGGATGAGGATGCACCTTTGATTCTTGGAAGGCCTTTCATGAAAACTGCCCGTATGGCAATTGACATGGACGATGGTCTCATGAAAGTGAGAGTCCAAGATGAAGAGGTTCGTTTCAATCTTTATGATGCCATGAAGCACAAGAAGGATAAGGGTGATTGTTTTCGAATTGATGTAACGGAAGAGGCAAGTTCGGGGGTGACAAATCAAATTCATGTCATTGAACCGTTACAAAGAGCTTTAGATGAGTCCTTGGAAATATTCTCGGTTGAAGAAGAACAAGCTTTAGAAGAGTGTTTATTAGAACTTGAAGCTTTGGATGAAATGCAACCATGGGAATATGAAGAGGAGATTCTAAAAAAATTAGTTAATGATGATGAACCACCCAAAATTGAATTGAAAATGTTACCTTCCAACTTGAAGTATGCTTTTCTTGATGACGGAGGGAATAAATCGGTGATCATAAGTAATATTTTGTCTGAAAACGAGGAAAACCGATTAATTCAAGTGCTGAAAAAGAATCAAGATGCAATGGGATGGACATTGTCCGATCTCAAAGGCATTAGTCCGTCATATTGCATGCACCGTATTTTTATGGAGGAGGATTTTAAACCGGTTGCTCAACCTCAACGCCGTCTTAATCCAATCATGAAAGAAGTGGTAAGAAAAGAAGTGGTGAAAATGTTGGACGCCGGAATGATTTACCCTATTTCCGACAGCCCGTGGGTTAGTCCGGTGCATGTGGTGCCAAAAAAAAGTGGAATGACGGTGGTCCGAAATGACAAAAATGAGCTTATTCCAACAAAGACTGTTACCGGGTGGAGGATGTGTATCGACTACCGTAGGTTGAACAAAGCTACGAGAAAAGATCATTTTCCTTTATCTTTTATGGATCAAATGCTCGAACGTCTCTCCGGTCAAGAATTTTATTGTTTTTTGGATGGTTATTCGGGTTATAACCAAATCATTGTTAACCCGGATGATCACGAAAAAATTGCTTTTACATGTCCGTTCGGAATCTTTGCTTATAGGAGGATGCCGTTTGGATTATGTAATGCACCGGCTACTTTTCAGCGGTGTATGCAAGCTATCTTCGTGGACTTGATCGAAAAGACAATCGAGGTCTTTATGGATGATTTCTCAGTTTTTGGGCAATTGTTTGATTTGTGCTTGAAAAATCTAGATACGGTGTTGGAGCGGTGCGTGGAAACTAATCTGGTTCTTAACTGGGAAAAATGCAACTTCATGGTTAAAGAGGGAATTGTGCTCGGGCACAAAGTGTCTTCAAAAGGCCTAGAAGTTGATAAGGCTAAAGTGGACTTAATCGAGAAATTACCACCGCCGATGAATGTCAAAGGAATACGGAGCTTTCTTGGACATGTCGGGTTCTACCGGAGATTCATCAAGGACTTCTCAAAGGTCGCGAAGCCGTTGAGCAACTTGCTTGTCCAAGGTAAGGTTTTTGACTTTGACGAGTCATGTCTTTTTGCTTTTAATTTTTTGAAAAACAGTTTAACAACTTCACCGATAATCGTTGCACCAAACTGGAAAATGGATTTTGAATTAATGTGCGATGCTAGCGATTATGCGGTGGGGGCTGTTTTGGGACAAAGAAAAATGAAGGTTTTCCACGCTATACATTATGCGAGCAAGGTGCTAAATGAGGCTCAAATTAACTATGCGACAACTGAAAAAGAGTTGCTCGCCATAGTGTATGCGTTGGAGAAGTTTCGTTCTTATTTGATTGGTGCGAAAGTCATCGTTTACACTGACCATACCGCTATAAGGTATCTACTTACCAAACCTGATTCTAAGCAGAGGCTTATTAGGTGGATCCTTTTGTTACAGGAATTTGATCTTGAAATTCGTGACAAAAAGGGATCTGAAAATTTGGTAGTAGATCACTTATCTCGTTTGGTAAACGTTGAGGTGACCAAGAATGAATTTGAGGTAAAAGAGGAATTTCCAGACGAAAAACTGTTTAGAGTGCAAGTTAGACCGTGGTTCGCCGACATGGCTAACCATAAAGCCGCCGGATTGATACCGGACGGTCTAACGCACCACCAAAAAAGAAAATTTTTGTTTGACGCCAAGACTTTTGTGTGGGATGAACCTTATTTATTCAAACTTGGTGTCGACAACCTCTTAAGAAGGTGTGTCTCTTTGGAGGAAGCCACAAATATTCTGTGGCACTGTCATAACTCTCCGTATGGAGGGCACTTTAATGGGTTAAGAACAGCTACTAAAGTCCTCCAGTCTGGATTTTATTGGCCGTCCTTATTCAAGGATGCACATTCGCATGCCCTTAGTTGTGACAGGTGCCAGAGAAGTGGAGGAATTTCACGGCGGCACGAGATGCCTTTACAAAATATGTTAGAGATTGAAGTTTTTGACTGTTGGGGGATCGACTTTGTCGGTCCGTTTCCATCTTCATTCTCTAATGAATATATTTTGGTCGCCGTTGATTATGTGTCAAAATGGGTGGAGGCGATAGCTTGCGCTAAAGCCGATGGAAAAACAGTGGTAAAATTTTTGAAGAAAAATATTTTTGCACGTTTTGGTACTCCTCGAGTGTTAATAAGTGATGGAGGATCTCACTTTTGTAACACTCAGCTTGACAAAGCTTTGGAGCAGTATGGTGTGAAGCACAAGGTTGCTACACCATATCATCCACAAGCTAACGGTCAAGCAGAGGTATCTAATCGTGAAATTAAACGGATTTTAGAGAAAACGGTCTCGGCCTCGAGAAAAGATTGGGCCAACAGATTAGATGATGCTTTGTGGGCGTATCGGACCGCTTTTAAGGCTCCGATCGGTCTCACACCGTTTAAAATGGTCTATGGTAAGAATTGTCACTTGCCGGTAGAGTTGGAGCACAAGGCGTTTTGGGCCTTAAAATTTTTGAATTTTGATCCAACTCTAAGCGGCGAAAGAAGAAAAGTGCAAATACACGAGCTGGATGAATTGCGCCTTCAGGCGTACGATTCCAACAAATTGTATAAGGAACGTGTAAAGTCTTACCATGACAGAAAAATTGTCATCAAACAGTTTGAGGTCGGACAGCTGGTCTTATTGTTCAATTCCCGATTAAAATTGTTTCCCGGAAAATTAAGATCTAAATGGTCCGGTCCGTTTCGGATTGTGGAAATCAAGCCCTATGGAGCAATAGTAATTGAGGACACAAAGTCAAAGGAAAGTTGGACTGTCAATGGACAGAGGCTGAAAGTTTATCTTGGAGGAGATTTCGAGTGGAATCCCACCATTGTTCCCTTCCGCGATCCGTGAGATTGCGGTGGACCGTCGAGCTTAGCCGACGTTAAACAAGAGCTAGTTGGGAGGCACCCCAACATTGTAAGTATTACTGTTATTTCTGTTTTGAGAATGTTTAGATATCACTATGATGCTTAAAAATTGTGGCACATTTTGGAAAAATTTTGAAAATTCTGGTCTTGTTCGCTGGTGTTCGCCTAGCGAGCTGGGGCAAGCATTCGCTGGCCTTCGCTCCGCGAACCCAGCGAGGCAGACCAACCCAAGTTTCTGCCACATCAGAAAAAAATGGATTGTGGGTGGGTCACCAAATTGGGCCCAAGACCCACTTTGAAATCAGAATAGAGGGGGGAAAAACCCTAGCCTCTTGACCTCTTCATCATTTCCCTCCGTGTCATTCTTTTCCTTTCATTTCCTCTTGTGCACTTCAACACTCATCTCCTTCTACTTTCCAATTGCCCTAATCCACCATTAACAGTGTGAAATTCAGGTTTGTTTACTCTTTACAGTTTATTTCTGTAAGCATTGTTTATGTTCTTAATTGATCAATATGGGTTTTGTGAAAAATTGGTATACTCTGTCATGTTACTTTTGTCTTGCATGTTAGAAACTACATAAGCAATATGACTAGAGTAGTATTTGAAATTAGGAGATGGGAGAGGGACTGTTTGTAACTGTGTTTTTCTGAAAAATCGCGCCTTCGCTGGTTCGTTCGCCTCGCGAGTCTGCGCGAGCATTCGCCAGACTTCGCCTAGCGAGTCTGGCGCGAACAGAGGCAGATTTTTAATTTTTTTTACTTGTCAATGCAGAGCTCTAGCTGGTTGTTTTTAGTTGCTAATGCGTTTGTTGCCCTTGTTTGGTTTCATTGTTTGTTATGTGCAGATGGCACCAAAAATGGCGATCCACGCGGCTAAGAAGCGAAAGGCTCAAACCTCCAGACAGGTGCCCGTGCGATTTGACGAAGAACGATTCAGGGGAGCTAAGCAGGCTGCCAGGTACGAGACCCTTGAAAGAAAGCACATCCTGCCGAAGAAAAGATTCCTTCTTAGTGATCGAGGAAGTTACCGAACAATTGATGCACTTTTTGTGGCGAAGAAGTGGGATTGTCTAATGATGCCGCTGGATGGGTACAACATTGAAATTGTTCGGGAATTTTTTGCGAATGCATTACAGGATGATGGTGAAAGATTCAGTTGGGCCTCTTGGGTTAGAGGTACTGTTGTGAGGTTTGATCGTAGGATGATCAACACTGTTTTGGGAGATCCTTTACCGTTGGTTGGGACTGAGCTGGATGCCTATCATCGAGACTTGCATCTTCATCGTGAGATTAAGAAGATGACTTAGGATTTACTTCTTGAAGGTAAGGAAGTTGAGCGGAATACCTCCGGGGTGCCGATTAGGTTCAGAAGGGTGGACATGCTGCCCTTGGTTCAGGTTATTTTGTTGTTTGTGCTCACTAACATTTGTCCCAGGTCGCATCATAGTACAATTCCTATTGCTCTGGCTCATCTTATCCACAGCATTCAGCAGAATGTTCAGATTGACGTGGCCTGCATCATTGCGGATGAAATCAGGGCAGTTGTGTTAAGTGGTTCGGGAGGTATGGCGGCGCGCAAGAATGCCCCGCTTATTTTTCCATGTCTGATCATGTCCTTGTGTGCTCACGCTGGTGTTGATATGCCAGCCCGCAGGCAGGTCACTATTCCATCTGCTATTGATGATCGGTATGTGGATAAGTTCTGTAAGGCTAGAGGGATGGTTGGAGGCTCTTCTAGTGCTGGTGCTGATGATGCTGCTGAAGCTGGGGAAGGTTCTGAGCCGGCAACGCCGGCCTATTATCTATATCAGCAGGAGATCTGCAATTATAACTGGGATTGGATGGCTGCCCAGCAGCGTGCTATGACGGATATTCATGATTCCTTGCAGGCTCTTCAGTTGCAGATCCGTGACCCTTCTTCTGAGCATCTTATGATGACTAGGGAGCAGTTCCTAGTGCATGCTGGTTGGCCTGAGGCCAGGCCAATATTTGGAGGGGGTGAGGACGATGCTGATGATTATGAGGCAACTTCTGCTGGAGGTGAGGAGGAGGACATGGACGATGATGAGGAGGAGGATTGATTTTTTTTTGTGATCTTTGACTTGTATACTTCCTTTGAGCATCAAAGTGAAGTTTTTGGTATTTTGTTTTTTTTTTTCAGCTTTTACTAGTCAAGTATTAATGTACTCGTACCCGTGTGGTACTTTTTGAATTATGTAGGTGTTTTATACACCAGGCACTTTATGATATTATTAGTAATAATTATGGTTTGTAGTAAAAAAAAAAATTGTTTCGCTTTACTAATAATTGTTGGTTTTTAATTATAGTAGTAAGTGTGTTTTTGTATGTGTTATTTTGATTTTTCTTCTTTAATGGTGGAACTTTGTGGAAGTAGGTTGGACTCTTGGGATTAAAGAGAAATTCCTCCAAGATGTGAGGGTTGTGATAGTACCGTAAGCATTGTGTTGCGACAAGGTATATCGTTACCTTGATTCAAGAATTTTTTATGTTTTAGAATTTTGTGTCTTGGGCAAGTGTAAATGTGTTTCATGTTACAACTTCTTTTGAATACATATGTCATTTTAGGATCTGAAACTAGTAGAGTGAGAAGCCTCAAAATTGTATTATATGTCAAAGAGTGTTGATGAATGTTGTCTTTATTTTTAATTCATGCCTTATCTTGTGACCGTGTGATTTTGTGGAAGTAGGAGAAGTGATCAAGGAAATTTTTGTTAGTGGGCACAACTATGCCCAAATATTAATTTACCTGTGAGTAGTGAGCATTCGGTAACCCCTTTGAGCCTAAACAGTTTAGAACTCAATTGAATGATGAACTTGTTTTATGTACATAATTTGCTAGTTTGGTTCATCATTGAATTTGGTGAGTTTCTAACATTTTCTTCTTGAACCTTTGTAAATTGTTTATTTTGACTTCCTTGCCCTAAAAAGCAAGGAACATTCACTTTAGGTGGAGTTGAAAATGAGTTGGGGAGAGAATAAAAAGAAGATAGGTGCATTACTCCTAATTTTGAAAAGAAAAAAAAAATTTCAAGCAAGCATGTAAAAAGAAGAGTGTGAATATATTGTACAAAAGAGAAAATGCTTGCTTGAACGAAAAAAATAATAGAATCAATAAGTGTGCACGGTAGTTTGTGAAGGTGGAATGACAATTTGGTGAAATGAAGTGTGTTGTGTAAATATATACATAGTGAATGTTCTTTTACGTCGGCAATTTCGTTTCAAAGACCTTTAGAAATGTCCCTTTTTTGTTCACCCGACCAAGCTACAACCCTTTAAGCCCTTAGTGATCTTTTACTTCCATAATTTCTGTTATGATCATTGAGATATGATATGAATTGCTTAGTATTGCATCATTTGTCAAGTGAGTTTAATTGTCCCGTGCTTGTATGCACGTTTGCCTTCAATCCTATTTCGAAGAGGAGTGTAGTATGACATATGTATGATAAGTTAGTTGTCTCTTGAAACATTGTTTAATTTGTTTAAGAGTCAAGTTCCTTTACGTTTTGAGTTCTTGAATTGCGTAATTGTTGCATTGTTGTGATCACTGTTTAGCTGAGCCGTTGTCGTGTCTTGGTTGAATTGAATCCTCGAGCAAATCCTCGGGAGAGGCATACTTTGCTTGAGGACAAGCAATGATTTAGTTGGGGAGAGTTTGTTAGATGTCAATCATTATATGTATTTGTATGAATTATTTGGCATTTTTCATTTCTTTTCATGTAGAATATGTTGATTTTAGTGTGAAATGGTGTTGTTGTGCATTCATTGACATATACCGTTGGTGCTTGTAATGTGGGTGTTATTGTGCAGGAAATGCACTAAATGATCAAAGTTGGAAGACCCAAAGAAATAGTGCAAGCTGCCAAAGAATTGAAATCAACAACAGTATTCGCTAGGCGAGTGTTGGCGAAGGTGCCAGCGAAGGTTCGCCTAGCGAACGTCAGCGAGATGGTGGCAGAAAGTGTGCAAAACTTACAGTAGGAAAACTGGGTAAATTCGCTGGGCGAGTAGGCCAGCGAATGCTCGCTGATGTGCTCGCGGGGCGAATGTGCCAGCGAAGGGTGGCAGAAACTTTCCATTTTGAAAACACCCAAGCTTCGCTGGGGCGAAGGTTGCAGCGAATGCTCGCGAAGCGAATGATTTCATTCGCCTAGCGAACCCACGATAATTCTGAGGGGCGGTTTAAGTCTGAGGCACTTAAATGTGCCATGTTTTTAGTCATTCGCTAGGCGAATGAATGCCTTCGCTGGGCGAAGGGTGCTGTTAGGAAAAGTGTATAAATAGAATTGTTACTTTTTGGAATGGGATCTCTTGCTCATTTTACATTAGAATTAAGGGTTTACAGTATTTTGTTGAGAAAAGCTTGTATTTTCATTGGAGAAGCTGATTTTGCATCCATTCTCGATTATTCGTCGTGGATGCTCATTCATCTCCTCTCTTTACTTGTCATCCAAGTTACCATGAGAAGTGGTAGCTAATCACTCAATGTTGAGGTTAGATGTAGTTGATTCTGTTTTTATGTATTGATATTGATCTCATGTATATGAACAAAGTCTTTGATCAATGTAGATGATGTTGTTTTCTCTTAATGATCCAATTATGATTTGTTTTGCTCTAGACATAGATTTCACAAATCTTGACCTAACAATTTCATCTCTTAAAAACCAAACTCTAGACATAGATTTGGGATTTGCTATTCGCATTGTATTGATCGTAAAGATCGTTGTTTAGGCTGTTAGCGTGAGACATCATCTAACGGTTTAAACCACGGTAATCACGACGTCGCTTTAGAAATAAACCCCGTCGGGAGGATACGCGGTTATATTGGTCGGAAACCGAGTTCATATGCTTGATTATTTGTTTATACATGAATAGGATTGATGAAACCTAACCTTAACATGCTTTTATAAAATCTTTTACAAAAATCTTTGTGACCTAATTAATCTTTGCTACAAGTGAATGATACCAACAAGTGAAACTTTTGAAAACATTAACTTAGAATATCGCAACTATTGAACGGCAAGCATCAAAAATCCGACAATCCCTATGGATACGATAACAAAAACCCACACTATTACTCTTCTAACAGTGAGCCCTAGTCATTCTTGGCTTTTCATCATCAATCTCCAACTCTCTTGGTGAAATGGTTGATTAAACCAGCAGCTCTCCAAATAGCTCCTCATGCTGCTCCAGACTCTGGAAACTGGGGTCATGCCTCTTCTCATCATCATCTATCTTCCTTTTAGAGCACAAACACAATGAAAACGTAAAAGAAGCACATAAAGGGCTTAAAGCTTAAATCGTGCTAAAACACCTTAAACTCATGCTACAAAAGTGAAATCATGAACTAGAAATGTCACAAATATTGGGTAAGAGTAACTCACTAAAATAGTGTTATCACTCCATAAACTTGAATGATCGCCTGTCCTCAGGTGATGTGACAGTGAAAGACATAGGGAAGTGTAATTGGTTCTCAACAGCTTTAGACAGGCTTAGCAGAGTGATGAGGCTTTAAGATTTGGAAAGGTAAGGAAGCGGTACTGGTGCGAGTTGCTCAGCTTTGAAATTGTCCCAAAGTTTTGCTAGTCCAAAGGGGAACTGACGTCTCATGTCACGACCTTACTCTTCCAGAAAACAAGCCACAATTTCCTATTTTTGATCCTTCTTTGTGTATTTTTTTGAGTGGGGTCTCTTCTCTTTTAGTTTCACTAGGGAATTCTGTCCTGATTCTCATTTGATATTTTTGACTAACACATTTGGGACCACACTTTCTCACTTATTATTTGTTTTCTTTTTTTTCTTTTTGGCAACACGTCTCATCTCAGAATCTTCTCATGTGAGTTCAACTGAATATTATGATGAAGACGCTTGTTGTTCCTCCAGTTTCGGGCACAGGAACTTTATTGGTGGTCTTTGCCACTTTTTGCACATGTCTTTGTGTGAATTATGTCCCTTCCGTGGTCGTCTCAATCATTATTTAAATCTTCTTGTCCTTCCCTTTGTGATTCCTAGGATTTCAACCTTTCCCTTGATTTTCACAATTCAGTTTCTCTTGGAAAAACTTTTCTGGCTGGTTTAGGAGACTAGTGCTGACATGACTGAGAACATCAATCTCCTCTGTCAAACTCATTTGGTGAAACTCCTACACCTTGCTTCCCTAACACCTAACAGCTTCATTCCTTTTTTTTATTCTTAAGCCCGGAAATTAAAAGTTTACGCTCCTGACTTAGTTGGATCCCCACATTCCCTAGTTCTTCCTTATTCTAAGTTATGATTCACACCATTTTCACATGAAAGAAATAATCACCAAAAAGTGCCACGCACATCATTTAAACAAAATATCAAACTGCAGGTCATCATGTTCTGGGAGCGTTACAGCATCCCCACAAAAAATTTAAAACTTTTAAACTAAAACATTTGGCTCAAAACATGACCAACCAAACACAATATCCAAACTTAGACATAAAACAGCAGTCATAGGTAGAAACGACAGTAAAAGACATAAACAGGGTTAGATTGAGTGAAAATAGGCTGAGTACTGATGCCCTCCCCCAAACTTAGTAAGGACAGTGTCCTCACTGTTTAGTGGTGAGAGGTGGCAAGACAGTGCTCGCCTATTCCCATATTTACCACTTAGGCCCTTAGCCTGGAGCTGTTCCTTGGAGCCTGCAGAGGTTGCTTCTTCTTTTTCTTCTTGTTCTCCTACACTCCTGGGCCTATGTTATTTCCCTCTTCAGCTGTAGTAGCAGCAACCTCCTTCCTAGCAGTCTTCATAGGACTCTTTGCCTTTTGTTGTGGCTGTTCTCCACTTTCCTTTGACTGCTCTGCCAGAACATTGTCTTCTTTATCTGCGTCAGGCTCAACTCACTGTCAGCTTCGTCGTCTCCTTTGGCAACTTCCTCTTTCTCAGTTTCTGTAGATGAGTAATATCTCCTTATTCCTTCCAAATCCTTCTCCTCCGTCCCTCCTTCGGATTGCAGTTTTTCTTCCTCAACATCCTCCTTTTTCTTACTCCTTTCTTCCTCGTCAGTAGCTTCCACCCTTTTCAAGTCCTTAACATCTTTTTCTGCTTCTGATAACATGGTTTCCAAAACTTCATCCTTCTTTGTTCCTTCCTCCTCCTGGTCTGACTTATTCAGGTCAAATTTGTTGGCGTTTGTTACAGAGCTGGAAGGCGGTGTCATGCCTACAGCCTGCTCCTTCTTTTTCCACTCAGCCTTGAGCTTCTTCTTCTTTGGGGTTTCCTCCATTTCCGAAGGTGGAGATGGATAAGCCTTCCTTAACTTCTTCTTATTTTTTCTTTGACTGGTGTCTGCTGACATGCCCTTGCTAGTCTCACCAACATCTTTCTTCTTTGCCTCTTTGTCTTTCTTCTTCTTCTTTCCCTTCTCTTTTTTCATGGATCTCTTTTCTCCTTCAGCAGCAACCATTGGTTCCATATTTCCCAAAATATGATCTGGAAACTCTGGAGCCTTTAACACATGAGATGGTGCTCGCATGGCCCACATTTCTTCCAACCACTGTGTCTTGGCCTTTTGGTAGGCGAAGAATGCTTGTTGATCCCTACGCATCTGCCTCAAGATTTCTATGGCTGGGTCTGGTTTCTCTTTAGTTGCATATGAGGTTTGACTTGTAGCTGCTCTTTTCCTTACACCTTTAGGCTTCATGAGTGTCATGATTAGTGTCTTGTCTAGTGGCTGTTGAGGGGCCCCAAAATTGTCTGAGTCATACTCAGACACACCATGTCTTCGGCACAGAGTTGTGATTAAAAATGGGAAGAAGAGCATCCCTTCCTTTTTCTTTGAACACGCATGGATTTCCTGCACTATTATTTTTCCCACATTGACGGGTCTCAAGCCGGTGATACAGTGTAAGAGTACCAAGTTTGCCCTAGAAACCGTCTCATTGTGAGCGGTTGGCTTGATGGAATGTTTCAAAAATTGGTACCAAACTTTCACCTCCGGCCTGAGGTCCATCCTCTTCACGGCTTTATCCACCCATTTTTATCCTTGGACACACAATGACTCCAGATACGTGTCATACTCATCTTCCTGAGATTGTAATATCAAGTTTTGGTACTCATCTTCAGCAGCATCCAGTTTGAAATAATAGTTGATATTTTCCTCATTGTACACGACCTTTGTACCTCTGATGATCACCTCCAACTGTTTGTGTCCTGGATCGGTGAGGTTTGCATAGAACTCCTTGACTAAGTTGGCGTTGTAAGCACCAGGCTGTTTGCACAAAAGCTCCAATTTCAACTTCAATATTGTGGTTCCAATATCTCCTGGTAGTCCCAGACCTTCCTCAGAGGAGTCCATAATAAAACCACGCTCAGAAAAAAGATGCATCTTGCTAAAATACTCCGTAAAACGCTTGTGAGCTTCCACATTCATGAAGGTTTCATCTTCGTCCTGACTTGAGATATCAATGGTGGGGGTGGTATTTTTCTTGGCAGTAGTTTTGTAACGGCGGCCGGTTTGGGGATCGCGAGTCATTTTTCTGAAGTGAAAAAGGAGAAAAAGGGATTGAGAAGTTTTTAGGGTTTCAGAGAAAAATGGTGGAATGGAAGATGAAGCGGTTTTTGTCTGGTGGTTTATGTATAGGTAAAAGTGGGGGAGTTGTAAGGATGGTTGCAAAAAGTTTTAAGAAAATATTAAAATAAAACGTTTCTCTGAAGTGGAGAGAGAAGTTTTTCTGTTTTAGTGTTTCGTAGGGCAAGGAGTGAAAGCCCTAGGTCTGTCACCTGAAAAGACACACTTAAGTGGGTTTGCGTGTTTAGGTGGCTGAGGTGTCTGACGTGGCAGACCTGGCCATCATAACTCTGCTCCTTCACTCAGCCCAATGCGCTTGCTCCCTATGTCGCGCTTTCTTTCTCTCTCTTCCTTCTAAGAAAAACGTTTCAAATTCTTTTCTGATTTTTCAAGAGAAAAATAATCAACGCCAGCTCAGCATGATTATTAATCTCATTGGACTTAGGAAAATTTTATATTCCTTCAATCTTTTTCATTCTTCCCCTTCCACTGTTCTTGTGTCTGTTGCTGGCATGTCTGGTCTTGTCATGCGCTGACGCTAGTAGAACACATCATGATCCAGTACAAAGTAAAACAAAAGAAAAAAAATTGCATAAAGCTGGGCTGCCTCCCAGTAGCGCTATTTTAAGGTCTTATCGCCTGACCAACACAAAAATCCATTAATCAATAAAATGGAGAGCATCCCTTGTGTTACTTGAGGACTCTCCAAGGTAAGCTTTGACCCTTTGGCCGTTGACCTTAAATTTCTCTCCATTCTTCTCATTTAACAATTCCACCACACCATGGGGGTAAATCTCCTCTAAGATAAAGGGTCCAGACCATCTTGATTTTAATTTTCCAGGGAATAGCTTCAGCCTTAGTTAAAAAGTAAAACTTTTTGGCCTTTCACTAATTCCCTCTTCTGGCATTTCATGTCATGCCACCTCTTGGTCTTTTCCTTATACACTTCAGCATTCTCGTATGAGAACAACCTATGCTCATCTAACTCATTTAATTGGAGCATTCTAGCTTGGCCAGCACTTTGAATATTAAAATTTAATTGCTTCACAACCCAAAATGCCTTGTGTTCCAATTCAATGGGTAGATGACAAGCCTTCCCATAGACAAGTCTATATGGAGACATGTCTAAGGGGGTTTTATAGGCAGTCCTATACGCCCATAGTTCTTCGTCCAAATGTTTAGACCAATCCTTCCTTGTTGGATTAACTACCTTTTCCAAGATTCTTTTGATTTCTCTATTGGACAACTCCACTTGTCCACTAGTTTGGGGATGGTAGGCTGTAGCAACCTTGTGCTTAATCCCATATTTTGCCATTAGGTTTTCAAAAAGTTTATTGCAAAAATGAGATCCACCATCACTGATGATAGCTCTAGGCGTGCCATGTCTTGTCAAAATGTTCTTGAGCAAGAACATAGTCACAACCTTGGCATCATTGGATGGTGTTGCTACTACCTCAATCCACTTGGACACGTAGTCCACAGCCACAAGAATGTAAAGATTTCCAAAAGAGGGAGGAAATGGCCCCATGAAATCAATGCCCCACACATCAAAAATTTCTACTTCAAGAATACTAGTGAGCGGCATCTCTTGTCTCATGGACACATTTCCAACCCTTTGACATCTATCACATCTCTTTGTAAATTCACGAGCATCTTTAAAAATAGAAGGCCAGAAATAACCTGATTGCAGCACCTTGGCTACAGTTCTTACTCCTCCAAAATGTCCACCATATGGGGCTTTGTGACATGCTGATAAGATCTGGCGTGCCTCCTCATAGTCAACACATTTTCTTAGCAACTGATCTGCACACTTCTTGTATAGGTATGGCTCAACCCAGAAATAGCTCTTTACAGTGTGAAAGAACCTCTTTCTCTGTTGGTAGTTGAATTCTGGTGGCACAACCCTACTGACTAAGTAGTACACAATGTCAGCATACCAAGGAGTCATGCCATCAGTAATCAACAATAGCTTCTCATCCGGAAAACTTTCCTTAATCTCTCCACTGTTTTGAGGTTGCACTTCTTCAGGAAGTCTTGAGAGATACTCAGTAACTGAGTTCTCTACTCCTTTTTTGTCTCTTATTTCCAGGCCAAACTCTTGTAGAAGAAGCACCCAACGTATAAGCCGTGGCTTTGCATCTTTTTTGGCAATCAAATATTTAATTGCTGCATGATCCGTATACACAATGACTTTAGTTCCTACCAAGTAAGGTCTGAACTTATCAAAAGCAAACACTACTGCCAGCAGCTCCTTCTCCGTGGTTATGTAGTTGATTTGTGCTTATATCAATGTTTTACTTGCATAGTAAATAGTATGAAACACTTTGCTATGCCTTTGGCCTAAAACATCGCCAATGGCAAAGTCACTAGCATCACACATCAACTCAAATGGCTTGGACCAATCTGGAACTTTAATTACAGGTGCAGAAATGAGGGCCTTCTTCAAAATATTGAAAGATTCAAGGCACTCTTCACTGAAGACGAAAGGCGTGTCATGTTGCAGCAGCTGGCATAGTGGTTTAGAGATTTTTGAAAAATCTTTTATAAACCTCCTATAAAATCCAGCATGCCCCAAGAAACTCCTAATGCCCTTGATATTGACTGGTGGGGGTAGTTTTTCAATTACCTCCACCTTTGCTTGATCTACCTCATATCCTTCTTTATAAATTCTATGACCAAGAACAATTCCTTCTTTTACCATAAAATGGCATTTTTCCCAATTGAGGACTAAGTTGTTCTCTTCACACCTGATCAACACCAATTCCAAATTCTTTAGGCAATCTTGAAATGATTCTCCAAAAACTGAAAAATCATCCATGAACACCTCCATGGAATTCTCTATGATATCCGAGAAAATAGCCATCATGCAACGTTGGAAAGTGGCTGGTGCATTGCACAGTCCAAACGGCATTCTTCTGAAAGCAAAGATGCCATATGGACATGTGAATGTTGTTTTTTCTTGATCTTTCGGGGCTATTGCAATTTGGTTGTAGCCCGAATATCCATCTAAAAATCAATAATACTCCTTTCCAGCCAACCTATCCAGCATCTGGTCAATGAAAGGCAAGGGAAAATGGTCATTCCTTGTTGCCTTGTTCAGCTTCCTATAATCCATGCAAATTCTCCAACCAGAAATTGTTCTAGTAGGAATGAGCTCATTTTTCTCGTTGACTATCATTGTCATGCCTCCCTTTTTTGGTACACACTGGATTGGACTTACCCACACACTATCTGAGATAGGGTAGATAATTCCTGCATCAAACCACTTGATAATCTCCTTTTTTACAACCTCCTTCATGATGGGGTTCAACCTTCGTTGGCTCTGAATGCTATTCTTAGCATTTTCTTCCAACAGAATTTTGTGCATGCATATTGCTTGGCTAATTCCCTTAATATCAGAAATATGCCATGCAATTGCCTTCTTGTGTCTCTTCAGTAGTAAAATCAGTTGCTTTTTTTGCGCCTCTTGCAGATTTGTAGCTATGATAACTGGCAGCTTCTGTCCCGCCTCCAGATATGCATACTGTAAATGCTTCGGAATTTGCTTAAGCTCCAATTCAGGGGGTTCTTCAATGGAATTTAGCTGCTGTTTATGAGCAACAGTGGTGGATTCTATCACTTTCACATACTCTTCCTCTTGCTTTGGCATTGGACCATAGATGACTCCATCTTTTAGTCCTTCGTCTTCCATTTTTCCTAACTCAATTTTCAACACATCATTAGCCTTTAGAAGGTTTTTATGAATTAAACCTTCCCAACTAGATATCATAGAACACTCAGCCACCCCCTCTTCTGGGTATTGCAAGGCATTAAGTACGTTGAACACTACTTGCTGCCCGTTCACCCTCATGGTGAGTTCTCGTCTTTCAACATCAATTAAGGTTCTACTCGTTTCTAGGAATGTCCTTCCCAACAAAATGGGTGTCTCCTCATCGGCTTCAAAATCCATAATGATAAAATCAGCAGGGGAGACAAACTTGTCAACCCTTACCAACACATCTTCAATCTTCCCTTGTGGGTAGCAAATACTCCTATCAGCCAGCTGCAAGGTTATGGTTGTAGGCCTGGCAGCACCTATCCCCAGCTTCTTGAATATGGATAGAGGCATGAGATTAATGCTGGCCCCTAAATCACATAACGCCTTTCCACAAAAGGTGTCTCCAATGGTGCATAGAATAATGAAACTTCCAGGATCCTTCAACTTGGGAGGGAGTTTGCCTTGAACTAATTAACTACACTCTTGTGTAAGTGCAACCGTAGCAAACTCTCCCACCCTTTTACGTTTGGTAACCACATCCTTCATGAATTTTAAACAATTTGGCATTTGTTGAATGGCTTCAATCAATGGTATGTTGATGTGAAGCTGCTTCAAGATCTCCATAAACTTTGAAAGTTGTTGCTCTTCTTTTGCTTTTTTGATTCTTTGTGGAAAAGGGGGTGGTGGCCTGTCTTGTACAAACTTTTGCTTCTTGTTGGCTTCAGTGATGACTTCTTGACTTTCTGGAGGAATGTAATCTTCAGTGAGTACATTATCTTTGTACTTTTGCTGTTTGGATGAAGACGGTTCTCCATCATTGTCTTTTGCTCCAGGACTGTCGGGCTTAGACACAGTTGTACTTGACTCCTTGCTCTTTGTAATGGTCTCTTCAATTTCCTTGCCACTTCTTAACTTAAGAGCTTGGCAAGTCTCAACATTTTTCACTCCAGTTTGTGTGCTAGGAGCCTCAGTAGAGCTGGGAAGATTTCCCAAGTTTCTTGAACTTAGAGCCGTAGCAATTTGGCCCACTTGGCTCTCCAAGTTCTCGATACTTACTCCTTGTGCTTGAAATTGATTCTTTGCTTCTTGAATAAAGGACTTGAGCACATTCTCCAGATGGTTGTTTTCCTGGTTAACCCCAGCATAGTTAGGGTTAGAAAATCCAGGTGGAACTTGAGGTGTGGTTGCTTGCGGATTAGGTTGATTTTGATTGTTACTCCAAGAAAAATTAGGATGATTGCGCCATCCTGGGTTGTAAGTGTTGCTGTAGGGATTATTGTATTTGTTGTTATTGTTGGGATTGCCAACATAGTTAACTGAAACAGGATTGGCAGAACATTCTTCAAATAGATGTGGTCCTCCACAGTAAACACAGGCAACCTCAGAAACGTCAGTAACCACCTTAACAGGGTCAGGTTTTGGCACTTCAGGATTCATCAGATTCTTCATCATTAGGTGGATCTGAAGGTATCAACCTAAAGGTATCCACGGGTACGTCAAGGATCTTGAAATTGTCAGCAACATCTAGAAATTGTTTTAAGTGCAAATGAGGATCTTCATGAGGAGAGCCTGAATATTGACCAGCGGCTTGCAACATTTGGAACATCATAGGCTTGAACTCGAACTGTGGTGATGTGATAGCTGGCCTAGTAATGCCAGTATTCATAGCATTTGGATCAAACACAACATAATCCCTAATGCTACGCGCTCGGTTATTGGCAATACCAATGATGTCTGGCTCTGCCATGATTGTCTCGTGTAATGACTCGTTTGAAGAAGATGAGGAGCTTTCTTCTTCCGTGTTCTCCTCGTACACTACTCCTTCAGGTTCAGCCACAGCTAAAGTTGAGGAATCTCCAGATATTTGCTGAGTACGTACAAATCTTCTTCGTGCTTTGAGAATTCTTTCAGGTTCATGATAACCACTGTAAATTGGTTGTAACGACCTGCGCATGCAATAGCTTAAGCCTGTCGTATCACCAAATCACAACAAACGTTAAAAGCTCAAATACAGTCTTAAACAATATATATATATAGTTTTTCAAATTTTTTCAGTTCCCCGGCAACGGCGCCAAAAACTTGTTAATTCCCCAAAAAGCTCTACTCTAATTTTTATAATGTGTTTCTTGTGAATAATAGGGTAATGGTGTCACATGCAAGTATACATGCTTGGTAATGTAGCAAGTGATAAAATAAAGGTCGAACCCACAGGGAAGTGTAAAGTGTTTGAACTACTAATATTAGCTTTCTTCGTTTAAGAAAAGTATGAGCAAGGTAACAGAAATATGAGAATAAGAAACAAGAGTACACACAAATAACTAAAATAACTGAAAGCTAAGAAGGAGTTAAAATATCAGAGAGAATAGTTAATTAGTTAAATCCATTAGTATTGGGTGTTTGAGATGTCTTTATGATGTGATGTGGCGTGCCTCAAAAGGTCAGAACGTGATCTAGTGGTGTATCTCTACAACATCAAAAACATGTATAACTAGGGCAAGGGAACAAATCTCTAAGTCTCACTTGTAACCCTAAAATACGACTGGTTTTAATTCTAAAAAATCTTTGTGGTCTCAACTTCTTATCTCTAAGTAAGTTGAATTAAGTGAATATCTCTATCCTACTTTATTAACCACTTTTGTTATGAAATCCACTTGTTAATTGGATCTCTCTCAACAACAAGCTTTTACTTTTTTCCTAGTTGAACATTCTAAGAACCAAGTTTATAGCATAAAAACACATAACAAAATAAGACACTAGCCAACACACCATATTAACATAAAAACACTTTTATACTAACTTCATTAGTCTCATCAAACAAGGGTTTAGCTCATGCTGAGTACAAACTACTGGAATGAAATTAATAGGAAACATCATCTTACAAAGTGTAGTGAAGAAATGCAACCTACTAATAACTTGGAGATCTCTTGCGTTGGATAAACAACAACAGCTCTCTTCAGTCACGACAGTTCTCAGCAGAGTGTACAGGTCTGGAGAAGAAAATAATACTCTCTACTAATACTCTAACTCTTGAAACTAAAAATAACTTTAAAAACTGAAAAATAAAATATTGTTGTGAGTGGAATCTCTTGTCTCTCTGTCTTCAATGCACAAGCTCTCTTTAAATAGTGATGAGTGGAAGAGGTGGTTCCTCCTTTCTTGGATCGTGGGTCTCTTGAGGAAAATAAGGTTAGGCCCAAATCAAATCCTTCATGTGGGACAGCTGTCCATCAATCCTTCCTTTGCAAGTAATCTGGTACAGATGTTGGTGGGAGACAAATTTGCTTTTAGCAGGCGGATGGAGCAGGCTGGTGGAGCAGAGCAGACGGCTGGTGGTGCTGGTGCTCGGCGTCCTCTGCTGAGTGGTCCCCACTGTACTACCTTTTGTCCTCTAGCTTTCTTGATCTTATCCCTTCCTTTTGCTCCATTGCTCTTCATAGTGCTGCCACGTTGTAGCGAGCGATTTTGGAGGTGGTTCTTAAGCACTGTCGCTCTGGGGCACTACAGGTCGATTCATTTTTTATCCTATTGAAGCTGATGAAGAAAGGGAAATAGATGTCTCCAACTAACCCTGCTTGCAAACTGAGGTTAAACAGTCAAAACTGTTGGTTTACAAATGCGGTTTTAGTTCGTCGGCCTCTCTCTGCTTATTTTGTTCAGAACGAAATACCGGGACTGTTCATGGGGAATTTGTTGGGATCCTGCGCCAGATGGGATGGAGGTAGGGGAGTTTGGGGTTTTTTTATTAGTGTGCTCGCTAAGATTCTTTTTCAATCTTAAGCCTACGTATTCCCGTGATAGGGAAATCAGAGCGATCGTAGTTCCTCCTATTCTATGGGAGGAAATGGTGTTTTGGTGTCTTGTTCAAAGCCCAAGACATGAAGCTAAAGATGGTTTATATCTTGTTCAAAGATTAAGATGTGAAGATAAAGGGTCTATTTGTATCTTGTTCGAAGCCCAAGATGTGAAGTTAAAGGGTTTGGACTTTAGAGAGAATTTGGCATCTCTAAAGGGGATATTCGGTCTGTTTGTCACAACTGTTGGGTGACTGATTATAAAGGAGAATTACTTTAACTGGGATATGTGAATCCAGCAATGCCATAATTTCCTTTATAGGGGATTTTTAACCTGAAGGGAAAGACTTTAACTCAGTGTAGAGCAATGTCATCTTTCCTTAGGAATTTCTCATGCTAAAAGAGGGACAGTGGCGTGGATGTAAATAATCCAGAGGCTTGCCGCTTAGAGCAATTAGATGGGGAAAAGGAGTTGTTGATGTTTGTATACTGTGAACGAGGCACAACTTTTGATGCTAAAAGGTTGATTGAATCAAACAGAGATTTCTTTATACAAAGCCTAAGAGGAGGCTATTGACCCAACAAGAGGATGCTTTTGTGTCTCGTACGAAGCCCGAGATAGAGGCTAAAAGGGTTGACTCAACAAGAGAGTGTTTTTATATGTGTCTTGTACGAAGCCCAAGACGGGGGCTAAAAGGGTTTGACTCAACAAGAGAGACTTTTATACTCACCAAGAGAGTGATTTGTATCTCGTACGAAGCCCGAGATAGAGGCTAAAGGTGATCGACTCAACAAGAGAGTCTTTTTATACTCAACAAGAGAGTGTTTTGTATCTCGTACAAAGCCCGAGATGAAGGATAAAAATGTTTGACTCAATAAGAGAGTCTTTTATACTCAACAAGAGAGTGATTTTGTATCTCGTACGAAGCCCGAGATAGAGGCTGCAAAGGTTTGACTCAACAAGAGAGTCTTTTATACTCAACAAGAGAGTGTTTTGTATCTCGTACAAAGCCCGAGATGAAGGCTACAAAGGTTAAATCTGCTGGGGAGAATCATTGTACAAAGCCCAAGAGGAGGCTAGGGTTACTGTTTCAGTTGAGTGACAGGTCCAGTATGTTGGTTAAAAGAGAAAATCAGTTCTTATATGGGCAATGTTGTACTCATGGATTTGATCTGAGGACCGGGATTATTTCCTGTTCTTTAAGGAAACGGGGAATCCGAAGGGTATTGAGATTGCCCAAGTCTACGGGTGTTTTTTCCTATTTTTGAAAGGAACTTGAGAATGTCTTCGAGACTCAAGGAGATTAGACTGTCCAAGTCTAGAGTTTTATCTTTTGTACTATGCTTAAGAGAGATCAAGAGACAGTATGTTCGCCGTAGGAAGATCTAGACTCTTTGAAAGACTGTTCCCTTAAGATGACTAATTTCTGTTCCTATACCTTTAAGAGGTCGTCGGGACAATTTGTACGAAGCCCAAGAAGAGGCTATCTTTCCGTAGGAAGAATCATTATACGAATCCTAAGAGGAGGCTGTGAAAACTTCTAAGAAGCCGACGGGTCCTTGTACAACGCCCAAGAGGAGGCGGG
This sequence comes from Lathyrus tuberosus, assembly GCA_022829125.1. Classification (NCBI taxonomy): domain Eukaryota; kingdom Viridiplantae; phylum Streptophyta; class Magnoliopsida; order Fabales; family Fabaceae; genus Lathyrus; species Lathyrus tuberosus. The sequence goes on from JALAZF010000091.1 coordinate 11,163,564, forward strand.
GATGTTTTTAGGAAGCCTGTGGGTCCCCAAATCCCGAGAAATTCATGACATGCCATTCACTGAGAATAGATCAACCCAGGAAAGTTTGAGAATTTGGAAGAAACTCAAGAGATGCCATTCACGGAGAAAAGATCATCTCTAGGGAGTTAGATTTTCTTTGACAATTTCTAAGGGTGACAGTCTGAGAAAGGGTTCACCGAGAATGCTGCCTTTCACGTCTCCATATTGTTTAACCCCAAGAGGAGGGAAGACTGTGTCTGGTAATCCTATGGGGATCTAGTTTTGTTTGTATTTAAGAGCGACCAACAGGGCTTTACCTAGTGCTAGGCGTAGTTGTCGGGGAAAACTCTAAATAACTATACTAGTATTACATAGTTGATATTTGACAAGTATATAAAAGTTTATGAAAGAAGACTTACAGTGAGCAGCCCCACAATACAGTTATATATATATATATATGAAAACGGATAAAGAAAGCGGGTAAACACTTACTCGGTTGTAGAGCTTCCATGCTGTTTTGTTTGTTGTTCAACAAAGAAATTGAAAATAACAGTATGTTACAAAATCAAAGGAGAAAATGCTTTTTGAAAGGAAAATTGGGGCTTATAGCTCAAGGAGAGGCCCAGGGTTTTATCAGTGATCGTACTGTCATTTTGTACAGGGACTTATACAAGTGACTGAGGCCCAAGAAAGGTTTTCTGTACAAGGGGATGGGTCTTACACTCTCTCAAGTGGCCCAAAATGATTGAAAGTGAACAAAGATGGGTCTTATAGCTCAAGGAGAGGCCCAGGGTTTATTTTAAAAAGGGTGACGATTGCGCCGAGGTTTTGAAAACGTCGTGGGTCTTATACAATGACTGTGGCCCAAAAGTTTTTGGTTTCAAAAGGGGATTGGGTCTTACACTCTATTAAAGGCCCAAAGTTTTTTGTACAAGTGATGGGGCTTACAGCTTAAGGAGAGGCCCAGATGGTTTGTTTTAAACGGGCGATGATCGCGCCGAACTTTTGAAATACAACGGAACTTATACAACATTTGAGGCCCAAAATAGGTTTGTATTTATAAAGTATTGGGTCTTACACTCTATTAGAGGCTCATGAGTGTTCGAAAAAGTTTGTTAGGGTGAAAATCAATAAAACCCTAATTTCATCATTTTTTAATATAATTATTCAAAGAAAATTAATACAAATGATAAAAATTCCAAATAAGTTTGAATAAACAACTTGTGATTTTGGTTTTAGGTTTGAAAAATGAGGCTTTCATTACAAGATGAATTAAAACCTACTTGGTTTTGATTTTCCAAAATAAATAATATAAATCTAATTTTTTTGGGGAATAAAATATTTCAACATTTTTGTGATTTTTTACAAAACGAACCAATAAAAAATAATTAAAGTTGAGGTAGTTATTAATTTTTCAAACTATTAAAAATAATATGGAAAATAACAAAAAGTGGGAAAAATAGCAAAAAGAGGATCTGGGGCAAGGGGGATTCGAACCCCAAACCTCTTGTGTATAGGGCGCGCGCCTTACCACTAGGGTGGTGATACATCCGTTGATTGAAACACAACCATAAATATACAAGGCTTGCCTTGCTTTTGGCCTGGCCCAAGGCAAGGCAAGGCAAGTTTTGACAAGAAACGGGAAGGTCCATAACTTTCTCATTTCTCCATGGTTGGGGACAAAATTTATATTCATCTGGCCTAGAATTTCACATGGAATCCAATGGTGGTGGTATTTTTTTTCCAGATCATGATCCCTTTTCAAAATCCGATAGTGGTTTTGAAATAGACCATATTTTGCATTTTCTGTGCTACATCTTGGTACAGGTATGAATTACATGATAAATTGATGCAAACACAACACATATGACATGTAGAAGAGATACATGATTAGTGGACTTCAAAGCAATGCATATTTTGGAAAGTTCAAGTCATGATGCTTACCTCTTTTTGAGCTTTTGGAGTTTTTTGTGCAATTTTCCAAGTTTCTTGTTCCAGAAATGGTTTGATGCTTTGGACACTCTCAAATGATCCCTTAGAAGCTTTTAGGATGATTGGAATCAGATGGAACCTGCAAAAACAAAAACTGGCCATTTCTTGCAAAAGGGGTTAAAATTGCCATAATAGCAACTCTCTCAAATGGCGTTCCAGATGTTGGGAGCCATTTGGGACAGTTCAAGGATGATATTTGGAGTGTGTTTGAGGTTTTATCTGGTTTGGAAAGTGACTGAATCAAGACATGGCTTGAAAAATGCAAAAAAAAACCTATTTTGAAGTTTTGAGAGGTGACTTTGAGATTTAAGGATTACAAGTCACTTGTGTGAGTTTGGACAGCTTAGATATGACATATTGGATGTGTTTGGATCATGAGCTGTGATGGAAATGCTCTCTAACTCAAAAACTCAGAGTTACCTTGCTAAAGAAGATATTTTTGCGTAGATAAAGTGATTTTGAGGAAAGCATCTGTTTGATGGCTTTGGTATACTCAAACTGACCGCAAATGAGCTCTATTTATAGTAGAGCAAGTTCGTTTTGGGATCAATAGTGCATGGCAACTGCAGCAGAGGTTTGGCCAATGTTGATCAATGAGAATCCAAGTCTCCTCTAGCCATTGACTAGAGGTTAGAGCACAGAGTTGTGGTTCCCTAGTTGTTGGATCATTCTTGACTGAATTCAGTTGCAAATGTGTCAGTCCATGCCACCTTGGTGCATCCATTAAATGCTCCAATCCAAAATTGGAGTTTTTTCTCCTCTTTTAGGGATTTCTAGGTTTGGCATGCTACTTCTTGTTCCAAAGACTTTGTAGGCTTGGATCAGTGTTTGTTCCCTTTAGATTTGATCCTCAGATGTGTCCAAAGTGACGACAAGGCTTGGAATTATCTGATTTTGCCAAATCGAGCAAAAGTGCAAAATTCTGCATAGCCTTGGCAGTTTTCCGCAAGATATATTGCCATTGTCATATCTCATGGCTCAAGTGGAATTTGATGGAGTTCTTGGCCATTTTGGAAAGCCCTCATATGATATAATAACTATTTGATCATAATTGGTTTTGATACTTTTTGGATCCAAGTGAAAAATGCCTCTACATTTGGAAAAAAGTGAAGGCAGAATCTGACTTAGTGAAAATTTCACTAAGTGTTGGAAAAAAGTGACATTTTCACTTTTCTTGATTTTGATCATTCCATTACTTGAAATCCATGGGGAATTGGAATGAGTGGTAGTTGAAGCTTTTGTAGAGGGTAATGAGAGCTACAAATCCAGCTTTGGATGGGGAAAAATGGCCTTGTGGTTTAGGAGTTATGATCCTCCAAAGTTGGTACCCTAGCCACTTTGTTCCATAACTTAGAAAATTTTCAAAGTTTTTTATGGTTACCCCTTTTACAAGTTATCCCACTTTTCTTGATTTTTCTTGTTGAATGATGATTCCAATTATACATTAACATCATTTTGGGGTCAAAGAACCATAATTGTGAAAAATCTCAAAAAGTCAAAGTTTGACTTTTGTGCACAGTTGGCTTTTTGTCAGATGAATTCCAAACTATGTGATCCTCTATGAAATCAAGTCCTTGACCTAAATCAAACTTGATGGATTGATTTCATAGGTGTTATAGGGTGTATTGAATCATGTCTTAGGGTTTGGGAGCATGTCCTGGTCAAAAGTCAAAGATACAGTTGACTTTTTTCGCGAAACCCTAACTGTGGTTCTGATGAAATTGAAACTTGTTGCTCAAGCTTCTTGGATCAATCCATTGTTTCAAATGGATAACTGTGATGTATTTGAGACCCTCAAATCATGTCTTGAGGTCTTGGCTCATGTTTTGTCCAAAAAGTCAACTTAGGGGTGAATTAGGTCAAGAAACCCTAATTCCTGATTTTTTTGATGAATGCATCCCCTGAGGCTAAATTGACTTGATGGTTGGGTTCATGAGATCCCTTGGAGCATCATAGTTTATTATTTGAAGCATTGGCTCATGCCCAGAGGAAAATTTCCATCTGGAGGCCCTGGTCGACCAAACCTTAATTTGGTGACACTAGCGATCTTAAGGCTTGATCCACCTAGAAGGGAGAAGCCTTGTGCTTAATCCTTGAAGTGGGAGTCCTCTTGATCCTTTGTGGATGTTTGAGAGGCTAGACAAGTTGAATATCATGTCATTTCTTGATTGATCCTTTGTCTAAGAGCTCTGAGAGGGCTTGAAACCCTAAGTCTGATTGTAGTGGATGCTCACCCATCTTTGGGGAGACTAATGGTTCATCCATATTGTGATGATGATTTGCACAATGATGGGAAATCTTAGTGGTCAAAATTTGGGGTATGACAGATGCCCCTATTTAATCTTCTTGGACCCGAAGGTGTGAATGGCGAAGGTATTCGGGCATTCGGGGTGCAAGAGGATTAAATATCGGAATACCCGAAATTTTGATGGCAGTTATGAATGGCAGTTCGCGCATCCTTCCTCTTTTGCTAAGCAATGATGCTTAAAAAAGGTAAACTCCCCCTCGATCCTGGTTTCCTACCAAGGAACTGGTCTCAGTTTCTAATTTAAACTTCCCCTCGATCCTGGTTTCCCACCAAGGAACTGGTCTCAATTTCTGAAATAAACTTCCCCTCGATCCTGGTTTCCTACCAAGGAACTGGTCTAAGTTTTCGATATAAACCTCCCCCCGATCCTGGTTTCCTACCAAGGATCTGGTCTCAATTTCTGGAATAAACTTCCCCTCGATCCTGGTTTCCTACCAAGGATTTGGTCTTGGTTTCTTTTGTCAATAAACTTTATTGACAAGGGACGCTATTTGTAGCGGTTCTCCCCAAACTTCTCGCCGAATTTTCCTGGGGAGATGCCATTTGATGGAAAAAGTTTTGATTGTAGAGAAGCACAAACTTCTCTGTTTGAGATGCCATTTGTCGACTCTACTGGGGAAAACGAGTCTTCTTGAGAGACTGCTTTTGTTTGGGGATATTACATCATACTTTTCTCGAGATCTTCTCAGAGAAATGCCATACGATGTACCCCAATTTTGAGGCGCTGATGACTTTATTGATATTAACATTCTGGAGAGAATGACCAATGTGTTGCTGAAAGTCTTTAGTTGAGAGGCTTTCTCTAGGGATTTTCCCTAATCCGGGAAAGCGAAGATATCATCTTCCAAGGCGAAGAGTGATGCTGGCTGAGGGTTCTCTGGTTTTTCAGAGGTTCAAGTTATCAAAGTGGTCAAAGGCCGACTTCATCCCAGAAATAAACTGGAGGAGAGAGGTAGTTCAGATGCAACATTTCCTGACGAGGAAAGAACTGACAACTCGATTGAGAGGACTGTTATCACTAGGGGATAAGACCGACCAGAGTGATAGTGATGCAACATGAATATGAACGCAAAGTAGTAATGCATGATGTATATGTGTATATGCTGACAAAACTGACACGACATACAAACTAATAGATGAACACGACTGGATACTCGGCCACTACTGGGGACGAAGAGGTATCGCTGGTTCAAGATAGCAATTCTGCCTTGTTTAGGAGAAGTAGTCCTCGTGGGGAGCTACGTTGGTCGGGCTTAGGAGATAAGAACTCTGTCGGGGGTGTCAGATGAGACAATGGTCTCTGACACAGCTGATCCTTCATTCAGGTGCACTGGTTTAGAAGGAGTACTTTGATTCTGCACTTTGAAGCTTAATCGTCTTTGGGAGAAGCCATCAATATTCTTTCGATGTTCAACAGTCAAAAGAATTTGCCATCTTTATTAAAAGCAGAAAAATTTTACAAGTAAATTCATTTTTGTTTTATTTCAAGAACCGTTGATCATGTTAAAATGTCGTCCTGTAAAGCTAAAACAAATAAGAATTGCAAACAAAAGCACAAGGGCTCAAATTGTATTGATAGGATGGAAATCAGCCAAACGCGTGATTCCATAGAGTATTTACAAAGTTTAGAAAATGTTAATTTAAGGGAAAAGGGCTACATTGAAACATAACGACCACTATCCATCTACCAACTTTGACTTCGGGGCATCCTGAGCTTCTGTCGAAGATGACCTTGACTGGAGTTTTCCTGACGGATGATGTAACTGTTGTCGAGGGACTTGCCCCTCTGTTGAACGTAGTTACTTGCCATTATCCCTAATTTTTTCCTGGATTATACTTTGAGGTTTCCAATCCACCGGGATGATTTTTGATCATGTCTCTAATTTTTTGCTGGACCGCCCTTTCGGGTTTTCGATCCACCGAGACGTTTTTTTTAGGCGAAGTATTTCTTGACTACGTCAACAATTGTGGGGTAGGAAAATTCCTCTCCGTCCATGGTTGCAAGTCTCAAGGTGCCGCCTGAGAAAGCTTTCTTTACCACATAGGGGCCGTCATAATTCGGAGTCCACTTGCCCCGAGAATCAGTGAAAAATGATTGTATCTTCTTGAGCACGAGGTCTCCTTTTCTGAAGACGTGAGGTCGAACCTTTTTGTCGAACGCCCTCTTCATTCTTTTCTGATACAACTGACCGTGGCATAGTGCCGTGATTCTATTTTCTTCTATCAGATTCAGTTCGTCGTGTCGACTTTGACACCATTCAGTTTCTGTTAGCTTAGCTTCCATCAATACCCGGATTGATGGGATCTCTACTTCGATGGGGAGCACTGCTTCCATGCCATATACTAGAGAGAAAGGGGTTGCCCCTGTTGAAGTGTGGACAGATGTGTGATAACCGTGAAGAGCAAAGGGCTGTATTTTGTGCCAGTCTTTGTAGGTTACAACCATCTTTTGAGCGATCTTCTTGATGTTCTTGTTAGCCGCTTCAACCGCTCTGTTCATTTTGGGTCGGTAGGGAGATGAGTTATGGTGTTCGATCTTGAACTCAGTGCACAACTCTTTCATCATCTTATTGTTCAAGTTGGATTCGTTGTCAGTAATGATCTGGCTTGGAACACCATAACGGCAGATGATATTGCTTTTGATAAATTGGACCTCCACTTGTCGGGTTACATTGGCGTACGATGCTGCTTCGACCCACTTGGTGAAATAGTCAATGGCTACTAGAATGAACCGATGTCAGTTTGAAGCCTTAGGTTCAATCACACCGATCATGTCGATTCCCCATATGGTAAAAGGCCACGGGGAAGAGAGAACTTTGAGATGTGTTGGCAGTACATGGATTTTGTCGGAGCATATCTGACACTTATGACACCTCCTCATGTACTTGTAGCAGTCGGATTCCATGGTCAACCAGTAGTACCCTGCTCTCAGAATTTTTCTCGCCATTGTATGTCCGTTGGCATGAGTGCCAAAGGACCCTTTGTGAATTTCTTTTATCAGCATGTCTGCTTCTGGTCTGTCTACGCATCGGAGCAAGACCATGTCAAAGTTTCTCTTATAAAGTGTATCACCGCTCAGGAAGAAGCTTCCAGCTAGTATTCTGAGGGTTTTTCTGTCTTTTCTTAGTGTCCCAGGTGGGTACTCTTGTTTCTGAAGAAAGCATTTGATATCGTGATACCAAGGTTTGTCGTCTATAACTTCTTCAATCGTGAAGATGTAAGCGGACCGTTCAAGGCGCATTATATCGATCTTAGGTAAGTCATTCCATTGACCTACACTTATCATGGAAGAGAGAGTGGCTAATGCATCAGCCATGTGATTCTTCTCACGAGGGATATGATGAAACTCGACTCTGTTGAAGAAGGGTAACAACCTTCTTGCGTAATCTTTGTACGGAATCAATCCTGATTGGTATGTGCTCCAATCTCCTTTGATCTAATTAACGACCAAAACTGAGTCGCCATATACATCCAAGTTCTTGATCCTCAAATCAAACGCTTCCTCGAGACCCATGATACAAGCTTCGTATTCGGCCTCATTGATTATACACTAGAACATAAGTCTAGCGGTGAAAGGAATGTGGGTACCCTGAGGTGTTATGATAATTGCCCCAATTCTGTTTCCGTAATGATTGACAGCTCCGTCAAAGATAAGTCCCCATTGGGAATCTGGTTCTGCCCCTACACTGGGTAGCGGTTCATCGCAGTCTTTCATTTTTAGATACTTGACATCTTCGTCTGGGAAGTCAAATCCGACTGATTCCTGATCGTCAATCGATTGATGAGCCAAATGATCGGCTAAAACACTTTCTTTAACGGCTTTCTGAGCGTGGTACTCTATGTCATATTCTGATAACAACATCTGCCAACGGACAATCCTTCCCGTGAGAGCAGGCTTTTCAAAGACATACTTGATTGGATCCATTTCAGTGATTAACCAAGTGGTGTGACGAATCATGTACTGGCGAAGACGTTTGGCTGCCCAAGCCAATGCACAGCAAGTTTTCTCAAGCATAGTGTACCGAGTCTCACAGTCGGTGAATTTCTTGCTCAAATAGTAGATGGCAGACTCTTTCCTTTTTGTTTCGTCTTGTTGGCCAAGCACACAACCCATTGAGTCCTCTAGGACTGTTAAATAGATTATCAGCGGTCTTCCTTCCACTGGAGGTGATAGAATCGGTGGGTTCGACAGGTATTCCTTGATACTGTCGAAGGAGGTTTGGCAGTCTTCTGTCCAAATGCAGTCCTGATTCTTTTTTATTAATTTGAAAATCGGCGCACATGTCGCGGTCATGAGGAATATGAATCTGGAAATATAGTTCAAACGTCCCAGGAATCCCCTGACTTGTTTTTCAGTCTTTGGAGAAGGCATTTCTTGAATGGCCTTGACCTTGTCAGGATCAACCTCAATTCCTTTCTGGCTGACGATGAATCCTAATTGTTTCCCTGAACGGACACCGAACGTGCACTTGCTGGGATTTAAGCGGAGTTTTTACTTTCTCAGACGCTCGAATAGTTTTGACAGGTGGGTCACATGTCCCTCTTCTGTTTTAGATTTGGCAATCATGTCATCGACATACACTTCGATTTCTTTGTGTATCATGTCATGAAACAGAGTAGTCATGGCCCTTTGATAGGTTGCCCCGGCGTTCTTCAAACCGAATGGCATTACCTTGTAACAAAAAGTACCCCATGGGGTAATGAACAAAGTTTTCTCCATGTCTTTCGGCGCCATTTTGATTTGATTATAGCCCGAGAATCCATCCATGAAGGAGAAAACTTTGAACTTTGTTGTACTGTCTACCAGTATGTCAATGTGTGGTAAGGGAAAGTCGTCCTTTGGACTTGCCTTGTTCAGATCTCGGTAGTCGGCACTCATTCTGACTTTTCCGTCCTTTTTCGAAACTGGTACTATGTTGGCTAACCATTGAGGATATTCTGACGTAGCGAGGAAACCCGCGTCAATCTGTTTCTGTACCTCTTCTTTGATTTTGACAGCCATGTCTGGAAGAGTCCGTCTCAACCTTTGTTTTACCGACGGACATTCTGATCTCAATGGTAGATGATGTTCCACGATGCTAGTATTCAACCCTGGCATATCCTGATAGGACCAAGCGAATACATCAGGAAACTCTTTGAGAAGTTTCGTCAAACTTTCTTTGACAGTTGGACTGAGCAGTGCCCCAATCTTGACTTCTTTTCTCTCTTCTTCCGATCCTAAGTTGACTGTTTCCAGCAACTCTTTGTGAGGCTCAATGGACCTTTCCTCTTGTCTGAGTAGTCGGGAGATCTCCTCTGGAATTTCATCGTTATTTTCTTCTTCAGCCTCAAATACCGGGAACTCCAAGTTGGGAGAAGGCATTGGATCGTATGTTTCAACGGGGTTTAAAACAAGCAATCTGTATGACGTGATGATTTGTGTTTAGAAGAGATAGAGAGAATGCAAGAGTGTGTGCAGTGTTTTATATAAATATTTTTTTGAACAATGCTCATTTTTATTTATTTTTGTTTTTTAGGATTACCATTTTCTGGAAAAAGCAGAAAGAGAAAACAGCAATAACTGCGGAAATTACAGAACGACAGCAACCCATTAGCGGCGAACTCCTCGGTGAATCACAAAGTCTGGTACCTTCCTTGATTTGTCTTTAGAAATGACGCTGATTTCTGGTGGAGCAGGATCATTGGAATCTGTCTCCCAGGCAGAGTTGTCGTAGGAGGATTCCTCAGTTGTATTTTGCATAGTATTTGTACTCTCAGCTGTATCTCCCCATCCAGTTGGCTGGATGTCTTCGAGCCTGATACGAGAGCTTTCAGGAGCGGTGTATTTGACCATGAAGTCAAATTTTCCACTTGGTTGTCCCAGGGTGTCCCACACTTCTTTTGAATTGGATGAGTCATCCCTCTCGATGACGTTGACATCGGGAAAAGCATAGTTGATGAATTCTAGCCTGGCAAGCTTTGCCAATTCATCATCGTACGAGATATTTTCTGAATGCCCTGAGTAATGATCCCATGACATGGTGGGGACGTAGGTATTCTGTTCAATGATGCTCAGCTGATTTTCATTGTTTAGCTGATTTTCTTGCCCTGAGTTTCCTAGATATGGCTGCCAGATAGGCAGGCCATCCATTGGCCATAATATTCGTGGTCAAAGTTGTCTTTCATCAGAGTGTCCTCCTCTAATGAGTTCGGGGGAGCGCGGCATCCTTCCAGATCACAATCTCCATATATCATTTCGACGTCTGACCTGGGTATAAATCTCGGACTCTGTACGGGATAGAAAAATGGCGTAGGCACCTCTTCCTGAGACATATAACCGTCCTCGTTAAGATAGGACTTCCACTCCTCATCTGTATCAGAGGGATCTCCCTCGTTGATGGTATGGACTGCTTGAGGCATTGGGTGAAGGAAACCTCCACAGTGGAAGAAGTCCTGAATGGTACAAACATCCCTAGCCCTCTGATGATCAGAGATTGCGACAACGTCCTCGATTTGATCAGCGAAGTAGTTGACTGATCCAGAACTTTACCATGGTTGAATCTCTTTGCGGTCCAACTAACTTTGAAGGGCTACTCGCACGAGGTAGCATCCTTGATTATCCACTGAGCAAACTCCACACCGCTCATAGTTGTGTAGTGGCACTTGGCCATGTCCGCTTTGAATACAGTGTAACCTTACTAGATCTCTTTCCATCGACCGAACATCCTAACTTTGATATCTAGTAGGATTCCCGTTAGCGATACTAATTTGCTGGGTGTCTTCATCCATATTGATTGGAAGCCACCAGTGGTTCAACAAGTGCTAAAGTGTTTCCTGGACAAGGGCACAGCCCTGATCGTCTTCGTAACCCGCTTTACAGCTCTGATAATCATGTGATACCAGGAACCTGAGCCGGACCTGTTTAGCATGTAACTCCACCAGGTTGGTATTCATCAAGCGAATATCGAATATTTGAATCATGTTGATTTGATAATGATTCCTATCATGGTAGTCTTGAATCCATCCAAGATTCATCTGACGCTGAAGGGCGTCTTATACAAAAGAGCATCCATGTTTGTTTACCGAGCAAGTCAGGCAGGAATTATAATCGTGACGCGGAAGATTATGATACTGGCTTTGCCTTGAGTGCATTGCCACCAGGTTGACATTCATCACACGGATATCGTGGTTTTGAATGATGTTGGAATTCGTATAAACCATGTTAACTCCACGAACTCGGTGCTCTTGGATCCATCCAAGATCCATCTGTTCCTGTAGAGCTTATTGCACCACAGAACATCCTCGATTTCTTTTAGAGCAGATATCACACTGGTAATAATTATGAGGTGGCACATGGCCGTATCCACTCCGTCTACAATGCATCTTGACCAAGTTGGCCCTTAACAAGAGTACATTATGAATTTGATAGATGTTGTTAGACTCTCCCTCTATCAAATTGACTGTAGCCTTCTCGTGTTGAGGCAGCGGGTTCGTGAGAACATTCAGATTCGTATCTTTGAAAGATAAGACCCCGCTCCTAACAAGCTTTTGCACGTCGGATTTGAAACTAAGATAGTTTTCTATGTTATGCCCTGGTCCTCCATGATGGTAAGGGCAAGTCTGATCCACCTTAAACCAAAAAGGCGGATTTTCCGGTACTGTAAGAGGAGACTTAGTCTGGACATGCCCCTTGGCCAGTAGTAATGGAAATAGTTCTGCGTACGATACGGGTATAGGATAAAATCCTGGTGGCCGCATTGTACGATTGTTATTTTATTGAGGACGAGCCTGCTGAAGAGGCTGTTGTGTCCTTTGCTGAAATTGCTGCGAATGCGGTTGGCTTTGAGCAACCTGAGGTTGATACGTAGAAACAGGCGCGGGGAGGATAGCAGGAGTTACAGCTGCTACTGGTTGGTACCGTCGCCTTTGCTTTCCTAGAGAGATATTCCCAATATCTTTCTCCTTTTTCTTAGGGAGAGCACTACCGTATTTTTTAGTACCGCTTGTCGACCCAGTGTCTTTGACTAGACGTCCTTCTCGAACGGCTTCCTCGAGACGCACTCCCATACCGACCATTTCGGTGAACTCGCTGGGCGCTCTGGCAACCATTATGTCGTAGTAAAATGAGCTCAAGGTCTTTAAGAAAATCTTTGTCATCTCTTTTTCCTCAAGAGGTGGACAAATTTGAGCGGTAATTTCACGCCATCTCTGAGCATATTCCTTAAAGATTTCCTTGTCTTTTTGTGACATTGATCTGAGTTGATCTCTGTCTGGTGCCATGTCCAAATTGTATTTATATTGTTGGACGAAGGCAGTGCCAAGATCTCTGAAAGTGCTAATCGTAGCGCGGTTTAAACCCATATACCATTTTAATGCGGCACCGGTTAAACTATCCTGAAAGTAGTGAATCAGTAGATCCTGGTTCTCTGTCTGAGCTGACATTCGTCGTGCGTACACCACTAAATGGCTTTGAGGGCAAGAGTTACCCTTGTACTTTTCAAAATCGGGTCCTTGGAACTTGTGCGGGACTTTCACATTGGGGACCAAACAAAGGTCTGCGGCGTCCTTTCCAAATAAATCCTGACCACGAATAGCTTGTAGTTCCTTCTGCATTTCCAGGAACTATTCCTGGAATTCATCCATTCTATCGAACATACTTTCCTTTCTACCAGAAGGTATCTGTGGAATTTGTCCTTCTGGGACAGTGTGCACCACAGGGGGTGGTACCGTTACTACGGCAGTGAATCTTGGTGTTTCCCAAAGTTTGTAACCTTCAGGAGTCCTCATTATGCCTCTGGCATCCTCGCTTTCTCGAAGTTTGTAACCTTCAGGCCCAGCGGCTTCTGCTATGATTCCCTGATCTTCAGTGATCGGCAGAAAATATCCTTCCGGGATATAGTTAACAGGCATGCCCCAGGGACGATCTTTCGGTATTTGATACTTAGGATCATACTTCTCCACTATGGGTGTTGAGGTGATCTCTGAGATCACAGTTCTTTGTAGCTGAGCTTCTGCCATGGCTTGCATGTCGTTACGAAGCTTTCTCATATCCTCTCTCAGAGCGTCGGTCTCTTCTTTCAACTCTCTGTTCTCTTCCTCGAGATCATTCATCTTTTTCTGACGATTGGCCCGAGTATTGTATGAATGAGACAGCTTGACTCTAGAACCTAGACACAAACGTGAGATTCGTAGGTAAGAAGAATACGTGGCGTGAGAATGATGAATGCAATGATTATATTAATTGTTTTTTTTTGTTTAATCAAAATAAACTTCGACAATTAGATTGCAAATATCAAACAGTGGGGACACCCCGTTTTATTGAATTCAAAGGATTGCGGAAATGGAAATACAATAAATTACAAGGTGCGGAAACAGAAACCTAAGCTAATGGGTCCCGAGTCCTCTCTGAGGAGAACTCAGGTGCTGATTTTGGTACTTTCCTTTTCTTGGACTGGGGCTCTTGGGCCGTTGTTGGGTTGTCATTCCTTTGCCAAGTGAAAGGAGCGAGCAGATTCCTTTGGTCATCCTGATTTTCTACAGCATGTTGCTCCAAAATCTCAATTAGAGCATCCTTATCTTTCAGCAGTTGCTGTATTTTGGTACACTCCTCATTGAGAATGCGGTACTTGTTCTTCCAAGACCTCTTCTCCTGTTGAACGTTGTTGAGAGTAACCTGAAATTTTTCCGTTTCAGTCATGAAGTACATGACAGATTCCCTTGGCGGAAGAACTCCGTGACGAGGATAAGGCATCTTTAGCTTGAAAGCTCTAGTTTGTACCCAGTGGAGATAAGGCTCCACCGAGACACAATCCATTTTTCCTAGATACTCCCGTCCTTTCTTATGAACATGTTTCCAAGCGTGCACTATTTACATCTTTAGTGCCCTGTCATTTTCTCCTTCCTTGAAGAAAAGACCTTTCAGATGAGCATTACGCGGGACATGCCTCATCGGGTATCCAAATTGACTTCGAACTAAGACTGGATGGTAATTGATTCCAACCTTAGTTCCTATGAGGGGTACGTTGGGGAAGTTTCCACAACGGTCATTGATTCTGATCCCGTCATAAATCCTATTGTACCAATCTATATCAGAGTTGGTAAGAGACATGATTTTCTGCGACCAACGTAAGGCACTCTTATGATCCCAAAAAGCGGCAGACTTAGGCAAATGGGAGATAAACCATTTATATAGCAGGGGTACACAGCACGTGATCATTCCTCCGCTGTATAAATTCCTTAAGTCTACAGAATGATACGCATCTGCGAGTAAGGTTGGTACGGCGTTTCCAATGAGAAAAACCTTAATGGCGTTGATATCGACGAAGTTATCAATGTTGGGAAACAGAAATAACCCGTAGGTGAGTAAAACAAAGATGCTTTCAAAAGCAGTCACGTTCCCTATACTAGAAACTTGGCTGGTAAACCTGGGATTCCTCCTTTGGTGGTCATGTGAGTCTTGACTTCTGACTCATCCAAATAGATTACTCTTGCAATGATTTGATCCTTTGGAATTTCTTCCAGTCCAGAAAAGGGAGCTTGATCAGTAATGGGTAGATCAATCAGATGAGAATACTCCTCCAGCATTGGTGCGAGTTGGTAATCCGGGAATGTGAAACAGTGATAGACCGGATCGTAAAACTGAACGAGTGCCTCCAGGATTCCTTCAATTACATGGACCCTTAACAGAGGTAGCAGACCTCCGTACTTGGCTGTGAAAGCGTCAGGGTAGTGATCATCCTTGCTAATCCTCTCAAATCCTCTAGTTTTGGAACCTTGAAGGTATACTTGTGAGTTATCCGTCTACCGAAATCCATGAGCGCAATCCTTTTCTCTCTGACATTTGCAATCATTATTTTAGTTTAATTTGAAAAAGAGAGACTAGAAGAGAAAATTTTTCTTTGCTTAATGTTTTTAAAATGAATGCATGAATGCAACACATAAAAACATAGAAAAAACATGGGGTCAAATGGTCGGTGTCATGAAGTCAAGGCTATACCCATCCCAAAGGTTTATACTAGTGATTTTTGTACCTGTCTCTCAAAATCATTGATTCTTGTCGAGATAAGATCAGCGGGCTGGGAACCGTGCTAGGTGATGTATTTCGAAGAATCTCAGCAGAGGGTAGTATCACGTGACAACTATTTCTGATAGCTTCCGCACTGCTGAAAGAAGTTTTTCCTAGGTGTATAGTCAATCTTTCCACATGCGGCATCACACGCATTCTCATTAGCAGAAAAATAAACACATATATCAATCAGGAAAAGCAGTATATATATTTGTCCTAATGTCCTAGACTTTTTAAGAGCTATGAATCCTATGATCCTGACAGAAAATGGCTCCCCGGCGGAGTCGCCGTTCTGTGGTACCTTCCCAACTTAAAGGTTTTGACCTAAGATCCTAGTGAGGGCCGATCCTAGCAATAATGACATTCCCCGATGGAACTGTCATTCGGTGATACCTTGTGAACCCAAGGACTCGTCCTAAGAGAAAGTTTCAACTAGAGAGATAAGAGAGACAAGATTCCATTGTAAAGCCCTACGGTGGGCGCCATTTTTCTGTAGCGAGCGATTTTGGACGTGGTTCTTAAGCACTGTCGCTCTGGGGCACTACAGGTCGATTGATTTTTTATCCTATTGAAGCTGATGAAGGAAGGGAAATAGATGTCTCCAACTAACCCTGCTTGCAAACTGAGGTTAAACAGTCAAAACTGTTGGTTTACAGATGCGGTTTTAGTTCGTGGGCCTCTCTCTGCTTATTTTGTTCAGAACAAAATATCGGGACTGTTCATGGGGAATTTGTTGGGATCCTGCGCCAGATGGGATGGAGGTAGGGGACTTTGGGGCTTTTTGATTAGTGTGCTCGCTAAGATTCTTTTTCAATCTTATGCCTACGTATTCCCGGGATAGGGAAATCAGAGCGATCGTAGTTCCTCCTATTCTATGGGAGGAAATGGTGTTTTGGTGTCTTGTTCAAAGCCCAAGACATGAAGCTAAAGGTGGTTTATATCATGTTCAAAGCCCAAGATGAGAAGCTGAAGGGTCTATTTGTATCTTGTTCGAAGCCCAAGATGTGAAGCTAAAGGGTTTTGACTTTAGAGAGAATTTGTCATCTCTAAAGGGGACATTCGGTCTATTTGTCACAACTGTTGGGTGACTGATTATAAAGGAGAATTACTTTAACTGGGATATGTGAATCCAGCAATGCCATAATTTCCTTTATAGGGGATTTTTAACCTGAAGGGGAAGACTTTAACTCAGTGTAGAGCAATGCCATCTTTCTATAGGAATTTCTCATGCTAAAAGAGGGACAGTGGCGTGGATGTAAATAATCCAGAGGCTTGCCGCTTAGAGCAATTAGATGGGGAAAAGGAGTTATTGATGTTTGTATACTGTGAACGAGGAACAGCTTTTGATGCTAAAAGGTTGATTGAATCAAACGGGGATTTCTTTATACAAAGCCTAAGAGGAGGCTATTGACCCAACAAGAGGATACTTTTGTGTCTCGTACGAAGCCTGAGATAGAGGCTAAAAGGGTTGACTCAACAAGAGAGTGTTTTTATATGTGTCTTGTACGAAGCCCAAGACGGAGGCTAAAAGGGTTTGACTCAACAAGAGAGTCTTTTATACTCACCAAGAGAGTGATTTGTATCTCGTACGAAGCCCGAGATAGAGGCTAAAGGTGATCGACTCAACAAGAGAGTCTTTTTATACTCAACAAGAGAGTGTTTTGTATCTCGTACAAAGCCCGAGATGAAGGCTAAAAATGTTTGACTCAACAAGAGAGTCTTTTATACTCAACAAGAAAGTGATTTTGTATCTCGTACGAAGCCCGAGATGGAGGCTGCAAAGGTTTGACTCAACAAGAGAGTCTTTTATACTCAATAAGAGAGTGTTTTGTATCTCGTACAAAGCCCGAGATAAAGGCTGCAAAGGTTAACTCTGCTGGGGAGAATCATTGTACAAAGCCCAAGAGGAGGCTAGGGTTACTATTTCAGTTGAGTGACAGGTCCAGTATGTTGGTTAAAAGAGAAAATCAATTCTTATATGGGTAAGGTTGTACTCATGGATTTGATCTGAGGACCGGGATTATTTCCTGTTCTTTAAGGAAACGGGGAATCCGAAGGTTATTGAGATTGCCCAAGTCTACGGGTATTTTTTCCTATTTTTGAAAGGAACTTGAGAATGTATTCGAGACTCAAGGAGATTAGACTGTCCAAGTCTAGAGTTTTATCTTTTGTACTATGCTTAAGAGAGATCAAGAGACAGTATGTTCGCCGTAGGAAGATCTAGACTCTTTGAAAGGCTGTTCTATTAAGAAGACTAATTTCTGTTCCTATACCTTTAAGAGGTCGTCGAGACAATTTGTACGAAGCCCAAGAGGAGGCGAGAAAAACTTTTAAGAAGCCGAAGGGACAATTTGTACGAAGCCCAAGAGGAGGCTATCTTTCCGTAGGAAGAATCATTATACGAATCCTAAGAGGAGACTGTGTAAACTTCTAAGAAGCCGACGGGTCCTTGTACAACGCCCAAGAGGAGACGGGGATGCTTTTAGGAAGCCTGTGGGTCACCAAATCCCGAGAAATTCAAGACATGCCATTCACTGAGAATAGATCAAGCCAGGAAAGTTCGAGAATTTGGAAGAAACTCAAGAGATCCCATTCACGGAGTAAAGATTATCTCTGGGGAGTTAGAGTTTCTTTGACAATTTCAAAGGGTGATAGTCTGAGAAAGGGATCACCGAGAATGCTGTCTTTCACGTCTCCATATTGTTTAACCCCAAGAGGAGGGAAGACTGTGTCTGGTAATCCTATGGGGATCTAGTTTTGTTTGTATTTAAGAGCGACCAACAGGGCTTTACCTAGTGCTAGACGTAGTTGCCGTGGAAAACTCTAAATAGCTATACTAGTATTACACAGTTGATATTTGACAAGTATATAAAAGTTTGTGAAAGAAGACTTACAGTGAGTAGCCCCACAATACAGTTATATATATATATATATATATATATATATATATATATATATATATATATATATATATATGAAAGCGGATAAAGAAAGCGGGTAAACACTTACTCTGTGTTAGAGCTTCCATGCTGTTTTGTTAGTTGTTCAACAAAGAAATTGAAAATAACAGTATGTTACAAAATCAAAGGAGAAAGTGCTTTTTGAAAGGAAAATTGGGGCTTATAGCTCAAGGAGAGGCCCTGGGTTTTATCAGTGATCGCATTGTCGTTTTGTACAGGGACTTATACAAGTGACTGAGGCCCAAGAATGGTTTTTTGTACAAGGGGATGGGTCTTACACTCTCTCAAGAGGCCCAAAATGATTGAAAGTGAACAAATATGGGTCTTATAGCTCAAGGAGAGGCCCAGGGTTTATTTTAAAAAGGGCGACGATCGCGCCGAGGTTTTGAAAACACCGTGGGTCTTATACAATGACTGAGGCCCAAAAGTTTTTGGTTTCAAAAGGGGATTGAGTATTACACTCTATTAGAGGCCCAAAGTTTTTGTACAAGTGATGGGGCTTACAGCTCAAGGAGAGGCCCAGATGGTTCGTTTTAAACGGGCGATGATCGCGCCGAACTTTTGAAATACAACGGGACTTATACAACATTTGAGGCCCAAAATAGGTTTGTATTTACAAATGATAAAGTTTGTTCAAAGAAAATTAATCATTTTTAGGTTGTTAGGGTAAAAATCAATAAAACCCTAATTTCATCATTTTTTTAATATAATTATTCAAAGAAAATTAATACAAATGATAAAAATTCCAAATAAGTTTGAATAAACAACTTGTGATTTTGGTTTTAGGTTTGAAAAATGAGGCTTTCACAAGATGAATTAAAACCTACTTAATTTTGATTTTCCAAAATGGATATTTATTTTTAGAAGGTTTAAAACAAATAAAAGACATTTATTCACAAAAATACTAATTATATTAAATAAATAATATAAATCTAATTTTTTTGGTGAATAAAATATTTCAACATTTTTGTGATTTTTTGCAAAAAGAACCAATCAAAAATAATTAAAATTGAGGGAGTTATTAATTTTTCAAACTATTAAAAATAATATGGAAAATAACAAAAAGTGGGAAAAATAGTAAAAGAGGGATCTGGGGTGAGGGGGATTCGAACCCCAGACCTCTTGTGCATATGGCGCGCGCCTTACCACTGGGGTGGTGATACATCCGTTGATTGAAACACAACCATAAATATACAAGGCTTGCCTTGCTTTTGGCCTGGCCCAAGGCAAGGCAAGACAAGTTTTGACAAGAAACGGGAAGGTCCATAACTTTCTCATTTCTCTATGGTTGGGGATAAAATTTATATTCATCTGGAATAGATTTTCACAAGGAATCCAATGGTGGTGGTATTTTTTTCAGATCACGATCCCTCCTCAAAATCTGATAGTGGTTTTGAAATAGACCATATTTTACATTTTCTGTGCTACATCTTGGTACAGGTATGAATTACATGATAAATTGATGCAAACACAACACATATGACATGTAGAAGAGATGCATGATCAGTGAACTTCAAAGCAATGCATATTTTGGAAAGTTCAAGTCATGATGCTTACCTCTTTTTTAGCTTTTGGAGTTTTTTGTGCAATCTGCCAAGTTTCTTGTTCCAAAATTGGTTTGATGCTTTGGACACTCTCAAATGATCCCTTAGAAGCTTTTAGGATGATTGGAATCAGCTGGAACCTGCAAAAACAAAAACTGGTCCTTTCTTGCAAAAGGGGTTAAAATGGCCAAAATAGAAACTCTCTCAAATGGCGTTCCAGATGTTGGGAGCCATTTGGGACAGTTCAAGGATGATATTTGAGGGTGTTTGAGGTTTTATCTGGTTTGGAAAGTGACTGAATCAAGACATGGCTTGAAAAATGCAAAAAAAAACTATTTTGAGGTTTTGAGAGGTGACTTTGAGATTTAAGGATTACAGGTCACTTGTGTGAGTTTGGACATCTTAGATATGACATATTGGATGTGTTTGGATCATGAGCTGTGATGGAAATGCTCTCTAACTCAAAAACTCAGAGTTACCTTGCTAAAGAAGGTATTTTTGCCTAGAGAAAGTGATTTTGAGGAAAGCATCTGTTTGATGGCTTTGGTGTACTCAAACTGAGCGCAATTGAGCTCTATTTATAGTAGAGGAAGTTTGTTTTGGGATCAATAGTGAATGGCAACTGCAGCAGAGGTTTGGCCAATGTTGATCAATGAGAATCCAAGTCTCCTCTAGCCATTGACTAGAGGTTAGAGCATAGAGTTGTGGTTCCATAGTTATTGGATCATTCTTGACTGAATTCAGTTGGAAATGTGTCAGTCCATGCCACCTTGGTGCATCCATTAAATTCTCCAATCCAAAATTGGAGTCTTGTCCCTCTTTTAGGGATTTCTAGGTTTGGCATGCTACTTCTTGTTCCAAAGACTTTGGAGGCTTGGATCAGTGTTTGTTCCCTTTATATTTGATCCTCAGATGTGTCCAAAGTGATGACAAGGCTTGGAATTATCTGATTTTGCCAAATCGAGCAAAAGTGCAAAATTCTGCCTAGCCTTGGCAGTTTTCAGCAAGGCATATTGCCACTGTCATATATCATGGCTCAAGTGGAATTTGATGGAGTTCTTGGCCATTTTGGAAAGCCCTCATATGATACAATAACTGTTTGATCATAATTGGTTTTGATACTTTTTGGATCCAAGTGAAAAATGCCCCTACATTTGGAAAAAAGTGAAGGCAGATTCTGACTTAGTGAAAATTCCAATAAGTGTTGGAAAAAAGTGACATTTTCACTTTTCTTGATTTTGATCATTCCATAACTTGAAATCCATGGGGAATTGGAATGAGTGGTAGTTGAAGCTTTTGTAGAGGGCCATGAGAGCTACAAATCCAGCTTTGGATGGGAAAAAATGGCCTTGTGGTTTAGGAGTTATGATCTTCCAAAGTTGGTACCCTAGCCACTTTTTTCCATAACTTAGAAAAAATTCTAAGTCTTTTATGGTTACCCCTTTTACAAGTTATCCCACTTTTCTTGATTTTTCTTGATGAATGATGATTCCAATCATATATTAACATCATTTTGGGGTCAAAGAACCATAATTGTGAAAAATCTCAAAAAGTCAAAGTTTGACTTTTGTGCCCAGTTGACTTTTTGTCAGATGAATTCCAAACTGTGCGATCCTCTATGAAATTAAGTCCTTGACCTAAATAAAACTTGATGGATTAATTTCATAGGTGTTATAGGGTGTATTGAATCATGTCTTAGGGTTTGGGAGCATTTCCTGTTCAAAAGTCAAAGATACAGTTGACTTTTTCCGCGAAACCCTAACTGTGGTTCTGATGAAATTGAAACTTATTGCTCAAGCTTCTTGGATCAATCCATTGTTGCAAATGGATCAATGTGATGTTTTTGAGACC
Organism: Lathyrus tuberosus; assembly: GCA_022829125.1. Classification (NCBI taxonomy): domain Eukaryota; kingdom Viridiplantae; phylum Streptophyta; class Magnoliopsida; order Fabales; family Fabaceae; genus Lathyrus; species Lathyrus tuberosus. The sequence continues at coordinate 11,185,263 of JALAZF010000091.1, forward strand.
CTCAAATCCCCTCTTGAGGTCTTGGCTCATGTTTTGTCCCAAAATTCAACTTAGGGGTGAATTAGGTCAAGAAACCCTAATTCCTGATTTTTTGATGAATGCGTCCCCTGAGGCTAAATTGACTTGATGATTGGGTTCATGAGATCCCTTGGAGCATCATAGATTATGCTTTGAAGCATTGGCTCATGCCCAGAGGAAAATTTCCATCTGGAGGCCCTGGTCGACCAAACCCTAATTTGGTGACACTGACGATCTTAAGGCTTGATCCACCTAGAAGGGAGAAGCCTTGTGCTTAATCCTTGAAGTAGGAGTCCTCTTGATTCTTTGTGGATGTTTGAGAGGCTATACAAGTTGAAGATCATGTCATTTCTTGATTGATCCTTTGTCTAAGAGCTCTGAGAGGGCTTGAAACCCTAAGTCTGATTGTAGTGGATGCTGACCCATCTTTGGGGAGACTAATGGTTCATCCATATTGTGATGATGATTTGCACAATGGTGGGAAATCTTAGTGGTCAAAATTTGGGGTATGACACACGTGAGCCCTAGTCATTCTTGGCTTTTCATCATCAATCTCCAACTCTCTTGGTGAAATGGTTGATTAAACCATCAGCTCTCCAAATAGCTCCTCATGCTGCTCCAGACTCTGGCAACTGGGGTCATGCCTCTTCTCATCATCATCTATCTTCCTTTTAGAGCACAAACACAATGAAAACGTAAAAGAAGCACATAAAGTTCTTAAAGCTTAAATCGTGCTAAAACACCTTAAACTCATGCTACAAAAGTGAAATCATGAACTAGAAATGTCACAAATATTGGGTAAGAGTAACACACTAAAATAGTGTTATCACTCCCCCAAACTTGAATGATCGCCTGTCCTCAGGTGATGTGACAGCGAAAGACATTGGGAAGTGTAATTGATTCTCAACAGCTTTAGACAGGCTTAGCAGGGTGATGAGGCCTTAAGATTTGGAAAGGTAAGGAAGCGGTACTGGTGCGAGTTGCTCAGCTTTAAAATTGTCCCAAAGTTTTGCTAGTCCAGAGGGGAACTGACGTCTCATGTCACGACCTTACTCTTCCAGAAAACAAGCCACAATTTCCTCTTTTTGATCCTTCCTTGTGTACTTTCTTGAGTATGGTCTCTTCTCTTTTGGTTTCACTAGGGAATTCTGTCCTGATTCTCATTTGATATTTTTCACTAACACATTTGGGACCACACTTTCTCACTTATTATTTGTTTTCTTTCTTTTTTTTTTGGCAACACGTCTCATCTCAGAATCTTCTCAAGTGAGTTCATCTGAATATTATGATGAAGACGCTTGTTGTTCCTCCAGTTTCGGGCACAAGAACTTTATTGGTGGTCTTTGCCACTTTTTGCACATGTCTTTGTGTGAAGTGTGTCCCTTCTGTGGTCGTCTGAATCATTATTTAAATCTTCTTGTCCTTCCCTTTGTGATTCCTAGGATTTCAACCTTTCCCTTGATTTTCACAATTCAGTTTCTCTTGGAAAAAAAATTCTGGCTGGTTTAGGAGACTAGTGCTGACGTGACTGAGAATATCAATCTCCTCTGTCAAACTCATTTGGTGAAACTCCTACACCTTGCTTCCCTAACACCTAACAGCTTCATTCCTTTTTTTTTATTCTTGAGCCCAGAAATTTAAAGTTTACGCTCCTGACTTAGTTGGATCCCCACATTCCCTAGTTCTTCCTTATTCTAAGTTATGATTCACACCATTTTCACATGAAAGAAATAATCACCAAAAAGTGCCACGCACATCATTCAAACAAAACATCAAACTGCAGGTCATCATGTTCTGGGAGCGTTACAGCATCCCCACAAGAAAATTTAAAACTTTTAAAGTAAAACATTTGGCTCAAAACATGGCCAACTAAACATAATATCCAAACTTAGACATAAAACAGCAGTCATAGGTAGAAACGACAGTAAAAGACAGAAACAGGGTTAGATTGAGTCAAAATAGGCTGAGTACTGATGCCCTTCCCCAAACTTAGTAAGGACAGTGTCCTCACTTTTTAGTGGTGAGAGGTGGCAAGATAGTGCTCGCCTATTTCCACATTTACCACTTAGGCCCTTAGCCTAGAGCTTTTCCTTGGAGCCTGCAGAGGTTGCTTCTTCTTTTTCTTCTTGTTCTCCTGCACTCCCGGGCCTTTTTCATTTCCCTCTTCAGCTGTAGCAGCAGCAGCCTCCTTCCTAGCAGTCTTAATAGGACTCTTTGCCTTTTACTGTGGTTGTTCTCCACTTTCCTTTGACTGCTCCGTCAGAACATTGTCTTCTTTATCTGCGTCAGGCTCAGCTCCTGTCTTTTCTAATTCATCACTGTCAGCTTCGTCGTCTCCTTTGGCAACTTCCTCTTTCTCAGTTTCTGTAGAGGAGTAATATCTCCTTATTCCTTCCAAATCCTTCACCTCCGTCCCTCCTTCGGATTGCAGTTTTTCTTCCTCAACATCCTCCTTTTTCTTACTCCTTTCTTCCTCCTCAGTAGCTTCCACCCTGTTTAAGTCCTCAGCATCTTTTTCTGCTTCGGATAACATGGTTTCCAAAACTTCATCCTTCTCTGTTCCTTCCTCCTCCTGGTCTGACTTATTCAGGTCAAATTTGTGGGCGTTTGTTACAGGGCTGGCAGGCGGTGTCATTCCTACAGCCGGCTCCTTCTTTTTCCACTAAGCCTTGAGCTTCTTCTTCTTTGGGGTTTCCTTCATTTCCGAAGGTGGAGATGGATAAGCCTTCCTTAACTTCTTCTTTTTGTTTTGGCTTTGACTGGTGTCTGCTGACACGCCCTTGCTAGTCTCACCAACATCTCTCTTCTTTGCCTCTTTGTCTTTCTTCTTATTCTTTCCCTTCTCTTTTATCATGGATCTCTTTTCTCCTTCAGCAGCAACCATTGGTTCCATATTTTCCAAAATATGATCTGGAAACTCTAGAGCCTTCAACACATGAGATGGTGCTCGCATGGTCCACATTTCTTTTAACCACTGTGTCTTGGCCTTTTGGTAGGCGAAGAATGCTTGTTGATCCCTACGCATTTGCCTCAAGATTTCTATGGCTGGGTCTGGTTGCTCTTTAGTTGCATATGAGGTTTGATTTGTAGCTGCTCTTTTCCTTACTCCTTTAGGCTTCATGAGTGTCATGATTAGTGTCTTGTCCAGTGGCTGCTGAGGGGCCCCAAAATTGTCTGATTCGTACTCAGACACACCATGTCTTCGACACAGAGTTGTGATTAAAAACGGGAAGAAGAGCATCCCTTCCTTTTTCTTTGAACACGCATGGATTTCCTGCACTATTATTTTTCCCACAATGACGGGTCTAAAGCCGGTGATACAATGTAAGAGTACCAAGTTTGCCCTAGAAACCGTCTCATTGTGAGCGGTTGGCTTGATGGAATGTTTCAAAAATTGGTACCAAACTTTCACCTCCGGCCTGAGGTCCATCCTCTTCACGGCTTTGTCCACCCATTTTGCTCCTTGGACACACAATGACTCCAGATACGTGTCATACTCATCTTCCTGAGATCGTAATACCAATTTTTGGTACTCATCTTCAGCAGCATCCAGTTTGAAATAACAGTTGATATTTTCCTCATTGTACACGACCATTGTACCTCTGATGATCACCTCCAACTGTTTGTGTCCTGGATCGGTGAGGTTTGCATAGAACTCCTTGACTAAGTTGGCGTTGTAAGCGTCAGGCTGTTTGCGCAAAAGCTCCCATTTCAACTTCAATATTGTGATTCCAATATCTCCTGGTAGTCCCAGACCTTCCTCAGAGGAGTCCAAAATAAAACCACGCTCAAAAAAAAGATTCATCTTGCTAAAATACTCCGTAAAACGCCTGTGAGCTTCCACATTCACGAAGGTTTCATCTTTGTCCTGACTTGAGATATCAATGGTGGGGGTGGTATTTTTCTTGGCAGTGGTTTTGTAACGGCGGCCGATTTGGGGGTCGCGAGTCATTTTTCTGAAGTGAAAAAGGAGAAAAAGGGATTGAGAAGTTTTTAGGGTGTCAGAGAAAAATGGTGGAATGGAAGATGAAGAGGTTTTTGTCTGATGGTTTGTGTATAGGTAAAAGTGGGGGAGTTGTAAGGATGGTTGCAAAAAGTTTTAAGAAAATATTAAAATAAAACGTTTCTTTGAAGTGGAGAGAGAAGTTTTTCTGTTTTAGTGTTTCGTAGGGCACGGAGTGAAAGCTCTAGGTCTGACACCTGAAAAGACACACTTAAGTGGGTTTGCGTGTTTGGGTGGCTGAGGTGTCTGACGTGGCAGACTGGCCATCATAACTCTGCTCCTTCACTCAGCCCAATGCGCTTTCTCCCTATGTTGCGCTTTCTATCTCTCTCTTCCTTCTAAGAAAAACGTTTCAAATTATTTTCTGATTTTTCAAGAGAAAAATAATCAACGCCAGCTCAGCATGATTATTAATCTCATTGGACTTAGGAAAAAAATTTATTCCTTCAATCTTTTTCATTCCTCCCCTTTCACTGTTCTTGTGTCTGTTGCTGGCATGTCTGGTCTTGTCATGCGCTGACGCTAGTAGAACACATCATGATCTTGTACAAAGTAAAACAAAAGAAAAAAAATTGCATAAAGTTGGGCTGCCTCCCAGTAGCACTATTTTAAGGTCTTATCGCATGACCAACATAAAAATCCATTAATCAATAAAATGGAGAGCATCCCTTGTGTTACTTGAGGACTCTCCAAGGTAAGCTTTGACCCTTTGGCCGTTGACCTTAAATTTATCTCCATTCTTCTCATTTAACAATTTCACCGCACCATGGGGGTAAATCTCCTCTAAGATAAAGGGTCCAGACCATCTTGATTTTAATTTTCCAGGGAATAGCTTCAGCCTTGAGTTAAAAAGTAAAACTTTTTGGCCTTACACTAATTCCCTCTTCTGGCATTTCATGTCATGCCACCTCTTGGTCTTTTCCTAATACACTTTAGCATTCTCGTATGAGAACAGCCTATGCTCATCTAACTCATTTAATTGGAGCATTCTAGCTTGGCCAGCACTTTGAATATTAAAATTTAATTGCTTCACAGCCCAAAATGCCTTGTGTTCCAATTCAATGGGTAGATAACAAGCCTTCCCATAGATAAGTCTATATGGAGACATGTCTAAGGGGGTTTTATATGCAGTCTTATACGCCCATAGTGCTTCGTCCAAATGTTTGGACCAATCCTTCCTTGTTGGATTAACTATCTTTTCCAAGATTCTTTTGATTTCTCTATTGGACAACTCCACTTGTCCACTGGTTTGGGGATGGTAGGCTGTAGCAACCTTGTGCTTAATCCCATATTTTGCCATTAGGTTTTCAAAAAGTTTATTGCAAAAATGAGATCCACCATCACTGATGATAGCTCTAGGCGTGCCATGTCTTGTCAAAATGTTCTTGAGCAAGAACTTAGTCACAACCTTGGCATCATTGGATGGTGTTGTTACTGCCTCAATCCACTTGGACACGTAGTCCACAACCACAAGAATGTAAAGATTTCCAAAAGAGGGAGGAAATGGCCCCATGAAATTAATGCCCCACACATCAAAAATTTCTACTTCAAGAATACTAGTGAGCGGCATCTCTTGTCTCATGGACACATTTCCAACCCTTTGACATCTATCACATCTCTTTGTAAATTCATGAGCATCTTTAGAAATAGAAGGCCAGAAATAACCTGATTGCAGCACCTTGGCTGCAGTTCTTACTCCTCCAAAATGTCCACCATATGGGGCTTTGTGACATGCTGATAAGATCTGGCGTGCCTCCTCATAGTCAACATATCTTCTTAGAAACTGATCTGCACACTTCTTGTATACGTATGGCTCATCCTAGAAATAGCTCTTTACAGTGTGAAAGAACCTCTTTCTCTGTTGGTAGTTGAATTCTGGTGGCACAGCCCTACTGACTAAGTAGTTCACAATGTCAGCGTACCAAGGAGTCATGCCATCAGTAATCACCAACAGCTTCTCATCCGAAAAACTTTCCTTAATCTCTCCACTGTTTTGAGGTTGCACTTCTTCAGGAAGTCTTGAGAGATGATTAGCAACTGAGTTCTCTACTCCTTTTTTGTCTCTTATTTCCATGTCAAACTCTTGTAGAAGAAGCACCCAACGTATAAGTCGTGGCTTTGCATCTTTTTTGGCAATTAAATATTTAATTACTGCATGATCCGTATACACAATGACTTGAGTTCCTACCAAGTAAGGTCTGAACTTATCAAAATCAAACACTACTGCCAGCAGCTCCTTCTCCATGGTTGTGTAGTTGACTTGTGCTTTTATCAACGTTTTACTTGCATAGTAAATAGTATGAAACACTTTGCTATGTCTTTGGCCTAAAACAGCGCCAATGGCAAAGTCACTAGCATCACACATTAACTCAAATGGCTTGGACCAATATGGAACTTTGACTACAGATGCAGAAATGAGGGCCTTCTTCAAAAGATTGAAAGATTCAAGGCACTCTTCACTGAAGACGAAAGGTGTGTCATGCTGCAGCAGCTGGCATAGTGGTTTAGAGATTTTTGAAAAATCTTTTATAAACCTCCTATAAAATCCAGCATGCCCCAAGAAACTCCTAATGCCCTTGATATTGACTGATGGGGGTAGTTTTTCAATTACCTCCACCTTTGCTTGATCTACCTCCAATCCTTCTTTAGAAATTCTATGACCAAGAACAATTCCTTCTTTTACCATAAAATGGCATTTTTCCCAATTGAGGACTAAGTTGTTCTCTTCACACCTGATCAACACCAATTCCAAATTCTTTAGGCAATCTTGAAATGATTCTCCAAAAACTAAAAAATCATCCATAAACACCTCCATGGAATTCTCTATGATATTCGAGAAAATAGCCATCATGCAACGTTGGAAAGTGGTTGGTGAATTGCACAGTCCAAACGGCATTCTTCTGAAAGCAAAGGTGCCATATGGACATGTGAATGTTGTTTTTTCTTGATCTTCCGGGGCTATTGCAATTTGGTTGTAGCCCGAATATCCATCTAAGAAGCAATAATACTCCTTTCCAGGCAACCTATCCAGCATCTGGTCAATGAAAGGCAAGGGAAAATGGTCATTCCTTGTTGCTTTGTTCAGCTTCCTATAATCCATGCAAATTCTCCAACCAGAAACTGTTCTAGTAGGAATGACCTCATTCTTCTCGTTGACTATCACTGTCATGCCTCCCTTCTTCGGTACACACTGGATTGGACTTACCCACACACTATCTGAGATAGGGTAGATAATTCCTGCGTCTAACCACTTGATAATCTCCTTTTTTACAACCTCCTTCATGATGGGGTTCAGCCTTCGTTGGCTCTCAATGCTATTCTTAGCATTTTCTTCCAACATAATTTTGTGCATGCATATTGCTGGGCTAATTCCCTTAATATCATAAATCTGCCATGCAATTGCCTTCTTGTGTCTCTTCAGTAGTGAAATCAGTTGCTCTTTTTGCGCCTCTTGCAGATCTGTAGCTATGATAACTGGCAGCTTCTGTCCCGCCTCCAGATATGCATACTGTAAATGCTCCGGAAGTTGCTTAAGCTCTAATTCAGGGGGTTCTTTAATGGAAGTTAGCTGCTGTTTATGAGCAACAGTGGTGGATTCTATCACTTCCACATACTCTTCCCCTTACTTTGGCATTGGACCATAGATGACTCCATCTTTTAGTCCTTCGTCTTCCACTTTTCCTAATTCAATTTTCAACACATCATTAGCCTTTAGAAGGTTTTTGTGAATTAAACCTTCCCAACTAGATATCATAGAACACTCAGCCACCTCCTCTTCTGGGTATTTCAAGGCATTAAGTATGTTGAACACTACTTGCTGCCCGTTCACCCTCATGGTGAGTTCTCCTCTTTCAACGTCAATTAAGGTTCTACCCGTTGCTAAGAATGGTCTTCCCAACAAAATGGGTGTCTCCTCATCAGCTTCAAAATCCATAATGATAAAATCAGCATGGAAGACAAACTTGTCAACCCTTACCAACACATCTTCAATCTTCCCTTGTGGGTAGCAAATACTCCTATCAGCCAGCTGCAAGGTGATGGATGTAGGCCTGGCAGCACCTATCCCCAGCTTCTTGAATATAGATAGAGGCATGAGATTAATGTTGGCCCCTAAATCACATAACGCCTTTCCACAAAAGGTGTCTCCAATGGTGCATGGAATAGTGAAACTTCCAGGATCCTTCAACTTGGGAGGGAGTTTGCCTTTAACTAATTGACTACACTCTTGTGTAAGTGCAACCGTAGCAAACTCTCCCACCCTTTTACGTTTCGTAAGCACATCCTTCATGAATTTTAAACAATTTGGCATTTGTTGAATGGCTTCAATCAATGGTATGTTGATGTGAAGTTGCTTCAAGATCTCCATAAACTTTGAAAGTTGTTGCTCTTCTTTTGCTTTTTTGATTCTTTGTGGAAAAGGGGGTGGTGGTCTTTCTTGTACAAACTTTTGCTTCTTGTTGGCTTCAGTGATGACTTCTTGACTTTCTGGAGGAATGTAATCTTCAGTGAGTACATTATCTTTGTACTTTTTCTGTTTAGAAGAAGACGGTTCTCCATCATTGTCTTTTGCTCCAGGACTGTCGGGCTTAGACACAGTTGTACTTGACTCCTTGCTCTTTGTAATGGTCTCTTAAATTTCCTTGCCACTTCTTAACTTAAGAGCTTGTCAAGTCTCAACATTTTTCACTCCATTTTGTGTGCTAGGAGTCTTAGTAGAGCTGGGAAGATTTCCCAAGTTCCTTGAACTTAGAGCCGTAGCAATTTGGCCCCTTTGGTTCTCCAAGTTTTTGATACTTACTCCTTGTGCTTGAAATTGATTCTTTGCTTCTTAAATAAAGGACTTGAGCACATTATCCAGATGGTTGTTTCTCTGGTTAACCCCAGCATAGTTAGGGTTAGAAAATCCAGGTGGAACTTGAGGTGTGGTTGCTTGCGGTTTAGGTTGATTTTGATTGTTACTCCAAGAAAAATTAGGATGATTGTGCCATCCTGGGTTGTAAGTGTTGTTGTAGGGATTATTGTATCTGCTGTTGTTGTTGGGATTGCCAACATAGTTAACTGAAACAGGATTGGCATAATATTCTTCAAATAGATGTGGTCCTCTACAGTAAACACAGGCAACCTCAGAAGCGTCAGTAACCACCTTAACAAGGTCAGGTTTTGGCACTTCAGGATTCATCAGATTCTTCGTCGTTAGGTGGATCTGAGCCACTTGAGCAGCAAGAGCTGTGGTCTCAGTGACTTCATGAACTACAGCAGGCCTCTTTTGAGTTGAACTTGAAGTGGCCCTTGTGACTGGCCATTGATAAGTGTTGGTTGTAATGCTTTCAATCAGCTTGTAACCATCGTCATAGGATTTAGACAATAGAGCTCCACCACTGGATGCATCTAACATATTCCTTAAGGATGGAATTAATCCATTATAGAATGTCTCAAGTTGTATGCAAATGGGAATCCCATGATGTGGACATTGTCTCAACAGCTCCTTAAATATTTCCCATGCGTCAAACAACATCTCATCATCTCCTTGCCTAAATGATGTGATTTCATTTCTCATTTTTGCATTTTTGGAAGGAGGAAAATATTTGGCCAAAAACTTTTCTGCCAATGCATTCCATGTAGTAATGGAATTTGGTTCCAAACAATTAAGCCAGCTCTTGGCTCGATCCCTTAGAGAATATGGAATCAGCCTCAACCTAAAGGTAACCATGGGCATGTCAAGGATCTTGAAATTGTCAGCAACATGCAGAAATTGTTTTAAGTCCAAATGAGGATCTTCATGAGGAGAGCCTGAATATTGACCAGCGGCTTGCAACATTTGGAACATCATAGGCTTGAACTCGAACTGTGGTGCTGTGATAGGTGGCCTAGCAATGCCAGTATTCATAGCATTTGGATCAAACACAGCATAATCACTAATGCTACGCGCTTGGTCATTGGCAATACCAATGATGTCTCGCTCTGCCATGATTGTCTCGTGTAATGACTCGTCTGAAGAAGATGATGAGCTTTCTTCTTCCGTGTCCTCCTCGTACACTACTCCTTCAGGTTCAGCCACAGCTGAAGTTGAGGAATCTCCAGATATTTGCTGAGTACGTACAAATCTTCTTCGTGCTTTGAGAATTCTTTCAGGTTCAGGATAACCACTGTAAATTGGTTGTAACGACCTGCGCATGCAATAGCTTAAGCCTGTCGTATCACCAAATCACAGCAAACGTTAAAAGCTCAAATACAGTCTTAAACAGAAGAAAAAAAAAATATATATATATATATATATAGTTTTTCAAACATTTTCACTTCCCCGGCAACGGCGCCAAAAACATGTTAATTCCCCAAAAAGCTCTACTCTAATTTTTATAATGTGTTTCTTGTGAATAATAGGGCAATGGTGTCACATGCAAGTATACATGCTTGGTAATGTAGCAAGTGATAAAATAAAGGTCGAACCCACAGAGAAGTGTAAAGTATTTGAACTACTAATATTAGCTTTCTTCGTTTAAGAAAAGTATGAGCAAGGTAACAGAAATATGAGAATAAGAAATAAGAGTCAACACAAATAACTAAAATAACTGAAAGCTAAGAAGGAGTTAAAATATCATAGAGAATAGTTGATGAGTTAAATCCATTATTATTGGGTGTTTGAGATGTCTTTATGATGTGAAGTGTCGTGCCTCAAAAGGTCAGAACGTGATCTAGTGGTGTATCTCTACAACATCAAAAACATGTATAACTAGGGCAAGGGAACAAATCTCTAAGTCTCACTTGTAACCCTAAAATACGTCTGGTTTTAATTCTAAAAAACTGTGTGGTCTCAACTTCTTATCTCTAAGTAAGTTGAATTAAGTGAATATCTATATCCTACTTTATTAACCACTTTTGTTATGAAATCTACTTGTTTATTGGATCTCTCTCAACAACAAGCTTTTACTTTTTTCCTAGTTGATCATTCTAAGAACCAAGTTTATTGCATAAAAACACATAACAAAATAAGACACTAGCCAACACACCATATTAACATAAAAACACTTTTATACTAACTTCATTAGTCTCATCAAACAAGGGTTTAGCTCATAGTGAGCTGAGTATAAACTACTGGAATGAAATTAATAGGAAACATCATCTTACAAAGTGTAGTGAAGAAATACAACCTACTAATAACTTGGAGATCTCTTACGTTGGATAAACAGCAACAGCTCTCTTCAGTCACGACAGTTCTCAGCAGAGTGTACAGGTCTGGAGAAGAAAAGAATACTCTCTACTAATACTCTAACTCTTGAAACTGAAAATAACTTTAAAAACTAAAAATAAAATGTTATTGTGTGTGGAATCTCTTGTCTCTCTGTCTTCAATGCACAAGCTCTCTTTAAATAGTGATGAGTGGAAGTGGTAGTTCCTCCTTTCTTGGATCGTGGGTCTCTTGAGGAAAATAAAGTTAGGCCCAAATCAAATCCTTCATGTGGGACAGCTGTCCATCAATCCTTCCTTTGCAAGTAATCTAGTACAGATGTTGGTGGGAGACAAATTTGCTTTTAGCAGGCGGCTGGAGCAGGCTGGTGGAGCAGAGCAGACAGCTGGAGGTGCTGGTGCTGGGCGTCCTCTACTGAGTGGTCCCCACCGTACTACCTTTTGTCCACTAGCTTTCTTGATCTTATCCCTTCCTTTTGCTCAATTGCTCTTCATAGTGCTGCCACGTGTGCCCTAATCATTCTTGGCTTTTCATCATCAATCTCCAACTCTCTTGGTGAAATGGTTGATTAAACCATCAGCTCTCCAAATAGCTCCTCATGTTGCTCCAGACTCTGGCAACTGGGGTCATGCCTCTTCTCATCATCATCTATCTTCCTTTTAGAGTACAAACACAATGAAAACGTAAAAGAAGCACATAAAGTGCTTAAAGCTTAAATCGTGCTAAAACACCTTAAACTCATGCTACAAAAGTGAAATCATGAACTAGAAATGTCACAAATATTGGGTAAGAGTAACACACTAAAATAGTGTTATCAGTTTCCACTCTACCACATGCTGTTCCAAGTCTCAAATACTCTCAATTTTTATCTTCCACCATTGTTGGTAAAAAGGTTGAGTACTGGAAAGCTGAACTAGAAAGTTCTTTCTAAAAGGTGATTCTGATAATTTGAATATGGTAGTTGATAACTACATATCTCCCTCAGAGGAAGCTAGTAAAAGGCTGAAAGTTAATCTGAATGATCAGTGGGAAAAGGATGACAAGAATCATCAGAAAGCAATAAGTTCCTTGATTTCTGAAAGTTAATTCTTACTTAGTTTGAGATGTTTTCAAAACCAGACTGCTAGTCTATTTGACTTTTTTAGAATAACTCATTAAGAACTTTTTTAAATCAATAAAACAATTGCTCTTGTTTTGATTGATAAGCATGAAGACTTCAAAGACGAAGAACGTTGAAACTGTTGAGATGTTGTTCTCAAACTTTTAAGACTTCTGTTGCAGAACTCTGGGTTCTATACTAAGGCTACTCTTCGTCAGAATACTTGAAGAAAGTTATCAGAAGCTTGTTTTCCAGATAAAGACTCTTGGTAATTACTCTCAAGTTTGCAGAAGATCTGAACAACATCTCTGTCAAAAGAAGATCAAAGAGATTTCAAGTCTAAATGATCAAACAGTACAAAAGAAGATGTATTATTACTTATACTCAGAAGAGTTGATCAATATAGAAGAAGATCTCATGAAAACATATCTAAAATGCCTAGACAATCGTTCGTCAACATGGAATGATTTTGAGTTCTCAAAAGATGATGAAGATGAAGAACCAACTAATCTAGCACTGATTGGCTTGCGTTAGAATGTATGATGAAGAAGATCCGTCCAGAAGATGAAGTAGTTTTTGTCTCTGATTCAGCAAAAACTATATCTGTTATAGAAGTTCTCAGTAGTGCAGTTAAAGCTCTGGCCTTGTCACCAGGATTCTGACTGTTTGCACAATTTATGTACACTGACATATCTTATCCAATGAAATACCATGGCATGAAGTATTGATTCAGTTGCAGTTAGTATCTACAAAATAAACTTTGGTGAAGGATCTTGACACAAGGATGAATCCTTTTGTGTTCTCCTCTCTCTAAATGCAAAGTGTTTGTCTGAGAATGTTCAAGGTTAGAAATAATTTTGGTCAACAAACTGAGGGAAAACAGCTTGAAAAGCTATTTTATTAAAATGAGTTCTTTATGTCTTAGTTCTCTATAATCAGATACAGATGAAAAGGAGAGAACATGATCTTGAAAAGAAATAGCTAAAATCATGATATTTGAAATTATCATAACAAAGCATTTCTAAGGAAGTTGTAGCATGCTAATATGAACAGATCTCTTTTCAGATCACTTCTGATGCATCATGATTAGAATGCTCAGAGTGTGCAAGTACTTGGAATTGAATTACTTCTACAGATGAATCAATTTGATGACAGATTTAATGATAAGCTTGGTAGTTAAAATCTGAATCCTATTGGAAGATTGTAAATCTAGAAATTACCTTTTCAGATTCTGAAGGTAATAAAGCTGCTGAAGAAGAACAAGATGAAAAAACCAAAAGATGTTCAATCAGAAGCCGTCGCAATTCTTACTTCCCTAAGAAAGCTTAGACAAAAGTGAAAGCTCTAAGAGTTTGACTAAATTTTGGTAAAACATAATGTTGTGCAAGATGTTCCAACATGAAGGTTTTTGTCCCGGACCAAAGATGTCGAGTGAAATGTCCCAGCATGAAGACTCGACATCATGACTATCACAATAGGTTTGTTTTTAAATATGTTCCAAGATTCAAGGCGAGATTGGCAGTGGATCAATGAAAAAAGATTTGAAGCCCAACGCAGCAGAAGGCTATAAAAGAAGACAAAGACCTAGGCAAAAAAGTGAGAGAGAATGACATAGGCTTAGGATTCTTATTTTGTAAATTAGGGTTTATGGTTTGAGAGTCGTAGGTTTCTCTTGTAAGTCTCCCTCTGAATCGATTTGATACATTGTGGAAGACATAGGTACTTGTACAGAATCAAAAACCCGTAGGTAATGATCGTGTATTGTTCTTGGATGAAGCTTTTAAGCAAATCCAAGTTAAATTATTAGTCAAGGATGCTTGACTGAACTTTGTATTGAAAGGGGTGTCTTTCAATAGGATGATATAGTTATTGTGTTTATAACTGTTAGATAATCACGGGTTTTGATTTAGGGAGTGAGATGGGTTTCTCTTATCTAGGATGGAGTTCTTAGATAAAGTTTTCAATGGGTAGTGATAGGTAAACCAGGGGTGTTTACTGTAAACCAGCGGTTGTTTACATAAAATTATACTACTGATAGTGGATTCTTCTTCCTGGCTTGGTAAGCCCCCAGATGTAGGTGATTTGCATCGAACTGGGTTATCATATTCTGTGTTGTTTATCATTCTACAATTTAAAGTTTAGTTTTGGCTAACAATGTTGTAACAGATGTCGAAACATCTGTCTTTCTACGGTGTCTGATATTCTAGATATCAATTTGCTATTCTGTTCTTTGGTTACTAATTATGTAGAACAATGTCTTGACATGTGTTAGGACATCTGTTATCTGCTATGCCAGAATTTCAATTGGTATCATAGCAGGCATTCTGTCTGTTTCTGGATGAGATCTTGGGAGATACTTTCTGGCACTTTAAACAAGGAGGAGTTTTGGAGATCAGATCATTAAATCAGATATACTCAAGGGTATTAATGAATGACATAGATGTTATGGATTGAAGGTAACAACCACTATTGGTTGTTCATGTTTTCTGAGGAGCTGCTACAACAACTGCAGGAGAAGTGGCTAGTTCTCTTGTTGGGGTGTCCTATAAGATGTTTTGACATCTTATTATGGAATGTTAAAGATGTTCCTTGGTGGTTCCGCTGCATATGTTTTTTATGGAAGAACTCTGGTATTTATGGGATTCTGGAGTTGTGACTGAAGAAAGATGGTGGAAGATCTCAATTGATGGCTTTTATATTTGAAGATATTTGCATTTTTTCATTCCAAAGTCGGGAGCGATGGAATGGAGAGATTTGTTGGTAGATGTCTATCATGGTGACTTGGTACTTGGACGCTTGGTTCCATTGTGTATCTTGAAGTCAGTCGAAGAGAAGGTGAGTTGAGATTAGGTTTATCAAGTTCTTTCTCTAGGAATTTGATAAATTATTGTTCGGCTTAGTTATCAAAGATACTTGAGAATTCTCTCAAGTCCACTCATAAAGGCGTCTCAGTTGTGCATCTGGAGTCTTCTAGTTACTCTTCTGACTAGAGGGTGTTTCTGTGAAACATAAACCTGAAGAAAGTGGAGGTGATTTATTTTCACCATCCAAAAGTGCAAGGAAGGATTCATCTCTCTTAATCCTAAGGAAGAATCCAATCTGAATGGAGATTTCAAAACTGTTGAGGTAAATCGGGTTCATTCAGAGAGAATCTTAGTTACTTAAGTCAAGGTTGGCAGCCTTGGTATCTCAACACTTTGAAGACACTTGCAAAGATTGAATACTCAATAAGTGTTCATGGAGTGATCTGTTGGAGTATGGCTTCAACAGTGAAACAGGGTTATTAAACAAGGATTTAAGATCAATTGCTATTTGTGAAATTCACAAGTATTTAATTGATTATTCTTGTATTTGAAGTTCAAGATTGCTGATGTTCAACAAGATGTTGAAACATCTCTTCATCAGAGTTTGTGCAGAATCATGGGAGGGGTATTACATACGCTTTTGTATTTATTTCTCTTGGGTGTTAACCTAAGAATCGGCTTCAGTCTGGTGTGGCAAAAGCATCTGATCTCTGGAGATTTTCCTGGCAAGAAAATGGTCTAGACAATGGTGCTGTTGAAAATGAAGAATATGACATCATAATCTTGATGAATATTTCTTGGATCAGTTTATTTCTGATCTAGGAGTATTGGAGTGCGGCGGGTGTGTTCCAGTTGTTACTAGAAGCATCTGATGCTTATCTGGAAAGTGTCCTAGCAAGAGACTTGTCCAGAATATGGTGTTGGTGATGGCACAGCTTGGGTCAGTTTATTTCTAATCTAGGTACATAGGAGCATATGATCTTGCTGATCTTGGAGGTCTATGATAAGTGGTAGTTATCTCTGACTTTCTGCAGATTGCTTTACTTAAGGAAAGTGGTATTCCTTTGGTATAGTTGTGGTGTAGTCTATGACTACTTCTTTTCTGAAGAATCAGACTTGGCACGTTTGAGTTCTTTGGAGTTGTGAAACAGATATTCATCAAGGTGTGAGCTTGATTTGAATACCTGTGATATGATTAAGCAGGATGAAGGTTGTCTACTCAAAATTGATTGTTGAATCAAGTTTATGAGAACATGGAACTCTTGTTCTGTTATAGGGAGGAGGTTCTTCTAAGTGACAGAAGGAAGGGCTGAATTCCTCTACTGGATGTCTGATCAGATGTTATGACATCAAGCAGAAACTTTAGGGTCTTAGTTGATGTTGTGGCGCATCATCGTAAGATAAGTTGATCTTCTCAGAAATAAATGGAATTAATGCTTCAAAAAGGTATATCTCATGCAGTTTGTAGGAGCTGTGAGAAGGAGAAGATGTTTCATATCTAAGGCTTGGTGTATCCAAGATGGCTTGTTATGGAGTAAGTAGATTATGTAACTTGAAGATTAGGTTTCATTGGTGGATTAGAAGATTGTCTGAAACTCTGAAGGAAAGCTAAGATTAACCAAACAATGGCATTTGGTTGATCTTTATCATGCATTCAAGCAGGGTGCTTAGAACTAATTACTCTTGGGCAGAAGGGTAGTTTGTTGAAGACTTAAGGAGGTTCTGGTTGAGTTCTATCTTGGAGCTTGTGGTAGAAGTTCTAAGTTGATTATGGAAGATTACCTTTTGTTGGTGGATGAGAGTTTATTTCTCTTTGTGTTGGCCTGGAGTTCTTATTTATAGAGCTGGTGGAGCAGTGTTATCTGAAGATCTTCAGTTGGATTACTATGCAGTAGTAAGTCCAGTGGTGGAGCATATCAAGAACCATGGTGTATGGTGTCTGTGATATGTGATATGTGAAGGATGTCCTAACTGATGTTAGAACAACATCTGGGTTTGTTATACTTGGAGTAGGATTCTAAGTTATGTGTGTGGAACTTGACACTCACATCGTGTCTAAGAAGTATTTATCTTGTCATACGGGAGAATGATGAGTAAAGGACTGTCTTGGAAGTCTGATATAAATGTGGTACCGGACTGAAGTGGATCAAGGGTTGATTGCATGAAGGTCTAGATATAGTAGCTGATATTCACCAGTTGAATCAGAAGTATTCTATCTTATCATATGGGAGAATGATAAATTGAAGACTGTCTTGGATCATGGGGTGTTTATCTAGAAGACTGACTCTTGCTGAAGTCAGAATACTTGTGGAGAGGTGTTTTCATCTACTACAAGTCATGCTAGAGAGAAGTAGATTAGTTTGGTGCTTATGGAGCAAATAAGCTAAGGATTTATGGAGCATGTGTTTGATGTCCTTCAAGTGTGGAGAACATCTGGGCGAGCTAGAAAACTAAGGGGCTCTGTATGTCTCTTTGAGGAATGTGAAGAATTCCAGATTCAATTGGGTTGTATCTCAGGGAACAAGGATATATATACATGAGAATTCAGGAGGAATTCCTATGGTGTATAAATGGTTTCTGGACGAGAGGGATCAATGATATTTTGGTCTCAATCCAAGAGTTTGTTGGTTGTGGTACAAGGATGCGTTCCTGGTACTCTTACTATATGATCATGAAGTTGTCATGGGATATCATGTAGTGATTTTGGGTGTTTCTTGCTAAAGAATCATCTTTTGAGAAAGATAGAGGGAGAACTTATGTCTGTTGAATGTACTAGTGTGGTGCATGGAGTGCTTGAAGATCAAGCATCAGGTGAATGCGTTCAGCAGGTGTGTTGAACAGAGGGTGCGCTCTTGAAGTCATGAAGATGCATCTTATGTTTTCCATTCATTTAGGGTGTTCTTCTTGCAAGGAGCACTGGTTATCTATGAAAGGGGGGGTTAGACATCTGTTATGGATATATTGCTGCAGTAGTGCAGATTAGATATCAAGATTGTTTGTGGTTTCAAGCAGTTTGTGATAGATTGCCTCAATTGAGGATGATATGTCAGACGAGATGTCGTGACATTGCTCTACTGGGATAAGTTCTAGGTGGACTTATCAGGTTGTTCTATTTCTATCATTAGGTGTCAATGGATTGAATCAGAAGTGGTACAAGTATCTTGGGAGTCTTTGTTGTTGTTGTAGCGTGCGATTTTGTTCGGTGACGTGACCACCTTACCGCAATGGTTGGAATTGGGTGTTACTAGCTGATTTCTTATTTATCCTATAAAGTTGGAAAGGAAAGGGAAGCTATCTAAAACTAACCTTGCACGCAAATGTTTTCTTTAACAAAGGCTAAGAGATTGGGGGGTCCGGGCCAGGTTATACAAAGGGGAGTTGTTAATTACCTAGTGTATATATGGTTATCCATAGATCTTCTTTGGCAGGTTTAAATACTTTCTGGTGTTTATCTGTTATGGGTTGGGAAATTTTCTCTTTTGGGAATGTTGAGAGAGTGTTTTTATTGTTTTTGGTAAGGTGTTGGACCTAAAGTTTTTGATATGTGTGCTCGCTAAGATTTCGCAATCTTATGCCTACGTATTCCCGTAAAGATAATAGGGAAATCAGAGCAATCGTAGTTCCTCCTATTCTATGGGAGGAAAGATATTTGGTGTCTTGTTCAAAGCCCAAGATTTAAGCTAGATGAGTATTTGTGTCTTGTTCAAAGCCCAAGATTGAAGCTAAAGGGGTATTTGAGAGAGAATTTGTCATCTCTAAAGGGAGATATCTCACTTGTTCATCATAGTTGTTGGGTAATCAATTATAAAGGGGAATTACTTTAACTGGAATGTATGGAATCCAGTAATGCCATAATTTCCTTTATAAGGGAGATGTCCTGAAGGAATAAAATTTAACTCAGTGTAGAGCAATGCCATTTTTCCTTAGGAGTCTTCCATGCTAAGAGAGGGACATTGGCTTGGATGTAAATAATCCATAGGCTTGCCACTTACAACAATTGGATAAAAGGGGAAGTTTACCAGGATAAAAGAGGGACCACAACTTGGATTTTTTGAATCAATAAGTGTGTCACTTACAACAGTTATCTGGGATTGGGTTTTTTGATTATCTATTTTGATGTGTGATGTACAAAGAAATGTCTTCCTACGGAGAGAACTTTTGATTTCCTCTGAGGGGATGTTGATTTTTGTGTGCCTTGATCAAAGCCCAAGGTTGAAGCTAAAAGGTTGAATCTACTAGGGAGTTTTGTATATGTCTTGTACAAAGCCCAAGATTGAGGCTAAAAAGAGATTGACTCTTCCAGGGAAAGTTTTGTCTGTCTTGTACAAAGCCCAAGATTGAGGCTAAAATAATTGACTCCAATGGGGAGAGGTTTTATCTGTCTTGTACAAAGCCCAAGATTGAGGCTAAAAGGTTGATTGACTCAGCTGGAGAATATGATATGTCTTGTACAAAGCCCAAGAGTGAGGCTAACTTTGCTGAGGAAAAATCATTATACAAAGCCTATGAGGAGGCTGGTTGGGGGATTTCTTATATGAAGCCTAAGAGGAGGCTGACTTTTGCTGAGGATTATCAAGGTCCAGAGACAGGTCCAAATTGGGGAATCAACTCTTGCTGAGGATTGAATAAGAGTTTAAAATATCAGATGCCCTAAGGTTTTGATTCTATTAAGGTTTTATTGATGGTAAAGGTTTAAACCTTGAGTATGAAAACCTATGGAGGTTTCAAACTCTGCTGGAGATTGATGAAGTGATCAGGGTTTTTTCTATGCTTTTAGGAAACTTGAGGGTTTCTTTGAGATCCAAGATGAGATGAGACTTCCCAAGTCTACTAATATGAAGAGGTTGACTCTTAGTTGGAGAATGATCTTTGTATAATGCCCAAGAGGAGGCTGATGTTTTAAGGGACAAGAATCAACCCTAAATTGGTCTGATGTTTTGGAATTCTGACTCTTTTAAGGATTGGACTAGTAGAGATGACTACGTTCTGTCTTATACCTGTAGGAGGTCTTTGAGTCCTTGTACTAAGCCCAAGAGGAGGCTGAGAACTTCTAAGAAGCCTGAGGGTCCTTGTACAAAGCCCAAGAGGAGGCCGGGGATGCTTTTAGGAAGCCTGTGGGTCCAAACCTGAGAAAAGTTCAAGAAAGGTTTCACCGGGAATAATACTTTCCTTAGTGAACAGTTCTAGGGTTTGAAGAAATTCAAAAGAGGGTTCACCGGGAATTAGTCCTCTTTGGGGAAATGAATTTCTTGTACACACATTTCTAAGTTGTGACAGTCATGAGAAAAGTTTCACCGTGAATAATTCCTTTCTCTGTTCCATATTGTATATGCCCAAGAGGAGGCAAGACTGTATCTGGAATTTCCTATGGGGAACTAGTTTTGACTGTATTAAAAGAGTAACCACTGGTTTGGTCTAGACCTAGACCTAATTGCTGGGGAAAACTCTAAGCAGGTATATACAAGCATACATATATATATATATATATATATATATATATATATATATATATACACAGATGAAATATATAAACAAGTATGTGTTGAAAAAATAGTGGAACTTACAGCTGAGCAAGCCCAAGCATAGCAACTACAAATGTATGGTTAGTTATTCAAGAAATTGAAGAAAGTTTTTATAATAACTTTGAAGTTGAATCTAAATAAAAAAAAAAGTTGTTTTAAAGGAAGTTTGGGGCTTATACTCAAGAAGAGGCCCTGATGAATTCTTTAAAAAAGACGATAATCGTGTCGCAGTTTTGAAAACCACAGAGGAACTTATACAATGACTGAGGCCCAAATTATTGTATTTACAAGAAGGATGGGTCTTACACTCTATTAGAGGCCCAAAAGTGATTGAGAAGAAGAAAGATGGGGCTTACAACACAAGGGAAGGCCAAGATGAAAAACAACGATCGCACCGTTATTTTGAAAATTGTACTGGGACTTATACAAATGAGTGAGGCCCAAATTATTTATGTACAAAGGGGGTTGGGTCTTACACTCTATTAGAGGCCCAAACGTGTTTGAAAAAGAAGAAAAATGGGACTTACAACTCAAGGGGAGGCCCAGATGATTTTTGCTTTGAGAATGGCGATCGCGCCGAGATTTTTAAAATCGTATCGGGACTTATACAATACCAAGAGGCCCAAAAGTGTTTCAAGTGAAGTTTGAAAAATTAAAATTGAGGGAAACCCTAATTTTAATTAATATAATATTATTTTCAAAGGAAATTAAATATCAAATATCAAATATTTTTAAAAACTGTTTGTCAACTTTGAAAAATATTTTGAAAAATCATGTTTAATCACATGACAACTTGGAATTCATTTGAATTTGAAAAAACCAAGGTGAAAATTTCATTTTAAAATGTTTAAAGTCAAATAAAATGAAATTATTTACAAAAATTCAAACTCTATTAAATAAATAATATAAATTCAATTTTTTGTGTAATAAAATATTTCAACATTTTTTTGAATTTTCAAAAAAAAGAACCAATCAAAAATAAATAAAATTGAGAGAGAAATTAATTTTGAGATTAATTAAGAAAATCATGAAAAATATGAAAAAATGGCAAAATGAGAGAGAAATAAAAATGGTCTGGGTGGGTGTTGAACCCGCGCCCTCCAACCAAACACACATGCGCGCTACCACTGGGGTGGTGATACATCCGTGTATCAAAACCACCCCATAAACATATATGGGTGGCCTAAATTTCAAGTGAGGCCAAGGCAAAAATTAAGTTTTGAGTGATTTGCAAAAAGGATCATATCCCCCTCATTTCTCCATGAAACTGGACAAAATTTAGATGGATTCTACCTAGAATTTCATGAGGAATCCAATGGTGGTCTTAGAATTTTCTAAAGATGCTTCTATTTTAAAACCCAATAGTGGTTTCAAAATAGGCCAATATTTGCAAGTTCTATGCTATCTCATCATACAAGTAACAATAGCATGGTAAATTGGTTCAAACACAACACATATGATATATATATATATATAGATATATATATATGACATGCTCATGAACAATGGACATCAAAGCAATGCATATTTTAAAGAGTTCAAGTTGCTATGCACTTACCTCTTGAAGCTCCTTGTGCTAACTGCCAAGATGCTTGTGCCAGAAGTAATCCAATGCTTTAGACACTCTTGATTGATCCCTTAGAAGCTTTTAGGATGATCAAAACCAGCTGGAAACCTCAGGAACAAGAATTGGCTCTTTCTTGCAAAAGTGGCAAAAGTGACCAAAATGGTAACTCACTCAAATGGTGTTACAGTTGAGGGAAACCTGTTGGGACAGCTTTATGATGATATTTGGAGAGTATTTAAAGGGTTAGCTGGTCTTGAAAATGATTGGATCAAGACATGGCTTGAAAAATGCAGAAAAGACAAAATTTAAGGTTTTGGAGGTTGACTTTCTGATTTTGATGTTATACAATGAGGATGAAGGTTTGAACACCTCCAATGGATGATTTATGATGTGTTTGGATGGTTATTTGAGTGGTTTTTTCTCTGGTTTCAAGAATTCCCAAATTGCTCCAATGTGACTTGAAATTGAAGTAAGAGAGAGAGAGTGAGAAAACAAGGCTTTGGTATTGTTTTGGTGTGGTTTGAAACATCAGAAATGACCTCTATTTATAGTAGAGGAGTTTTGTTTTTGAAGGAATAGTGAATGGCAACTGGTTCACTCTATTATCTAATGGATATGCCCTTGTATAACTTTCTTAAATCAAGGTACCAAGTCTTCACTTGGCCATTGACTTGAGCTGGTCTTGGTAGCTCTAGGTCTTCTGATTTTTGCAACAACCTTGACTCAATTGACTGATATGTTCAGGTTCATGACAGCTCTAAGTTCCACATCAATGCCAAATGACAAAGTTGAAGTTTTTGGAATTGAAACTTGAATGATCACATGCCAAAGGATAGGATCCTTGACTCAATAGTCCAAGCTTGAAAATATCAAGTGAGTCATCAAGATTCCCTTTGATCTTGGAATAGGACAAAGCTTGCAAGATGACAGAATTTGAAATGGAATTCGTGTGGCACAAGAAATGCACCAAATCTGCCTTGAAAACCAGTTTGAGCAAGGCATGTTGAGAGATCCATAACTCCTTGATCAAGTTGAATTAATGGGAGTTCTTATTCTCTTTAGAAAGCTCTCATGACATACTTTAACTTTGATGTCCACCAATGGACCTGGTTTAGCTTGGATCTTGATGAAAAATGGTCCAAAAGTTGGTGAAAAACCTAGACATATTTTGTCTAAACAAATTTCTATGTGTTGGAAAAAGTGGTCATTTTCATGTTTTTGTGATTTTGATCACTCCATAACTCAAAATCTATGAGGATTTGGAATCTCTTGTAGTTGACACTTTTGAAGTATGTCATATGAACCTTCATTTGAGCTTTGAATGGAAGAAAAAGGCCTTAGGGTTTGGGAGTTATGACCTTGCAAAGTTGGTACCAAATCCATTTTGTTCCATAACTTAGAAAAATTTAAGTTTCATATGGCTGCCCCTTTTGCAAGAAACCTCACTTTTCTTGATTTTTCTTGATGGATGATGATCAAAACCATACATTAACATTGTTTTTGACTTAGGGGAGCCACATTTGTGAAAAAAATTCAAAAAGTCAAACTTGATTTTGGGCACAGTTGACTTTTTTGTCAGATGAATTCCAAACTATGTGATCTTCTATGCAATCAAGTTCTTGTCCTCATTGAAACCTAATGGATGGATTCCACTGGTGTTTTAGGGTGTCTTGCATCATGCCCCAAGGTTTGGGAGCATGTATTGGTCCAAAGTCAAAGGTACATTTGACTTTTTTTTCAATACCCTAATTGTGGTCCAGATGAAATTGAAACTTGTGAATCAAGCTTCTTGGATCAATCCATTGTTGTAAATGGATCAATGTGGTGTATTTGAGGCCCTCAAATAATGTCTTGAGGTCTTGGTTCATGTCTTGTCTCAAAAGTCAACTTAGGGATGAATTAGGTCAAGAAACCCTAATTCCTGATTTTTTATTAATGCTTCCCCTGAGGCTATTTTGACTTAATAATTGGATCCATGAGGTCCCTTGGAGCATTTTAGATCATGTTTTGAAGTATTGGCTCATGCCCAGATGAAAATTTCCTTCTTGAGGCCTTGGTCGACCAAAACCCTAATTTGGTGACACTGGCGATCTTGAGGCTTGATCCACTTGGAATGTTTCAACCTTGTGCTTGATTCTTGATGTGGGAGACCTCTTTATCCTTTATGGGTGTTTGACAGGTTAGACAAGTTGAAGATCATGTCAATTCTTGATTGATCCTTTGTCTAAGTGCTCTGAGAGGGCTCAAAACCCTAATTCTTGATTCCCCTATTTAATCTTCTTGGACCCGAAGGTGTGAATGGCAGAGATATTCGGACATTCAAGGTGCAAGAGGATTAAATATCGGAATACCCGAAACTTTGACTGCGGTTATGAATAGCAGTTTGCTCATCCATGTTATTTTGCTAAGAAAGGTTTCTTAGAAAAAGGTAAAACTCCTCCTCGATCCTGGCCTTTAGCCACATAACTTGTCTTAGTCTTCTTTTTGAAATAAACTTCCCCTCGATCCTGGTCTTTAGCCATGGAACTGATCTCAGTTTCTTTTGAAATAAACTTCCCCTCGATCCTGGTCTTCAGCCAAGGAACTGGTCTCAGTTTCTTTTGAAATAAAACTTCCCCTAGATCCTGGTTTTCAGCCACGAAACTGATCTCAGTTTCTTCTTGTCGAGTTTTTTTTTTCTTGACAAGGAACGCTATTTGTAGCGGTGTTTATCAAACTTCTCACCGAGTTTTACTGGGGAGACGCCATTTGATGGAAAAAAATTTGACGTCAGACTTGCTGGGGAAAACCCATTTGTCTGAACTGCAGAGGTGTGCAAACTTCTCTATGGGAGATGTCATTTGTCGACCTACTGGGGAAAACTAGTCTCTTGAGAGACTATTTTTTGCTTGGGGATATTACATCATACTTTTCTTCGAGACCTTTTCGGAGAAATGCCATGTGATGTAATCCAATTTTGAGGTGCTGATGACTTCCTTGAAGGCAATTTTTCGGGGAGAAACCGCCGTATTGCCGAGAGTCTTTTAGGGGAGAGGCTTTCTCTGGGGATTTTCCTTAATCCGGGAAAGCAAAAATATCATCTTCAATGGTGAAGAGTGATGTTCCAAAGGTGTCAATCGAATGTCTTCTTGACTTTCAGAGGTTCAAGTTATCAAAGTGGTCGAGGACCGTCTCCAATCCAAAAATAAACTGGGGGAGAGATTGCTTAGGCGACGCTTTTTTTGGACGAAGAAAGAACTGACAACCTTATCGGTGAGAGGACTTTATCACTGGGGAGTGAAAATGACTAGAGTGATATTAAGGCGACATATTTATGAATATGGATCAATCATACATGATGTATGTATGTTTATGCTGACAAAACAAATGCGACATACGGACTGGTCAAGAGATACTCGGCCACTGTGGGGGATAAAAAGTATCATTGGTTTAAGATAGTGATCATTTCCTACTTAGGAGGGGTAGACCCTACTGGGGGTGAAAGAACCATCAATTAGTCTTCAGAGGTAAGAACTCTGTCGGGAATATCAGATGGGGTATTACATCTGAAACAGTTGATCCTTCATTCAGGTGTACTGGCTAAAAGGAGTACCTTGACTCTGCATTTTGAGGTTTAATCACTTTCGGAGAAGCCATCGATGTTCCTTTTTGTGTTCAGTAGTAAAAAAGAAATGCCATATTTATTTTAAAAGCAGAAGAAATTTTGAAAATTAAATTCATTTTTTTTTTGTTTCAAGAATCGTTGATCATATTTAAAAATGTCATTCTATAAAGCAAAATAAATAAGAATTGCAAACAAAAGCACTAGGGCTCAAATTTTATTGATAGAATGGTAATCAGCCAAGCGCGTGATCCCATAGAGCATTTACAAAGTTTAGAAAATGGTAATTTACGGGAAAAGGGGCGATATTGAAACATAATGACCGTTATCCTTCTACCAACTTTGAATTCTAGACATTCTGAGCTTCTGTCAAAGATGACCTTGACTGAAGTCTTTTGACGAATGGTGTTACCGCTGGGGATTTAACCTTGTCAGACGTAGTTACTTGCCATGAATCTCTAACTTTTGCCTGGATTGTCTTTTGAGGTTTCCAATCCATCGGGATGATTTTTTGCTTATGTCTCTAATTTTTGCCTGGACCGCCCTTTCGGGTTTTCAATCCACCGAGAATTTTTTTTTTATTTAGGCGAAGTATTTCTTGACTACATCAACATTCGTGGGGTAGGTAAACTCCTCTCTATCTATGGTTGCGAATCTCAAGGCACCGCCTGAAAAAGCTTTCTTGACCACATAGGAGCTGTCATAATTCAGAGTCCATTTGCCCCGGGAATCAGTGAGAAATTATTGTATCTTCTTGAGCACGAGGTCTTCTTTTCTGAACACACGGGGTCGGACCTTTTTGTCGAACGCTTTCTTCATTCTTTGCTGATACAACTGGCCATGGCATAAAACCGTCATTCTCTTTTCTTCGATCAGATTCAGTTCATCGTGCCGACTTTGACACCATTCAGCCTCTGTTAGCTTGGCTTCCATCGATACCCTGATTGATGGTATCTCTACTTCTATGGGAAGCACTGCCTCTATTCCATATACCAGAGAGAAAGGGGTTTCCCCTGTTGAGGTGCGAACAGATGTGTGATAACCGTGAAGAGCAAAGGGTAGCATCTTGTGCCAATCTTTGTAGGTTACAACCATCTTTTAAACAATTTTCTTGATATTCTTGTTAATCGCTTCTACCGCTATGTTCATCTTAGGTCGGTAGGGAGATGAGTTATGGTGTTCGATCTTGAACTCAGCACGCAACTCTTTCATCATCTTGTTGTTCAAGCTAGATCCATTATCCGTAATGATCTAGCTTGGAACACCATAACGGAAGATGAGATTGTTTTTGATAAATCGGACCACCACTTATCGGGTTATATTGGTGTATGACACTGCTTCGACCCACTTTTTGAAGTAGTCAATGGCTACCAGGATGAACCGATGTTTGTTTGAAGCTCTGGGTTCAATCATGCCAATCATGTCGATTCCCCATATAGAAAAAGGCCATGGGGAAGAAAGAACTTTGAGATGCATTGGCGGTACATGGATTTTGTCAGCGTATATCTGACACTTATGACGCTTCCTCATGTACTTGTAGCAATCGGATTTCATTATCAACCAATAATATCCTGCACTCAAAATTTTTCTTGCCATTGTGTGTCTGTTGGCATGAGTGCCAAAGGATCCTTCGTGAATCTCTTTCATCAATATGTTTGCTTCTTGTCTGTCTACGCATCTGAGCAAAACCATGTCAAAGTTTCTCTTATAGAGTGTATCACCGTTCAGGAAGAAGTTGCCAGCCAGTCTTTTGAGAGTTTTCCTGTCTTTTCTTGATTCCCCAGGTGGGTACTCTTGTTTTTTAAGGAAGCACTTGATATCGTGATACCAAGGTTTGTCATCTATGACTGCTTCAATTGTGAAGATATAGGCGGGCCTTTCAAGGCACATTATGTCAATCTTAGGTACGTCGTTCCATTGACCTACATTAATCATGGAAGAGAGAGTGGCTAGTACATCAGCCATGTGATTTTCTTCATGAGGGATATGATGAAACTCGATTCTGTTGAAGAATGGTAACAATCTTCTCGCGTAATCTTTGTAAGGAACCAATCCCGTTTGGTATGTATTCCACTCTCCATTAATCTGATTGATAACCAGAGCTGATTCCCCATACACATCCAAGTTCTTTATCCTTAAGTCGATTGCTTCTTCGAGACCCATGATACAAGCTTCGTTGTTTGTGCATTTGAATGTCAGTCTGGCAGTGAAAGGAATATGGGTACCCCGAGGTGTTATGATGATTGCCCCAATTTCGTTTCCATAAGTGTTGACAGCTCCGTCAATAATTAGTCCCCATTGGAAACCTGGTTCTGGTCCTTCACTCGGTAGTGGTTCATCGCAATCTTTCATTTTCAAGTACATGACATCTTCGTCTGGGAAGTCAAATTCGACTGATTCCTGATTGTCAATTGGTTGATGAGCCAAATGATTGGCTAAAATACTTCCTTTGACGGCTTTCTGAGCATGGTACTCGATGTCGTATTCTGATAACAACATTTGCCAACGGGCAATCCTTCTCATGAGAGCAGGCTTTTCAAAGACGTACTTGATCGGATCCATTTTGGAGATTAACCAAGTAGTGTGACAAATCATGTACTGGTGAAGACGTTTGGATGCCCAAGCCAGAGCGCAACAAGTTTTCTCGAGCATAGTGTACCGAGTTTCACAATCAGTGAACTTCTTTCTTAAATAGTAAATGGCAGACTCTTTTCTTTTTGTTTCATCTTGTTGGCCAAGTACACAACCCATAGAGTCTTCCAAGACTGTTAGGTAGATGATCAGTGGTCTTCCTTCCACTGGAGGAGATAGAATAGGTGGATTCAATAGATATTTGTCGAAAGCCTTTTGGAAGTCTTCTGTCCATACACAGCTTTGATTCTTTCTGAGTAGTTTGAAGATTGGCGCGCATGTCGCGGTCATAAGGGATATGAATCTGGAGATGTAATTTAGACGTCCCAAAAATCCTCTGACCTGTTTTTCAGTCTTTGGTGAAGGCATTTCTTGAATGGCCTTGACCTTGTCAAGGTCAACCTCGATTCCTTTTTGGCTGACGATGAATCCTAAGAGTTTTCCCGAGCGAACACTGAATGTGCACTTATTAGGATTCAAGCCAAGTTTATACTTTCTCAGACGCTCGAATAGCTTTGACAGGTGTTCCACATGCTCTTCTTCTGTTTTAGATTTGGCAATCATGTCATCGACGTACACTTTAATCTCTTTGTGCATCATGTCGTGAAACAGAGTTGTCATGGCCCTTTGATAGGTTACCCCCGCATTCTTTAGACCAAACGGCATTACCTTGTAACTAAAGGTGCCCCATGGGGTGATGAATGAAGTTTTCTCCATATCTTCCGGCGCCATTTTGATTTGATTATAGCCCGAGAATCTTTCCATGAAGGAGAGGACTTTGAACTTTGATGTGCTATCAACCAGCATGTCAATGTGTGGCAAGGGGAAGTCGTCCTTTGGACTTGCTTTGTTCAGATCCCTGTAGTCTACACACATTCTGACTTTTTCATCCTTTTTCAGAACTGGCACTATGTTGGCCAACCATTGAGGATATTCTGAGGTGGAAAGGAAACCTGCGTCGATCTGTTTCTGCATTTCCTCCTTAATTTTGATGGCCATATCAGGATGAGTCCTTCTTAGTCTTTGTTTTACTGGCAGACATTCCATTTTCAGTGGCAAGTGATGTTCCACGATGCTGATATCCAACCCTGGCATGTCCTGATAGGACCAAGCAAACACATCTGGAAACTCTTTGAGAAGTTTTATCAAGTATTCTCTGACAATTGGACTGAGCAGCGCCCCAATCTGAACTTCTTTCTGTTCTTTTTCTGAACCCAAATTGACCGTTTCCAGTGCCTCTTTGTGAGGCTCAATAGACCTTTCCTCTTGTCTGAGTAGTCGGGAGATCTCTTTTGGAATTTCTTCGTCCTCTTCTTCTTCAGCTTCAAATACTGGGAATTCAAAGTTGGGAGAGGGTATTGGATCGTATGTTTCAATTGGGTTTAAAACAAGCAATCTGCATGACGTGATGATTCATTTTTTAGCAAAGACAGAGAGAATGCAAGAGTGTGTGCAGTGTATTTTATGAAAAATGCTTGTTTTTATTTTGGGTTATTTTAGGATTACGATTTTCTGAAAAATGAAAAGTGAAAACAACAATAAATGCGGGAATTCAGAATGACATTATTTATTCATGATTTGTCGATTCTTGAAATACAGCCCTATAAAACAAAACTCGGTCGATTTGGGCGAAGCGAAGAGGGACATTTACAGAAAAGTGAGCCCTATAAAACATCCACTTCATCAGGGCAAGGTGAAAGGTCCAAACAAAGATGGTAATTACTTAGACTTATGGACGACTTTCGCGACATCGACAGCAACCCAATGGTGGCAAACTCCTCTGCGAATCACAAAGTCTGGTACTTTCTTTCTTGGTTTGTCTTCAGAAATGACGCTGATTTCTGGTTGAGTAGGACCGTTGGAGTCTTCCTCTCATGCAGATTTGTTATAAACGAACTCTTCTGTTGTATCTTCTATAGTGTTTTCACTCTCAAGCGGATCTCCCCATCCAGTTGGCTGGATGTCCTCGTATCTGATGCGAGAACTTTTGGGAGCGGTGTATTTAACTAGGAAGTCATACTTGCCACTCGGCTATCCTAAGGTGTCCCATGTTTCTGTGGGAATAGATGAGTCATCCTCCTCAATGACGTTGACCTTAGGAAAAGCATAGTTAATGAATTCTTGTCCTTCTATCTTTGCAGATTCATCACCATGGTGTCAGACATTTTCGGAATGTCCTGAGTAATGATTCCATGACTTGGTGGGGACTTGGGTATTCTTTTCAATATTACTCAGTTGATAGGCATCGTCCAACTGACTCTTTTGCCCTAAGTCTTCTGGGCACGGCTTCCAGATAGGCAAGTCATCCCGGGGATCATAATAATCGCAGTTGTCTTTCATTAGATTATCTTCCTCCAATGAATTGGGTGGAGCACGACATCCTTCAGGATCACAATCTCCATAGATCATCCGGACATCTGATCTCGGTATATATCTTGGGCTCTGCATGGGAAAGTAAAATGGCGTGTGCGCCTCTCCCTGAGACATATAACCGTCATGGTTAAGGTAAGATTTCCACTCTTCCTCTGTATCGGAGGAATTGTTCTCATTGATGGTGTGCACTTCTTGACACACTGGATGGAGGAAACCTCTGCTGTGGAAGAAATCCTGAATGGGACAAAAACTTTCATCCTTCTTAGTAGTCGTTGGAGAGAAACCATGACCTTTTCTTGTCTTATTATTCGTAGGAATTACAATCTGCCCCCATCCTTTTACGTCATTACTCCCGATCACTTTGAGAGCGTCTTTGTATGAGGAAATCGATGTCCCTCTTTCTGGTCGATTCTCATTGCTCATCGAGAGTGCTTGGAACTAGGTTCCAACAACCTCCTCTGGTTCTACACAGGAGAATGATGATAAGTTGCTCACGATTAAGGCTTGCTCTCCACACACTGTGACTAATTTGTCGTTCTTGACAAACTTCAGCTTCTGGTGAAGTGTCGAAGTGACTGCCCCAGCTACGTGTATCCAATGTCTTCCTAATAAATAATTGTATGTTGCTCAGATGTCCATGACCTGGAAAGTGTGAGTACTGATGGTTATGGGAAGATCGACTGTTGAAGCTAGAAATAGCAGCAAGCAAAAATATATAAGTAACCCAGTTTTGTCGTTCTCCACAGGGATCAGTGCGAGGGAAAGAATGCCATTCAACGGTTTCTATATTTCTAAGCTCATGAATCAAAAGTTCTGGTTTAAAGCGAACCAAAAGCAAATGCGGAAAATTAAAGGAACAAAAAGCAAGTAAATAACAATAACACATTCTTTGGAGGAAAGAAACTCAATAGAGATCACTCAATAACACATGCATTCTTCCGACCATTTCATACACAAATCACTCATTCGTCTAATATCCTCACGTATCACTCACAACAGAGGTTATGTCTAACGCAACGTCGAGAGAACAATGGTATTGTCTCATTGGTGATGTCTCACGCAACTCAACAACACAGAGAAGTAAGAACTGATACTCACGCAAGTGTTAAGTCTAAATCTATCTCTAGAGTTCAGACAAAACAGATATTACTATAACATCCATGTCAAACTCATGAGTAATTCATATACAAAGCCCTAATCAGAATACAAACATATGATTAACCCTGCATTCAACTAATTTACCAACTGTATACGAACGTCGTTCTTCATCGCTATTGTCACGCATCCTCGCAATACCGTATCGATCCTACTCGTGCTACCCATGCTACTTAATCAACACAATACAACAAAAGATACAATGAATATCAATTCACAAACCCCTGTCAAAAGCTTGCTCATTAATAGATGAAAATCTAAGATTAACGATTCGATATAGGTTTTGTCACGACCCACAAATAATCAATCAAAGAGAAATAATCAATAGAGAATCAAAACATATTCATAAACATAGATTAGATGAAATACAATAGGTATCAAGAGATTTACATACCAAACATCAACAAATAGAGGATACAAAGAGAAGAAAGGAGAAGAACAAATTTCTCACGGTTCGTCGGAGCCGATTAAAGCAAATTCTACTCCGGATCATCAAGATGCATCATCCAATGTTGTTTCTAAGCTAATCTACTCCTAAAACATGTTTGATGAAGTTGGGAGAAAGTTCCCCCAAAAACATAACATAAAAAATGATGAAAAATGGTTGAAATAGGCAAATCTCACTTTCCAGGTTCGCCTAGCGAGTCCCCGTTCGCTAGGCGAACGTAAACCGCCTTAAAATTGAGTTTTTTCATGATTCTGGAACTTTTCGTTCGCCCCGGTTCGCCTAGCGAACAAGCTAGCGAGTGTTCGCTACGGGGGCTCGCCTAGCGAGCATGACAGAAAACCAGATTTTGTTTTCTTCATAACTCTTGAACCGTAACTCCGATTGACGCACGGTTTGAAGCGTTGGAAAGCTTATTCAATGCTCTTTATGAATATGGAAAAATCCCATTGCTGGAACACCTACAAAAATAAATGAAAATCGATTAAACTCAATGATATTTACACGGTAACGCACTATACACCAAAAACGTAAAGTAAACGTATTTACACACAAAGTGGGGTTTATTCAACCAATTTTAACACAAAGTAAGGATAAGTGCAACAAAACTTATATACAAAAATAGGTACAATTTGCACTTATCAAACTCTCCCCAACTTATTATTTTGTTTGTCCTCAAACAAAAGTCAATCAACTCAAAGAAACAAAAGCAATTATCAAGAAATCATGCTCAACAAGTTTTTACAAATGGAGAATAAACGTATGGTACAAATATCAAAAGGCCATGCAAAGCAATGCTTACCACTAAACTACAACGACACCACGAATATGAAACAAAGTCTAAGCACAAAACAAATGTCAACATCCAAAAGCAATACATGTTCAAGAATGAATCACACCTAACACTCCACTTCAAATAAGAATGAAGAAATTAATGCGTGTTTGCAACCGCAGGGAAATTTCACTCATCTGACAAACCATGCAAATAACAATTCAATTCATACAACATCTAACAATCAAAAATGAAAATATGGAAGCAAAAAGATCACTAAGGGCTTTAAGGGTTGTAGCTTGGTCGGGTTCACAATAAAGGGACATTTCTACAGGCCATTGAATCGAAATTGCCGATAAATGATATTTACACATTACAACTTCATTCACCATTCTCATTCCTTTACCACAAACCTTCTCAAACTACCTTTATGCACAATTATTTCACTCTCTCTTTTTCTCATCAAACAAGCATTCTTTTTCTTTTGTTTTTCACATTCATATTTACACTTTTTCTTTTCATGCTTGTTTGAACTTTTTCAAAAGTTTCAAGCAACTTACCAATCTTTTTTTTCATTCTCCCCAACTTGAATTCAACCAAACCTCAAGTGAATGCTCCTTGCTTTTTACGACAAGGAAATCAAAGTATACAATTTCAAAGGTTCAAGAAGAAATTTTAGAAACTCACTAAATTAAATGATGAACCAAACTTGCAAATTATGTACATAAACCAAGTTCATCACTAAAAATGAGATCTAAACTGTTTTAGTCTCAAAGGGGCTAACAAATTCTCACTACTCACGGGTAAGATACTTTTGGATACGGTTGTGCTCAATATAAACAAATGCCTTGATCATTTCTAATGCTTCCACAAAATCACAATAATCAAAAGATAAAGCATGAATCAAACGAATTAGACAAAGTTATCAGTCATCCAAGCATTTAGTAAACAATGGAGGTTTCCTCACATGGGGCTATGAACTAAAGTGATTCATAAATGAACAAAAATTGCAAGAGAATGAAAGACATGTAATTTGTACAAATCCTAAGGTTCATAAACATGTTATGTTCTAGAAAAGCAATAAACACCAACCAACGCAATGCAACTTTCTTTAAACTTTTCACACTACCATAACATTTTCTTGTTGAAACAATCAAAATTGAAAAATCACACAATGCATCCTCAAGCTAATCAAAAACAAAACTTGAGATCAAACTCATAAATTATTCTAACAACCTAAGAAAATTGAACTAAAACTAAATAAACATAAAAACCAAAATTTGTGAAAGTGGATGGAAAATGAAAGATTTTTCTTTGCAAAACAAGGCGCGCTAAGCGCCCTCTGCGCGCGCTAAGCACGGGCAGGAAAATTTTGTTTTTCAAAATTGGTTCTTTCTCTCATTCACTCCATCCATTGTCACTTTATATTAACTATACTACTAAACATAAAACTGTACAAACTCAAGAATCATTGGGTTGCCTCCCAATAAGCGCTAGTTTCACGTCGTTAGCTCGACACCTTATTTACGTACAAGCCCCTCCATGTTGCTTTGTTCACCGGTAGATACCAAATAAAATCTGCAACACTTAAGCAAACGTAAACCAAAAACAAAAATATGTACACACACATAAACATGATGGAAAACACATATATACAATCACTTATGGAAAACAACTATTAACAAGTATGTACACTTGTTAAGCTTTGTTCGCTAGGCGAACCAAATCATTCGCGACGCGAGCCTTCGCTACAACCTTCGCCCAGCGAAGTTTGGGTGTTTTTCAAAAGTGAAAGTTTCTGCCACCCCCTCGCTGGCACCTTCGCCACGCGAACACATCAGCGAGCATTCGCTGGCTCCCTCGCCCAGCGAATTTACCCTTTTTTCCTACTGGAGGTTTTTGCATACTTTCTGCCACCCGCTCGCTGGCACTCTCGCTAGCGTTCGCTAGGCGAACCTTCGCTGGCATCTTCGCCAACACTCGCCTAGCGAATGCTGTTGTTGATTTCAATTCTTTGGCAGCTTGCACTATTTCTTTGTGCCTTCATACTTTGATCTTTTCATTCCTATTTCTGCACATTAGCACACACATTACAAGCACCACAAGTGTATTCCAATGTATGCACAACAACACAATTCCCCACTAAAATCAATACATTACACATGGAAAGAAATGAAAATGCCAAGTATTGCATACAAATATATAACATGTTTGACATCTAACAAACTCTCCCCAACTAACTATGCACCATTATACAAGTAAATATACAATATAGACAATTATGTACGAAGCTTAAAAACATAGAAACTATGCGATGCAACTCAATATCGACACACCAATCCCCGGCAACGGCGCCATTTTGTTGGAGCTAGAAATAGCAGCAAGCAAAAATATATAAGTAACCCAGTTTTGTCGTTCTCCACAGGGATCAGTGCGAGGGAAAGAATGCCATTCAACGGTTTCTATATTTCTAAGCTCATGAATCAAAAGTTCTGGTTTAAAGCGAACCAAAAGCAAATGCGGAAAATTAAAGGAACAAAAAGCAAGTAAATAACAATAACACATTCTTTGGAGGAAAGAAACTCAATAGAGATCACTCAATAACACATGCATTCTTCCGACCATTTCATACACAAATCACTCATTCGTCTAATATCCTCACGTATCACTCATAACAGAGGTTATGTCTAACGCAACGTCGAGAGAACAATGGTATTGTCTCATTGGTGATGTCTCACGCAACTCAACAACACAGAGAAGTAAGAACTGATACTCACGCAAGTGTTAAGTCTAAATCTATCTCTAGAGTTCA
Source organism: Lathyrus tuberosus (assembly GCA_022829125.1). Classification (NCBI taxonomy): domain Eukaryota; kingdom Viridiplantae; phylum Streptophyta; class Magnoliopsida; order Fabales; family Fabaceae; genus Lathyrus; species Lathyrus tuberosus. The sequence goes on from JALAZF010000091.1 coordinate 11,221,251, forward strand.
GACAAAACAGATATTACTATAACATCCATGTCAAACTCATGAGTAATTCATATACAAAGCCCTAATCAGAATACAAACATATGATTAACCCTGCATTCAACTAATTTACCAACTGTATACGAACGTCGTTCTTCATCGCTATTGTCACGCAAACTCGCAATACCGTATCGATCCTACTCATGCTACCCATGCTACTTAATCAACACAATACAACAAAAGATACAATGAATATCAATTCACAAACCCCTGTCAAAAGCTTGCTCATTAATAGATGAAAATCTAAGATTAACAATTCGATATAGGTTTTGTCACGACCCACAAATAATCAATCAAAGAGAAATAATCAATAGAGAATCAAAACATATTCATAAACATAGATTAGATGAAATACAATAGGTATCAAGAGATTTACATACCAAACATCAACAAATAGAGGATACAAAGAGAAGAAAGGAGAAGAACAAATTTCTCACGGTTCGTCGGAGCCGATTAAAGTAAATTCTACTCCGGATCATCAAGATGCATCATCCAATGTTGTTTCTAAGCTAATCTACTCCTAAAACATGTTTGATGAAGTTGGGAGAAAGTTCCCCCAAAAACATAACATAAAAAATGATGAAAAATGGTTGAAATAGGCAAATCTCACTTTCCAGGTTCGCCTAGCGAGTCCCCGTTCGCTAGGCGAACGTAAACCGCCTTAAAATTGAGTTTTTTCACGATTCTGGAACTTTTCGTTCGCCCCGGTTCGCCTAGCGAACAAGCTAGCGAGTGTTCGCTACGGGGGCTCGCCTAGCGAGCATGACAGAAAACCAGATTTTGTTTTCTTCATAACTCTTGAACCGTAACTCCGATTGACGCACGGTTTGAAGCGTTGGAAAGCTTATTCAATGCTCTTTATGAATATGGAAAAATCCCATTGCTGGAACACCTACAAAAATAAATGAAAATCGATTAAACTCAATGATATTTACACGGTAACGCACTATACACCAAAAACGTAAAGTAAACGTATTTACACACAAAGTGGGGTTTATTCAACCAATTTTAACACAAAGTAAGGATAAGTGCAACAAAACTTATATACAAAAATAGGTACAATTTGCACTTATCAAACTCTCCCCAACTTATTATTTTGTTTGTCCTCAAACAAAAGTCAATCAACTCAAAGAAACAAAAGCAATTATCAAGAAATCATGCTCAACAAGTTTTTACAAATGGAGAATAAACGTATGGTACAAATATCAAAAGTTCATGCAAAGCAATGCTTACCACTAAACTACAACGACACCACGAATATGAAACAAAGTCTAAGCACAAAACAAATGTCAACATCCAAAAGCAATACATGTTCAAGAATGAATCACACCTAACACTCCACTTCAAATAAGAATGAAGAAATTAATGCGCGTTTGCAACCGCAGGGAAATTTCACTCATCTGACAAACCATGCAAATAACAATTCAATTCATACAACATCTAACAATCAAAAATGAAAATATGGAAGCAAAAAGATCACTAAGGGCTTTAAGGGTTGTAGCTTGGTCGGGTTCACAATAAAGGGACATTTCTACAGGCCATTGAATCGAAATTGCCGATAAATGATATTTACACATTACAACTTCATTCACCATTCTCATTCCTTTACCACAAACCTTCTCAAACTACCTTTATGCACAATTATTTCACTCTCTCTTTTTCTCATCAAACAAGCATTCTTTTTCTTTTGTTTTTCACATTCATATTTACACTTTTTCTTTTCATGCTTGTTTGAACTTTTTCAAAAGTTTCAAGTAACTTACCAATCTTCTTTTTCATTCTCCCCAACTTGAATTCAACCAAACCTCAAGTGAATGCTCCTTGCTTTTTACGACAAGGAAATCAAAGTATACAATTTCAAAGGTTCAAGAAGAAATTTTAGAAACTCACTAAATTAAATGATGAACCAAACTTGCAAATTATGTACATAAACCAAGTTCATCACTAAAAATGAGATCTAAACTGTTTTAGTCTCAAAGGGGCTAACAAATTCTCACTACTCACGGGTAAGATACTTTTGGATACGGTTGTGCTCAATATAAACAAATGCCTTGATCATTTCTAATGCTTCCACAAAATCACAATAATCAAAAGATAAAGCATGAATTAAACGAATTAGACAAAGTTATCAGTCATCCAAGCATTTAGTAAACAATGGAGGTTTCCTCACATGGGGCTATGAACTAAAGTGATTCATAAATGAACAAAAATTGCAAGAGAATGAAAGACATGTAATTTGTACAAATCCTAAGGTTCATAAACATGTTATGTTCTAGAAAAGCAATAAACACCAACCAACGCAATGCAACTTTCTTTAAACTTTTCACACTACCATAACATTTTCTTGTTGAAACAATCAAAATTGAAAAATCACACAATGCATCCTCAAGCTAATCAAAAACAAAACTTGAGATCAAACTCATAAATTATTCTAACAACCTAAGAAAATTGAACTAAAACTAAATAAACATAAAAACCAAAATTTGTGAAAGTGGATGGAAAATGAAAGATTTTTCTTTGCAAAACAAGGCGCGCTAAGCGCCCTCTGCGCGCGCTAAGCACGGGCAGGAAAATTTTGTTTTTCAAAATTGGTTCTTTCTCTCATTCACTCCATCCATTGTCACTTTATATTAACTATACTACTAAACATAAAACTGTACAAACTCAAGAATCATTGGGTTGCCTCCCAATAAGCGCTAGTTTCACGTCGTTAGCTCGACACCTTATTTACGTACAAGCTCCTCCATGTTGCTTTGTTCACCGGTAGATACCAAATAAAATCTGCAACACTTAAGCAAACGTAAACCAAAAACAAAAATATGTACACACACATAAACATGATGGAAAACACATATATACAATCACTTATGGAAAACAACTATTAACAAGTATGTACACTTGTTAAGCTTTGTTCGCTAGGCGAACCAAATCATTCGCGACGCGAGCCTTCGCTACAACCTTCGCCCAGCGAAGTTTGGGTGTTTTTCAAAAGTGAAAGTTTCTGCCACCCCCCTCGCTGGCACCTTCGCCATGCGAACACATCAGCGAGCATTCGCTGGCTCCCTCGCCCAGCGAATTTACCCTTTTTTCCTACTGGAGGTTTTTGCATACTTTCTGCCACCCCCTCGCTGGCACTCTCGCTAGCGTTCGCTAGGCGAACCTTCGCTGGCATCTTCGCCAACACTCGCCTAGCGAATGCTGTTGTTGATTTCAATTCTTTGGCAGCTTGCACTATTTCTTTGTGTCTTCATACTTTGATCTTTTCATTCCTATTTCTGCACATTAGCACACACATTACAAGCACCACAAGTGTATTCCAATGTATGCACAACAACACAATTCCCCACTAAAATCAATACATTACACATGGAAAGAAATGAAAAATGCCAAGTATTGCATACAAATATATAACATGTTTGACATCTAACAAACTCTCCCCAACTAACTATGCACCACTATACAAGTAAATATACAATATAGACAATTATGTACGAAGCTTAAAAACATAGAAACTATGCGATGCAACTCAATATCGACACACCAATCCCCGGCAACGGCGCCATTTTGTTGGAGCTAGAAATAGCAGCAAGCAAAAATATATAAGTAACCCAGTTTTGTCGTTCTCCACAGGGATCAGTGCGAGGGAAAGAATGCCATTCAACGGTTTCTATATTTCTAAGCTCATGAATCAAAAGTTCTGGTTTAAAGCGAACCAAAAGCAAATGCGGAAAATTAAAGGAACAAAAAGCAAGTAAATAACAATAACACATTCTTTGGAGGAAAGAAACTCAATAGAGATCACTCAATAACACATGCATTCTTCCGACCATTTCATACACAAATCACTCATTCATCTAATATCCTCACGTATCACTCACAACAGAGGTTATGTCTAACGCAATGTCGAGAGAACAATGGTATTGTCTCATTGGTGATGTCTCACGCAACTCAACAACACAGAGAAGTAAGAACTGATACTCACGCAAGTGTTAAGTCTAAATCTATCTCTAGAGTTCAGACAAAACAGATATTACTATAACATCCATGTCAAACTCATGAGTAATTCATATACAAAGCCCTAATCAGAATACAAACATATGATTAACCCTGCATTCAACTAATTTACCAACTGTATACGAACGTCGTTCTTCATCGCTATTGTCACGCATCCTCGCAATACCGTATCGATCCTACTCATGCTACCCATGCTACTTAATCAACACAATACAACAAAAGATACAATGAATATCAATTCACAAACCCCTGTCAAAACCTTGCTCATTAATAGATGAAAATCTAAGATTAACGATTCGATATAGGTTTTGTCACGACCCACAAATAATTAATCAAAGAGAAATAATTAATAGAGAATCAAAACATATTCATAAACATAGATTAGATGAAATACAATAGGTATCAAGAGATTTACATACCAAACATCAACAAATAGAGGATACAAAGAGAAGAAAGGAGAAGAACAAATTTCTCACGGTTCGTCGGAGCCGATTAAAGCAAATTCTACTCCGGATCATCAAGATGCATCATCCAATGTTGTTTCTAAGCTAATCTACTCCTAAAACATGTTTGATGAAGTTGGGAGAAAGTTCCCCCAAAAACATAACATAAAAAATGATGAAAAATGGTTGAAATAGGCAAATCTCACTTTCCAGGTTCGCCTAGCGAGTCCCCGTTCGCTAGGCGAACGTAAACCGCCTTAAAATTGAGTTTTTTCACGATTCTGGAACTTTTCGTTCGCCCCGGTTCGCCTAGCGAACAAGCTAGCGAGTGTTCGCTACGGGGGCTCGCCTAGCGAGCATGACAGAAAACCAGATTTTGTTTTCTTCATAACTCTTGAACCGTAACTCCGATTGACGCACGGTTTGAAGCGTTGGAAAGCTTATTCAATGCTCTTTATGAATATGGAAAAATCCCATTGCTGGAACACCTACAAAAATAAATGAAAATCGATTAAACTCAATGATATTTACACGGTAACGCACTATACACCAAAAACGTAAAGTAAACGTATTTACACACAAAGTGGGGTTTATTCAACCAATTTTAACACAAAGTAAGGATAAGTGCAACAAAACTTATATACAAAAATAGGTACAATTTGCACTTATCATCGACTTCGCCAATAACTGTTTTTCTAGATCCGTCAAAGGCTTTGACGATGATCTCACTGCCTCTCATAGGAGCTCCTTGAAATGATAGTCGTATCAGAGTTGATTTTGGCATAACATTCAAAGATGATCCTGTGTCCACCAGTACGCTGGCTAAAGCATCGTCTTGGCAGTTGACTGTAATGTTGAGCACCATATTATAATTCTTGCCTTCTTCCGACAGTTCTTCATCACTGAATCCTAAGTTGTTGCAGGAAGTGATATTGGAGATGATATTTTCAAATTATCCTACTGTCACATCTTGTTCCACAAAGGCTTGCTCTAAGACTTTCTGTAGAGCTTCCCTGAGAGCTTCTGAACTAAGCAGGAGAGAAAGTACAAAGATTCGAGACGGAGTTTGCAACAATTGGTCCACAATGTTGTACTCGCTTTTCTGGATGAGCTTCAGCATCTCATCGTTGTTCTTTACAAGTTCTGGATTACTGGATTGACCAACTTTTTGGTTGGGAACTTCTGTTTGAGGTTTTTTTTTCTTTGGTAGATTCTCTAATTCCTCTGTTGAAGATCTGATAGCTCCGTGTGACTCGACTGATGTCGGCAATGTTTACAACAAAGAGTAATGGAGTTTCTTTTCCATTTTCGATGGTCGTTGCACCGTACTTGTAAGGGATTGCCTTTTTTGATTTGTATGATATTGGTCCTGGCAGGTAGATAACCACAGGAGCTTTTTGATTTCTCTGACCATCGTAGGCAGCCTCAATTGGTTCGAGGTTAAGAATTCTTTCAAGCAAATCGCAGCTCAACCATAGCAAGAAGGAGAAGAAACAGATCATAGACGGAATCATACCGAGAGGAGCTTCTCGGATTCGCGTTCCATGTTGATTTTCCGGCGAACCATTGACAGTGAGAAAGAAGAGTACCGCGATTGCTTCACAACCGAAATCGTTGAGGGCGTGTGATTTGTTGGCTCGCGGCGGTGTTCGGAGCGTTGTGATGGAGGAATTCCGGCGAAGCTTCGTCGGTGAGATAGAGGATCAAAATCACGGCGCATGTTTTCTTTTGATGTCGGCGCATTCTATAGCGAGAGCACCGTTGTTGTTAACTGAGGAAGATGGTGATGTTCTTCTTATTTCAGGTCAAGTTTGGTTAAGAAGCAACCAAGACTTGGATCGGGCCTTCATCCCCATGGATCTTCTATTGGCACACCTGTTATCACTACAGTGCTATTGACACCTCCCTCTGTCTTAATAATTTGTGCTTAATGCTATCTTTGATGTTAAATCTTGATGTTAGTTTAAATCTTGATGTGAATTAGGATAGAATTAAATTGTGATCATAGTTTTAATTAATTTTGATATGAGGTTGATGTGGACTTTGATTAAAGTCTTGAGTTTGTTTGTGACCAATTTTCTTTGGTTAATTGTTAATTAAATTTTGTCGATAATTTTGATTAAGGTTTGGACTAAAATGATTAAAGCGTTCATAGACTTTTAGATCGATGTCGATAGATTTTTGGATAACTTCTCATGGAGAGACTTTAAAGCCTAAACATTTATTTTACTTAATGGAGATTACAAGAACTTGCACGAAGTTTTTGGGTTTCTATTTACATATGAATCGCGTCTCCGGCAAGGTAAATTTTCTAGAACTTTAATGCATCATTCTAGCTTGTATGTGGTTTAGGATCATATAGTGTAGGTTTCATATTAAGGCCTCCCACCTGAGGCACTGATTATAGCTTTATTTAAGACGATATGTGACGATTCGAAGCTTAGGGCTTAAGTTATGTGTGATAAGTTTGCTTTCCTAGCACTTTCCCTTAATCACAATATTTTTCTCGTTTCATTCCAATTATTAAAAATAGTTTTGAGTGTGATAAAATTATGAAAAATTTCATGAGTGATTATTAACCTCTTAATTAATTTTTTATAATTTTTTATTACAGTTTTGGATGAATTAATTAATTAATTTGGATTTTTTATTCCAAGTTGTCCCGAAGGACATAGTTTCGGTTTAAGGGACCGAAAGTGGTTTTTTCCAATAGGTGTGAATCTAATTTTTTGTGGGGGATTAGTCACTTGAATATATGACACTTTTATTCTCATTGGACATATTTTACATAATTTTTGGTGTCATTTTAAATCCACTTTACGAAGTTGTTTTTCGGAAATCATGCCTTGTTATCTCGCCTATTGAGTGAATTGTTTTGACACTTTGGTGCATAATTTTATGATTTAATTTTATACAATGTGATCTAATGACTTCATAATACTATGATTAAATTTTCATAATTCTTTAGGACTTCTGACTATTTTTCATACCTTTTTGATTGTGAGCATTCATTTGTGCTTACAAGTTTGATCCCTAGGGTTTTGAGGAGACACTCATGCCATTCCTTAGAAGGTGTTGTGTGAGACTTGTGTGCATTGGTTTGGACACATTTTAAGGACCTATAACCTATCTCAAATTGTTTTTGAATTATTCATAATGTGCATAAAAACATGTATGTTTGGAGCATCCTTTTGCATCCATTGTGTGGTATTCTAACTTTGTGTTTGTGGTACCATTCTTTGCCTATCTTTTGCTAAACCTCTTTGACACTTGTGTACATGATGTTGAGGTATAGCTACTGACTTATAGAGTGTTTGTGTATTGGTACATGACCCATAATTTGTTTGTGCATGATTGACTTTGCATTGTTTCCAAAAGCGAAGTTTGCCTTTGTTTGCCTAGTTCGGTTTAATCCTTTGAACTTTGCGTGGATGCCTTGGATTTGAACTTTGTACGTTATTTAGAGAACCATTCTCTACTGCCCTAGGATATTTTCATTGATGTTTTCACCTCTAATGCTCATCTTTTACTTGCCTTGCAAGTCTTTGTTTTTAGGAGCTAGTTTTGGTTTGAATTGCCTTGTTTTGTCTTAAGGATTTAAACTTGTTTTACCTTAACCGTTGGTGGATGTTTATAAGATGTGTGCACACTTATAACATGAGTTCAATTCTGGTTTTGGTTTACTTTCATGTCCTTTGCATATACTTGTAACCCTTAGGTAATTTCTTTTGTTGGTTTACCTTTAACTTCAAAGTAGATTAGTCTTGTAGCATAGTTGTAACTTGACTTGTAATTTCATAATCCTTTTAGGTCTTTCACTTTGACTAATGTGACTCAAACGTACATAGTCATTAGACTTAGGTTTCCATGTTGTACATACATTCTCTTGTTATTACTAATGTCTTTGGTTCACATGTGCAAGGTGCATAAAGGAGACATTCCAAAGGTGGTTTGACCATTTCATTTTGTAAATAAAAGCTTGTTTCTAACTTGGTTTGCTATTTTTTTATAGATGCTTTCGTGACTTACTTTCGTTGCGCTTTCGTTGCTTTGCTACGGATTCATGTTTGTTTGGTAGGACTTCTTATCTCTTCACTTCACTTTAATGCTTTCAAATTCCATGAGAAGTAGGAATAGTCGATGCCATGATAAGTAGGATTGTATGGAAAGCCCTCAAGTGAGGCCATGATTATGCTTGTTTAATCTTGTGCCTAAAGACCTCTAAAGAGACATCCCATTCCCATATCCCCTAGTAAGACCTCACAAAAGGCAATTGACGGAATAGGGTTCGCAACCGACCCCCGTTATTCTAGTTGAGTCGTTCTTAGCTCTCATTACATGATTGAAGCTTTGAACATCACCTGCTCCTGTTATCGAGTCGGTCAAGTGAAAGATAGGGTTTGCAACCGACCCCCACACCTTGTCTATAGCTCGCATTGACCGATGTCGATGCTTATGTGATCTGATTCACATCTTCCCCTTCCTTACTCTGTTTTCCATGGTTCTCGATACCATTGGCTGAGTACCCTTATTTCCCATAGCTAGCTTGTTTGCCTCGGTTGATATGACCCCTTGGGTAAAGCTCCCCCCTTTTTCTTATTTGATTGTGTGACATTATTGTTGACTGGCACTGTTTACTCTTTCGTTGCTTTTAGTTCATTTTGTGATTAATTTATCCTGTGTTTACTTGTCTGATGACATGATCCCGTAGGATTTCTCGCTCCATTTAATTTTTGATTAAGTCGGAGGTAGGAGAGACATTAGGATACCAATCCATGCCTGACAACATTAGGTAGACTTCCCTTGATCCTGACCTTAGGACCATCATTGCATGCTAACTTGTAGGACCGAGTTTCCCTTTAGCCTTCTGTAAGCCTTTTCTCTCGCCCTAGTGCGATCGAGACTGTTTCTTGTTCACCCGTAGTAGCGTGAACTACGGATGCTCTGATTCCTCCTTCTTTCCAGATTGAGGATAAGTAGGCACGAGATGCGATATCTCAGCGAGCACACTAACAACTAACTTCCATTTTCTCTCGCACCCTCGCGATCAAGACGTTAACCAATCAATCAAACAAACCTTTTCTCTTGCCCAAGTGCAATCGAGACTCTTTCACAATTTAAACTGACCCGGTAAGGTCAAACTACGACTGCTCTGACTTCCTCTCTCTGGTACAATTGAGGATACGTAGGCACGAGATGCGACGTCTTGGCGAGCAACCTTTCCCCCCACAAAACCGTAGTCCAAACTACGTTGACTCTGACTTTCCCGCTCCCGAGGGAATACGTAGGCCTAGGAAGGCGATGTCCTATCGAGTCGCTCTTTTCTTTTCTCTCCCTTGTTTCTCATCCTGTTCCAGTTAGCAGTTGAGCTTCAGATAACCTACACCCTTTGATCGATAACAAACAAGTGTGGATCCCATCGAGTACGATGGACGCGAGGGGGTGCTAATACCTTCTCCTCGCGTAACCGACTCCCGAACCCAGGCGATGGTTGCGATGACCATTCCTTTCCCTTTGTTGAGGTTTTCTTTGATCGTTTCCTTTCCCTGCGTCAGGATAAATAACGTTCAGTGGCGACTCTTTTGTTCTTTTCCGCCGGTTGATTTTCGCAGATGCGACAGCTAGCGACTCTACTGGGGATAAGTTGACCTCTTGCTGGTCCATCCCCTTTGCGAGTCAGTCCTAGCGCTTGGCTGTTTATTTTCATTTGGTGTTTATTGTGGTGCTTTATTTTGTTGTATATTACTATTTTACTGTATTTACCGCATTTATGGCATTGCATTTCATTATTATGCTGGACTGTGTTGTGTTGTGCTGGATTTTTCTGTTTGGTGGGCAGGGTGATCTGAGAGATAAGCCCACTACCCAGGCTTGAGCATACACATAGGTATTAGAGTGGATAATCGTGACGCTTGCGTGGTGGTGACCACGTATTGTTGTTCACGAGACCCACAGCCAGACGAGGTTCTATCGGGAGCTATCTGCTACTGTATGTTGATACAGGCCAGTGGATATTCTCTTGAGGAACTGTCGACTCTGGTGACCACTCCCGAGGACTCAGTTACGGCACTCCTCCCAAGATGTGATAATGGTAGACCAGAAATGGCAAACCCATTACGGATTCTTGATCCAAGGACCCAATGCTGGGAACTCATATTGGATGACCTTTTTTTTAGGGGAATCAGTTGAGGCCTCCTCGATTAATGATGATGCCAAACCAAAAATGGTGAACGTATCATCATTTCTCGACCTGAGAGTCCGTGATATTGAGGATCCTCACCTTTCTAGTACCCACATGTGAGAGGGGCGGGTTGTTTACAGGTTTGCAGGTAGCCGTAACCTTCAACCGACCCGGTATTCTGGTTTTCCTATCAATGTGGACTCATCAGCCTAGTATTATGGTATTCTGACGTTCTGACTATCCCGGTATTCTGATTAGGTAGGTACTCTGATTATGCCGATATTCTGGCATTTTGGTATTCTGATTATGCCGATATTCTGGCATTCTGGTATTCTGATTATTCGGATATTCTGGTATTCCAGTATTTCTCTTCAGAGCAGACCTGTGAACTTATTCATTCATCGGCACAGCACAGTCATTATTAAGAATATATGGAAGCTTTGATCCCATGTCTTATTGCATTCATATTATTGCATTGCATTTGCATCTTGCATCATTTTGCATATCTTTCTCCAGGCCAGACCAGTGAGCTCATCCATCCTTTGCCTCGACCTGCGGTTGGTTTCCCGACTTTCGTATTGGACTTAAATCAGCTTCTGGAGGAATCTTGAATTCAGGAGAGCAGAATCAATTTGTGACTAGGGCTGATGTTAAATAGATGAAGACTCAGTTGGATCAACTAATGGAAGCTATGGCCGCCATGACACGAGGAGAAGCCAATGTTCAGAGAACTGAGAATGTAATTCTACCTCCGGTGAACAATGTTGCTCAAGCTCAGCCTGTGCGGATCCCTGTTGAGGATCCCGTTATACAAGAGCGTCTTATTGTCCGTGATGAATATTCATTTTCTCTTGATGCTGCAAACTATCGAAGTTTTGCCTTTTATGTGCCTAATTTCCAAGGGGTAGTTCCAAAGATAAAACCTAAGGGCCCATGATCTGTTGAGTTTTCCTAGAGATACCGTGTGATGGATAAGGAGCTTAAAGCCCTAGAGAGACGTGATACTCTTAATTTGAATGCTTCGAGCATGTGTTTGGTATCGTGCCTTGTGTTGCCTCCCAAAGTTTAAGACACCGAAGTTTGAAGAGTACAGAGGGGTTAGTTGTCCAAAGTAACATTTGGTGATGTTTTGCAGAAAAATGACCTCGTTGTCGTACAGTCGGATGCTTCAAGATTTGATCAAGGAATTGAACCCAGTGCCTTTTCCGTACCCACCAGGTTTTGATGTCAACGCCCGTTGCAACTACCATGTTAGGGCACAGTGGCATTCAATCGAAGACTGTAAGGTTCTCAAGAGTAAAGTTCAAACACTTCTTGACTCCAATATGTTCTCGTTCACGCCTCAGGGTATTCAGATCAACATTTCTCCTTCATCCAGTCAGGTGGGTTCATCAATCCATGTTATGGAACAAGGCACCGAGAGCAATGTGCAGATGGTTATCAGAGTGACTTCAAAGAGCAATTCTGAAGACGGCTAGCTCATTAGCGAATCATGCTTGGAAAATCCCAGTTCCTCGAAGCTGGCAATCATTATATCATGTCACTTCTTTGCATTTGTAGTTTCTTTCCTGTTAAAGTGCAAACTCATTTGTAAAACTTGTTTTTTTTTAAATGATAATGATAATGAAATGAATATGCATGTTTTGATTAACTCCATTCGTGTTCACTCATACTTTCTCATCGATATCATATGCTTGTTTACGCAGGATCCTAGGGAGGATGACGAAATCGAAGACGTAAAACTTCCGATTGTATGCTTTTGAACAAAAACCTTGTTGATGATGTATAGGCATTGTTTCAAATCTCTAAACACTGGAGATATAAGGGAGTGAAACCTTTGTCAACCCCGTTGAGCCTAGTAGTATGAGTTTATTTCTGAAAACGAAAAAAACCCTCAATCTTAACGCGGGGCAGGGTAGGTGTCAGTTACTTTGACTGTGCGTTCAAATTTCAAAAAGAGTGTCCCGTTCGAGGATCAATTACATCTACGGTTATCCCTCACCAACCGAAGAGTGAGGTAGTCACAGCCCTTTACAAGTCAAGACAAACCTGTGTCACACGATTGTCCAAAAAAAAAGAGAATCAAAAGAAAAAGAAAAAGAAAGCCCGCTAAGTCAAAACTTGAAAACTAGTGACTTAGGCAAAACGTAGGGCATCCCACTGGACTTCAAAATCAAAAGATTCAAAAAAAGGAATCAGTCCAGGCAAAAATCAAGGAAATAAAAAAAAACAAAAGAACGAAAAGCAAAAAAGGATTACAAAAATAAAATCCTCGAGCAAAGAACAAGTCGTGTGACTACAGACGCCAAAGACAAAAGGGGTGACTGTCACTCCGAAAACCGTGTGGGTTCCTTTTATCCTCCCACCACAAGAAGCTTTTTGAAAGGTGAGCGATTGTGTCGAATTAGCTGAACGTAGGACTGAAGGACTTCAAGGAGAATGGGTGGGTTAAAATAAAACTTTGAGCCTTATATCCTTTCTTTCTCAAATCGTGAACCAGGCCACGTTACAACCTTCAAAAGACCTAATTGAAGCAGGGTTGTTTCGAAAGCATACTTCGGTTAATATCGCGTCAGTTCTGACTCCCAAGAGGATCTTTCTTACCATTTATGGTGGTATCGATGTGACATTCTGAAAAGTGGTTCGTTCGCTATATGTCACCACATTTTTCCAGTGAACAGACTTGGATGTCAAAAATGTCATATGCATTGCATTAAAATTGTCATCTTCAAAACGAATTCTTTTACTTGCGAGTAAGCACTTGATGTCAGGAGAGTTTCTACAATGGAGAGATTGATCAAGATAAGATGCAAACACCATAAGACTTCGTTGAGTAGGGGCAAGTCATCAAATGATCATGCCAAATGGGTAATTCATTCCAAGATTCAGCTAGTCTGGAGCAGCCATGTCAAGGAATCTCTCTAAAGTTTAGCCAAACTGAGGCAATTATGTCGAGATCCAATAAATCTCTCCACAAGCGTGTAATATGGGGCAATCACGTCGGGATTAGGCAAATCTCTTGAAGATCAATCAGTCAGGGGAAAAATCACTCCAAGACTCGTATCGAGGCAGACCGCCTCAAGAGCACGAGAAGTCATCCTCCTCTAAAAGACGGTTAATCAAAATCACCTCTTCAAGATTCAGTATACTGGGGCAGAGTATTTCAAATCACTACGAATCATCTCGAGGCAAATTCTTTCATGAACTACGCAATCTGGGGCAGTTACGTCGAGATCCATAAATCTTTCCGAGAGTTTGAACACCCTGGGGCATGTTGAATGTCGGGTTTTCCGTAAATCCTCTTGAGACAATTTCTCCCTGTGGCCTGAGACAAGTTGGGAGTTCTCTTGTGATAATTGCCATGCAGTTGATCAGCAGAAGCGTGAAGCGCCAAAGTAGTTCCCAGCATGGTGCTTCTCTTTCTCGACAAGGCGCCAGAGGGTATCGTTCCCCATTGAGGTATTAGAATTGCTAGTCGTCCCGATAGAAATAGCCAAGACGGTATTGTCCTCGGCAAAGTATCATCCCTAGCGAGAGTCCTAAGGTTTGGTTTCCCCAACTGGAGTTGGATTTTCCTTTCTCCAGCAAGAGTTCAAGTCCCCAGACAGGGTAGAGATGGTTTGTTCTTGCCCTCCAAGCAGGTGTGCATCCCCAGTAAGAGGCTCATTTGACCTCTAGTCCTCAATAAAGTCTTACTCTCTAGTATAGAAGAGCTAGCATCCTCAGCAGAGCATCGAGAACATCTCTCTCCCTAGCAAGAGTGTGAAAATTTGCCTTCCTCGGTCAGATTGGTTTATTACTCCCTATTGAGTGCTCAGAAGTCAACCACATCAGACAAGGCGACGTTGCAACTCCAGTAGGAGACTTGTTTGGTGTCTCTCCTTCGTAGAGATCTATTTTCCCCACAGAGTCTTGGTGCCTCTTTTCCTCATCAGGATAAGAAGCGTAATTTCGTCAGCAAGGGTATGCTATCACCCCCAGCAGATGAAGGACATTTCCCCAACAGCAAGTCAAAGGCAATGATATTCCCCGGCAGGTTTGGTATTATTAACTGCTCACCCCAAGCAGAGTTTGGTGTTCATCCTCTCAATGGTTGGTCAACGGTGTTTGACATCCCCGGTAGATTCCAAGTCTTTGGGTTCCATCATTATCAGTTGTCATTCTTATTTCCCAACAGAGTAGAAATTCTCTTCAGGTTTCATCTTCAGCAGAGGTTTGGATCGGAAAGGCCGCTCAATTTGTCTTCCTCATCATGGTTTGCAACCACGAGGACAATCACGTTTGTTATCCCCAGCGGAGTTACCTTCATATCCTCAGCATTTATTTTGTTGAGGGGCCTCCTTGCATTTTGCATATAGTAATCATTGCATTCTCAAAACGCGTAGCATTTCCATTTGAGATGGAGCATTACGCCATGGAAAAATTCAAACATATGCATGCGAAGCATAAGCCAGTTTTGATGCCTCGTGTGAGAGCCCGAAACTGTTTCTCTTCGATCATATTGACAAAGCCAGAAAGAATGCCTCGTTCATTCCTCAATAGACATTTCAAAGCAATACCAGGGTTTCACTACGTTTCTCCTCACCAGAGTTCTATTCCTCGGTTTACAGATCTTTTGATCTTGCATTTTAACTGTATCTCTTAGGAACCATTCCGGATAGGATTCCTTCCGCCATTCCTGATAGGCACCTTCTAAGTTTTGAACCTTAGTCATTCTCGATAGACGTATAGGTCAACCTCATTTCTTCAGGAACCATTCCCGATAGGATTCCCTTAGCCGTCCCCAACAGGCGACCTTTAAGTTTTAGACCTAGTCGTTCCCGACAGGCCCATTTACCATTCCCGATAGGTAACCCATAGGTTTTCAACTTTAGCCGTTCCCGACAGGCGCCCTTTAAGTTTTAGACCTAGCCGTCCCCGACAGGCCCATTTACCATTCCCGATAGGTAACCCATAGGTTTTCAACTTTAGCCGTTCCCGACAGGCGCCCTTTAAGTTTTAGACCCAGCCGTCCCCGACAGGCCCATTTACCATTCCCGATAGGTAACCCATAGGTTTTCAACTTTAGCCGTTCCCGACAGGCGCCCTTTAAGTTTTAGACATAGTCGTCCCCGACATGCCCATTTACCATTCCCCATTGGTATGCCATAGGTTTTCAACTTTAGTCGTTCCCGACAGGCGACCTTTGAGTTTTAAACCTAGCCGTTCCCGACAGGCCCATTTACCATTCCCGATAGGTATGCCATAGGTTTTAAACTTTAGCCGTTCCCGACAGGCTTACCTTAACCGTTCCCGACGGGCTTACATTGACCGTTCTCGACAGGCTTACCTTAACCGTTCCCGACAGGCGCACCTTAGTTGTTCCTGACAGGCATATTTTAGACTTCAGTCGTTCCCGACAGGAACCCTTCGGATTTCACTTGTTCCAGACTCCTTTCCACAAATATTTCTCTATCACAACTGTTGTGTTTGTCATATATCCATTCTTTTTACCCACAGAGTATAAATTTTTTGGTTATTTTCGTATTCAATCCCTATGTCCCTTGAACGCCTGATAGTCGTTGCTCTCATCCTTTCAGGTCCATAGTTGATTGAATAGGGGCAGCTGTAATACCTCAAAATTTGCCGTCTTATTTATTACCATATACCAGTGGCTTATGCTTCACATTCATTCTGCATATCCATTAGGTCATACTCATTCATTCATTTGCATCGGTCTCCTAAGGCGTGGGGTCAGGGTGTTATGTGCAGGCAGGATTCTCTCTTGTTGTGAGACTCTCATCTTCATTCAGGGTTGAATTCTCATCAAGTTTATCTTCTTCAAGTGTCTCAAGAATATCAGTGGTGATAGGCTTTCACGGTGGAGACATTTTAGGTATTCAAGGAAGAGATCAAGTTGTGGACTCATACTGTGGTTAAGATATTGTTGTTCTCTCCATAGCTTATTGTTTGTTGCTTGAAATACGGGTTATGTGAATTTGAAAATGGAACTGGAGGTCCATCAAGAAGATGAATTTGATTTGGATTTGGAATTTGGTTTGAGGACATTCAAAAGGATCAACATTCTTAAGGAGCGCGTTAGAATTGTTCATGTGGGTTACCTGGAATTCAAGATACAAGTCCATTCTTTCTAACCAATTAACCATTGTCATACTAATATCCATATTCATTTTAAACTTCTCTTTCCCATATTAGAAACCATTTTTCTTAATAATATCCATTTCACAAATAATTCACATCCACTTTTAAACTCATTTTCTAAGCTTGTATCCACATAAATCCATCCATAACCATCTCAAATCCACTTTCCAATCTTAAATCCATGTTCATTTTCAAATATCCAAATTAAATCCGTAAACCATGTTCTTTAAAAATAACAAAATCCATACCCAAGACCATTTCTCTTAATAACATCCATGTTCTTAAACCATGTCCACATCCATTTCGATTTTGCTTTAAGGCCATTACCAATTTCAAAATTCACTTTAAGTCCAATATCCAACATACAATTAATTTCTATTTTCATAACGGAATCCATGCTATACATTGGAATGTTGTTTAGTATGTTTGCGTGGCACGTGGAGAATGTTGTTTAGTATGTTTGCGTGGGACGTGGAGGATCATTATTTGTACAACATTAATTATCAGCATTGTGGGGCATCAAAAACATGGCATGGTATCCCTGGTCCTGCAGCTTTGGAACTTGAAAGGTAGGTACAAAACTTATGTAATGCAGATAATCATCCGGAATGGTAAGAGACAATTGAGGACTTCCTAATTTTGGCCAGGCGCTACGCTGTGACCACGTCTGGGGAGTTTTGGCTTCAGTGTGAAAGAATAGTCCAGGACTTGGATGATAGGCGTCAAGAGCTTCCTCAGGGGACATTATAACAGCATAACTTCGCCCGCCCAATTTCACTCAAGAAGAAAAGAATTTATTACAAAAAAATAGAAACACATAACAGGAAAAGTGAGAATACTGCAAAAAAAGGAAAATAAAATACATAGCAGCAAGTCTTTGCAGCAGTTATTTTGCATCAGAAAAATTCAGCAACAAATCCAATCAGAACCACTAACAGAAAATCAATAACCTCCTAACCGAAAAGCTAACAGAATTAACCAACACTCTAACCTATTCTCTAAGAGATCCTAACTTCTAACAGTTACAAACTCAAGACTCTGCTAATAGTTTCTAACAAGAAATTGGAGAAAACTCTCTCTGATCTTTCTTCAATCTGGAACTTTCACTTGGCCTCTTCTTCATTCATTCATCAAAACTTCCTCCATTCTTCAATTGTCACCGGAACCGATTAGCGTCAACAGCAAATTTTCCGCCATTATCTTCACGAACCACCTTCGCCTTCAAATCACTCATCAACTTCATCCTTCTACAGACTACATCAAAAACCAGATCCTCTGAACTTTCTCAGGGCAATTGCAACCATTTCACAATAACCTGCAAGAATACCATGATATCATAACAAACCGATAAATTTTTTTTCCCAGAAATCCCTAACAGATTCTAAACTTATTCACCTCAGGATCTTCTTCACTATTGACTCCGGAATTCAACGATTTATTGTCAATTCTGATTCACATATCACACATCATCTACCTGTATAACAAGTTCAAGAACACCACGCGAATTCACCAACCTTCACTCTTCCATGTACCTGAATCTATCTCCGATCTGCATCATCATCATTAACAATTGCAAATCGGATCAACAACATTACGAGCTCAGCAACACGAGATTCACGCAAGAAGAAAGAAGAAGAATAGCAATGAAACCACAGAAGATTTGTATCAACAACAACAGTTTCGAATCCAGATTCGTAGCAAGAAGAAGAGGTGAACGGAAGAGCCATACCTGAACCTTGGTTCCGTCGTCATTCCACAGCTATCACAACATCAAACATCAATGACACTTTCAAGCAAATCGCAGCTCAACCATAGCAAGAAGGAGAAGAAACAGATCATAGACAGAATCATACCGAGAGGAGCTTCTCGGATTCGCGTTCCATGTTGATTTTCCGGCGAACCATTGACGGTGAGAAAGAAGAGTACCGCGATTGCTTCTAAACCTAAATCGTTGAGGGCGTGTGATTTGTTGGCTCGCGGCGGTGTTCGAAGCGTTGTGACGGAGGAATTCCGGCGAAGCATCGTCGGTGAGATAGAGGATCAAAATCACGGCGGATGTTTTCTTTTGATGTCGGCGCAGTCTGAGATAGCGAGAGCACCGTTGCTGTTAACTGAGGAAGATGGTGATGTTCTCCTTATTTCAGGTCAAGTTTGGTTAAGAAGCAACCAAGACTTGGATCGCGCCTTCATCCCCATGGATCTTCTATTGGCACACCTGTTATCACTACAGTGCTATTGACACCTCCCTCTGTCTTAATAATTTGTGCTTAATGTTATCTTTGATGTTAAATCTTGATGTTAGTTTAAATCTTGATGTGAATTAGGATAGAATTAAATTGTGATCATAGTTTTAATTAATTTTGATATGAGGTTGAAGTGGACTTTGATTAAAGTCTTGAGTTTTTTTGTGACCAATTTTCTTTGGTTAATTGTTAATTAAATTTTGTCGATAATTTTGAATAAGGTTTGGACTAACGATGATTAAAGTGTTCATAGACTTTTGGATCGATGTCGATTGATTTTTGGATAACTTCTCATGGAGCGGCTTTAAAGCCTAAGCATTTATTTTGCTTAATGGAGATTACAAGACTTTGCAAGAAGTTTTCGGGTTTCTATTTACATATGAATCGCGTCTCCGGCAAGGTAAATTTTCTAGAACTTTAATGCATCATTATAGCTTGTATGTGGTTTAGGATCATATAGTGTAGGTTGCATATTGAACCCTCCCACCTGAGACACTGGTTATAGCTTGATTTATGACGATATGTGATAATTCGAAGCTTAGCGCTTAAGTTATGCGTGATAAGTTTGCTTTCCTAGCACTTTCCCTTAATCGTAATATTTTGCTCGTTTAGTTCCAATTAATAAAAATAGTTTTGAGTGTGATAAAATTATGGAAAATATCATGAGTTATCCTTAATCTCTTAATTAATTTTGTATAATTTTTTATTCAAGTTTTGGATGAGTTTAGTAATTAATTTGGATTTTTTATTCCAAGTTATCCCGAAGGACATAATTTCGGTTTAAGGGACCGAAAGTGGTTTTTTCCAATAGGTGTGAAGCTAATTTTTTGTGGGTGATTAGTCACTGGAATATATGACACTTTGATGCTCATTGGGAATTTTTTACATAATTTTTGGTGTCATTTTAAATCCACTTTGCGAAGTTGTTTTTCAGAGATCATGCCTTGTTATCTCGCCTATTGAGTGAATTGTTTTGACACTTTGGTGCATAATTTTATGATTTCCTTTTAGAAAATGTGATCTACTGACTTCATCATACTATGATTAAATTTTAATAATTCTTTAGGACTTCTAACTATTTTTCGTACCTTTTTGATTGTGAGCATTCATTTGTGCTTACAAGTTTGATCCCTAGGGTTTTGAGGAGACACTCATGCCATTCCTTAGAAGGTGTTGTGTGAGACTTGTGTGCATTGGTTTGGACACATTTTAAGGACCTATAATCCATCTCAAATTGTTTTTGACTTATTCATAATGTGCATAAAAACATGTATGTTTGGAGCATCCTTTTGCATCCATTGTGTGGTATTCTAACTTTGTGTTTGTGGTACCATTCTTTGCCTATCTTTTGCTAAACCTCTTTGACATTTGTGTACATGATGTTGAGGAATAGATACTGACTTATAGAGTGTTTGTACATTGGTACATGACCCATAATTTGTTTGTGCATGATTGACTTTGCATTGTTTCCAAAAGCGAAGTTTGCCTTTGTTTGCCTAGTTCGGTTTAATCCTTTGAACTTTACGTGTATGCCTTGGATTTGAACTTTGTACGTTATTTAGAGAACCATTCTCTACTTCCCTAGGCTCTTTTCATTGATGTTTTCACCTCTAATGCTCATCTTTTGCTTGCCTTGCAAGTCTTTGTTTTTAGGAGCTAGTTTTGGTTTGAATTGCCTTGTTTTGTCTTAAGGATTTAAACTTGTTTTACCTTAACCGTTGGTGGATGTTTATAAGATGTGTGCACACTTATAACATGAGTTCAATTATGGTTTTGGTTTACTTTCATGTCCTTTGCCTATACTTGTAACCCTTAGGTGATTTCTTTTGTTGGTTTACCTTTAACTTCAAAGTAGATTAGTCTTGTAGCATAGTTGTAACTTGACTTGTAATTTCATAATCCTTTTAGGTCTTTCACTTTGACTAATGTGACTCAAATGTACATAGTCATTAGACTTAGGTTTCCATGTTGTACATACATTCTCTTGTTATTACTAATGTCTTTGGTTCACATGTGCAAGGTGCATCAAGGAGACATTCCAAAGGTGGTTTGACCATTTCATTTTGTAAATAAAAGCTTGTTTCTAACTTGGTTTGCTATTTGTTTATAGATGCTTTCGTGACTTGCTTTCGTTCCGCTTTCGTTGCTTTGCTACGGATTCATATCCGTTTGGTAGGACTTCTTATCTCTTCACTTCTCTTTAATGCTTTCAAATGCCATGAGAAGTAGGAATAGTCGATGCCATGATAAGTAGGATTGTATGGAAAGCCCTCAAGTGAGGCCATGATTGTGCTTGTTTAATATTGTGCCTAAAGACCTCTAAAGAGGCATCCCATTCCCATATCTCCTAGTAAGACCTCACAAAAGGCAATTGACGGAATAGGGTTCGCAACCGACCCCCGTTATTCTAGTTGAGTCGTTATTAGCTCTCATTACATGATTGAAGCTTTGAACATCACCTGCTCCTGTTATCGAGTCGGTCAAGTGGAAGATAGGGTTCGCAAATGACCCCCACACCTTGTCTATACCTCGCATTGACCGATGCCGATGCTTATGTGATCTGATTCACATCTTCCCCTTCCTTACTCTGCTCTCCATGGTTCTCGATACCATTGGATGAGTACCCTTATTTCCCATAGCTAGCTTGTTTGCCTCGGTTGATATGACCCCTTGGCTAAAGCGCCTCCCTTTTTCTTATTTGATTGTGTGACATTATTGTTGACTGACACTGTTTACTCTTTCATTGCTTTTAGTTCATTTTGTGATTGATTTATCCTGTGTTTACTTGTCTGATGACATGATCTCGTAGGATTCCTCGCTCCACTTAATTTTTGATTAAGTCGGAGGTAGGAGAGACATTAGGATAGCAATCCATGCCTGACAACATTAGGTAGACTTCCCTTGATCCTGACCTTAGGACCATCATTGCATGCTAACTTGTAGGACCGAGTTTCCCTTTACCCTTCTGTAAGCCTTTTCTCTCGCCCTAGTGCGATCGAGATTGTTTCCTGTTCACCCGTAGTAGCGTGAACTACGGATGCTCTGATTCCTCCTTCTTTTCAAATTGAGGATAAGTAGGCATGAGATACGATATCTCAGCGAGCACACTAACAACTAACTTCCCTTTTCTCTCGCACCCTCGCGATCAAGACGTTAACCAATCAATCAAACAAACCTTTTCTCTTGCCCAACTGCAATCGAGACTCTTTCACAATCCAAACTGGCCCGGTAAGGTCGAACTACGACTGCTCTGACTTTCTCTCTCCGGTACGATTGAGGATACGTGGGCACAAGATGCGAAGTCTTGGCGAGCAACCTTCCCTCCAGAAAACCGTAGTCCGAACTATGTTGACTCTGACTTTCCCGCTCTCGAGGGAATACGTAGGCCTAGGATGGCGATGTCCTATCGAGTCGCTTTTTTCTTTTCTCCCCCCTGTTTCTCATCCCGTTCCAGTTAGCAGTTGAGCTTCAGATAACCTACACCCTTTGATCGATAACAAACAAGTGTGGATCCCATCGAGTACGATGGACGCGAGGGGGTGCTAATACCTTCTCCTCATGTAACCGACTCCCGAACCCAGGCGATGGTTGTGATGACCATTACTTTCCCTTTGTTGAGGTTTTCTTCGATCGTTTCATTTCCCTGCGTCGGGATAAGTAACGTTTGGTGGCGACTCTTCTGTTCTTTTCCGCCGGTTGATTTTCGCATATGCGACAGTATGCAAAGACATATATTTTTTGTTTTTATTTAAAATATAAAAGAAACATCAACAAATAGATTACAAATATCACACTGTGGGGGGAGACCCCTTTTATTGAATTTGAAAGATTGCAGTATTTTACAAGGAAAAGTACAGTATTTTACAAAGTGCAGTAAGGAAATGTCTAAGCTCATGGATCCTGAGTCCTCTCTGAAAAGAGCTCAGAGGTTGGTTCCTGTATTTTTCTTTTCTTTGATCGGGGCTCTTCAGCCGTTGTCGGGTCGTCACTCTTTTGCCAACTGATAGGAGCGAGCAAATTTCTTCGGTCTTCCTGACTCTCTATAGCATGTTGTTCTAATATCTCAATCAGAGCATCCTTCTCCTTTAACAGTTCCTGAATCTTGGTACATTCAAAATTAAGGATTTGGTATTTGTTCTTCCAAGAGCTCTTCTCACGTTGAACTTTATTGAGAGCGACCTGGAGTTTTTCCGCATCAGACATCAAATAAAGGACAAACTCCTTTAATGGAAAAACTTTTTGGCGAGGGTAAGGCATCCTCATCTTGAGGGCTCTAGTTTGCACCCAGTATAGATAAGGTTCCATGGAGGTACAGTTTGGTCTTCCCAGAGACTCTCTGCCTTTCCTGTGAATATGTTGCCATGCATGCACTATTTCTTTCTTTAGTGCCCTGTCATTTTCCCCTTCCTTGAAGAAAAGACCCTCCAGATGAACGTTATAGTTGATTCCTCCTTTAGTTCCAATGAGGGGTACGTTAGGGAAATTTCCTATCTGTCGATGATCTCTATCCCTTCGTAAATCCTATTGTACCAATATATGTTAGAATTGGTAAGAGACATAATCCTCTGTGAACAACGTAGAGTACTTTTGTGATTCCAAAAAGCTGCAGACTTGGGTAAATGGGAAATGAACCATTTGTAGAGTAAGGGTACACAGCATGTGATCTTTCCTCCACTGTACAAATTCCTTAAGTGTACAGAATGATAAGCATCTGCGAGCAAGGTTGGCACGGGGTTTCCTATCAGGAATATCTTAACAGCAATGGTATCGACGAAATTGTCAATGTTTGGAAAGAGGAATAACCCATATATAAGTAGGACAAAGATGTCTTCGAAGGCAGTTATGTTTCCTATACTAGCAAAGTATAGAGCTTTCTCTACCAGGAATTTAGCCGGTAAACCCTGGATTCCTCTATTAGTGGTTATGTGAGTCCTAACTTCTGACTCATCCAAAGAGATTGCTCTTGCAATGGCCTGATTCTTTGGAATTTCTTCCAGTCCAGAAAATAGAGCTTGATCAGTGATAGGTAAATCAATCAGGTGAGAGTACTCTTCCACTGTTGGTGCCAGTTGGTAATCCGGGAAAGTGAAGCAGTGGTAAACCGGATCGTAGAACTGAATCGGCGTAGACACGATTCCTTCAACCACCCTTAACAGAGACATTAGTCCTCCGTGTTTAGCTCTGAAAGCCTCAGGATTGGTAATCATTCTTCCCAATTTCCTTAATTCTTCTAGTTTCGGAGCCTTGAAAGTGCACTTGTGTGTTTTTCTTCTACCAAAATCCATAACGCAACCTCTGATATTTGCAATTATTGTTTTAGTTCTTTTGAAAAAAAGATTTTTTTTGTTTGAAAAGAGTTTTTTAATGAATGCATGAATGCAGCACATAAAAACATTTGAAAACATGGGTTCAAGGATTCAACGTCACGAGCATGGAGTCATGGCTCTACCCATCCTCAAAGGTTGTACTATTTTGGTCAATTTTTGTACCTGTAGAATGGGTTCTAAGGTTCCCAAAGTCATTGACCCCTCCTATGGATATCAACAGCAAGCTGATTCACTCGAGCGAGCCATAATATCCTATGATGAAACTCATTTGAGTGTAGTATCGCGTATCAACTATTCTCGATAGTCATCGCACTACCAAATGGCCATATGGTTAATGTCTACTAAATCCTCAGGGTCATGGGTACCGCACTGGGAAATACGATGCTTTCACGATAATCGATCGTTCAACATCGATATTTCCGCACGGGTACCTCGACTGATTCGGTGGACTGCCAAGTTAGCTTGGTCGGGATTCACTCCCTATAAGCGTTTCCTGGATATGCCACCACTTATCTTAATTTTCTCTCAAACTTTCGACATGCGTATTAATCGCATTACCAGTTAACAAAAAAATTAAACACGGATATCAAGTAGTATAACAGTAAATGATATATATATATATATATATATATATATATATATATATATATATAGTATGGAGTATAGAAAATGCCAAACAAAACCTAGACCTCTTAGGAACTCTAATCCTAAAACTCCCCAGCAGAGTCGCCATTTTTCTGTAGCGTGCGATTTTTGTGAGTGACGCGACCACCTTACCGCAATGGTTGGAATTGGGTGCTACTTTCTGATTTCTTATTTATCCTATGAAGCTGGAAAGGAAAGGGAAGCTATCTAAAACTAAACTTGCACGCAAATGTTTTCTTTAACAAATGCTAAGAGATTGGGGGGTCTGGGTTCAGGTTATACAAAGGGGAGTTGTTAATTACCCAGTGTATATATGGTTATCCATGAAGGTGCGAGAAAGACACAAGAAAGGGGGGTTTGAATTGTGTATTTACTCTTTTGACAACTTTTAATTTCTTATTATTACGACGTTGTGATAGTATCAGAGTTCGTTGAGATACTCTGACTTATGAAGTAACATTTAGACTTGCCTTGCATGAATCGTAAGAACCAACGAGAGTCTGAACGCTGTGTGCATCATTCAGAACTTGCAGAGCAGAAGCTTATCAGAGTTGCAAGGTTCTGACTTGCTTATGTAAGGTTCTGATATTTAATATAGAAACATAAACAAAGACATTAAGCATAAGAGTAAAGGACACACGATATATCCTGGTTCACCACAAAGGCTAATCCAGTCCACCCTCCTCTAGTGATTTCGCCTTGAACACAAGGTCTTAATCCACTATAATCAATCTCGATTACACATGCACGGGCAACAGCCGGTGACTAACAACCTGCACAGCCACACTGTGACTAACCCACAATGACTTACGTCAATATCATCTCAAGTACCCAGATCATCACATGATCTCTTGAGGCATCTCTCTCAGTGAACCGTTCAGGGATCCAATCAGGATATAACGTTCACTAGAGGAATCACAATGAGTTCTATCAGGGATCCTACAAGAGTCTGATCAATATATAATCCTCTTTGAGATATGACTATCATTGACCCAACGTTCCAAGATCTTCTAAGATCTCTAGCCAGGATTTCACGATGACCAGCAGTCAGCGTCTCCCCAAGTATTCTGATCAACCCGTGATCTACTTGAGGCTTCCATCAACAGTGTCCCGTTCAGGGACCCAATCAGGATATAACATCCACTGGAGGAATCTCAATTCTTAAGTCAAATTGGCAGACTGGAGATGAGTGTGGTGCTTCCTTGTAAGAAGATTCTCCTAAGTTTAAGTACAAAGAACACACAAGTGTTCGAGCAAGATGTGAGCAACAGCTCCTTGCCTATCCTAAGAAACTACAGAGATGTATAATGATTTGACAGTGGTTGACATCTTGTAGATCTTCTTCTTCTTCGTCTTCTTGGGTGAGCAACCTTTGAGCAACAACTCCTTGCTTCAGATCTTCAATGTAGCGCTGACGAGAAGGTGGTTGATGACTTGACTGGTTTGCAATGTTGTCTTCTTCATCAATAGCTTTTGTACTAACTCATTGTTGTTGTGTTGAATGATGATCTTTGAGCTTCAACAATAATGGTCATGTGTAAATTGATGACAACTTTGGATATTCTAAGTGTTACAATGAGAACTCATCGTTGTTGCTATCTTCACACAATGACTTGATCAAGTCATATTTTGTGGAGTGAATCGATTCATAGACTTCATCACTCTTCAGAAGCGAATACTCGTTCCTTTAAATAGCCCAGTAGAAATATAGCCGTTTGAAATATTATTGGCTGTTGGAAAAGAGACGTTGCGTAATAACTAGTTGTACTGACACATCTCCTTTTTGCTGTGGGAGAAGTGACGGGATATATCTTTCTTGGACGCCGTGTACAGTTACTCACAACGGTAACATTTGACTTCCAAACTTCAGAGGCTTCTGATGGTAAATTTATGAAGCATGAGTAAAGTCTTCTTAACAGGATATCTGATACGTCAAGTCTTCAGTCATTTGAAGAAGTCCATTAGGAATCAGTCTTCAGAACTTCAGCACTTGTCTTTAAGAACATTATCCTTTACTTCTTCAAGTCTTCCGAAACTTCAGAACTTGTCCATTAGGAATCCGTCTTCAGAATCTTCAGCACTTGACTTCTGGAAACGTAATCTTCAGAACACATAAGTCTTCAGAGTCTTTTTCCACTTGGTCATCAGAGCCTTCCGCTTTCAGAACTTCAAGTCATGAGAGTCTTCAGCACTTTGGTTCTTTTCTTCAGAAGCTTCGCAATCTTCAAAATCTCGACCACTTTCAGAGAGCATCCACAAGAGCATTGCAACAGCAATATCGGCATCCTTGGATCTGACTGATCACGATCAGATACAGAAGCATTCTTGCTTCTTGCGACTTGTGTCACACATAGTAACTTTGCATATTATCAATTACGCTCATCTGGATGTTGCTTGTTGGATCTGATAACTTCTATGAATATGATCTGCACACAACACACATTAGAACATAAAATGGTTCTTTCACAAATACGCATTGTTATCATCAAAACATAAATTGACTTGTAGAGACAACTCTTGCTCTCACAATCTCCCCCTGTTTTATGATGACAAAACCAAGTATTTTGATTCTACATTTTATACAAGGTAATCACCAAACAAACATATTCAGAGTCTGGAACAACAGCTCCCCCTGAATGTGTTATCCTCAAAGTTTTATCTGTGATCATCTAGAATCTTATACGATCCAAAGATATACAGAGTAACCATTTGAGTTGCCAGAACGAAGAATAGAAAAGGACTACTTCTCTATCTCGTCTATAAGAAACAAAGAGTCTTCAGCATCTGGACTAGTTCATCTGAACTTTCATCTTCAGATTTTCAGAACTCAGTTCCTTTGTGGTCGTATCAGAGCTTGTAATCTTCAGAGTCTCCTGAAGCATTTCTACTTTTCAGCAGATTCATTTAAGCACAAACAGATCAGTTCTTATCTGATAACATAGCCTCGCTATTCATCAGAGACAGACACTGTCTTTTAAGAAACTCCCCCTGAGTTTCAGACTTTGTGAAGATTATAGGATTTATCATTTGAATCTCCTGGGTAGTCTCCCCCTAATTTCCATAAGTCAGATATTGGGATCTTTCAGAACGTAGTTCAGGAATATTAAATTTTAATCACCAATGAAGATCATGACTTTTCAGAGTTTGACTTTTGAACACAGGTCTTCATCTCAGAACCTTGTTACTGTCACAACTCAGTAGTTCATCAAGGCTTGATTTTTGATCAGATACCAATTGAAGGCTAATTTTTGTGATCAATCAACGCTTGATTCTGAATCTGGTACACATGATTTTGATTTTAGTCTGATACCAAGTGATGTAATGAGTCTTATACCAGAGTAAGTTGAGTCTGATACCAAGTGAATGTATTCTTCTTATACTACTTGAAGGGTATTTCCTTAGAGTGTTGAGATTGATACCAGTGAAGGTATTGAAAGCATTATACAGCTTAGCTCTGATTGATATTACTGCAGACTGAGTCTGATACCAATCTTTGTGTGTACTGAGTCTGATTACCATTTGTTGACTTAGTTTGATACCAAATCATTTTCTTATTAATTTTTTCTTGGTAGATATCAGAACTACTTCTTCCTGGATCTTCAATCCGGATCTTCAGACAGTTCTTGGCTTCTGATTTGCACAATTCTTCTGAACAAGTATCCCGAGATGTATACTTTGTCTTGACTGCTTTCAGAGTTTTCTTCTTCTGATTCTAAGACAGCTTACAGCTTCTGAACCAAGTGAGACATAGATAAAGATAAACTTTGACCTTCATATGACCAACAGTTCATAAGAACTTCACTGTTCTTCTTTCTTAACCTGTTCTTAGAATGCCTAGTGAACTTGTTTAGAGTTCCTCGGTTAACATCAAACAACAAATGTTAGTAGTAATGCATTTTATATGATTTATTACTTGTTTGAGTTTGCATTCTTTCTGTTTTAAGATTTTCTTCCTTTCAATCATTCATATTCATCAAACAAAATTATATTCTTTCTCCCCCTTTTTGACATCATCAAAAAGTTATAGAGCATCTGAGCATTTAGGCTTTAAGCACTAGATTGATAAGATGGTGAACATAAACAGACTCAAAGTTTAAGCATTACGCATATTTAGGTCAAAATGATATATCATTGTAGAGATCAGATACGGCATTATCATAGACACAGTAGATCAGATACGACATTATCAATGAAATTTCAACTCAGAGCCACAAAGTAGTTTTAAAAACATAAGGCTTAGGTGAGCTTAATCTTAAAGAGTTTAAGGTAATCCGAACATAGATATTAAGAGCACAACCTTAATTAAACTAGTTTAGAGTACCCAACATATAAGGCAATGTCATTGATTCATTAGTGATCATACATGAAACGGAGATATATCAACACAAAATACATAAAACGATAAGTGACACACTACTGAAAAGACAACAAAGACTTAAGCATCAAAATCCTCAACATTATCCACTCTATCACATCTGGTCTCAGTTACTGAAGGTTCTGGTCCGAGTCTGCTTATTAACCCCCAGAATTTTTCTTTTAGCATAATTTCAGATATTATCCTCCCGTAAGGAACGTAAGAGTTCAACTGAGTTCTTGAAACTCTGATAGAATGTTTCAGGTGATTGAAGATAGTTTTAGCAAGATTGATCCTAAACTGGTGTGTTAGGAGGAAGACGAATACTCTGTCATCTTGGGACAGCGTGCTTCTTGCAGTTGCACGAGGACGAAGTGTTAGTTCCTGGATTGGCTGGAATTTTGGTAAAACAAAGCATGTTCAATGTTGATGTCAAGGTGCTGATGTTGCAACATTGAAGTCTTAACACTGGGCTGTGTTAAGTAGTTAATTGCTGAAGTTGGATGTCTGATGTCACACAGGTGATGTTGTAACATCAGATCTGCAGAATCAATAACATCAGGTGCAGATGTTGTTAGGGTTGCGTGTTAGCTGGAATTATGGAGAGTGGTTGACTCATTGGATGAGAATATCTTGGGATAGATATTTTCTGTTACATGGGAGATTTGATTGCAGGTTTGTTGGAGAATTAAAAGGTTGAAGATTTAAAAAGATTTTGGGGATAAAATCTGTTTTGAAGATTCAGTTTTAATTAACAAATCTGATCAAATATTGTGACAAGTCCAAGCCCAATTCAAGGAGCTATATAAAGCGTACAAGACCAAAGGAAAAGGCACAGAAATACAGAGAGAAGATCAAGAGCATAGGCTGAGTGTCTTGAGTATTTTGTACGAGTTGTATTTACACTATTCTAGGGTTTGAATAGGTGTTAAGTTTCTGTCCTCTCTAGAAATTGTGAAGCAATAGAGAGTGGTTACTTGATCGAATCTGTGAAGTAAGATCAAGGGTACTCAAAGTGGTCTCTTTGAGTGTTTGTAAGGGATTGAGTGGTGTTCTCATACCTAAGTGGTTTCTTAGGTAGGAAGTCATTAGTAGAGTATAAGTTTAGGAGATTGTCAATGGGTTGTTGAGTCTGTAAATTATATCTACAAGTAGTGAATTACATCCCTGGCTTGGTAGCCCCCAGAGTAGGTTGGTTGTAACCAAACTGGGTCAACAATTCTTGGTGTTATTTTACTATTATTGTTGTCCATTGTGCAGAGTGTGTTGTTGTGACATCACACCTTAACATCACATTTTGATACCAGAATTTCAATTGGTATCAGAGCAGACCTCCTGTCTGTCTCTGGGTGAGATCTAGGGAAGTTACTTTCTAGTGTAAAGATGGACAAAGAAGTTGGAGGACTCGTCAACAGACCCCCTATTTTAGATGGATCCAATTATGACTATTGGAAGCCAAGGATGACCACCTTCTTAAAATCCTTGGACAGTAGGGCTTGGAAGGTTGTTATTAAAGAATGGAAAGCTCCTGTCATATGTGAGAAGGATGATGCTGGCAAAGATAAAGAAGGCACCTCTAAGCCAAAGCTTGAAGAAGAGTGGATCAAGGAGGAAGATGAGCTTGCCCTTGGAAATTCCAAAGCTCTGAATGCTATCTTCAATGGAGTGGATAAGAATATCTTCAGGTTAATCAATACCTGTGAAGTTGCTAAGGAAGCGTGGGATATCTTACAGGCTACACATGAAGGAACGTCTAGAGTTAAGATGTCGAGACTTCAGATTTTAACATCAAAATTTGAAAGCCTGAAGATGAAGGAAGATGAGACTATTCATGATTTCCACATGAGTGTTCTTGAGCTGGCCAATGCATCTAGTGCTCTTGGAGAGAAAATGTCTGAAGAAAAGCTTGTAAGGAAGATTCTTAGGTCCCTTCCTAAGAGGTACAAGATGAAGGTGACTGCTATTGAAGAAGCTCAAGACATCAGCAAGATGAGAGTAGATGAGCTCATTAGATCTCTTCAGACTTTTGAACTTGGTTTAAATGAAGAAGAACCAGAGAAGAAGCCCAAGGGTATTGCTTTGGTCTCCACTCCTGCAGAAGATAAGGTAGTCAAAGATTCTCCGGAAGATTTTTCACAAGCCATTGCAATGTTGGGAAGGCAGTTCAACAAAGTGTTAAAAAGATGGAACAATAACTACAAGCCTAGTGTCAAGAACAGTTCTTCTGACATCAACAAGCCAAAAGAGAAAGATGAAGAGAAGACTGCCCAGGATAGAGGTGTCGAGTGCTTTGAATGTGAAGGGTATGAACATGTCAAGAAAGAATGTCCCACATTCTTGAAGAAGCAGAAGAAGGGCATGTCAGTTTCCTGGTCTGAATCTGATAGTGATGGTGAGTCAGCAAGACATGCTAGAGCCTTAACAGGAACTGTTGTGTCTGATGATGATAGTGATGAAGAAATAACTTATGAGGAGCTAACTTCTACTTATCAAGAGCTGTGTTTGAAAAGTGCTGAGATGTGTCAAGAAAACAAGTATCATAAGCAACAGATTGCTCAGCTTGAAAACGAAAAAGCTGATCGGGAAAACGAAGTTGTACTAATTAAGTCCCAACTAGATCAGATGACAAAATTCGTTAGGATGATGAATAGTGGTACTGCTGATCTTGATAAGATTCTTCAGTTAGAGAAAGCTGCTGGAGATAAATCAGGCATAGGATATGTGGCCAGCACTTCAGGAACAAAAAGGGAGATGTCTCAACCTTTGTCTCAACATCAACCTACGAAACAGAACCTACCCCAAAGAAGGTTGTTTAGCCCCAGAATGCTGAGAAGAAGAATGGTCCTCATCAGAGGAAGACACAGCCTCAGGGAGCTAGTCAGTATATGCCTCCCCAATATCATCAGAGGATGCAAGCTGCCAGATTCAAGCAGAACGTGTCTCATCAGAGGTTTCAACATCAGGAAAACTGGTATGGTTATGCATACAACAATGTTGTGCCTTATTACTATGGAGGAAGAAAGCCTCATCACCATAGAAGACAGCCTAAGAGACAGCAGCATCAGTACAGGAGAAGACAATTCAACTATGGAATAAGGAGACAACATTATGGGTGGCAGCCACAGCATTATCAAAGTGGGAGAAGATTTAACCACTTTAGAAACGACAGAGTCAGATGCTTCTATTGTGGCAGGATTGGCCATATGCAGTCCTCGTGCTTCATGCTTCACGGATATCCTAATTCTGCTCCTCAACCCAAACAGCAAGAGGTAAGGCCTAAGGTGATGAAGCAATGGATACCTAAAGTTACCAGCTTGATAGCTCACACTTCCTTGAGGGTTTCTACTAAAGATGACTGATATTTTGATAGTGGGTGTTCAAGACACATGACTGGAGTAAAGAATCTACTTGTTGATGTGAAACCTCAGTCTTCTGGCTATGTTACATTTGGTGATGGGATCAAAGGAGAGATAAAGGGGATTGGAAAACTAAACTGTGCTAGTACTCCCAAGCTGGAGAATGTTCTTCTTGTTAAAGGACTAACAGCTAATTTGATTAGCATTAGTCAACTTTGTGATCAAGGATTCAAAGTAGACTTCACAAAGTCCGAATGTATGGTGAAAGATGACAAAGGAGAAGTCATTATGAAGGGAGCCAGATCTAAGGACAATTGTTATCTTTGGGTGCCAGAAAATTCAAACTCCTCCACGTGTGTGCTTGCTAAAGAAGATGATGTCAGAATCTGGCATCAGAAGTTAGGGCATCTTCACCTAAAGGGAATGAAGAGAATTATCTCCTCAGAAGCAGTCAGAGGGATTCCCAAACTTAGTATTGAGGAAGGAAAGGTGTGTGGAGACTGTCAAAAAGGAAAGCAGACAAAGATGTCTCATCCGAAGCTTCAACATGACACCACCTCCAAGGTATTGGAACTCCTTCATATGGATTTGATGGGACCTATGCAGGTTGAAAGTCTGGGTGGAAAGAAATATGCTTATGTAGTTGTGGATGACTACTCAAGATACACCAGGGTGAATTTCATCAAAGATAAATCTGAAGTGTTTGATGTCTTTAAAGAGCTCTGTCAAAAACTCCAAAGAGAAAAGGAGAGTAAGGTCATCAGAATAAGAAGTGATCATGGAAGAGAGTTCGAGAATAGCAAGTTTGAAGAATTTTGCTCGTCTGAAGGTATAAGTCATGAGTTTTCATCTCCTATCACCCCTCAGCAAAATGGAGTTGTTAAGAGGAAGAACAGAACTATACAAGAGTCGGCTAGAGAAATGATTCATGCCAAGAGACTACCTTATCACTTCTGGGCTGAAGCCATGAACACTGCCTGCTACATTCACAACAGAGTTACCCTAAGAAGAGGCACTTCATCCACTCTATATGAACTATGGAAGGGAAGAAAACCTAATGTCAAGTACTTCCATGTGTTTGGTAGTAGATGCTACATCCTGGCAGATAGAGAACAGAGAAGAAAATTAGATTCCAAAAGTGATGAAGGGGTATTTTTGGGGTACTCCATCAATAGCAGAGCTTATCGAGTCTTCAACTCCAGGACCAAAGTAATTATGGAGTCAATCAATGTTGTGATTGATGATGAAGATAAGCATGAAGTTGAGGATGTCATAGAAGATGTTGGAACATCAGCTGATGAGGCAGCTATTGAAGTTGAAGAAAGAAATCCATCCCCAGGCGCTGCTGATACTGAGCCTGAGCAACCTCAGAAGGATCCTTCTATCAGAATTCAGAAGGATCATCCTAAGGAGCTTATTATAGGTGATCCAAATTCTGGAGTAAGAACTAGGTCCAGAGAAATCATCGCTAGCTCGTGCTTCGTATCCAAAATTGAGCCAAAAAATGTCAAGGAAGCTCTGACAGATGAGTTTTGGATAAATGCTATGCAAGAAGAACTGGAGCAGTTCAGAAGAAATGAAGTCTGGGATCTTGTGCCAAGACCAGAAGGGGTGAATGTTATTGGAACAAAGTGGATCTACAAAAACAAGTCAGACGAGCTTGGAGTGGTTACAAGAAACAAAGCGAGACTTGTTACACAAGGTTATACTTAAGTTGAGGGAGTTGACTTTGATGAGACGTTTGCTCCAGTGGCAAGATTAGAATCCATCAGGCTACTCTTGGGTATGGCTTATAACCTAAGATTCAAGCTGTTCCAAATGGATGTGAAGAGTGCCTTTCTAAATGGCTATCTAAATGAAGAAGTCTATGTAGATCAACCTAAAGGATTCACTGATCCAAACTTCCCCAATCATGTGTTCAAACTGAGGAAAGCACTGTATGGGTTAAAACAAGCTCCAAGGGCCTGGTATGAGAGGTTGACAGAATTCTTAGTAGCCAATGGGTATAGAAAATGAGGCATTGACAAAACTTTGTTTGTCAAGGAAGAAGGCAGAAAATTAATGATAGCCCAAATTTATGTGGATGACATTGTATTTGGGGGGATGTCAGATGCTATGGTAAAGCAGTTTGTCCAACAAATGCAATCAGAATTTGAAATGAGTTTGGTTGGAGAACTTACCTACTTCCTTGGATTACAAGTCAGACAAATGGAGGATTCTATCTTTATTTCTCAAAGCAAATATGCTAAGAGCATAGTAAAGAAATTTGGCCTGGATAAAGCCAATCACAAAAGGACACCTGCTCCCACCCATTTGAAGCTATCCAAGGATGAGAATGAAGTGAGTATGGATCACAGCTTGTACAGAAGTATGATTGGGAGTTTACTATATCTCACAGCAAGCAGACCTGATATTTCCTTTGTTGTTGGAGTGTGTGCTAGATATCAATCTGATCCTAAGGTGAGTCACTTGAATTAAGTGAAGAGGATTCTGAAATATGTGAATGGCACAAGTGACTATGGGATGCTATATAGCCATGATTCTGGGACTGATTTAAAAGGATACTGTGATGCTGATTGGGCTGGAAGTGCAGATGATAGAAAAAGCACTTCAGGAGGGTGTTTCTTTCTAGGGAACAATTTGATTTCCTGGTTCAGCAAGAAGCAGAATTGTGTATCTCTATCAACTGCTGAAGCGGAGTATATAGCAGCAGGAAGTAGTTGTTCTCAGCTGGTATGGATGAAGCAGATGTTGAGTGAATACAATGTTGAACAAGATGTTATGACACTATACTGCGATAATCTTAGTGCAATTAATATATCTGAAAATCCTATACAGCATAGTAGGACAAAACACATAGATAAAAGGCATCACTTCATAAGGGATCTGGTTGAAGAAAAAATTGTTACCTTGGAACATGTAGCCACAGAGAACCAGCTGGCTGACATATTCACTAAAGCCTTAGATGCAAACCAATTTGAAAGGTTAAGAAGCAAATTGGGAATCTGCATTTATGAAGACTAAATCTGCTAGAGGGGTTGTGGGCAGTTGGGGTGTTTCTGAAAATATGTAGTCAACTGCCTGGTGAAGTTTGTCTAATTATGGCTAAAAAGGGGGAGAAAATAGTATTGAGTATTATTGCTGCTAATGTGATGCAGAGGGAGATAGATTGATGCTGCAAAAAGGTGTTTAGTTGAAAAGTTTGTTTGCTGCATTAAGAGGGAGTTTTGACTGAACTTTTGAAGATATCATGACATTTGAAGAGTACAGCCAAGCAGACATCAAGGGGGAGTAAAGTGTTGTACATTGTGAGCTACTGAACAGCTGTGATGCTGGTTCATGTTCTTGAGGGGGAGCACCAATTGGCTGTTGTCAATAATGAAGATGGTGCTGCAGCAGATCGAGTGATGAAGACTATGAAGATTGTCAATTGTCAAACTGCTGCTAATGTGTTTCAAAACTTTTGAAGATTGTTCCGCTGCTGAAATCTCTGAAGGTACAGAGTGCAGAAGTTGATTGTAGAGTGCAGAGATTGTTTTAGCCAAAATTAGCCAAAGGGGGAGATTGTTAGTTCCTGGATTGGCTGGAAGTTTGGTAAAACAAAGCATGTTCAATGTTGATGTCAAGGTGCTGATGTTGCAACATTGAAGTCTTAACACTGGGCTGTGTTAAGTAGTTAATTGCTGAAGTTGGATGTCTGATGTCACACAGGTGATGTTGTAACATCAGATCTGCAGAATCAATAACATCAGGTGCAGATGTTGTTAGGGTTGCGTGTTAGCTGGAATTGTGGAGAGTGGTTGACTCATTGGATGAGAATATCTTGGGATAGATATTTTCTGTTACATGGGAGATTTGATTGCAGGTCTGTTGGAGAATTAAAAGGTTGAAGATTTAAAAAGATTTTGGGGATAAAATCTGTTTTGAAGATTCAGTTTTAATTAAAAAATCTGATCAAATATTCTGACAAGTCCAAGCCCAATTCAAGGAGCTATATAAAGTGCACAAGACCAAAGGAAAAGGCACAGAAATACAGAGAGAAGATCAAGAGCATAGGCTGAGTGTCTTGAGTATTTTGTACGAGTTGTATTTACACTATTCTAGGGTTTGAATAGGTGTTAAGTTTCTGTCCTCTCTAGAAGCTGTGAAGCAATAGAGAGTGGTTGCTTGATCGAAGTTGTGAAGTAAGATCAAGGGTACTCAAAGTGGTCTCTTTGAGTGTTTGTAAGGGATTGAGTGGTGTTCTCATACCTAAGTGGTTTCTTAGGTAGGAAGTCATTAGTAGAGTATAAGTTTAGGAGATTGTCAACGGGTTGTTGAGTCTGTAAATTATATCTACAAGTAGTGAATTCCATCCCTGGCTTGGTAGCCCCCAGAGTAGGTTGGTTGTAATCGAACTGGGTCAACAATTCTTGGTGTTATTTTACTGTTATTGCTGTCCATTGTGCAGAGTGTGTTGTTGTGACATCACACCTTAACATCACACGTCTGATACCAGAATTTCACGAAGGTTGGTTAGAGAGAATCTGAACCATGTTCTGGGTGAAGGAAGAAGCTTCTCAGGGTTGTTTGGTTCATAAGGAATCGAATCATCAAATAAAACCTTGCATCTCTCTACTAAGCGCAATTCAGATTGAAATTCTTCAACAGTGACTCCAGAGGCGACACAATTGGTGATCTTCTCTAATAAGGGAATGGAGATAGTGATTGGAAGGTGATATACTTCAGACCAAATAGTGTTGCCATCATTACTGATTTTGGCGTATTTCCAGAATTCTTTCACAAGAACTGGAAAGACAGGGCCGTTTAGCAGTGAATAATAACCATGCCATGATTGAATTTGCATGCTTCTTACAATTTCCAGACCATTATTTTAGAGTCTAGCTAGATTTGGTCTTTTCTCTGGGATAACTTCTAGGGTTTCTACATTCCCTCTAAATGTTAGGGAGACCATTGATTTAGCACACAGGAGGCTTTATATGAATATCAGTTTAGATTAGGAATGAAATGAGATTGAAGTACCGGTTCCTAGTATTTACAGATGAGTGAAGGTGAGGACTGAATCGGTACATGAGGATTTGGGTTTACTATTCCCTAGGTAGTCATGATTACTTAGGGTATGCTAAAAGACGTAATCGTGTGGGAAAAGAAAATGAAACAGTTAATTTATTTGGGAAGAATAAATGTGTTAACAACTTGTTTTGTAGCGAGTGGCCAAAGGGCTGATAAGTTAATAATGACGGTTTCTTGAGCCACTAAAAGGTCTTTCAAATATCTTTCAATAGATAATATCAATTAATGCTTTGTCAGATACTTGATTTTCTTAATTCCAATTAATGGTTAGTCATGTGCGATAGAATTTCATATTCTTAGAATAACAAAGAAGAGGTATTGATTTAGATAATAAGCTTGACACTTCACTTACCCTAAATAGTTCAGAACCAACTTTGATGCAAGTACAACTACCTAGACCAAATACGATTTAACCCATACATAATAAAATTCAGACATAAAATAAATAGAGATAAAATAATTTGTTTTTCTAGTTGCTAAAGATTTCACATTTAGTCTTCAACAAGCAGTTATCTGGAAGGCTTTCAGGACCATCTTCTTTAATTTTCTCTTTGATCATGTCCACAATTCCATCTCTAAAGAAAATCTCAGACAAAACTCTTCCATAAGGAATGTAGGACTTTGTGAGGTTTCTGGACTCAGAGATGGTTTTCCAGAGACAGTTGAAGATAGTGTGTGGTAGATTTATTTGAAATTCATTCATTAGTAAATAAATGAATTCATGGTCATGAAATCTGATTATGTCATGGCTTTCTCCTCTGGGAATAAAATTGGACAACATGAGCTTGTACCAAGCTTTGGGAATAGGTAGGAGATTTTCAGGATTGAAGGGTATGTATCCTAAAGTTAGGTCATGAAGAGATCCAAAAATTTTAGCAGCAAAGAGTTTGTTTTTGTCAAAATCAACAGGGATTCCAACATCCTCACACCCAGTTGCAAGAGTGATTGAGAACAGGTTGATGATGATTGGGACTTCAAAAACAAAAGAGGTGATGCACTTGCTTTCAAGATCAAGATCGGCATGTTTCCAGAAATCTTTGACAAGATTTAACTAGATAGGCTTTTCGAGCATCATGGAGTATCTAGTCCATTGTTGAGTGTAAAGCACATCTGCTAGACTACAAGCAATGCAACTCGAAAATGGAGGGGTATTGATTACAAATTGTTTTTCAGGAATGATTTCAAGAAGATCTTGATCTCCAAGAAAGGTCAGTGGAGGCATGATGGCAGACAGAGTTTGACACTTAAGGCTTTATAATAGAGAACTTTGAGTATGAGGTTGTTTGATAGGAAGACTAGATTTTATACATGTAAGTGGGTAGGATGAGTTGTACCTAGTCTAGGAAAATCATGGATCAGTACTAAAGGATTTTAATAAGATTTCATAATAGATTATATTGTCAGAGATATGTTATAATTACCAAAGATTCACAATTATGATTGAGGTTACTTTTGAGTGCACGCATGGTTAAGATATTTTTCTTGTAAGACAGGAATATTTCAGATTATTTATTTTCAAATTCATGCATTAGTGTTTAACTATTTAAGATAAAGAAGATCATACCTGACATAGTCTGAATTATGTTATTTTCATATTTTGTACTCAATTCTGACTCTGGACTTCTGATCATCATTTATTCGCTTCTGCTTCCTTCATAGTGGTCTGACGTTGTTATCTTTTATGAATGAATTTCGTTCCGAGCTCTTAATCAGACTCTGCTTACTTCTGAGTGAACTGCTGAGGGTTCTTGGATTCTTCGGGATTTACTTGCATTCTCATTTCTGAAGAGTAGGACTATTTTCTGAATTCTGATATTGGTTTAAGAACTAGAATCAATTGATCCTATTCTTTTTCATGTTCATACAAACTCATCTGATTTTTTAGAATGACCAATCAGAAACTCTGATTTACTCGACAACCTTCCTTAAGGCTTCCTTATTTCCAGAAGGCCATGTAGTCCAAGGCTATAACATGAATCATTGAAGATTATGTGCTGAGAGATTTTGACATCACATAATATCCTCTGACTTGTTTCTTCAAACTGATGCATACCCTTGTTCAGAACCAATTATCATCAAACATGATTACAATAAGAAACACAGTTTGCATGATACACCTTGATTTTACAAAGCTGATTTAACTAGTTTAAGGTTAGTTCATCAAGAATTAACAGCATATCTAGTTCTGATGATATTGTTAACTAATTTCTTCATTCAGAATGACACCAGCAACTTGAATTGATCAAGTACTTGATGAGTCTATGAGAATCCTCTTTCTGAATATTCTTTCAGTTTCTTTATCTTGAATTTCAACATCATAGAACAACAATCTTTCTTCTTTACATGAAGAAGTTCTGAATGAGTTTTTAAACGAGAAAGTCAAGGGTGGACCTAATCCGTTTCTTGAAAACATCTCAAAAACTCATAAAGAATTGATCTTCAGCAAACAAGAATTCTTGTTTTCTGATGATTTAACTTTGAGCAAATACGTGGTTCATCCACACGTATCTTCCAAGATTAGCATTCAACAGATACTACTTCTTATCTGATGAATCTATCTTATCAGTTGATTCTTCAATCTTCAATAAAACTTAAGTGAGGAAGGTTTAGTTGTTTGACGACGGCAGAAACTTCCAGAATCAGTGATTTGTTCAAGTACTCAGATTGATTACAATTTTGTACACAGTCATCTTCTGAACTGTTACAGAAATTATAAGTGGATTTCAATCTTACCCAGAGTATTTCTACGCACTGCACCTGGATCTTTTTCTGAAACTGTTAAGTGTTTGATAAACATCAATAACAGAACCAGAGCTGTGATACCAATTGAAGGTGCGAGAAAGACACAAGAAAGGGGGGTTTGAATTGTGTATTTACTCTTTTGACAACTTTTAATTTCTTGTTATTACGACGCTGTGATAGCATCAGAGTTCGTTGAGAGACTCTGACTTGTGAAGTAACATTCAGACTTACCTTGCATGAATCGTAAGAACCAACGAGAGTCTGAACGCTGTGCGCATCATTCAGAACTTGCAGAGCGGAAGCTTATCAGAGTTGCCAGGTTCTGACTTGCTTATGTAAGGTTCTGATATTTAATATAGAAACATAAACAAAAACATCAAGCATAAGAGTAAAGGACACACGATATATCCTGGTTCACCATAAAGGCTAATCTAGTCCACCCTCCTCAGGTGATTTCGCCTTGAACACAAGGTCTTAATCCACTATAATCAATCTCGATTACACATGCACGGGCAACCATGACTTACGTCAATGTCATCTCAAGTACCCAGATCATCACATGATCCCTTGAGGCATCTCTCTCAGTGAACTGTTCAGGGATCCAATCAGGATATAACGTTCACTGGAGGAATCACAATGAGTTCCATCAGGGATCCCATAAGAGTCTAATCAACATATGATCCTCTTTGAGATATGACTATCATTGACCCAACGTTACAAGATCTTCTAAGATCTCTAGCCAGGATTTCATGATGACCAGCAGCCACCGTCTCCCCAAGTATTTCGATCAACCCGTGATCTACTTGAGGATTCCATCAACAGTGACCCGTTCATGGATCCAATCAGGATATAACATCCACTGGAGGAATCTCAATTCTTAAGTTAAATTGACAGACTAGAGATGAGTGTGGTGCTTCCTTATAAGCAGATTCTCCTAAGTTTAAGTACAAAGAACACACAAGTGTTCGAGCAAGATATGAGCAACAACTCCTTGCCTATTCTAAGAAACTACAAAGATGTATAATGATTTGACAATGGTTGACATCTTGTAGATCTTCTTCTTCTTCGTCTTCTTGGGTGAACAAACTTTGAGCAACAACTCCTTGCTTCAGATCTTCAATGTAGCGCTGACGAGAAGGTGGTTGATGACTTGACTGATTTGCAATGTTGTCTTCTTCATCAAAAGCTTCTGTACCAATTCATTGTTGTTGTGTTGAATGATGATCTTTAAGCTTCAACAATAATGGTCATGTGTAAATTGATGACAGCTTTGGATATTCTAAGTGTTACAATGAGAACACATAGTAACTTTGCATATTATCAATTACGCTCATTTGGATGTTGCTTGTTGGATCTGATAACTTCTATGAATATGATCTGCACACAACACACGTTAGAATATAAAATGGTTATTTCACAAATACGTATTGTTATCATCAAAACATAGATTGACTTGTAGAGACAACTCTTGCTCTCACAATCCATAGATCTTCTTTGGCAGGTTTAAATACTTTCTGGTGTTTATCTATTATGGGTTGGGAAAATTTCTCTTTTGGGAATGTTGAGAGAGTGTTTTTGTTGTTTTTGGTAAGGTACTGGACCTAAAGTTTTTATATGTGTGTTCGCTAAGATTTCTCAATATTATGCCTGCGTATTCCCATAAAGATAACAAGGAAATCAGAGCAATCGTAGTTCCTCCTATTCTATGGGAGGAAAGATGTTTGGTGTCTTGTTCAAAGCCCAAGATTAAAGCTAGATGAGTATTTGTGTCTTGTTCAAAGCCCAAGATTGAAGCTAAAGGGGTATTTGAGAGAGAATTTGTCATCTCTAAAGAGAGATATCTCACCTGTTCATCACAGTTGTTGGGTAATCGATTATAAAGGGGAATTACTTTAACTGGAATGTATGGAATCCAGCAATGCCATAATTTCCTTTATAAGGGAGATGTCCTGAAGGAATAAACTTTAACTCAGTGTAGAGCAATGCCATTTTTCCTTAGAAGTCTTCCATGCTAAGAGAGGGACATTGGCTTGGGTGTAAATAATCCAGAGGCTTGCCACTTACAGCAATTAGATGAAAGGGGTAGTTTACCAGGATAAAAGGGGGACCACAACTTGGATTTTTTGAATCAACAAGTGTGCCACTTACAGCAGTTATCTGGGATTGGGTTTTTTTATTATTTGTTTTGATGTGTGATGTACAGAGAAATGCCTTCCTACAGAG
The DNA here is from genome assembly GCA_022829125.1 of Lathyrus tuberosus. Lineage (NCBI taxonomy): Eukaryota > Viridiplantae > Streptophyta > Magnoliopsida > Fabales > Fabaceae > Lathyrus > Lathyrus tuberosus. The sequence goes on from JALAZF010000091.1 coordinate 11,264,029, forward strand.
AGAACTTTTGATTTCCTCAGAGGGGATGTTGATTTTTGTGTGCCTTGATCAAAGCCCAAGGTTGAAGCTAAAAGGTTGATTCCACAATGGAGTTTTATATCTGTCTTGCACAAAGCCCAAGATTGAGGCTGAAAAGAGATTGACTCTTTCGGGGAAAGTTTTGTCTGTCTTGTACAAAGCCCAAGATTGAGGCTAAAAGAATTGACTCCAATGGGGAGAGCTTTTATCTGTCTTGTACAAAGCCCAAGTTTGAGGAAAAGAGGTTGATTGACTCAGCTGGAGAATATGATCTGTCTTGTACAAAGCCCAAGATTGAGGCTAACTTTGTTGAGGAAAAATCATTATACAAAGCCTAAGAGGAGGCTGGTTGGGGAATTTCTTATATGAAGCCTAAGAGGAGGCTGACTTCTACTAAGGATTATTAAGATCCAGAGACAGATCTAAATTGGGGAATCAACTCTTGCTGAGGATTGAATAAGAGTTTACAATATCAGATGCCCTGAGGTTCTGATTCTATTAAGGTTTTATTGATGGTAAAGGTTTAAACCTTGAGTATGAAAACCTATGGAGGTTTCAAACTCTGCTGGAAATTAATGAAGTGATCAGGGTTTTTCCTGTGCTTTTAAGAAACTTGAGGGTTTCTTTGAGATCCAAGAGGAGATGAGACTTTCCAAGCCTACTGATATGAAGAGGTTGACTATTAGTTGGAGAATGATCTTTGTATGATGCCCAAGAGGAGGCTGATGTTTTAAGGGATGAGAATCAACCCTAAACTGGTCTGATGTTTTGGAATTCTGACTCTCTGGAGGATTGAACTAGTAAAGATGACTAAGTTCTGTCCTATACCTGTAGGAGGTCTTTGGGTCCTTCTACCAAGCCCAATAGGAGGCTGAGAACTTCTAAGAAGCCTGAGGGTCCTTGTACAAAGCCCAAGAGGAGGCTGAGTGTGCTTTTAGGAAGCCTGTGGGTCCAAACCTGAGAAAAGTTCAAGAAAGGTTTCACCGGGAATAATCCTTTCCTTAGTGAACAATTCTAGGGTTTGAAGAAATTCAAAAGAGGTTACACCGGGAATTAGTCCTCTTTGGGGAAATGAATTTCTTGTACACACATTTCTAAGTTGTGACAGTCTTGAGAAAAGTTTAATCGGGAATAATGCCTTTCTCTGTTCCATATTGTATAAGTCCAAGAGGAGGCAAGACTGTATCTGGAATTTCCTATGGGGAACTAGTTTTGACTGTATTAAAAGAGTAACCAGTGGTTTGGTCTAGACCTAGCCCTAATTGCTGGGGAAAACTCTAAGCAGGTATATGCAAGCATATATATATATATATATACACAGATGAAATATATAAACAAGTATGTGTTGAAAAGATAGTGGAACTTACAGTTGAGCAAGCCCAAGCATAGCAACTACAGCTGTATGGTTAGTTATTCAAGAAATTGAAGAAAGTTTTGATAATAACTTTGAAGTTGAATCTAAATAAAAAATAAAGTTGTTTTATAGGAAGTTTGGGGCTTATACTTTAGAAGAGGCCCAGATGAATTCTTTAAAAAAGACGATAATCGTGTCGCAGTTTTGAAAATCATAGAGGGACTTATACAATGGCTGAGGCACAAATTATTGTATTTACAAGAAGGATTGGTTTTACACTCTATTAGAGGCCCAAAAGTGATTGAGAAGAAGAAAGATGGGGCTTACAACACAAGGGAAGGCCGAGATGAAAAACAACGATCGCACCGTTATTTTGAAAATTGTTCCGGGACTTATACAAATGACTAAGGCCTAAATTATTTATGTACAAAGGGGGTTGGGTCTTACACTCTATTAGAGGCCCAAAATTGTTTGAAAAGGAAGAAAAATGGGACTTACAACTCAAGGGGAGGCCCAGATGATTTTTGCTTTGAGAATGGCGATCGTGCCGAGATTTTTAAAATCGTATCGGGACTTATACAATGACTGAGACCCAAATCAAATATATACAAAGGGATGGGACTTACACTCTATCAAGAGGCCCAAAAGTGTTTCAAGTGAAGTTTGAAAAATTAAAATTGAGGGAAACCCTAATTTTAATTAATATAATATTATTTTCAAAGGAAATTAAATATCAAATATCAAATATATTTAAAAACAAGTTTTCAACTTTGAAAAATATTTTGAAAAATCATTTTTAATCACATGACAACTTGGAATTCATTTGAATTTGAAAAAACCAAGGTGGAAATTTAATTTTAAAATGTTTAAAAATAAATAAAATGAAATTATTTACAAAAATTCAAACTATATTAAATAAATAATATAAATTCAATTTTTTGTGGAATAAAATATTTTAACATTTTTGTGAATTTTCAAAAAAAGAATCAATAAAAAATAATTAAAATTGAGAGAGAAATTAATTTTGAGATTAATTAATAAAATCATGAAAAATATGAAGAAAAAAATGACAAAATGAGAGGAAAATAAAAATGGTCTGGGTGGGTGTTGAACTCACACCCTCCAAATAAACACACATGCGCACTACCACTGGGGTGGTGATACATCCGTGTATCAAAACCACCCCATAAACATATATGGGTGGCCTAAATTTCAGGTCAGGCCAAGACAAAAACTAAGTTTTGAGTGATTTGCAAGAATGATCATATCTCCCTTATTTCTCCATGAAACTGGACAAAATTTAGATGGATCCTACCTAGAATTTCATGAGGAATCCAATGGTGGTCTTAGAATTTTCTAAAGATGCTTCTATTTTAAAATCCGATAGTGGTTTCAAAATAGGCCAAGATTTGCAAGTTCTATGATGTCTCATCATAGAAGCAACAATAGCATGGTAAATTGGTTCAAACACAACACATATGATATATGTGACATGTTCATGATCAATGGACATCAAAGCAATGCATATTTTAAAGAGTTCAAGTTGTTATGCACTTACCTCTTGAAGCTCCTTGTGCTAACTTTCAAGATGCTTATGCCAGAAGTAATCCAATGCTTTAGACACTCTTGATTGATCCCTTAGAAGCTTTTAGGATGATCAAAACCAGCTGGAAACCTCAGGAACAAGAATTGGCTCTTTCTTGCAAAAGTGGCAAAAGTGACCAAAATGGTAACTCACTCAAATGGTGTTACAGTTGAGGGAAACCTGTTGGGACAGTTTGAGGATGATATTTGGGGAGTATTTGAAGGGTTAGCTGGTCCTGAAAGTGATTGGATCAAGACATGGCTTGAAAAATGCAGAAAACTCAAAATTTGAGGTTTAGGAGGTTGACTTTCTGATTTTTGATGTTGTACAATACGGATGAAGGTTTGAACACCTCCAATGGATGATTTATGATGTGTTTGGATGGTTATTTGAGTGGTTTTTGCTCTGGTTTCAAGAATTCCCAAATTGTTCCAATGTGTCTTGAAATTGAAGTAAAAGAGGGTGAGTGAGAAAATAAGGCTTTGGGATTGTTTTGGTGTGGTTTGAAACATTAGAAATGACCTCTATTTATAGGAGATGGGTTTTGTTTTTTAAGGAATAATGAATGGCAACTGGTTCACTCTATTATCCAATGGATATACCCATGTATCACTTTCTTAAATGCCAAGGTACCAAGTCTTCACTTGGCCATTGACTTGAGCTGGTCTTGGTAGCTCTAGATCTTCTGATTTTTGCAATAACCTTGACTCAATTGGACTGATATGTTCAGGTTCATAACAGCTCTAAGTTCCACATCAATGCTAAATGACAAAGTTGAAGTTTTTGGAATTGAAACTTGAATGATCACATGCCAAAGGATAGGATCCTTGACTCAATGGTCCAAGCTTGAAAATATCAAGTGAGTCATCAAGATTCCCTCTGATCTTGGAAGAGGACAAAGCTTGCAAGATGACAGAATTTGAAATGGAAATCGTATGGCACAAGAAATGCACCAAATCTACCTTGAAAACCAGTTTGAGCAAGGCATGTTGTGAGATCCATAACTCCTTGATCAAGTTGAATTAATGGGAGTTCTTGTACTCTTTGGAAAGCTCTCATGACATACTTTAACTTTGATGTCCACCAATGGACCTGGTTTAATTTGGATCTTAATGAAAAATGGTCCAAAAGTTGGTGAAAAACCTAGACAGATTATGTCTAAAAAAAATTCTAAGTATTGGAAAAAGTGGTCATTTTCATGTTTTTGTGATTTTGAATACTCCATAACTCAAAATCCATGAGGATTTGAAATCTCTTGTAGTTGACACTTTTGAAGTATGTCATATGAACTTTCATTTGAGCTTTGAATGGAAGAAAAAGGCCTTAGGGTTTAGGAGTTATGACCTTGCAAAGTCGGTACCAAATCCATTTTGTTCCATAACTTAGAAAAAATTAAGTTTCCTATTGTTGTACCCCAAATTTTACCCTTAGATCCATTAATCTTTTGCATGTCATCTTAGGTCAATCATGTTGCATAGCTAACCCTTCTGCCAGGTTTTGTTTTTGTTTCATTTGTGAATCAGGTTTTATCTTAAGAAGATTCAAGAGTTGATCAATCAAGATTTTGGATGGAGCATTGAATCAAGCAAGTTTCTCATGTTCAAAGAGGCATCTCTATAACCCTCTCCATAACAATTTTTCTATCCATTTTATTCACCCTCAATTGTCATTCTTAATTCCAAACCAATTTCAAAAGTCATCTATTAACCAAATTTTTATCCAATTTCATCTCTATTTGTCAATACCCATTCTCCTAAACCATAACCATTTCACTTACCAAAATTCACCTATTATTTATTTTCTTTTCTAAGCCATATCATTTTTATTCTTGCTAACTAAAAAAAGGAGGAGAAAACCAAGCCTTAAAACATTTACTCATAAGCCCACCACCATAGGCCCATCTACGTTGCAATATCATGTTACAAATTGTTGTTGGAAATAAAAGAAACCATCTGATAATGACCAATAGGAATCATGCAAGATGGCTTTGACTTTTCAACTCTATCCCTTTAGCCAATGAGAGGATGTCGTGTGGTTTAACATGAAACAAAGTAATGGAAACAATTTCTTCTCCTTTGTCGTGTCTTCGTGTTTCAGAAGAGAAGAAGAAATTCAAGGCCAATCGTATCAAACTTATCCTAAACCACTTCTACAACCCAATTCTTGGCGCGTTAATTCACTTTTGAAATCTCCAAATTATTTCCCGTTTGAGCTTTCATTGCTTTGATTCAGTAAAAGTTGTTCTGAAGAGTTACTCAGTTCAGAATAGGGACTGCCTTCGCCTGCAGAGATCTTTGTGCAATCCCAACCATTGCCTCATTTGATACCCATTCTTATGACAACAAAGAAAGAGGTTTCAAGCAACACACGGAATCATGAAATTTGCCCTGCACCTCTGAGGTTTTTGTGCAGCAGGGGAAGTGCGCTTGTCTCCAAGAAATTAACCAAATTTGAATTTAAAAGGAGACGTTGCAAACCCTATTTTTTTGCTCAGCATACCATGTGTTTGTCCATTGGTCTCAAAGAACCAAAGCCCATCTGCTCATTCTATAAAAGGAGACCATCTCAACACTTAAACTCACCAACAATTTTCACAAAATACTCAATTAGTCTCTGAGTTCTAAGCTTCACGAGCAAGAAAGGAGAAGGTTTGCTTTGGAGATCCCTTGATAGTTCAGAAGTAGAGCATTCGGCACACTTGAAGGTGCAGTGGACATTACTCCACTTGGTAACTATTCTTTTCCTTTCAATGTTCATGCTCAACTGATATCATCATATCATGTCTCAATCTTAACTATTATAATGTGCATTATGTTGTTCTTTTATACATCTATGGCTTGCTAATATGTGTCTGAATCTGCTTAACTGTTTTTCCATGGCTTGATATCATGAAGTAAGTTTGGTTTCATTGGCTTTGTTGATGTGTTGAGATAAACATGTATGCTGCCCCTTTGTTTTAAGTTATTATGCCTGAGATATCACCATGTTGATAATGCTTTGGTTTTGTTCATTGACTGGCTGTAAGTTTACAAGGTTTCATTTTGGGTGTTATACTGTCAAATTTAGATGGATAGAAGTGCTAACCTTCCTATATGTGTCTTGATGTTTGGATGAGTTGAGATCCTTGAGTTTCAGTTCCATACTTATTTCTGATATGCTCATAAGTTTTATGGTGGATAAACCTATATATCACTTTTGTTGGCGTGTTTAATGTTTGACTGAATGTTGTTAAGTTATTTTCATTAAAATAGCACTGGTTTTCTTTTTCTGTCATCATCAATGGATGATCATCTTGTATACCTAAGCTCATAGCCATGATTTGTATCCAAAAATGGCCTAAGTGTTATTGCTTTGAAACTTTTTTTGTCATACTCTGTCACAGAGGTTACCTTTTGGTATTCTTGTATTTAACTACATTCTGATATGCACTTTCTGTCCATGGCATGATCTTTATTTTCTTGACTTATGTGCTCAAGTGTTTGAATTGCTAAAAATACACAACTGGTTATGCTTGTTGATTGACCTTTTGATTAACTTGAACTTGTTTCTTTTTTTCTAGCCTAAGTTTTGTTGTTCTAACCATGTACTTATAAGCAGTTCACCATTTGTTTGAATTTGTGTACTATGTTATGCTTTGGCTATCTATTTATATGCCTAAAAATTGATACATCTAACTGCTGAATGCATGCTGAATGTTTACTTGTTGTGTTCAACTTGCTGATATGATAAGTTTAAGGTATCCTCCCAAGCATGTTCATTATTGTTCCACCAGTATTTTGGTCCATAATGTGGCATGTTTATTTTGCTGTCATTGTGATTTGTGACCAATTTGTGAATCTAGGATCCATGTTATATATGCCTTGCTATGCTTAACTGTTTGTCCATATGCCACTGCTGACAGTTTGGTATCTCCAATTTATATACAAGCTTTTAAAGTGCCAAGTATGATGTGTGTTTGTCTGCCATGTAACTTTGCCTTAAGTAAGAACTGGTTTTGATTCATGCCTCTAAATTTGTTTTTTTATGTCCATTGAATGTTAGTTTTTACCATGCCTTGCCACTACCTGTTTTGAATGGTATTACTTAAATGAACTTGTTACTATGTTGTCATGCCTTATGTTTTGTTTCGCTTTGAATACATGTGGCCCTTGACCATCATGATGTTTTGTTTGTGTATTTATCTTTGTAAACATGACTGACCTTCCTTATATCAACATGATGAGTGTGTAGCCTTTTGTGTATGCTTGTATCTGATATTCATGCTTAGCTGTTATTTGATTTGGGATGTCACTGTCACTATATGTTTACAATTTCTGTTTGAATCTATGTTTTATGCAACATTGTGTATCTAAAATGCCATGAACATGTAGCATAACTTATCTTTGCCTTTGCCATAAGCTATCAATCAATGTTGAACCTTGCTTTTATGATTATGCCTCACAGCTTTCCTCCTGAATTTATGTTTATGTTATCATACTGTTTCCATCTATTTGAACTATCATTTGACTATCATTTTTGGCACATCTCTATCCATGCTATATTGTTGTTTTAAACCAATGTGATTTGTGTGTTTACCTCATAATGATACATTACCAACTCTTGCCATGCTGTTTGTTTGAGTTAATGTATTTTGTATGCCTATGACTGATGAATGAGCATACTCCTGTTGCATTTCTAACCATGCCATGCCCTAACCAAGTTGCTCCTAGGACAAACAACCTTAGACAGATTTGTGAATCTACTGAGCTCCTTGTTAGATGCCATTTCCCTTGATTGTCTTCTAAATGTCATGCTTAATCTGAACCAATTTGGTATGTTGATATCTTCTAAAGGCCAGTGCATTGAGCTTTGCTAAATCTTTCGTGTTTTATATGCCTTATGTTGTCTTTTCTTTGATGTGTTGCTGCAATCATGCTTATTCTGAACTTCTATATTGAATGATGTCATTGTTGAGTTTCAATACCTGAAATAACATGCTCTATTCTACTGACATGTTTGAGTTGTTGTTGAACATTAAAACATGCTATCAAAACTGTCTGCATCATGCTTGACCATATATTTGTCTGATATACCATCATGCTATTGTCATCTGATACTTTGAATGGTTGGTGCTGCTATTATGTAATTTTTCTTTCCTTGCCATACTGAATTGCTTAGTCCATATGATTGTTTATTTAGTTGCATCCAAGTCGTGTCCTGTCATGGATTCCATTCGAGTGTGTAATGTGTTTGTTGAATCTTTGTGCAATACATGTGCTTGAATCTGTTATACTTTATGTTCATAGCTGTTGCATTACTTTGATGTGTGTTTGCATTACCAAAGTAGGAACTTGCTTGGATGTTGACTGTAACGCCCCAGTTTTGTCAGTTTTTATTTATTTGAGTCATTTTGAGTATTTTATTATTATATTATTTTATTTCTGACTTTTATGTGAAAATATGTTATTTTTCGTCGTGAATATATTTTATCGCGTTTTGGGAACATTTGCGAGATGTTTGAGTGTAGGGGTATTTTAGGCATTTAGATTTATTTTGTTAAGTCAGAATATAATAGAAAATAGAAAGAGAGAAAAAATAGTAAGAAAAAGAAGAGAATGAGAAAAGAAGAGGAGAAGAGAAGAAAAAGAGAGAATTTGAGAAAACTTGGAAATCAATCAACCGACTTTCTAGAACACGATTAAATCGGGTAAGGGTGTGAAACTCGATTATCTTATGCTTGTGTATGATTATGTATGTATGTGTTTGCATATGCTATGGTCTTTCTCTAGTTTTGGATTCTAGGTTGAAATGAGAAATATAATGTGATATCGATGATTTCACGGTCGAAAATTGGTGTAAACGTAGTAGAATACTTGTTACCATGATTGAGTTATGTTCTAATTGTTATAGGTTGGTTTGGAAATGTTTTGGTTGAGAAAATATCATTTTTGGATGAACTGGTGCGATGCTGGGTTTTACTGAAATCGCAGGTTCGCACTGCGAATGGCCAGCGAAGGAGTGGCGAGCGTTCGCGTGAGGTTCGCACTGCGAACGTTGTATTATTTTTCATTCTGCCACTGTTCGCTGGAGGATTCGCATTGCGAATGGGGTAGCGAGCATTCGCTGGATGGTTCGCACTGCGAACGTTGGGAATTTTCTAGGCTATTTTTCATTCTGCCACTGTTCGCTAGGACATTCGCACTGCGAATGGAGAAGCGAAGGACTCGCTAGGAGCTTCGCGCTGCGAACATGACAGTTTATTCTAATTTGTTTTCCTTATAACTTTTGATCCGTGAGTCGGTTTGAGGCGTGGTTTGATGCGTTAGAAAGCTTATAAAATGTACTTTATTATGATGATGGTTTTGGAGATTGTTAGCCGATTAAATTATGTCGGGAATTAGAAAATGTGTTGTTTTGTTGTCGACTTTTGTCGTTTAATTGGGTGAACTTGGTGTGTATGTGCAATATGCTGTTGGTGTGGATATTGTATGACTTGTGTACTGTTGAGTGATGAAATTGCATGAAATACATATTGTGATGATGGTTGGTGGCCTTACGGCAAGAAAATGCGATGTATGGTAATTGTTGATATATGCATGATTATGGATGTGTATATGTGTGCATATTAAATGTCATGAGTCCTTGTATGCCAAGCATCATGATATGCATTGTTGTGACGTCCTGAGTGACGGATGGATTCCAGAGGGAATCTGCTATAACATCGTGAGCCTTAAAAATAAGAGGTATGAATCGCCTTAAAAATAAGTGGACTGAAAGCGATGGTTATAGACGATCGTGTGCCCATGTGGGGTGTGAGCGATTGGGTCGTGTGCCCGTGTGGGGTGTGAGCGATCCATAAACGTCGTGTGCCCGTGTGGGGTGTGAGCGACGGGGAACATCGTATGCCCGACGGGGAGTTACAGTGATGTAACAAGCGATGATTCCAGCAGAGTTCCTAAGTGAACTAGTGATGAGAAACATTGGAAGTTGGTACCGCATGTGCATATGCATAGAGTCGTTGTGTCGGTCTCTTGCATTTGCATAAATCATTAATGGTGTGTTTATGTGTGGAATTGTGGATAAAATTGATAAATTGATATATGTATATGTGTTGGTGATACTTGTATTGTGCATGGTTGGTATACTTTGGTGATGGAATTATGAAATACACATTGTGTTGTTTTGTGTTTGAATTCTGGGGTGCGTTGTGGTGAGAACCGTATATATGTGTATTTTTTTTTTGTGTTATAGATAATTGTATGCAATTATATTATGATTGTTTTTCTCACCCTTCTGTTGTTTTATAATGCTCTATGAGGCATTGCAGATTAGATGCTGGAGGTCTTTTTGTGAAGCTTAGGACTTCATTCTTTTGTCGGTCGGCTCTGATATGTGACACCGGGTAGTTAGGGAGGTCGTTTGTGATTATTTTGTACTATGTATATGTATCTTTTGGATTGTACATGTATGACTTGATGTATGACAAAAATTCAAGATATATATATATATATATATATATATATATATATATATATATGTTGATATTCAGTTACGGATTTTCCATTTTTATTTTGTTTCTAAATTGTGGGTGTAATACTACCTGAATGGTTGCATATCTGTATGAGCAGGTGTTGTATGTTTGTTTCAATTTGATGTGACCCCTCGGTCTATGCTGTGAATTTCTAAATATACTCTGATGAAATTTTGAATTTTCTTTTACTGCTTTTATTTAATTGGGGGTATAGATTGGGGGTGTTACATTAAGTGGTATCAGAGCCAGTTCGTGTCTGTTGTGTCAGTCCTTGTCGGTGTTGGCGTTTGGAGTGGGCTGTTTGTTTAACCATAGTTTCTGTTATTGGAAATGAACAGAATATGGTTGGTAGGAATGACGCTGCTTTGGCTGCTACGATGCAAGCTATGGCTCGGGCTGTGCAGGGTGCACCTAATGCTGCAGGTAATGATGAGTTCAGGAAGAACAAACCGCCTGTCTTCAAAGGAAGATATGATCCTGATGGTGCTCAGAGTTGGCTGAAAGAGATTGAGAGGATTTTCCGAGTTATGGATTGTGCTGAGGATCAGAAGGTGAGACTGGGTACTCACATGTTACTGGAAGAAGCTGATGATTGGTGGGTTAGTACACGTCATGTGTTGGAAGCTGCAGAGGAGGAGATTACTTGGGTTGTGTTTAGCATTGAGTTTCTGAGGAGGTATTTTCCTGAAGATGTAAGAGGAAAGAAGGAAATTGAGTTCTTGGAGTTAAAACAAGGTAATATGTGTGTTGTTGATTATACTGCTAAGTTTGTGGAACTTGTGCAATTCTATCCTCATTATGCTGAAGCGACCGCGGAATTTTCTAAGTGTGTAAAGTTTGAGAACGGATTGTGTCCTGAGATAAAGCAGGCAATTGGTTATCAAAGGATTTGGAGGTTTTCTGATTTGGTGGATTGTTGTAGGATCTATGAGGAGGATAGTAAGGCTCGTTCTACGCACTATAAGAGTGTGAGCGAGAGAAAAGGGAAGCAACAGTTTCGTGGTGGTCCGTATGTAACACCAGCTGATAAGGGTAAACAAAGGGGGAATTTTGAGAGAAGGTCAAGTGGAGGAGGAATGTCTGGTCCTCTGAGGTGTTATAAATGTGGTGAGTTGGGGCATCGTCAGTTTGAGTGCAGGAAAGATATGAGGAAGTGTACTAATTGTGGAGGTTTAGGACATGTTGCAGCTGATTGTGCAAGGAAGAATGTGGTGAAGTGTTTCAACTGTGGTGAACCTGGTCATATTAGTACGAAGTGTTCGAAACCGAAGCAAGCTCCAGCTGGTGGGAAAGTTTTTGCATTAGCGGGAACTCAGACTTCCAGTGCAGACCGTCTGATCAGAGGTACTTATTTTATTAATAGTACTCCTTTAGTTGCTATTATTGATACTGGAGCGACTCATTCGTTTATTTCGTCTGAGTGCGCTAAGCATTTGAATCTTGTGTTGTTTTCGATGGGTGGTGAGATGGTTATTGATACTCCAGCAATGGGGTCAGTAACTACTTCTTTGGCTTGTTTGATTTGTCCTTTGACCATTTATGGTAAAGACTTTGAAATGGATTTAGTGTGTTTGCCATTGGAGGGTTTAGATGTGGTTCTGGGAATGAATTGGTTGCAGTTCAATAGGGTTCATATTTATTGTTATCATAAGCTGGTAAGGTTTCCTTCTCTTGAGGAAGACGAAGACTCGAGTTTCTTATCTACCAAAGAGTTGAAGAGACTTTTGGCGGATGAAGCTCAGTTGTTCGGGTTGTTTGCATCTTTGACCGTGGATAGTCAAGTTTCACTTGATGTGTTTCCTGTTGTGTGTGAGTTTCCAGAAGTGTTTCTCGAGGATATTTCAGACTTGCCGCCAGAGAGAGAGGTGGAGTTTTCTATAGATCTAGTTCCTGGTACTAGACCTGTTTCTATGGCACCTTATCGTATGTCGACATCTGAGTTGGTTGAGTTGAAGAAACAGTTGAATGAATTGTTGGAAAAGAGGTTTGTAAGACCAAGCGTTTCTCCTTGGGGTGCTCCAGTTTTATTGGTGAAAAGAAAGACGAAAGTATGCGATTGTGTATTGATTATCGCCAGTTAAATAAGGTGACGATTAAGAATAAGTATCCTCTTCCGAGAATTGATGATTTGATGGATCAGTTGGTTGGTGCTTGTGTGTTCAGTAAGATTGACTTAAGGTCGGGATATCATCAGATTAGGGTGAAAGAGGAAGATATTCAGAAGACGGCTTTTAGGACACGTTATGGTCATTATGAATATTCTGTGATGCCATTCGGGGTTTCTAATGCACCAGGTGTGTTTATGGACTACATGAATCGTATTTTTCACGAGCATTTGGATCGATTTGTTGTTGTGTTTATTGATGACATTTTGATTTATTCTAAGTCTCGGGAGGAGCACGCGGAGCATTTGCGTCTTGTTTTGTAGGTTTTGAAAGAAAGGAAGCTTTTTGCCAAATTGTCTAAGTGTGAATTCTGGTTGTCGGAAGTGAGTTTTCTTGGACACGTAATTTCAGGTAATGGTATTTCTGTGGATCCATCTAAAGTAGAAGCAGTTCTACAATGGGAGGCTCCGAGATCTGTTACTGAAATTTGAAGCTTTTTGGGTTTGGCTGGATATTATCGAAGGTTTATTGAAGGATTTTCTAAGCTAGCACTTCCTTTGACCCAGTTGACTTGTAAAGGGCAAGCGTTCATTTGAGATATTCGGTGCGAGGAAAGTTTTAATGAGCTGAAGAGAAGATTGACGACAGCTCCGATTTTGATTTTGCCGAATCCTAATGAACCATTTGTGGTGTATTGTGATGCGTCTTTGATTGGTCTAGGTGGTGTTCTGATGCAAGACGGTAAGGTCGTGGCGTATGCTTCGAGGCAGTTGAGAGTGCATGAGAAGAATTATCCTACTCATGATCTTGAACTAGCGGCTGTAGTTTTTGTGTTGAAGATTTGGAGGCATTATCTCTACGGTGCAAGATTTGAAGTCTTTAGTGATCATAAAAGTTTGAAATATTTGTGTGATCAGAAGGAGTTAAATATGAGGCAACGAAGATGGCTGGAATTTTTTAAGGACTGCGACTTTGGCTTGAATTACCATCCTGGTAAAGCTAATGTGGTAGCCGATGCGTTGAGTCGGAAATCGTTGCATATGTCCGCTTTAATGGTTAAGGAGTGGGAACTTTTGGAATCGTTTAGAGATTTGAGTTTGGTTTGTGATGTGACGTCGGATAGCGTAAGGCTTGGAATGCTAACGATTACTAATGATTTTCTGATGACGGTAAGTGAGAAGCAGAAGTTGGATGTGAAATTAGTGGATTTGATGTTGGTTGGCGGAAAAGATGCGAGTGGTGATTTTCAAGTGGATATTAATGGTATTTTGAAGTTCCGAGGTTGAATTTGTATTCCTGATGATGTGGAGTTGAAAAAGATGATTTTGGAGGAGGGACACCGGAGTAATTTGAGTATACATCCGGGAGCGAATAAGATGTACCAAGATTTGAAGAAGATTTTCTGGTGGTCTGGTTTGAAAAGAGATGTGGCTCAGTTTGTGTATGCATGTTTGACTTGTCAGAAATCAAAGGTGGAACATCTGAGGCCTAGTGGTTTGTTGCAACCGTTGGATATTCTGGAGTGGAAGTGGGATAGCATTTCCATGGATTTTGTGACAGGGTTGCCAAATACACAACGAGGGCATAATGCTATTTTGGTGGTTGTTGATAGGCTGACTAAATCGGCTCATTTTATTTCGATTGACATCAGTTTTACTTTGGAGAGGTTGGATGAGATTTACATCAGTGTGATTGTGAAGTTGCATGGGGTTCCGTTGAGTATTATTTCTGATCGAGATCCGAGGTTTACCTCGAGATTTTGGGAAAGTTTACAGAAGGCGTTGGGTTCTAAATTGAGATTGAGTTCGGCTTATCATCCACAGATGGATGGACAGACGGAGAGAACGATTCAGTCTTTGGAAGATTTGTTGAGAGCTTGTGTTCTTGAACAAGGTGGTGCGTGGGATAGTTATCTTGCATTGATTTAATTCACGTATAATAACAGTTTCTATTCGAGTATTGGAATGGCACCGTTTGAAGCACTGTATGGATGAAGATGTCGAACACCGTTGTGTTGGCACGAATCAGGTGAGAGTTCAGTAGTTGGACCAGAGTTGGTGCAACAGACTACGAAAAAAGTGAAGATTATTCGCGAGAAAATGAAGGCTTCTCAGAGTAGGCAAAAGAGTTATCATGATCGGAGAAGAAAAGATCTTGAGTTCCAAGAGGGCGATCATGTATTTTTGAGAGTTACGCCGGTAACGGGTGTTGGTCGTGCATTGAAATCGAAGAAACTTACTTCTCGGTTTATTGGTCCTTACCAGATATCCGCGAGAGTGGGTGCTGTGGCTTATAGGGTGGCGTTGCCGCCGAATCTGTCGAATTTGCACGATGTGTTCCATGTTTCGCAGCTTCGGAAGTATGTTCCGGATCCGTCACATGTGATTCCGATGGACGAGGTTGAGGTAAGGGAGAACCTTACGGTTGAGGCATTACCAGTGAGGATTTTGGATCGAGAGTTGAAGAGGTTGTGGGGCAAGGATATTGCACTTGTGAAAGTGGCGTGGGGAGGCGCTGCTGAGGGCAATTTGACTTGGGAGTTGGAGTGTCGGATGCGGGAGTCGTATCCAGACTTGTTCGTCTCAGGTAAGATTTTCGAGGACGAAAATTTCTAAGTGGGGGAGAGTTGTAACGCCCCAGTTTTGTCAGTTTTATTTATTTGAGTCGTTTTGAGTATTTTATTATTATTTTATTTCTGACTTTTATGTGAAAATATGTTATTTTTCGTCGTGAATATATTTTATCGCGTTTTGGGAACATTTGCGAGATGTTTGAGTGTAGGGGTATTTTAGGCATTTAGATTTATTTTGTTAAGTTAAAATATAATAGAAAATAGAAAGAGAGAAAAAATAGTAAGAAAAAGAAGAGAAGGAGAAAAAAAGAGGAGAAGAGAAGAAAAAGAGAGAATTTGAGAAAACTTGGAAATCAATCAACCGACTTTCTAGAACACGATTAAATCGGGTAAGGGTGTGAAACTCGATTATCTTATGCTTGTGTATGATTATGTGTGTATGTGTTTGCATATGCTATGGTCTTTCTCTAGTTTTGGATTCTAGGTTGAAATGAGAAATATAATGTGATATCGATGATTTCACGGTCGAAAATTGGTGTAAACGTAGTAGAATACTTGTTACCATGATTGAGTTATATTCTAATTGTTATAGGTTGGTTTGGAAATGTTTTGGTTGAGAAAATATCATTTTTAGATGAACTGGTGCGATGCTGGGTTTTGCTGAAATCGCAGGTTCGCACTGCGAATGGCCAGCGAAGGAGTGGCGAGCGTTCGCGTGAGGTTCGCACTGCGAACGTTGTATTATTTTTCATTCTGCCACTGTTCGCTGGAGGATTCGCATTGCGAATGGGGTAGTGAGCATTCGCTGGATGGTTCGCACTGCGAACGTTGGGAATTTTCTAGGCTATTTTTCATTCTGCCACTGTTCGCTAGGACATTCGCACTGCGAATGGAGAAGCGAAGGACTCGCTAGGAGCTTCGCACTACGAACATGACAGTTTATTCCAATTTGTTTTCCTTATAACTTTTGATCTGTGAGTCGGTTTGAGGCGTGGTTTGATGCGTTAGAAAGCTTATAAAATGTACTTTATTATGATGATGGTTTTGGAGATTATTGGCCGATTAAATTATGTCGGGAATTAGAAAATGTGTTGTTTTGTTGTCGACTTTTGCCGTTTAATTGTGTGAACTTGGTGTGTATGTGCAATATGCTGTTGGTGTGGATATTGTATGACTTGTGTACTGTTGAGTGATGAAATTGCATGAAATACATATTGTGATGATGGTTGGTGGCCTTACGGCAAGAAACTGCGATGTATGGTAATTGTTGATATATGCATGATTATGGATGTGTATATGTGTGCATATTAAATGTCATGAGTCCTTGTATGCCAAGCATCATGATATGCATTGTTGTGATGTCCTGAGTGACGGATGGATTCCAGAGGGAATCTGCTATAACATCGTGAGCCTTAAAAATAAGAGGTATGAATCGCCTTAAAAATAAGAAGACCGAAAGCGATGGTTATAGACGATCGTGTGCCCATGGTGGGTGTGAGCGATCGGGTCGTGTGCCCGTGTGGGGTGTGAGCGACGGGGAACATCGTATGCCCGACGGGGAGTTACAGTGATGTGACGAGCGATGATTCCAGCAGAGTTCCTGAGTGAACTAGTGATGAGAAACATTGGAAGTCGGTACCGCATGTGCATATGCATAGAGTCGTTGTGTCGGTCTCTTGCATTTGCATAAATCATTAATGGTGTGTTTATGTGTGGAATTGTGGATAAAATTGATAAATTGATATATGTATATGTGTTGGTGATACTTGTATTGTGCATGGTTGGTATACTTTGGTGATGGAATTATGAAATACACATTGTGTTATTTTGTGTTTGAATTTTGGGGTGCGTTGTGGTGAGAACCGTATATATGTATATTTTTTTTGTGTTATAGATAATTGTATGCAATTATATTATGATTGTTTTTCTCACCCTTCTGCTGTTTTATAATGCTCTATGAGGCATTGCAGATTAGACGCTTGAGGTCTTTTTGTGAAGCTTAGGACTTCATTCTTTTGTCGGTCGGCTCTGATATGTGACACCGGGTAGTTAGGGAGGCCGTTTGTGATTATTTTGTACTATGTATATGTATCTTTTGGATTGTACATGTATGACTTGATGTATGACAAACTTTCAAGATATATATATATATATATATATATATATATATATATATATATATATATATATATATTGATATTCAATTACGGATTTTCCGCTTTTATTCTGTTTCTGAATTGTGGGTGTTATACTACCTGAATGGTTGCATATCTGTATGAGCAGATGTTGTATGTTTGTTTCAATTTGATGTGACCCCTCGGTCTATGCTGTGAATTTCTAAATATACTCTGATGAAATTTTGAATTTTCTTTTACTGCTTTTGTTTAATTTGGGGTGTTACATTGGCTTGTATGTTTTGGCATTGTTTAATATTCCATCTGTTTGTTAATTCATGTGATGTTGAGGATTTGATCTAATGCTTCTGCCCTTGCTTATTGATATTTGTCTGCGTGTTGCTTTGTTTGAGCTGGTCGTGGTATGGATTTGTTTGCCTTGCTTAATTTTGATTATTTGCACGCGCAAGGTTTATATATTTATTAAGATGTGTTTATTACCGGATGTAACAGCCACCCCAGTGGCAAGCACACACATGCACATGCGCCTTTGACCCTTAGGACTGGGGTTCGAATCCCCCTCGCCCCAGTCCTTTTATTTTATTTTTCAAATTTCGCTTCCTTTATATATATATATATATATATATATATATATATATATATATATATATATGAAGATATTCATAAGACGGCTTTTAGGACACGTTATGGTCATTATGAATATTCTGTGATGCCATTCGGGGTTTCTAATGCACCAGGTGTGTTTATGGAGTACATGAATCGTATTTTTCACGAGCATTTGGATCGATTTGTTGTTGTGTTTATTGATGACATTTTGATTTATTCTAAGTCTCGGGAGGAGCACGCGGAGCATTTGCGTCTTGTTTTGTAGGTTTTGAAAGAAAGGAAGCTTTTTGCTAAATTGTCTAAGTGTGAATTCTGGTTGTCGGAAGTGAGTTTTCTTGGACACGTAATTTCAGGTAATGGTATTTCTGTGGATCCATCTAAAGTAGAAGCAGTTCTACAATGGGAGGCTCCGAGATCTGTTACTGAAATTTGAAGCTTTTTGGGTTTGGCTGGATATTATCGAAGGTTTATTGAAGGATTTTCTAAGCTAGCACTTCCTTTGACCCAGTTGACTTGTAAAGGGCAAGCGTTCATTTGAGATATTCGGTGCGAGGAAAGTTTTAATGAGCTGAAGAGAAGATTGACGACAGCTCCGATTTTGATTTTGCCGAATCCTAATGAACCATTTGTGGTGTATTGTGATGCGTCTTTGATTGGTCTAGGTGGTGTTCTGATGCAAGACGGTAAGGTCGTGGCGTATGCTTCGAGGCAGTTGAGAGTGCATGAGAAGAATTATCCTACTCATGATCTTGAACTAGCGGCTGTAGTTTTTGTGTTGAAGATTTGGAGGCATTATCTCTACGGTGCAAGATTTGAAGTCTTTAGTGATCATAAAAGTTTGAAATATTTGTGTGATCAGAAGGAGTTAAATATGAGGCAACGAAGATGGCTGGAATTTTTTAAGGACTGCGACTTTGGCTTGAATTACCATCCTGGTAAAGCTAATGTGGTAGCCGATGCGTTGAGTCGGAAATCGTTGCATATGTCCGCTTTAATGGTTAAGGAGTGGGAACTTTTGGAATCGTTTAGAGATTTGAGTTTGGTTTGTGATGTGACGTCGGATAGCGTAAGGCTTGGAATGCTAACGATTACTAATGATTTTCTGATGACGGTAAGTGAGAAGCAGAAGTTGGATGTGAAATTAGTGGATTTGATGTTGGTTGGCGGAAAAGATGCGAGTGGTGATTTTCAAGTGGATATTAATGGTATTTTGAAGTTCCGAGGTTGAATTTGTATTCCTGATGATGTGGAGTTGAAAAAGATGATTTTGGAGGAGGGACACCGGAGTAATTTGAGTATACATCCGGGAGCGAATAAGATGTACCAAGATTTGAAGAAGATTTTCTGGTGGTCTGGTTTGAAAAGAGATGTGGCTCAGTTTGTGTATGCATGTTTGACTTGTCAGAAATCAAAGGTGGAACATCTGAGGCCTAGTGGTTTGTTGCAACCGTTGGATATTCTGGAGTGGAAGTGGGATAGCATTTCCATGGATTTTGTGACAGGGTTGCCAAATACACAACGAGGGCATAATGCTATTTTGGTGGTTGTTGATAGGCTGACTAAATCGGCTCATTTTATTTCGATTGACATCAGTTTTACTTTGGAGAGGTTGGATGAGATTTACATCAGTGTGATTGTGAAGTTGCATGGGGTTCCGTTGAGTATTATTTCTGATCGAGATCCGAGGTTTACCTCGAGATTTTGGGAAAGTTTACAGAAGGCGTTGGGTTCTAAATTGAGATTGAGTTCGGCTTATCATCCACAGATGGATGGACAGACAAAGAGAACGATTCAGTCTTTGGAAGATTTGTTGAGAGCTTGTGTTCTTGAACAAGGTGGTGCGTGGGATAGTTATCTTGCATTGATTTAATTCACGTATAATAACAGTTTCTATTCGAGTATTGGAATGGCACCGTTTGAAGCACTGTATGGACGAAGATGTCGAACACCGTTGTGTTGGCACGAATCAGGTGAGAGTTCAGTAGTTGGACCAGAGTTGGTGCAACAGACTACGAAAAAAGTGAAGATTATTCGCGAGAAAATGAAGGCTTCTCAGAGTAGGCAAAAGAGTTATCATGATCGGAGAAGAAAAGATCTTGAGTTCCAAGAGGGCGATCATGTATTTTTGAGAGTTACGCCGGTAACGGGTGTTGGTCGTGCATTGAAATCGAAGAAACTTACTTCTCGGTTTATTGGTCCTTACCAGATATCTGCGAGAGTGGGTGTTGTGGCTTATAGGGTGGCGTTGCCGCCGAATCTGTCGAATTTGCACGATGTGTTCCATGTTTTGCAGCTTCGGAAGTATGTTCCGGATCCGTCACATGTGATTCCGATGGACGAGGTTGAGGTAAGGGAGAACCTTACGGTTGAGGCATTACCAGTGAGGATTTTGGATCGAGAGTTGAAGAGGTTGTGGGGCAAGGATATTGCACTTGTGAAAGTGGCGTGGGGAGGCGCTGCTGAGGGCAATTTGACTTGGGAGTTGGAGTGTCGGATGCGGGAGTCGTATCCAGACTTGTTCGTCTCAGGTAAGATTTTCGAGGACGAAAATTTCTAAGTGGGGGAGAGTTGTAACGCCCCAGTTTTGTCAGTTTTATTTATTTGAGTCGTTTTGAGTATTTTATTATTATTTTATTTCTGACTTTTATGTGAAAATATGTTATTTTTCGTCGTGAATATATTTTATCGCGTTTTGGGAACATTTGCGAGATGTTTGAGTGTAGGGGTATTTTAGGCATTTAGATTTATTTTGTTAAGTTAAAATATAATAGAAAATAGAAAGAGAGAAAAAATAGTAAGAAAAAGAAGAGAAGGAGAAAAAAAGAGGAGAAGAGAAGAAAAAGAGAGAATTTGAGAAAACTTGGAAATCAATCAACCGACTTTCTAGAACACGATTAAATCGGGTAAGGGTGTGAAACTCGATTATCTTATGCTTGTGTATGATTATGTATGTATGTGTTTGCATATGCTATGGTCTTTCTCTAGTTTTGGATTCTAGGTTGAAATGAGAAATATAATGTGATATCGATGATTTCACGGTCGAAAATTAGTGTAAACGTAGTAGAATACTTGTTACCATGATTGAGTTATGTTCTAATTGTTATAGGTTGGTTTGGAAATGTTTTGGTTGAGAAAATATCATTTTTAGATGAACTGGTGTGATGCTGGGTTTTGCTGAAATCGCAGGTTCGCACTGCGAATGGCCAGCGAAGGAGTGGCGAGCGTTCGCGTGAGGTTCGCACTGCGAACGTTGTATTATTTTTCATTCTGCCACTGTTCGCTGGAGGATTCGCATTGCGAATGGGGTAGCGAGCATTCGCTGGATGGTTCGCACTGCGAACGTTGGGAATTTTCTAGGCTATTTTTCATTCTGCCACTGTTCGCTAGGACATTCGCACTGCGAATGGAGAAGCGAAGGACTCGCTAGGAGCTTCGCACTACGAACATGACAGTTTATTCCAATTTGTTTTCCTTATAACTTTTGATCTGTGAGTCGGTTTGAGGCGTGGTTTGATGCGTTAGAAAGCTTATAAAATGTACTTTATTATGATGATGGTTTTGGAGATTATTGGCCGATTAAATTATGTCGGGAATTAGAAAATGTGTTGTTTTGTTGTCGACTTTTGCCGTTTAATTGTGTGAACTTGGTGTGTATGTGCAATATGCTGTTGGTGTGGATATTGTATGACTTGTGTACTGTTGAGTGATGAAATTGCATGAAATACATATTGTGATGATGGTTGGTGGCCTTACGGCAAGAAAATGCGATGTATGGTAATTGTTGATATATGCATGATTATGGATGTGTATATGTGTGCATATTAAATGTCATGAGTCCTTGTATGCCAAGCATCATGATATGCATTTTTGTGACGTCCTGAGTGACGGATGGATTCCAGAGGGAATCTGCTATAACATCGTGAGCCTTAAAAATAAGAGGTATGAATCGCCTTAAAAATAAGAAGACCGAAAGCGATGGTTATAGACGACCGTGTGCCCATGTGGGGTGTGAGCGATCGGGTCGTGTGCCCGTGTGGGGTGTGAGCGACGGGGAACATCGTATGCCCGACGGGGAGTTACAGTGATGTGACGAGCGATGATTCCAGCAGATTTCCTGAGTGAACTAGTGATGAGAAACATTGGAAGTCGGTACCGCATGTGCATATGCATAGAGTCGTTGTGTCGGTCTCTTGCATTTGCATAAATCATTAATGGTGTGTTTATGTGTGGAATTGTGGATAAAATTGATAAATTGATATATGTATATGTGTTGGTGATACTTGTATTGTGCATGGTTGGTATACTTTGGTGATGGAATTATGAAATACACATTGTGTTATTTTGTGTTTGAATTTTGGGGTGCGTTGTGGTGAGAACCGTATATATGTATTTTTTTTTTTGTGTTATAGATAATTGTATGCAATTATATTATGATTGTTTTTCTCACCCTTCTGCTGTTTTATAATGCTCTATGAGGCATTGCAGATTAGACGCTTGAGGTCTTTTTGTGAAGCTTAGGACTTCATTCTTTTGTCGGTCGGCTCTGATATGTGACACCGGGTAGTTAGGGAGGCCGTTTGTGATTATTTTGTACTATGTATATGTATCTTTTGGATTGTACATGTATGACTTGATGTATGACAAACTTTCAAGATATATATATATATATATATATATATATATATATATATATATATATATATATATATATATATATTGATATTCAATTACGGATTTTCCGCTTTTATTCTGTTTCTGAATTGTGGGTGTTATACTACCTGAATGGTTGCATATCTGTATGAGCAGATGTTGTATGTTTGTTTCAATTTGATGTGACCCCTCGGTCTATGCTGTGAATTTCTAAATATACTCTGATGAAATTTTGAATTTTCTTTTACTGCTTTTATTTAATTGGGGGTGTTACATTGGCTTGTATGTTTTGGCATTGTTTAATATTCCATCTGTTTGTTAATTCATGTGATGTTGAGGATTTGATCTAATGCTTCTGCCCTTGCTTATTGATATTTGTCTGCGTGTTGCTTTGTTTGAGCTGGCCGTGGTATGGATTTGTTTGCCTTGCTTAATTTTGATTATTTGCACGCGCAAGGTTTATATATTTATTAAGATGTGTTTATTACCGGATGTAACAGCCACCCCAGTGGTAAGCACACACATGCACATGCGCCTTTGACCCTTAGGACTGGGGTTCGAATCCCCCTCGCCCCAGTCCTTTTATTTTATTTTTCAAATTTCGCTTCCTTTATATATATATATATATATATATATATATATATATATATATATATATCACTGCTCTCATTATATGTTCAAATGCGCGCATGGTTCAGTTGGCTTTGAGTTTAAGATTGCACACGCAGGGTCCTGGGTTCAATTCCTAGGAATGCCCTTTCCTTCTTTTTACCACTTATTTGTTTTATTTTTAAGTTTATGCTTTAATTTCAAATCTTCATAACTTGTTTGTTTCTCATCTTTTTCTTCCATTCTTTTTGCTATTTGTTTCTAATTAGATCTACTTGTTAAATATAAAAATAAATGGTTGAAAATGTTTAACCTTATTTGCTTTTATTCATGTGAAATTTGGAAATTCTTTTAAGGTTTTATTGCACTTTTTTATTCATCTCATGATGTTATCTTTGTTTATTTTGTTTGAGCATTGTCTAATATGAATAATTCTAACCTTGCATGATATTATAACTTTGTTTCATCTTAATATCTTGTTCATGTCCTTTTACATCATTATGTTAAATTCATATAACTCTTTATTTCATAGTAATTTAAAACTGTCATCTTCCCCATTCCAAAGGAAAGTCCTCCTAAATTGACTCTTGAGTCATTAAACCACCCTACCTTAACCTCATAAGAGATTATCCCATTTCTTGGCCTCATGAGAGCCATGAAATCATAACTTAGCTATAGGCTAGAGTTTTGGACTCTATGTGATTCTCACCATCATGAGAACTCACTTTCCCCCTACAACTTAGATTTAGAGAGTTATCGTGAACTCTAAAATGAGCTCACACTCATTTCCCCTTGGAACTTTGGCCATAGTCAATGGTTCCTTCTTCACCCTTAGATCGGTGAACTACGGATACTCTGATTCCACTCCCGTCAGGATACGTAGGCGCAAGGCGCGATACCTTGTCAAGTATACTTAGATACTAACCCCTAGGGTTTCAACCTTTAGCATAGAACCCTTAGCAAGCGAGTAAGACATAACAAGCTAAAACAAGAGGTTCCCGTAGAGTACTACGGACGTTTAGGATGCTAATACCTTCCCTAGGCGTAACCAACCCCCGAACCTTAGATCTCCCCCTTTAGGTTTTCTCGATCTTGAACCTTTCCTTTGGATAAATCAAAGTCGGTGGTGAATTCAAAGTTTTGTGATGCAAGTTAATTAATAGCGTGTTATCCGATTCTCACCGCAACACCTATGGTTGCCCCTTTTACAAGAAACCTCACTTTTCTTGATTTTTCTTGATGCAACAACATTTCCCTTATCACCAGTGTTTCTCACAATTTTGGGAGCCATTGAAATATGCTAAGAGTGATTTGAGAGTGATATGATGTTAGAGAATGAAAAGAAATTAAGACAATTTATAGAGAGTAAGGAATGCAGAAAATAACAGTTTATGGAAAATGGAAGGTTGAAAGAATTAATAGGATGATTTGAATAACAATAGTGAAGAATTAAATACCCTTGAGAAGTTAAAATGGATGACTGGAAGTTGAATGGCAATTGAAACAGATTCATGAACCAACCATGATTGCAAGAAGATGAAGAATTCTGGCCAAATATGCAATAATTCGTCCATTTACTGTCATAGGCCGACCTAAAAAGCTATCGACGACAGATACTGTATCAGAATTCAAAAGGATTCACATAAATTTATTACGTGCCGACCTGTACGAGTGCATGTCGACCTATATTGTATCTTAGATTAAAAATGCAAAAATTAATTCGCATAGGCCGACCCATGCAAGACTGGGTCGACCTCTACTGCACGAGTCTGAACAGAAGCTGAACATAGTTAACATAGATCGACCTGTACGACTTCGTATCGACTTAAGTAACATAAAAGTTCAAAAATTCTAACTCGAATGGATTTTCAGGACTTTAAGAGACTTATAATGACTCATGAACAATGAATTGATGAGAGACACATGCATATGATAGATTTGTATGGTTTGTTTGCTTGAATCATGCAATCATGTAAAATTCATGCATAAATATGTTCACGATATAGATGAAATGCGAAGACACTTATGCGTAGTTACTATAAACATGTAAAATGCAACACACAACAGTCACGCTGAAATTTTTGGAAGTAAACACACATCACAAATATCACACACATAGTTCATCACATACCTTTAAGAAATAAACAAGTAAAAGAAGTACTTATGTACATAACAAGAAAAAGGATTGAAACGATATTACCTCATCGTACACAAGACGGAGGATGTACTTGCATTCTACAAAGAAATTTCGAACGAAAGTTGAAATAAATGCAACACGTGCCAAAAAACACAATCGAGACCAAAACGCTCTTACCACTTTTCTTCTTGTACAAGTATTTGAAAGTGTGACTAATAATGTATCCAAAAGTGATTGACTTGATGATTATCCTTGATGTTGGAATATAAATCTTGTTCAATCATGATGATTATCTTACTCCTCCTCATGTTTCATCATCTTAGGTAGATCACTCCTAATTTGATGTACTTGAGTATGTCTTCATGAAGATAAACCTACATTATTGAACATAATACCTTTTCGACACTTCTCGGATAGAACATTAGTAATCATTCACACACTTTTACCACTTAAAGAAAACACTAAGAGTTAACCTGATTGGTAACACAATCTGCTTTGTTAGTCACATGGATCAAAACAATAAGGACATGTCGCCATGTTATGCCTTAATGCTCCACAAACGAGATCCCATACTCTTTTTCATATAGTCAAAACATTTTTCCTGCATGATTAACAAATAGCGATAGGTACCCAATCTTCATTGGGTCCTTGGGGATTAGTAAAACTTTGGTTGCATCTAGGTATCCATTGAAAGGCACCTTTAGGAACAAAAAGTTTTCTAAATTTGCACTTTGCAATGGTGTGGCCCTTTTTGCAACAATAGTGATAATGCAAGTTAAGAGAAGATAATCTTTTGCTGCTTAGTTTCTTTTTAATGTAGTTATACCTTCTATAAGGATTATAAGATGGTAAGTCATATTTGGAAGTATCTATAGCAAAAGTAACCTTAGGTTGTAAATCCTTATCTAATTAAGCTTTAAGAGTCCTTGACTCCTTTTTCCAAATGTGACAAGTTTCACAACCAAACCATAAAGATTTAGGATCCTCATTTTGATCCTTTAGAATATCTAACATAGATTTCCTCAGTGCTTCCATATTCTTTTCATTTTCTGAAATCTTATCTTGTAAATGAGAAAAGTTTGTTTATTTGAAGCTAATCTTTTGAAAACATATATGGCTTGTCTTTGTAGATTTTCAAAAGATTCTTGAAATTGAGAAAAATCTAAATAATGAGAAGCTTGAAGTTTAGAATGACTTGCAACCTTTTTCTTTCCATTGTTTGCCTCTTAGCAAAACTTGGTTGATTCATCACTTGAAATAGAGTTATCATCGCTTGATGAATCACTTTCGCTCTCCCAAGCGACATAAGCTCTTCTAGATTTTCTAAACGATTTGTGACGGCCTCTTTCCTTTTCTTTCTTAATTTTAGGACACTCCGACTTAAAATGATCGGGTTTACCACAGTTGTAACAAGTACTTTGAGACTTCCTATTTTTGTTCTCATCTTATTTTGAGGAACTTAATAACCTTCTTGATTTGTCATGGTATTTGTCAGGATATTTATTATAATGTTTCAATATGTATTTATTGGCCCTCTTTATAAACAGTCCCATATCTTCTTCATCGGATCCATTGTCATCTTTAGATTCACAATCCCTTTGCTCATTTTGAGAAGGCCTTGAACTAGAAGTCTTTGAGCTATTGACTTCTACCCTTTTTCTTTGTCTTTCCCTTTCTCCTTCTTCACTTTCTTTTCACATTCTTTTTCATATTTTGCTAAGCAAGTTAGCTCTTGCTCATGCTCCTACAACTTACCAAACAAATCCGTAAGATCAAGCGACTTAAGATCATTTGCCTCCTTAACGGCGGTGACTATGGGCTGCAATTCCTTACTTAAACACTCAAAACTTTGTTAGTGGCAATGGTTTCACCATGCTCAATATGAAACTGCTTAATTCTTGATTTAATGTGTTGATCCTAGCTTGTTTGACATCATTAGTACCCTCATGGGCAATCTCTAATGTGTCCCACATAGCTTTGGCGATCTCACAATGAGAAACACGATAAAACTCACCAACACCCAAAGCGGATGTGAGAATATTTTTTGCTTTCCAATCATGTGACCACAATTTCCAATCATTAGTACCCTATTGTGCTTCCGGTTTAGGTACGGTAACACCTTCATTGGTCATTGTTATTTCATTCAGACCATTTTGAATATCGTCCCATATACCTCTGTTAACGAAGTTGTCGTGAATACGCATAAGAGCTTTCCAGTAGCCATAATTTTTGCCGGTGAAAATTGGTGCTCTATTCTACTCTTTGTTAGGTTTGGTAGCCATTCTTCTAAAATGTAAATCTTAAGTACGGAATAAACCAGAGCTCGTGATACCACTTGTTAGATAATAGGCTTCGATCTAGAGGGGGTGAATATATCACAAATTTAAAACCAAAACTTTTGGCAAAAATATGTTTTCAAAAATTTATGGCACAACGGAAACAACCTGAATCGAATCGTCTAACCGAACCTACTATCAAAAAGCTCGAATATGCGTAACGTAAACCTATGGAATGATAATGAACACAAATTTCTCAACAACGATTAATTCATGGATCAATCAAATGCAAAGCTATTCGTAAAGCTTATTTCCAAAGTGTTATACCCCAAATTTTACCCCTTATATGCCATCATCGTTTGTATGAGCATTCTAGGTCAATCAACCTTGCATAACTAACCAACTATCAAGCTTTGTGGTTTTGTTTCTTTTGTGGAATTAGGGTTTTGTACGGAAAAGGAAAGCTTTGATTAATCAAGATATAAAGGAGATATCAACCAAACAAGTCCTCATATACTTCAAAGGTCCCTAAGATGCCTTTTGGTTCAACACGACTCATTTAAAAGGCTTCATAAGTGAACGGAAGAGGTTTCGAATTCATCTGATTAAAAATTCAATTGAGACTCCACAAAGTCAAACTTCGAGTTTTTTGGTCAACCATGAGCTTTTCAAGTCATATTCCATAATATCTGGTGGTTAGATCAAGAAAAATCAAGGTGGAACAATAAAATCAGGAAATTTGAAGAGATTAGAGTTTTGATGAAAATTTTCTACGTATGGAAATTAAGATTTTGGGTCATCTTGCAAGGGTCATATCTCTCTCATCCTTGAGCCAAATGGAGCAAACTAATACTCATTTTAAAGAGGACATTCCCTACTACAAGTTTGTAGAAGGAATCAAGATCAAAAGATGAAAGTATTTGAAGTTATGATTAGTCAAAGTTGGTGAAAGTCTTGATTTGGTTTTCTACACTTAGAAATTTTTCTAAGTACTAAATTCAGCATGTTTGAACCATTTTCATGGCCATTTTTCCTAAGGTTACAAGCTTAGTTTGACTTTGCCATCCACATCAAAGTTGTTCCTTATTATTCAAGCTTTCTAGGCATACCAAGAATTCTACATTTGGATCAACCAATTAGAAGTTATGATGCTTTAAAGTAAGGAGGTTTCAAAGTTGGATTTAGTGACTTAGAAAATTTGTTAAGTTTTTCTTCAACAACTAGTTTTATCAAACATTGTGTGAATTTTTCATATAGTTCCAAGTCTCAATTCAAGGTTTGTCCAACATGAAAGTTGTTCATCTACATATTAACTTTACAATGAACTTAAAACCTCTTCATTTAAGTCAAGAACCATGGAGATATCTTGTGTCAAAGTTAGCTTCATGGACATGTACATCTTGCTACCATGACTAAGCTGCATAACCACACTTGCCAAATATTTGCAGCATCCCAAAGTCTCTATCTTTGTGCAAAAAACCTGCATATTGGTAATCCTAAGCATTGCTATTTTAAGCTCTCACTCTTATGACACCACAAAAGACATTTTTGGACCCTATCATGAACATGTGTAAAACAAATTTGTGCAGCCCATATCATTGACTTTTCTTTGTCATTCCTTGCTGCTCATCTTGCTACAACCAAACAAATTACTGCCATCATCATCTACTCTCATAGCTGGCTTGAAGCATCACCACCACATGTCATGCTATTCACCTTTTGACCAAAAAAATGAGAACTCTTATTTGCTGGGCCGTATCCGTTTCTCTCTTCATATGAGGAAGTATTTTGCTTTAAAAGGGATTTTGGGTGTTATAAAAAAGAAGAAAGAGACAACACAAGTAAACCATTCAACTTAATGTTTCACCGTACATCAAGAATTACGATGGCCTGTTTCTTTCCATATAATAAAACCATCCACTACATACAGTGACAACAAAAAGTAAAAAAGAAAAAGAGGGGTCACGTGGTTTTCTGTCTTGGGATTATCATCTTTATCTTAAAAAGCTTTTCACTAAAAAAAAGATATACTTCCTCCATCCTGAAGGACTCACGTGGTTTTTTTCTCTCTCTCTGGACTTTGAATTACAAATAACCACCCTTGCCATGAAAGTGCAAGACCATTTTTTTACTACTGAGAGTACTCCCTCATCACTCTTCTTTCTCATCACCTTCTCACTCCAACAACAAAAAAAGAGATTCACAAATATTATCTTCAATCTACCGTTACCATACTTACAAACTTTCTTCATCTTCTCACAAGCCAT
The DNA here is from genome assembly GCA_022829125.1 of Lathyrus tuberosus. NCBI lineage: Eukaryota > Viridiplantae > Streptophyta > Magnoliopsida > Fabales > Fabaceae > Lathyrus > Lathyrus tuberosus. Next base: position 11,293,853 of record JALAZF010000091.1, read on the forward strand.
GCTTACGTAAACTTCATCAATATCCCTCACAAACGCAATATATTTCATTCTTGACATCACTTCCGCCATGATTCATCATTAAAGGTTGAGTGAGACCCATAAAGTGATAGCGCCACATCATCACCGTTCTTTCAAGTATCACTAACAGTAGCCAGTACGTAGTTTATTTGACGGTCACGACGTTCTCGACTCAACCGCAATGCTCACGCATCACAAGCGAATGTATTAATATCGTTTCTCATTCTCTTATGCTTGTTAATACCATGTTTTTATGGGGCTACTGAGTTTGCATACTGCTTGAGTATCGTGTATAAGCTGTTTTGGTGATGATCAACTTGTGACTCGTAGCGTGCGTGAATGCTACATTGTTGTGTCGCATTTAGTTCTTCGTTATAAATGCTTTGCGTATACGTTATGTCTGTTTACTGTCGGCGTTCATGTCGATCGTGGTTTTCAATTACGCTTACGAGCGATGCATGTTCCGTATTGTTTCGTCGTTTCGTATAGCATATTGTTGTCACTATTGTTCACCGAGTTAATATATCTTTCCATGGTTGTTTGTCATATGAGTATTACATATAGGTGAAGTTCTTTGTCTCACGGTGATCATGTTTAGTCATTTATTCCATGATATTATGTGTATACTTCAAGCAGTCATTGAGGCGATTTTTAGTTTAGCATGTTTGGTACGTAATGTTGTTGTTCTGATGTCGTCGTATTTACGCATCTCTTAATGCGCCTTTGTAGCAATTACTTGAACACATCGTCTTGGTTTTGTTTTGCATTTCAAGAGTGCAATGTGCTCTTTTATTTGAGTTGTTATGTTTGCTATTATGTTAACCTGAGTGGAAATGCCGACCTGTATTTGTTTTTGTGCATTTATTTAATCGTTAAAGTGAATTTAAGTTGGGAAAGAGAAGGAGTATTTGCAACAGCATGTTGTGGTCTTGAGGTTTGTCATGATGGTTAGCATAGGGAATCACGAGCGGTTTCATTTTTGTTGTAGTGGGAAAGTTGAAGAGAGTTTAGGCACAACCCCTCATTTGTCTTATACAGGTAGGTGTGTTTTAATTGAGAGACTTAGAGCTGAAGTGGATAGGGTTTTGCTTGGGCAATTTCCTGAGTTTCTGGGCCCATGATCCATGCGGCTCACTCTTTTTGTGCTGGCCTAGTTTATTTACTTTCTCTTTTGTGTTAATCTTAGTGGATTAGTGTCACAAGTAGCTTTTAGTTGGAATTAATTAATTAACTAGTTTCTCTAGGATTTAGTTCTCTTTAGAATTTAATTAATTTAGTCTTTTTCTTAAGATAATATAAAAACTAGCTTAACATTTTTTTTTAGTTTAGATTGTGATTCAAATTGGTGTGTAGTTAATTAATTCTTAAATTTAGTCTTGATAACCATTAATTTTATTAGTTATCGATTGTTCATTTGGGAATTTAATTCTTGATGTTTTGTTGGATTAAGCCTCATTTGTTTCTTATTTCATGCGATGATTCTTCAATATAATTCCAAAGGAAAGTTTCTCTTGTTGACTTATAAGTCATCTTCTAGGTTGGTTTAGACATTCCTTTTTTCATTTACCGTACCTCTTTAGGATAATCAACTTTGGCCTCGTTAGAGCATTTCTCCCTCTTTGACCTAGTTTTAGGTTAGGGTTTTTAAACCCACTGTAAGTACTATCATTATAGTTACTTACCTTTCTTTTTTGGCCTTATGAGAGCCATTTTGCTTTTTAACTTAGAGTTAAGTTTGGAGTTTTTAAACTCTATGTGGGTACCATTACGATGTGTACTCTGAAGGTGCGAGAAAGACACAAGAAATGGGGATTTGAATTGTGAATTTACTCTTCTAAATACTTTTCGTATCTTGTTAAAGAGACGCTCAAGAACCATCAATGTTCGTTGAGAGATTCTGGTCTCTTAACTATGGAGCATGAGAACCATATAGGTTCTGATCATAAGATACGATACTCAGAACTTGCAGTGCGGAAGCTGATCAGAGATAGGCTGCAAGATTCTGACTTTCCTTAATATGAGGTTCTGTTATTCAATGCAGAAACATAAATAGAGATACTAAGCAAGAGAGTAAAGGACACACGATATATCCTGGTTCACCACACGGGCTAATCCAGTCCACCCTCCTCAGGTGATTTTGCCTTGAACACAAGGACTTAATCCACTATAACCAAATCATTTATTACACTTGCACGGGCCGCGTCGGTGACTAACAACTTGCACAACCGCGCTGTGACTAACAACCCAATGAACCGTTCAGGGATCGAACATGATATAACGTTCATTGACCGAGCAGACCCACTGCTGGGATTTCACAGCTAGCCGTTCAGGGATTCATCACAATGAATATAACGCTACTGACCATATTTCAGGATTTTCCACAATAACCCTCAGCCATTGTCATCTCAATTATCTGATCACCACATGATCTACTCAAGGGCCTCAACTCATAGCTGAACCGTTCAGGGATCCATTCTGGATATAACATTCACTAGAGGAGTCTTAATTCATTTAGTTGAATTGGCAAACTGGAGATTGCAAATTGTGCTTCTTAATAAGCAAGTTTCTCCTGCGTTTAAGTACAAAGAACACACACATGTGTTCAAGCAAGATTTGAGCAACAGCTCCTTGCTTTCCTAAGAAACTACAAAGATGTATTTAGATATTATAATTGTTGACATCTTGTAGATCTTCTTCTTCTTCGTCTTCTTGGCTGAGCAAGCTTTGAGCAGCAACTCCTTGCTTCAGATCTTCAATGTAGTCCTGATGAGAAGGTAGGTTGATGACTTGACAGATCTTCAATGTTGTCTTCTTCATCAACAGCTTCTGTTTTTTATTGTTGTTGTTGTGTAGATTTGTCTTCTTGAGTTTCAACAACAATTGCCATTAGTGAAATAATGATAGCTCTGAATATGTTAAGTGTTACAACGAGAACTCATCGTTGTTGCTATCTTCACAATGACTTGGCCAATATTGTAGATGAATATTCAGTTCATGATTCTACAAGTGATCGACACATCAGAAGCAAAAACTCTTTCCATTAAATAGCCAGTAGAAATATAGCCGTTTGAGAATACTGTTGGCTGTTTGGAAAAGAGACGTTGTGATACAATGAGTTGTACTGACACATCTCCTTTTTGCAGAGGGAGAAGTGACCGGACATCTTTTATTGGGCAGTGTGTACATTTAACTCACAACGGTAATATCTAGACTTCAAAACTTCAGTGGCTTATGATTTTAATTTGATGAAGCATGAGTAGAGTCTTCTTAGCAGAATATCTGGTGCTTCAAGTCTTCAGTCAATTGAAGAAGTCCATTAGGAATCAGTCTTCAGAACTTCAGCACTTGGTCTTTAAGAACGTTATTCTTTTCTGCTTCAAGTCTTCCGAATCTTCAGAACCTGTCTTCAGAGTCTTCAGAACTTGATATTTGAAACCTTGATCTTCAGAGCTCATAAGTCTTCAGATTCTTTCTGCACTTGGTCTTCAGCGCCTTCAGCCATCAGAACTTCAAGTCATAGGAGTCTTCCGCACTTTGGTTCTCTCAAAGTGTACTTCTTCAGAAGCTTCGTTATCTTCAGAATCTCAATCACTTTCAGAGAGCATCCATAAGAGCATTGCAACAGCAATCTTGGCATCCTTGGATCTGGCTGATCATGACTAGATAAAGAAGCGTTCTTGCTTCTCGCGAATTTAGTCACACATAGTAACTTCGCATATGTATATATTCAATCATAGTACATCTAGCTGGTGCATGTTGGTTCTGATGTCTTTAGTTCTTATGATCTGCACACAACACACGTTAGACCATAAAATGGTTCTTTCACAAATACTTATTGTTATCATCAAAACATAGATTGACTTGTAGAGACAATTCTTGCTCTCACAATCTCCCCCTTTTTTATGATGACAAAACCAAGTATTTTGATTGAACATTTTATACAAGGTAATCACCAAAGCAAACAACTTCAGAATTTGGAACAACAGCTCCCCCTGAATAAGTTATCCTCAAAGCTTTATCTGAGATCGTCTAGGATTTTATATAATCCAAAGATATACATAGTAACAACTTGAGTTGTCAGAACAGGAATAGAAAAGAGTTACTTCTCTATCTTGTCTTTAGGAAAACGAAGAGTCTTTAGCATCTGGACTAGTTCATCAGAACTTCTATCTTCAGATCTTCAGAACTCAGTTTTCTTTGTTGTCGTATCAGAGTATATTATCTTCAGATACATCTGAAGCATTTCTACTTTTCAGCAGATTCCATTAAGAATAAGATCAGAACAGTTCTTGACTGATAGTCATAGCCTTGCTATCTATCAGAGACAGACACTGTCTTTAAAGGAAACTCCACATGAGTTTCAGACTATATGAAGATTTTTTATTTCATAATTTCATCTTCTGGGTAGTCTCCCCCTAATTACCATAAGTCATATATTGGGATCTTCAGAACCGAGATTTAGAGTTTTAAGATTTTAATCACCAATGTGGAGCATGACTTTTTAGAGTTTGACATTTGACCATAGGTTCTTATCTTGGTAATGTCACAACTCAGTGGTTTATCAAAGCTTAATTTCTGATCAAATACCAATTTCAGGTTAATTTATGTGATCGATCAACGCTTGATTTTGAATCTGGTATACCTTGTTTTGTGCTGACTGAAGAAGTTCTTTTGACTTGAAGAATAGTTCCTTGATGTGCAGGGAATGGATACCAATGAAGGTATTTGATAATAATTCACAGCTTTGTTCTGATTGATGAGTCTGATACTAGTCTTTGTGTACTGAGTCTGATTACCAATTATTGATTTAGTCTGATACCAAATCATTTTCATTTCAAATGGTTCCTGGTAAACATCAAAACGACTTCTTTCTTGGATCTTCAATCTAGATCTTCAGACAGCTCTTGGCTTCTGATTTGCACAATTCTTCTGAGTAAGCATCTTGAGAATGTGTACTTGTTTTGACTGCTTTCAGAGTTTTCATACTGACTCTGATTCTTATACAGCTTCTATTATATGATCGGAGTTCTTCTTCTTAGCCTGTTCCTGTCTTTAGAATGCCTAGTGAACTTGTTTAGAGTTCCTCGGATAACATCAAACAATAAACGTTAGTAGTAACGCATTTTTATTTTGTTTGAGTTCTGCATTATTTCAGATTTCCTTCTCTCAATCAAAATCATTATATTTCTCCCCCTTTTTGACATCATCAAAAAGTGTCAGGGCATATGAGCAATTAAGCATATGAATGATACCAATTGAAGGTAATGGAAGCCAATTGTGAAGGTCATGAAATTAGTGTTCAGCTATTAGGTTTATTTTACAAATTTTTCGTTTAGGCATAATTAATTTGAAGGACAATTATAAATAACTAACAATGAGCTTATTAAAAAAGATTAAATGCATTTAAAAGTTCATAGATTAAAGAATTAAAAACATAGATTGTATTAGAGAAAGACTTAAACAAAAACACATAGATTATATAAAAATATAGATTGTATTACGGACGGATTTCATCAAAACATACAAATCTAGACTAGACAAAACTGGTTCTTATAGGTTAGACTGAAAGGAGCTTAGGGATGATGAAGAAGATGAGGAAAGACTTTTAGTTATCTGAGCTTGAGGGAAGTGATGTTTCTTCTATTTGAGCCATTGCAAGCTTCTTGTGTTTTACTATTTCTTCTGAGATCCACTCATGGAACTCGTTCCAGACATTTCTTACTTCCATAGGGTTTGCACAAGAACTAGAAGCATCGACGAGGGTTTGAATCCTTGAGATTGCATTGTCTTTGAACGATGCAAGAACGCTATTTGTGGTTCTTAATCTCTTGGATGAATGTTCTTCCTTAATAACTGCTTTTCTTCCTACCTTCCAATCTGAGAGTTCTTGAAGAACATCAGTGATATTTTTCATGTTAATCCAAACACTGATATCTTCGTCCTTGATTTTTCTCAGATAGTTTCCGAATTCTGCCTCTTTGTAGGTGGCAAATTTTGGAAAACCTATAACCGGAATTCTGGGGGTTAGAGTCAGTTCTCTAAAACGTGAATTATCTAAACTGGCGTCTTCCTTCAAAAGGTTCTTAAACCTAAGAATCTTCCCAGCGCTTTTAAGCAACTTCCAAGATTCTCCTTCATTAATTAGAATGTCGTCAACTAATCCTGATTCAACTAAAATGTCTGAGATAAGTCTTCCATAGGGAATGAGACCACATTCATGATCAGAACAAGTCCTGGAGCTTCTGATGCCATCCTTGAGAAGCTTGAAGAGGATTGAGGGAATGTGCATTTTAATTCCTTTTAGTAGAAGGAATAGAACAAATTTTTTAGTATCGTTCACCTGTTCTGAAGAAAGATGATGGAAAACATTCTCTTGCAGAATTTTGAACCAGACTTAAAGTGAGTTTTTCAGGTTTGAGAAGGTTTGGTTTTCAGATAAGGCTTCATCTTTGAAGATAGAAGACATCACCTTAGCTTCATTCTCTTCATTGAGTAAGTTTATGGAGATTCTGAATCTGTCATTTTCATGCAGCAAGAGATATGTGATAGTCTTTTCAGTGATGAAGATTTTTCTTCCGAAAACGAAGGAGACAATGAGATTTTTAGATGTATTTGCATGAATCCAGAAATCTTTGATTAGAGGACCATAAGTTGGTCCTTCCAATCTTTTGAAGTAGTTTTTCCAACCTTGGGTTTCCAATGAGGGAGTAATGTCGCATCCATTTGATTTCATAATGTTGAAGTTAACTATAGTTTCTGACAGAACCTTGAGATTGTTAACTGGGATTTGTGTGGTTGTGGGAATTGAGACGTATGCCATTTTGAGAGAGAGAGAGAGAGAGGGGGAGAGAGAATACAGAGTGAGAAACTAGGAAATCTGATTGAATGAAGGTAGTTTTGTTCTCTTCGGGTTTGATGCTTATAGAGGAAGCAGACTATTTTTGAGGAAGACGAAACCGCAACGGTTGATTTTCCTAGGAACACTAAACAACGTGGAATAGTGGATAAATAATTAATTCCTTTAATCAAAGGTCATGACACAATCTTAATGAGTGGTAATGGAACCGTTACTTAATCATGACCTGTGGGAATTTATGGTCTCTAGACACTCCTAAGCCTTTTCATGTGAATTTTAAGCAGCACTCACTATTAGATAGTTAGTGCATTTTGATCATTTGAAATATTCATACAAATCACAAAACGATTAACATGTAACATAAGCTTAGTTAAATAGAAATAACTAAAATCTTATCTTAGACTAAGAACGTCATCGGTGAACAAAATTCAGGAAGGACTTTTTCAGTCATTCCATTTCTTCTACAATGACCAACTACTCCCTAGAGGTCAAGAATGTGGGAGATAACTCTGCAGTGGGGAACTTGGTAGATTGTGTCTTCCCTAGATAGATTAATTTCTTCCTTTAAATGGTTGTACATGGACTGAGGTAGGTTTATTTTGATTTTAGATACTAAAAAGAAAATGAACAATCTTTCTTGGTTAGACAGCCAGCCTCCTCCTCTTTCTCTTGGTCTTAGATTAGTCACCATAAGCTTGTACCAATCTTTAGCAAATGGAGTAAGGGTGCAAGGTTGAGTTGGATGCCCCTCTGTTTCAAATATGATGTGCAAATGCATGTCGAAACAATGGTTGTTGATGTTTCTTTCCACAGTCACACCATCTTCGACACACCCAATGGCTTTAGCTATGATGGTGGGGTTGATCAAGACTGGACAACCAGCCACAACAGATATAATTGCATTCTTGCCAAGATCATATTTTAGAGTTCGTGCATTTGCCCAAAACTCAGTCACCAGTTCAGGGAATATAGGTCCAACAAGCATGGAGAAATAATTTTCCCAGTTCTGAAATATAATTCCAGAGAGAACGCTTGTTTTGTTGAGCTGTGGCAGAAGGTTTAAATTCACAGTGAATTCCTTCAGGAGTTCTAGATTGGATGTTTCTCCTCTGATGTTGTGGGGCGACATTCTGAGCGAAGTTGAATTGTTTGAGAGATGAGGTTCTACCTAGTTAGATATTGAAGTGAAAAGGACTTTGAGCTTTAATAGCTGTTTGTCAATCTGGAGCACGTGGGGTTCATATTTCCAAGACTAGCTATAAATAGTTGTGATAGTCAGTGAAACGACATGTGATGGACTTTAATCTTCGTATATCTATAGCAGTAGGTTGCTGACACTACGTGATTATGACTGCTTATTTAACTCTTGAAAATTGTCTAATCATAAATGCGTGAGAGTATTATTATAGTTTCAATAATCCTAATATGACTGATGTTCAAATTATTGCTATTATTTCAAATAATGAGAATGAATGAAGACAGACATACCTTGGAGGTTCTGAAATCCTTTTATGACTACTCTGAGTGCTTTCCATTCTGAGATATTATTAATTTTTAGATTCTGCTTGCTTCTGAGTGAGCTGTTGTAGGCTCCCATGTTCTTCAGGATACGCTTGTGTTCTGACTTCTAAGGAAGATGAATATTTTCTTGGAATGTGATCCTGGTTGAATTACAGCTTTCTCTCTTTTCTTGTTCAACCTTGTCCATCAACTCTCTAGGTTATAATAACCGAGATTAAGACTTAACATGATCAGAGTGACCACTTCATCCGAACTTAGCCAATTACATGCAATCCTTTTTGTAAGGCAATGTAATGAATGTTCTGAAGGAAAATTGACACTCATATGCTTGGGAGCAGTACAGAGTGAACAATAAATTCTATTTGATGACCCTATTCATAAACAACAGATTACATCTGTTTTTGATTGCTTCTCACTTCTCATTTCCTTGATCCATAGAACCTGTTTGGTTCCGATACAGTTCTTAAGTTATGGATCTGAATCTTAAACGACAAACTATGAGAATTGGTTGAGTTCTCCTTTCATAGTCTGAATTCAGTTTGCGTCTGTGAGAATTTCTTTTCTTCGAAAGATGGTTGAATACACAAGATTAGTGAGAACCTTTGAGAGGTTATACAAAGAAGAATTAACATATCAGCTTCTGACTCTGTTCCTCAAGGTTGTTTCAGAACTTGTTCATAACCAAAACATCACTACGCAACACATGTGTACATCACTAGACATGGTTTGCATGAAACTTCTTGTTCTCACAATGCTGATCAACATATTTGGGGTTGGTCACGCATATCAGTTAGAGAGCCTAGATGTCTGGATTAATAGCTTCTAATTTCATAGCTCAAGTGGTTCTGAGAACACTTGATCTAACAAAAACCAGATTATCAACATTTGATTTCACTAGGATAATCTCAAGTTGTTAGAGATTGATTTCTGAATCAATTAAGGCTTAAGAGTTCGTTCAAAAACTTTTCTAATAATTTAAATTTTTCAGATTCTGGCTTTAACATATTTCATTCTGAATTTCAAGGTCTTAGAACAACAATCTTTCTTCTTTACATGAAGAGATTCAGAATGAGTTTCAAACGAGAAAGTCAAGGGTGGACCTAATCCGTTTCTTGAAAACATCTCAAAAAAACTCATAAAGAATTAATCTTCAGCAAACAAGATTTCTTGCTTTCTGATGATTCATCTTTTAAGCATATACGTGGTTTTATCCACACGTATTTTCCAGCATGAGCATTCAACAGATACAGTTTCTTATCTGATGAATTTATCTTATCAGCTGATTCTTCATTTTTTTTTAATGAGACTTCATCTAGAATCAGTGAATTGCTCAAGAAGTAATCAGATTGATTACAATTTTGTACACAGTCAACTGCTGAACTGTTACAGAAATTATAAGTAAATTTCAATCTCACCCAGAGTACTTCTACGCACCACATCTGGATCTTTTTTTGACACTGTTAAGTGTTTGATGTAAATCAATAACAGAACCGGAGCTCTGATACCAATTAAAGGTGCGAGAAAGGCACAAGAAAGGGGGGTTTGAATTGTGAATTTACTCTTCTAAATACTTTTCGTATCTTGTTAAAGAGAAGCTCAAGAACCTTCAATGTTCGTTGAGAGATTCTGATCTCTTAACTATGGAGCATGAGAACCATATAGGTTCTGATCATAAGATACGATACTCAGAACTTGCAGTGCGGAAGCTGATCAGAGACAGGCTGCAAGATTCTGACTTTGCTTAATAAGAGGTTATGTTATTCAATGCAGAAACATAAATAGAGATACTAAGCAAGATAGTAAAGGACACACGATATATCCCAGTTCACCACGCTGGCTAATCCAGTCCACCCTCCTCAGGTGATTTCGCCTTGAACTCAAGGACTTAATCCACTATAACCAAATCATTGATTACACTTGCACGGGCCGCGCCGGTGACTAATAACATGCACATCCGCATTGTGACTAACAACCCAATGAACCGTTCAGGGATCGAACAGGATATAACGTTTATTGACCGAGTAGGCCCACTGCTGGGACTTCACAGTTAGCCGTTCAGGGATTCATCACAATGAATATAACGTTACTGACCATATTTCAGGATTTTCCACAATGACCCTCATCCATTGTCATCTCAATTATCTGATCACCACATGATCTACTCAAGGGCCTCAACTCACAGCTGAACCGTTCAGGGATCCATTCTGGATATAATGTTCACTGGAGGAGTCTCAATTCATTTAGTTGAATTGGCAAACTGGAGATTACAAATTGTGCTTCTTAATAAGCAAGTTTCTCCTAAGTTTAAGTACAAAGAACACACACATGTGTTCAAGCAAGATTTGCGAAACAACTCCTTGCTTTCCTAAGAAACTACAAAGATGTATTTAGATATTACAATTGTTGACATCTTGTAGATCTTCTTCTTCTTCGTCTTCTTGGTTGAGCAAGCTTTGAGCAGCAACTCTTTGCTTCAGATCTTCAATGTAGTCCTGACGAGAAGGTAGGTTGATGACTTGACAAATCTTCAATGTTGTCTTCTTCATCAACAACTTCTGTTTTTTATTGTTGTTGTTGTATTGATTTGTCTTCTTGAGTTTCAACAACAATTGCCATTAGTGAAATAATGATAGCTCTGAATATGTTAAGTGTTACAACGAGAACTCATCGTTGTTGCTATCTTCACAATGACTTGGCCGATATTGTAGATGAACATTCAGTTCATGATTCTACAAGTGATCGACACATCAGAAGCAAAAACTCTTTCCATTAAATAGCCAGTAGAAATATAGCCGTTTGAGAATATTGTTGGCTGTTTGGAAAAGAGACGTTGTGATACAATGAGTTGTACTGACACATCTCCTTTTTGCAGAGGGAGAAGTGACCAGACATCTTTTCTTGGGCAGTGTGTACATTTAACTCACAACGGTAATATCTAGACTTCAAAACTTCAGTGGCTTCTGATGTTAATTTGATGAAGCATGAGTAGAGTCTTCTTAGCAGAATATCTGGTGCTTCAAGTCTTCAGTCAATTGAAGAAGTCCATTAGGAATCAGACTTCAGAACTTTAGCACTTGGTCTTTAAGAACGTTATTCTTTTCTGCTTCAAGTCTTCCGAATCTTCAGAACCTGTCTCCAGAGTCTTCAGAACTTGATATTTGAAACCTTGATCTTCAGAGCTCATAAGTCTTTAGATTCTTTCTGCACTTGGTCTTCAGCACCTTCAGCCTTCAGAACTTCAAGTCATATGAGTCTTCCGCACTTTGGTTCTTTCAGAGTGTACTTCTTCAGAAGCTTCGCTATCTTCATAATCTCAATCACTTTCAAAGAGCATCCACAAGAGCATTGCAACAGCAATCTTGGCATCCTTGGATCTGGCTGATCATGACTAGATAAAGAAGCGTTCTTGCTTCTCGCAAATTTAGTCACACATAGTAACTTCGCATATGTATATATTCAATCATAGTACATCTAGCTGGTGCATGTTGGTTCTGATGTCTTTAGTTCTTATGATCTGCACACAACACACGTTAGACCATAAAATGGTTCTTTCACAAATACTTATTGTTATCATTAAAACATAGATTGACTTGTAGAGACAAATCTTGCTCTCACATACTCATCTTCCCCTTTTGAATTTGTTTAAAGTCAACTTTTAGGATAGTCTTTCAACTTAGACTTAGAGAGTTCTTTAACTCAATGTGAGTATCATTATTATGAGTACTCATTCCCCCTTGGAACCTTGATCATTATCAAGAGTTCCTCATCCTTAGTTAGGTGAACTACGAATGCTCTGATTCCATCCTTATTAGGATACGTAGGCATGAGATGCGACGTCTTGGCGAGCATACTTAGTGTATATACCCTTAGGTCTTTACCTTAGCACAGTTCCCTTAGCAAGCAACTTTAGCATAACACAAATACTAACAAGAGGTTCCTGTAAAGTACTACAGGTATCTAGGATGCTAACACCTTCCCTAAGTATAACCAACCCCCGAACCTTAGATCTCTTAGTTGTGTCTTTACATTGCAATTAGGGTTTCCGATCTTTACCCTTTCCTTTGGATAAATCAAAGCTCGGTGGTGAATTTCAAAGATGTGTGATTCAAGTTGATTAATAGCTTGGTATCCGATTCTCACCGCAACAAAAATGGCGACTTCACTGGGGAGTTACTTAGAGGGTTAAGCCTACCTTGTTTGCCTTTGTGTTATTTTACATATTTGCTTGTTTGTTTATTTGTATGTCTGTATATCTGTATATATCTGTTTGTGCTTGGGTTTTCTATATGCAGGGTTGCTACTTTGCATGGTGAGGACGTCATATACCCGGACTAGAGTGCACCTATGATAGGAAGGTGGTACATTCAAGGAGACTTTGAGGGAGTCGATTCCCGAAAAAAGTCGAATTGAGAAACCACCACTCAGTTGAGGCCCTCTTGAGAGTTAGTTATGTTGAATGAGTCTATTCGTGAAAACGTTACTACTCTCGACCTAGGAGCCCATGACACTGATGACCATTAGTCACCTTTAACCCCACTTGGCCTTTTAGGATGTAGTGCGATGACTATGAGGGAGTCTATTCCCAAAATGGTTGATACGCGATACTACACTCGGATGACTCTCTCTTGAGAATATTATTGATTACCGAGTCATTCGGGAAATCGATTATATCTGAAAGATGGGTTGTTCACTCTAGGAACTTTTAAAACCCTGTTCTACAGATGATAAACCCATAGTATACACCAATTGGGATGGGTAGACCATGGCTCCATGCTCATGATCTAAACATATGCCATTTGTCTGTATATTTGTGAATATGTGAATATGTGAATCTGTGCTTATCTGTGGTTGTGCACTCATGCATTCATAAGCATCCATTTCGTAACAGTTTCATGGAACTTAGATCTTTTGTTTGTGAATATCATAGGGTTATCATGGACAGTAAAAGGAAGAACATCGTGAAGTATACTTTCAAGAGTCTTAAACTGGATGACCTAAGAAGGTTGGGAACCTTGCTGACAGACCCTGAAAGATTCAAGGATAGATATGGGAAGCTATGGATTCTATTGAAGATGAAGGTTGATGAAGGACTCCTTTCCAGTTTACTTCAGTTTTATAACCCGGATTACCATGGTTTTACCTTTCCTGATTACCAACTCTTGCCCACACTTGAAGAGTATTCTCTGCTCGTCGGTCTACCTATTTTGGACAAATCTCCATTCCCAATATTTGAGAAAGACCCCAAGGAACAAGAGATAGCTAAGGCCACACATTTGGAGTTAGTTGACATTCGAAACAACATGACTACCAAAGGAGGAGTATTTGGTTTGACTGCGGAATTCTTAGTTGGGAAAGCTCAATATTATGCCAAACACCTGAGTATGGACGCATTCGAGGCCATCTTTGCCTTGCTTATCCATGGAATCTTTCTTTTTCCAAGTTTTGAGAACTTTGTGGATCTTAATGCCATTAAGATCTTCTTGAAGAGGAACCCCGTACCTACCTTGCTGGCTGATGCTTATCATTCTGTTCATCTGAGGAATGCCCGCAATGGAGGACAGATCACTTGTTGCACTCCTTTGTTGTATAAGTGGTTCATTTCACATTTGCCAAAGGCGAACGCATTTTGGGACCCTAAGAAGGGTTGGTGGTCAAAGAAGATTATGGCTCTCACTCACTCTGATATTGACTGGTACAACCGCGTTTACGATGGGTGATGATCACTGACAGTTGTGGAAACTTTGGGAATGTGCCTCTTCTTGGCACAAAAGGGGGAATAAGCTATAACCCAGTGTTGGCTTCTCTACAATTGGGATACCCTTTGAAGGATAAGCCTCTCGGCGTTTATGTGGAAGATATCTTTTTTGAAGGGTATGGGAAGCATGAGGAGCTAAAAGGAAAGATCTTGAGCGCTTGGGGTCACAAGCACAAGAAAGGCAAGAATGAAATAGGGAAACCTAATTGCGTATCCTTGGAGCCTTATCTCTAATAGGTTCGAAAGGGGGCAATTGAGCTGAAGATGCCTTATTCTTGACAAGATCCAATCTCCTTGAAGGAGGAACCTATCCTAATTTTCATGTCAGAAGTAGAGGAACTGAGGATTGCTTTGAACCAAGGTCAACAGACAGGAGAGGCTTGGAAGCATAAATATCAAGTAGTTGTCGAAGATAATTTAGAACTCCAAAAGTAGCTACGAGCAAAGAATGAAGAAGTACTCTTATGCAAAAAGAGGAAGACACAGGAAGATCCAAGTACCTCTGGCTCTCAGTCGACTTCGTGGAAGTTGATCATTGATAAGCTCATTATGGAAAAAGCTCAGATGGAAGAAGAGATTAGAAAGCTCAAAACGAGGCTTTTAGGAGAGTCTCCTTAGGTCCTTTTGTTAGCTTTTATTTAGCTTTCTGTTTTAAGAGTCTTGTGAGATGTACCGACTTTTTGTAATCCATTTTATTATTAATGAGAATGAGTTTTTTTATATCCTTTGATATTTTACAAATGGTTGAGTTACATGAAACTTTTGCATTGCATTTTGCATTTTTTTGCTAACCCTGCCAAGGAACTGAAATTTTGTTTTGCAGATATTGTAAGATGGATTTTGGAAAGAGAGGTATTTGGTCGTACACCTTCATGGTTCCCAATGTTGAGCAACTAAAGGAACTAGGAGAACTGATTGAAGGTCCGTTGGATTTCTCAGAGAAATATGGAAGGATTCTTCCGCTGTTGAAGCTTCAAAGGGTTGAGGAACTGTTAGAGACGCTGGTTCAGCTCTACCACCCCATTTATCATTGCTTCATATTTCCTGATTACCAGTTGATGCCGACCTTGGAGGAATACTCTGCTTTGATGGGTCTCCCTATCAATGATTTCCCTCCATTCTCCGGATTAGAAGATGAACTCAGTGAGAAGGACATTGCAAGTGGAACGAGACTAAGGTTGTCTGACATTCGAGCCCACATGACTATCAAGGGAGGATTTTCTGGTTTGCTCGCTCAGTTCTTGTTTGAGAAGGCTCGGTATTTTGCTGATAGTAAGAACACTGTGCTCTTTGAGTCCACTTTTTCTTTGTTGGCTTATGGACTGTTCTTGTTTCCCAACATCGAAGACTTTGTTGATGTTAACGCCATTCAGATTTTTATGCTCAAGAATCTGGTTCCCACTCTGTTGGCTAATGCCTATCATGCCATTCACTCAAAGAATCTGCGAGAAGAAGGACAGATCATTTGCTGTGTTGCTCTCCTTTATAGGTGGTTTATTTCGCACCTACAAAGGACCGCAACCTTCTGGGACGTGAAAGACAGTACAATTTGGTCCAAGAGACTCATGGAGCTTACCCAATCAGATATCGAGTGGTACGATCCGATATATGGGGGGATCCTTATGATTTACAGCTGTGGTGACTTCCCCAATGTACCTCTTATTGGAAAAAAGGGATGCATCAATTATAACCCCGTGCTCGCTCGTCGGCAACTCGGTCACCCAATGGAGGAGGAGCCTGATCCTAGCAATCTGACGAGACTTTTTCTGGAAGAAGGACAAAATCCTGAGCTTAGACCCAAAATTACGCGTGCTTGGTGTTGCATAAACAAAGATGGACTGCATTAGGAAACCCTGATTGCACTGTCACAGAAGCTTGCTTGGATTGGGCCCGTAGAACAGCTCTTGTGATGAGGATGCCCTATCTGCATCATAAGCCACCTGTAGTCCTTACAAGCGAGGAGTTGAAGTTGAAGAAGGCCTTGGAGGAGCTGACCCTCGACAAAGCGAGGATGCAAGAACAAATTGACAACTCGTGAAGGAGCTCCATGGAGGAGAAGGACCTTCATCAAGTAGATTTGCTTCTTAGTTCCTTTTATGTTGTATTTCTGTTCGCTTATGTAATGAACTTTGGAGGTGTACCGCTTATTCTGTAAAATTTGAAAATTTACTAATGAATGAGTTGTTTTAAGACGTATCCTTGATATCTACAATGTTTGCAAATTTTAATTTTAAGTTCCTTGATTGCTTTGTTTGCATTTGCACTTGCATCATTCTTTCATGTCATAACATGTGCATTCTTTCCTGTCGTGTCTCATCCCGTCGTCTTGTCTTCAGAAACCGTCACACTGAATCTCTGACGCAGATACAACACTAGAGCCCAAGCTCGCCAAAGGATATCTGAGCAGAATGGTGAATTGGATAGGGTCAGCAATGAATTGGAGGATTTAGGAGGAAGCGTAGGGCAGATCATGGAAGCCCTACAAGTTATCAAGGCAAAGATGGATACTCAGACCACCGTGATCTCTGAGATTATCACTCCAACTGTGGAACCTTCTACAAATGTCAACACTGCTCTTGTACCACCGTTGGGTATGCCTTATGGTTTTGTACCTCCGCCAATTGCTACGACTACTCAACAGCTTGTTCCTGTGGGGCCTGAGAATCCTCAAGTTGCCCCAACCTTCGCTCCACTAATTATGCAAGCTCAAGTGCGCCCCATTTTCCATAATCTACCGCCGATTTATGATTTCCCCAAAATGTCTGAAGAAAGGGACGAGCGTCATAAAAGGCTGAAAGAAAGTGTGGAAACCATTCAAAGAAAGATGAGAGCAATGGAAGGCAATAACATCTTTAGTACTGATGCTAGAGATATGTGTTTGGTATCTGGTTTAGTGATTCCACCGAACTTCAAGACTCCAAGCTTCGACCAGTATTCAGGCGCGACATGCCCAAAGTCGCACTTGATCATGTACTATAGAAGAATGGCAGCATATGTGGATAATGACAAGCTAATGATCCACTATTTTCAAGATAGCTTAAAAGGAGCCTCTACTAAATGGTATATGGGTTTGGACCAATCCAGAATTCACAATTTTCAAGATCTGTTAGATGCATTTGTGAAACATTACAAGTATAACATGGATTTGGCCCCAGATCGTAGGCAGCTCTTAAGTATGTCTCAGAATAACTCAGAGTCCTTTAAAGAATACGCTTAACGTTGGAGGGAAACTGCTTCCCAAGTGGAACCTCCATTGTCCGAGAAGGAACTAGCTGATTGGTTCGTAGACACTGTGAAGCCCGAGTTTTATGAAAGGATGATTAGTAGCATTACCGCTAATTTTGCTGACATTGTGGCTGTAGGTGTGAAAGTGGAAGCCGGTTTGAAGAGTGGCAAGGTGATTAGCTCTTCAAGCAATTCAAGCAGTAGCAACAACAGAAAACCTCCCAGTAATTTCCATAAAAAGAAAGAAGGGGAGACAAATGCAATCATGACAGGAAGAAAGAATAATCAAGTTTGAAAATAGCCAGTTTATCAACAGGAATCTAACCCAGGTTTTGTTCAACAACCGGTATACCCTGTGCAGGATGCCCCCATAACCTTATGTGGCAGTTGTGACTCCAGCTTTCAATCATCGAGCTTCAAATTATTAGCCCGTGCAGCAGGCGCCCGTTTATTAACAACATCCCAACTATCAACAAGCACCCAGTACTCCAGCTTACCAATAACAGCAAAGGCCACTAGCCCCTCAATCAAACGATCCCTACCGAAGACAAGTGGAAAAACCTTCATTTCCTCCTATTCCAATGACTTACACAAAGCTTTACCCTTCTTTGGTCCAACAAGGTTTGATCACCACTAGACCCCTGGGCCCACCTACAGAAAAGTCAATGCAATTTCATAATCCTAATGCCCACTGTGCATTCCACCAAGGTGCTGTCGGTCATGACCTAGAAGGATACCTTGCGCTAAAATATATTGTGAAGGGTTTAATAGAGAATAAGATTTTGTCCTTTGGAGATAATCAGCCAAATGTGAAGAATAACCCATTGCCTACACATGGGACTGTAAATGCTATCGAGAATGGAAGTGACGAGGTGTTGATTATGGATGCGTCTGAGATTAAGACTCCTGTCAGGACTTTTCATACAAAATTGTTCGAAGCTGGTTTAGTAAAGGTTCGCCATAATGACTGTGAAGACTGTGATGCCAGTGTCAGAGGATGCAAATTTGTTCAAGATGACATTCAAGGTTTGATTAATAAAGGTTTTCTGCAAGTAATCAGTAAAGTGAAGAAAGATGAAGTTGTGGTAATTGAGCCCATATTCAACTTACCAGAATTAAGAGAGAAGGTGCCCATCTTTAATGTATCGAAGCCAGGTTATGTGGTCCTTATCTTCAATAAACCAAAGCCAGTGTTCAACACACCAGAATCTATTATTGCTTCTGCCGCCAATCAACCAAGGCCGATAATTATTCGAACGCCCGTTCCTTTTCGTTTCCAAGATCCTAAAGTTGTGTCGTGGAAATATTAAGCTACTGTGATCGACAAAGAGTCTGGAAATGTGGTTCCAAGGAAAGAGGTGGGAACTACTAGTGAGGAAATAACTAATATAGCTGGGGCTGGGAAAATGACACGAAGTGGTCGAATTTATACTCCCCTCTTCAAAGAAAACACTATTCCTACAAAGGATAAGGAAAAGGAAGTGGTTACAAGTGAAGAAGATGTTGAATTTCTGAGGATCATCAAAAGAAGTGACTACAAGGTGGTGGATCAACTTCACCAGGCTCTCTCTAAAATCTCAATCTTGTCTCTCTTATTGAGTTCACCTGTTCACCGAGCTGCTTTACAGAAGTTATTGGCCCAAGCTCATGTTGCTCAAGATATCACTACCAGCCAGTTTGATAGTGTAATTGCAAATATCGCTGCTTATAACACCCTCAGCTTTAGCAAGGAGGAGTTACCTAGAGAAGGTCAAAATCACAATCTTGCTTTACATGTATCTAAGACACTTTGGCAAGAGTCCTCGTGGACACTGGCTCCTCTCTAAATGTTTTACCTAAGAGGACACTTGAAAAGTTGGCTTACAAAGGGGCTGAAATGAAACCTACCTCCCTGGTTGTCAAATCTTTTGATGACTCACGAAGATCTGTAATGGGTGAAGTTGAGCTAACAATCATAATTGGCCTGCATGCTTTCAACATCACATTCCAAGTGTTGGACATTAATCCTGCCTACAGCTGCCTACTTGGAATGCCATGGATCCATGAAGCTGGTGTTGTAACTTCAACATTACACTAAAAGATGAAGTTCGTAATTGACGATAAGATGGTTATCATACATGGTGAAGAAGACTTGATGGTCAGTAACTTGCCTTCCTTCCGCTATATAGAGGTAGATGAGGATGATTTGGAAACTTCTTTCCAAGCTCTTGAAATAGCCAATGCAGTCATGTTGGACATTAAAGAACCGGTGGTCCCGAGCAGTCCATCTTTTGTTTCATTCAAGAGTATCCAATCTTCCATAAAAGAAGGTGTTCCCGCAGGCTGGGGCAAGGTCATTGAAGTTCAAGAAAGGAAGAAGTATCAAGGGTTGGGTTATAAACTAACTCGTGATAAAACATCTGCTTCTACAACAATGCGACCAAAGACAATCCAAGAAGTGTTCATCAGCAAAGGATATCAGGTCAATGCCGTGATAGAAGACGAGGAAGATGAGGATTTCGGCCATTTGGTGTTTCAGTGTGACGTTGCACTAGATAATTGGGAAGATATTGAGATCCATGTGTTGTTCCCTGTGCCAGAGTAATATGTTTGTTTTTGTTGTTTGTTTTCAATTCCATAGCCATGCCCAAGGCTATCAGATTATTTTGTATGGGCCACTACTTTCAACTTTTATTAATCAATGAGGATGTTTTGTTAAACTCTTTTGTTTTCATTTATCGTTTTTGCTTTTAAGGGAAAATGGCAATCTTTTTCAAAATACCAAAAATATTCTTCTTGCGTTTAATTTTGTGCATTTTAATAAAGTAAGTCACTCCACCATATAGAATAATCCACAAACCTGTTGTATTTGATGACCCTACTTTCACTATTGACTTTGACTCACCCATCTACCAAGCTGAAGATGAGGAGGAGGAAGACTAAGAAGTCCCATATGAGTTGGCAAAAATGTGTGAGTACGAGTACACAGATCTTCAGCCACACGAGGAACAAGTTGACACCATCAATCTTGGTACCAATGAGGACAAGAAGGAAGTCAAGATTGGGGCAACACTAAGGGTAGAGATCAGACAACGACTGGTAAAGCTTCTTGAAGAGTATGTGGATGTGTTTGCATGGTCCTATCAGGATATGCTTGGTTTGGATACAAACATAGTAGTTTATAAACTACCACTCAAGCCTGAGTGCTCGCCAGTGAAACAGAAACTTTGAAGAAGTAGGCCTGACATGACTCTCAAGATCAGGGATGAGGTCAAAAGACAACTTGACGCAGGATTCATAGCAGTCTCAAAATACCCCGAGTGGGTAGCTAACATTGTGCCCGTGATGAAAAAGAATGGCAAAGTACTGTGTGTAGATTATAGGGATCTTAACAAGGCAAGTCCAAAGAACGATTTCCCTCTGCCGCATATCGACACTCTCATGGATAATACGACTTGTTTTGCAGTTTTCTCCTTTATGGATGGTTTCTCCGGTAACAACCAGATTAGAATGGATCCTGCCGATATGGACAAAACCACGTTCATCACTCCTTGGGGAACTTATTGCTACAAGGTTATTCCCTTTGGTTTGAAAAATGCAGGGGCAATATATCAAAGAGCTATGGTGACTCTTTTCCATGATATGATGCATAAAGAAATTGAAGTGTATGTTGATGATATGATTGCTAAATCCCAGAGTAAGGAGGACCATTTGGATCATCTTCTGAAACTGTTCAAAAGACTCCGGAAATATCAATTGAGGTTGAACCCTGCCAAATGTACCTTCGGTGTTAAATCAGGAAAGTTACTCGGTTTTATCGTTAGTCAACGAGGGATTGAGGTAGACCCTGATAAAGTGTGAGCTATCCAAGAGATGCCAGCTCCACGAACTGAGTCTCAAGTAAGAGGTTTTCTTGGTCGTTTGAATTACATCTCCAGGTTTATCTCCAATATGACTCCCACTTGTGAGCCAATCTTAAAGCTACTTTGCAAAGACTAGACTGTAGAATGGAACTCCGACTGCCAGCAGGCCTTCGACAAAATCAAGAGTTATTTGTAAGAACCACCAATATTGGTCCCGCCTATTTCAGGGAAACCTCTCTTCATGTATCTGGCTGTACTAGAAGGATCAATTGGCTGTGTGTTGGACCAATATGATGAATCTGGGAGTAAAGAGCATGTCATTTACTACTTGAGCAATAAGTTTACCGATTGCAAAAGTCGATATTCACTTTTGGAAAAGACTTGTTGTGCTTTACCGTGGGCTGCCAGGCGTTTGAGGCAATACCCGATATGTCATACTACTTTATTGATCTCAAAAATGGACCCAATAAAGTATATCTTTGAAAAACCTGCTCAAACTGGAAGACTCGCCCGTTTGCACATGCTCTTATCAGAATATGATACTCAGTACGTCACTCAGAAGTCTATCAAGGGAAGTGTCTTATCAGATTACCTTGCAGATCAGCCTGTGGAAGACTATGAGCCCCTCAAGTTTGATTTCCCAGATGAAGATATTATGTTGATAAAGAAAGACTGTGATCAGCCAGGTCCTAAACCTAGTTCCCAATGGAAGATGATGTTTGATGGTTCTTCTAACTACAGTGGGCATGGCGAAGGTGTTATGTTAATGAATCCTGATGGTGGTTATACCCCGTTTACAGCAAGCTTAGATTTTGAATGTACAAATAATGTTGTTGAATATGAAGCGTGCATTATAGGGTTGGAAACGGCTATTGATCTCAGAATCAAGATTTTGGAGGTCAGTGGAGATTCCGCTCTGGTTATCTGTCAAATCAAAGGTGAATGGGAAACTAGAGACGAGAAATTGGTCCCGTATCATGCTTATATTGTGGAGATGATCTAATACTTTTATGAGATCACTTTCCGTCATGTTCCGTGATCAGAAAACCACATAGCCGATGCTTTAGCCATGTTAGCTTCAATGTGGAAGGTCAGATTTGTTAATGAGGTGCCACTGATCAGAATTGAGCGCAAGACCGAGCCCGCCTATGGCCATTTGGTTGAAGAAGAGGTGGATGGGAAACCATGGTTTCATGACATCAGAAATTATCTAAAGAACCAAGAATATCCTGCTAATGATTCAACTCTTGACAAGAAGACTTTGAGGAGGTTGTCGTCCAAATTTTTCCTCAGTAATGATGTGCTATACAAAAGGAATCATGACATGGTTTTATTAAGATGTGTCGACAAACGAGAAGCAGACCTGTTAATTCAAGACATTCACGAAGGAGCATTTGGCACTCACGCCAATGGGCATGCCATGTCTAAGAGGATCTTGAGGGTAGGATATTATTGGTTAACCATGGAGACTGATCACATCCAATATGCCAGAAAGTGCCACAAATGCCAAATTTATGCTGACAAGGTGCATGTACCTCCAACATTATTGAATGTGTTGTCGTCACCTTGGTCGTTCTCTATGTGGGGCATTGACATGATTGGGGCAATTGAGCCAAAAGCTTCTAATGGTCATCGGTTCATCTTAGTGGCTATTGACTATTTCACAAAGTGGGTTGAGGCTGCCTCCAACACCAATGTGACCAAGCAAGTGGTTGCCCGCTTCATCAAGAACCAAATTATCTGTTGTTATGGAATTCCAAATAGGATCATAACAGATAATGGAACAAATTTGAACAACAAGACAATGAAGGAGTTGTGTGATATCTTCAAGATTGAACATCATAATTCTTCACCTTACCGTCCCAAGATGAATGGAGCTGTCGAAGCTGCTAACAAAAATATCAAAAAGATCCTGAAGAAAATGGTCAAGACTTATAAGGACTGACATGAGATGCTACCATTTGCCTTGCATGGGTATAGAACTTCGGTTCGGACTTCGACAGGGGTAACCCCCTTTTCTTTGGTGTATGGAATGGACGTTGTTCTTCCCATTGAAGTAGAGATACCATCTCTCAGAATTTTGATGGAGACCGAGCTTGATGAAGCGGAGTCGGTCCAAGAAAGATATGATCAACTGAACCTCATCGATGAGAAGCGCCTGACTGCGATGTTTCATGGTCATTTGTATCAGAAAAGGATGAAAAGTGCATTTGATAAGAAGGTATGTGTTCTTGAATTCCAAGAAGGAGAAATCGTACTTAAAAAGATCTTGCCATCTCAAAGGGATGTACATGGAAAATGGGCGTCTAATTATGAAGGCCCATTTATGGTGAAGACAGTATTCTCAGGAGGTTCCCTAATTCTTACAACGATGGATGGTGAACAACTCTCACACCCTGTAAATGCTGACGCAGTAAGAAAATATTACGCCTAAAGAGCCCGCTAAGTCAAAAACCAGAAATGGAGACTTAGGCAAGAAAAGGGTATCCTGGTGGGTCATAACCTATGAAGGAGACTCAGGCAAAAGTTAGGGATTAAATAAAAAAAAGAGCTCGCTAGGTTGAAAGCCCAAAAGGGCGGCCTAGGTAAAAATGAGCGTCCTAGTGGATTGAAAACCCGAAAGGGCGATCCAGGCAAAAGTTAGGGACAAAAGGCGTTTCACTGTGTCAGAAGGGTTGTCACCAATATCAAGAAATTCAAGCAGAAGTTCAAGCACACCGATCTCATCAGCAGCGAAGCTTTGGAGGATTCTTAGTAATTAGGGATGGTAGTGGTCATTGAATATAATGTAACCTTTCTCTTATTGCCATTTCCTGATTGTAATGTTCCATGGAACTTTGCCATTTGCGAGTTGCCATTCTAATAAAATCATAATTTTTGAACCATTTATTTGTTGGATATTCATCATTTCTCTACTCTTTTCTTGCGATGCAAAACGTCATTTATTTATTAATAATGGTATTGAAAGCGGAAAATTTTTTAAATAAAAATAAATCTTTTGTGAAAACACAATGAAAACATAATCTACTTTGGCTCTTGGGGTGAATCAGCAAAAATCGCATGCTCCCCAATGGTTTTTGTTGTGACGAAAGCACTGTTAAACCATCTGGCATGTAATTCCCCAATGAAGCAAGTTTAGCTGACGATGCCTCTTGGATTGAACACTTCAGTGATAATTGATCACTAGGATACAAAGGACTTCTCCCCAGTATCTTCCACAGGTGTTTGTTGAATATGGAAAGTCTTACCTCCTCAGGTGAAAGTAGGATGTTTCTTATTAGATCCTTGAGCGACTGTTCTCTTCAGGTTCAGTGTGGCTCATTGCATTGGATATGTTATCCATTTCCCCTTTTCCCCGATCTCCTCTCTTCAGTGTTGTCTCTTGCATATCATTGAGCATTCGCATCATGCCATATCATGTACATTTTAGCATTTAGTGTGCTTCCTTTTGGTCTTTACCTCTTCTACCCTAACCTGTTCAGGGTAAGTATCTCTTTTACATTCGTGGATCGACATCCGTGTCCTGCTTGCGTCCGGTTATCACTAACATGCGTCAAATTTGACTATTATCCATTTTCCCCAGAAAGTTTAGTCATCATTATGCAACCCCGGTAATGTCCCATTTGTTGTTTAACCTCTATCATCAGGCCAATCATTATTGGTATTTGTAAAGTCTAGTGCTTACTGGCATGTTTTAGTATCGATTATCATCGGTATCGTTAAGTCCATTATAGGGATGGCAATGGGCAGGGTATGGGTAGGGTACTAAAGTACTCGTCCCCATACCCGCAGTTGAAAAAAATCCCCGTACCCGAGCCCATACTCGCTTGGGTATCAAAAGTGGCACCCGTCCCCGTACCCTATGGGTATATAAGTGCCCGTACCCGTACTTGTTACCCGCATTTCTAATAAAAATAAATTTATCAAGTATAAAATATCATAATATTTTAAGTTTTTAAAAATATTAGAAAGTTTTTAAAATTTTTTATTGTTGAATTGTGAAATAAATGATCACTTATATTAAATATGTAGTAGTTTAAAATTGATTTTTTTTATAAATTTTATAAACATTTATTTTTATATAATAATATAAATTAAAATATATAAATATATATTGTGCGTGTATGGGGCGGGCTGAGTACTAAGGTGCCAATACCCGTACCCATCCCCGCTCATTTAAGTGAGTAATTACCCGAGCCCGTATCTGTACCCATTTTTGCGGGTTTTTACCCTACCTGTTGTGGGTAATTTTGTGGGTACCCACTGGGGATGGGCCAAATTTCCATCCCTAGTCCAGTGTTTACTGGCATGTTTCTTTACCCAATCATTATTGGTATTGAAAAGTCCAGTATTTACTGGCATTGTTCCAAATATCGATTATCATCGGTATCGTATGAGTCTATTTTTCACTGGTGTATTTTCAAAAATCCAATCATTATTGGTATCGTGTGAGTCTAGTGATTACTAGCATCGTCTAAAGACATGTTTTCATTGGTACTCTAAGCCCAGTATTCACTGGCATTACCTCAAGATCCAATCATTATTGATATCTCAAGTCCAGTATTTACTGGCATTGTTTAAAATCCAATCTTAATTGGTCAGTCATAACTGCATGTCTCTTTGCTCAAGATCCAATCATTATTGGCATCTTACAATTTTATCCCCCAGTAGAGGTTTGGTCACTACCAACATCCCCGTAAAAGTCCAGTGTTTATTGGCATTTGCTGAAGGTCTGATCATTATCAGTATCCTAAGTCCATGTAATTACTGGCATGTTTTCTAAGTCCAATCATTATTGGCATCTTGAGATTGGTCATTACCAATATTTCTTTGAAAGTCCATGTGGTTATCATCACTTGGCGCATGCAGAGTTTGTGTTTGTTTCTGTCTTTTCTGGTTTTTCTTAAAGATCCCGTTTGAACTCTTCAGTATAAGAAATCCCCAGAAAATATTTTGTTGGGTGTATATCCTTTTGTTTCAAATTGATCCCCAGTGTAGGTCATGTCTTCTTTCTGGTTTCATCCCCAGTAAAGAGCTTTGTTTACCTTTTTGCTGTCCCCGAAGTCGTCTAGTCACATCTGAACCTGTCATTCATCTCCCTGGATCTTTCCCCAGTGGAGAACACTTGTCTAAATTCCACCTCCTGTAAGGATCTTTGGAGTTCTCCATAGTTTTTTTCTAATCCCCAATG
The DNA here is from genome assembly GCA_022829125.1 of Lathyrus tuberosus. Classification (NCBI taxonomy): domain Eukaryota; kingdom Viridiplantae; phylum Streptophyta; class Magnoliopsida; order Fabales; family Fabaceae; genus Lathyrus; species Lathyrus tuberosus. Next base: position 11,320,261 of record JALAZF010000091.1, read on the forward strand.
ATTTCTCAGTCATTCCCAGTAAGTCCCTTTCGTTGGTTATTGACCTTCATCCCCAGTAAGTCTTATCTTAGGTTGTTGACCTTCATCCCCAGTAAGTCTTATCTTGGGTTGTTGACCTTTGTCCCCTTTGTGTCTTGTTTTGTCTGTATTTTGCACCATCATGCCATCATATCATCATATTAGAAGTTCATGGCATGTCAGCATTTGCATACTTTTGTCCGTCCTTAGCATAACATTGTATCTAAGGGCAAAATTTTTGGTTTGCTATATTTAAATACCTTTCACCATGATTCCACGAGGATTGTCATCACTCATGTCATCCGGTGAAGATATTTAAATAGGGGCAAATGTTATACCCCAAATTTTACCCCTTAGATGCCATCATCGTTTGTATGAGCATTCTAGGTCAATCATCCTTGCATAACTAACCAGCTATCAAGCTTTGTGGTTTTGTTTCTTTTGTGGAATTAGGGTTTTGTACGGAAAGGGAAAGCTTTGATTAATCAACATTTGAAGGAGAGATCAACCAAACAAGTCCTCATATACTTCAAAGGTCCCTAAGATGCCTTTTGGTTCAACACGACTCATTTCAAAGGCTTCCTAAGTGAACGGAAGAGGTTTCAAATTCATCTGACTAAAAAGTCAACTGAGACTCCACAAAGTTAAACTTCGAGTTTTTTGGTCAACCATGAGCTTTTCAAGTCATATTCCATAATATCAGGTGGTTAGATCAAGAAAAATCAAGGTGGAACAATAAAATCAGGAGATTTGAAGAGATTAGAGTTTTAATGAAAATTTTCTACGTATGGAAATTAAGATTTTGGGTCATCTTGCAAGGGTCATATCTCTCTCATCCTTGAGTCAAATGGAGAAAACTAATACTTATTTTAAAGAGGACATTCCCTACTACAAGTTTGTAGAAGGAATCAAGATCAAAAGATGAAAGGATTTGAAGTTATGATTAGTCAAAGTTGGTGAAAGTCTTGATTTGGTTTTCTACACTTAGAAATTTTTCTAAGTACTAAATTCAGCATGTTTGAACCATTTTCATGGCCATTTTTCCTAAGGTTACAAGCTTAGTTTGAATTTACCATCCACATCAAAGTTGTTCCTTGTTATTCAAGCTTTCTAGGTATACCAAGAATTCTCCCTTTGGATCAACCAATTAGAAGTTATGATGCTTTAAAGTAAGGAGGTTTCAAAGGTGGATTTGGTGACTTAGAAAATTTGTTAAGTTTTTCTTCAACAACTAGTTTTGTCAAAATTTGTGTGAATTTTTCATATAGTTCCAAGGCTCAATTCAAGGTTTGTCCAACATCAAAGTTGTTCATCTACGTGTTAACTTTACAAAGAACTCAAAACCTCTTCATTTAAGTCAAGACCCGTGGAGGTATCTTGTGTCAAAGTTAGCTTCATGGACATGTACATCTTGCTACCATGACTAAGCTGCATAACCACACTTGCCAAATATTTGCAGCATCCCAAAGTCTCTCTCTTTGTGCATAAAACCTGCATATTGGTAATCCCAAGCATTGCTATTTTAAGCTCTCACTCCTATGACACCACAAAAGACATTTTTGGACCCTATCATGAACATGTGTAAAACAAATTTGTGCAGCCCATAGCATTGACTTTTCTTTGTCATTTCTTGTTGCTCATCTTGCTACAACCAAACAAATTACTGCCACCAGTATCTGCTCTCATAGCTGGCTTGAAGCGTCACCACCACATGTCATGCTCTTCACCTTTTGACCAAAAAAAGGAGAACTCTTATTTGCTGGGCCGTGTCAATTTCTCTCTTCATATGAGGAAGTATTTTGTTTTAAAAAGGATTTTGGGTATTATCAAAAAGAAGAAAGAGATAACACAAGTAAACCATTCAACTTAATGTTTCACCGTACATCCAGAATTACGATGACTTGTTTCTTTCCATATAATAAAACCATCCACTACATACTATGACAACAAAAAGTAAAAAAGAAAAAGAGGGGTCACGTGGTTTTCTGTCTTGGGATTATCATCTTTATCTCAAAAAGCTTTTCACTAAAAAAAAAGATATACTTCCTCCATCCTGAAGGACTCACGTGGTTTTTTTTTCTCTCACTGGACTTTACATTACAAATAACCACCCTTGCCATGAAAGTGCAGGACCATTTTTTACTACTGAGAGTACTCCCTCATCACTCTTCTTTCTCATCACCTTCTCCCTCCAACAACAAAAAAAAAGATTCATAAATATCATCTTCAATTTACCGTTACCATACTTACGAACTTTCTTCATCTTCTCACAAGCCATGTGTAGCACCTCAAAATTTGCCCTATTGCTTTTAGCTTTTACTGGCTTATGCTGCATGGCATTTTGGCATAATCATCATTTGCATTTCATTGGTTCTTTGGCATGGGATCAGGGTGTCTAAGTCAAGTCCAAGGAGCCTTGAGCCTCAAGGGGTCTTAATTGAGTCATCACCTTATCATATGATTAAACTTGACAAGAGAATGCAAGGGAATCACATCATCCTAATCAGTGCAAAACTAGGGTTTTGGAATTCTTGAGTAGAATGCCCCAATGGGCAAAATCTTTGAGCTTTTATCACCTCCAAATGTCATATATCATCTTTGTTAGACAGGATGTACATCATATTCAGAGGAATTTGGATTTGGAGGATATGTTGTTTTCTCCTAGACTGAGGGTTTAAAACTAGGGTTTGCCATGAAATCAATTTATTTCTGATTTCTTGGGCAAGACTTGATCTCATGGTATTCTACATGTCCTCAATGGTCTAAGGATGAAGAATGGTCCATCAATTTGATTTGGGAGGGTTTCAATTGACCAATTGATTGAGAATCAGAAAATTTGGGGAAAAGTCAACTGTGTAGAGGAGAAAGTCAACTCCTGACTTTTTAAGGTCAAAATAATGAAATTCAAGTTACATATGTTCATTGGACAAGATTTGATCAAGAAATGGTGGAGTAATCATCAAAAATCAAGAAATGTACAAAGTTTCCATTTTTAGAAACTTAGGGTTTCCAAAAATGGCAAGTTTGGACTATTTTGCACTACACTTTAAGGCTTCCTTTCTTCAAGATAAAAGCTCCAAGCTTCAGGCCCAAGTTGAGCTAATTAAAGATCATATTCCAAGCTTCAAATCCATATAAAGAACTCTTCCATTGGATCAAAATTGAGGGAGTTATGACCAATCAAAGTTTGGCAAAATCAAGGCAAATTCCAAGTCATGGCAAGGCAAGTTCAGGCCCCCATGCCATAATTTCATCAAACACTTGGTGTGCCAAATGTCAAGCCAATTTTCTCCATCAAGGAAGCTTCAAATGAAAAAATGTTGAACATTAAAGTTGTTCATCTCAATGTCCTCTTCAACTTTGATGTTGGACATTTTTCCATTTAAACAAGTTATGAATGAGTTATAGGGGTCCAATGTTGATGGTTTCATGCTGAAATTCACAAGCCATGTTGCCATGCATGCCACAACCTTGCCTCGCCCATAAACCAGTTTTGGTGTACTTGAGTTCATGGTCATTTTCAAGTGTGTTTGAGGTCCTATTTCCATGTGATTCCAACACCAATCTTGTTCTCTTATGTCTCCTCTTTCCAATGGCATCAAAACCTCATCATTCCATGCCTTGTACATGAAGAATTTCATCACCAAATCTCCATGTTTTTATCAAGCTGCCAAAGTTGAAAGTGTTTGACATTGTTGTTGTTGGTTTACATCAGGCCATGCGCATGAATACTACACCATCCATTCATTACTTCATTTGGCCAAACATTCTTACACATGATACTACATACAACTTCATACACCAAAGAGGAAAGTGGAAAGCTTGTTCACTAAGCATGCTACTACACAACATCAACATCATCACTACCATTCATTCTAATCACATAACCTCATCACCATTTCATTTCATGATCACCACCATAAGTAACATGAGCTCACCATCACCTGAACCAAACCTTCCAACTCGTGTTCTAACTGTCATGACTCAGTTAGTTAACTCAAACTCAGTTAACTAACTCAGTTAACTTGAGTTCCAACTGTTAACTGGATGAGTTAAACATTAACCCCACCTATATAAACTCCATTGCTCACAAAATTAAGGAGAACTCTCATTTTTTTCACTCTCACGCGAAAAACATTCTCAAGCTTTCTCTTTGAACTCTCTCTTCATCTGCACGAATTCCCCAAGTTCTTCTTCAATCTTCACCATCAAGCAAGAGTACATAACTGAAGCATTGAATAACTCAATTATCTCCAATCTCAGATTCAGTTTTTCTTCTGATTCTCAAGATAAAGTAGCATTTATTTTGCTCAAATTGAAGTTCTAGAAGTTCAAGAACAAGTTCTCACCTCTGGTCTTCTTAATAGTTCAAGTTTCTTCAAGTTCTCGGTTCAACCTTTGTCAACTTTTTCTTGCATTTAATCACTGATTTTATCTTGTTTTTTTGTTGATTGAAGCTTATTAGAAGCAATGTAATATCTCCGGCTAGTGATAGGCTCATTAGGAGCATAGTTGTGAAACCTAGGGCAAGATGTTTGTGTTCAATTTGCTGTGCATACGCATGATCTGTGGAAAATATTTGTGGATTCGTTACCTACGTGACTTCCTCTTTCATTTGATATATGGCTTATGAATTTCTGGAGAATTTGGAGGTTGCAGGTGGTGACGTTACGCCGGAGAAGATGACCAGAGGTCCTTCTCTGGCCGGTTACATTTATCAGCTAGGGTTTCTAACTTTATATCATAGTCGTTTGATTGTTTGCATCGTGTGGTTCTAAGGTTGCCAACGGATTAATGATGCACTTGCCTCTCACGTGCTTCGTTTTTTGTCTCTGATTCATCTTGTGTGTGTGCATGCATGATTGCTTTGGTGTGCTTGCATTGTGGATTGTTAGATCTGTTTACTTTGATGATCATCAGTGATTGAATTGATCTTGTGGCCATGATTGCGTCAGACATGTGACTGAACGTATACCACCATACACACACACGTGCCTTTGTGGACTGGGTTACAAATTGCTTTTCACGCACCCTCTTTTAGGCCCAAACATTTTTAAACTAGCAAATTACTTTCGCCACATCCCCTGCATGTAACGCCCCGATTTGTTTAATTGTATTTATATACTTCATTTATGTGTATTTTGTTAAATGTGTAAATTTATTGTATTTTACCTACTAATTGAGTTAATGGGTAATTTTTCTGATAGGTAAATATTTGCAATAAATTATAATTTCTTTTCAACTTTTATTTCCCGAAATATATTTCATCGCTGTTTATGTTTTATCGCATTTTGAGAGCGTTTGGGAGATATTTGATAGTAGGGGTATTTTGGTCTTTTTGGGGTTAGATATTTTGAATAAATAGAAAGTGGAGAGAAAAGAGAGAAAAGAAAGGAAGAGAAAGAAAAGGAGAAGAAAGAAAAGAGAGAAGAGGAAAAAGAGGAGAAAGAGGAAAACTCGGGAAAGCTCTGTTTCAAGCACGATTAATTGGGTAAGGGTGAGAAGTTTCAATTATATCTTGTTTGTGTATGTATATGTGTATGTTTTCTTTGATTGTTTTGGATATTTCTTATAGTTTTCAATTTTAGGTCGAAATGAGAAAAACGATTAGAAATCGATGTTTTTACGGACGAAAGTCGGAATAAATCGCGTAGTAGAGTCGAGTGATGTTGGGTCGTGATTTAGCGTTATCGTTTGATTGAATCGAGTTGAGTTTGTAACTTTTGAGTGTTTTATATATATATATCGATGTTTTTGTGCAAATTGATGTTGTGATCGAGTAAAAGTGTTTGGATATGTCTGGTAACATTGGTATAGGTTGATATTTAATCGGGTAAGGATAGGAATGAATCGGGAATGGTTATTTGTGTGTTTTCGAGTGGTTTTGAGCGAGTTTGGAGTTGGGATAAACTGATAAAATTATGTTTCAAAATATTTAAAAAATGGAAAATGTGTTGGATGGCTTTTTAATGGTGAAAATATTGTAGTGTGTTGAATTCTGAGATCGCAGCTTTTTACGGAATCGAAATCGGAGGTCCGGAAGTCATTTAACGATCGAAAACTGAGTTTTTAGCAAAATCTGCGTATTTATGCGCGAACCCCCAGAATTATGCGCTAACCCCCAGGTTTATGCGCTAAACCCCAGGTTTATGCGCTAACCCGGGCGAAATTTCCAGGATCATGCACTGACCCCCAGCCTTATGCGTCGACGCATGATCACAGAATTTTCCAAAATGTCCGATTTTGTTTTCTTCATAACTTTTGAACCGTAAGTCCGTTTTGATCCCCGTTTGAAGCGTTGGAAAGCTAATAAAAAGTTATTTCTATTAAAAATGGTTTGGAGGGTAAAATATGATTTAATTAGTTCGTGTTTTTTGAAAAATAGTCGGGTTGTCGGGGTTTTATCGCGTTAATTGTGTGCGATTGATGTGTTATCATGCTATATGCTTTTGATATGTAACGTGTAGCTTGTGTGTTGTTATATGAGGTGAATATACATGATGGAATGTTGTGATGATGGGTTGTGGCCTGATGGCAAGTATGTGCATTGTTTTGGATTAGACTTCGATGCGTGGTTAATGATGTTGTTGTGTGGTAAAATACATTGTTCGATTGAATATCAATGTATGTTGTTATGATGTGTTGTGGGTAGCCTTTGTGGTGTGAATCTCTTGTGGAAGTAATTGTGATTGTATGATTGTTGTGGTTTGTGGTTTGTGATGATATGCATTGTTTATGTGAAATTTCAATGTATGTTGTTTGGTGGCCTTTATGGTTTGAAATGCATTGTTTGAATTGATTTGCAATGCATAAATGTGATGAGGTTGATTAATTCATATGGTTGACTTGTGAATGTATGGAATTGATGAGTTGAAATATATGCATGATTATGGTTGCATATATGTGTGAAGGTGCATTTGATTGTCATGAGTTCTTGTGTGTCAGGCATCATGATATACATCTTGTGGGATTGTGTGCCCATGTGGGGTGTGAGCGATCCATAAACGTCGTGTGAGCGACGGATTGATTCCTGAGGGAATCTGCTATAACATCGTGAGCCTTAAAAATAAGAGGACTGAAAGCGATTTGATTGGATCGTGAGCCTTAAAAATAAGAGGACTGAAAATGATGATTATAGACGATCGTGAGCCTTATACAAAGAGGACTGCAAGCGATCGGATCGTGAGCCTTATACAAAGAGGACTGCAAGCGATCCATAAACGTCGTGAGCCTTATACAAAGAGGACTGCAAGCGACGGGTGAACATTGTTGGCCCGACGGGGTGTTACTTCTAGTAACAAGCGATGGTTCCAGCAGTGTTCCTGAGTGAACTAGTGATGAGAAATGATGGAGTCGATACCGCATGGCATTTGCATAGAGTCGTTGTGTCGGTCTCTGTGCATTTGCATAAATCATGGATGCATTATGTGTGGAAAATCATGATTTGATTGATTATGTGTGAGAATTGTGAATGGATGCATTATGTGTGGAAAATCATGATTTGATTGATTATGTGTGGGAATTGTGCATCGATTTGTTATGTGTTGAGATTGTGATAGCATTGGTAGTTTGATGTGCATATGTGATAATGCATTGGTTGTGGATAATATGTTTATACGTAGACATGTGCTATGTGCTATGTGATGTGTTTCTAAATGTTATGACTTGGTATGACTTATGTGCAAATAAGTGAGTATATTGGATACTTGATATATGCTATATTGTTGGATTAATAGATATATGTTACGTATATGTGGTATGTTATATGTATTAGTATGTGGTGATGTGGCGAGAATAACTATACATGTGAATTCTTATGTTTTGCATATTATTATGCAATCTTGGTTTAGTTGTTATTTCTCACCCTTCTGCTGTTTTATAATGCTCTATGAGGCATTGCAGATTAGAGTTGCTGGAGGTCTTTTGTGAAGATTATTCCTCCGTTCTGTTGTCGGTCTTGGTGTCTGCTCTGATACATAGCACGGGAGTCGGGGAACGATTATATATATGTATACATTTGCTGAATGTATTTTGTAGTACTTTTGTGTATATAGTTGATGTTCTAAAATGATTTATTTTGTAAAACAAGTCGGTTATGGATCTTTCCGCTTTATTCCATAATTGACCTTTCCCTTCATATAGAAAAAGTTTCCCCTTTGAGGGTATTCTATTTTATGCTATGTATCAAATTTATGAGCAGGGATGAGGTTTTGTTTATTTAAATGTGACATCCTTGTTTCTGTCAGAAAAAAAAAATTTAGTTACTCTGATTTTATTTATGTATTATTTATTCGCGATGGGAATGTGGGATGTTACATAAGTGGTATCAGAGCAGGTCGGTCCGTCCGGCCAAGTTGTTGAGTCAGTTGGTGTGACAGTTGAATATTGTCGGTGTTGTTGGTCCCTTAGTACGTGATATGTGTGTGGAGCACTGTCGGTACTTTCTGGTTTCCTAACCCTTTGTCTTCAGGTGTGAGACTGAGATAAGTGGGGGAGAAGCTGGAACTTCTCCAAGTTGCTTCAGTTGTGGAACATTGGCTCAGTGTGCCGTTGGTTGCAAGATTGTAAGTGCTCTTTGGACAGTATTGTTCCCAATTCCGGAGGGAATGCGGAGGTAAGGTTTATGTCGACTAAGGATTTTTGCCTTAGGTAGTTTTGTGCACAGGATGCAAGAAATGCTATTATAGTTTGGTGAAGACGGTTTATGCCCCATCGTGATTGTCGGCTGTCTATCGACAAATTGAGGAACTGATCACCCTTAATCTCTTGTTGATGGCAGATGGGAATTATATTAGATGGAATAGACGTGTCTTTCTGGCTTTGATAGTGTGTGAAATGAATTGTTTGGAATTAAGAAAATGATTACGGATTGTTTTGATGAGTCGATGAAGATGCTAATATCGGAAGATGAGCCGGATTAGAGATTTTTGTATGTTGGTCAAATTGGAATGTCTTTGAGAGAGAACGATTGGGTATCGTTAATGGTTGTTCTCAGAGAGCAGAGATTGAACTTAATTGGACGAAGGTGAATAGTTGAGGCTTATATCTGCTAAGTAAGTAGGAAACTCTTAGTAGATGGGAATAAGATGTTTGTTTTGTCTGCGATGGTAGTGTTCTGGAAATTGGCAGGAAGTCACAGTGATGTCCGTCAGTTGGGTATAGTTTTCAAATGTGTTTTTGGATGGAACATTAAGGTGTTGTCTTAGAGAGCTCCAGTATTATTGGTAACAAAGGGAAGGATGATTGCATGGAATAACAAGCATGATGTGTATGATGGTATCGAGACTATGGGAAGTGAAACTTGGAGTTTTTGTGAGGTTTGGAGTCTTTGGAGTTTTAGAGCATTAATGGAAATTTTGAGAAAACCTTAGGGTGGATGTAATATTTGAGAGTCCTTTGGAATGGTTGTTGCTACATGTTGGGATTTATGGAATTTGGACGGTTAAGAAAAGGACTTATGTATGGATTACTAACAGTGGAGCAAGGTAACGATTGATATTAAGTGTCCACTTTCGGGAATAGATGATTGGAATAGTTTGGTTGAGTTTGATTGAAATTGCAATTGTTTGGAATGTTTGATAAGGATAGTGAATTGTGTGAGTTGAGGCTTTGATCGATTTAAGGTGACTGGTTATGGTTGTTAGCATCGGGATAGGCTGTTATTTACTCGATTAAGCTTGTATGTAAGTCTGGACAAGTTTGGATGAGGGTTGGTTTAGTTGGGCATTACAATGCTCAGTGATGTTGTTTGGTGTAAGTAATGCGTCTGTAATGTTTGTGGAGTAGAGGAATCGTATCTTCCATATTTATTTGGATAAGTTCGTAAGGGCTTTGATTGAGGATATTCGGATCTGTTATAAACTCAGAGGAAGAACAGGTAGAGTGTTTGGGATTTGAATTACAAGTGTCAAAAAGAGACGAAGTTTTTTTTTGCTAAGTTATTCAAGTGAGAGTCTTGGTTGAAAAGGTTTGTTTTCTTGGATACGTTATTTCAGATGAGAGTATGATTATGGATCCATCGGAAGTAGATGTAGTTCTACAATGAGAGGCTCAGAAGTGGTTAGGGAGATTAGAAACGTTTGGGCTCAGTTGGTTGTTACTGCAGGCTATGGAAGACTTTGCTAAGTTCGTACTTCTGTTATCTCAGTTGACTTGCAAAGGGTGAGTCGTTTGTTTTGGATGTTCGTTGAAAGGAAAGTTTCAGAGGGCTGAAGTAGAAGCTGTCCACGGCTCCAGTTTTGATTTTGTGTGATCCTGTTCAACCGTTTGTGAGGTTTTGGGATGTGTCTTTGATGAGTTTAGTCAGTGTGTTAATGCGAGAGGGTAAAGTCGTAGCTTATGCTTTACGATAATTGAGGATTCATAAAAGGATCTATACTATTCTAGACTTGGAATTGGTTGCGGTTGTATTGTATTGGAGTATTTGGAGATATTATCTTTATGGTTCTGGGTTCGAAATGTTTGGTAATCACAAGAGTTTAGAGTAATTGTTTGGTCTGAAGGCATAGAGTATGAGACAGCGATGATGGTTAGAATTAGTGACGAGTTATGAATTTGGCTTGGTTTATCCTTCGGGAAAAGTTGATGTCGTGTGTGATAAGTTAAGCCGGAAGTTTTTATGTAAGTTTGTTTTGATGGTCAGAGAATTAGAGTTGGTTGAGCAGTTCATAGACTTGTGTCTGGTGTGTAAGCTAACACAGGAGAGTGTGAGGTTGGGTATATTAAAAGTGAACAGTGATTTTTGGCGAATATGAGAAAGAGTTGGACTTTGGACGTGGAATTGGTAGTTTTGATGGTTACGAGTAATCAGAGTACGCAGCGAAAGCGTGATGTGGCACATTTCGTATATGCGTGTGTGACTAGATAGAGTTCAAAGGGTGAACAGTGGGAAACGGTAGGAATGATGAGACCGTGGGATGTTCTATAATGGAAGTGATAAGTGGAAGGTTTCAATATTAATCAGGTACTAATATATAGTTGGATGTTTTGGTTGTATGTTCGATTGGTGAATCGTAGCATTGTTGTAATATTGTTGTGTGACAAGGATGTTGGTATTGTGGTTGTGTAGAGGTTGTTGAAACGTTCTTGTTATGTTCTGGTGCAAGAGTGAACCTGTGTGTTCGTAACTTGGTTATTCCTTGAGTCGTGAGTGCATTGTATGGGCTTTGCATCTTGTCGTTGTAGTTGTCGTGTCGTTGTTGTAGCTGCCGTTAGCAGGGTGGTTTGTCAGTTTGTGTTATTCGTGGTGTGCCTTTTGTTGGCATGTAAGTTGGTTAGTCGGATGCGAGAGTCGTATCCGGAGTTGTTCGTCTCCGTGATATTTTCGAGGACGAAAATGTCTAAGTGGGGGAGAATTGTAACGCCCCGATTTGTTTAATTGTATTTATATACTTCATTTATGTGTATTTTGTTAAATGTGTAAATTTATTGTATTTTACCTGCTAATTGAGTTAATGGGTCATTTCTCTGATAGGTAAATATTTGCAATAAATTATAATTTCTTTTCAACTTTTATTTCCCGAAATATATTTCATCGTTGTTTATGTTTTATCGCATTTTGAGAGCGTTTGAGAGATATTTGAGAGTAGGGGTATTTTGGTCTTTTTGGGGTTAGATATTTTGAATAAATAGAAAGTGGAGAGAAAAGAGAGAAAAGAAAGGAAGAGAAAGAAAAGGAGAAGAAAGAAAAGAGAGAAGAGGAAAAAGAGGAGAAAGAGGAAAACTCGGGAAAGCTCCGTTTCAAGCACGATTAATTGGGTAAGGGTGAGAAGTTTCAATTATATCTTGCTTGTGTATGTATATGTGTATGTTTTCTTGGATTGTTTTGGATATTTCTTATAGTTTTCAATTTTAGGTCGAAATGAGAAAAACGATTAGAAATCGATGTTTTTACGGACGAAAGTCGGAATAAATCGCGTAGTAGAGTCGAGTGATGTTGGGTCGTGATTTAGCGTTATCGTTTGATTGAATCGAGTTGAATTTGTAACTTTTGAGTTTTTTATATATATCGATGTTTTTGTGCAAATTGATGTTGTGATCGAGTAAAAGTGTTTGGATATGTCTGGTAACATTGGTATAGGTTGATATTTAATCGGGTAAGGATAGGAATGAATCGGGAATGGTTATTTGTGTGTTTTCGAGTGGTTTTGAGCGAGTTTGGAGTTGGGATAAACTGATAAAATTATGTTTCAAAATATTTCAAAAATGGAAAATGTGTTGGATGGCTTTTTAATGGTGAAAATATTGTAGTGTGTTGAATTCTGAGATCGCAGCTTTTTACGGAATCGAAATCGGAGCTCCGGAAGTCATTTAACGATCGAAAACTGAGTTTTTAGCAAAATCTGCGTATTTATGCGCTAACCCCCAGAATTATGCGCTAACCCCCAGGTTTATGCGCTAACCCGGGCGAAATTTCCAGGATCATGCGCTGACCCCCAGCCTTATGCGTCGACGCATGATCACAGAATTTTCCAAAATGTCCGATTTTGTTTTCTTCATAACTTTTGAACCGTAAGTCCGTTTTAACCCCCGTTTGAAGTGTTGGAAAGCTAATGAAAAGTTCTTTCTATTAAAAATGGTTTGGAGGGTAAAATATGATTTAATTAGTTCGTGTTTTTTGAAAAATAGTCGGGTTGTCGGGGTTTTATCGCGTTAATTGTGTGCGATTGATGTGTTATCATGCTATATGCTTTTGATATGTAACGTGTAGCTTGTGTGCTGTTATATGAGGTGAATACACATGATGGAATATTGTGATGATGGGTTGTGGCCTGATGGCAAGTATGTGCATTGTTTTGGATTAGACTTTGATGCGTGATTAATGATGTTGTTGTGTGGTAAAATACATTGTTCGATTGAATATCAATGTATGTTGTTATGATGTGTTGTGGGTAGCCTTTGTGGTGTGAATCCCTTGTGGAAGTAATTGTGATTGTATGATTGTTGTGGTTTGTGGTTTGTGGTTTGTGATGATATGCAATGTTTATGTGAAATTTCAATGTATGTTGTGTGGTGGCCTTTATGGTTTGAAATGCATTGTTTGAATTGATTTGCAATGCATGAATGTGATGAGGTTGATTAATTCATATGGTTGACTTATGAATGTATGGAATTGATGAGTTGAAATATATGCATGATTATGGTTGCATATATGTGTGAAGGTGCATTTGATTGTCATGAGTTCTTGTGTGTCAAGCATCATGATATACATCTTGTGGGATCGTGTGCCCATGTGGGGGTGTGAGCGATCCATAAATGTCGTGTGCCCATGTGGGGTATGAGTGACGGATTGATTCCTGAGGGAATCTGCTATAATATCACGAGCCTTAAAAATAAGAGGACTGAAAGTGATCTGATTGGATCGCAAGCCTTAAAAATAAGAGGACTGAAAACGATGATTATAGATGATCATGAGCCTTATACAAAGAGGACTACAAGCGATCGGATCGTGAGCCTTATACAAAGAGGACTGCAAGCGATCCATAAACGTCGTGAGCCTTATACAAAGAGGACTGCAAGCGACGGGGTGAACATCGTTGGCCCGACGGGGTGTTACTTCTAGTAACAAGCGATGGTTCCAACAGTGTTCCTGAGTGAACTAGTGATGAGAAATGATGGAGTCGGTACCGCATGGAATTTTCATAGAGTCGTTGTGTCGGTCTCTGTGCATTTGCATAAATCATGGATGCATTATGTGTGGAAAATCATGATTTGATTGATTATGTGTGAGAATTGTGAATGGATGCATTATGTGTGGAAAATCATGATTTGATTGATTATGTGTGAGAATTGTGCATCGATTTGTTATGTGTTGAGATTGTGATAGCATTGGTAGTTTGATGTGCATATGTGATAATGCATTGGTTGTGGATAATATGTTTATACGTAGACATGTGCTATGTGATATGTGATGTGTTTCTAAATGTTATGACTTGGTATGACTTATGTGCAAATATATGAGTATATTGGATACTTGATATATGTTATATTGTTGGATTAATAGATATATGTTACGTATATGTGGTATGTTATATGTATTAGTATGTGGTGATGTGGTGAGAATAACTATACATGTGAATTCTTATGTTTTGCATATTATTATGCAATCTTGGTTTAGTTGTTATTTCTCACCCTTCTGCTGTTTTATAATGCTCTATGAGGCATTGTAGATTAGAGTTGTTGGAGGTCTTTTTGTGAAGATTAGTCCTCCGTTCTGTTGTCGGTCTTGGTGTCTGCTCTGATACGTAGCACGGGAGTCGGGGAACGATTATATATATGTATACATTTGCTGAATGTATTTTGTAGTACTTTTGTGTATATAGTTGATGTTTTAAAATGATTTATTTTGTAAAACAAGTCGGTTATGGATCTTTCTGCTTTATTCCATAATTGACCTTTCCCTTTATATAGAAAAAGTTTCCCCTTTGAGGGTATTCTATTTTATGCTATGTATCAAATTTATGAGCAGGGATGATGTTTTGTTTATTTAAATGTGACATCCTTGTTTCTGTCAGAAAAATAAATTTTTAGTTACTCTGATTTTATTTATGTATTATTTATTCACGATGGGAATGTGAGGTGTTACACTGCACATTTTATCCCATTTTTAATTTCTTTTTCATATTATTTCCATTTATTTTTATTAAAAATACCAAATAAACTCTAAAAATTCTAAATTAAATAATGTATGTCCTTAACACATTTAGATGATTTTATATAATTTTTAATTATGACTTTATGAATTTTAGATCATAATTCCTTAATTTCTTTCCATTTTCTTTTTGAGTGAACTTCTTCATGAACACTTGAGCTTGCACATTTTATTTCTCCCATTTCACACACTGTTTTTCATCCATTCTTTTTGCATTGATTAAAGGACATCTTGTAGCATCTAAACCAATTTTCATTTGATTTTTAACGTCATTTTATCATGTGATTGGACTTGTATCTTTAAGTACTTTTGTGGTGTGTTTCAATGTGATTTCATAAGGCCTTTTGAGGTATCTTTCTTTTTAGTTTTGCTATGAGGTTCTGTTGCATGCTTTGCTTCTAATCAGTAATGCATATGACCTCTTTCCATATTTTTCTCATGTACTTTGATATGTGTTTGATGCTTTGTGATTGGAGTTACTTTTGTGCACTTTCTTCTACTTCATCCTAACATGTTTTGATGAGGCATTTATGCCACCATTTTATGATTGTTTGTGCATCTTTTATAGGTCATTTGTATGATATTATAAGTCATCCTTGTTTCATTATAGGTCACTTTGACTTGTGTTTGCATTTGATATGAGTTTATGCATTGTAACTTGAAAGTTTGACATGGTTCTTTCTCTTGTATCTTCTTAAGCTCTACATGTTTCATGTGTGCATTTTTGTATGCCATTTCATACATTCCATTTGAATTTCATTGATGGTATGCCACTGCCCATATGCATTCATTAATCATTCCATATGATATACATCATTAGCATGTCACTTTGTGTATATGAGTGAACTTGTTTCTTCCCTTTACTTCTACTTCATCTTATTTCTTCTACTTGTATCATTGCATCCATGACTTATATGATGATTCATATGCATTAGAAGACATTTTTTAAATGGTATAAGTTCTGACCTTGAATGATTTTCATCTCTTAGTATCTTTATCCATTGATTCTTAATTTGTTTAATCATTACTTGTTATTCTTTCCTTATTTCACTACTTGTAAATAGTTTTGGTACTAACCATTTTGTGTAGGGCTATGGTAAGTCTTGAGTATGTGGAGGCTTATCCATACTCATATCTCTTCTCTTTCATCTCTTTCAATTTCTCTTGTATACTTGTGAATAGCATGATATAATGCTTTGTGTGTACAACTTATCCACACCCTTAGGGATCCTAGCTCATCTTTAATCTTTGATTAAAGTGAGGTAGGATAAGCATTAGGTAGTGCTATCCCTCTCTTCTTCCTAGACTTAGGTTTTCAAACCTTGACCTTAGGGCCATTTTTGCATGATAACATTAGGAACAAGCTAGATTCCCTTAGTGTTTTCTTTTCAATTTGAGTCTTCTCTTCTCATCTCATAATCCTCCTAAAACACTTAAGAAAGGTTAAACGTGTATTGCGCATGAGCCTTATATGTGGGAAGTGAATAATGGGGGGTCTCCCTTCGTTCTTCTAGGGTACTTAGTGTACGTCCTGTTGGGGACGATACGCGACGTATTCGTTCCTATGTTGTAGACTTGGGTGCAATGCAAGTTACAAACAACTTCAAAAACACTTCTGTCTAAAAAACACAAAACAAATTCAAACTTTTTCATCCTTCGGGATCGTTAAGTTTCAAACTTCATTTTCAGAAAAGGGCACATTACTTCCGTCTCGTCGCAAACAGGCATCGACCCTAACTGTCGGACGCGAATCTGACGTCGCTCATAAAAAAACACCGACTTCGTTAAGTCGAACTACGACTGCTCTAACTTCCTCTCTCTGTTTAGATTGAGGATACGTAGGCACGAGACGGCGATGTCTTGGCGAGCAACCTCCCCCTAGTTCGTGTCTGAACTACGTTGACTCTGATTTTCCTGTTCCCGAGGGAATACGTAGGCCTAGGACTCCGAGGACGTCCTACCGAGTCGCTTCTTTTTCTTTTCTTCTTTGTTTCTCCGTTCTTTCTCGTTCTCGTTTCTTCTCCTTTCCAGTCGCAGTGGAGCTCCAGACGACGACACTCTTTGATCGAGACAACAAGCGTGGATCCCATCGAGTACGATGGACGTGTTGGGTGCTAACACCTTCCCTTCGCGTAACCGGCCCCCTTACCCGTTTCTCTTGGTCGCGAGACCATGCTTTTCCTTTCCCCCAGGTTTATGCAGTGTTTCCTTTCCTTCTCATGGGATAAATACACATTGCTGGCGACTCTGTTTCCGAGCCACTTTCGCGTTTGTACTTGGATGAAAATCCCGGGAGCGACAGCTGGCGACTCTGCTGGGGACTCTGGTTCCCTAAGCGGGTCAATCCTAGCGCTTGTCTATTTTTGTTTCATTGGGTGTTTTTATATGGAGCTGTAGTGCTGTTTTTTGCTGTTTTACTGTATTGCTGTTTATAGTATTACTGCTTTACTGTATCTTGCTGTATTACTGTTTTTACTGCATTTACTGCATTACATATCATTATATGCTGGACTGTGTTGGTTTTTCTGTTTGGTGGGAAGGGTGTTCCGAGGGATAAGCCCACTACCCAGACTTGAGCATACACATATGTATTAGTGTGGGTGAACGTGTCGCTCCCGTGGTGTTTGGCCACATGTGGGTGTTCACGAGACCTACAACTAGACGAGGCTCTATCCGGAGCTATCTGCTACTGTATGTTTGATACAGGCCAGTAGATGTTCTCTGGAGGAATTGTCGACTCTGGTGACCATTCCCGAGAACTCAATAGCGGCACTCCTCCCGAGTTGTGACAATGGCAGACCAGAAATGGAAAACCCATTGCACATTCTCGATCCGAGGACCCAATGCTGGGAACTCGCTATAGGATATCCTTTTTGAAAGAGAATCAGTGGAGGCACTCCTCGATTGGAGATAGTGCTGTACCCCGAGGGATGAATGTACTATTGCTTCTCGACCTCAGTGCCAGAAGCTGAGGACCTTTCGTTTTGGAGAATCAGTTGAGGCCTCCTCGATTGATGATGATGCCAAACCAGAAATGGTGAACGTATCATCATTTCTTGACCTGAGAGCCCGGGATACTGAGGATCTTAGTACCCACATGTGAGAGGGGCGGGTTGTTTACAGGTTTGTAGGTAACCTTGATTTTCAACATACCCAATACACTAGATTTCTTATCAGTATGGTTTATCTATGTGGTTACTCTGTTGTTCTGGAATTCTGGGGAATTTGAGCCTTGGAATTATTCATCTGTTTCAGTCCAGCACAGACACGTGGCACTTTGATCCCATGCTTTGCATTTCATCTTTTTTTCTAACCTTTATATTTTTCATTTTCCAGGTAGTATCTGATTCTGATTCCAGTCAAAGGGCAGTCATAGGGATGGATACCAAGAAGGGTATGAAGAATATAATTGTGTACAAGTTCCCGAAGCTCATCATGGGTCAGATTTGTAGATTACAAGAGATGGTCAGTCCGAAAGTGTTAGGAATGTTCGGAGAAAAGTATGGTTGGATCCTATCATTTGTTCATAACATCAGTGAATATGAATATAACGGCTTGCACACCTTGATGTAGTTCTATGATTCGTCCCTGAGATGCTTTGTATTGACAGATTATGTTTTGGTTCCTACTCTGGAGGAGTATTCTAACATCCTGGGAATTTCCATCAAATAAGGTGTTCCTTTCTGTGGGTCGAAGGCAGATCTTGATTTCCAAGCTGTGGCTGGTGCTCTTTATTTGAGCAAGTCAACTTTGGAAGCTGATATTTCTGGTAAGGGAGGGGTTCCTAGCTATCACCTATTATACTTGGCAAACAAGGCTCAAGAGGCAGCTAAGGAGAAGAAGTGGAATGTCTTCAATGCAGTGTTGGCTCTTTGCATATATGGTATTGTTTTGTTCCCGAATGAGCCTGATTTTGTTGACACGGATGCTATCAAAATATTTGTAGCTCAGAATCCGGTGCCGACCTTATTAGGAGATCTTCATTATGCCTTATATAACAGGAACGAGAGGAAATGAGGTGGGACAGTTCATTGTTGTGCACCTCTTTTCTATAAATGGTTTGCCAATCGTCTACCCCAGTCAGGTGCTTTCAAGGATACTAAGAATTCCCTGAAATGGAGTCAACGTTTGATGGGCCTAGATGCTAAGGACATTGTTTGGGTGAATCATGGAGTGCTGGGTAAAGACATTTTGCACAGCTGTGGTGAATACCCTAATGTATCATTGATAGGGAGAAAAGGAGGTATTAATTATAATCCTTCTCTGGCTATCCGGCAGTTTGGATATGCCCTGAAAGGTCCCCCGGCTGAAAAATAGTTGGAAGAGTCTTTGTATTTTCACATGGTTGACGATGGATTAGATGTGGCGCAGAAGGCTTCCAAAGCATGGCTCAGTAAACAGAAGAGAGGAAAAACCGTGTGGGGTTTGCCTAATAATCAAACTTTCCCTCCATATGAGCAATGGATAAAGAAGAGGGTCGAAGAGTATTATTTGCCTTTTGATTGGGCGCCTCCCTTGTATCCCAAAGTGACAGAGGAGAGAATCACCGTACCAATTGAAGAATTAAATAAGCAGCGAAAATTGGTGCATGATTTGAGGGAGGAAAATGCTGGTATGAGTAGTAGGCTTCAGGGTGCTTTACATGATAACTTGGAGTTGAAATGGAAGATCCAAGATTTGACAGAGCGCTTGGAAAAAAGGGAGAAGGATCTTGATGACAGAGCTCAGCACTGTAGAAAAATCAGTATGACTGTTGAATCATCAGGCAAAGCCTACAGGGAAACCAAGAAGCTCTTGACCAAAACTGAAGACAAGCTTGCCACGTATCAGGAGATGTGGAAAGAGCTCAAGATTGAGAATGGGGAGTTAAAAGAAGAACTTCAAAGAATGAAGGAAGATAAGAAGCACTTCTCTGGTAAGTGGAAATGAGCCCATAAAGAAATTGAAGAGCTCAAGCTGCAAGCGGGAATCAAGAAGTCAAGGCGCAAAGGCAAAGATGTTGAAGAGCAGATTGCTAGGCTGAATCAGGATGTCGAGAAGAGAAACAGACTGATCAAGGGGTTGCTAGAAAGACCTACTCATCCAGACATTGGGAACCTCCTTGAAGAGATTGAAGCCAGTTTGTTTGGAATTGATTTGTAGTGATTTTGTTGTTTGTATTTTGCTATGATTACCATCAGGATTGTTGATGGAATCACTTTTGTTTGTATCGGACCTATCTGTCTGATTTCTTATGATATGATATTAAAGTATTTGGTTCAGCCATATTT
The DNA here is from genome assembly GCA_022829125.1 of Lathyrus tuberosus. Lineage (NCBI taxonomy): Eukaryota > Viridiplantae > Streptophyta > Magnoliopsida > Fabales > Fabaceae > Lathyrus > Lathyrus tuberosus. The sequence goes on from JALAZF010000091.1 coordinate 11,340,199, forward strand.
GTCTCAACAGCTCTCAGTTTTTGAAAGGTGTCTTCCTTTGTTTGATTCTGTAATAATTCTGGATTCGGATTTATTTTCCGATGTTGTGTCCAATCCCTTGCCCTATTTCAAAAACTGGAATCAAAACGGATAGGCCCTGGTAATGTTTAAATATGATTATTTACATTTTTGCATTTGCATCCTCATAATCATAAGCATTTTTGCATAACAGGTACTTGCTCCGGTTTTCCTAATCTTTATTTGGTTTCAGGCATAATAGCTGACCCACCGATTCACCAATATTCTACTCGACTCAACCAGAAAAGAGTAATGGAGCAAATGCAAGCAGAAATGGCCGCCATGCAAGCCCGTATCACCCAATTCATGGAAATGATGCAAGGAGTCGTACAGGGACAGGAGCAACTCAGAACTCTCATTCAACCTCTCGTGGCAAGAGTAGATGACAATGGTGTACTACATGGTGGTCTTCAGAACAATGTTATTCCTCCGGGCGGAGGTGCTAATGGACACAATATTCAGAATGGACCTCCGGGCGGAGTTCTAGTTCCCATTGTGGTTATCCCTCTGGGCGGAGGAGAGAATGTGGTGATTCCTTCTGTGGTTGGAGGGGGAAATAGTATTCATGCAGTTCATGGCCATCACTTTGATGACCAACAAAACGATGTTTTCTCTGTACCAGGTGGATATGCTGGTTTCCCGGTTGTTGATGACCAAAGGATTAGAATAATTGAAGAACATCTAAGATGGGTGGTAAATCAAAATTCTGTGGGAATGGATTTGGATGACCTAGGGCTGGTTCCTGATGTGAGAATTCCTCATAAGTTTCAAGTCCCCACTTTTGAGAAGTACAGCGGCACTACTTGCCCCAGGACACATGTTCGGGCGTATGCAAGAAAGATGGATGCGTACTCCCGTGATGAAAAAATGTTGATGCACTTTTTCCAGGACAGCTTGTCTGGAGCGTCTCTGGAATGGTATATGCAACTTGAGAGGAGCCATGTATGCAATTGGAGAGAGATGGTTGAAGCCTTTGTGAAACACTATCAGTATAATACTGATTTGGCTCCCAATCGTACACAACTACAAAATATGTCTCAAAAGAGTGGTGAAAGCTTTAAGGAGTACGCGCAGAGATGGCGCGAGTTGGCGGCAAGGGTACAACCACCCATGCTGGAGAAGGAAATGCTGAATCTTTTATGGATACTTTGTCGGGACATTATTATGAAAAACTGTTACCTTGCATGTCGGGTAAGTTTGCTGAATTGATCATGGTTGGGGAGATGTTAGAGGGTGGAATCAAAGCCGGGAAAGTTTCGGGTAATGATGGGTCGTCTTCTAGTCAGGGGAAGAAACCATATGCGAATTACAAAAAGAAGGAGGAAACCAATTCTGTCTCGTCTTACCGAGGTAAAGGGAAGCAACGCCAAAACTATAATCAGCAAGTAGCTTCAGTAACAATTCCTGCAGCGCCTCCTCAGCAGCGAAATCAGGCTCCTCGCCAACAACAGTACAAGCCCAAACGGGATAGGCATTTTGATACTCCGCCTCTACCGTATTCACAGTTATTCCAACACTTACTTCAGCTGCAGCTAATTCAAAAGAGAACTCTATCTCCTATCACTGGTAATCCACCTCCGGGTTATAATCCTAGCGCCCATTGCGACTTTCATTCTAGGGCACCCGGACATCATATCGAGGACTGTAAAGCTTTTAAGCACACAGTTCAAGACTTGGTGGATTCTAAGGCTATAAATTTTTCAAATGACGTGCCGAATGTTATCCAGAACCCAATGCCTGATCATGGCGGCCAAGGGTTAATGTTGTGTTAAAGGAGAACGAATCTTTGAATCTGGTTATGGATGTGAACAAATTAAGGACTCCTTTGATAGTGGTAAAGGAGAAATTATTGATGGGTGGAGTGGACCCCGGTTGTGACAAGAACTGTTCAGAATGTATGTTACAGATGAATGGTTGCGAGTTATTAAAATCAGGAATTCAAAAGTTGATCGATGAAGGTAGGTTGCAGTTCGACAGGTGTGACCAACGAAAAGAGGTTATCGGCAGTGATGTGGCTACTATCACTATTTCATTCAGGACAAGCACAATTTCAGCGGCGGCAAGACCAACACCGGTGATAATTACAGGTCCTGGACCCATTCCTTATGAGAGTACCAAGGCCATTCCTTAGAACTATGGGGCAGAAGTTTTCGTTAATGGGCAGAAACAAGAGTTAATGGGAACGTCGGTAGCAAGTTCCAGTCTTGAGGAAGCAGGAGCTATTACCCAAAGCGGTAGAATCTTCACTTCTTCCGATGAACGGGCTGATAATTCCAAACAGGACAAGGGTAAATATGCCGTAGATAATTCTGTGCAGACCCCGGCAATGACTGATTCCGTAGTAAGGCCAGCTAATAGTCCCTTCTCCGAGAATGTAGAGGAATTCATGAGGTTGATTCGAAGAAGTGACTATAAAATCGTGGATCATTTGCATCAGACTCCATCCAAGATATCCATATTATCCTTGTTGTTGTGTTCGGAAGCTCACCGAAACGCATTGTTGAAAGTACTGAACGCCGCTTATGTGCCCCAAGAGATCTCAGTCAATCAGCTTGAGGGGCTGATAGCCCATGTTAATACAGGCAACGGTTTGGGGTTTACTGATGCTGACTTGACTCCAACTGGGAGAAACCATAATAATGCCTTGCATATTTCTGTTGAGTGTCGTGGGTCGTTGATGTCTCATGTGCTTGTGGATACATGATCATCTTTAAATGTTTTTCCTAAGAAGGCATTGATGAAGCTAGATACTTGAGGGTTGATATGCACACCAAGTGATTTGGTGGTGCGCACATTTGATGGTTATAAAAGGGCTATTTTTGGAGAGGTTGTGCTGCCAATTAAGGTTGGCCCGAAAGTCTTTGACGCCATATTCTATATGATGGATATCCAGCCCGCTTACAGTTGTCTACTTGGTCGGCCTTGGATTCACAGTGATGGGGCTGTAACGTCCACACTCCATCAGAAGCTGGAGTATATGGTGGATGGACACGTGGTGACAGTTTGCGGAGAGGAGGACATTATGATAAGCCATCTATCTACTTTCAAATATATGGAGGTAGATGGCGAGATACAGGAAACGTTATGTCAGGCTTTTGAAGCGGTAAAAGTTCATAAAGAAGTTCCCAAAGAGGTTAGCCCATCTGAAATGGTTAAGCAGCTTACAGTGGTAGAGCAGCCGGAGATTTCTATGTCATCCCTCAAAGATGCACGGGTTGTAGTTGAAGCTAGAAGCTCACAAAAATGGGGTTAGATTATTGAGGTTCAGAGGAAGCAAGATACTTATGGGCTGGGTTACAAGCCACCCAGGCGTCCCGAAGAGCCTCTGAAGTTTTACGGCCCAGTTCGTTTTACCAGTGCTAGGGTATTCTTGGATAGAGTCAACGCCATTGAAGAGGATGGGGACAGTGATTGCGACATGGATAATTGGATCTGCCCCTGCATGCCTGGTCAAAGCCCATGCAACTGGTCATCGGAGAAGATCATCCATGTGACTGGCCCAGAGTAATTATCTCTGTTTTTTCTGTTATGTTTGATCCTACGCTCTGCCCAAGGCGTAGTGACTCTTGTTTGTAGGGCTTGAACATTTCGTATGCTTTTCTTTATCTATAATAAAGGACTTTTCGCATTCAAATATTTCTGATCCCTGTTTTCTGTTTTATTTTGTGCATAAAATCACATCAAAATGGCAATGTGTTTTGTTTGTTGCATACATAATAAAACATGAATCATCTATCATACAGGTTACCTTGTTCAGATTCCATCCCTCATGATTTGGCTATGGCTCAGTATGATTTCGATAATCCCATATATCAGGCTGAAGAAGAGGCTTAGGAAGACTATGAACTTCCCGAGGAATTTGCCAGATTGCTAAAACAGGAGGAACGGGTCATTGTGCCTCATCAGGAGGAGATTGAGATTGTTAATTTGGGGACCGAGGATGTGAAAAAAGAGGTAAAGATTGGGGCTGCTTTGGAAGACAGTGTAAAGGGAAGATTGATCGAAATGCTTCGAAAGTATGTAGATATCTTCGCCTGGTCTTACCAAGACATGTCTGGGCTTGACACTGACATCGTGGTACACCGGTTGCCGCTCAAAGAGGGATGTACTCTGGTTAAACAGAAGTTGAGGAGAACGAAACCTGAGATGTCTGTCAAGATTAAGGAGGAGGTTCAGAAACAGATAGATGCTGGATTTCTGGCTGTGACAAGTTATCCTCCGTGGGTTGCTAACATTGTGCCTGTACCTAAAAAGGACGGAAAGGTCAGGATGTGTGTTGATTATAGAGATCTGAATAGAGCAAGCCCAAAAGATGATTTCCCACTCCCTCACATCGATGTGTTAGTGGACAACACTGCTCAATACTCTGTGTTTTCCTTCATGGATGGTTTCTCTGGGTATAACCAAATCAAAATGGCCCCAGAGGACATGGAGAAAACAATGTTCATAACACCGTGGGGAACATTCTGTTACAAAGTAATGCCCTTTGGATTGAAAAATTCTGGGGCAACTTATCAGCGGGCGATGGTGACTCTCTTTCATGATATGATTCACAAAGAGATCGAGGTCTATGTTGATGACATGATCGCGAAGTCACAAACGGAGGAAGAGCATCTGGTGAATCTTCAGAAGCTTTTTGATAGGTTGATAAAATTCAGACTGAGGTTGAATCCGAACAAGTGCACCTTCGGAGTGAGATCTGGAAAACTACTGGGGTTTATTGTTAGTGAAAGAGGTATCGAGGTTGATCCTGCTAAAGTAAAAGCCATACAAGAAATGCCTGAGCCGAGAACAGAAAAAGAGGTTCGTGGCTTCCTGGGGAGGTTGAACTACATTGCTAGATTCATCTCTCATCTTACAGCCACTTGTGAACCAATATTCAAATTGCTAAGAAAAGGTCAAGCGGTCAGGTGGAATGAAAATTGTCAAAAGGCGTTCGAAAAGATAAAAGAATACTTGCAGGAACCTCCGGTCCTTATACCGCCAGTGCCAGGAAGGCCATTGATTATGTATCTTATGGTTCTTGAGAATTCAATGGGGTGTGTGCTCGGTCAACACGGCGAGTCAGGTAGAAAAGAACATGCCATATACTATCTGAGTAAAAAGTTCACTGATTGTGAGTCGAGGTACTCAATGCTAGAAAAAACATGTTGTGCACTCGCTTGGGCAGCTAAACGTTTGAGGCAGTATATGTTAAACCACACAACCCTCTTGATTTTGAAGATGGATTTGATCAAGTATGTGTTTGAAAAGCAGGCGCTTTCGGGAAGAATAACCCGTTGGCAGATGGTTCTGACAGAGTACGATATTCAATATGTTTCCCAAAAGGCCATTAAAGGAAGTGTTTTGTCAGAATATCTCGCTGAACAGCCAATTGAGGATTATCAACTGATGAAGTTTGAATTTCCTGATGAGCATATTATGTATCTGAAGATGAAAGACTATGAAGAGCCTCTACATGATGAAGGACCTGAAATTGGATCCCAGTGGAAGCTAGTCTTTGATGGGGCTATCAACTCACATGGTAACAGAATTGGGGCAGTCATTACGACTCCACAGGGTTCTCATATACCCTTTACTGCCCGGTTAGTGTTCATATGCACCAACAATAAGGCGGAGTATAAAGCATGCATCATGGGGTTAGAAGAAGCAATTGATTTGAGAATTAAGAACCTCGATGTTTATGGTGATTCTGTGTTGGTGGTTAATCAGATCACAGGTGAATGGGAAACTCGTCAAGCGAATTTGGTGCCTTATAACAACTATGCCAAAAGGTTGTTACCTTTCTTTGATAGAGTCGATTTCCATCATATACCCCGATTAGAGAATCAGATGGCAGATGCGTTGGCAGCGTTATCTTCGATGTATCAGGTGAACCGTTGGAATGAAACTACCTCGATCAGAATCATGCGTCTGGATAGACCCGCTTTTGTGTTTGCAGTTGAAGGGGTATCAGATGGCAAACCTTGGTATCACGATATTAAGGTCTTTCTGAAGAGTCAAGAGTATCCAGTTGACGCGTCCACCAAGGATAAGAAAACTTTGAGGAGGTTGGCGGGAAATTTCTTTTTAAACAAAGACGATGTGATGTACAAGAGGAACTTTGACATGGTCTTGCTACGTTGTGTTGATGAACACGAGGCAAATCTGTTGATGGAGGAAGTGCATGAAGGTTCTTTCGGTGCCCATGCCAATGGGCACGCTATGGCCAGAAAATTGTTGAGAGCGGGTTATTATTGGATGACTATGGAGTCGGATTGTTTCAAATATGCTCGGAAATGTCATAAGTGCCAGATCTATGCAGATAAGGTACATGTACCGCATACTCCCCTGAATGTGTTGTCATCACCTTGGCCCTTTGCCATGTGGGGTATTGATATGATCGGGAAGATTGAGCCGACTGCTTCCAATGGGCATCGTTTCATTTTGGTTGCCATTAATTATTTCACGAAGTGGGTTGAAGCAGCCTCATATGCCAACGTTACCAAACAAGTAGTAGCCCGGTTTAGCAAGAAGGACATCATCTGCCGGTATGGAGTCCCGGAGAGAATCATTACTGATAATGGTTTAAATTTGAATTACAAGATGATGAAGGAGCTGTGTCAGAGCTTTAAGATTGAACACCACAATTCTTCTCCCTATCGCCCGAAGAAGAATGAGGCTGTTGAGGCAGAAAATAAGAATATCAAAAAGATTGTGCAGAAAATGGTAGTGACGTATAAAGACTGGCATGAGATGTTGCCTTATGCTTTACACGGTTATTGTACGTCGGTGCATACATCAACTGGGGCAACTCCTTTCTCATTGGTTTATGGTATGGAAGCAGTGCTACCGGTAGAGGTTGAGATCCCTTCTTTGAGGATTATGGCAGATGTGAAGCTTGACGAAGCTGAATAGGTGCGTTCCCAATTGAATCAGCTGAACCTGATCGAGGAAAAGAGATTGGCAGCCATTGCACATGGCCGGTTGTACCAGAGCAGGATGAAGAAAACCTTTGATTAGAAAGTGTGTCCTCGGTGTTTTCAAGCTGGTGAATTAGTTTTGAAAAGGATCTTGCCTCCTCAAACAGATCACAGGGGAAAATGGACTCCAAATTACGAAGGTCCATATGTAGTAAGACAGGTTTTCTCTGGTGGAGCCTTATTACTCTCAACTATGGATGGTGAAGATTTTACATCCCCTGTGAACGCAGACGTAGTCAAAAAATACTTTGCATAAAAGAGACCCGCTGGACATAAAAAGAAGATCCAGGCAAAAAAGGGGCATCCCGACGAACCATAAAAAGAAAAGGTTCGGGCAAAAGTTAGGGACAAAAAGAAAAAAGAATAAACCCGCAAAGTTGAAAACCTGACAAGGCAACTTTGGCAAAAATGGGTATCCCGGTGGATTGAAAACCCGTAAAGGGCGATCCAGGCAAAAGTTAGGGATTTGAAAGCAAGAGGTTACAATCTGCGTTCGATCTGTGAACACTTGTGATGCATGGGAATCCCAAAAGAAAGGAATCAGCCCAGTCAGTCTCTTCGAAGGTCAAAACATGTGCGGATAAGCGAGACATACGGTTCATAGCTGAATCGAATCATGGTGGATAGTTGTTCCCCATATTGCCGACATATGTATTTGCTGTTACTTTCTTGCGTAATTACCTCTTTTCAGGAATTGCCTCCGAATGTAAATGCCTATTTACAGGCCAATTCATTCAATAAAATTTTCACTTCAGTCAAAGAGCTTTCCATTTATGTTTTATTTTTTACTGTTTTGTTTGTGAAAAGTCCGATATTTTGATAAGACATTGCATGCAAAATGTTAAGCTTTGCGAAGCATATCGGAAAATAGTAGAAATTGCTCATGAAATAGTCATTAGGATGATAGTCTAGATAGCCATTTTGCGTTGTTTGTTGATTTTGTTTGCAGGGTAGCAGGATTTCTCCCCAGTAGAGTTACTCTCCTCAGTATCTGAAAGATCATCATCCTCAGCAGAGCTTACTCTTCCCTGTAAGGGTGCAGAGGGGTGTGTCCCCAACCGAAATCATGGTTGATCTATTACTCCCCAGCAAGCAGTCAGAAATGGGTTACTTCAAGGACAGGAGATGCTTGTTTCACTAGCAGCTGTGTACTCTAATCCCCAGCAGGGTAGGGTGAATATTTTCCTCAGCATAAATTACCTTCCCCAAGCAGAATACAGAGGGTTATTTCCCCAGCAAGAGACTGATGGGATATCTTCTTTGGACAAAGATGTTATTTCCCCACAGAGTCTGAACACCTATTTTCCTCAGCTAGTCAGGAAATGTTTTTCTCATCAGCAACAATATGATCTAATCCCCAACATATGAGTAGGCTTGAGGACATCCCCTGGCAGACATTCCCTAGCAGGTTGAAGGTACAGATGTCTCCTGGCCGCAGGTTAAGTTCAGTAATATCCCCAAACAGGTTTGGTATTATTGACTTGTCTTCCCAAGCATAGTTTGGTGGTGATTTTCACAGTGGTTTGTTCAACAGCGGTTGACATCCCGAGCAGGTCTTAAGATCAATGGTTATTGGCATATTTCAAATCCAGGTGTTGAGTTCTATCTTCGATGGAAGTCATTAGTAATCCCCAGCGGAGAGAATTTCTATTTGGGTTCCATCTTCAATATTCATTGTTATCCATCCCCAACAGAGGGGGTAGTCTCTCAGAGTTTTCATCTCCAGCAGAGTTTGTGATCAATGTCTTCCTTAACAGAGTGAAGTCTTTCTCAGTAGGATCTCTTAATTCAGAGGACAATTTAGTTTGTCGTCCCCGGTGGAGTTGCCTTTATCTTCAGCATTTATTTTACTGAAGCGCTTCTTTTGCATTGCATAAGCATTCTTGCATGGCATCCTCCCAAATGCGTAGCATTTCCATTTCACCTGGAGCATTACGCCATAGAAATTCAAACATGCCCATTCGAAGCATAAGCCAGGTTTGATTTCTTTTGCCAGTCTCTTTCCCCAGCAGAAAGTGATGTAACTCAGGAGATGTTGGTTAACATTACACAGCAACCAGTGGATACGTCCTTCCTATTCTTTCATATACTCCCTTACAGAGTTGTCTGTCTAGATTTCGATTTTCCCCAGCGGAGTCATTTTTGTAGATCTGCTGATTCTACGAATCCTTAGGTAGCCCGTCTATGGCCGGTCTTCCTTTTCGAGTTCGTCTGCGGCCGTCCTCGTTTTATTTTTGTTGGGTAGCCCGTCTGTGGCCGGTCTTCCTTTTCGATTTCGACTGCGGACGTCCTCGTATTCTTTTGTTGGGTAGTCTGTCTGTGGTCGGTCTTCCTTTTCGAGTTCGTCTGCGGTCGTCCTCGTATTCTTTTGTTGGGTAGCCCGTCTGTGGCCGGTATTCCTTTTCGAGTTCGTTTGCGGTCGTCCTCGTGTTCTTTTGTTGGGTAGCCCGTCTGTGGCCGGTCTTCCTTTTCGGGTTCGTCTGCGGTCGTCCTCGTATCCTTTTGTTAGGTAGCCCATCTGTGGCCGGTCTTCCTTTTCGAGTTCGTCTGTGGCCGTCCTCGTGTTCTTTTGTTGGGTAGCCCGTCTGTGGTCGGTCTTCCTTTTCGAGTTCGTCTGCGGCCGTCCTAGTTTCTTTTGTTGGTTAGTCCGTTTGTGGCCGGTCTTCCTTTTCGAGTTCGTCTGCAGTCGTCCTCGTATCCTTTTGTTAGGTAGCCCGTCTGTGGCCGGTCTTCCTTTTCGAGTTTGTCTGCGGTCGTCCTCGTGTTCTTTTGTTGGGTAGCCCGTCTGTGGCTGATCTTCCTTTTCGAGTTCATCTGCGACCGTCCTCATTTCTTTTGTTGGTTAGCCCGTCTGTGGCCGGTCTTCTTTTTCGAGTTCGTTTGCGGTCGTCCTCGTTTTATTTTTGTTGGGTAGCCCGTCTGTGGCCGGTCTTCCTTTTCGAGTTCGTCAGCGGCCGTCCTCGTATTCTTTTGTTGGATAGCCCATCTGTGGCCAGTCTTCCTTTTCGAGTTCGTCTACAGCCTTCCTCGTATTCTTTTGTTAGGTAGCCCGTCTGTGGCCGGTCTTCCTTTTCGAGTTCGTCTGCGGCCGTCCTCGTATTCTTTTGTTGGGTAGCCCATCTGTGGCCGGTCTTCCTTTTCGAGTTCGTCTGCGGCCGTCCTCGTATTCTTTTGTCAGGTAGCCCGTCTGTGGCCGGTCTTCCTTTTCGAGTTCGTCTGCGGCCGTCCTCGTGTTCTTTTATTGGGTAGCCCGTCTGTGGCCGGTCTTCCTTTTCGAGTTCGTCTGCGGCCGTCCTCGTGTTGTTTTTGCTAGGTAGCCCATCTGTGGTCGGTCTTCCTGTTCGAGTTTGTCTGCGGCCATCCTCGTATTCTTTTGTTGGGTAGCCCATCTGTGGCCGGTCTTCCTGTTCAAGTTCGTCTGCGGTCATCCTCGTATTCTTTTGTTGGGTAGCCCGTCTGTGGCCGGTCTTCCTTTTCGAGTTCCTCTACGGTCGTTCTCGTAAACAACTCTATTTTGTTATCCCCACAGTTTGTAAATTTCCAGGTTATTTTGGTATTCAAACCCCGTGTATCCCGTTTGTTTGAAAGCCGTCGCTATCATACCCTCGGATCCAAGGAGTTGGAATAGGGGCAGCTGTAGCACCTCAAAATTTGTCATCTTGCTTTTAACTTTTACTGGCTTATGCTGCATGGCATTTTGGCATAATCATCATTTGCATTTCATTGGTTCTTTGGCATGGGATCAGGGTGTCTAAGTCAAGTCCAAGGAGCCTTGAGCCTCAAGGGGTCTTAATTGAGTCATCACCTTATCATATGATCAAACTTGACAAGAGAAGGCAAGGGAATCACATCATCTTAATCAGTGCAAAACTAGGGTTTTGGAATTCTTGAGTAGAATGCCCCAATGGGCAAAATCTTTGAGCTTTTATCACCTCCAAATGTCATATCTCATCTTTGTTAGACAGGGTGTACATCATATTCAGAGGAATTTGGATTTGGAGGATATGTTGTTTTCTCCTAGACTGAGGGTTTAAAACTAGGGTTTGCCATGAAATCAGTTTATTTATGATTTCTTGGGCAAGACTTGATCTCATGGTATTCTACATGTCCTCAATGGTCTAAGGATGAAGAATGGTCCATCAATTTGATTTGGGAGGGTTTCAATTGACCAATTGATTGAGAATCAGGAAATTTGGGGAAAAGTCAACTGTGCAGAGGAGAAAGTCAACTCCTGACTTTTTAAAGTCAAAATCATGAAATTCAAGTTACATATGTTCATTGGACAAGATTTGATCAAGAAATGATGGAGGAATCATCAAAAATCAAGAAATGTACAAAGTTTCCATTTTTAGAAACTTAGGGTTTCCAAAAATGGCAAGTTTGGACCATTTTGCACTACACTTTAAGGCTTCCTTTCTTCAAGATAAAAGCTCCAAGCTTCAGGCCCAAGTTGAGCCAACTAAATATCATATTCCAAGCTTCAAATCCATATAAAGAACTCTTCCATTGGATCAAAATTGAGGGAGTTATGGCCAATCAAAGTTTGGCAAAATCAAGGCAAATTCCAAGTCATGGCAAGGCAAGTTCAGGCCCCCAGGCCATAATTTCATCAAACACTTGGTGTACCAAATGTCAAGCCAATTTTCTCCATCAAGGAAGCTTCAAATGAAAAAATGTTGAACATCAAAGTTGTTCATCTCAATGTCCTCTTCAACTTTGATGTTGGACATTTTCCCATTTAAACAAGTTATGAATGAGTTATAGGGGTCCAAAGTTGATGGTTTCATGCTGAAATTCACAAGCCATGTTGCCATGCGTGCCACAACCTTGCCTCGCCCATAGACCAGTTTTGATGTACTTGAGTTCATGGTCATTTTCAAGTGTGTTTGAGGTCCTATTTCCATGTGATTCCAACACCAATCTTATTCTCTTATGTCTCCTCTTTCCAATGGCATCAAAACCTCATCATTCCATGCCTTGTACATGAAGAATTTCATCACCAAATCTCCATGTTTTTATCAAGCTGCCAAAGTTGGAAGTGTTTGACATTGTTGTTGTTGGTTTACATCAGGCCATGCGCATGAATACTACATCATCCATTCATTACTTCATTTGGCCAAACATTCTTACACATGATACTACATACAACTTCATACACCAAAGAGGAAATTGGAAAGCTTGTTCACTAAGCATGCTACTACACAACATCAACATCATCACTACCATTCATTCTAATCACATAACCTCATCACCATTTCACTTCATGATCACCACCATAAGTAACATGAGCTCACCATCACCTGAACCAAACCTTCCAACTGTGTTCTAACTGTCATGACTCCGTTAGTTAACTCAAACTCAGTTAACTTGAGTTCCAACTGTTAACTGGATGAGTTAAACATTAACCCCACCTATATAAACTCCATTGCTCACAAAATTAAGGAGAAATCTAATTTTTTTCACTCTCACGCGAAAAACATTCTCAAGCTTTCTCTTTGAACTCTCTCTCCATCTGCACGAATTCCCCAAGTTCTTCTTCAATCTTCACCATCAAGCAAGAGTACATCACTGAAGCATTGAATAGCTAAATTATCTCCAATCTCAGATTTAATTTTTCTTCTGATTCTCAAGATAAAGTAGCATTTATTTTGCTCAAATTGAAGTTCTAGAAGTTCAAGAACAAGTTCTCACCTCTGGTCTTCTTAATAGTTCAAGTTTCTTCAAGTTCCAGGTTAAACCTTTGTCAACTTTTTCTTGCATTTAATCACTGATTTTATCTTGTTTTTCTATTAATTGAAGCTTATTAGAAGCAATGTAATATCTCCGGCTAGTGATAGGCTCATTAGGAGCATAGTTGTGAAACCTAGGGCAAGATGTTTGTGTTTGATTTGCTGTGCATACGCATGATCTGTGGAAAATATTTGTGGATTCGTTACCTACGTGACTTCCTCTTTCATTTGATATATGACTTGTGAATTTCTGGAGAATTTGGAGGTTGCAGGTGGTGGCGTTACGCCGGAGAAGATGACCGGAGGTCCTTCTCCGGCCGGTGACATTTATCAGCTAGGGTTTCTAACTTTATATCATAGTCGTTTGATTGTTTGCATCGTGTAGTTCTAAGGTTGCCAACACATTAATGATGCACTTGCCTCTCACGTGCTTCATTTTTGGTCTCTGATTCATCTTGTGTGTGTGCGTGCATGATTGCTTTGGTGTGCTTGCATTGTGGATTGTTTGATCTGTTTACTTTGATGATCATCAGTGATTGAATTGATCTTGTGGCCATGATTGCGTCAGACATGTGACTGAATGTATACCACCATACACACACACACGCGCCTTTGTGGACTGGGTTACAAATTGCTTTTCACACACCCTCTTTTAGGCCCAAACATTTTTAAACTAGCAAATTACTTTCGCCACACCCCCTGCACATTTTATCCCATTTTTAATTTCTTTTTCATATTATTTCCATTTCTTTTTATTAAAAATACCAATTAAACTCTAAAAAATCCAAATTAATTCATGTATGTTCTTAACGCATTTAGATGATTTTATATAATTTTTAATTCTGACTTTATGAATTTTAGATCATAATTCCATAATTTCTTTCCATTTTCTTTTTGAGTGAACTTCTTCATGAACACTTGAGCTTGCACATTTTATTTCTCTCATTTCACACACTGTTTTTCATCCATTCTTTTTGCATTGATTAAAGTAAATCTTGAAGCATCTAAACCAATTTTCATTTGATGTTTAACGTCATTTTATCATGTGATTGGACTTGTATCTTTAAGTACTTTTGTGGTGTGTTTTAATGTGATTTCATGAGGCCTTTTGAGATATCTTTCTTTTGAGTTTTGCTATGAGGTTCTGTTGCATGCTTTGCTTCTAATCAGTAATGCATATGACCTCTTTCCATATTTTTCTCATGTACTTTGATATGTGTTTGATGCTTTGTGATTGGAGTTACTTTTGTGCACTTTCTTCTATTTCATGCTAACATGTTTTGATGAGGCATTTATGCCACCATTTTATGATTGTTTGTGCATATTTTATAGGTCATTTGTATGATATTATAAGTCATCCTTGTTTCATTATAGGTCACTTTGACTTGTGTTTGCATTTGATATGAGTTTATGCATTGTAACTTGAAAGTTTGACATGGTTCTTTCTCTTGTATCTTCTTAAGCTCTACATGTTTCATGTGTGCATTTTTGTATGCCATTTCATACATTCCATTTGCATTTCATTGATGGTATGCCACTGCTCATATGCATTCATTAATCATTCCATATGATATACATCATTAGCATGTCACTTTGTGTATATGAGTGAACTTGTTTCTTCCCTTTACTTCTACTTCATCTTATTTCTTCTACTTGTATCATTGCATCCATGACTTGTATGATGATTTATATGCATTAGAAGACATTTTTTAAATGGTATAAGTTCTGACCTTGAATGATTTTCATCTCTTAGGATCTTTATCCATTGATTCTTAATTTGTTTAATCATTACTTGTTATTCTTTCCTTATTTCACTACTTGTAAATAGTTTTGGTACTAACCATTTTGTGTAGGGGCTATGGTAAGTCTTGAGTATGTGGAGACTTATCCATACTCATATCTCTTCTCTTTCATCTCTTTCAATTTCTCTTGTATACTTGTGAATAGCATGATATAATGCTTTGTGTGTACAACTTATCCACACCCTTAGGGATCCTAGCTCATCTTTAATCTTTGATTAAAGTGAGGTAGGATAAGCATTAGATAGTGTTATCCCTCTCTTCTTCCTAGACTTAGGTTTTCAAACCTTGACCTTAGGGCCATTTTTGCATGATAACATTAGGAACAAGCTAGATTCCCTTAGTGTTTTCTTTTCAATTTGAGTCTTCTCTTCTCATCTCATAATCCTCCTAAAACACTTAAGAAAGGTTAAATGTGTATTGCGCATGAGCCTTATATGTGGGAAGTGAATAATGGTGGGTCTCCATTCGTTCTTCTAGGGTACTTAGTGTACGTCCTGTTGGGGACGATACGCGACGTATTCGTTCCTATGTTGTAGACTTGGGTGCAATACAAGTTACAAACAACTTCAAAAACACTTCTGTCTAAAAAACACAAAACAAATTCAAACTTTTTCATCCTTCGGGATCGTTAAGTTTCAAACTTCATTTTTAGAAAAGGGCACGTTACTTCCGTCTCGTCGCAAACAGGCATCGACCCTAACTGTCGGACGCGAATCTGACGTCGCTCATAAAAAAACACCGACTTCGTTAAGTCGAACTACGACTGCTCTGACTTCCTCTCTCTGGTTAGATTAAGGATACGTAGGCACGAGACGGCGATGTCTTGGCGAGCAACCTCCCCCTAGTTCGTGTTCGAACTACGTTGACTCTGATTTTCCTGTTCCCGAGGGAATACGTAGGCCTAGGACTCCGAGGACGTCCTACCGAGTCGCTTCTTTTTCTTTTCTTCTTCGTTTCTCCGTTCTTTCCCGTTCTGTTTCTTCTCCTTTCCAGTCGCAGTGGAGCTCCAGACGACGACACCCTTTGATCGAGACAACAAGCGTGGATCCCATCGAGTACGATGGACGTGTTGGGTGCTAACACCTTCCCTTCGCGTAACCGACCCCCTTACCCGTTTCTCTTGGTCGCGAGACGATGCTTTTCCTTTCCCCCAAGTTTATGCAGTGTTTCCTTTCCCTCTCATGGGATAAATACACATTGCTGGTGACTCTGTTTCCGCGCCACTTTCGCGTTTGTACTTGGATGAAAATCCCGGGAGCGACACCATGCTTACGTAAAATTCATCAATATCCCTCACAAACACAACACATTCCATTCTTGACATCACTTCCGCCATGATTCATCAATAAAGGTTGAGTGAGACCCACAAAGTGATAATGCCACATCATCACCGTTCTTTCAAGTATCACTAACAGCAGTCAGCACGTAGTTTATTTGATGGTCACGACATTCTCAACTCAACCGCAATGCTCACGCATCACAAGCGGAGGTATTAATATCGTTTCTCATTCTCTTATGCTTGTTAATGCCATGTTTTTATGGGGCTGCTGAGTTTGCATACTGGTTGAGTATCGTGTATAAGTTATTTTGGTGATGATCAACTCGTGACTCATACCGTGCGTGAATGTTACGTTGTTGTGTCGCATTTAGTTCTTCGTTATGAATGCTTTGCGTATGCGCTATGTCTGTTTGCTGTCGGTGTTCATGTCGATCGTGGTTTTCAATGACGGTTACGAGCGATGCATGTTCTGTACTATTTTGTCGTTTCGTATAGCATATTGTTGTCACTATTGTTCACCGAGTTAATATATCTTTCCATGGTTGTTTGTCATATGAGTATTATATATAGGTGAAGTTCTTTGTCTCACGGTGATCATGTTTAGTCATTTATTCCATGATATTATGTGTATACTTCAAGCAGTCATTGAGGCGGTTTTTAGTTTAGCATGTTGGTACGTAATGTTATTGTTCTGATGCCGTCGTATTTACGCATCTCTTAATGCGCCTTTGTAGAAATTACTTGAACATATCGTCTTGGTTTTGTTTTACGTTTCAAGAGTGCAGTATGCTCTTCCATTTGAGTTGTTATGTTTGCTATTATGTTAACCTGAGTGGAAATGATGGCCTGCATTTGTTTTTGTGCATTTATTTAATCGTTAAAGTGAATTTAAGTTGGGAAAGAGAAGGAGTATTTACAACAGCATGATGTGGTCTTGAGGTTTGTCATGATGGTTAGCATAGGGAATCACGAGCGGTTTCATTTTTGTTGTTGTGGGAAAGATGAAGAGAGTTTAGGCACAACCCCCCATTTGTCTTATACGGGTAGGTGTGTTTCAATTGAGAGACTTAGAGCTGAAGTGGATAGGGTTTTGCTTGGGCTATTTCTTGAGTTTCTGGTCCCATGATCCGTGCGGCTCACTCTTTTTGTGCTAGCCTAGTTTATTTACTTTCTCTTTTGTGTAATCTTAGTGGATTAGTGTCACAAGTAGCTTTTAGTTGGAATTAATTAATTAACTAGTTTCTCTAGGATTTAGTTCTCTTTAGAATTTAATTAATTTAGTCTTTTTCTTAAGATAATATAAAAACTAGCTTAACATTTTTTTTAGTTTAGATTGTGATTCAAATAGGTGTGTAGTTAATTAATTCTTAAATTTAGTCTTGATAACCATTAATTTTATTAGTTCTCGATTGTTCATTTATGAATTTAATTTTTGATGTTTTGTTGGATTAAGCCTCATTTATTGCTTATTTCATGCGATGATTCTTCAATACAATTCCAAAGGAAAGTTTCTCTTGTTGACTTATAAGTCATCTTCTAGGTTAGTTTAGACATTCCTTTTTTCATTTACCGTACCTCTTTAGGATCATCAACTTTGGCCTCGTTAGAGCCTTTCTCCCTATTTGACCTAGTTTTAGGTTAGGGTTTTTGAACCCTATGTGAGTACTATCATTATAGTTACTTACCTTTCTTTTTTGGCCTTATGAGGGCCATTTTGCTTTTTAATTTAGAGTTAAGTTTGGAGTTTTTAAACTCTATGTGGGTACCATTATGATGTGTACTCATCTTCTCCTTTTGACTTTATTTAAAGTCAACTTTTAGGATAGTCTTTCAACTTAGACTTAGAGAGTTCTTTAACTTTATGTGAGTATCATGATCATGAGTACTCATTCCCCCATTGGAACCTTTATCATTATCAAAAATTCCTCATCCCTAGTTAGGTGAACTACGAATGCTCTGATTCCATCCTTATTAGGATATGTAGGCACGAGATGCGACGTCTTGGCAAGCATACTTAGTGTATATACCCTTAGGTCTTTACTTTAGCACAGTTCCCTTAGCAAGCAACTTTAGCATAACAGAAATACTAACAAGAGGTTCCTGTAGAGTACTACAGGTATCTAGGATGCTAACACCTTCCCTAGGTATAACCAACCCCTAAACCTTAGATCTCTTAGCTGTGTCTTTACATTGCAATTAGGGTTTCCGATCTTTACCCTTTCCTTTGGATAAATCAAAGCTCGGTGGTGAATTTCAAAGATGTGTTATTCGAGTTAATTAATAGCTTAGTATCTGATTCTCACCGCAACACAAAGAACACAAAGCGATAAAAATACTCAAAGGCAATTTATCGAACACTTTGTGTGCGATCGATAACGTTTGGAAATTCAATTTATTTTGTTGATGTTAAAAGCCAATCACAATCAAAGTGATTATGATTATATCAACAACAACACTTTGAAAGATAGTTGAAAATAGTTTCTAATCAAATTAATCGAAACAACAACGAAATCGATAATTGGCAAGAACAACAATTAAAGAGATAAAGCAAAAAAGATAAAGAGACACAAATATTTGTTTAGGCAATTCCCTGATCGGCCTCGTTTTGAGTACGTCTGCCCTCAATCCATAATCGAATTGAGATACCTACAATTAACCTTATCTTTGTAAAAATGTTTATACAAGAGATGAAGAACTCTAACCACAAACCCTATGGTTTTTTTGTTGATTCAACCACCTCCAAACCCTTGATCAAAGCTTGATCAAGTCACAAACAATGCGGCTACAATCCATCGATTATCTCGAGCAGGAACTTGTAGAACCCAAGATTCCCAAACACGGTTCATCGTCTCGCGCTTCTCCCTTACAAAGAAACCACCTTGTCTCAAGGTCTTCACTCGGTCGAATATGTGTTGACGTGATCTTGTCCAAAACCTTCAAATCCCAATGATCTTGAAGGAAAGCCCCACCTTAGTTTTCTTATTTGAAACACACAAAGATCCCAACCCAATATTCTCAATTACACCAACCTAATTGGACGTTATCAACCTTAATCTAGATGGTCACCCAATCAAAAAATGATTATGTGTAGTTTGATTGTGGGTATGCATAGAAGAAAGGTTGAAGATGATGAGAATGCTTTGTAATCTAGTTTCGTTTAGGTTTTACACTAGTACCTTGCTAGAAATAGATGCATGTATGAGTATATATATGTGTGTGTGGAAATAGGTAAAAAGGATGCAAGAAAAAATAAGATGCAAAACAAAATTTTATGTTTTTAAAAGTTACAGGTCGGCCTATGGAAGCAATAAGTCGGCCTGTCAAGGTATTCAGGTCGGCCTGAGTGAGCCGACCTATGGACAGAGCCCACAGACTTTAATATTGATGCATGGAGGTCGGTCTGTAAGAGTTATGTGCTGACCTATACTGAAACAAAAGCTTCTATAGGTCGACCTGACCTCGTATGTGTCGGCCTATGCCCTTATGTTCACACATGAAACTTGGTTTTTGATATATATGGTATGCCTAAGGCTTTTCAATCCTTTTCAAAAACATTTGTATGCATCATAAGTCTAAAATGATTCAATGGATATATAGACTTTGGTTGATACCTCCCAATATACAAAAACGCTAAGTCACACTCCTAATTTTAACATCATTCAAAACATGGCTAGATAAAATAATGCACTCATAGTGTACTATCACTACAAGAAAATTGGCAAGTTGCGACGCTTAATTTGGGAAGGTTACGGCGGTTCCAACCGTCGTAAATTGTTATTCGCGACGAAATGTCAGCTAACTTTTCAATAGAAATATCAAAGGCTAACATGTCAAACCGATGAAATTTTAGTAAGTGCAATAAAATAAATTTCCAGGCATATTTATTAGCTAAATAGAACTCTTCAATTCAATGACTATTATTTGGAGGCAAAAAGAGAATAACACAAAATTCAGCCCTCTTTAGATCCTTCCCCAAATGTCATGAAGCTCTCTGAGCACATAAGTGAAAAATTTCAGAGGTCAAAATCGAATTATAGTGTATAATAATTACTGTTATCAATCATAGATCGCAAAAAGTAGCGGTTTGTTCAAACTCTACTATGCTATAGTAAAACATATCCGTTTTATGAAAATTTTCAAAGGTCAAAATCGAACAAGTTTCTGTCAGTAAAAATCAGGTGGTAAAGGGAGCACAATAAAAAACTAAGTGAAAACAATCTCAAGAAAATCATCGCAAACCCTAATAGAAAAACAACATCATTCTCGTGGATAATCAACCTAATAGAAATACACACAAAAGCTATTGGTTTTCGAACTGACCTGTTAAGATTGGTTTGGGATGTTGGTCGTGAACGGTTGTTGCAGTGGCGTTCCGTCAGCGTCAGCGGCAACAGTGTCTGCTTTCAAGTTGTCAAGAATAGAAGTTTTGAATAGAAGAGACCTTCTGAATAACAGTGGTGCGTTCTTTGATTCGTGATGGGAGGCGGTTTATATCCGTCATTGAATTTCATTCAGAATAAAAGTAACGGCGGTTGGGCTCAACCGTCGCAGCCCAATAAACATTTTAGGGTTTGGCCACAAAATAGAGGGTTAACGACGGTTATTTACCCATCGTGACATGGGATTTACGGCGGTTAAGATGATAACCGTCGTTATCTGCATATTTTTTTTTAAATAAAGGGCGGTTTCATAAAACCGCCGTAACAACCGTCGTAATATATGGATAACGACGGTTTTCAATGAACCGTCGTAACTTTAGTGTCGTAAAATGATATTTGTCTTGTAGTGTATCCAATCAACAGACCAAAGAGTCTCAATTAAAAGTCAACCTCTGACTCTCCTGAGTTGAACCTTTGCCCTTGTGGACTTCCAAACGTTGTGGGCCTAGCGCCCTTGGTTTCTCAAACCCCCAATTCTGCTTAGGCGCAATGTTTTGCACTAAGTTGGTACTCCCTTTGTATTTTATTTTATTATTTTATATTTTTATCATTTTATTTGTCACTTTATTTTTTTAATTTAATTGTTTAAGGTTAATTTTTAATTTTAACTTAATATGTTAATTAATTTAATTAATTTTCCATTATTTCACTTTATAGTTTGCCTTAATTACAAAAATATCTTTTTATTTTCACTTAAATTAAACCACAAAAAATACATTACCTATTTAATTCTAATAGTTTAATTACTTGTGTAAATGATAAAAATAATAATAATGTTTCCTTTTATTTTTTAATAATGTTTCCTTTTTTAAAGTCCAAATTATATTTTATTATTAAAAAATATAAAAATAATTATTCTTGCATTCAAATTAAAACGAATAAATAAAAATGATTATGTAATCTTTTCTTTTGTTATAAATAACTTATCATGTTGTAAATCATCAAACTTATTTTTAGTAATCAAATTAAATTAATGTTTTTGTAAATTAATTGATAGGTGGATGCACGTCCACCACGTCTCTGAGTATTTGGTGTATTAGCGCACGCCGCATCGATCGATTACTTAAAATCAAAATAATCTAAAATCAATCTCAAGACATCAAACTTTTTTTTGTGCCCCTGCACACTTTCGTAAAAAAAAAAATCTTTTCATAAGAAGGATAGGTTAAGGCTCTTCGACGCGAAATAAAAATAAGCGCTTAAGTCTCCATCATGCGAACATACAAGCAAATGTTTAAACGTAAGAATGACTTAAAACCCAACCTATAAAATCAACCACCACATAAATATTTTCTACGAACTACGATGCTCTGATTTTCTCACTGCACTATGAGAACACGTAGGCACAGGGTTTTGAAACCCTGGCGAGCATAATAATTAAAATTTTTTCTTTATTTTGTAAGTATACCATTTTTGTAAATAATTTCTCCTTTTATAAATATCTTAATAAATATCTCAATGCATAAAATTAAATTAAAAAAATGTACCCTTAACAAACAATCGACCTTAGAACTATAGGAGGTTCCTATTGAGTACAACAGATGTGAGGGGTGCCAATACCTTCCCTTCGCATAACCGACTCCTAAACCCATATTTGGTTGTGATGACCATCTTATCCCCTTTCTTTCCCTTAGGGTTTTATCGTTATTTTCCCTTTCCTTATGAACAAATAAAATTTGGTGGCAACTCTGTTAGTCATCCGCGAGCGTACGATGCACTATGCAATGTCATATTTTTTGAGATGAGACAGAGACCTGATAGGTGTGAAAACATTGTCAGGAAGCCAATGTCCTCCCTGTTTTGATTGAGGTAGAAATGAAAATTGCCCTTCAAAGGAGGGAACGCGCCAGTAACTTTGTTAAAACATACCGGGGAATGACTAGTCATGAACCTACCGATGATAAAATCGCTCGCCATTTGGAGTGCTAAGGAAAGACTGATGTTGTGTTTTAGATCGGCCTCGATGATCATTAAAAAGATGATGTATTGGTGCCCAAGAGGTTCTAGCTAGTACAGTTGACCAATGCCTGTAGGTACCACTGAGTGGCCGCTTAAGTGATCAGAATTCCTTCTGGCTTGAATACAATCATGGCTATAACAAGAATTGACATTACTATTGACAATTCCTCAAATTGGTGGATTATCCCAATAAGCCCGGAGGAGAGGGTATGTAGCTCTTTTTAGGGTTGTTCACTTCTTCTATATAAATGCTTCTTCACCAGGTTAGGGGTACGTTTGTCCTTTTCTGATTTGGAGGTGGCCATGATGGATCACTTGAATGTTTCCCCTCGTAGCTTCATCCTGGAGCTTGGGCTTATATGAAGGTGTTTTAACTCTGTTCCGAGTATAAGTCTTGGAAAATTTCTCTATAGCTCTTTTATAATCTCTTTTTCGTGGTCCATACTTCTCAAGATGATACCCGAGATCAGAGGTTGGTGTCCCTTCTCCCTCAAGTGCCTTGGTTCAGCCCTTTCACCACTGATTAGGGTGACTTTCTTGAATGTTTCATGTTGGTGAAACCTATCACATCTGGGGTTCATTATGCTTTTTATTTTCTTCGGACCAGGTGGGATACATCCGCATTTGCAAAAATGTCTTCTTGAAGTACTAGTCTATAGCTCATTTTCGATGGCCCTTTTCTTCTTATCATTTGTGGCTTAGTCCTTTGTTATATGAAGAGGTGAAAATGCAAAAAGAATTGTGTAACTGGTATTAAAGTCTCATCTATAAAGAAAGACCCCCTGATGTACTCCTTTCTTAATAAAGGAAGAAAAATCAAGGCCTTTTTTTACAGTGTTACCAGTGTCTTGCAGATAACATGGAATAGTTGTAGAAGGCTCTTGCACTCACCATGGATCAGGGTCTTACGACGAGCTTATCTAGATGGATAATTGTGGCTCATATTATTGCTTATACTCATGTTCTAGGGGTCCAAGTATTGGTTGTAGTGATTACCTCAACGGTAGTTGCAAATGTTACATTGGGTATAACCCTTGAGGTAGAACATTGACTACTGTGGTGGCTGACTTTTCTATTCATAAGCCTTTGTCGTCCCCATATTCTGGCAATAGGAGTCAGGGTGATAACCTATCTACCTACACTTAAAAGGGTTCTTCCAAACAGGCTCTCTTGTTGGAGGGTGCCGAACAGGAGGCTCTTACTCCTTTATTCCGGCTTTTGACCATTCTTCCCTCCTGGGTACCAAGCACTTTAGAGGAATTTGTTGTGTCGTGGATAATAAGGATTTGCCTTTTGTTCGGAGCTTATCTGCAACTGATAGGCAGAGTCTTTTTGCAGATGCTTCCCTTACCTTGTTTAGGATTAGATCTCATGTTTCTATAGTAGCTGTTGGCTAGAACCATGTAATGGGCTCTAGTGATCTTTCGAGGGAGCGAGATGGGTTGAAAGGGAAATGTGAGGCCCTTAAGTGGGCCAATTCCAAAGTTGAGAAGTAGTTGGTCGATCAATGGGTGAAGGCCGAATCTATGACTTTTTGCGAGAAGAGGTGGATTGGTACGGTCTTCCGTCCACTTTGCCTGCTCAGATAACGAGGTTGGAGGCTTCTCTCACCAAGGGAGATAAACGTTAGACGAAGGCTTATAACGATGTGGCGGAAGCATATCAGGCGTTCGAGGCAGATCGAAAAGTTCTTCAGCTGAAGAAGGATGACCGAATTAATGTGTTTAAAGGCCTCGAGGAGAAAGTGTTGCGGTTTGGTAGAAATCTTAAGGTTCCCTTTAATGGGTTATGAACACCGTGTATCGGGTTTGAGATCAAATGTTGGAGTAGGCACGAGGATTTTGTTGTAGCCTTACTGTTACTATTGATAAACTGAATCCCTTTATAGTGGTTCCTAGAAAGGACACCTTAGGTTTTTCAGATGCTTTAAAGCTAAGCGCTGATGTTTGAGGATTTTTTTGTTCTTATTCTCTCTATTTTTATTTGTTCCTGTAAGATTTTTGTCGGGCCTTCGAGCCTCGGTTTGTAAATAACAATTATTTTATTCATGTCGTTACCTTTTACGTGTTTGTGCTTTTTTTAACCGTTGTTTTCAACTAATTAAGATCTAAGGAGAGTTATGGCTTGCTTCCGAGCCCTATAGTTTTCACAATTTATTTTCTATAGAGAGCAATGCCCATGCCTTAATCATATTCATATGGATGAGGCACGAATCCAATTAGGTGCAATTATATTTTGAATTATACTTACAGACGAGGGATATGAAACCGACTAGATGCGACTATGATTTCTAAATAGCGCTCCGCGTCATAAAGGATCATTCCCTGGCCAAGGGTAGAGGATTCTCGTCCCTTCCCTTGGGGTATATCTCGGATCGAGATGGACTTCTCCAGGATCCACCACTCACGTCCCATGGATTGGATATATTTGAGGGAGGGGGGAGCTTCGCAGAATTGTGTGTATGTCTTTAACATGGGGTATTTGTACGTTGTACTCAGACGTGTAAAGCGTATTTGATAACTCCCCTAGACTTTTGAGGAGCGTAATGGTACTATGGGGAATTAATTGCTTTAGTCGGATGCACAAAGTGTCTCCAACAACATCCTTGAAATTCGAAGGCGCGCTCGACACTGAGGGGATTTGATTTCTTTAGTCAAATGGGCAAAGTGTCTCTGATAGCACCCCTAAAATCCAGAATCGGATTTAAACTATATTATTTGTATCCCAATTTGCTATGATGTACATTCGCGTTTTTATGTCCTAAAGAAGGGACAAGGTAGAAAGCAGAGTAGTAAACAATTAATAAATATAAGGTATATGAATTTCATTTCATTATTATATCAGTGATTTACAAGTACATAAATTAAATCTTGCAGATGACCGCAACTGTATACAAATTGCTCGCCCTCGAGTGTGTTGCCCAGATGGCTTAATGGTGAGTTGATCCGAAGGATTGAGTGATTGGCTTGGGAAATGACTAGTCACTTATGCGTCCTACTCTAATTTCCAGGGTCAGATTGGGCTGGTATCTTTGGACTCAGATCTTCTTCGATTTATTTGGGATGATTGGTTGTCTCGGTAGGCTAGGGATGTCGTATTCTAACATGTTAATTCCCTTATGAAACAAAGTTCGGGAGCTTCTATCGAATGTGGATAACGACATGTCTTTTGGCGAAAGGGGCCCAGGACATTTTTTTAATGAGCACCGCCAGTGGACCCTGGCTTCTCTGTTTGGTCGATGGAAACCCTGATGCATCCAGCAGAAATCCTATGAGATTTGTGGGATGCAAGCCAATGTTTGTTTGACTCTATACGTTAACCATGATCTTGCAACACTTTGACTCAAGTAACTATGAACTTGTGACACTTGACTGATGTTACCCTCGTAGCCATCCCGATTATGATGGAAAGCGCTGATGTCTTCGCTTGGTCGGAGGTTAGCAGGGTTTATGCTCGGTCTTTTTAGAGATTGCCTTCGGAAGTTGGCATGATCCAAGATCCAGACCTAAGATCATCATCTCTGCTGATCTGCATAATTTTCAAGGAAATCGCAGATCTGGACGATGGAATTGAGCCTGAGTAGGCCCCGACAAACCTCTGTGCTTAGCCCCCATCTAGTTACTTCCCAGACCAAGGAACGTGTGAACGAAGAAATCAAAAGGCATATGCAAATCGACAAAAGTTGTTGGGATCAGAAGGTCTAGTACGATTCTGATTTGACATTGCAGAGATGTCACAAGTTGGTGAAATGGATGAGATTGCGGAAATCGTGGTGGAACGGAGCTTCGCATCTAACTTTACAATGTGGCATCGTGGATCGAAGGTTGCGATCACGATGCTCATTGAATCAGAAGCGTCGATCTTTAGTCAGTGTCGCTAATCTCCGATACGATAGTTCAAAAGGGGGATATTTGTATGGTTAACATTACAACGCTTAAGTCAGTTCAGGGTTTAAGAGAACCGCAATGGGAATGAAGAATAAAGTTTGTGTACTTAAAAACCCTTTGTGAATGTATTTATACCTTGGGTTTGATGAAGTAGAAGGAATGAACGAGTCTCGTGTTATTAGGGCTTTGGTCGACGTAGAGCAGTAGATACTCAAGTTTTTGGTCGACGCAGAGCAGTGGGTTAGGCCTTTGGCTGACATAAAACAAATTCATTATAGACTTAGTGATTATCCGAGAAAAACTAATGAGTCCCCTGACGAATATATTAGTACATTTTTACAAAAAAAAACACTATATTACACTAATACTTCGAATACAAGTTAGTTCAAATGACCGCAACAAAGTAAGAAAATAATAAAAGCAAGAATTAACAATTAAGAAATATTAGTATGTTTCAGTCGATTAACATTATTATAAAAGAAAAAATTTAAGGATTACATATGTTTGTGATTCTCATAAGTATCTTAAATTTCGTTTTTAGTCTCTTGAAAAATTTCCTTTAAAGAATGATCCTTTTTAAAATTTTCATACACACTTTTGATCTCTAATACTAAAACCGTTGTTAAAATTGTCGATAATTCAGTCATTAAATAATAAATCGTCTTGAACACCGTCGTTAATTCAATTACTAAGTTATAAAAACCACCACTAATTTATAAGAGGATCAAAAATATGTATACAAATTTTTAAAAAGACCATTATTTTAAAAAATATTTAAATATTAAAACAAAGTTTAAAATATGAGTAATGCTAAATAGTACGAAATATGGGTGTACATGGGTCGGTTTGGGTTGGGTTTGACCAAACTCAATACCCAATCCATATAGAACACTGTGGTTTGGGTGAGGTAAAATAACCACCCGTTACACCAATGGGTTGGTTTGGACAAACCCACTAATTTTCGGGTTGGATTGGGTTGGGTAGTGGGTTGCCCAAAAAAATTTCTATTTTATTAATATTAAATGACTAAATGATGATTCGTCATATTTTTCATAAAAATTACTCAACATTTTTGTCTTTTAAAATAAATTTGATAACTTATTTTTACTATATTTTAACATCATAAAATAATAAATGATATCATCAACAAATAAAAATTATCATAAAATACTAGTAGCAACAAACTAAATTTGCATGACATAAAATTGTATTAGTATCAAAATTAGGGATGACAATGGGCAGGGTATGGGTAGGGTACTATAGTACCCGTCTCCATACCCGCAGTTGAAAAAAATCCCCGTACCCGAGCCCATACCCGTTTGGGTATCAAAATTGGCACCCATCCCCGTACCCTATGGGTATATAAGTGTCCGTACCCGTACCTGTTACCCGCATTTCTAATAAAAATAAATTTATCAAGTATAAAATATCATAATATTTTAAGTTTTAAAAAATATTAAAAAGTTTTTAAAATTTTTTATTGTTGAATTGTGAAATAAATGATCACTTATATTAAATATGTAGTAGTTTAAAATTGATTTTTTTTAATAAATTTTATAAACATTTATTTTTATATAATAATATAAATTAAAATATATAAATATATATTTTGCGGGTATGGGGCGGGCTGGGTACTAAGATGCCCATACCCGCACCCATCCCTGCTTATTTAAGTGAGTAATTACCCGAGTCCGTACCTATACTCATTTTTACGAGTTTTTACCCTACCCATTGTGGGTAATTTTGTGGGTACCCACTGAGGATGGGCCAAATTGCCATCCCTAATCAAAATAACTAAAAAGTAAAACATTCAAAATTAGTTAAAGTCATGGTTCAATAAAATAGTAAATATTAAAAGATTTAAGTTGAAACAACTAAGTTAATATTTATCAAAATTATTAAAATTGTAATAATAAATATTTGATTAGTGGGTCAGTGAGTTTTTTGGGTTGAGTCTGGTTTTACCTGAAACCCGATTTTTTATGGGTTTTTTAATTTTTAAACCCATATCCACCAAATTACCCGATCCAACCCATTTTTTTGGATTTTTTTAAATGAGTTTGACCGGGTTTTGTGGGTTGACCCAACGCATGTACAACCCTAGTACGAAATATCAATTTGAAAAAATGCAAGAATATATATTTGTCTTAATAGGATTCGTTGGTCAATAAATTAACTCCTAATTATTCTGAATCGTGGGAATGGTGGTTTTATATCTCTTTTATTCTTCCTTTTCGTTTCTCCTCTTGTACCAAAAAACATTTTCCTTAGAATATTTAAGAGAACAACATATCTATTTAATTAAAAAATTAATTTAAAAAAAATGTTTAGAGAAAAAATCGAACCTTAGTAACCGTTCTTAATTATCACGTTTGTACCAAATTTAGTATCTAAAATATTAAAATTAATTAAAAGATTTTTTAAATTATTCCATTATCCAACTATATATAGCCTTTAGATGAATAAAATAATAATTTAATTTTTAAAAATTGATTTTAATAATTTAAGAATTAAGTTGATAAAATAAAGATAACTTAAATATTAATTAAAATGATTATTTTGTGTAACGTTTTAAAATTTCAAAGCCAAAGAGAACACAAGTAGGTTCGGACAGCTATCGCTTAGGGTATGCTTGTTTTAATAGAAATTGAAAAGAGAGAATTTGTGAAGAGAGAAGTTTAGAAGATCTAGGTAACTTCTCCTGCTTGGAATGAGGTGAAATAGGGGAGAGAGACTAAAAAAGAGTGGGATCCACCCAAATATTCTTTCTCTCCATTCTTGCGAAGAAATTGTATTGAAAAGCAAATGAACATGCTATGTTTTGTTATTTTACTAATTTAGCCTTTAAGAATGTAAAATCAAAGTTGATTTATTATTATTATTGTATGGTGTATCTGATAACATTATGTTACAAAGAGAGATGGAGAGATAATTTAACTAGAATTTTATAACGTTATTTAAAACATTGTTGTGGGTTTTTCCCTTTATAAACTAATTTAATTATAATAGTTAAGTGTAATAAATTAAAAGTTAGATAACTTAAAATAATAATTTTTAACTAAAGGTATTTTAGTAATTTTAAAAATAATTCATACTTCTTTCTTCTCTATTTCTTCTATCTTTCACTTATACCAATCAACTTATTAAATCAACTCTATTTCTCACTTATTTCTCTCTCTTCATACTCTTTCTCACATCTTTCTTTCTTCACACTTTCTTCTCACAACCAAACACACCCTTAGTGTGTTTTTTGTCATTCCAAATATTCTCTCTCTACTTATCTTCCGCTCTTCTTCTCTCTTACACAGTTGTGTCCTTTCTGTATCAGCCATAGGGTTAAACCAAAACCCCACACTACTCTTTTCTTCCCAACACTGCAAAATCTCTACTTTTCTATACCTCACACCATTGAAGACCCTGCACTCCTACCCCAACTCATTATTTTTCACCCATTCACCATTATCACAAGTTTTTCACTATTCAGGTATAGTTAGTATCAATAACCCTTCCAATTTTTCCTTTTATGTTTTCTCTTTTTTTTTTCAATTTAGACAAGTTCTTACCACATACCAGTTTTAATGAAGCTGATTCAGTAGCTTTTGGGATATTTCTGTTTTGATTTGGTTTCAAGTTTTTTTTTTTTTTTTTTCTATTGAAGAAAGTTTTCATCTTTAAAACCAGTTCTAATTTTTTTCAATTGATTTAATTTTCTGGAATTTTTTGATGTTGTAATTCTTTTTTTAGATATTACGTGTTTCGATGATTCTTATGAATGTGATTGTTATTAGTTAACGTTGTTGTTGTTGGTAGTGTTTGCTCAGTGTTTTCCCCTTTCGGGTGTGGTGTTGTTTTTCTTGTTGGAGAAGTGTCTTTTTTTTTCTTTTTTGTTTTTTCTTTATTTCAACATTTTAATTTTCTTATAAATATTTGTTGCAGGAAAGTCACATTTGGAGTTAATTTTTCTGTCTGTTTACTTGAAATTTACGTTTCACCATGACAATTTGAAACCTTCCTATTCACCTCCTCATATTTCTCAAGGTATGTTTCATTCCTAATTGGTCATTTACCGTTTTCTTTTGTTTTTTTTAAATAAATAAATAATTTGTACTACATTTTAGGTAGTGTTTTTCTGAGATAGTGTTGGATACAAATTTGCAATGTTTATTTTAGGTATATCAATATCTAATAACACATGTCTCTTGGGAGCATTATTGTAATCTTATGAGGATTTGGGAATTTTCTGTGTGGATTGTTTGGTAATTTCACAAGGACAGAGAATCTCAAGTTGTATGATTTTTGACTTCTTTTCAATAAAAATAAAGAGGCATGTGAATTTCTGACACAAGGATGTTGAAATGACATAAACATTGGGAAGATGTTATGTGTTACAGTCACTTACACTTAACAAAATATTCCTACATTTTTTGAAAAACATTTTATATTTTTTTTCTTCCATTTTTGCCCCTCATTGTACACATTTTTATTTCAAAGTTTATACTGAATATTATACTAGTAACAACTTGCACTTAACAAAATATTCCTACATTTTTTGAAAAACATTTTATATTTTTTTTCTTCCATTTTTGCCCCTCATTGTACACATTTTTATTTCAAAGTTTATACTGAATATTATACTAGTAACAACTTGCTAGTTACACTAACCAAATTTTCTTTTTCTTCTTTTTTCACTAGTTGTGTAATATGTAATGTGACACAGTCACACACCGTCCTTTGTGTTTGTTTGAGGAACAACTTTTGTTGTCATTATTATAAAGTTTCACTGTCAGACATTTCACTTTAAATATTAGGTTATGTTCCAAACACTGTTTGTCACTGTATGGCTAGATCTTCAAAGATGCTGAAATGGATATGCATAACTCAGAGAATCCCAAGGGTTATAATAAGAGAATATATATATATATATATATATATATATATATATATATACAAAGGGAAATGTTAACCTAAACAAAAAATTAGTGGATCCCACACAAAAATACACTACGTCTATTTTCTTTCTATTTTTTTTTCTTCATCTTTCTAATGTGGGTCCCACTCAAAATTGGTAGATCTTACACAAAAATACGCTAAGGTGTATGTTGCTAATGCACATTTACATGGGTGTGTATTAGCATGACCTATATATAAATTATTGATATTTTTAAATTAACGATTTTAAATTTTTTTTATTGGAGAACAAAAAGAAAATTCCGTTCACTACAAAAGTCCTCGATCTATGTGTTAAAGCATTTTACTTTTATTTTTATAATATTTTATCTAAATATGCTCTTCATGATCTTTATTTTATTATTTTATTGTAATTGTGAATCCTTTTTAAAGATATTGTCAGTAAACATTATAAATTCTCATTTTCTTGGATTTTCATTTTCTACCTTTGCAGATGGAATCAGTGAAACCAACAGTAACAACACCAAGCAAGAAACTAGCTAGAAATTTTGCCAAAGTTCTTCATCTCAGAGCATTTTTGAAGAATGTTACTATATCTGAAACAAATCCAAAGGATGAAACAACTGCAATTAATTGGTCAGAATCTTTTAACAAAGTTGATGAAGATGAAGAGCTTCAAGAACAAAGAGTTGCAACAGAAGCACTTCTTGCGAAGGTTTTCGCTAGCGTTTCGACGGTAAAAGGTGCTTATGCTGAGCTACAGCATTTTCAATCACCTTTTGTTCCTGATGGAATTGAAGCTTCTGATAAACTGCTAGTTTCTGAGTTGAAGCATTTGTCCGAGATTAAGCAGTGTTACTTGAAGAAACAGTTTGATCCTTCACCAGAGAAGGTGATACTCGAAGCTGAATCGAAGGAGACAAAAGGTGTTATAAAAACATATGAGGTTACCGCGAAGAAGTTGGAGTCGCAGGTAAGGCTCAAAGATTCTGAGATTATGTTTCTTAAAGAGAAATTATTGGAAGCTAATAGTCATAACAAGTTAATTGAGAAGAGATTGAATCAAAGTGGATTGTTATCGGTATCTTCATCTTCGCTCGACAATAATGTTCACATATCAGGGTTAAGTCCTAGCCATTTTGCTAGCATTCTTCGTCACACGGTTAAATCGATTAGAAGCTTTGTGAGGTTAGTTGTCGATGAAATGAGATCTGCAAAATGGGATATCGACGCTGCTGTTGATGCTATCGAACACAATGTTGTTTACTTCGTCGAAGATCACAAGTGTTTCACAGTCGAATCCTTTGTTTGCAAAGAAATGTTCGACGCTTTTCACCTCCCAAATTTCAATCTTCCAAACGAGTCCCTTCCGGAGGACAGAACCAATCAACAAAACTGGTTCTTTCAGAATTTCAACGAGCTAAAATCAGCTAAAGTTAAAGACTTTCTCTCCGCGAAACCAAGGTCATCATTTGCTAAATTCTGCAGGAACAAGTATCTGAGACTCGTTCATCCGAAAATGGAGTCATCTTTTTTCGGAAACATGAATCACAGGAACTTTATAAGCAATGGAGAGTTTCCAAAAAGTGAGTTTTTCACATCGTTTGCTGAAATGGCGAAAAGGGTTTATCTATTACATTGTTTAGCATACTCTTTTGAAGATCAAGCTGAGATTTTCCAAGTTTCAAAAGGGTGTAGATTTTCTGATGTGTACATGGAAAGTGTGAACGATGAAATATTCATGTGTGCAAATTCAGACAAGACAACAACAATTGTTGAACCAGAAGAACCTGTTGTTGGATTCACTGTTGTTCCTGGTTTTAGAATTGGTAAAACTGTTTTACAGTGTCAAGTTTACCTCATGCAGAAGAAAAGTTCATATTTTCAATAAAAGACATGTAATAGGCCCTACAACAAAGGTGAAGGGCATGGCATGGCATGGAAAACCAGGGCATTTTTGTCCTTTTGTGTCTTGTTTTTTATTTTAGAAAAAAGAAAAGCAAGTGGACCATAGTATTGGGAACAACCTTTTTCTTTTAGAATCTTTATTTGTTTTTTTGTTTTAATTTATGAAGATTTTATGTTTATGAGAAACATCCCCTCAAAATTTTGTTGATATCAGGGCGGTGACAGGGGTGGTCTAGCTGTTATGCATATGTAGAAGACATTGCATGATATAATATGTATATAATTATATTATGATATATAGGTAGGAATTTTATAATTATCTTTTGCTTTTGTTTTTAATTATTTTATAATATTTTGTTGTGCCTTATTCCTCCTTTGTTGAATATAGTTAAGGTTATTTTTAATGTTATGTTTGTCTGTTGATGACTTTATATGTTATGAAATGTTGGAATAGGTGTTATATTCAAGTGCTAGCAGCTCTATGCAATTTCTTTTAGCAATGTTTGTTTACTTTATTCTAAAACTTTGATTGGTTTTAGCATCTTTGTGGAATTAAAGTACATGCGTTTATAAATCTAGAAATAAATATGGCTCATCAAGGAGGTGGGATTAGTAGAATAAGCTAGACTCTCGGAAGATAGAGATAGGAAGGCAATAGTAAAATAAGCTATACTTTATCCTTTCCTTGTTCCATTTCACCTTCCTCCAATTAACCAGGTCTGGCAAAACCTTCTTCCAATCAACCAGGTCTGTGAAAATCTTTTGTGTCAATGAAGAGATTCTTTCTCCAATCTACCATGTCTGTCAAAACTTTATGTGGCAATGAAGAGATTCTTGAAGTCATTGTCGAAAAACGATCTCATTTTATGAGTTTTAAAGGAACAGATCGTAACACTATTCTCGATGTTCAAAAACAAAAATGGGGCAAATACTTTGATCCTTTAAATGGAACTGTTTATTCAAATCTTGTGAAAGAATTTGGAAGTATGCCCTAATTAGTGTTGATGGCAAATTCATTTGCTCCCGTATTCATGGTGTTGGGTTTGTCATCTCTCCTAAATCCATTGTTGATGCTATTGGCCGTGATCAATCCGATATCACTGTGGATGAGTCCCGCTTTACCTATTTCTTTATTGAAAATCTTGCTAACATCCATGACACTTCTCTCAAATATGAACCCACAAATCCCGAAAATCTTCTTCCCACCGCTAGAGCATGGTTCAATCTTCTTCTTGCCAACTTTCGCCCTCGTGAAGTTGACAAAAATGTTCTATCTCATGTTGAACGACTCTTTATCTATTTTTTAATGGGCAATGTCCGTGTCAATCTGCCCTTAACCATCTTCAACTACCTAAAATAATCTATAACTATCTCAAGAAGTCAACATAAGTCTTACATACCGTATGGAAGGATTTTATCTAAACTGCTTTATAAAGATGAAATCACTAGTGTGTCCAAAAGGTTTGGATCAAACGATGCACTTGTTAAAAAAAGTTGCAACATTGTCAGAAGCCTATTGGACTAATACTCTGCTAAGACACTAATTTCTTTGTTCTGAATAGAAGGGAGCTTACAAACCTCACTTCTTAGACTTTACAAATAGAATTCAAGAAGAGCTTACAAACCTTCTCTCGAAGACCATCTGACACGGGGAGAGCTTACAAACCTCAGGCCCTGAAAAGTTGTTGAATCTTAGAACCTCTAAGTTCTTAGTTTTGTCATTATGACTAAGTATGTTTTGTGTCTGTCATATCCCGTTGTAATTTCTTAGTGAATATTAATGAAATTACTTTTTCATATTACTTTGTCAATTTCTTATCTATGCCTTTTTGATTTCTGACAAAGGGGGAGAAAGTGGTATATGATTTTGATATCCAATCTAAAGAATCTCATCCCAAACATAATTAAATATGTTTTACTTCTAACCATATGTTTGAGAATTGACTAGGAACTTCGCAAAAGTTCACTGTATGTTAGAATAGGTTATCAGAAGACAAAAGACAAGACATATCAGAAGCTATAATATATCAGAATACATAATTTGTATTTGATAAGATATCATAAGATATGTTCTAGAAGCAAGTGATATACCTCAGAAGTCAATAATCAAGAAGATTACATCAGAAGCAATTGTACAAGAGATCAGAAGATATAATCATAAGAAGACATGTACAAGAAAGAAGAATACCAAACAAACTTGATTTGATAATATATTAATATCTGGTGTTGACCAATAAGTTATCAGAAACAAGAAATGTCCATGAATTTCGCGCTGATGCCCGAAACTTGTCAGAAGTTGTTAACTCTCTGAAAGGATGATTCAATTGGTATTTAAAATTCAATGGTATCCAAACCTTATAAAAGAATGTAAATTCTTAGGAGATGAAATGAAGTCATAGTCATAAAAGAAAATATTTGGTTTCTGAACCATCAAATAACATAATGATATGTGCACTTGTTGGTGATCTGTGCTAAGATATTGAAGATTTGGTTTTGATACATGATGCGTGGCATCTAAGAAAGTATCTACCAGTTTCTAATATATAATACAAGATATCAAGTATGATAAGACAAATCAGGTTCTGATACGTCTACAGTATTCTGATAGCAAGCTTGGTTCTGAGATGAAGACCAGCTAATTCTAGTCAGATTCTGATAAGACGTCACTGAGAAGTAATCCTTCTCTATCGACATGATTCTTGTAACACCCTAAATAACCCCGCGCATAATCAAATAAAATCAGAGTATATATTCATAAATAAAAAATCCTATTTAGGATGTCACACTGCAACAACAACCTGCTCATGTACATGATATGCAACACATCACTTTTAAATTCATTTAACATCAATAATAATACTAAAAGATTATTTAAACTTCAAATGTTATTAAAACAGCAGAAACATCAACAAGATAATTATTCCAAGCATAAGCATGGTTTTCATCTAAATAAAATAACCAAAGTTAAGAGATATAAAAAAACTCAAGCAAACAAAACATAAGAAAGCATAACGTTCCTTAGCCCCGGTGTTACATATCCGAGCAGACGCCAAACTAAAAGAATAAACAGAATACTTCATCTTCCACTCACATCTGAGCTCCAACTGCGGATTATCTGCACGTTACCCGCGTGGAGGCAACATTCAAATAGAAGGGGTGAGATATCATAATTATATAAAAGAAATCATGATAAAAAGTAGGCAACAAATTATATCATGCATATCACCCATTCCACAACATACCACAACAACATCCAACATACAACACAACATTCGCACAACAACAGATGCAACAATTATGCAATGCAATGAGACTCAACAACTTGACTCAATGCATATGGTACCAATAGTGAACTCTCAGGTTCGCTCACTCCTGATCCCCACCATAGGATCAGAGCACACCAAAATTGCTACCATCACTATAGATAACGCTTCACTAATTCCATCACCATAGGAATTAGCTACTCGCACCCGATCCATCACAATGAGATCAAGGCTCATCAAAAATATCGTTACCATCACCATAGGTAACGCTTCACCGATTCCCACCTGGAACCAGCTACTCGCACCCAATCCCCACCATAGGATTGAGGCTCACCAAAAACGGACCACCGTCCAGACACCATGATGCATGATTCATACAAGACATGCAACAACAACACCATGTACAATGACCTTCACCTTAATCAATGTACTATGCTAATGCTGGCCTCTATGCACCATACACATGTTATAAACATTCAGCAACAACAATATAATAATTTAGCAATTAACAACAACAATGCAACGTATAATTATATTCATCTCAATCATTATACCACACCAAAACCAGTCACCATGCAACAACAATGCTATAATAGCTCAACAACATCATCAACAACAACTTATAGCATATCAATCAACAACGATACATTTTGAATTATGTCACATCACAACATAAACACTACAATTGAATTTAAGCCATAACAAATCAAAATAATCCACTTCTGGAACATAAACCATTTTTACAAGGTAGCTCGTCGCGTTAGCTTTCCAACGCTTTAAACGGCGCGCGAATCGGACACCCGAAACTCAAGTTATGAATTTTTGAAGTTTTCCAAAAAAATCAGTCTCAGTGTAATCGATTACCACAAAACCGGTAACCGATTACACCCCCCAAAAATCCAATTTTCACGTTTTCAGTGGTAACCGGTTACCACATTTAGTGTAACCGATTACACCTGCTACAGAAGCACTTTTTTTGCAACTTTTTACACGAAAATCACTTTTGAATCCTCCCAAAACTCTATTTTTCTTATAAATCATTTGGAGCACATTTTAACACGAAAAAACACTTTTCTAAAGTCCCAAACCCCAAATCTTTTTCATCAAAATTACTCATAACCTTGTTACGACTCTGACTCGTGATCACACACGACCACAACTTCTATAACATCATACGGATCATCAATCATATGATTTCAACAACAACAATTTTATCAATGTATCATTCTAACAACAATTGCAACAACAACATCAACACATAACATGCAATTCAATCATAATTTTATAATTTACACAATCATTCATCCATCAAGAACATGGATAGAGAAGAAAACACAAACCCTACATGTTATGATCTACCCACCATTCATTATGTAATCCCTTAGATAATTAAAACTCACCCTTACCTTAGAGTTCTTGTGACGAAGCTTCCTCTACCTCAACAATGGTGATTCTCTCTTTGTCCTAACTCTCCTCTTTTCCACTTTCTCTCCAAAACACGTACTGACAATTCTATTCCCAAATCCCTCTTATTATAATATATTATTATTATTATTATTATTATTATCTTCATCTAATTAAATAATAACAAATAATAGTAATAATAATAAATATTTAATTTAATTAATATTCACTTACTATTATTCAAGTAAATAATTACTCACTAATATTACTAATTAGTTACTAACCACACCACCCATCTCTATGCAATTGGTCACACACCCCCAACCATTTCCTCAAGGTCTAGTCTTAAGGTCACTACCCCACCCAAGGGTATCCCCAAACACAACAAAACACACATAATCACATACATATACACAAATCACATAATTTTAATTACGAAAAATAATTAAAATTAAACGGGGCGTTACAATTATACTTCAAAATCATTTTGTGAGTCTTGGGATCAGGGGGAGACTCTGAACAAGTATAAATGAATTTTGTGAGTAACAGAATCAGGGGGAGCCTGATAAGCTTATCTCTGACTCTGTGGATTTATGGTGATTACCCTATACAAATTGCCCTATCAAAATGATTTGTTTGTCATCTTCAAAAAGTTCTACATCAGGCCATTAAGTTTTGATGATAACAGCACATGTTATCTAAGAGAACAATTATGTATAATATGGTTTTTGTCTAGTGTGTGGCTGTTGTCAATATGGTTCTGACTCTGATAAGAAGGCGTGTGACGTCATCAGACTCTGTTATCAACACTCTAGAAGGAAACATATGTGTGTACAAGTTAAAGTCAAGATTCATGAATGTTTCTAATACAACGGTTCTAATGATCGTTAGTTCTGGACATTCTAATAAGACTTTATGAGAAAGGTCTACAAGACTTTCTAATGTGATGCGCTCATAATGTTACAAGTTATGAGATTTTCTGAAGGCGTGGTTCAGGTGAACAAAGCTCTAAAGATTCTGAAGACACAATTTATGAAGACCAAGTTCTGAAGAGTTTCTGAAGACAAGGTTTTGATTGGACGAAGTGCTGAAGACTCTGAAGACAAAGAACATGCTTAATGAAATCTGAAGACTCTGAAGACAAGGTTCTGAAGACTCTGATGATAATGCTTCTAAAAGAACGAGTGCTGAAGATTCTCAAGATAGATTCTGCTGAACAAAGATCTTGGAATTCTAAAGACTGGGTTCTGAAGATTACACAAAGAATGACTCTTCTACAACACGCTTCATCAAGTTAATATCTGAAGCCTCTGAAGATGCTATAAGACTGAAGATCAAAATGGTTTTAAGCTGAATATAATAGTACTACAACTCTGTGTCCTTTACCTCGAAAAGGTGGCGCAGGAACAGCTTTTTGTATAGTGATGTTGATCATTCCTTTATGTGAACGTTGGAATAATGTTGTTGGAATATGTTTCCAAGAATACCCCTCAACGGATATATTCTCTCCTGCTCTATAAATTGAAGACTTGGAAGCTTGAAGAAATGTTGCTCATGGCTAGAAGCTAGTTGCTTGTCGCTCATAGCTTATTGTTGAAGCAGCCGCTGATCACAAAGAGAGAAAGATAAAAAGATTGTTGGTTGCTGTTTATACAAAAGATTATTATTCAACACAACACACAAATCAACATGTAGCAAGCAAAGATGAAGTTGCTACTACAAGTGTGCACAAACGATGATTATGCTAACACCATATGAAACTACTCAAGTGAGACATTATAAGTGAAGCATAGTAGCTTAGTTGAACTTGATGGTTGAGTTGAAAAAAGCATGATATGCTCAAGAAAGGAGTACAAGATGCTGCAAGCTGAAGCTTAAATAAAGAATGCTTAATGAAGAAGAAGCTGAAGCAGAATGATGAAGAATGCACAATGATGCAACATGCTAAAACCATGTGAAACTCATCAAGTGAAACATCAATAAGTGAAGCATAGTAACTTAGTTGATCTTGATAGTTAAGCTTGAAGAAACATTAACTACTCAGAAGGAGTACATCAGAAAGAAGCTTAAAGCCTATGATAAGAAGCCGC
Source organism: Lathyrus tuberosus (assembly GCA_022829125.1). Lineage (NCBI taxonomy): Eukaryota > Viridiplantae > Streptophyta > Magnoliopsida > Fabales > Fabaceae > Lathyrus > Lathyrus tuberosus. Next base: position 11,379,886 of record JALAZF010000091.1, read on the forward strand.
AATGCTCATAAGAGAGCTTTTAACCAATACAGAACTAAGGAGCTTTATAATCTCTTAGAGATTTATTTTTAGATAGTTTCTGTATTAGAAAGCAAGGAGTTGTTGCTCATAACTTGCTAGAAACACTTAGGTGTTCATCTACTTCAATTGTGTAACCAGCTTGTAAGAAGCTTATATAGTGCACACAAAAATCCTTGAAAAAGGTAATGTTCCTTGAGCGGTCGAATGATGACCAGAATGCTTGATAGGGCCAAGTCGTGGTTGAGCGGCATGGAGGTTGATTCCTTGAGCGGTCGAGTGAAGACCAGAATGCTTGAGAAGACTAAGTGTGTTTCTAACAACTTAGTGACTGATTCCTTGAGAGGCAAATGAATGTCAGGATTCTCAAGAAGGCAATGAAGGGTATCTATTGCGATTGTAATCATGTTGATGATTAGTGGATTAAGTCCTTGTGATAAGGCGAAATCACCTTGAGGGGTGGACTGGAGTAACTTCGTTAACAGTGAACCAGGATAAAATAAATTGTGTTCGTTTATTTTATTTACATGTTAACGTAATTAGTTTAAATTCCGCAAATGGGGACGAAATGTGAAACTCAATTCAAACCCCCCTTTCTTGTGTTTCTCAACCTTCAGAAAAATGCCAAGAAAGATAGTTCAAATTAAGTCAAAATTTGAACGATTTTTTTAGCATTAATTCCTAAGATTGAAAATCTAGTCAAGTTGAACGATTTAAGGACGATATCTTTAACTAGTAGCATGTACAAAGTTTTAGCAAAGCTGTTGGCAAACAGATTGAAGGTGGCGGTTAAAAAAGTTATTTCAGATTCACAATTCGCATTCTTAAAAGGCCGATAAATGGTAGACGGAATACTCATTGCAAATGAGTTAGTTGACGATGCAAATAGGAGGAAAAAAGAAGCGTTCATTTTTAAAGTGGACTTTGAAAAAGCATATGATTATATGGACTGGAAATATTTGGATTTTGGGATGGAAAAAATGGGATTCAACGGTAAATGGACATGCTGGATCTCAGAGTGTCTTTGGGCTTCAACTAATTCGGTGTTGGTCAATGAAAGCCCCACAAAAGAATTCGAAGTTGGTAAAGGTCTAATGCAGGGTGATCCTCTATCGCCTTTCCTATTTTTGATAGAAGCTAAAGAATTTAACTTGATGATGTCAAAAGTTGTCTAGTTGAAATTCTTTGAGGGTTACCAGTTCGGTAGAGGAGATGTTCATGTGTCACATCTGCAATACACATTTGATACTCTAATTGTTGGAAAAAAAACTGGAAAAACACGAGGATCATCAAGGTAAATTTACAATTATTTGAATTAATATCAGGCTTGAAAGTAAATTTCCATAAAGTATGTTAATTGGATTGAATATTCCACAATATTGGTTAGACGAAGTAGCAAACATGTTAAATTGTAAAGTTGGAAATACCCTATTCAAATATTTGGGCATTCCTATTGGTGGTAATTATAAAAGAAAGGATTTATGGTAACTGGTGATCGATGCAGTATCGAGAAGATTGTCCAAGTGGAATAATCGTCACTTATCTATCGGTGGTCGAATTATTCTTTTAAGTTCTATCTTATACGCGTTACCTGTTTATTGCATTTTTTTCTTCAAAGCTCTGTCAGATATTATTTCTAACCTTGAATCTCTTTTTTAAAATATCTTATGGGGCGGGGGATTGGGGAGCAGAAAAATAAGTTGAGTTCATTGGGAAAAGGTGTCTCAGGAAAGAGAGGAATGAGGGACTAGGTATAAAAAAAATCTAAGGGTGTTCAACCTAGCACTATTAGAAAAGTGGGATTGGAGATTAATTACAAAGAAAGAAAGTTTGTGGAAGGTTTTAAAAGGTAAATATGGAAAAATCAATGGTAGAGTGAATAAAATGGAGAGAATGGGGTCAGTTTGGTGGTAGGACATAAAAAAGGTAGAAAATGGGGTGTGGGGCTTTAAATTTCATTGGTTTTCTGAAAAGCTGTGCATGAAATTAGGGAGCGGAACTAATTCGTAGTTATGGACCGATCCTTGGATAAAAGGAATAATCTAGAAAAATAGGTTTACGGGTTTGTTTGAATTAAATGAGGATAAAGCACAAAGAACTATGAACGAAGAGGAAATAAAACTTGAAGAAGAAATTAAGGAGAAAGCGCAAAGAATTATGTTGCAGGAGGATTCGAAAGATAAGTGGAATCGGGGTAAAACAACTTATTTGGTAAAGGAAACCTATTTCTCAATCTTGGTGGAAATCACAAGAGATGGAATGAGGAATTTTGCATCCGCGTGGAATAACCTGGTCCCGCTTAAAATATCGACATTGGTTTGGAAAATTTGATAAAATAAAGTCCATACTAAAGACAACCTTATCAAGAGGGATTTTTATTGCATGAATCGCAAGTCGCATGTTCATTTGGATGTAGAAAAGAAGAGACTGTTTCTCACACTTTATTTGATTGCCCAAAAACATGTGAGATATGGAACACACTTTTTTAGTGGTTGAATGTTCATACAACAATGCATAATTCAGCTCTAGAATTTTTTTGGAAGTTTAGGGGCATGTTGGACTGCGCAAGGGTGAAAAAAAGAGAGATTTAAAATTATCTAGTTTGCTTACATTTGGTATATTTGGAAATGTTGGAATGATAAGACATTTGGTATATTTGAAATCATGAATGGTGTCACTTTCCTTAAAAATATTTCAAGCACTCTCTTATAGTCTTAGAGTTGGAACGGAAGAATACCCAGGATAATTCAGCCTTTTACTTGAATATGCACAAGATCGGTGAAGATTCGAATGCAAGGAAAAGTGTCTGGAATTATGTGAAGAGGATGCATTGTTTTTTTAATCTGTTTTTCTGAATATGGAATGCTCAATTTATAGGTCAAACTGATGTTGTTTCATAAGGTTGCAACACTTAATGAAACACACACTTTCAACAATACTTTTGTTAAATGTTGCAATATTTCGCCTACAATAACATTTTTCAAACGTTGCACTGTTTCACCTACAACAACACTTTTACCAAGTGTTGCAATGTTTCGCCTACATCAACAATTTTTAAAGGTTGTACTGTTTCACATTCTGTTTCGCCTATTTCCGAATTCAAACGTAATGCAACACTTTACAAGCGTTGTCTATTTATGAATCTAAAAATTAATCTTCACTTGAATATTTTCTTGTCATATTGGAACACTCCCATGGACATTGATTGTCCATAATTTTCAAAAGAAATTTGCTCATATGTACATGTTGTAACATATATGTTGTTGGCTTTAGTGTGAGGGATAAGTTGCAAAATTTGAGGCTGTAGCATGGGAGGATGCGGAGGGAGTGATTGGAGATGAGTTTAAAAACAAAGGTTTCCTTAGATCATCTCTGGGTGGTGCGGCTGCTTCAATGGCAGCAGAGGTCACGTTCAATCAAAATTGGATGAGCGGGTGTTTGTTGTGGAGATGGAGATTTCAAAATGTTAAGGTTGCAAAATAATCATGGTGTTTAATCAAACCATTGAAGACCGAGTTAAGAGTTCTAGCTTTGTTGCCTAATAATTTGGGTTGAGATAGATGTTCATTGGTCTTATTTAGGCACACTTGTATGGGTGTCTGTAAGGTTCTCTTATGGTCTTGTATTAAGATGGTCTGTTTTGAGATGTAGTTCCAAATGTTTAGAATCCCTGGCTTAACATTGCTTCAAGTCAGGGTGCTGTTTGGCTGCTTGTTATTGTGTAATTTTGGTATTCCTTATGCCATTAGCTTAACAAATCTTTTGCTTTTGCCTTTAAAAGAATCATGACTCTAATACTAGTTCAAGATAATCGAGAAGGGTTCGAATTAAAAACGAACCAAGAATCTATAACTATGTTTGAAACACTATTATAAAGATTTACGGTCAACCCTCATATGAATTACTTTTATAGATTAAACATTTTATTTATTTTTAATCAACGCGTGACTAGTAATTCATCATTTAATTTCAGCAATATTTTATTTGTAAATGTAAGTTACTCAAATGCTTAGACTTTATTTACTCTAAAAGTTCATTTTTATTTTCAACCATATTAAATCATATTAAATCATGACCCCTCACTTACGATGAATTTCAACCACTAACTACTTAACCGGAAAAAATCATAACTCTAATATCATTTAAAAGAAATTGATAAATGTTTGAAGTAACTATAAACCAAAAAACTAGGACTCTTATTTGATACAATATTACTCAATAGTTACACTCAACACTCACAAATATTTATACCTAGAAGTACATACATTTATATTTGTTGTTTGACACAATTTTTCAAAGTTAATTTTTTTTTTCTTTGGTGCAAATACAAACTACAAACTTAAATAATAGAGTGCAATATTGAATAAATTTTTAATTTGTTTGCAAAATTCTGAATTACTATAGATGTGAAATGAAGCGCATGGAACAAGTTACTATTATTTAATTTAAATGTAAAAATACACTACCACTAATTTTTAAAATATAAATATATTTAGTGAGTGAGACTTTCAAATTTTGATTCAAGTGCTTTAAATTGTTTGAATTGAGATTGTCTAGTTACCCATAGGGTGACAATAGGTTGCGCTAAAGCGCAAGCCTGACTTTTAGTCTGTCAGAGGTTTATTTTTTAATATGAGTTTAATTTTTTTGAAAATCTGATTAACATGTCATCATTAAAAAGAAGGGGAATATGGATCCATATGCTTCCAAGTAAATGATCCAAGATGATAAAGCTCAAAGATAATAAGATTCAAAAACAACTTCTTAACTTTGATTATGACATAATTTTGATGATGATAACACTTGAAGTAGCAACAACACTAGATATGGGTTTGATGATAACAACATTTGAGTAGAAAAACTACTAAAGGCAGCTCTAGCATTCAAAGGTGCACAAAGTGGGTGTTCAAGATCAAGTTATCCTTCCCAATCAAGCCAAAGTGAGCTCAAGTGATAAACTAGGGTTTATGATCACTAGTTATTTAAAACATCTCAAATGATGACAATTAATACGAAAATATTTTAAGCCTCATCAAGAAGGCTTAAGGTTATAGTGTGATGATAAAGTTAAAGATAATACCAAAACTTGAAGCTTCAGAGTGTTAAAGAGAGGAAGTGTGAAAGCTTGCTTGATCGTGTCCGTCTGAGTGATAAGTGTATTGTATAAACACAAGGGAGTTTTCGTAAATAGTATGGCTAAATCACACACGCACACGCATACGCACACACATAACACAAACATTTAAAACATAGAGAAACCTCTCACTTTTTGATTAAAACAACCAAAAAAATATTGTTTTTGGAGCCTATCTAGTTGATTAAGGGATTGTGTGCTTTTAGGATAATTTTTTAAAATGTCTAATTAATTAGATTATTAGAACAAGATTTGTTCATGATATATATCCTTGGTTTTGATGATAACAAAAGTATTAAAAGAAAAATGATGTTATCTAATATGTGTTCAAGTATGCAGTTTCTTATGCTTAAAGATATATATTCAGAATCTTATATGAAAGCGCACCTGAGAGAAGATGAGTTACTTGCTTCTGATGGTACATAATCTGAAGAACACTCTTTAAGTGATGTCTGATGTAGACTCTGAATCTGAAGGCCTCAGTATCAGAAGAAACAACACATTGTCTATACACTCGGTGATTGTATTATTTATTTATGATCGTTTAGAAGTAGTAGCAAAGCTAAAGCTATCCGTACTGCAGAAAGCAAGTTGCATTGTCAAATTAGTTTGTTAGCTAGAGTCTAAGTTCATAAGGCTCAAGAAGAGTTGACATGCTTTACGGATAACAACTCTAAACGGATCTATAGTACATGATCTCTTTGAAGACTCAATGGTTAAACACGATACACAATGGATCAAGATATTTTGGTGTATCTATCTTCAACGTCTCTAGTACTATGGAGAAAACAAAGACACTTGATCAAATTACCTTTTCCAACGGCTAGTCTTCTGCAACTGTTATATTAGTAGCTGAAGGTTCAATCTGAATCTTTAACAAGGAATAAGAAGAAGAAGGAATGCCAAGAAGATTAGAAGTGTTCAACATTTCTATCTGAATTAAGACATAACAAGATCAACAATGAGCAACACTATTGAATATGCAGAACTGTCTGTTACTTGTTGTAAATTATAACAATCCTTAAGATTTCCTAAACATTGAATATCTTGGAAATCTTAAGTGCTTAAGGTCTTTGTTAAGATGATTACCTTGTACCTCTGATCTTAGTATCAAATACACCTTGTTCTCTATTCTGCTGAACATGTTGTTTAGTAGTTTAGATCAAAGTCTCTTGCTAAGTACTTGAGCATAAAAATCTCTAATTGAAAAGCTTGATCCAAGTAAGTCTCTTGCTATGTGCTTAAGCAAGAAAGTCTTGATCTGTTTTGATTAAGCAAGTGAAGTCTTAGATTGATAATCTGAGCAAAGAAGACTTAAGACGGTGTGTTTGAGCAGTGAAGTCTTGGATTGAAAATTTGAGCAAAGAAGACTTAGATAGTGCGTTTGAGCAGTGAAGTCTTGGATCAAGGATCTGAGAAAAGAAGTCTTAGACAGTGGGTCTGAGCAAGGAAGTCTTGAACCAAAAGGGTTAAAGAAAGGGAAGTCTTAGAATTTGAGGATGTAAGCAGAAGTCTTGATCAGCTGCTGATTGAGCAAGAAGTCTTAGGCTATAGGTCTGACCAGTAAAAGTCTTGTGCTTAAGTGCATAAGAAGTTGTAATCATGTGTTGATTATAGTGGAAAATCTCTTGTACTACGAGGGGATTGGACTACTATCAATTTGGGAGGAACTAGGATAAATATGTTGTGTTGGTTATTTTGTTTGGTTTACTTCTGATATATTTTACACTGCACTTGTTATAAGGTTCTAGACTAATGTTTTGAATCTGAAATCTGTTCAGAAGCAGAAACGTTTTTTGTGTGAACACAATTCAACCCCCTTCTTGTGTATTTTCCTCAGCTTTATAGATTATATGCCTAATTGATTAGGTAATGCTTAATCGATTACATGATGTCTAATCGAGTCCATAATCAATTTTGATAGTCTCTTAATGATTGATAATGTCTCTCTACCAAAACCTTCCAATTTGGGCATAAATAATTGATTATTTGCACTACCTAATCGATTAGGTCAATTAATTGGTTCATGAATTAGTTCCAAAATTACACCATTTATTGACCTACAATTAGAGAGTTTCTCTATCATTTCAAACCATATAAAAACATGAAAAACCTCTATTTTCCTTTCATTTAAATCCCTCTAAATCATTTCTATTTTTCTCGCATATTTAGCCATAATGCTTTGAGAACATTCTTGAGTCTAATGAGGAATTTGTTCCGGGTGAGGTCTTAATTGTAAATTTACCATGAATAGTTGTCTCTTGTGTAAATTATTCTTCCTTAGGAACTGATTATTTTGGTTTGGATCTAAGCCATTGTAAAATATCTTTTGTTTATTTTTGAGGGATTAGAATAAGTCTCTATTCTGTTCGTGAGCTCCGCCATTGAAGAAAAACTCTCTTTTGGATCCGTGAAGAATAACTAGTAAAAAATATTCACAACGGTTCTTGAGCTCATCCTAGTCAAAAAATAAATTGGTTCGAGATTAGCGTGGTGTAAACTCTCACTCGATTTTTTATTTCATCACGTGTAAAGGCTCAGTAGGTTTGAGATTAACCTAGTAAAAATACCTGTTCGGTTCGTGGTTAGCCCATGTAAAACCACAGTTCGGTTCGTAAGTAGACAACTTAAAACTCCATCTTAATTTGTGATAAACTTGTCCAAAATCTCTATTTGCTTTAGAGACTAAGCACTCTAAGCTCTGTTTGTTGTTTGGTTTGGAGACTAATCGCTTCAAACCTCAGTTCGTTGTTTAGTTGGAAGTTAGCATGAAACTTCATTTCCTTGGATAAAGAGATTCGTGGGATTAACCTTATTAAATCTCTCAAGCAATAAAAAATACTATCAATGCCAGTTCTTGGGGAGTGGAGTAGGTCACTTCATTAGACCTAACCTTTATAAGTTTCTGGTGTCGTTCTCTCTTCCCTTATCTCTTTTACTTTTCACTTATTTTTTCAAATTTCTATTGCATATTCAAATGTTTTTGTGAAAATATTTTCAAACTCTGATTTAGAAAATGATTTTTTTAAATTAATGATTTTCAAACGTCTATAACTCACACCCTTTTGTGTATGGAGTCACATGTTCAATAAGTGGCATCCGAGTTTAACTCTTGTTTAAAGACAGATCGTCTTAGGAGGAAGATGACTTCCAATAATATTTGTAACAATAGAACTTTTCTAAACACACCTCCATCATTTAATGGTGATATATTTGAATTCTAAAAAGCTAGATTTAAATTATTCATTCAAAGATTTGATCTGAAAGTGTTGGAAACTATAACCAATTGTTAGTTTATTCCTACTCACCATGTTAATGATAAAGTAGTAGATAAACCCAATTTTGTTTGGACTACATAAGAAAAAATAAAGTTTGAAATTGATTTTAAAACTAAAGCTTTCTTAGAAATGTCATTAGATGAAAATTAATTTTTCTATGTTCATACTTGTAATTCTACCAAGAAAACGTTGGACATTTTTGAAATGATATATAGAGTTTCTCCAAGTATCGAACAAGAGAGAATGAACACACGAGATAAAGAAGATGAATACTTCCTTCATAAATTATTTTCAACCTTTATAAAGTTTGTATATAATGTTGGAACTTTCATCACTAACAAATATCTAGGAATTAAGAATTGGAATCAGAAACTTGACACAATCCTTAAATCAAGAGATTAGGATGTTTACGATTTTTCGGAAAATTCCAAGAAGTAAGAAATCATATGGTAATTGAATGAGTTGATTAAATTGTTAAAGGATGAAGACATGAGCTCAAATCTAGAAGCATGTCTAAAATCTTTATTAAAGAACTCCCACAAAAAAGAATAAACTCTAGTAATCTCCTTCGAAAAAACAATCCCAATCTTTGAACGACCATCAAAAGACTCAACATCTAGGAGAAATATTGAATAATTAACCTTTAGTAGAACCTTCGAAGAATCTTCTTCCAACGAAGAAGATGAAATTTTTCTGATGGTATCTCACAAATAATATGACTGTGAGGTAACAAAATTATCATACAATCAGTTATTTAAATTAAGTGATAAGTTAATCGAGGAAAATGTTAAGATAAAGAAGTTTAGCTTATATCTAAATATTATCATGAGTTTCTAGAAAAGAGTAAAGAAACACTTAAATATTAAATAGCTAATATTATAATCCAAGCTCGAACATGTGAGACATGTGTCTCAATGAAAAAGGAAGTGAAAGACTTGCAAAAAACCCCAAAGTAAATTTAATAATGGAAAAGAAAACCTTGATTTGATTCTCTAAATCAAAGGCCTTCATTGAATAAAAGTGGATTAGTATTTAAATCCAGTAGATCAAATAGTAAAGGGTTAAAAAGGAAGAAAGTAAATCACCATGTTCATAAATGCTCATAATGTAATAGACTTGGCCAACTAGAGCCATTTTGTTTTGATAAATTAAAAAGGTCTAAAGGTAGTAACCCTAGACCTCTTAGAATTACTAACACACCAGGACCCAAGAAAGGTAGTAAGCCCAACCTTTAGTCTGTCAGAGACTTATTTTTGGACACGAGCTTGACCTTTTTGAGAACATAATTAACATGCATCATAAAAAAGAGAGGAGAATATGGATATATATGCTTCCAGGTAGGTGATCCAAGATGATAAAACTCATGGATAACCAGATTCAAAAAGCAATTGCTTAGATTTAATGATGACAATTCATGAATTTGATACAACACTTGAAATGGTATTGATGATAACAAAACTTGAGTCGAACAACTACTAAAAGAAGCTCCAGCGGTCAAAGATGTACAAGGTGGTTGTTCAAGATCAAGTTATCCTTCTGAATCAAGCCAAAGTGAGCTTAAGTGATAAACTAGGATTTATGATCACTAGTGATTTAAAACATCTCAAATAATGAAAACTAATACAACAATATATTAATTATCATTAAGAAGGATCAAGGTTCATGAGTGATAATAAAGTTAAAGATAACATAATAACTTGAAGCTTCAGAGTGTGAAAGAGAGGAAGTGTGAAAGCTCGTCTAATCATGTCTGTCTAAGTAATAAGTGTATTGTATAGACACAAGGATGTTTCCATAAGTAGTATAGATAAATCACACACACACACACACACACATTTAAAATAAAGAGAATCCTCTCAAATTTTGATTAAACCAACCGAAAATTATTTTTAGAGCCTAGCCAGTTGATTAGGGGACCGCTTGCTTGATTAGGTCAAATTTTTTGAACAGTGTAATTGATTAGATTATACTTCTAATCAATCAGATGATGCCTAATATATTAAATTATATGAATAATCAATTAGATGATGCCTAATCGAATCCATAACCGATTATGGCATTCTTTTAATGTTTGTTGGCATTAATGGTGGTGCTCAAGACTCCTGATGGTGTTTTAGTCAACTCTCGTATTAAACAATCCATAGATAGTGGTTTGTAGTTCCCTTATGAGGGGAAGTTTTCTCAAGAACTCTTGAGATTTTAGAGGTAAAACATTTGGTAGAAATTGAATCTGAAAACTCTGAGGAAATTGTCTGGCACTTGCTCTTTTTCATGCATAGTGAATATTTTTTTATCACTAATATATTTTTGGTTTGAGTTATTTTTTCCTTTAGCAAGCGTGCAAAATAAAAATTGAAATATTTAGGCAAGAGGGTGCATTGTTGAAGTTTAAGGATGCCAAAATAAATTAATCAAGCCCAAACTCATGCCAAGGCCTAAAAGAAGCAAGAAAGGTTGAAAGTAGTCTGATGATCGATTAAACCAAAGGGATAATCGATTACAAATTACTTCCACTTTAAATATTTAGGCGAGATCAAAATGTATCTTTTCCAAAACTTAAGCAACTCAACTCATTAATAAGGAACACACCAAATCTCATTCCTTTAGAAGATCTAATCGATTATGCCCTCATTGTAATTAATTAGAGAGCTTGTTTTGAAAATATTTTCAATTTTATCTTTTATGGGCCAAATCTCCATTGATTTCATGGATTTTCTCACGAAAATAATTTCATAAAGTTTGATATATAAAGGTCCTCACTTATCCCTTCTTTTGCCTTGTAATCTTTCTTCTCTTCTTGTGCGAGATTCTACCTTTTGCCACTATTATTATCATCATCATACCTCTAACAAATAGTTTATATTATGGATATACTTCTTCAAGAAAATCTCTCCTAGAATAATCTTTATCAAAGAATCAAGAAGAAAAAGGTATCTCAAAACAGGTGATGACCAAGTTTTTTCACATGAAATCATAGTTTCTTAGGGATTTCAGGCCCTATGATAACGTCATCCAAGGTTTACTCAGAGAGTTCTTCATCAAAGTTTTATATCACATGTTTCTAATGCTTGTGAGATTGTTCTCTGCAAATATTAAGATCTAAGACTCAACACACACATCTTTGGTAAATGGTGTTGTGGTACACATTCACAGAGATAATTTTGGAAAACTATTTGAGTTATCTTACTTTGGTAAATCCTTCACCTACGGTGGGCTTGTGGATCAAATAACTCCAGCCAAATAATTGCTATTTCAAGCTTCCTTTTTTATTTAATGGAAGATATGACTCTCCCCAAAAAGACAAATTCTGGAAAGCTAGATGTCGGGTGGTACATTATATGCTTACTCCCATACTCTTTTCAAGACAAGAGAATCATAGAGTCTTATTAAAGCAAGATGTTGTTGCTATGTGGATGCTAACCCAAAATTTTACAACTAATTGGGTTGGGGGGATTTTCAACCACAAGTCCTATTGTAGAAGAAGTAACTCACTTGGATTTCCTTAGGAGGCATGATTACTAAGATCTTGGCCACCAAGTGGGCTTTGAAGGAGAATCTTTGGATGTAATCCACTACCGGGGCAACTCATCGTCTTTAAGCCAAATCAAGGTTTGTGTCTTTTGAGGTGAATTAAGGAATGGTCAAATGGAAGAAGAAATAGTTGAAGCTTAACAAGTTAAAGCCGGTGAAGGAGGAATGAACACCATTCTTGCAATCTCCCAAAAAATGATCTAGCTCTTAAAAAATGGCTAAGGAAGTTGTTGTCATCCAAAAGAATACATCAGGAAAAGTCAAAGTAAAAAAATGATGATAATAGTGACAACTAGTGGATGTGTCATGTAACGCCCCGTTTTGCCAATTTTGTTTATTGAGTCGTTTTGATTATTTTATTATTATTTTATTGTATTTTCGACTTTTATGTGAAAATATGTTATTTTTCGTCGTGAATATATTTTATCGCATTTTGGGATCGTTTGCGAGAAATTTGAGTGTAGGGGTATTTTGGGCATTTGGGTGTATTTTGATTAAGTTAGAATAAATAGAAAGTATAGAAAGAAAAAGAAAGAAAAATCAGAAAAATAGAGAAGAAGAAAAGAGAAGAGAAAGAAGAAAAGAGAGAAAAAAACTTGTGAAGGAAGAAATCAATCTCCCGACTTTCTTGAACGCGAATTTATCGGGTAAGGGTGCGAAACTCGATTATACTATGATTGTGTATGATTATGTATGTTTTGTGTGGATGTTTTGGTTGGTTTTTCCATATGTTTCCGTTTATGCCGTATTTGACGGAATCGATAGAAACCAATGTTTTTACGGTCGAAAAGTCGTATAAATACATGTGTTGGTTGGTTATATGTATGTGAGCTGCTGTTTAAAGTTTCATGAAGTTCGGTTATGTTTTGGTTAGTTTTCGTTATGTTTCCGTTGTTTTGTCCGTTTAGGTCGAATTATAGGAAATCGATAGAAACCGATGTTTTCACGGTTAGAATTCGAAATAAATTACGTGGTTGTATCGAGCAAGGTTAGGTCGTCGTATAGCGTGCTTTTTATTCGATTCGGTGAGGTTTGAAAAATCTGGTTTTTGAACGGTTGAAATTTAATCGAAAAATCGAACGTCGTAGAAATTTCGTTTATGTGTTCTAAATTGTTCTTATGTATTTGGTGTTTATGAGTATATGTTTGTTTCGGTGAAAATGTTCGATTTAGTCGTGTTTCCGGGCATTGAGAAAAATTACAGCATAGGTGTAATTGAGAAAATCTGGTTTTTTGTGAAAAACAGGGTTAGGGATCGATGCATACGCCCCAGGGATCGATACATACTGTTGGATTTTAAGAAAACAGCAATTTCACTACAGCATGCATCGATCCATGCTGCCTGGGTATCGATACATCCTGGGAAATTCTGTTTTTCGGGGAAACTTCGGAAATTCATATCTTTTGATCCGTAACTCGGATCGGGACGTTCTTTATACCGTTGGAAAGCTTATGAAATGTTCTTTCATGTAAAAATGGGCTTTTAGATTGTTGGCCGATTTAATTATGTCTGAAATTGGGAATAGTGTCGATTCTCGACTTTTGTCGTTTTAAATGGTGCGTAATTGACGTGTATTATGTGATATGTTTGTGATTTGGATGTGTATGCCTCATGTGCTGCTGTGATGATGATTTGTGGCCGACAGGCAAGAAAATGCTAAGTGTTGCATTTGTTTAGATATGCATGATTATAGATGTGTGTGAGCATGCAATGTGAATGTCATGAGTCATTGTATGCCAAGCATCATCGTGCATTGTTGAAACGTCCTGAGTGACGATTTGATTCTTGAGGGAATCCACTATACCATCGTGTGCCTCAAAAATACGAGGCGTTGCCTGAGGACTTAAAGCGATAAGTATAGACGATTGTGGGCTCCTTTGGAGACTTAAAGCAATCCTTAACGTCGTGTGCCTCGAAAATATGAGGCGTTGCCTGAGGACTTAAAGCGACGGGTGAACATCGTAGGCCCGACGGGGAGTTACTTGAGATTCTCAGTAACGAGCGATGGTTCCAATAGTTCCTGAGTGAACTGATGATGAGACATGAGACATTGAAAGTCGGTACCGCATGGCATGTGCATAGAGTCGTTGTGTCGGTCTATGTGCATTGCATTAAATTATGAGTCATTTGTGCATGAATTGTGAATGTGACTTAATGAGATGGAATATGTGTGATTGTATTGTGAATGATTGATGGGTAGTGGTATTTGACACTTGTGAATTGTACTGTGTGTTGTTATAATTGATCTGTGTGTTTTGGTGGTGAGAATACGTTATTGTGCATTTTTTTGGTGTTAATATATAATCTTATGCAATTATATTATGGTTGTTTTTCTCACCCTTCTGCTGTTTTATAACGCTCTATGAGGCGTTGCAGATTAGAGTTGCTGGAGGTATTCTTTTGTGAAGAGTTGCGTCTTCATTATTTTGGTCGGTCGGCTCTGATATGTGACTCCGGGTAGCATAGGGAGGACGTGTGTGATTGTTTTGTTTATCTGATGATATATTTTGGCTGTACATGTATAACTTGATGTATGATGGACAAGTTTATATGTATATATGTATATGTGTTATTCAGATTTTAGATCTTTCCGCTTTAATTCTAATTTCTGAAAAGTGGGTGTAAGGAACGAAGTTTCCTCTGTATGATTGTTACCCCACGTTGCATATCTAAATGAGCAGGTGTTGCATGTTAGTTGTTTGGTTACTTTGATGTGATTCTCCCTTTCTATGCCATGATAATTCCATTATACTCTGATCAATTTTCGAATTTTCTTTTAGAGCCTTAATTGCGTGTTTTGGGGGTATAGATCGGGGGCGTCACATTAAGTGGTATCAGAGCCAGTCCGTGTCAGTTGTGTCGTTCGTGTTTGTTGTGTCTGGCATATTGGGCGAGTTACGTTGAGCGAGTTGTTGTTTAACCATAGTTTCTGTGTTTGGACGAACAGAATATGGCTGGTCGTAATGATGCTGCTCTGGCTGCTGCGATGGAGGCAATGGCACGAGCTGTGCAGGGTGCACCGAATGCGGCAGGAAATGATGAGTTTAGAAAGAATAAGCCGCCGGTCTTTAAAGGGAAACATGATCCGGATGGTGCACAGTTGTGGTTAAAGGAGATTGAGAGGATTTTCAGGGTAATGGATTGTGACGAGGAGGATAAGGTGAGGCTGGGCACTCATATGTTACATGAAGAGGCTGACGACTGGTGGATCAGTACTCGTCAAGTGTTGGAAGCTGAGGAGGAGGAAGAAGAGATTACTTGGGAGGTGTTTAGTCGAGAGTTCCTAAGGAAGTATTTTCCGGAAGATGTCCGAGGAAAGAAGGAGATTGAGTTTTTGGAACTGAAACAAGGTAACTTATCTGTTGTTGAATATACTGCTAAGTTTGTGGAGCTTGTGCAGTTTTATCCTCACTATGTGGAAGCGACTGCTGAATTTTCTAAGTGTGTGAAGTATGAAAGTGGCTTGCGTCCTGAGATAAAGCAGGCGATTGGTTATCAGAGGATTCGAAGGTTTGCTGATTTGGTGGAATGCTGTAGGATCTATGATGAAGACAGTAAGGCTCGTTCTGCTCA
The DNA here is from genome assembly GCA_022829125.1 of Lathyrus tuberosus. Classification (NCBI taxonomy): domain Eukaryota; kingdom Viridiplantae; phylum Streptophyta; class Magnoliopsida; order Fabales; family Fabaceae; genus Lathyrus; species Lathyrus tuberosus. Next base: position 11,395,421 of record JALAZF010000091.1, read on the forward strand.
CTATAAAAGTGTAAGTGACAGGAAAGGGAAGCAACAGTTCCGTGGTGGACCGTATGTGTCACCGGCTGATAAAGGTAAACAAAGGAGTACTTTTGATCGTAGGTCAGGTGGAGGTGGTATGTCTAATTCTCCTAGGTGTTTTAAATGTGGTGAATTGGGTCATCGCCAGCATGAATGTAGGAAGAAAGTGAATAAGTGTTCTAATTGTGGTGGTATTGGACATGTTATAGCGGATTGTAAAAGGAAGAATGTCGTGAAGTGTTACAATTGTGGAGAACCTGGTCACATTAGTTCGAAGTGTCCTAATCCGAAGAAGGCTCAGACTAGTGGGAAAGTGTTTTCGTTGGCAGGGACTCAGACTTCAAAGGCAGATCGTCTGATAAGAGGTACTTGCTTTATTAATAATATGCCTTTAATTGCTATTATTGATACTGGAGCGACTCATTCGTTTGTTTCGTCTGAGTGCGCGAAGAGTTTGAATCTTGTGTTGTCCGTAATGGATTTTGAGATGGTTATCGATACTCCAGCGATGGGGTCAGTAACTACTTCTTTGGTGTGTCTAAGTTGTCCTTTGGCCATTTATGGCAAAGATTTTGTGATGGATTTAGTGTGTTTACCGTTGGAAGGATTAGATGTGGTGTTGGGAATGAACTGGTTGCAATTTAACAGGGTGCACATTGATTGTTATCATAAGCTTGTAAGGTTTCCTTCTCTTGAGGAAGATGAAGACTCGAGTTTCTTGTCTACTAAAGAGTTGAAGAAACTTTTAGCGGATGAAGCTCAGTTGTTTGGAGTGTTTACATCGTTATCGGTGGATAGTCAAGTTTCACTTGATGTGTTTCCTGTTGTGTGCGAATTTCCTGAGGTGTTTCCTGAGGATATTTCAGATGTGCCGCCGGTGAGAGAGGTGGAATTTTCGATAGATCTAGTTCCTGGTACTAGACCTGTTTCTATGGCACCTTATAGAATGTCGGCATCTGAATTGGTGGAGTTGAAAAAGCAGTTGAATGAGTTGTTGGAAAAGAGGTTCGTGAGACCAAGTGTTTCTCCTTGGGGTGCTCCAGTTTTGTTAGTGAAAAAGAAAGATGGGAGTATGCGATTATGTATTGATTATCGCCAGTTGAATAAAGTGACGATTAAGAATAAGTATCCGCTTCCAAGGATTGTTGATCTGATGGATCAGTTGGTTGGTGCTTGTGTATTTAGTAAGATCGATTTGAGATCGGGGTACCATCAGATAAGAGTGAAAGAGGAGGATATTCAGAAGACGGCCTTTAGAACACGGTACGGTCATTATGAATATTCGGTGATGCCGTTCGGGGTTTCTAATGCGCCTGGTGTGTTTATGGAATACATGAATCGGATTTTCCACGAGCATTTGGATCGTTTTGTGGTGGTGTTTATTGATGATATTTTAATCTATTCTAAGTCTCGGGAAGAACATGCAGAGCATTTGCGTATTGTTTTGCAGGTTTTGAAGGAAAGGAAGCTTTTTGCCAAATTGTCCAAGTGTGAATTCTGGTTGTCTGAGGTGAGTTTTCTTGGGCACGTAATTTCAGGTAATGGTATTGCTGTGGATCCATCTAAAGTAGAAGCAGTTCTACAATGGGAGGCTCCTAGATCCGTTACTGAAATTCGAAGTTTTCTAGGTTTGGCTGGTTATTATCGGAGGTTCATTGAAGGTTTTTCTAAGCTAGCTCTTCCTTTGACGCAGTTGACTTGTAAGGACAAGGCGTTCATTTGGGATATTCAATGTGAAGAGAGTTTTTGTGAGCTGAAGAGAAGATTGACGACAGCTCCGATTCTTATTTTACCTAATCCTAATGAACCATTTGTGGTATATTGTGATGCGTCCTTAATTGGTTTGGGTGGTGTGCTGATGCAGGAAGGTAAGGTTGTAGCTTACGCTTCGAGGCAATTAAGAGTTCATGAGAAAAACTATCCTACTCATGATCTTGAATTAGCGGCTGTAGTTTTTGTGTTGAAGATTTGGAGGCACTATCTCTATGGTGCGAGGTTCGAGGTCTTTAGTGATCATAAAAGCTTGAAATATTTATTTGATCAGAAAGAGTTAAACATGAGACAACGGAGATGGTTGGAATTCTTGAAAGACTACGACTTTGGCTTGAATTACCATCCTGGTAAAGCTAATGTGGTAGCCGATGCATTGAGCCGGAAATCGTTGCATATGTCCGCATTGATGGTGAAAGAGTTGGAACTTTTGGAATCGTTTAGAGATTTGAGTTTGGTATGTGAAGTGACATCGGTTAGTGTGAGGCTTGGAATGTTGAAAGTTACTAATGAATTTTTGTTGTCGGTTAGTGAGAAACAAAAGCTGGATTTGAAATTTGTTGATTTGATGAGGAATGAGAATGTGGATTTCAAGGTGGATAATTTTGGTGTTTTGAGATTTCGTGGTCGTATTTGTATTCCTGATGATGCGGAGTTGAAAAGAATGATTTTGGAGGAAGGACACCGAAGTAACTTAAGTATTCATCCGGGAGCGAATAAGATGTACCAAGATTTGAAGAAGATTTTCTGGTGGTCTGGTTTGAAAAGAGATGTGGCTCAGTTTGTGTATGCATGTTTGACTTGTCAGAAATCGAAAGTGGAACATTTGAGACCTAGTGGTTTGTTGCAACCGTTGGATATTCCTGAGTGGAAATGGGATAACATTTCGATGGATTTTGTAACGGGGTTACCGAATACTCAGCGAGGGCATAATGCTATTTGGGTGATTGTGGACAGGCTGACTAAATCAGCGCATTTTATTCCGATTGACATCAGTTTTTCTTTGGAACGGTTAGCTGAGATCTATATCAGTGTGGTGGTGAAATTGCATGGAGTTCCTTTGAGTATTGTTTCTGATCGAGATCCTAGGTTTACTTCGAGATTTTGGGAAAGTTTACAGAAGGCTTTGGGTTCTAAATTGAGGTTGAGTTCGGCTTATCATCCGCAGACAGATGGTCAGACCGAAAGAACGATTCAGTCGTTGGAGGATTTGTTGAGGTCGTGTGTTTTGGAACAAGGTGGTGCGTGGGACAGTTATCTTGCTTTGGTTGAGTTCACGTATAATAACAGTTTCCATTCTAGTATTGGAATGGCACCTTTTGAGGCTTTATATGGACGAAGATGTAGAACGCCGTTGTGTTGGCACGAAACTGGTGAGAGTTCTGTGGTTGGACCGGAATTGGTGCAACAGACAACGGAAAAGGTAAAGTTTATTCGTGAGAAAATGAAAGCTTCTCAGAGTAGACAAAAGAGTTATCATGATCGGAGACGAAAGGATCTTGAGTTTCAAGAGGGTGATCACGTATTTCTGAGGGTTACGCCGGTAACGGGTGTTGGTCGTGCTTTGAAATCTAAGAAGCTTACTTCTCGATTTATTGGTCCTTACCAGATATCTGCGAGAGTTGGTGCTGTAGCGTATCGTGTGGCGTTACCGCCGAATCTGTCGAATTTGCATGACGTTTTTCATGTTTCACAGCTTCGGAAGTATGTTCCGGACCCTTCGCATGTGATTCCGATGGACGAGGTTGAAGTAAGGGATAACGTTACGATCGAGGCATTACCAGTTAGTATTTTGGATCGCGAGGTGAAGCGGTTGAGGGGTAAAGAGATTGCACTTGTGAAAGTGGCGTGGGGAGGCGCTGCTGATGGTAATCTGACGTGGGAATTGGAGAGTAGGATGCGGGAGTCGTATCCGGAGTTGTTTGTATCAGGTAAGATTTTCGAGGACGAAAATTTCTAAGTGGGGGAGAATTGTAACGCCCCGTTTTGCCAATTTTGTTTATTGAGTCGTTTTGATTATTTTATTATTATTTTATTGTATTTTCGACTTTTATGTGAAAATATGTTATTTTTCGTCGTGAATATATTTTATCGCATTTTGGGATCGTTTGCGAGAAATTTGAGTGTAGGGGTATTTTGGGCATTTGGGTGTATTTTGATTAAGTTAGAATAAATAGAAAGTATAGAAAGAAAAAGAAAGAAAAATCAGAAAAATAGAGAAGAAGAAAAGAGAAGAGAAAGAAGAAAAGAGAGAAAAAAACTTGTGAAGGAAGAAATCAATCTCCCGACTTTCTTGAACGCGAATTTATCGGGTAAGGGTGCGAAACTCGATTATACTATGATTGTGTATGATTATGTATGTTTTGTGTGGATGTTTTGGTTGGTTTTTCCATATGTTTCCGTTTATGCCGTATTTGACGGAATCGATAGAAACCAATGTTTTTACGGTCGAAAAGTCGTATAAATACATGTGTTGGTTGGTTATATGTATGTGAGCTGCTGTTTAAAGTTTCATGAAGTTCGGTTATGTTTTGGTTAGTTTTCGTTATGTTTCCGTTGTTTTGTCCGTTTAGGTCGAATTATAGGAAATCGATAGAAACCGATGTTTTCACGGTTAGAATTCGAAATAAATTACGTGGTTGTATCGAGCAAGGTTAGGTCGTCGTATAGCGTGCTTTTTATTCGATTCGGTGAGGTTTGAAAAATCTGGTTTTTGAACGGTTGAAATTTAATCGAAAAATCGAACGTCGTAGAAATTTCGTTTATGTGTTCTAAATTGTTCTTATGTATTTGGTGTTTATGAGTATATGTTTGTTTCGGTGAAAATGTTCGATTTAGTCGTGTTTCCGGGCATTGAGAAAAATTACAGCATAGGTGTAATTGAGAAAATCTGGTTTTTTGTGAAAAACAGGGTTAGGGATCGATGCATACGCCCCAGGGATCGATACATACTGTTGGATTTTAAGAAAACAGCAATTTCACTACAGCATGCATCGATCCATGCTGCCTGGGTATCGATACATCCTGGGAAATTCTGTTTTTCGGGGAAACTTCGGAAATTCATATCTTTTGATCCGTAACTCGGATCGGGACGTTCTTTATACCGTTGGAAAGCTTATGAAATGTTCTTTCATGTAAAAATGGGCTTTTAGATTGTTGGCCGATTTAATTATGTCTGAAATTGGGAATAGTGTCGATTCTCGACTTTTGTCGTTTTAAATGGTGCGTAATTGACGTGTATTATGTGATATGTTTGTGATTTGGATGTGTATGCCTCATGTGCTGCTGTGATGATGATTTGTGGCCGACAGGCAAGAAAATGCTAAGTGTTGCATTTGTTTAGATATGCATGATTATAGATGTGTGTGAGCATGCAATGTGAATGTCATGAGTCATTGTATGCCAAGCATCATCGTGCATTGTTGAAACGTCCTGAGTGACGATTTGATTCTTGAGGGAATCCACTATACCATCGTGTGCCTCAAAAATACGAGGCGTTGCCTGAGGACTTAAAGCGATAAGTATAGACGATTGTGGGCTCCTTTGGAGACTTAAAGCAATCCTTAACGTCGTGTGCCTCGAAAATATGAGGCGTTGCCTGAGGACTTAAAGCGACGGGTGAACATCGTAGGCCCGACGGGGAGTTACTTGAGATTCTCAGTAACGAGCGATGGTTCCAATAGTTCCTGAGTGAACTGATGATGAGACATGAGACATTGGAAGTCGGTACCCCGCATGGCATGTGCATAGAGTCGTTGTGTCGGTCTATGTGCATTGCATTAAATTATGAGTCATTTGTGCATGAATTGTGAATGTGACTTAATGAGATGGAATATGTGTGATTGTATTGTGAATGATTGATGGGTAGTGGTATTTGACACTTGTGAATTGTACTGTGTGTTGTTATAATTGATCTGTGTGTTTTGGTGGTGAGAATACGTTATTGTGCATTTTTTTGGTGTTAATATATAATCTTATGCAATTATATTATGGTTGTTTTTCTCACCCTTCTGCTGTTTTATAACGCTCTATGAGGCGTTGCAGATTAGAGTTGCTGGAGGTATTCTTTTGTGAAGAGTTGCGTCTTCATTATTTTGGTCGGTCGGCTCTGATATGTGACTCCGGGTAGCATAGGGAGGACGTGTGTGATTGTTTTGTTTATCTGATGATATATTTTGGCTGTACATGTATAACTTGATGTATGATGGACAAGTTTATATGTATATATGTATATGTGTTATTCAGATTTTAGATCTTTCCGCTTTAATTCTAATTTCTGAAAAGTGGGTGTAAGGAACGAAGTTTCCTCTGTATGATTGTTACCCCCACGTTGCATATCTAAATGAGCAGGTGTTGCATGTTAGTTGTTTGGTTACTTTGATGTGATTCTCCCTTTCTATGCCATGATAATTCCATTATACTCTGATCAATTTTCGAATTTTCTTTTAGCGCCTTAATTGCGTGTTTTGGGGGTATAGATCGGGGGCGTCACATGTCACCTTTTGTCTTTTTTATTTTTGCTTAAGAGTGTTTAAATTCCCGCATATTTTCCTACTTAAATGCATGTTTTTGTACTCTATGTGCTTAAATATCTTTCATATATGTTTATTGTTTTTGCCACCTTTTTGATCATTTCCAAGGGGGAGAAGTATACTCTCATGGGGAGTAAAATATACTCTCTATATTTTTCAGGGGGAGTTTAATGACTCAAATATATCACATTTGTTTTCTTGTTTGTCCACCCGATGAGAGACGCGTCATCATCAATAAAAACAGAAAGAATATGGATCTATGTACATGTAGGTTTAATGATTGCAACAATCTGTTGAATTATTTGGTTTTGATGATTATAACACGGTGAGGTGAAATATTCATCTATTGTGATGATTAAGTTATGGTGCTTGAATCTAAAGATGTCAAAGCCTATCTTCTGATTTTTAAGGATAACACCTAATGTTAAATGATGCTCGGTAGAGTCAGTGAATATCTCTGATCATGTAATCTATCTGATGATGACATTTATCCTTGAGTTATCTCAAGCCACATCAAAGAGAAGATTAAAGATTCCACTGAAATGCTAAAGTCAAAGATAATGTAGCAAGGAACTTGAAGCTTCAGAGTTGTGACAGAGAAGAAGTGTGAAAGCTCTCCTTATCCGTGTCAAGTGATATGTGTTAGTAAAGGTACAATATTATCTATTAATTTACTAAGGCAAATTACACACACACACATACACACACATTCGAAGTGATTGGAAAACATATATGATTTTATTGAAACTATCAAAAAACTTTTTTTCCAAGCTAATGGATTAGAGACTCTTTCTAATCAATTAAAATCCTTTTTTACATGGCATAATTGATTAACTAATCATGGTTAATCGATTATCACTTTTTCAATCCTAATAATTGATCATTAAGTCTCCTAATCAATTAGTCACACCACCATTTAAAAATCTTTAATATTTGAACTGCATAATCAATTATGTGATATGCATAATCGATTATGAACATTAAAAAGCCCATGGATTCTTTCTATTTTAAAGCCACACATTGTCTTATAAATAGAAGGCTTCCCCTCATTTTAATTCACACCAGAAAATGTATTTTAAATACTCTCTCTCTCTCTCTCTCTCACACACACACACACACACTCACTCATTTCTTCACTTTTGCCTTTGTGCTTTTAAGATTGAATCTTTTATCTATGAGGTGTTTGGTTATGGTGTATGGCATTGTTGTAATATCTCTCTTTTAAGAAGGTTGTTTTGTTTCTTAACTAAATATATTAAAAAGCTCTTGTTTGGTTGTTGAGCACACTTACTAAAACCTCTATTTTGTATGGAGGTCGATGTAATTAAAAGTCATGTTTAGTTCATGAGCTTAGTCTGGTGTTAAAAGCCCTAGTTTGGTTCGAGATTGTCTTGATGGTAAAATCTCGTTGTTTGTTGGGAGGTCTATGTGGTTAAAAATTCTATTTGTTTTGGAGGATAACCATTACTAAACTCTAGTATGTCTATAAGAAGGTTCGTGGGGAAAACCTAAAAATGCTCACATCATAATGGAAATTCAAGAAGAAATTTTTGAGGAGAGGACACTACAAGAAAAACTGTATTTAGCTAGGGGTTTAACCCCTCACCAATGCGAAAAACCCATCACAAAACATAAATTTGCGAGGGGATATGACCCCTAGCTAATCAGGGCATCGCAAATCAATGGCTAGGGGATAAACCCCTCGCAAAATTGGCTAGGGGGTTAGTCCATTGCAAATTGTAACCCATAAAATTCAGCCTGCTACACTGCAGGCATAGGGGCAGACTAGTGACACAGACATGTCAGGTAATTTGCTAGGGGATAAACCCCTAGCTAAAGCACCCACGTTTTGCATTTTGTGAGGGGTGAAACCCCTAGCTAACTGTGTCAGACATTTGCGAGGGGTAAAACCCCTAGAAAATTGATTTATGTTTTGGACTTTGTGAGGGGTTTAACCCCTAGCTAATGTATATAATATTATAATAAAAAAATTATAATTATATTATTATAATTATAATAATACAAATTTATAGACAATAAAATATATAAACAATATCATATAACTAACAAAATATATTCTTTACTAAATTTAATTATTATTTTAACTGAAGATTTACTTTTTCCTAAAAAAATTCTATATTTTTTTATACACATATTTAATGCATATTTAATATTTTAAAATAAATATATACTTTTTTTCTTACAAATTTACATATTTTAACTTACAAATTATATACTTACATGATTTAATTCATTTTTTTCTATAAATATATTACTAAAATATATTAATATTTTAAAAGGTGTATATGTTGCGGTGAGAATCGGATATCAAGCTATTAATTAACTTGAATCACAAATCTTTGAAATTCACCACCGAGCTTTGATTTATCCAAAGGAAAGGGTAAAGACCGAAAAACCCTAAGTACGCTATGTAGGAACACAGCTAAGAAATCTAAGGTTCGGGGGTTGGTTATACCTAGGGAAGGTGTTAGCATCCTAAGTATCTATAGTACTATACAGGAACCTCTTATTAGTATTTATGTTATGCTAATGTTGCTTGCTAAGGGAAAAGTGCTAAGGTAAAGACCTAGGGGTATATACACTAAGTATGCTCGCCAATATATCGCATCTCGTGCCTACGTATCTGGGCTAAAAAGAATCAGAGCATTCGTAGTTCCCCTCACTACGGGGTAAAAGGGACGGTGAAAAGCTTGAAAGCAAGGCTTATGAGGATTGATTGTTTAGGAGAAGGGATTAATGGCTATCTCTTGGGAATGCTAGGTTAAAAGGGAATGAATTATACACGGGAAAGTAGGGTCTGACAGCAAGACACCTAAATAGAGCACGGAGACTCTAAACCTATGACTAGGAAGTCAAGGGAAAATGATGGCTACCTATGACTATGAGGTCAAGGGTTGAAGATGGCTATGGGGCAAAGAGAGGGTAATGAGCTATATATGACTTGGAGGTCAATAGAGAGACTTTCCTTTGGAAGGAGGGGATGCAACATCTTGTAAACAAGAGTTGAAGGGGAATTGAATTGAGTGATAATAAAATGAGTTCAAGGACTCAAATGGGGTGATTCAAACATCCAAGTATGGCAAAGGATAGTGAGATAGTTCACGACCAACATGAATAAATAAGCACACACATATGATAAAGAGAGCATTCAAGTGTGAAATCAAAGGCAAAGATATTCAAGGTAAGGGACTTAATAACAAAGCCAAACAAAACCCTAATAGAGTGAACTTAGCCAAGCTCAAGGAATTCTCTCAAAATAACCCTCTCAAGTACTAAGAACAAAACCAAAAGAACTCTCATAAGACCCTCAAGAATTTCAAAAGAAAATTCAAAATTAAGTGAAAAGTTTACACATGTTTTTGTAAATTTAGAATTTAATGTAAAAATAAAATAAAAGTGAAAAATTAAATTATGGGAAATTAAATTAAACATTGAAAAGTATTTATGAATTTTTTGGTTAAGGAAAATATGTTAATTAATAATATTTGAGAGCAATTAAAAAGAAAATGAATTAAAAGAGAGGAAATAAGTGGGGGGTGTATTAGTAAACTAAAAATGAACTTGGGGATAGTTACTACGCACACGGGCCTTTCTGGGCAGGGGTAAAATTAGCAAAAGAAGATAGGCCCAAGTCACAAAGTTTCTAAAATAGAAAATAAAAAAACAACTAAAAGGGCGTTTGGGGCGAGGGGATTCGAACCTCAGACCCCTTGATTACAGCGTGCATTGTTTACCACTGGGGTGGCTATACATCCATTGTATATACCACCCCTACAAATACTTGAACTCACCAAAGCTGAAATAAATGAAATGGCAAAAAAAAGGCGAGGAAATGAAAACATGACCGTGTAACAAAGGAGTAACATGACATCTTATCAACTGGTCGCGTTGCTTTTTAGTCACTAAAGGACAAAACACCTTTCCACCACTCTTATGCTGCCACACAATCTCTTTCTCATGCAACATGCAATGAAACCAGTGAATTCATCGTGAAAAAAAAACAACAGCACATATGGTTCCTTCCTAACTTGTCCAAGCAAAATCCTCACCAAATCTCAATCAAAATTAGTGAAATAAAATACCACTTCACACTACTCAAAACAAGGAAACTCAATGAACCTCTCATAGCTCAAACAGAAACAAAATCATTACCAAAAAAGGACCTGAAAAGGGTGCATGAGATCACACATCTACCCTGCCAATCAAACCCAAGCAGTGCTCTCACAAGGTTTTTTCTAGACTAACACATAACAGGAAAACTAAGAGCAACTTTAGGCTTCAAACTTCAGTGTAACAATACTAACCTCATATATTATCAACAAGACCTAGTGAAACAAAGAAATGGCCATGGCTAACTGTTACACGTTCAATCACTCGTCCAACCTTCTTTCGTCCAAACCAAGAAATGAAATACTAGATCATTGTACACAGAGGATACAATTTATACTAATACTCTATGACTCAAGCTGACAACTTTAGACCCGGGCAAAACAAACATGAAAATAGAGCATTTGTGAACTTCATGGACGAATATGAATCAAACCAAACTCTGTATTAAACACTACTCTAACCAAACTCAACACAAAGCATATATTCTGAGAATGTTTTCAAACATACAATCCTTAACATGAGAACACCAATATCATATTATCAGCCAAGGACAGTGCCAAACATACATAAATGAATTTATCATCAACATTTACAATGTCATCTACAACTGGATTAAATACAAAAATATTAAATGACAATAACATAAAAAAAAAGCAATCATGATGTTTTGAGCATAGAGTGAAAAGATAAAAGGTTAGCTAGTGGAATAAGTCCACTGCACCTTCTTACTTTGAGAACTTGGAAACAAACTGAAACTGAACTTCTTCCCCTTTGGAACAATCGTGCTTCAACTCTCACAATAGCTTTCTTACTTGGCTCGAGTTTTCTCTAAGAGATATGCTGAGATATATGATTGTTGGTGTCTTGCAAATGAGAGCCAATCTCCTTTTATAGTAGCAGCAGCTGGTCCATGGTATTGAAGATATGGTGGACAGCAGTTTTGTTCAAAGGAGAAATATCACAAAGATTATGCGCATGGCTTTGTTCTGACCCTTTTCTCTTGAGCCAAGTGAGACTTTGTAGAGGTGGCTTGAACTTAGGGCTTGGTCAGAAAATAAAGTGAACAAAAACCACAATATTAGAGTACAAGAGCATTTACGTGATGGTCCTTGTTATTGGCTTTTGTATGTCAACCTTCAAGTACAAGTTAGGTGTACTTTGGAGGCTTTTCTTTTGCACGGGTTTTGTTGAAAAGTGGATGTTGGAAATTGATGGAAGAAATATCAGTTGGTGTACTTGGTGTATGGTTCAGAATTTGGTTCAAAAATGAAGCATGGTTTGTGCAATGCAACTTTACCAAGGACTACACTTTATCACACGATAGCATGAAATCTAGTGAGCCAAATGGGCTGGTTCTTGGTCCTCTTGAAACATGACATGGGGTATAGCAACATTCATGTTAGTGACAGATTGGGATAAATCGTGGAAACATGTGAAAAATGGTAATGAAGTTTGATGTAGCAAACTGATTAGAATCTGAATTTTTCTAAGTGTTCACAACATTTCAACATGCTAACTTTAGGATGTTATAACTTTATGTATACTTCCTCAACTTTGTGATCTTTGATTCTATGAAAAATAGGCATTTGATAGATCAATTTTCACGTGGAGGGAAACTTGAGATGAAGCTTGGAAATGTGAGGAAAAATGTCTTGAATTCGTGTCCATCAAGCTGTCCTAAAGAACTTAGAAAAATTTCTAAGTCATAGAACTTTCACAATTTGAAACATCCAACTTTAAAACACCATAACTTGAGATTGGTTTATCCAAATGAGGAGTTCTACACTTGCTTGGAAAGCTTGAAGAATAAGGAACAACTTTCATGCCCAAATATTTTTGATTTGAAGCTTGGAACTAGGTGAAAAATTGAGTCAAAGTTGGATGAAAATTATGGTGAAAATGATCAATATTTCACTAAGTTAAAAATGTATTTTGGCTTCCAAGTCTCCTAACTTAAAAACCATGCACTTTTTGAAGAGAGGTCCTTTAATACACTTTGAAGATTATGGAGATAGCTTCCATTTGAGCTTTGAGTCACTCAATTTGGATGTGTGGTTTGAAAGTTATGGCTCTTTGAAGTTGGCACAAGGAGTGAATTTTCCACACTTAGAAAGTTTCATGGACCAAACATTGCCCTTCTTGCCAGAAACCTCTCAAAGGTTGACTTCTCATGCTCTAGCTCAAAAATCAGGAAGGTATTGATGGAATATGGCTTGAGTGCTTCATCCTGGATCAAAGTATCAAAAGTCAAAGGCTTGATTTGTCTGTCAAAACCCTAAATCTTCTTCAAGAATTCCACTGGATGATTTCTGATGATCTTGCCTTTCTTCTTGTGCCAAACCTAACTTTTACACAAAAGGAACAAACTCACAAGATATGTTGGTTAGTTAACGATGCATAGATGATTGAAACCTACATGCAAGTGCAAGATGTTATGACATCTAAGGGGTAAAAATTTGGGGTACAACAGTATAATTTCTAAATGAAATTCTGGCACAGATATCAGATGTCCTACACAGATGTTGAGACACTGATATCCAACACAATGAACAAGATAACAATAATAATAACAGTGCAGAAATAAAGAACACAGTGATATGTTTTCCCAGTTCGGATCAACAATCCTACTCTGGGGGCTACCAAGCCATGGACGAAACCAATATACGATAGTATCAATTCACAGATCATATAATAACCAAATCCTGTTATAATCTGCTCACTTAATCACTACCCTTCCTATGACTTCTACCTAAGACTCACCTAGGTATGAGGCCCTCCTCAAATCCCTCTACAACCACAACCCGTGATTGGTTCCTTTCCACACAAGTAACAAACCGAAAGTCACACTTTCAAAACACACAATTCTCAATACTTCAAAGCTTATGAGAATTGACACACAAGAAACTCAATGCTTAAAAGCTTATGAGTAACTGACAGAACTTACAACACAAAAACCAGTCCTTATACTGTTATCAGAATGATACCAGTTAGGCTCACAAAATACACTCGAAAACCCTAACAAAAACACACGTAAGTTCCACACCTAAACTAGGTTTACACCAGTCAATATATAGCATTAAATCTGGACTAGACTGGGCTTCAAAAACGCAGTAAATAGACTGCTCACAAATCTGCAAAATAAACTCCAACAAAATAGGTCTTCAATCTAAAGTTTCCTAATATGTCTCCATAATTAGAAAGCGTTGAAAATCCGAAAACCAACACTAAAACACAATCCAAAAATACTTTGGCTGCCACATAGGATAACCAAATATTCACAGAATATTCAGAACAATTAACAGCAACATAATCTTCTGCAAAACTGAGTTTAGGCGCGATGTCCTATGAGCCAGTATGGGACATCTTCATTCGACATGTTGAATGCAGCAAATTAGAACATCTTGTGACATCTTGTTTCAACATCTTGCTGCTAGAATAGTTTTAGCAAAATAAATGCCAACCACAAAATCAACGAAATAACACTAAATAAAAAGTGTAAATAAAAATATAACAAAACTATATATTACAAATTATATACTTTATAAAAAGTGCATACTATCTAAATATGTTACAAATTATATACTTTTATGATTTAATTCATATTTTTTTAAATAAAAAGTGTATATTAATATATAATATATTATTTCATAAAAATATATAATATGTTTCTAAAACTAATTTAATAAATATTCTTTTATAAAAATATTTAATATATATTTAATGTTTTCAAAATAAATATATACTTTTTTCTTACAAATTTAAATATTTTCTAAATATATATTAAATATAATCTGTTTATATAAGATTTAATTCATATTTTTTATAAATATATTACATATATTCTAAATAATATTAAAATATTATCTATTTTTAAATAATATTTTCTATAAATATATTACTAAAATATATAAACATTATTTTTTTTATATTTATACACTAAATAATATAAACAACATATACATATATTCATATACTAAATAATATAAACAACACATATAAATAACATATACATATTTATATACTAAATAATATAAACAACAAAAACATATCTATATTGTTCTTTCCAATTTTATTCTAAAAAATATTTTGAAAATATTATAATATAAATCCTAAAAATTTATGAAAAAAAAAATCACACCAAATACAACATATATCAATATCAAATTGAAAAAGAACAATATATGTGTACCTTTTGATGCCAACTTAAATTTGAAGCTCACTTTTGATGAAATTGAACACCTTTATATGAATAAATGTATACATGCAACACAAAAAATAAAAAATAATAATTAGTAAAACTAAATTATAAATTCAAAGAAGTTATAGTAAAACAATAATATTTACCTAATTTTAGCTTGGTAGAATATTAGAAAGAAGAAGAAATAGATGTTTGATGGAAGTTGTTTCAATGAAAAATGAGAGAAGAAGAATGGTGGAAGAAAAATGAGAGAGGGCAGAAAAATGAGAGAGATAATGTGTTTAAAAAAGAAGAAGAAACCTAAATTTATAGTATGCAATTAGTGAGGGGCTACCTGTTAGCTGAGAGATTTCGACCAAACAAAAGGAATGAAGAAATGGCGAAGAAGCCTGAGTTGGGTCGACACAGCCCCAGGTCGTGTCGGAGGAAGACGAGGATGCATTGTTGTCGGAGGATGTCAAGTGGTGGCTTACGAAACCGACGTAGGAGAAACACATCTTTAAGCGGGAAAATTTGAAAAATCCAAGAACATGGGAAGTTGGAAAGATAGTGGGGTGACACGTGTCACAATCAAGGCCAATCTGGGGAAATGAACAATTATTTTTTCAGCCTATATGAAGCAATAGTTATTTCCATTTTAGGGGGCGCATTTGTAACATTGAAAAGGGAAAACACTCAAAGTATCAAGCATTAAGAGAAATGAGTTTACTCCCGCAAAAAATGTATGATCGCGTCCACACTTGTTATTTTAATGCATAAAGTTTCAATTATTGTCATTTACTTGTCTGTTTTTTCACTTTGTTTTGTTTATCAATTCGAAACTCTTTTATCTGTCCAAGTTTCCTACAACTTCTCTAAACCAAAAACCGTCATATCAACAACACGTACACTTCAACCCATTGTTCTAGGATTCTGTGGCCGATCCCGCGAGTAAACGTGCGATAGGAGGCCAGCGGTTATTCGCGCGAAAACCACGTGCGAACAAATTGGCACACCTGGTGGGACCCGTGTGAGTTGAGTGTATGCATTTGCACAGTGGTAAGATGGTGACACCACGTCCGAACGAAGAACCACCTTCGAGGGAAAGTACAGTTGTAACGCAAACAACTGATGTTGGCTCTGGGACCGTGTCTGCGGTTTCGACCGCCCCTAGTGGGCCAACCGCGACATCACGTCGACACGACCCGAGGCCGAAAATGGCAGAGACTACAAGGCAGCGTGTGCCTAGTATCACAATGCCCATCCCTCGATCTTTTGGGATGCCGATAGAGTTCATGTCGAGTCTACATTCTAGTGGTCCGGTGTTTGGGGAAAGGTCGTCCCCAATTTTCTCACCATACCAAAGCTTAGGGCCTTTGGCAAACCAAGTCACTCGACCTCCAGGTTTTAGTCTGTTATCACAATCAAAACCCACGTTCACGTCAAGTTTTATTGCGGTCATGAGGCAGTAGATGGATGAGAGTAATCACGAGATGGTTCATAAGTTCACTCAACAAATGGGCACCATATTGAGGCCATTAATACAAGATTTGACCCAGAGTTACCAATAATTGAAAACTCAAATGACACAGATAGGTGACTTCCTAGGTGCTCCTAGGGCACAGGGTCGACAGACCCCTCTGCCTCGACCGGAGACACCCATTCGTCAAGACGAAGTCTTTGACAAGACGATTGACCAACCCCACGAGTTTGAACAAGCCCCTGGAAGGACCCAAAGACCTCCTGTTGTGGTGGTTCACAGGAACCAAGACCTCGACTATGTGGTCAGACAAGTTCGACACGATGTTTTGGCTGGTGAACCAAACTTGGAAGCCATGGTCAAACGCATCATGGTCTGTAATGGGGCAAATCCAGGCCTTCGACGACCAACGTACACATCCCCATTACCAGATTTTGTCTTACAGACCGAATTACCTAGGGGTTGGAAAGTGCCAAAGTTCACCAAGTTCGCCGGTGAGACTGAGGAATCCACCGTCGAATACGTCGCCAGGTATCAGACCGAAGCCGGTGACATAGCAAATAATGAGGACTTGAAAATGAAGTATTTCCCAAGTTCCCTCACGAAGAATGCGTTTACATGGTTTACCACGTTGCCCCCTCAGTCTGTCCACACCTGGGCACAATTAAAAAGATTGTTTCATGAGCAGTTTTACATGGGACTGTCGAAAATTAGTTTGAAAGAATTGGCTAGTGTCAAACGGAAGGCCACAGAGTCGGTGCACCAATATCTCAACATGTTTAGACTTTTGAAAGCATGATGCTTTACTCAAGTCCCTGAACATGAGCTAGTCGAAATGGCAGCTGGCGGTTTGGACTATTCCATCAGGAAAAAGCTGGACACGCAATATCTTAGGGATATGGTGCAGCTGGCTGACCGAGTCCGACAAGTCGAACGGTTGAAAGCTGAGAAAACTCAGACTAACAGATACCGTAAGAAAGAGAAAGTGACGTATGTGCTGCTGACGAATATTCTTCTGACGACGAAGAAATCGTCGACGAAAGCGAGTTCAACGTGGCTGAACTCAAGCCAGCCCCCCATACACATGCAAATTACTAAAACCATCAAACGGGAAAAATCCCGTCGAAACTGGAAAAACAGATAAATGTTCCTCCTAGTTTAAAAGACACCCTTTAGAACAAAATAAGAAAAGGGGATTTTGTAAATTTCATAATTTCCTTGGTCATAAAATAACTCAATGTGTTCTTTTCAGGGATTTGGTGCAGAAGGCTTTGAAGGAGGGCCGAATTCAATTTGGCAAAAGGCCAAAGATGCAGGTTGACACCGACCCACTGAAGGTCGAAGAGGCTTTGTATTTGAAGTTATATGAGTGCATGATGGTTGAGGCTATTGAGGGTCTCAGCAAACAATCGACAACTGAATTTGTGGAATGCATGATGGCCGAAGCCACTGACGGTTTTGACAAAATAGCTGAGGAAGAACTCGAGGCAGTCTACCCTCAGGTTGGTGAAAGCTTGGCAGATTTCCAAGAAAAATGCAGGGTAAGCGGGTCAAAGGCGGCGTTATGCCCTAAGTGCAATGCTGTTTTCGATGAGAAAGCTGCTGAGAGATACAAGGTGAGCAAGAAGGAAATGCCGCGAGAAGATAAGCCACATGTACCAAAGTTTGTATTCGACCGGAGCGGTGCTCCTCGTTTCGACGAGGAATACAAGAAGTTGTTCCAAGAGGCACAACCCAAGACTTTTGTGCCACTGTTGGACACCCCACAGGAGAAATGGGTGGCACCAGTAAGCCAGAAAGGGAGCAAAAGGCCAAAGTGCGTCAAAGAGCACCTTTTGATTTATTTCTCGATGGCGAAGCGCCTTTTGGAACATTTTGAAGTTGTCAGCATTACGCATGTGCCCAGGATAGAAAACCAAGAGGCTAACGAGCTAGCACAGATCGTCTCTGGTTACAAGGTGTTGGAAGGAAAGCTGAAAGACTTCATTGAAACTAGGGAGAAGATGGTATCGAACATACGCCCACCATCTGGATGGTCAATATCAAAAGCATTGGGGGCCAACACCTCGTCAGAAATATTGATCGAAGGGTTGTAAAGTTACGAGGTTTTCGCTATCAACAATCTGTCATCAACAGATTAGAGAAGACCAATCATCGAGTATCTGGAGAATTCGGTGGGCAGCGCTGATAGGAAGACTAAATATAGAGCGTTGAGTTATGTCCTGATGGGAAACGAGTTACTAAAGAAGAATCTAAAAGGAGTGTTGCTCAAATGTTTAGGGGACATAGATGCCTACTTGGAAATTTTTGAAGTTCATAGTGGGACATGTGGAGCTCACCAAGTTGGTCACAAGATGAAATGGTTACTGTTTCAACAGGGTGTCTATTGGCCAAACATGCTCAAAGATTGCATGGACTTTGCGAAGGGATGCCAAGACTCTCAAAAACATGCAAACATTCAGCATGTGCCAGCCAGTGAATTACACGCCATCGTCAAACCATGGCCTTTTCGAGGTTGGGCTTTGGATGTCATAGGGGAGATTCAACCAGCCTCGTCGAAACAACAAAAATTCGTCCTCGTAGGGATAGACTATTTCACAAAATGGATAGAGGTTGTGCCCCTAGTGAAAGTAGATCAAGAGGCTGTGATGGAATTCATCCAGAATCATATATTGTATAGATTCAGGATATCTAAAACCATCACGACGAATCAAGGCTCTGTATTTGTTGGACAAAAAATGCAAGAGTTCGCAGTAGAAACAAACTTCAAGTTGGTTACTTCGACACCATATTATGCTCAGGCAAATGGTCAGGTCAAAGCAGCTAATAAAGTGGTAATTGGGCTCATCAAGAAACACGTGGCAAAAAAACCAAAAAATTGGCACAAAACGCTGATTCAAATTTTATGGGCTTGTCGGACATCCCCCAAAGAATCAACAAATTCGACTCTGTTTCATTTAGTTTTCGGGCACGACACTGTGTTACCAGTAGAAATATGTCTGCAATCAATCAGAGTGCAACAGCAACATGAAATTCCGTCGGAACAATACTGGAGTATGATGCTGGATGAAATCGTGGATTTAGACGAAGAAAGAATGGCAGCGTTGAATGTGTTATTACATCAGAAAGCACGAGTCGCCAAGGCATATAATAAGAAGGCCAGAAAGAATACCTTCGCCGTTAAAGACTATGTGTGGAAAGCGGTGTTACCCATGGAACGACGGGATCAAACGCTAGGGAAATGGTCACTAAATTGGGAAGGACCGTTCAAAGTGAACCAAGTTTTCAGCAACAATGCATATGAGGTCTCGGAAGTAGGAATGGATCAACGAATCTTAAGGGTAAATGGGAAATATTTGAAGAAATATAAACCTATGCTACAAGAGATTCATATTAAAAAGTAACTTTCTCATTAATAAAAGCCAAAATAGGCTAGAAGGCCAAAATGGCTTACAAAATGTCCAGTTACAGTAGTTCGACATAAACACTAAGGAAAAGCAGGGAATCTAGACTTAAAATCTTCAAAAAGAGTTTTCTCATGAACAACCTTGCTCTCAAGGAGAACCTTCCTTTTCCGCATTCGGCCAATGGCATCCTTTATCTTGATGGCCGCTTCGACGTGAGCAATTCCTTGGGCAATTTCTTGATCGATTGTCTCTTGAGTGGGCAAGGGTTCAGCGAAATCCAAAGAGGCTCTTTGTTGTTCGACCTCAACAATCTTTCTTGTAAGTTCTGCTATTTAAGCTTGGTAGTCAGATATCTGCTGATCGAAAGCACGACGTTTGTCAAAGCGCTCTTGCTTCTTAGCCTCGAAATCCCCAAGTTTCTTCTCACAAAGTGAGCTGAGATACCACTTGCGTTTCATCTCGTTGTGTTTCAGCCTGATTTGAGCGTCAGCCTGATTACACATGGAAATGTCCTTGGACAATTACGTGAAAAAGGCCTCGAACTCAATTAAGTACGTGGCCATGGGAGCAGGAAGTTGGAATTCAGCAAGTTCATCCAAGATCTTGAACACGTCACAGGCTACAACAGCTTCTTCGGCGACGGCCGCCAAAAATTCTTCCTCGAATAGGTATGTCCTCAATTGTTGGAGCTTAAGGGAGAAGGAGGCATCCAGGTCTGGGGTTGGTATGGTTGTCAAACTAGTGGGTTGGGCGTTCCCAGACTCTTGGTGAAGCTTGTGTAGTGCCTTCAGGGTCACTGCTGGGCTTGTTTGTTTGGTTGCCAGAATCTCTTCCGGGGTATGGACTTTGTCGACATTAAGTGGAGGCGTGTTGGAGCCATTTTCAGCAGGAGCTTTAGGGTTCACGTCGACATCAGCATCTGTAGCAACAGTTGAAGGATTTGGATTGTCACCAGGGGTTGTACCGTCATTCCCAGCATCAGTGTTGGTATGTTGAGGGGGTGGCGTTTTCACCACTAAGTTCTCCTCTGTCGAGGTCATTTGGAACTCGTCGACCGTCTGATGACTAAATATGGTTGTGGTCTCAGGAGGATTGGTAGTGGCAGCTGGTGCAGTATCGTCTTTTTCTGTAGCAGTCAAAACAACCACGGTTTCCTGTGAGACAAGGTTCAGTGAGGAAATTGCCAAAGATACCATCTGAAATAATGGAGCAAAGAGAATTAATACCTTTGCAGATTTTGGAGGAGATGTTTCAGGGGGTGCTTCAGCTTGAATGGGCTTGAAGACGTCATCGAGGTTTTTAGGGACAACAGGGTCCACAGTCGAAGTAGTCGTTGTTGAAGGCGTTTTCTTGATCAAGGCTTTTTTCTTCCTCACCAATGGAGTGGCTGGAGGAGACGCTGGAACTGTAGTAGGGAAGACCCGAGATTGGGTACTTTCGTTCGACACAGATCCCTCAGGAGATGGGATTTTCTCATAATCCTAGCAAACAAAAATTCAGACGGATAGCAGAAGCAAATGCGAAGGAATAAGGAGACAAGGTATACCTGTAGATTCGTGGTCTTAGGTTTCTTTGCAAGCCTGGTAGAGGTCGACGCAGCAGCCAGTTCCCATTTTCGACCCTAGAGATAAGTCAAAATGGTTAGCTAAAGATAATGGATGAAATATAAGTGAAGATTCCAGGGTTTACCTTCTTTGGTGGGTCTTCTGCAATGTCAGCATCTTGGGGGTTCTCGACGGGAACAACAATTGGCGGGTTAGGAGCTTTGCCAGCAAGGGAAGCAAATGCGTCGACCACGTTTTCCAGGAAAAGGTTACGTGGGAAATTTGAGCTTGGTAATCCGACCACCAGACGTTGAAATCTTCTGTAGTGAAGAAGGAGAGTTGAAACACAAAGATAGGCAGTTCGAGATGTTGCGTAGACTTGGAAAATTTCAGGCAAGCTTTATGACCTACCAAGTTCAAGTGTCGGCCAGACTGCACAATGTCGGCAGAATGTTTCACCAAGGATTTGGTAGCATTTGGCTCAAGCCAAATTGACGGGCCACCAAGTTAGGCTGGTAGTTCATGAACCCATAACCTTAGTTTCCCGTCTCGATCCGAAAGGATAGCATGGTGGGAGTTAGAAACGCCCGCCATATGGAATTCGACTGCGCTGCGGCTTTGGGGGAGACTCTAAGAAACAGATTCTTAAACCATGTCAGACCAAATTTGCGTTCCATAAAAGGCGCCATGCTGGGGACAAAGGAAGTGGTTTCTACAAACATATTGAGATACCTCATAAAAAGGGTTTTCTTAGGTGGTCATCAAGGCGAGTCGCATGCCCTCTACAGAACGCTCATTGTTTAAACGCTCCATTGTGGAAGAGGCAGGGTATCCCAAGATATGCTCAAAAGTGGCATTGAGCCAATGTTGCAACAACCACATAGGCCCTGAGATATTTAGAGCCTTGGTGGTTTAATGAAGGAGTTTTAACCGCATGGCTGATAAGCCAAGAAAATGATAAAGGGAGGCTACTAGAAGCTTGCCTAGAGATGCCTGTCGACCCTCGTGGATCTGGATTGCCAGGTTGATGTAACTTTTGGCTATCTGCAGAGAACTAGGGCAGAACAAGTAGTAAGACAACCACAACATCAGGAAGGCGACGTGTTATTCATCAGACACCTCTTTAGAGCGTTTGTCGTGGTGATCTTTGATGTAGTTTTGGAATCTAGCACACTCGAAGTCGAAGGAGTTGTTTGTTTCCAGAGTCGGGTCAAACGTTTCGCCTAGTGGCGAAAGGCCAGTAATGGCCACCACATCAAAAAGTGTTGGTGTAAACATGCCACAGGGGAGGTGGAATGTGTTGGTCAACCCTTCCCAAAAGTACATCGACGCAAGCAGCAAGTAAGGGTTGACCCTGTGAGCGTTTCTTGAAAGTTGAATGGAGTCGAAAATGCCAGCCGTCTTCCATTGCTCCTTGCGCTGGCCTTCGACTCTGTTGAGCCAAGCAATGTAGTCTTTATTTCCAGGTGCAGGCATGGATCTAAAGTGTAACGCCCCAGTTTTGTTAGATTTATTTAATCGAGTCGATTTAATTATTTTTATTAATATATTATTTTATTCTTGACTTTTATTTAGTAATATATTATTTTTCATCGCTATTATGTTTTATCGCGTTTTGAGAGCGTTTGCGAGATATTTGAGCTGAGGGGTAAAATGGTCATTTTGGGTAGTTAGATATTTTGCTATAAATAGAGATTTGAGAGAAAAAGAGAGAAAAGAAAGAGAAAGGAAAGAAAGCAAGAGGAAGGAAAAGAAGAGGAGATAAAAGAGAGGAAAAGAGGAAAATTGACATAGCTCTGTTTCAAGCGCGATTAATCGGGTAAGGGTGAGAAGTTTCAATTATATCTTGCTAGTGTATGTATATGTGTTGTTTGTTGTAATTGTTTTGGTTATTTCACGACTTTTACGCATTTGATAAATTGACGAACAATTGATAGAAATCGATGTTTCCACTGTCGGAAATCGTTGTAAGTCGCGTTGTATGATCCTTCTATGCATATGAACATTTGCTGATACTTGTTTTTGCTGATTTGGGGTGAAAATGGGATTTTTGGGGGGTTTTTCAACCGTGTAACCCGCAGCAGGAAATTCTGGGTCTGGTGCGATTTTCCAGGCGAATGGGGAATTCGCCAGGCGAATTAGGTCTCGCCACTAGGTCGCCAGGCGAAGTGCTGGCGAAGGGTGATTCGCCAGGTGAAATCGTAAGTCGCCAGGCGAAATCGGGAAAACAGAAATGTGTTAGCTTCTGTAACTCTTGGGGTTTTTTCTAAAATTTGTGGTTCGCCACTAGTTCGCCAGGCGAAGTGCTGGCGAAGGGGGATCCGCCAGGCGAAATTCTAAGTCACCAGGCGAATCTGGCTGTTTCTCAATAAATTATTTTCTTTGAAAATTCATAACTTTTGATCCGTAACTCGGATCGAGGCGTTCTTGGTACCGTTAGAAAGCTAATAAAATGTTCTTTCTTATTAAAATGGTTTTGAGATTGTTGGCCGATTTAATTATGTCGGGAATTTGGAATAGTGTCGTTTTGTCGACTTTTACCGTATTAACTGTGTGTATTTGATGTGTTATCATACAATATGCCTTTGACATATAACGTATGACTTGTGTACTGTTGTATGATGTGAACATATGTGATGAAATGTTGTGATGATGGTTTGTGGTTTCGTGGAGAAATAAATGCATTGTTTTGGGTGTGATTGCAATGCATGATTAATGATGTTGTTGTGCGGTAAAATGCATTGTTTGATTGAATATCAATGTATGTTGTTATGATGTTTGGTGGAATTGTTATGGTTTGTGGATTATGATGAAATGCATTGTTTATGTGAAACTCAATGTGTGTTATTTGGTGGCCTTATGTCAAGTGAATGCATTGTTTGAATTGATTGCCAATGCATGAATAATGATGATGAGATAATTCATATGGTTGAATTGTGAAGATGCATTTGATTGTTACGAGTCCTTGTATGCCAAACATCATGATATGCATCTTGTGATGTCGTGTGCCCTAGTGGGTGTGAGCGATGAAACGATTCCAGAGGGAATCCGCTATAACATCGTGCGCCTTATACAAAGAGGACTGAAAGCGATGATTATAGACGATCGTGCGCCTTATACAAAGAGGACCGAAAGCGATCGGATCGTGCGCCTTATATAAAGAGGACTGAAAGCGATCCATAAACGTCGTGCGCCTTATACCAAGAGGACCGAAAGCGACGGGGAACATCGTTTGCCCGAAGGGGAGTTACACTAAGTAACAAGCGATGATTCCAATAGTTCTTGAGTGAACTGATGATGAGATTGATGGATGGATGGTACCGCATATGCATTGCATAGAGTTGTTGTGTCGGTCTTTGTGCATTTGCATAAATCATGAATGGATTGATTATGTGTGAGAATTGTGAATTGATTGAGTATGTGTTGAGATTTATGATTGGATTGGTGAATTGATGTGCATACGTGATAAATGCATTGTTTATGGACGATGTGCTATGTATGAAAATATGTGATGTGGTGGTGTGTTTCCATATGTCATAACCTTGGTGTGCCTTATGTGTGAATATGTGATTATGTTGGAATAATTGATATATGCTATGTTGTTGGAATGTTAGAAATATGTTATATGTATGAGTATGTGATGCTTGTGGTGAGAATAACTATGCATGTGAATTTATGTGTCTGCATATTATTATGCAATCTTGATTTAGTTGTTATTTCTCACTCTTTTGCTGTGGTTTGTTGCTCTATGAGGCAATTGCAGATTAGTAGTCTTGGAGGATTTTGTGAAGATTAGCCTTCCGTCCTTTGTCGGTCTGCTCTGATACGTAACACGGGAGTCGGGGAACGCTGTAGATATATATATATATATATATATATATATATATATATATATATATATACATTTGTTGAATATATTTTGTATTACTTTTGTACGAACATTGTGAGGTTATAAAACCATTTATTTTGTAAAACAAGTCGGTTATGGATCTTTCCGCTTTATTCCATAATTGAACTTTCCTTTTGTACGGAAAATGTTTCCCTTTGATTTATTTTTGTGGCATCCTTGTTTCTGTCGGAAAAATAAATTTCTATCTACTCTGATTTATTTATGTATTATTTATTCGCGATGGGAATTGGGGTGTTACATAAAGACTCTAGACTTGGGCGCCATGAATTTTAGGTCTAGAGTGCCACCTTTCTTGAAAGCTGGTGGGATAGTAGGCGCGAAACAGGGAAAGAACTCTTGAAGTTCTTGGTGACTTGGTTTTTTATCCGGATATGGGCCGTGAAAAGCATGGAGCTTACCAGCCACCGCTAAAGGGATGATCATCTGATGACCCCAGTTGTCCACCACCGCTTCATCAGCAGACGGCGGTTGAGGAAGATGCCTGAGGGATTCTTTTTCGGTAAGAATGAAAGCAATGAGGTTATTTCCAGTGGTGTGAGTGCTGGAAGTGGTAGCGTTTGCAGAAGAGGCCATTGGAAAGAAGAATACTGAGGTTTTCAAGAATAAGGAGAGTTGAAGAAGAAGCTGTGATGAGGAGGCGAAAAGAAAACCAGTTGTGGTTAGGCGTATTTATAGAGGAAACGCATGCAACTGAAAGATCAAAAAACTGTTCAAATTCTGCAGTTAGTGGGGGTGGTTTCGAGACTCATACCTTGGGACAGGATTAGCCATCATGACGCCTTCTTGGAAATCGTGGCACAAAAGTTGCCATCATCATGTCTGCGGCTAGTGACACGTGGCTCGACAGAAGACAAAATACTGATTGGTGAGTCGAAACCAAAGCGTTGTTAAAATCTCGCAGAAAAGCAAAACGCCAGTTTTCTCAATCGACACGGTGCTCAGTCGAAACTGTCCTTTTGGGGGGGAAGTTTGTTAGCTGGGAGATTTCGACCAAACAAAGGGAATGAAGAAATGGCGAAGAAGCCTGAGTTGGGTCGACACAGCCCCAGGTCGTGTCGGAGGAAGACGAGGATGCATTGTTGTCGGAGGATGTCAAGTGGTGGCTTACGAAACCGACGCAGGAGTAACACATCTTTGAGCGGGAAAATTTGAAAACTCCAAGAACATGGGAAGTTGGAAAGATAGTGGGGTGACACGTGTCACAATCAAGGCCAATCTGGGGAGATGAATTATTTTTTCAGCCTATATAAAGCAATAGTTATTTCCATTTTAGGGGGCGCATTTGTAACATTGAAAATGGAAAACACTCGAAGTACCAAGCGTTAAGAGAAACGAGTTTACTCCCGCAAAAAATGTATCACGTCCACACTTGTTATTTTAATGCATAAAGTTTTAATTATTGTCATTTACTTGTCTGTTTTTGCACTTTGTTTTGCTTATCAATTCAAAACTCTTTTATCTGTCCAAGTTTCCTACAACTTCTCTAAACCAAAAATCGTCATATCAACAACACGTACACTTCAGCCCATTGTTCTGGGATTCTGTGGCCGATCCCGCGAGTAAACTTGCGATAGGAGGCCAGCGGTTGTTCGCGCAAAAACTGCGTGCGAACACTACCCCACGCAGTCAAAGAGGATAACATTTGCGAGGGGGTGCCCCTAGCTAATGTTGACGTGTTGGAGGTACATTTTCTGTCATGTTGTAGGTTTTGGCAGCATAAATAAATGCTTTTTATGACAGATTTGACTTTACCATTACAACTAGTAAGGGGTAACCCCTAACTAAGTGCACAGATAAAATTGGTGAGGGGTAATCCCCTCGCAAATGACAACCTTTGCCATCCCATTTTGGCGTTCTTTCCTTTTTGCGAGGGGTGGCCCCTAACAACTTCAAATATCAAAATTCAAAAAAAAAAATTTACATATTTGCGAGGGGTCACCCCACGTTTTTTATTAAATTTTAATTTTTTGTATATTTTGTACATTGCGAGGGGTTTAACCCAAGCAACTTTGTTTTTTTAGTGAGGGGGTTTACCCCTAGCTAATAAGAGTTTTTCTTGTAGTGGGAATAAGCCAATTAGTTAGGCCAAATCTTTATAAATCTCGGGTGCATCTTTGTTTTCCCTTATATCTTTACATTTCGTTAATCTATTTACTTCTACGATATTTCTCTCTCTCTCTCTCTCTCTCTCTCTCTCTCTCTCTCTCTCTCTCTCTCTCTCTCTCTCTCTCTCTCTCTCTCTCTCTCTCTCTCTCTCTCTCTCTCTCTCTCTCTCTCTCTCTCTCTCTGATTTTCTTTATTCCCTTGCTTATTCCTTATTTGTTTTACAAACCTATTTTAAACTTTAATTTTATAAAATATTTTTTTTATTTGAACATCGTATTTCAAACCCACACAATTCACTCTCTCGTGTTTGGAGTCACCTGTCAAGCACAAGCTTCCTTTTAAGAGGATTTAGACTTTGATTTAATTTATTAGAAGAAAGTCTTAGTCGATTAACAATGTCTTTTACATTCTTAATTGATCATACACACTTCTTAATCATTTAAGCACTTGCCTGATCTAGTTTAAAGAATTTTTTATAAAAAGTTAGAGGTTTGAAATACTTTTTGTGTGTTTGTGCATTGCCTTAGTACTGCAAGACTTAATCTTACTTCATTTTAAATTAAATGATCAAACTAATAGATAAAACACTAAGTGCAATTTCAAACAGGATTTCACAACTTCAAATTCACATCTTCACAACTTCAAATTCTTTTGTTTGATTAAAGTTTGTCTAGCACTTGATTTAAATTTTGTACAACACTTTTAACTAAAATTTGAGACACTTTATCTTGTATTTTCTTCTTTACCGATGAGATTTTAGATATATTTTTTCTAATTCAATTATTTATACTGATGAGATTTTAAATTTATATTTTTTCTTATTCAATTATCACCATCAAAATCATTTGTAGTAAATACAACTTATAGAACCACAAGAAAAATTGAGGTATTTAAGTGGAACAGTTTCTCATGTTATTTTGTTTATAGTGTAGATCATAAATTTTTCTTAGGGCATATAATGATGGTGATACACCCCGACGATCGCATGTCTACATTCAATTATTGTATTTTCTTTGGCCCAAATTTAGTGTCTTGAAGCTTAAAAAAGAAGTCATTGGTTGCTAGATGTAGTGCATAAGCTGAATGTAGGACCCTATCACACACTACATATGAGTTTGTTTGATTATAATCTCTATTATCGGAACCATATATCCCTTTTTCCCTCCAAATTTACTTTGTGATAATTTGAGTACCGTCCATTTATCTCATAATTTTGTGTAGAATTAAACCAGTTTTTTATTTAATTCTTCATAATTTTCTTAAAAAAGATATATAATATTAAAAAAATTAATTAATATATACTAACAGCGTAAAAAATTTTTACAATATCAGTAAATCACAACCGTTACTTTATTTAAAAAATTTAACTTTAACATTAACCATTAAAAAAATAATACTAACAGATGATTAAGATATATTAATAATATAAAACTTTTTACAGTCATAATGCATAACAATTAATCTCAATATTAAAAAGTCATTAACATAAACTAAAATAAAGGTGCTCTTAATATACAAATTTATAACGAACTGATTAAATAAGACTGGTCAACCCACCTAAGGTGCTCTGCTGAAAACTCATTCAAATACATTCATGAAAATTTTACCTTATACCCTTATTATTATCCCTCTGTCTCTATATTTTTTAAAATATTTTAATTTTATCCTTTTCAATTATAAAATTATTTTATTATTTAATATTTATTATTTTTCGCTATTTAATTTTTCTTCACCGGATAACTTGCAATCAAGTTTTCCGGTATGTATTTTTTCTTCACCGGATAACTTGCAATCAAGTTTTCCGGTATGTAATTTTTCTTCACCGGATAACTTGCAATCAGGTTTTCCGGTATGCAATTTTTCTTCACCGGATAACTTGCAATCAAGTTTTCCGGTATGTAATTTTTCTTCACCGGATAACTTGCAATCAAGTTTTCCGGTATGTATTTTTTCTTCACCGGATAACTTGCAATCAAGTTTTTCGGTATGTAATTTTTCTTCACCGAATAACTTGCAATAAGGTTTTTCGGTATGTAATTTTTCTTCACCGGATAACTTGCAATCAAATTTTCCAGTATGTAATTTTTCTTCACCGGATAACTTGCAATCAAGTTTTTCAGTATGTAATTTTTATTCACCGGATAACTTGCAATCAAGTTTTCCGGTATGTAATTTTTATTCATCGAATAACTTGAGTTTAGGCAACAAGCAAAAACCGTGGCCTAAAGTAAATAAAATCGTTGTCTAAAGTAAATAAAATCGTTGCCTAAAGTATCAGACAACGGTTTTTCATGCGTGAGATATACAATATTTCATAAGTTGAAAAATCAAGAAAAACCGTGGCCTTGTAAATAAAATTGTTGTCTAAAATACTAGGTAACCGTTTTTTATGTGTGAGATATATAATTTTTCATAAGTTTCAAAAACATATCGGAAAAAAGAAGAATTAGAATACATATCGATACACTCTTATAGGGTTATGAAATGATAAATATTAAATAATAAAATTATTTGATAAGTTAAAAGAGTAGAATTAAAATATTTAAAAAAATGTAAGGGTAGAGAGATAATGATAGGGGTATGAGGTACAATTTTCTTCATTCATTCATAGTTATAGACTTATAGCTTTGAGAAAATGCGTCACTATCTCTAGTGTGACGACAAACAAATATACAAATAGATATAAATAGCCAAATGACAATTTTACCCTAATTGAAATGATATCATAAATGGACTTCATAAATCCATAGTACTGTTTGTTATGTACTACAAAAACACAGTAAATAAATGTCTTGAAAAACCAATTAGGTCCCACATGATGCCAACTTCATTTAAGACAATATTTGCAAACCATAAAGTTTGTGATTCTCAATGGATATGCATCTTCATCTTCATGTAATGCTTTATGCATTTCAACAAGTGATTGAGAATAATGCAATGCAAAAAGTAGTACTTTAAAACACGTTGGTATGTGCCTCACATGCTTCAATAGGAAAGTGGTATGAACCCTAAAATATATCTTGAACAACTAGTTAACAAGTCAAATAAATTTATTTTGTTACCGAAAAACACTTGAGTTTTGAGAGCATATTTATTTTAAAATTTTATATTTGAATTCGGCTAAATATAAATTATATAAACTTTGAATAAGATTAAATATCAAAATTTAAAAAATAAAATAAATGTAGTTTTCAATTATTTATATATATATATATATAATGTATTCAATAAAAATGCTATTTTTAAGTTAGCATATGATAATAAATCTGAACCATTAAATTTTAAAATAAATGGTGAAGATTATGTGTAATTGTTTCTCTCTCTTCCATTATTAAAATAAATGTTCATTCTTATGATTTCACATAAAAATGACATATTTATATGATCATTATATATATATATATATAGGGTTATGCTAATGCACACCCATGTAGGTGTGCATTAGCAACATACACCTTAGTATATTTTTGTGTGGGGTCCACTAATTTTGGGTGAGATCCACATTAAAAAGATGAAGAAAAAAATAAAAAGAAAATAGATGTAGTGTATTTTTGTGTGGGACCCACCAATTTTAGATGTATGTTAGCATTTTCCATATATATATATATATATATATATATATATATATATATATTACTTTCAAAATATTATATTATATTTTATATTTATGACGGTGGAAACTTTATAATAGTTAAAAAATTAGTTTAATAAAAATAAAGTGTATTTGTCTATTTTATTTTATAATATGTATCGACAAAACTTAAATGATGCTTATTTTGAAATAGATTAAGTATTATTATTATTGTTGTCGTCATGAAAAGTTTGGAAAGTGGTCAATTTTTTAGGGCCGTTGCTAACGTTTAATCCATGTGGCAAAGGGAGGGTGTAGGGTAGGTGTAGGCTATTATTTAGTGGATTTTAAGGGTGTTGGTCTTCTTTTACTCTTCGTGTACCATGATCAAAGCATCCTTTTGATCAGATGGGGGGCCAAAGTGCATTGAATTGAGGCTATAATTTTGGTGTGACGGGACAAGCTCTTAAAATCAATGATGTACCTACTAACTACTCACACAAAAAGTTGGTAGGCATAAATGTAGAGGGATGATTTTACATAATGTTAAGTGTTAACAATAGACATTAGTGAATGGATCGTCTGATGCTCTTTGTCTCCAGCTCTCCATCATACTCAAATCAAATGGTTGAAAAGCAATGGAGTAGTAATGATTTTGAATAGATATATAATTTTATTTCTTCTAAAAAGCAAATGTTATTGATTTGAATTGAAGGGATACTCAACCCTTTATAACAAAAAAAATAAATATAGAGAAAATTCCTTACCGACACAAAAAGTAGCTCATCTAAAAGGATGCATATAAAAATTTAAAAAATTAGAGTTGAAATAAAGAATTTTTCTAATACAAAATTATTTTTAAGCATTAAATTTAATGTTCCAACAAATATCATCAATATTACAAATTCCCTTATTAAAAATCTTGTCATTCCTCATCTTCCAAAAACATCCAACTACTCTCAACCAAATGGAACCCAACTTCATATTTCCTTCTCTAAAATTGCCCAGCCCACATCAGTCCACCAAAGATTTCCAAACACATCCTGCATAAAGACAATCACACCCACACCAAGAGAATTTTACCTGACACTCCCAATTAAACCTGGCATCCCTCATAACAAGTGAAAAGACATAAGCGCCAAAAAAAAAACATTCTTATATTTTCAAAATACCGGTAGGCACACGGATTTTTCAAAATCACATACGATACCGGGAATTTCATTTACCTACTAGAGATTTTAATTTTACAAGTAAGATTTCCCGTTTTTTTTTTAAATAACCGATGAATATTACCGGTAATTTCATAAATCCTAGTATTTTCTAACCGGGAATTTCAGAATTACCGATAATATCCACCAGTTATTTCAAAAAACCCGGTAGTTTTGTTTTTTTGGTTTTTCCGGGAATTTCAAATTTCCGGTAGTTTTGCAATATTTGTTTTATTTTTTATCTTATTTTTTTATTTTTTTTCAGTGAAAATCAGAGGCCGTGATGGTAGCATCGCTGGGAGGGCGCTTGATTTGGCAGGAGGTGGGGGGTAGGGCTACAGCTGCTCCTAATGTTGAGTCCGCGGATGTACGGGTTGGACGGGTGGTCCCAACCGGTTTACACCAGAGGCGGATGGCCGAACAACGGAGGCGTTTCCAGGCACCTCGCTCCGTTAGGCGACGTGGAGGTCTTTCCTCAGTGCAGGCCACAGTTGCGGACGTCCCTGTTATTCAGCCGGAGGAGGCTATTGTTGGAGATGTTCCAGTGGAGACTGTTGTTAGGGATGTGGTAGAGGAGACTGATGTTAGAGTGGCAGTTGAGGTTGAGGGTGAGGAGGTGGGTGATTCTGAGGCTGCTGGTACATCAGAGGCTGCTGGTACACGAGGGGTCGAGGAGACCATTGAGACCGATGTCACGGTCCCTTCGACCGAGCCATCGGTACACACTGAGGCAGGATTCCCTGGTGGGCCCATAGATACGTCTGTGCTTACAGAGTACAGTGAACATGTGGCATTGCGATTATGGCATGGTCAGGTATATGGTTTTTACGTTTAATTTTAAGTTTTGTTTATTTATACATAACTTGTTTATGTATTAACAAAGTTGTTTAATGGTTGGTGTCACAGGTACGACCTGTACTGAGGGTCCAGTCACACGGAGCGACGATGAAGAACTTCTCGAGTATTCCCTTCCCCCCTGCTGTGAAGACGATCATGGAGGAGTTTGACCTGCTGCATTTTGGGAACTGCTCCCTGACCATGTTGGATGCATACCTGCTGAGTGCCTTCGTCGAGAGGTATTGATCGGTGGTTTCAGACGCACTTCCTCAGTTCCGGTCGTGCCACCGTAGCTCGATCTGCACCTGTTCAGTATCTCTTGCAGTGTGAGGATGACTACTTGGAGTGGTATCTCACCGTATCACATCCACGCATCACTGCACCACCGGCTGAGGATGCACCTTCTGGTGGCCAGGAGCCTGTTGTTGACGCACCTCCTCCTCCTCCAAGACATCACCCTAATGACACACAGCGCTTTCAGATGATAGCAGTGGTGGCTGATGAGCACTTGGGCTTGGTAGACCCTGATGGCAGTGTTTCTGCCGGATTAGCTAGGATTGCACACTTAGCCTGTGGGGGGCCTATTTAGTATTATATGTATATTTTTGTATTATATGTATATTTTTGTATTATATGTATATTATGGCAGAACAATATATTATTATTATAGCTTCATTTAAACTCTTACATTGCAGTGATCTTGAGTAAACAACTTAAACAAATAAAAACCTAACATTACAACATAATTAATCAATATTAAAAACCTAAACACTACCAGATGCTTCAGGGCGTTTCAGCATCTCCATTATTTCATCAACTGATCTTGAAAGCTGCACATCTAACTCCATCAGACCCCTTGTTATCCTACGGCGAAATGATCTCCACATTTTGATGACGTCTTCATCGTTCTTCAGCTTAATTAGGTTGTATTTCACACTACCATCCCCCCAATCCTCCCAAAACTCGATCTTCAACACCTTTCTATTGTCACCATCAGACAACAATTCCTTTAACTTCGAAGTTAGGCCGGTAAAAGAGGTTGTGTCATCGGGAAGCATGAATTCGACAGGCCGAGAAGCTCTCTTGAAGTAAACTTCTGACTTAATAAAAAATGCTGGAGCATCCATTTTTTTTCAGATTTATTTTACCACAAGACCTAACCCCTATTTATACAAACGTGCATCAATTCTGGGCCGCACAAACTGTCGGTGCAATCACAACCATACAAAACTGTCGGCAAAATCTCGACCGTAAAAAAAAACCCTAAAATTACACCTACCGGAAATTTCAATTGATGTGAAATTCCCGGTACCAAACTGCACTTTTCAGCAATAACCGGATTTTTTAGTACATACCGGAAATTTGAAATTACCGGTATACTGGTAATTTCAAATGAACTACCGGGAATTTTTATCCATACCGGAAATTTTTTTAAAACTACCGGGAATTTGTTCCGGAAATTGTTTGTAAAAACATTAAGGGACATTTTCGCCATTAATAAAATATGGGGGGGTGGCAGGTTTAATTGGGGGGGGGGGGGGGTGGCAGGTAAAATTCTCCCACACCAATCACCCACTTTTGTCCAAACTGCGAAAGAAACTGGATATTCAAAGAGCAAGTGATTCAAATCTTCAACCCCTTTACCACAAAGAACACAAGCCCTATCTATGTTAGAAAATCCTCTTATAAATAATTGGTCCTTTGTAGCCAATCTATTCCAAAATTATAATATTATTTAAAGGTTAAGATTAATACTGTTCAAAGTGCATACGAGAGAAAGGTGGTGAGGATCCACGTCCTTAGAGCTGTTAAAATGGACTAACTCATATAAGTTTATCTGCAAAGCCCGGAAAATTATAGGATTTGTGTCTTAAAATTAGAGCTTATATTTTTAAAGATTTTTTTAGTCAAGCCCTAAAAAGCTCGCTATCCATTAGGGTTAGTCCGTATAGACCGTGGGCAACCCGTTAGGCCTGCATAGCTATAAATTTTAAAAAAATTTATTAATATTTATATTGTTTTATTGCAAAATAACACATTTTCCACCTTACTAAATTTTATTTCTATTCTATTCAATTTTTCTCTTTTAAATCTTATATATATTAATATAATCAATATTTTTTCCTCTCTTTTAAATCTTATATATTAATATCATCAATATTCTTTCCTCGTATTATATTAGTTCCTCTTATATTAAATATTCGAGCATTATTTTATACAATTTAGATATGTGTTATATTTAAAAACACATTATAATATTTATGAAAGATAATATAGTACTTAAAAATATATTATGTTTAAAATAGTGAAATTTTTAATTTCATTTTTATTAAATTTTATGAGATTTTTATTTTTATTTTTTTTATTTAAAAAAAGCTCATTTAGGGTCGGATAGCTCGAAGCCCATTAAGTGCCGAACTCGGGTTGTAATTTTCAAGCCTATATTATAACATGGTTTTTTTTCCCAACCATAAAATGCTCGAGGCTTTCCAGGGCTGGCCTGTTTAATGTCAGGTAGTCCATTTTAACAGATCTAGTGTAAATGAGTCAGGTTAGATAGAGTGTTAGATTGATTCAGTTGCTTGAGTTGAGTAGTATAAAGTTAATTCGATCGAATTTAGATAATTATTTTGGAT
The DNA here is from genome assembly GCA_022829125.1 of Lathyrus tuberosus. Taxonomy (NCBI): domain Eukaryota; kingdom Viridiplantae; phylum Streptophyta; class Magnoliopsida; order Fabales; family Fabaceae; genus Lathyrus; species Lathyrus tuberosus. The sequence goes on from JALAZF010000091.1 coordinate 11,430,751, forward strand.
CCGTCAGAAATCAAACTCGACTGAACCCAATTAATATTAATTTTATATATTTTAATTACTATAGTGTTGTCCTAACTATTTATTTTTATTAGTATATTGCCTCCCCATTTATTTATTTTAAATATTTTGGTTTGTGAATCCTGCTAGGTTAGCTTTACTATACATAGTCGGTCCCAAGTCTAGGTAAAAGGAGATAGTTGTGTTAGGCAGTTGACAACTGACGTAAAGGCCATTGCGTCGCCACCCCTGATGTAGTGAAAAATAAGTAAGGGTTTCCACATTTTTGTGAACGAGCGTGGGTAAAGAAGCTAGTTCATAAAAGGACGATTTGTTTTGGATCATGGAATATAGACACACTTACGGGAAAATGTATGTTAATAGTGGACGTTATGGATAGGAGGAAGATCAATTTTATGTGCCTACAAGAAACTAAGTGGACATTTGAAAAAGTGAAAGAATTAGACAACTCGGGATTTAAGATTTCGTACACCGAAAAGTTAGATAAAAAATGGTGTGGGGATTATTGTGGACAAGAAGTGGAATAAGGATATTGTGGATGTGAAAACAGTACTAGGAGATCGAATCATAGCCTTGAAATTTATAATGGAACAAGACACCTTTAATGTTACTAGTACTTACGCGCCTTAGGTTGGGATAACAAAACACATTAAGGTAAAATCTTGGGAGAATTTAAAAGGTTTACTACATAATATACCCTAAGGAAAAAAGCTTTTCCTAAGAGGAGATCTTAATGGACATGTAGGTAGTGTAACAAGAGGTTTTGCGAGCGTGCATGAGGGATTTGTCATAGGGAAGGTGAATGCGGAGAGTAAATCCATCTTGGAGTTTTCGTCGGCTTTAGATCTTACTATAGCAAATACATGGTTTAGTAAAAAAGATGAACATATTTTCACAAATAAAAGTGGGGGAACATGTTCTCAGATAGATTTCTTTCTTATCAAGAGGTTCGATAGGAAGATTTGCTTGGGATGTAAAGTTATCCCGGGAGAGAGCTTGATTACCCAACATAGAGTTTTGGTTATGGATGTAAGAATTAAGGGGAGAACAAAGAGAAGAATTCATATGGTTGCGCCAAGGATCAAATGGTCGCATTTGAAGGGTGAAAAACAAGGAATTTTCCAACATAATATCTTGGAGGGAGGGTTTGGACAACCACAAAGAAGTGCAAATGATATGTTGAATAAGAAGGCTTAAGAGATTAGAAAAGTGGCTAAAAAGACGTTGGGTTAGTCAAGAGGTTTTGGACCTAGGGGTAAAGAATCATGGTGGTGGAATGAAAGTGTCCAGAGTAAAGTTAGAGTAAAAAAAAGGTGTTTTAAAGTTTGGTCTAGGTGTAAAAATGACGAAACATGGGGAAAGTACAAGAAAGCTATGAATGAGACCGAGAAGGCGGTGAGTGAAGCAAGAACCAAAGCTTTTGACGAATTATATCAATCTCTAAGAACCAAGGAATGAGAATATATATATATATATATATATATAGGCATGCTATGAGAAGAGAAACAAAGACTAGAGATTTGAATAAAGTGAAGTGTGTTATAGATGAAGAAGACAACGTATTGGTTCATGAAAAATATATAAAGGATAGGTGGAAGACATTTCAATAACCTATTTAATGAAGGATATGATATCTCACCGGAATCTAGCAAAATTCGACATTAGAGAAGTAGATCGGAACTATACTTACTACCGTCTGATATAGAAATAAGAGGTAAATGAAGAGTTGAAAAGAATGAGTAACAGTAAGATGGTTGGAACATAATACCTATTGAAGTATAGAAAATTATTAGAGATAAAAGAATTTATTGGCTCACCAAACTCTTTAATAAAATTATGAGGTCAAAACGCATGCTAGAGGAATGGAGAAGAAACATGTTAGTTCCACTATGCCAAGGAAGGAAAAAGACAACGCTTTTTTTGGCCTTTAACAGCGCTTAAAAGCACTGTCAAAGGTGACGCTGCTGTAGGTAAAGACAGTGCTTTTTTTATGCAAAAGCGCTGCTAAAGGCCTACTTTAGGCAGCGCTTTACCTTGAAAAACGCTTTCTAAAGTAGGCCTTTAGAAGCGCTTTTTCCTGGAAAAACGCTTTCTAAAGTGGGCCTTTAGCAGCGCTTTTTCAGGCCATTTATGCTTTCTTTTGGCATCTTTAGGCAGCGCTTTTTCAGGAAAAAGCGCTTTCTATTGTCCCCCTTTAGACAGCGCTTTTTAAAGCGCTGTCTAATGTATTTTTATTTCACTTTAAGGCAGCGTTTTTTCTAAAAAGTGCTTTCTTTTCTTCACGTAAAATTTGCTTTTTAAAAGCACTTTTTTTTAAATCAGAATTTAGGAAGCGTTTTTTGTTTAAAAGCGCCGCCTATTCCTTATTTTTTAGAAAACATTTTTTTTGGAAATAATACCATAAACCTGTATAATTCAAGCCTTTGTTTCAAACAAATAGGCATTATATACCATTATAATCCAAAAATATATACACCATTACCATTCAAAACATAAACCATTTGATATAAATCAACACAAACATGCATAATATATACACCAATCCATAATTCTAATAACAATTTGTTCACCTAGAAATCCTTTAACTTCTAAAGATTCCTAATATACAACCACTTCCAAAACTATACAACATTCCATAACTACATAACAACTTCCATACCTTATATGATTCTTTTCTCAATATAGTATTCACACAATTCCTCTTTGATTTCTTCCAACTTATCTTTCGAGTAATGAGCACACTTGTATTCATCAAAGTACTACATAATAAAACATAATATGCATGATTTAGTTAAAAGTCATAAATTATATGAAATATTCGATAAATACTAAAATAAATAGTAAGTTATAAATCCATACCATGATTGGAATCTCTATTTGATCCAAATGATGGATTTCTCTCATAAACCTCAAAACGTAATAACTGCAATCTATACCATTACGCTGACGAGCACACTACACAGAAAAACAAATAAGAATATATAGTTTTCTTGTTTTGTCAAGTACCATCACTATTATAAGCAAAATTGTGAAAATTAATATACCTCCACTCTGATCCAAGTAATGTTGTTTGCTTTAGACCGTGGTACTCGAGTTTCTCTTTGTGATCGGAATACTTGTATTGCTCTAACAAAATAAAAACATATATTTAGAACAATCTCACAGAAATAATTAAATATACAAATACACACGAATATTTAGAACAATCTCACTTACGTATCAACCATATTCTACATATCCGGATATATTATCCAATCACCATCCAATGAATTCAGATAATACACTACTTCTTTTGTAGGATTAATAGCAACCAATAACCAGTGACCACTGTAAAATAAAACAAAAGTTTAGATGGAAATTTTCTACGCAAAAGATACAAAGATTAGAATGAAATTAGAAGGAAAATCTAACCCGTTGCCAGTATTATACGGTAAAAGATACAAACTTTCTGTACTGCTGGCCATAAATCTCTCGACTAAGTGATCTCTTACTGAATCTGGATCCTGAACAATTAATGGTGCGTTTACACGGGCGCAAGACATGAAATAGAATCTATTTGATAATTGATTCCCGCGCATAAATTTGTCATACAAGAACCTTAAATAAAAACATAATAAACATCAGAATATTTTCATTGAAATGTGTAAATAAATTATTCAACTAATTAGATAATAGATTGATCGGCGTACCAGATGTATGAATGCATAACACCGATGCCTAATTCAAGATGCCGAAAAATCTGATCCATGTCCTCTTTTGCAAGTGTTTCGAAATTAGAATAACAAAAAATACCTTCCTCCATATCTATTTGACGAATGGCACCATGCATTAAATCTGATGTTCCCACAAGTGTTTCAAGACACATCCTAAATCGAGCAACAAAAGCTCTTTTTGATCCAGTCCTTGGAAGATCCTTTTTTTTTTGTTGGATACGTTACTAATTTTCTTGCTGACTTGTTGTGACTCTTGAGCAGGAATCTAAGAATCATATAAGTTAGGTAAAGTATAAAATCATGAAGCTTTTGCATTCGGATCACATAATTAACACTTTCAATGTACCTCTTTTTGTGATGCAACAGACTCGTTGTGCCACAAAATCCCTTTATCCCTAGATGCGGGTTTTGTAGGAGTCTAACATTACCATGTAAAAAAATGTACATAATGGTTCAGAATGCTTTTTATAATGGTTCAGAATTGACATTTGATTACTAAAACATTCATAATGGTTTTTAACATACCTCCTCATCTATGAAAATGAGGTCTGACGGCCATGCAATAAACGATCCTATTGCATCTCGCAGCAATGTTGTCTCCGAAACAATGTCAGGTAACGGTAGCAACGCATCCGACTCTAATGCAATATCAACCGATACTTTCAGATATCCATCAGGGAGCGGTTTATGGTGAAGCAAATCTCCCAAAGTGTTATGCACTTTTCCCTTGCTAACTATTCGATAAGTCGGTGACGATAAATATAGCTGACAAGATGAAATGCCCTAAACCAATAATAAATATGTTACTGTTAATGTGTATATATGTCAATTAAAATGAATGGGCTAATTTAATTTCATAATAACATATATAATTACCTCGGGAAATTTCTTTTGACAATTGATACTAGCTTTGTCAGTAGTATCTTTCAACTCTAAACCGCGCTTTTCCGCCATATATCTTTCTTTGTCCTTTTGCAATTCACGGAATTGCGCTTTTAATTCCTCCAACGATTGCGTCACTTGTTGATTGCTAGGATTTTTTTTCTTTGGTTGCTTATATAAGGATGATGGAGTCACACCAAATCCCTTACCCCTGACACGGCCGGAATACTCAGGAACATTTAGTACTCGACTAAGTATGCTCCCGCAATCCTCGTCCTCACCTGTAGTTAAGGATTGAGATAGAGTCTCCTGAAATTCATTTACATATCGACAATTATTAGTGGGGATTAAAAAGTTAATTATATGTTATTAAACTTTTGATTTAATTAAAGACATAATGTTATACTTACACATTCGTCAAAAACATGTTGAACATCGTCCCTAACAACTCCATCTTTGCCGACATGAGCAGCCTTCCACAAAACATGTCTCGGAAGAGATGTTTCTTCACTTTTACTCTCTTCTAACTACACATTGAGACAAATAATAAGATAATCAATTATAACACATTGAGACAATTAATAAGATCATAGAATTTATATATACTTACCATTTTTTGCTGTAAGTGTGCATATCCCAAACGCCCTTTTTTGTATGGATACGCGGGTGATGATGCTCTTTGCCGGTTTATGTCACTCACTTCCTGGATAAACAAATTTAAGTCATATCAGAACAATCTAATGCAACAAGTATACAATACAATTAATAGACATGACAAATTAACATTGCATGGAATTTTTCGGTTCTTCGTTTGGCTACAAATGTCTCCCATTCTTCAGGTGTAATCAAGTCCGCATACTTCACTAGAAGTTCTGCTTCAACAAACTTCCCTTGCTCATCCTTTAGAAAAGTGGTCGATAAAAAAGTTCAAAACCCTCTGAGTCTTTTTCCGGCCAATTGAAGACAATACTTTTTTCGGCTTTCATCAATGTTAAAAGACCTCTACGAAAAACATATACATAAAGTGTGTTAGTATAAGTAATTTAAAGGCATAATCGTCAACAAAAATCTAATAACATCAATCATATATGGTAGTACCTGTATCTCAGTCCATATTTTTCTTAACCAGCTTTCAGCGCTGGATTTCTCCAGTTATCACAGGTGATTGGTATGTGCTGACGAACAAGTGAACCTATGTAACTTGTCAACATTGCACCGTTAGGCTCAATTAGTTGGTCTTCAACACTCCAATGTACATCATATTTGATTCCTTTATCTCTTGCACGAATTATTGACTTCATAATTGTTATTCCTCGTGTAATTTCTCTTTCTACATTCTCAGTTGAAACATTTGCATCATTTGTATCGTGTGAGTCATTTGTATCCTGGTTACTAGCCATTTGACCTGTAGTAAAGAAAAAATAAACAATCCAAAAAACTCAAGGCAAAACAGAACTCATTCATTCATTCAGGTCTGTCAAGGTTCAAACACTACAAGGTACAATTGCTTACATTTCACTATTATTTCACTATTAACAGAATATTCATGGTTTGAACAAATTATTAAGATCATCTAACTAGATATTATTTTTTTAATCATGGAAAATTCAAAAACCATTCACATAAAAGTATAAGAAAATAATGATTTATAAACATGTACTCATACTATATACTTGTAATCTGAACTTATAGTCTAAAGGTACAAACTAGCTGAAGTCTCTCTTTAAAACTTGCAGTAAAGATTTCTTCTGAAATCTATCTTGAAAAACAACATTACTAACAGTCAAAATTTTCTAACCAAACTAACACATATAGTAAGATTGTCTGAAATCTGCAAGAAGAAACAACTAGAACAACAACATTCATATACAAGAAAGAGGTCAGATTGCTTTGGGATGACACTCATGCTATCATGCATATAGTAACAGAACAATGGTGAACACATTCCTAACCAAACTTTGGGATAACACATTACTAACAGTCACAATTTTCAAACCAAAATAACACATTCTTAACCAAACTAACACATTCTAAATGTTCTAACTAACAGTCATATAATAAAAAAACGAAAAACAAAAACGTACCAGACGCGAGTGAGAACAGAGCAATGGCGGTCGGAGAACGATGGTCGTTGGAGAACACAACAATGGCGGTCGGAGAACAGAACAATGGCGGTCGGAGAACGATGGAGGTCGGAAACAGAACAGTTGCCAGAGAGAAATGAGGGATAAGTCGTGAAAATGATTAGAAAGAAATGATTAGGGCTCTTTTATTTTTAAATTAACAAATGACCTAAGGCAGCGCTTTTTGATAGCGCTTTCATAGTTTAGCCTATAGCAGCGTTTTTCCTTAGAAAGCGCTTTCTTTTCATTGGCCTACAGCAGCGCTTTCAGAAAGCGCTTTCATATGTGGGGCCAACTTAAGGCCTTTAGCAGCGCTTTTTGAAAGCGCTTTCTATGGTTACCCTTTAGCAGCGCTTTTTAAAAGCGCTTTCTAAGGTTATACCTTTAGCAACACTTTTATAAAAGCGCTTTCTAAGGTATTGTCTCTATACGACCTTTAGCAGCACTTTTAGAAAGCGCTTTCTAAAGGTAGCCTTTAGCAGCGCTTTTTTTTAACGAATTTTTTCAAAACTTATAGCAGCGCTTTCTGATAAAAGCGCTGTCTTTGTAGTGCTGCCAAACGCGAATTTTGGCGTAGTGTTCCAATCTATAAGAACAAGGGGGATATATAAATTTGTGAAAATTATAGGGGGATTAAGCTTATGAGTCATACCATAAAATTATGGGAAAAAGTGATTGAACGAAGACTAATAACAGAGACTCAAGTCTCCGATAATCAATTTGGTTCACCGGTGTTTTTGGTAAACAATCTCTTAATTTTAAATTTATTTCTTAAAGGACCAAACTAGTAAATCCTAGGGCAAGTTGTGTTAAATTTCTGTGAAAAGGGAGTGTGGATTAATGTTGTCAGAATACTTGCGTTGAATGCTGAATAATTTAGAAAAATAATTGAGTTTTGAAAGTAAATGTATCAAATATTTCAACTATGTCGAAATTAGTGACTTGAATAGAAAATGAAAACAAGTAAATGTAAATTAAATGAAACAGAACTTTATGTTAGACGAAGGTGACTTATCTAGAGGTGGGTAAATAGATCCCCAAATAAAATTTCTTTACAAAAAGTGTTTTAAAAAACCATGGCTAGCAGAAATAACTTGGATCAATTCGTATAAACTAAACCTTTATCGGAAAGCTTGGATATGCGTATGTGAAAACAAATCGGAGATAATAATAAGCTAACTAATCAATCAGTTTCAATCACTATCTCTTGAAAGCTACTCAACAAGCAATTCTAAATCCAATGATAAATCATACAAAAATCAATAGAGACAAACTATCGAACACCTTGGGTGCAATCGATTTTGTTTAGAAATTTGTATGGTTTTGTTGATCTTAAAATCCAATTACAATCAAAATTATTGTGATCAATTCAACAAAAGGTTTTTCAAACGATTTTCAAAAGAATTTACCAAACAAGTAAATTACACAAATAATGAACTCAACAATTTGCAAACTAAATGTAAAAGAGATAGATAGATAGAGAGAGTACACAAGGATTTGTGTAGGCAGTTTCCCAATCGGCCTCGCTATGGGTACTTATGCCCTTAATTCGAATTTGAATTGAGATCATGAAATTAACCTTACTTTGGAATAGTAGTTTACAAGAGAAATGTAGCAATGCAATCCTATAAACCTTAAGTTTGATGTTGATCCTAACAATTTCTCTTCCCTTGATTTGAGCTTGATCTAGTCACCCAACAATGCCAATTTGATTCACCGTTTCATACTAATCCTTTGCAAGAACCGCAAACCTTCAAAGCCTTCACTCGATCGAATTCAAATTACGAATTATCGTAACCCAAGATTTTCCAAGATGATCCACTGTCTCACGCTACTCCTTTGTAAGAACCGCAACCCTTCAAAGCTTTCACTCGATGAAATCCTAACTTGAGTAATCTTGTCCAAAACCTTCAATTCCACACTCTGATCTTGAAGGAAAAATCCAGATTGGTTTTCTTATTTGAAACCCCCCAAGATCTCAACCCAATATACAATACCACAAGGTAAATTGGACCTTATCAACTTGATTCTAGATGGTACTCAAATAATGAATGATTATGTGTACTTTTGTTTGTGTTTATGCATAAAACCAAGGTTGAAAATGATGACGACTCTTAGTATTTTCCAGGTTTCATTGATGATTTTACCAAAATCATTTGAAAAAGAAATGATGCATGTATTATATATATATATATATATGTGTGTGTGTGTGTGTGTGTGTGTGTGTGTGTGTGTGTGTGTGTGTGAGCAAGTATGAAGCAAAAGGAATGCAAAATAATGCATTTTTCAAGATTTTTGATTCATAGGTCGACCTATGCAAGTCATGTGCCGACCTATATCGGACATGTATCGACCTGTAGAGGTGGAACATCTAACAGAGCCTACAGGCTTCAATACTCTAGCACTTGTGCCCACCTGTAGAGCATATGTGTCGACTTAGTGAAGAAATTTTCTTCTATGTGCCAACCTATAATGCGTATGTGTTGACCTATAGACAAATTTTCACATGAAAATAGATATTTGATGCATATAAAGCCATTTCTTGATGCATGAATCTTTTTTAATCCTTTTTAACATATTTCCATGCTCTCTAATAATAGAATGCACAACTAGACTCAGATGATGCTGTCCAATGTACATTAACGTTAATAGTAGTTTTGACATCATTCAAAATACACCTAATTGAAAAGTTTCACTCACATACTCCCCCTTTTTGATGATGGAAAAACTTAATTTGATGCATTTCCATGTCCATGAAGGCTCCCCTTGAATGTATGTGTAGCGAGTGATTTTTGGATGTGGTTGCGAAGCATGATCGCTCTAGTACTATAGTTCGATTCATTTTTTATCCTATTAAAGCTGATGAAGGAAGGGAAATAGATGTCTCCAACTAACCCTGCTTGCATACTGAGATTAAACAGTCAAAACTGTTGGTTTACAGATGCTACAAAGATTTGGGGTTTCTCTTAGGTTTATTTTGTTGACGAGGGGTGCTTTAGGCTATCGGTTGAGATGTTAGGATGAATATATATATGAAAGTATGGGATTTTGGGTTTTTGTTTAGTGTGCTCGCTAAGATCTTTTCTTTCGATCTTATGCCTACGTATTCCCGTTTACCGAAACAGGGAAATCAGAGCGTTCGTAGTTCCTCCTATTCTATGGGAGGAAATGGTTGTTTTTGGTGTCTTGTTCAAAGCCCAAGACGTAAAGCGAAAGGTGGTTTGTATCTTGTTCAAAGCCCAAGATGTGAAGCTAAAGGGTCTATTTGTATCTTGTTCAAAGCCCAAAATGTGAAGCTGAAAGTAGTTTGTATCTTGTACAAAGCCCAAGATGTGAAGCTAAAAGGGTGTTGACTTTAGAGAGAATTTGTCATCTCTAAAGAGGTCTGTTTGTCACAACTGTTGGGTGACTGACTGTAAAGGAGGATTACTTTAACCGGGATTTGTGAATCCGACAATGCCATAATTTCCTTTATAGGGGATTTTAACCTGAAGGAGAAGACTTTAACTCAGTTTAGAGCAATGCCATCTTTCCTTAGGAATTTCTCATGCTAAAAGAGGGACAGTGGCATGGATGTAGATGATCCAGAGGCTTGCCGCTTACAGCGATTAGATGAAGGGGAAGGAGTTGTTGATGTTTGTGTACTGTGAACGAGGCATAACTTTGATGCTAAAAGGTTCATTGGATCAACCAGTGGTTTTCTTATATAAAGCCTAAGAGGAGGCTATTATGTGTCTCGTACAAAGCCCGAGAGAGAGGCTAAAAGATTTTGACTCAACGAGGGAATATTTTGGTATCTCGTATAAAGCCCGAGATGGAGGCTATTTGACTCAACAAGATAGTTTTTGTATCTCGTACAAAGCCCGAGATGGAGGCTGAAATTTGTTTGGCTCAATAAGAACCTTTTTGTATCTCGTATCAAGCCCGAGATGGAGGCGAAAGGGGTGATTGACTCAACGAGGGAGTCTTTTATGTGTCTCGTACAAAGCCCGAGAGAGAGGCTAAACGTTGTTTGACTCCACTGGGGAGAATCATTTGTACAAAGGCCAAGAGGAGGCTAACTTCACTGGAGAAGGATCATTATACAAAGCCTAGGAGGAGGCTAGGGTTACTGTCTCAGTTGAGTGACAGGTCCAGTATACTGATTTTAAAAGAGAAAATAAGTTCTTATATGAGCAACATTGTACTCAAGGATTTGATTCGAGGATCAGGGATATTTACTGTTCTTTAAGGAAGTGGGAAATCCGAAGGGTATTGAGACTGTCCGAGTCTACAGGTTTTCTTCCTATTTAACAAAGGGGTCACTTGAGAATGTCTTTGAGACTCAAGGAGATTAGACTGTCTAAGTCTAGAGTGTCATCTTTTGTACCATGCTTTGAGAAACAGTAGTAGACTCTATGAAAGGACGGTTCTATGCAGATGACTAATTTCTGTTCCTATACCTCTAGGAGGTCGTTGGGACAATTTATACGAAGCCCAAGAGGAGGCTGGAAACTTTTAAGAAGCCGAGAGGTCCTTGTACGAAGCCCAAGAGGAGGCTATCATTCCCAGAGGAAGAGATCATTATACGAAGCCTAAGAGGAGGATGTGAATAATTTTAAGAAGCCGTAGGGTCCTTGTACTAAGCCCAAGAGGAGGCGGGGTTGCTTTTAGGAAGCCTGTGGGTCCTTGTATGATGCCCAAGAGGAGGCCGATACTTTTAAGAAGCCGATGGGTCCCCAAACCCCGAGAAATTCAAGACAGGCTATTCACGAGGAATAGATCAAGCCAGGAAAGTTCGAGAATTTGGAAGAAACTCAAGAGATGCCATTCACGGAGAAAAGATCATCTCTGGGGAGTAGAGTTTCTTTGACAAGTGCTTTTAAGAAGCCTGTGGGTCCCCAAACCCCGAGAAATTCAAGACATGCCATTCACCGAGAATAGATCAAGCCAGGAAAGTTCGAGAATTTGGAAGAAACTCAAGAGATGCCATTCACGGAGAAAAGATCATCTCTGGGGAGTAGAGTTTCTTTGACAACTTCTACGAGTGACAGTCTATGAAAGGGTTCACCGAGAATGCTGCCTTCATGTCTCCATATTGTTTAACCCCAAGAGGAGGGAAGACTATGTCTGGTAATCCTATGGGGATATAGTTTAGACTATTTCTAAGAGTAAACGAAACGGCTTTACCTAGTTCTAGACGTAGTTGCCGGGGAAACTCTAAATATCTATACTATTATTACACAGTTGATATGAGTTTATGAAAGAAGACTTACAGTGAAACAGCCCCACAATACAGTTATATGTATATGAAAGCGGTAAATGAAAGTGATAACCACTTACTCGGTTGTAGAGCTTCCATGTTGTTTGGTTAGTTGTTCAACAAAGAAAGATTGAAAACAACAGTATATTCAAAATCAAAGGAGAAAGTGCTTTGAAAAAGAAAGATTTGGGGCTTACAGCTCAAGGAGAGGCCCAGGGTTTTATCAGTGATCGCACTGTTTAAATTTGTACAGAGGGACTTATACAAGTGACTGAGGCCCAAAAAGGTTTTCTGTACAAAGGGATGGGTCTTACACTCTCTCAAGAGGCCCAAAAGGTTTAAATAAAAAGAGTGGGGATTATGACTCAAGGGTGGGCCCAGTTGACTTTTCGTTTAAAAATGGCGATCACGCCGAGGTTTTCTTTTAACGCGAAGGGGCTTATACAATATCTGAGGCCCAAAATTGTTTTGGTTAAAAGGGGGTTGGGTCTTACACTCTATTAGAGGCCCAAAAAGTTTGAATGTGTCTTATAGCTCAAGGAGAGGCCCATGGTTATTTTTCAAAAGGCGACGATCGCGCCGTTTGTTTTCGACGGTATCGGGACTTATACAATGCACTGAGGCCCAAAATGATTTGGTCAAAAAAGGATTGGGTCTTACACTCTATTAGAGGCCCAAAAAGTTTGAATGGGTCTTATAGCTCAAGGAGAGGCCCAGAAGGTTTTGAATGGGTCTTATAGCTCAAGGAGAGACCCAAGGTTTGTTTTTCAACGGATGATGATCGCGTTGAACTTTTTGAAATACAACGGGACTTATACAATAAGTGAGGCCCAAAAATAGGTTGTATTTACAAAGGGCTGGGTCTTTCACTCTCTTAGAGGCCCAAAAAGTTTGAAAATGATTTATGAGGGTTGAATTAATCCAAAAACCCTAATTTGTTTTCAAAAATGTGTTTTAATTGAATAAAAATTCAATTAAAATGATCAAAATTGTTTAACATAGGAAAGACAAATTGTGATCTTGGATTAATGTTTCAAAAATTAAGTATTGGCCTACAAAATAATTAGAAAGCATTAAAAGCTGCAAAATCAAGGTGGAAAAAATATTTTAAATGTCAAAAACAATTAAAACATTAATTCTTTGCAAAAAAATAATTATATAAAATAAATAATATTTTTGGGATTTTTTGGGAAAATAAAATATTTTAACATTTTTGTGAATTATTAAAAAAAGAATCAACTCAAAATCATTAAAACTCAGAGAGAAATTAATTTTTGAATCAATTAAATAAAATCACAAAATTCAAATATTTGAATTTATGAAAATGGTGCCAAGAACACCCAAGAACACGCGCGTGTTCTGGGCTTGCCCAGATTTGCATTTTCTCTCCAATCTCACTGAATACTTGATTATATCATGCAATCCACATACCAATCAACTCGTTTCAACCTCAAGATCGTGTCTATGGTATTTAATTTCATTTAAATTAAACATATAACAATAAATCATGAAAAATCCTCAAGAACCCTAATTTCTGCATGAAGGCTAGGATTTTTGATACACGATTCAAACAATGCAATTAATTGAGGGGAAACATTCCATGCATGATTATGAACATTTGGCAAAAGTATTGTGCGAGGAAATATACATAGATTGAGAGATGACCAAGTTTAAGCTTACCTCTAGGTCGTGACAGCAAGAGCAAATTGATTTCTGAGTAGGAGGTGTTACAGATGAATTGTGATGATCTGAACAGCTTCCCTACACCCTATGGAGTGTGTTTGAATGCTTGGACTTGACTGAGAATGGCTGGATCACTTTATGGCATCTCAACTGTACTTTGGTTAAAACCTTGAGCAATTGACTAGTGATTCTGAGAAATCAGTGTTCCAGTTGTTGTTTAAGTGTTTGATCAGCTCACATGTGATGTATATGAGGTGTGTGTGTGATTGGTTTGAGTGGAATTGCTCTCTAATGAAAAACCCGATAGTGACTTGCTAAGAAAGGCATTTTTGAGAGTGAGAACTGGTTTTTGAGAAAGGCAAGTGTTGTAGGCCTTTGGTGTACTTAAACTGATCACAATTGAGCTCTATTTATAGTAGAGCAAGTTTGTTTTGGGATCCACAGTGAATGGCAACTGCAGCAGGTGTTTGTTCAATGTTGGCCAATGGAAATCCAAGTCTCCTCTAGCCATTGACTAGAGGTTAGGGCACAGGGATGTGGTTCCCTTGGTCTTGGATAAGTCTTGACTGAATTCAGTTGAGAATGGCTCAGTCCATGCCACCTTGATGCTTCCATTGAATGCTCCAATCCAAAATTGGAGTCTTGTCCATATTTTGGCCATTCTAGGTTCAACATGCTATTTCTTGTTCCAAAGACTTTGGAGGCTTGGCTCAGTGATTGTCCCCTTTAGATTTAATCCTCTGAGGTGTCCAAGTGGATAGGAGCATTTAGATTTGGCTGATTTTGGAAAATCGAGCAAAAATGCAAATTCTACCTTGCCTTGGCAGATTTCAGCAAGGCAACTTTCCAATGTCATATCTCATGACTCAAATGGAATTTGGTAATGTTCTTGGCCATTTTGGAAAGCCCTTACATGATACAACAATTGTTTGAACATGTTTAGTTTTGATCTCTTTTGAATCCAAGTGAAAAATCCCCATACATTTGGCAAAAAGTAAGGTAAAATCTGACTTAGTGAAATTTACACTAAGTGTTGGAACAAAGTGACTTTTCTTGATTTTGATCACTCCATAACTCAAAATCCACAATGAATTGGAATTAGGTATAGTTGAAGTTTTTGTAGAGGGCAATGAGATCTACAAATCAAGCATTGGATGGGAGAAAATGGCTTTATGGTTTAGGAGTTATGACCCTCCAAAGTTGGTATCCTAGCCACTTTATTTTTAACTTAGAAAATTTTCTAAGTTTTTTATGGTTACCCCTTTTACAAGTTATCCAACTTTTCTTGATTTTTCTTGATGAATGATGATTCAAATCATACATTAACATCATTTTAGGGTTAAAAATCCATTTTGGTGAAAAATCTCAAAAAGTCAAAGTTGACTTTTGTGCACAGTTGACTTTTTATCAGATGAATTCCAAACAGTGCAATTCTTCATGAAATCATGTCCTTGACCTAAATCAAACTTGATGGACATGTTCCATGGGTGTCATAGGGTATATTGATGCATGTCATAGGGCTTGGGAGCATGTCCTGGTCAAAAGTCAAAGTTACAGTTGACTTTTTCCTTAAAACCCTAACTGTGGTGCAGATGAAATTGAAACTTATTGCTCAAGCCTCTTGGATTAATCCATTATTGTAAATGGATCAATATAGTTCATTAGAGACCCTCAAACCCTCTCTTAAGGTCTTGGCTCATGATTTGCCCTAAAAGTCAACTTAGGGGTGAATTAGGTCAAGAAACCCTAATTCCTGATTTTTGATGAATGCATCCCCTGAGGCAAAATTGACTTGATGATTGGGTCCATGAGGTCCCATGAAGTATATTAGGTTATGTTTTGGATCATTGGCTTGTGCCCAGATGAAAAATTTCCATCTGGAGGCCCTGGTCGACCAAAACCCTAATTTGGTGACACTGTCGATCTTGAGACTTGATCCACCTAGAAGGGAGCAGCCTTGTGCTTGATCCTTGAAGTGGGAGCCCTTTTGATCCATTGTGGATGTTTGAGAGGTTAGACAAGTTGAAGATCATGTCATTCCTTGATTGATCCTTTGTCTAAGCACTCAGAGAGGGCTTGAAACCCTAATTTTGATTGTAGTGAATGCTCACCCATCTTTGGGGAGACTGATGAAGTATGATGGCCCATCCATATTGTGATGATGATTTTCACAATAATGGGAAATCTTAGTGGTCAAAATTTGGGGTATGACAGTATGCATCATTGCTTCATAGCTGCAAATACTTCTCCCCCTTTGACAACATCAAAAAGAGACAAAGCAAGCACAGTAGCAGTATCACATAGATACAACCAAGCACATATACAATATACCAAAATATAGGCGATTGCAAAGTAAAGATAATGCACTCACATATACGTAATATATATGAAAATGCACAATAGAAATCATCTCAACATAAATAACAACAACAAACAACATTACACAATATTAATCCAAGGAAATACATATAGTACAACCATTGTCTCATACGCAAACAAGTTAGTAACATTGTCAATACGTAACCGGCAGTAAAAAACAAATCAATAAATAAACAATGCATGAGGACTCATACAAGACTCAAAGAAATGCAAATCAAGACATAAGACACACATATGTAACAACACAACACTTCATCATCGTCCACGACCCCTAGGCATTGGTCTTTCTCCCCTATACCATCCTTTACCATCATTACAATAGTGAGAATCCAATAAATCACACATTTCTCGGTAAAATCAATCATAATGACCAGAATCCTCTTCTTGGTCCGAGATTATATGATTAATCCTAGAAAGAGCAGCTGCATGATTTGCATTCATATCATTGCGCATAGACACAAGAATTTTTGTCGCATAGGAAGCGAAGGCTTCAAAATTAGCATCTTGTGTAGCCATGTGTTCTTACATCAGACGAAATCTCTCCACTTGAGCGGCCTCAAAGACATCTCTTCTCCTACAATCTTCCGCATAACGCTCATCTTGCCTCTACTGCATGTTCTGAAACATAGTCATAATGGTAGACGAATCACTAAAACCAGCACCAGAAGTATTACCAGAAGCATCCACATGTGTGGCATCTTCTATAAAAGCATCACCATCAAGAACATTATGAGAAACACCAATTGGTTGATCATCAACCATATGTGTCTCGGCGGCATCATCCTCAAACTCTGCAGGATCATCAAAATTATAGGTCTTCCTACCCTTCTTACCTATATGGAAGTAGTACGCTCAAAGATTTGTATCCCAAAAATAGTCCATGTTGGTTAGCCTGCGTTGAGAGAACTCTTGAATTGGAGTTGGAGATTTGTAAATAAGATTCGACATACCTATATCAAATTAGTTGAGATTCTTGGTAATCATGGAGACATAGAAAAATGAGGTCTCTTTATTGCATTCCATTATGGAGAACATGCGAGATACAAAGTAATGTGCCCAATTAATTTTGTCTTTGTTCATTAGAATATAGGCCAGATGAAGTTCAACAAAGTCCATTATTGAGAACCTTCCATTCTTTGGGCGCAAGACATGATACACCAGCCATAGCACAACTCTAGGCACAATCTTCAGTTGACCAATAGTAATTGGGTCATAACAGTCATTAGGACGAGGATCTTTAAGTAGCTCATTCGCATGAACATTCCACCTGAAGTGCATATGAGTGTTGGTATCCATCACCAATGGGTCAGCTTCATCATCGTCATCAACATCAACAATAATAATACCAAACAAAGACTTCCAAAAATCATTAGTGAACTCATAAACGGTGTTACCTATGGTAAATTTGAAGCATGAACCTCGCCTATAATGTAACCCATAGTAGAATACACGAATTAGGTCTTTATTATAATCTTAAGCCAGCTGTAGAAAGTAATCAATTTATTGATGTGTAACCAGACTAGTAATTTCTGGAATATCCAAACAACCAACCACATTAGGCTTTCAAATGAATTGTTTCACAACAAGTTGGTGTTGATGTTTTTCCTCAAATTCCTTAATACACTTTCTTGAAACCAATGAGAATGGAGATTCTGCAACTCTAGAAGATGTAGTTGCCTTACCCTTTATTTTAGCATCACCCTTAGACTTAGAAAGCTTAGGTACCATGTAGAATTGAGCTAATAAAGTTTGCACACCAACTGTTTGATGAAATGTGTGAATGAGAAGTGAATGAGTTTGAGAGATAATTGATTTCCCTCAAACTCAACTCAGACCAACTACCACAAACACATACAAAAAAGTGAAGAACAACCAAAAATAGGAGGCAATTTGGAGTTTTTGGATAATTTGAGTGAATGAGGGATTTTGAAAATGAAATGAGGATAATTGATGAGAATATTAATGATTTGATGAAAAGATGAATGTGGACAATATATGAAGAAAGAATATAACAAAGGTTAATGCTAATTTTGAATGTTTTCAAGAATTAATAGGAGATGAGTGAAGTTTGAACTTTGGTACATGTATGAGAGAAGGAGAGAAATGAAGTGAATTTAACTCAATTTAAACTTTTGAGCCGAACTCTGAACGCATGTGCCGACCTAAAGAGGTTCCAAGTCGACACATAATGAAGCGAATTTAAAATATTTCAAAAATTAAACCTATGTGCCAACCTGCACACGCATGAGTCGACACATACTGAATCAAATCTGAAAAATTCAAACATTTATTTTCATGTGTCGAGCTATACGACATATGAGTCGACCTATGAAGCCCAAAACTTGAAAAATTTGACTCATATAAGTTTGTAGTGACCTTGGAGGAATCAAATTGACTTATTTATAACTAATTGATGAGAGACACATGCATATGATAGTTTTTCATGATTTGTTAGCCAATAACATGCAAACACACAAATGTAAGCATGATATAATAAAAGATGTAGATCAACTATGAAGACATTATGAATGTGATTACTATAAGCATATTAAATGAAAAATATAATGGTTACACTTGAAATTTTTGGAATTGAACACTCATAACATGTATTATACACACAATATATCACATACATTTAAAACAAAAACAAGTAAAAGAGGAAACTTACAAAGCGAAAATTAAAACGATATTACCTCACCGTACGAAGGACAGAGGATGCATATGCATTCAACAAGGAACTCTCAAACGAAAGTTGGACTAAATGCAAAAGGTGCCACAAACCAATAACAACAACTATCTTACCGCCTTTCACTTTGACAAAGTATCCAATAGTGTAATTTGCAATTACTCCACAAAAGAAAAATTGTTGATTTGATGATCATCCTTTTTTATTGGATTTTCAATCTTGTCTCTTTCATGATAGCTATCTTACTCCTCCTCAAGTTTCATTGTTGTAGGTTGATTGATTCCTTATTCAAAGTTGGTGAGTATGTCTCTTGAAGATATGCCTTTTGCATGAAATGAAATATCTTTTCTACATTTCTTGGGATGGAATCAATACAAGTAGTATACACACTTTTACCAATTAACGAACACTAGTTGTTGACACCTCTAGTAATACAACCCTTCGTTCTTGCCACAAAGTCAAAGAACCAAGGAGATGTCACCCGTATCGTGTCTTGAACATCCACAAACGAGATCTTGTACTCTCTTTATAGAGCCAAGACATTTATTCTGCAAATCAACAAGAAGTGCTAGGTGTCCAATCTTCATTGGGTCCTTGAGGGTGAGTGAAACCTTGGTTGCATTTAGGAAACCATTGAAAAACTCCTTTAGGCACAAGAAACTTCCTAAACTTGCATTTTGCAATGATATGACCCTTCTTGCAACAAGAGTGACAAGTTAAATGATGAGAAGAGTCACCTTTGCTAATTTGATCCTTTTCAACAAAACTATACCTTCTATAAGGATTATGAGAAGGAATCTTATACTTGGTAGTATCAATAGCAAAAGTGACATTTGGTTGCAATGCCTTGTCCAACTTAGATTTAAGAGTATTTACGTCCTTTTTCCAAATGTCACAAGTTTCACAACCGAATCATGAAGGTTCTTCATCCTCATTTTTTACTTTTTGAATATCTACCATAGATTGCTTAAGACCTTCCATATTCTTTTCAGTTTGCAAAACTTTAGCTTCTAAGTGAGAAAAATTATTTTGTTTGAAACTAACTTTTTGAAAGTGTTTACTGCCTCTCTATGAAGATTTTCAAAAGTTTTTTGCAAATCAAAATAAGACAATTCATCAACATGTTCATATTTAGAGTGACTTACGTACTTTTTCTTCTTGTCGTGATAATAAGCGGAGGGACAAACATTTCCTAATTCTTCCTCACCACTTGTGCTTTCATCACTTGAGGAATCATTATCGCTTTCCCACACAATATAATCCCTTTTAGACTTCCTAGATTTCTTGTGATGGCCTTTATTTTTGTCTTTCTCTATCAAGGGATACTCCGACTTATAATGGTCGGCTTTGCCACAATTGTAACATGAACACCTTAATATTCCTTTCTTGTTATCATCATCCTTTGATGAGTTTGATTGTCTTCTGAATTTGATGAAGTTTTTGTCGGAGAACTTTACACCATTTATTTTGATGTACTTGTTGAATCTTTTCACAAGAAGTCCCATATCTTTTTCATCTGAATTCTCGTCATCTCTTGTTTCACAATCACCTTGCTCATTAGTTGAGGACTTTGAACTTAAAGCCTTTAAAGCAATAGACTTCTTTTCTTCCTCCTTGTCTTTACCTTTCTCCTTCTTCATCTTCTTCTCATGCTTTTGTCATGTTTTCCCAAGAATGTGAGTTCTTGCTCATGTTATTCTAGCTTGCTAAATAATGTTGTGAGATCAAGTGTTTTAAGATAATTATCTTCTTTGATCGCAATGACCTTACGTTTCTATTCCCTATTAAGACACCTCAAAACTTTATTTGTGACTATATCATTGGAGATAGGATTACCTAGAGCTTTAAGGTGATTTATAAGATGCATGAACCTCTTTTGAATTTCGGTAATGGTTTCACCATGCTTCTGCAAAATAGTTCAAACTCTTGATTTAATGTATTGATCCTAGCTTATTTGACCTAATTAGTTACCTCATGTGCAACTTCTAATATCTCCTACATATATTTGGTGGTCTCATAATGAGAGACACGATAATACTCTTCAACACTGAGTGCAGATACGAGAATATTTTGTGCCTTCTAATAATGTGACCATAATTTCTTATCATTATCATCCCATTGTGCTTCCGGTTTGGGTGCAACTACACCTTGAGCATTGGTCACTGTAATTTCATTAAGACCATCGATGATGGCGTCCCATACACCCTTATCAACCGAGTTGACATGGATACGTATACAAGCTTTCCAATAGCCATAATTTTCACCGATGGAATTGGCGCTCGATTTTACGTCCCTTTAGGTTCGGTAGCCATTTTATAATAAGCAAGAACTGAAGCGTGGAATTAATCGGAGCTCGTGATACCACTTGTTAGATGAAGACGAGTTATCTAGAGAAGGGGGAGGGGTGAATAAATCCCCAAATAAAATTTCTTTACAAAAAGTGTTTTAAAAAATGATGACTTATGGAAGTAACTTGGTTCGATTCATCTAAAACAAATCACTATAGAAAAGCTCAGATATGCGTACCTGAAAACAAATTGGAGATAATGACAAGCTAATTAATCAATCGGTTTCAATCACAATCTCTTGAAAGCTACTCAACAAGAAATTCTAAATCCAATGATAAATCACACAAAAAATCAATAGAGACAAATTATTGAACACCTTGTGTGCAATCAATTTTGGTTGGAAATTTGTATTTTTTTTTTTATCTTAAAATCCAATCACAATCAAAATGATTATGATCAATTCAACAAAACATTTTTCAAACGAATTTACCAAACGAATAAATTGAACAAATGATGAACCCAATAATTTTCAAACTAAATGTAAAAGAGAGAGAGAGAGAGAGAGAGAGAGAGAGAGAGAGAGAGAGAGAGAGATAGATAGATAGATAGAGAGAGAGAGTACACAAGGATTTTTTTAGGCAGTTCCCCAATCAGCCTTGCTATGGGTATGTCTGCCCTTAATTCGAATTTGAATTGAGATCACAAAATTAACCTTACTTTACAATAGTAGTTTACTAGAGAAATGTAGCAATGCAATCCTACAAACCCTAAGTTTGATGTTGATCATATCAATTTCTTTATCTGTGATCTGTGCTTGAACAAGTCACCCAACAATGCCAATTTGATTCACCATCTCACGCTACTCCTTTGCAAGAACCGTAGCCATTCAAAGCCTTCACTCGATTGAATCTAAATTGAAAATTATAGTAACCTAAGATTTACTAAGATGATCCACCGTCTCACGTTACTCCTTTGCAAGAACCGCACCCTTTCAAAGCCTTCACTCGATCGAATACAAACTTGACTAATCTTGTCCAAAACCTTCAAATCCCCAATTTGATCTTGAAGGAAAACCCCGCCTTGGTTTTCTTATTTGAAACCCCCCTAAGGTCTCAACCCAATTTACAATACCACAAGCTAAATTAGACCTTATCAACTTGATTCTAGATGGCACCCAAACAATGAATGATTTTGTGTACATTGTTTGTGTGTATGCATAAAACCAAGGTTGAATATGATGATGACTCTTAGTATGTTCTAGATTTCGTTTATGATTTTATCAAAATCATTAGAAAAAGAAGTGATGCATGTAGTAGGTATATATATGAGCAAGTATGAAGCAAAAGGAATGGAAAACAATGTAATGTTTCAAGATTTTTGATGCATAGGTTGACCTTTGCAAGTCATGTGCCGACCTATACAAGTTATGTGTCGACTTGTAGAGGTGACACATCTAACAGAGCCTACAGGCTTCAGTACTGCAGCACATGTGCAAACCTGTAGAGTGTACGTGTCGACCTAGAGAAGAAATTTTCTTTTATACGTTGACCTATAACGTGTATGTGTCGACCTATAGATAGTTTTTCACATAAAAATAGATTTTTGATGCATATAAAGCCATTTCTTGATGCATAAATCTTTTCTAATCATTTTAAACATATTTTCACGCTCCCTAATACTAGAATGCACAACTAGACTCAGATGATGCGGTCCATTGTACATGAACGCTAACAGTAGTTTTGACATCATTCAAAATACACCTAATTGGAAAGTTGCACTCACACGTTATTTGCATAAGTAAGAAAATGGTAGGAAAGTAATTTTTCTTCATAGACTCGTTTCTTGCTTGCGTATGGGTACTTTGAGTTTGTATTGCAGTTTTACAATGATTTTTACACCCCTGAATCCTAACACTAGAATCCCTATTTATAATACTACGAAACTAACAGTCTCCAAAGTTTAACTGTCTTCCGTCTGACACGTCACCTTTGCATGCTCTGCATGTCTTCGATTGATCTCCACATGTCTTTGGTGTTTCGGATAAGACTAAAAGACAATTATCTAATTTGAATTTGAATGTGATTTTGTTGAACCTCATGCGATCTGTCGAATTGGTGAATAATCAAATTCTTGGAAATTTCCCTAAGTACCAGACCAAATCCTTCAATGTTGAACACTGTTGTTTTCCTCCAAGGTCTCTGGTTGAAAGGCATGTAACCTTGCCTTATGTTTGTACAGAAATTATAGTTGATTCCCTTGTCGAATTTACACATTAGAATTTCTTGGCTAACAGGCGCGCGATGAAGCAGTATCAGATGAACCAATAAGACATACACTTAGTTTTTATTGACATGGAGAAGGAATATGATAGAGTTCCTAGAGAGATTTTGTGGAAATCCCCAGAGAAGAAAGAGACCAAGATTGCATATTTTCGAGCTATCCAAGATATGTATGAAGGGGTGTCAACTAGTGTGCAGGCACAAGGTGGAGAAACATGATTTTCCCATTACAATTGGTTTGCATCAAGGTGCAACCCTAAACCCCTACCATTTTAACCTTAATTTTGGGTGTACTCACAAAACACATCCAAGAGCTAGCACCGAGATGCATGTTTTTTGTAGATGATATAGTTCTTCTTGGAGAGTCGAAGGAGGATTTAAATGAGAGGTTGGAAACTTGGAGATGAGCTTTAGAAATGCACGGTTTTCACCTAAGTAGAAGTAACATAGAGTATATGGAACGTATGTTAAACAAAAGAAGAAGCGTTTCTAACCCAGAGGGGAAAATTGGAGATCATATTACTAAATGATGGAAAAATAGAAGAAGATGTAAACCATCGAATTCAAGCTGGGCGGTTGAAATGGAGAAGGGTATCATGTATTTTATGTGATGCAAAGGTACTACTCAAGTTGAAAGGAATGTTTTATTGGACTGCGGTAAGACCTACGATTTTGTACAGGACATAATGTTGGGTAATTAAAAATCAACACGAGAATAAAGTAAGTGTAACATATATGAGGATGTTGTTGTGGATGTGTGGCACGACTCAACTAGATAGAATTAGAAATGAAAATATTAGAGAGAATACCGGGGTAGTGCCTATAATGGAGAAGATGGTGGAAAATAAACTTAGGTGGTTTGGGCATGTAGAGAGAAGACCGATAGATTCTGTAATAAGGAGGGTAGACCAGATGGAGAGAAGGAAAATAATTAGAGGAAAGGGAAGAGCAAGATAGACTATTAGAGAAGTTATTAAGAAAGATCTTAAGATTAATGATTTGGATAGAAACATGGTCCTTGATTAAACATTATGGCGAAAGTTGATCCATGTGGCCGACCCACTTAGTGGGATAAGGCTTAGTTGTTGTTTATATTTTGGTTTGTGGTTTAAATTATCTTATGATCAAATTAATGTCAAATGATATAATAAATGTTATTACGTAATAATAAAAAAAATTTTAATTATGAAAAATGTTTTTTCTTTGGATGCATTTTAAAAATTTTGATAGTTTTTTTTTAAATTAAAAAATTAATGTTTGTGAATTTTATTAAAAAAAAGGATAATTTTTATTGGTTTGACCCAATAAATATTAAATCGACCAAATTCACCCGATTTACACGCTAAGCGATTCAATCAAATCTGTTAAAAAACAAAATTTCAACAGTCAAAATTGAGCCTTTAGAATGGAACTGTGGTTTGGGTTGAATCTAAATTTTGAGCATGATATCAACGCAAACCGACTGATTGTTCAGCCATATTAGAGATCAATTAAGTTGCTAATGAGTTTATTTAAGTGTGACATTTTAAGTTTCTTTGTCGATGTGACTTAAAATTTTTTTTCAAAGATAAATGTAATAAGATATTAATTGCTATGCACTATCAGTGTAAATTTTTTTATATGGTCAGTACATCACAATCATTCATAGATGTTACTTTATAGATGATTAAAATAAAAGTCAAATAGTAGTAAAAATTTAATGGCCACGATTAATTAACAGTGTAAAATATCTTTACACCGTCAGTGCATAGGAATTAAGTTAATTCAATAATATATAAATATAAATATAGGCAATATATGAAAAAAAAACATCTTTATGAGATTTCTAAATAGACCACACAAATGAATGTCAAATAATAGAGAGACCACCTTTAATCCTTGACAACCCACCCAATAATATAAAGACTTTATAAAACAACGAAAGATCCTTAGGAAGAACAAAAAAACAACCTTAGCCAAGGGATATAGTTAAGGACCAAATTGAGGAAGACCACCGTCCTCCGATGCTAACATATCTATGACTCTACAAAAGAAACCTCATAGAAATTAGACTAAATAAAGGTTCTCAAGTATTTTCAAGATGATGATTATCCCCACCGGAAGAACATGATGTTTAAAATGGAGGGTTTCTTGATTACAATGAATAAAATCTCCAGTTAAATCTATAAAAGTTGGCTTCACATTATCACCAATAAGGCTACTCTTAACAAAATTGACATAGATCCTAAAGGAAAGTTTAAACCCCTGAAGGACCGCTTTAATTATCCAAAGATTATCCACTGAAGCTTTTTTTAAGATGAGAGTGTCATTTGTATACGAAAGATGAAACATCACCAAGTCAAAGGATCCCACCCTAAAACTCAAAAAATATCACAATCTACAACCATACTAAACAAACCACTAAGTCTTTCCACCACAAGAAAAAAAGGAACACGGCGAAAAGATTACCTTGCTTCAACCACCTCTAAATTCTAATCCCTTGAGTCAGATAACCATTCACTAATCACAAGCACACATCCAAGTATGCCACTTACTATTAAACCCAAACCCAACAAGCATATAATCTAGAAAACTCTAACTAAGAGAATCATCAGCCTTTTCAAAATTAAACTTGAAAATAAGACAATCTTTCTTGGTTTCCTTGCCCAAATCCACCATCCCATTCACTGCAACCACCCTTGCCAACCAACTACAATTTGGGAGAAATGTTTGCTTAAGCTAATGATTTTTCGCATCACTTTATGAAGTTTCCAACCTGGCATCTAATTCCATGAAGATATTTAGCCTCACCAACAATACCAAAGGCACACTTCTATTTTCTAGCCCCTTCTGGCTCTTCCAACTCTGGCTAACAAACCCAAGGGTACTGGCCCATTGAAGGAAGTAGACTGACCTTGCTTACTCCTACTGACAAATGGCTTTCGACATAAGAGAGATTCACAGAATACTACATGATGTTTGCAAAGTGTTACATGTTTACTTTCCACATGGCTCCCTACGCGGATACACATTTTGGTCCTACATAATTCAGAAGAGAATTCCCTACGCCCGATGCTGCAGACCAGGCTGAATCCAATGAAATCTAGAAAGAATTATTGACACCAAAGCTATTGTCGACAAGGATTTCACCAAAAAAAAGTCAAGTGAGTTTTTTTGTGTATCAACCTAACCTTATGGCTTGACAATTTGGTTTTTTCAGTTTAAACCCAACTCCTACTTCCAGCGTAAAAAAGACCTATGCCAGAGCACTGCCGGAATGTCCGAGGACACATAGTTTGAACTCCTTTCCAAACAAACTAAAAATAATTTTGAGCTTACCCCTTTCAAGTTCTGAAATTCCTTCTACTGTACCCGAGAGTTCGATACTTGGTGGAGGGACTATCAAACTGCATAATTTGTCGATGTGATGACCAAGGCGCACAATCTAACTGAAGCTTTTGTTTCTTTGCACACCAAGTTTAAGAAAGGTATGATTACACACATTAAAGAAATTCACGCTTTCCAACGCTACTTCAAAATCGTGTACAACCCTCGCAACCTTCATCGTACAATCTTTGAGGCAACTGCTACTTTAAAATAAAAACTTATTAAGAAAATACCAAAGCTAAAATTTCCTCCTTATGTGAAGGATAAACATCTTTTTGCTTTGTTTTTCTAGAAGGAAAAGTTTCCACCCTTGCCTTCATGTGAAATGTCCTTGACATTTTTTCCTCCATTCCGAAGATGGTTTGTTTGTGGAAGTGTTTTAAATGACATAGAAAATGCTTACAAAAAACCTGCCCAATGAGTGGTTCCGACCAAGCACGATATACACAGCTACTAGGGTCACATTCATGTCGACATCAATCACGTTGAAGTCTTATCCGACATTGCTGATGGTGAGGAATCAAGGCTCATTGAATTAAAATTCCCTTCCTTTTATGTCTCTCGACCTAACTATGTCACATTTCTTCACAACTGTCTCTTTTAAGCAAAACATGAGGGATGTTTCCGTCGTAGGTGACCAGTATGGCCTAGTTCCACAAGTAATACTAGCATTTCTTCTAACCTTCAATTCTTGATAGTAATAATCTAATAATATTTCAATTTATAGAGTTAGAATAAAGAAAGTGATTCAACTGCTGCTGCCCCCAAAGGGACGGCGAAGCTAAAGGAAGAAGCCCCTGTCGAAGAAGAAGTGGCAAAGCAAGTTTGTATATCACCTCTTTTTATTTTCAATTGTAAAATCTCACACTTTTTACATGAATAATAATTCTCTTTTGTAGGGTCGAAAGCGTTCAAATACTGCAACCACTCCTCTTTCTTCGTCAAAGAAAAGTAAGAAGGACGCTTCTGCTGAAGCGTCAAAGAAACCTTAGGTTTGAACCTTCGAATCTCTATTTCTCCTTTAGTTTTCCTTCTTTATTTATTTTAATCAAGGGATGGAAGAAGATGGTGACCCTAAGTCATCACTGCATCCTACCCGACTGGAAGTCCCTAAGCCTAAACCAACTCTTGCTACCGTCTTTGAGCCTCGGCCGTCTGAGAAGAAGAAAAAGAAGAAGATCAAGAAAGCTTACCTCTCCGGTTCTGGAAACACCTCTCAACTAAAGACTCAAGATGAGGCTACCTTAAACATTGAAGGAATTAGCGTTGAAGTGCGACCCAGTGTCTTTCCCATGCCAATGGGAAACGCTGCATCAGAGAAGAAATCTTTCGATGACACCTTCACTAGAGCCATGGTATATCATCCTTCTTTCTCAATATTTTTACGACAATTCTATGTGTGTCAACTAACTATTTTATTCATTCATTTTGTAGGGAGGTCCACTCCTCGACAAAAATCCTAAAGCACCCACTTTTTCTAGCACTGATGGTCGACACCTCCCAACACTAGGTCTCACTCTGTACATCTATCTATCACCGAGGACCACGACAATGAGGTTAATATGAACAATAAACGTGATAATATGAGCAAAGATGAAGACCACCCTCCTCCGATGTTAACATACCTATGACTCTACGAAAGCAACCTCAGAGAAATTAGACTAAATAAGTGTTCTCAAGTAGTCTCAAGATGATGATTATCCCCACCGAAAGAACATGATATTTAAAATGGAGGGTTTCTTGATTACAATGAAGAAAAGCACCAGTTAAATCTATAAAGTTGGTTCCACATTATCACCAATAATGTCACTCTTAACAAATTTGACATAGATCCTAAAGGAAAGTTTAAACCCCCGACCACTTTAATTAGCCAAAGATTTTCCACTGAAGCTTTTTCTAAGATGAGAGTGTCATTTGTATACTGAAGATGAAACATCACCAAGTCAGAGGATCCCACCCTAAAACCAGAAAAAGATCAAACTCCACGACCATACTAAACAAACCATTAAGTCATTCCACTACAAGAAAAAAAAGGAACACGACTAAAAGACCACCTTGCTTCAAACATGCCACTTATCATTAAACCCAAATCCAACAAGCATATAATCTAGAAAACTATAACTAAGAGAATCATAAGCCTTTTCAAAATTAAACTTGAAAATAAGACAATCTTTCTTGGTTATCTTGACCAAATCCACCAACTCATTCATTGCAACCACCCTCATCGACCAAAATTCTCCTTTAAGAAATGATAATTGATTAGAAGAAATAAGATTATCCATAACCTTAACAAACTTGGTTGCCAAAACTTTTATGACAAGCATATAAAGAGACCCCAACAAAGAGATTAGGAAGAAAACCCCCAATAGGGAAATGGACTCAACATTAGGAATCAACATACCAAAGTAGGAGAAGTTACGAAGAAGAGATGTTTGACTACAGAATTGCTCATAGATGATCCCTAGATCCTCCTTATGAAGATGCCATAACCTCATCAAAAAGAGAAATTAAAACCATAATGACCAATACTCTTATTAGAATCACATTGAGAGACATCTAAATTAATCTCAGTGAGAAGAAACAAGAAGGAAAGAGACACATTATCATCAATAAAAAGCAACCAGAATCTCATACCATCTAACTTGGGGAGATCCACACGAGGTTCCAAAAAATGTTGAGAAAAATAACTTAACACCTATTTCCAAATGTCTTGCTAAGGCCTAGTGAGACATCTACCCTTGCTATTCCCACAAGCCATTTAACACAAGAATCCTATTTAGCTTACTCCATATCCCCAAATGGGATGAAACCAACCTAAGTCAAAAAGATCCAAAATCTTAATTTATCTGTGAGATTAAGTTGCTAAAGACAAAGCATATGCAATCCCACCCAGGAAAAGAGAACCACCATCTCCAATCCTCAAACCACTAAAACAAATTGGTTGAATGTCTAGAAACACACCACACCTCACCCTAAGGCTAATTTTACGTTGCAGAAGATCATCCCACAAAACTTTCTTGTCAAGAAAAGCACACTTAGAGCAAACCTTAATTATAAAACAAAGGGATTTCAAAGTCACCACTCAACACACACATACACACACACACACGAGCGCGCGCGCACACACACACACACACACAATTTAAGCGAACAAATGAAAACACAGAGGTTCCCTTAGAACTACTCTAGACTGAGAGGTAACCACCAATATTACCGACCGTTGGGATAAAACTACACTCACAAAAAGAACTTCCCCAAAGATAATATACCAGAGAGGCATTCACCTCGCCAAGTTTAAATTCTTAGATCTCCATAAACTCTAGGGAATTGGAAGAAATAAAATCCTTAAACTTAGCATTGTTAACTCTACTCCCTTAGTGTAGGATATGTTTTGGCAGAATCAAGATGTATTATTTGGTACTATCATAACTCAGCTTATGTGGCCTACCATAATGGAGAACGAACAACTACATAAATTCTACAAGTGGGATTTAATGGCTAACCTTATTAATGATAGTGTAGAATTTATGAAGAACTACGATGACCTTCAACAAACATTTAGTATCACAAAGAAGAATGAGATGCCCCTCAATGGAATATTAGAGGTTGAAACATTAAATTATTGGAGCACCAAATTCGTGGGTCCATTTCTTACTTCCTATTCTAATATGTGTATTTTAGTTTGTGTTAATTATGAGACTAAGTGGATTAAGGTAGGGGTGAGCAAGGGACGAGTCGGGAAGGGTTATGACTAACTCTAACCCTGTCCTAAATTTTGATCGGGCTATTTTAATGACCCTAACCCGTATCTAAACCCGAAAAAAATCCGATATTATATAAGTTAGTTTAGACCGGGTTAATGTAAGACGATATCAGGTTGACCCGAAATATATGGAAAACAAATTTAGAAACTTAAGAAATTTATTATAGTATTTTAAAAATTTCATTTAAATAAGAAATATGAATAAAATCATTAGCATGAATGAAAAATAATAAAGACATCTAAAGTCAATTTTTTAAAATAAAAAACATGATGTAATTCGATATATGTCATTACCCTTTTATTTTCACTAAAACATAGTAAAAAGATGTAAAATAAAAAACATGATGTAAGAGAATTAGAGAAGTGTGAAAGTTAGTAAGTGGAAAGATGTGTGCTTAGTACTTAGTGAGTGCATATATTAAATTATGAGGTGTGAAGTGGAAAAATATATTGAAAAATTAGAATAATCTAAATATATCAATAAATTAAATAAATAAATATTACTACATGTGCATTCATAATAGTAGGACGGATTGGATAACCCGAGGGTCAACCCAAACCCATCCCAAGTCAAACCCGATATTGGATTCATTTTTTAACAGTCTTTTTTTTCTTCCATTTTTTACGTGAGACAGAAAAAAGATTAACCCGAAATTATTCGGTTGGGACCGGTTTTCGGTCTGGGTTGACTTCTGCCCACGACAGCCGCTTGTGTTGCTAACGATTCTAAAATTGCTATTAATTTCGGTAAAAATTTTTTTTTCTATGTTCAAGACATGCTTTCTAAATAAAATGTGAAGCACAAAGTATCTATCTCACGTCAACCACAAACTAAGGGACAAATTGAATTATCCAAATCGAAGTATCCAAAATACTATTGAAGTATATCCTGGAAAAGACAATTAAGACATCTATGAAAAATTTGTCTAAGCTAGAAGATGCATTATTGGTCTTAATTTTGATCTGACACTTTTTCGTTTTATGAGTTTCTATAATTGCATAACACTTTTCCTTAAACGAGGCTAACCAAGAGTTTATTTTATTTTATTTTATTTTAATATATGTGGTATCCGACCAGTCAGACCGACTAATCCACATAGAGAAAGCTTTCGCCCCCCGCGTAGCATGTATTCGGAAGATCAAAACGTATGATTGAATGATAATAATAGAGAATGAAGTCCATCTCAAGATTTTCTCAACTTCTAGATATCTAAGTTGGTGAAATTTGAGCCATACATTTAACTTTTTTTACTCATTCCTTGTATATGAGTTTATCTATGTATAAGTTAATTTTATAAAAAAAAATATTTTTTTCAATGGTTAATCGTCATAAGACATAATATTTTGGGTGTCTATGACCTTTTCAGACTACCTTCTTATTATGATTATTTTTATGTTATCCTATTTGTGTCTAATCCCTTTTCCTTGTGGTATATAAGTCATATTATATGCCCATAACCTAAATACTTTTTACTACCCACGTCTCTTTTTGGAGTTAAGTATTGATAAGAAAAATCTAATTCAACACACATTCTAATTTTAATTTTGAAGTTTCTCACAGAATAACAATTTTGGAAAAGATCAGTGGTGAATTATGATTTGTGATTCAAGTTAATTAATAACTTGATATCCGATTCTCACCGCGACACCTACACCTTCTGATCAGAACAACAAGCGTGGATCCCATCGAGTACAATGAACGCGAGGGGGTGCTAATACTTTCCTCTCGCGTAACCGACTCCCGAACCCAGACTATGGTTGCGATGACCATGTCTTTCCCTTCTTCTAGGTTTTCTTCAATCGTTTCCTTTCCCTGCGTCGGGATAAATAACGTTCGGTGGCGATTCTTCTGTCTTTCTCGCCGGTTGATTTTCGCGTTGCGACGCCATACATGCCAAACTTTTTCAAAATATTTCAGCATATCTCTTTTGACAAATAAAAACTCCATATTCATCTTTGTAAACCTTAATACCAAGAAAATGATGCAGCAAGCCAAGATCACTCATCTCATATTTTTTCATCATTTCTATTTTAAAATTTTCAACCATTTTCTTGTTGTTACCTCTATACACAAAATCATCAACATAAAGTGCAACAAGAAGGATATCATCTTTACCTTGATGTTTCACATACAAGGTAGGCTCACTTTGACTTCTTTGAAATCCTTGTTGAATGAAGTAGCTGCCAATTTCACTATACCATACTCTAGGGGCTTGCTTCAACCCACAGAGAGCTTTCTTCAACTTGTAAAATTTTTCCTCTTGGCCTTTAGTCACAAAGCCTTGAGGTTGCTACACATACACCTCTTCTTTTAATTCTCCATTCAAGAAAGCTGACTTCACATCAAGTTGGTACAAATTCCAACCTTTTTGAGCTGCTAACGTAATGATTGTTCTCACGGTGTCCAAACGTGCAACCGGAGCAAAAATCTCACTATAGTCAATTCCAGGCTGTTGTGCATAGCCTTTGGCTACTAATCTAGCCTTGGCTCTTTGTATTGAACCATCTATATTATGTTTCAATTTGTACACCCACTTTACTCCAATAACTTCTTTATTATTTGGCTTTTCAACTAGTTGCCATGTGTTGTTCTTCTCAATTGCATTTATTTCTTCTTGCATCGCATTTCTCCAAACATCTTCTTTGATTGCTTCATCAAAATTTTCTGGTCCCACAACACAATAGTTGCACCTTGCATAAATATCACTAAAATCCTTCAATTTTATTGGAGTTGAGCTGGGAGATGATGAACTTGAAATTGGTGAACTTGGATAGGATGAAGAACTTGGTGTACATGGGGCTGGTTAATCATTTTCAGCTGCTGAATTTTGTTGTAATAAAATTGTATGGACTGTTTTCTCCTTCATTTTGTCTTCTTCCTAATTCAAAGAAGCCTTATCATCAAATGCAACATCTCGGCTACTGATCACCTTGTTTGTCTTCAAGTTGTAAAGTCTATAGCCCTTTGACATGGAACTATAGCCAATAAAGACACATCTTTCACTTGTTTCTTCCAGCTTTGTCCTCTTTTGTTTAGGAATTTGAGCATAGCAAACACTCCCAAAAACTTTAAGGTGGTTAACTGAAGGTGTTCTTCCACTCTAAGCTTCAAATGAAGTCTTATTGCACACAACCTTTGTTGGACATTTATTCAGCAAATACACAGCAGTATTAACAGCCTCGGACCAAAAGGTTTTAGGCAAACCTTTCTCAAGTAGCATAGACTTCGCCATCTCCATCACGTTTTGGTTCGTTCTTTCAAATACACCATTTTGCTGAGGTGTATAGCTAACATTGAGCTGCCTTTCAACACCTTCATCTTCACAAAATTTGTGAAATTCATTTGAGGTGTACTCCATCCCCCTGTCAATTCTCAACATTATTATAAACCTACCACTTTGTTTCTTAATAAAAACTTTAAACTTCTTAAAAATTACAAAAAATTCAGATTTTTGTCTCATAAACTATACCCATGTCATGCGGGTAAAATCACCAATAAACAAGATAAAGTATCTATTTTGCCATGAGATAAAGTATTCATAGGGCCACACACATCTATGGGTACAAGTTCCAACACTTGTTTGTCTCTCCATTCTCCTTCCTTTGGAAATGTTTGGCAGTGGTGTTTGCCAAGCATTCATCCTTCACACACACACACACACACACACACACACACACACACACACACACACACGCGCACACACACACACACACGCACACTGTAACACCCCAAATCCCCACGCTTAATTTATAGTAATTTATCAGAGTAAAATAGAATTTATGGATTTAGGATGCTACTTCTACTACTCAAGTTAACATGTACACACTACTATTACTGTGATATCAAAATTAGACATAGTATTTCAACTTAGTATGCACAGCGGAAATCCAACATAAGAAAACATGTTTGGTCACACATAAAATCCTTAAAGAAAACAGTAGTAATATATAACAAGAATTAGAAGATTCTAGCGTTCCGACAACCCCGGTGTTACAAACTCAAAGCAGACGCGACTCAATAACTCACACCAGAAGATCTCGTCTTCTCCGCTTCAACTGCTAACTACTCATGCTTATCTGCACGTTACCCACGTGGAGGCAACATTCAAACAGAAGGGGTGAGATTCTTAAATCAACAAAAGAGAGAGATGATATAAATAGAAAAACATACATCATCAAGTTGTTCACCATATCATATATCCAAATAAGAATCACAGACATCAACTTATGCACAGACAAACATATACAACCACACCAACTATCATGCAACACAACTAACAAGAGAATGCAAGAGAGACTCAACTAGACTCAATGCATGTGGTACCAAAATGATCCCTATTTCATGATCACAGTTTCCGTCGGAACTCTCGACCCCTGTTTCATGGTCAAGTATGATCCCTATTTCATGATCACACCACGACCCCTGTTTCATGGTCACGTACAACCCCTATTTCATGATCGCACCAACAACTGTGATTGCTCAAACCTTACCAGGGCACGCAATCAAGCCAACAACAACGATTCCATAAAGGAATCCGGATAGACGATAACACCCCACCCAGGCACGCCATCCCATGACTATGCACATGCCATGCACCAACAACGACAACATGCAACAACGACTCATACATACATATAGCATACTCATATTCATACTAACATCATTTAACAGTCAACATGCATTCATATAATCATATATCATTACATCAATACACAACTACACACCTTTGCATTATTCAATCATGCATTTCACATCAACATCACCCAACAAGCACATAACACATCCATACATGCTCACCACACAACAGTAACAACACAACATTCATAGAATATAACACAGATAATTTCTATGAATTTTAAGTGAATAAAAATAATGTTTTTAGTTCCAGGTCGCGCTAAGCGAGCCCCTCGCAACTCACTGCCCCGAAGGGGCAAAAATCCTTCAGACCATGCTAAGCACGCTAGACCGTGCAAAGCGCGCACTGCAATTTCTGCAGTCTGAACCCTGCGATGACATCAGCAGATCACCTGTGTTTTTCTGCCCTAAACTCGATTTTTAACAGAAAATATTCATAAATTTGGTACACATAACCTACATCTAACATCTGCAATTCAATCAAACAAATCAACCAGGAATAATTCATCAATTCCAATCAGTTTATTACAAAATTCCTAAAACCTACATTCGACCCCATGAATTCTAACTTAAGGATTTCTACTTCAATACTTACATCATCTAACCCTTGAGAGATGAAAGAAATCCCACCCTTACCTTATGTTTCTTGATTTCTTCTTCACACTCTTCTCCTTCTCTGACTTAGCTTCCTCTGTTCTTCCTTTCTCTTTTCCCCCAAAACACGTACTGAAAGTTTCTCCTCCCTAATCC
This sequence comes from Lathyrus tuberosus, assembly GCA_022829125.1. Taxonomy (NCBI): domain Eukaryota; kingdom Viridiplantae; phylum Streptophyta; class Magnoliopsida; order Fabales; family Fabaceae; genus Lathyrus; species Lathyrus tuberosus. The sequence goes on from JALAZF010000091.1 coordinate 11,466,559, forward strand.
CTTTTCTCCTATATTTTCCTTATTATTCCAATAATATTATTGTTATCTAATATTATCATTATTATTATTTAGGTATTACTATTATTATTTCACCAAACTCCATAATAATAAAATAATACCCTCCATAATTCAAATAATAATATTAACCAACTAACTCTTCCTCCGGCACCTTAATCTTCACAAATCTAAGGACACTACCCCATCCTAAGGGTAACCTTACTTGACCAAAGTACACCCACACACACTACATACAACAATATTCAATTTAATCACAAAAATAATTAAATTAAATCGGGGTGTTACAACTCTCCCGCACTTGAAATATTTTCGTCCTCGAAAATTTACCTCATCTGAACAACTCTGGATACGACTCTCGCATCCTGCTCTCCAACTCCCACGTCATATTTCACCCAGCAGCTCCTCCCCATACTACCTTCACAAGAGCGATCTCCTTGCCCCTTAGTTGCTTTACCTCGCTGTCTTCAATCCGTACTGGTAAGGCTTCAACTGTAAAGTTGTCCCTTACTTCCACATTATCCATCGGAACCACATGCGACGGATCCGAAACATACTTTTGAAGCTGCAACGCATGAAACGCATCATGCAAATTTGACAGATTGGGTGGCAATGCCACTCTATAGACAACAGGTCCAACTCTTGCAGATATCTGATACGGTCCAATAAACCGAGGAGTAAGCTTCTTCGACTTCAACGCACGACCAACCCCAGTCACTGGAGTGACTCTAAAAAACACATGGTCTCCTTCTTAGAATTCAAGATCCTTCCTCCTCTTATCATGGTAGCTCTTCTGCCTAATCTGCGAAGCTTTCATCTTTTCCCGAATCAACTTCACCATTTCAGTAGTTTGCTGAACAATCTCAGGTCCAAGCACTACACTCTCACCAGATTCGTGCCAACACAAAGGCGTCCGGCACCTACGACCATACAACGCTTCAAAAGGTGCCATTCCGATACTGGAATGAGAACTGTTGTTATAAGTGAACTCAATCAGCGGAAAATGACTATCCCAAGCACCTCCTTGTTCAAGTACACAAGCCCTCAACAGATCTTCCAAAGACTGGATAATTCTTTCCGTCTGACCATCCGTTTGTGAATGATAAGCCGAACTCAACCTCAACTTCGATCCCAAAGCTTCCTGCAAACTCTCCCAAAATCTGGAAGTGAACCTTGGATCCTGATCCGACACAATACTCAATGGGATTCCATGCAACTTCCCAATCACCTGAATATAAATCTTTGCCAACTTCTGCAAAGGAAAACTGATATTCTATCCACCACTACCTAAATAGAATCATGCCCTCTCGACGTATTAGGTAACCCTTTCACAAAATCCATAGAAATACTGTCCCATTTCCACTCTGGAATGTCTAACGGCTGCATCATACCAGCAGGTTTCTGATGTTCCACTTTCAACTTCTGGCAAGTCAAACAAGCATACACAAACTGTGCCACATCACGTTTCAATCCAGGCCACCAAAATATATTCTTCAAGTCTTGATACATCTTCGTAGCTCCTGGATGGATACTCAAACTACTCCGATGACCTTCCTCTAAAATCATTCTCTTCAACTCGAGATTATCAGGAATGCAAATCCTGTCACGAAATCTCAACACACCCTGCTCGTCCACCCTGTACTCATTACCTTCTACTTGGTTATCTCCAATTATCAAATCCACCAGCTTCATATCCAACTTCTGTTTGTCTCTGATATTATCAAGAAATTCATTGTTAATTGTCAGCATACCCAACATAACACCATGCGGTGTCTGATCGCAAACCAAACTCATATCTCTGAACTGTTCAATCAATTCTAACTCTTTAACCATCATAGCAGACATATGTAACAATTTTTGACTCAGAGCATCAGCCACGACATTAGCTTTGCCAGGATGATAGTTCAAGCCAAAATCATAATCCTTCAAGAATTCTAACCATATTCTCTGCCTCTTATTCAATTCCTTTTGATCAAACAGATACCTCAAGCTCTTATGATCACTATAAACCTCAAATCTAGAACCATAGAGATAGTGCCTCCAAATTTTCAATACAAAGACCACTACGGCTAACTCCAAATCATGAGTCGAATAATTCCTCTCATGTACTCTCAACTGTTGTGAAGCATAAGTCATAACCTTACCATCCTGCATTAGCACACCTCTCAAACCCAACAAAGATGCATCACAATACACTACAAACGGTTCGTTTGGTTCAGGTAGAACCAACACAGGAGCTGTAGTCAACCTCTTCTTCAGCTCAACGAAACTCTTCTCGCACTGTACATCCCACACAAATGCTTTACCTTTGCACGTCAACTGAGTCAATGGAAGTGTCAACTTAGAAAACCCTTCAATAAATCTTAGGTAATAACCAGCTAAACCCAAGAAACTTCTAATCTCAGTTACCGACTTCAGAGTCTCCCATTGTAGAACTGCGTCTACCTTGGATGGGTCTACAGCAATACCATCACCAGAAATAACATGACCAAGAAAACTTACCTCTATCAACCATAATTCACACTTAGACAACTTGGCATAGAGTTTCTTTTCTTTCAACACTTGCAACACAATCCGCAAATGTTCAGCGTGTTCTTCTTCTGACTTGGAATAGATCAGAATATCGTCGATAAAGACAACCACAAACTGATCCAAGTACTCATGAAAGATACGATTCATATATTCCATGAATACACCAGGTGCATTAGTAACTCTGAATGGCATCACCACATACTCATAATGTCCATATCAAATTCTGAAAGTCGTCTTCTGAATGTCTTCGTCTTTTACCCGTATTTGATGATAACCCGACCTCAAGTCAATCTTACTAAACACACGGGCACCCACTAACTGGTCCATCAAGTCATCTATTCTCGAAAGTGGATACTTATTTTTAATCGTCACCTTATTCAACTGTCTGTAATCGATACACAACCTCATACTACCATCCTTTTTCTTCACCAACAACACTGGAGCTCCCCAAGGTGATACACTTGGTCTCACAAATCTCTTCTCTAACAAGTCCTCCTGTTGCTTCTTCAGTTCTGATAACTCTGATGCTGACATCCTGTATGGTGCCATAGAAATAGGTCTGGTACCAGGGATAAGATCAATAGCAAATTCTACTTCCCTCTCTGGTGGTACATCGACAATGTCATCTGGAAACACTTCAGGAAATTCATGCACCACTTGTAGTTCATTAATCACTGAATTACTCTCTACTGACAAAGATGCAAACAATGCAAGCACCTGAGCTTTTTCTTCCAAGAGCTCCTTCAACTCTCTAGCAGATAGAAAACAATCTTCTCCCTCTTACTCAGGAGCAAGAAATCGAACCGACTTGTTGAAATAGTTAATATGAACATGGTTGAACTCCAACCAGTTCACACCCAAGATCACGTCAAGACCTCCCAACGATAAACAAATCAGGTCCACACCAAAGTCCTTACCATAGATGGATAATGGACAATTCAAACAGACTAAAGAAGTAGTCACCGATCCCTTAGCAGGAGTTTCGATAACCATCTCTCCCTTCATAGGAGAAACAACAAGGCATAGTCTTCTTACACAATCAGCAGCAATAAAGGAGTACGTAGCACCAGTATTAATAATAGCAATCAAAGGTGTATTATTAATATAACATGTACCTCTGATCAATCTGTCCTCACTGGAAGTCTGAGTCCCTGCCAAAGCGAACACTTTTCCTCTAGTCGAAGCTTGCTTTGGTTTCTGACAACGAGTACTAATATGGCCCTGTTCCCCACAATTGTAACAAGTAACCACATTAGCTTTGTAGTCAGCAATCAGATGTCCTTGTCATACCCCAAATTTGTCTTACTTATTGCATATTTTCTTCTACCAAGATTTTGTGTTCAAGTCATTGAGGATCTTGTATGAGTTTGTGAGGGTTTTGTTAGGTTGCTTTGATTTCAAGAAGAGGTAAAGGAGGATTGGGCATTCATTTTATGATTATTCAGTCAAGACATGATCAGTTGGCTTCAAAATAATTCTAGTTGATCAAGTACAATGATTAGAATTCATATCCTCAAACCGTGGTTAAGTTTGCTTAAAGTTTTAAGTTATGATCAAGAAGACTTTTAACCGTATTCCAAGTGTGACACTGAGGTGGTATGGTTAAAACAAGCTAAGAAATATCCATTAATCTAAGTTTGAATTGATTCAAAGAATTGGTGGATGATTTTAGGCCATGTACATAGTAAGTAACCGTTATGTGATCAAGTGCGCAACTCAATCCAAGTATTGTTCAAAAAGTTGTAGCAAAGCATAATTGGAGTGTGTTACAACTGACTGTCAAACTCTCGAAATTCTTCCAGATTATCCTTCAAAACATACTAGAATTTATTTCAATTTACATACTATGATGGAGACCAAGAGCTACTCGTGGCCAGCCTCGACATAATAGGTTTTGAGATATTGGTTTCAAGAAGTGCTAAGGTTTTGAACAATAATACGATACCATTTTGAATCATTGCTGCTTCGAATCATGTTTAAGATATTTCAAGTCGTGAAGGTCATAAGAGCTAAGGGTTCAATGCACATTTACAAAAAGCCGCGAGAAACCTTAGTTACTATGCAATTCACAAATTCCAGGATGGGATTAACTTTCAAGCAGGCCCGAACTTAAGGCAATTTTTCTTGTCTAGACAAGCCACATTCACGCCTAGAGAGTAATGGCAAATTTACAGTTCGGTAAAATGCTAAAGGCTAAGAAGATAAAATGCTGACATGAGAAAACACACAAATTGCAGTGGAATAAAACGATTCAAATTGAAACAAATTACGTACAATTCACAAAGTGTCAACCTACATTACAAAGGAATTAATACCATTGATACAAAATTTCCAAGCTCCAAATGGCAAGTTTAAAATGAAGATCAAGGATTAGGATCCAAAGATGACATAATTGCTACAATGTTCCAAGGGTGTAATTTTTCAAGCATTACAACGAACACAGTTCCTGATCTATCACCTGAAGCTCAGAGTTACAAAAAGGATAATAATACTTGGATTCAAGTTTCAAGGGACAATACTCAAAGATGCACACTACAAAACTGGGACCTAAGTCTGTAAATCCTTCAAGGATGCTTGCTAAATTCTTTAAGGACATTCATCAAGCCATTTCTTGACTTAGCCAAATTTCAGTATCCGTTTCATCATCGCTTCCAAAATCTTCCTCAATGCAATCTTCAAGCTTTGACTTAGACCATGATGCCTCATCCTTGCACATGAAAAATGATAAAAATCGGTTAGCACAATAATGATGGCATAACAAAAGGATCATTCGCATATGCTATTAACAGGGGACGAGCGTTTATGTTTCAAGGTTCCAAATATTGCAAGTAACTCAACTACACGTAGGAAGTTCAGATGACAGCTGAGTAAGGCTTATCGTGCATAAGTCGATGATGAAAGGGTCCTTGCAAGAAATAAAGGCAGGTTCAGTAGCTTCTCAGTGATCTTACAGAAAATTTTGTAGATGAAATGATGGTCCAGAGCAACAACCATACTTCCTCAGCCGCATTACTCTATACCTAGTAAGAGCAAGTACATGAAAACACAAAGTCAACATGGGAGTATTCAAATGAATGGCGTTAGTAGGATTCACAGTATTTGAAGCAAAGAATACAAGGAAAAAGAAAAACACAAGTCTTACTCAATACTATGTTCAGTATTACAGTCCTGCTAGGTGAACAACAGTAAAGAAGCTCTTAAAGTGTTTCACAACTGTTTCACAAAGTGTTTACAAAAATCACATTACCATTCACAAGAATTATAGTTGCAAGGATAGCAGCTGGCCTAAGCTCAAAGAAAATCTGTTGGTAGCATCCACATCACGGTGCGAGTTTGATCAATCCCCAATCATGCCATTGATGTTTTCACAATGAAGCCTCAAAATTCTCCCTGCACTTTATCATGATGATTGCTCAGACAATTGTTGCTGTCAGTGAAGCTATTGGCGTCACTTTAGCATTTGAAATTACTAAATGGTGTTCAAAGCATTCTCAGAAGCAAGAATAAGCGCAACCACTTGACGTCCAAAGCATGCTACTTCACCTCTGATTAGGATCTCCTGTCAATAATTAACCAACAAGGTCATATGATTCAAAATGCTGCAAACGTTTCAATAAGCCAAATATATACCATACTTAGAGGATTTCAGAAGCAGTCAATACATCATATGTCCTTTCTTAACCATGATATCTCAGAGACAATTTTGAATTAAAAAGCCGGGATAGATTGGTTATTTCAAAGGAAAATCCAAGTAGCTGGTTTAATGAATGGTAACCTGTATCAGTTCAATGCAAGATTAGCAGAGTCGTCAAGATACTTTCAAGAGAAGTAGGGTAGTCACAAAGTCAATTCAAATCAAAATCAATAAAAATGCAGCAATGTCGTTCAATTTCATCAGGATTCATGAACAAGAGGTAAAAGTCAGCACAACATTTTGAGTCAAATAAGAGCCACATCAGCAATAAAGACAGTGTGTATTTTGCAAGCAGTAACAATAACAACTTAATAGTAAAATGCAAATATCACGCAGTAAAAAGTCAGCAAAAATCACATTCTAGAAGGAGTACAGCTCATGCTAAAAACAAATTTTCACCTATCTCTATCACTTGGGTCCCCACAAAATCGTTCAGCAAAAATTCCCTCTAACGATATTGAAATTGACAGCTCAAATTCTCACACACTTGAAGGAATATTCCTTAGATTTTATCCTAATTCTACATGTACCAGAAAACCACAAATCCCCTATAAATAGAGTGCCAATCATTGGCAAATGACACGAAGAAAAACCCTAATAAAACTCTGCTAAAATCATTCCTCAAAACCCTTACCAAAGCTCAAAATTTTCAAGGAAACTCCTTAGAGTTTCACATTGAAACTCTAAAGGGAGCGAGCTTAGCCACTCACATATCCTCAGAACAATAAATTCGTTACAAGCAACAACGTTACAACAACAACATCAAACAGAAGAAGGGAAGGAGAGCGAGCAGAGGGGAATAAAAGAGTAGAAGGACTTACTTCTCTGAGTTTTGCCAGAGTTTCGTCGGACTTGCTCCGATTAGGTAATTTCTGAACCATTTTCGCTCTTCTGAGATTGTGTTTGTGTAGAGCTTTGGTTGTTGCTTCAAATCCCTCTCACAGTTGCTTGATTTCTTCCTGTTTGTACAGATCTAGGGTTTTTGTTTTGGGTTCCGTTTTGAGGTTTGATATTGTTTTTGTTGAGATTGGACCCCGGATTCGTAATATACGGGTTTTATTTGAGGGGTTTAGTTTTCGTTTGGGTGGTTGGACGGAGAGACGGCGGCGGCCACCGCTCGCCACCGTCTTCTCCGCGATGTAGGTTTCCGGTGAGAGGCATTGAAAGAACGTTGAGAGAGAGAGAGAGAGGAATGAGGCAAATGATTCTAGCAACCGTCCCCTTTCCTTTTAAGAAGCATTTTTTTTTAGTTTTGGCATTGTTGTCCATGCCTCACCGGTGACAAGTGTCACCGGTCTACCTCTCTCTCATGATCCCATGCGCGCTATCCTCAGGTCGTACCGTATACCCTCTCATTCCAACCATCTGATCGCGAGTCAAGGTGGGCTCTATGTAGATCAGACGCTCCAGATCTATTGGAGAGTTCACCGTGGACACTCTCCCCTACGTTGGGCTTTCATTCCTGGGCCTCGGAATTTCTAACACACCCCTTGTTTCTATTAGTTTTCTGGCCTATTTGTGTTTTCTTTTTTAGTTTTAAAACTTAAACTCCAATTTAATTACTTAATAATAAATCTAAAAACATTTTATTTATTTCTTTAAAAACAAAACTTTGAATAATATTACTAAATTAATTTAGTTAATCTTATTAAAAAAATTTTATTTAATAATGGTTAATCTATTTAATGATTAATCTTATTAAATATTGAATTTTAATTTGATTAATTATTAATTTAGTTTTAATTCTAAAAGTCCAAAATTACTTTCCTAATCTAGTTAATTTCTTGACTTTAAAATTTTTTTTTTTTTTTCAAATCCAATTACATCATAATCCATTTTGCCTAATCATTAACTATCTCCTTAAAACAAAACTTAAAACATTTCTTAAGATATCTAAATTATTTTCTAATCAATAATGGAAGTAGTGGGCTTTTGGAGTCTAGCACTCCTTGGGTCCTTGGATGAATGCTCTTGAGGCGCACGCTTTGAGTTGTGTTCATTCCGTCTTTCGCTTATTAAAAATACTTAAGACAATTAATTTTTGCTTAATCAAAATATAATCAACCCTTACAATTAAATTAAAAATTATAATCCATTTACATCTTAACCATTTTAAAACACTTAATATATTTAATTCTAATAAAAAACACTTAACCCTTAAAAATACAATATTTTCTCAAATTATAATACTTAATCTAATTAAATTCCTAATAATTTTCTCAAATCAAGTTAAATTATAACCCATTTTACTTAATCTCTAAGTATCTTCTTAAATCAAATCATAAAATATTTAGGTTAATATTTCTAAACTATTTTCTCAATTAATTATGGAAGTAGTGGGCTTTTGGGGTCTAACACGCCTTGGGTTGTGTTTGTTCCGCCTTCCATTTCTAAAAGACTTAATCCTCCTTAAAATTTAATTCATTCAAACCCTAATCCAATTAACACGTCTAATTAAGATACTTCGAAATATTTTTCCTAATTAAATTACGAAAGTAGTGGACTCTTGAGGTCTAGCACTTCTTGGGCCCTTGAACGAACGCTCTTGAGGCACACACTTTGGGTTGTTTTCGTTCCAATCTTTCGTTCCTAAAACACTTGCCCTAATTACATGGACAAAGAAGCCCATTGTCCAACAAACATAATTTCATAATTAATAGAATGAAAAAGGTGTCGTTGAGATCTAGCATCTCAGTAATGCCCCGAATAATTGGTTGCGAGGCCGACGTCTCGTTTATCGAATACTCGTCATTCTTCCTCTAAAATACTTAACAAACCAAACAATTCCCACGCAACCGAAACCCTAATACACTTAATCCACAACTCAAACACCTTTCCCAAAGAACATTGTTTAAGTCATTCTTTCGCGCATATGAACTCGTGCTTCAGCCTCCCCTAGCGAGCAGACAAGTCAATGTTTAGCAGTTAGAATGCAACCTAAACTCTCGTTCGCCTAAAACATGTCCAAATCAAACCTTTTTCTCAATCAAATCTCTAATACACTTAATTCATACTCAAACAACTTTCACAAAAGAACATTGTTTAGTCCATTCTTTCGCGCATATAAACTCGTGCTTCAGCCTCCCCTAGCGAGCAGACAAGCCAACATTTAGCAGTTAGAATACGAATTAAACACTCGTTCGTTTAAAAAAACACAAACCAAACAACCGTAGTCCCATGAACTACGAATGCTCTGACTTTCCCATTGCACGAGGGAATACGTAGGCAAAAGGGTTCTAATCCTTGTCGAGCACCCTAATAAAAAACCACCCATCTTCCCCTTAGAAAACAAATCCTACTACCTTAGAAGAAAACAAACAAACCTTAGCTAACTTTTCTCTCGAATCGAATCAAGAGGTTCCCGTTGAGTACAACGGACGTAGAGGGTGGTGCTAATACCTTCCCTCTTGCGAAACCGACTCCCGAACCTAGAATTTGGTTGCGATGACCATTTTCTTATCCCTCTCAAAGGTTTTATTGATATTTTCCTTTCCTTCTTTTGGGATAAATAAATTTCGGTGGCGACTCTGTTTCGAACAGTTTTTTCCGCGTCCATCGCGAGGATCGTATTTTTTGAGGTACGACAGATGGCGACTCTGCTGGGGAGATGCATTACCCTATGCTAGAGAGAGTCAAGCCTAACTTGACTCGATTCAAGAGTGTTAGCTTCGCTTATTTAATTTCTTCTTGTTTGTTTTCTCCTATTACTTCTTTATTTGCTTTGTGTTGCTTTTTCCTTATTATATGTTGTTTATCATACTTGTCTATTGGATCTTGGGATAATATCACAAGTAAGGCTCTATACCCGAGTCTTGGGAAAAGAAGAGAGAACACCTAGTTTAGATTTTGGAAGTAATTAATGTTAGTCCCCAAGGACTCGCTCCTTGTGTGCTTAGCATGAAAGCTTCCCCTAGAGTAGACCTTTTCGTAGATCTTGTTGTAACGCAGCTAGCCTGTCGCACGACTTGATTCATGAAGGGTCCGTGACTCTGGGAACCACTCTTAGCACCAGTTTCTATCTTGGTGGTCGTTAGTGCTAGTCTCTGAGGACTCGCTCCTCGTGGGCTTAGCATGAAGACTACACTCAGGATAGAGCTTTTCGTATCCTCGTTGTAATGCAGCTAGCCTGTTGCATGACGTTGATGCGATTGGTGTCCGTGATCCTGGGAACCTTATCCATCAACGTAGGAGCTATCCCGTGAGTGAGTTTATGGGTAAAGAATCTAGAACTATCCTCATAAAGCCTACCTGTTAGGGTGTTTTGCAAATGCTCGTGATATCATGGATCCTGAATCTACCCGCATTGCATTCATTGGCATACCATTGCATTTGCATTCATCAGCATTGCATATCATTTTCCAAAAACCAAAACAAACTCAACCATCCTTTGTCCATAACCCGCAATTGATTTCCCGACACTTGTATCGGACTTGAAGCTGCTTTTAGAAGAATTATGGACTCAGAAGAGCATAACCAGTTTGCGTCAAGAGTAGATGTTGACTTGATGAAGAACCAGCTAGCCCAACAGCAACTCAAGAAAGAAAAGCCCAGTACCCAATGCTGGAAATTTTTAGATCATGTCATTTCTATGCATTTGTAGTTTCTTTGTTGTTATGTGCTACTTGTTTTTAGACATTGTTGTTTATTAATGGTAATATTAATGAAGTGATCATGCATTTTTTGAACTAATCATGTCGCATTCGCTCACATTTTCTTCACTTATATCAAAAAACAAAAATGTTCATCTATATACCTCTTATTCAATTTCTTAACCAAATTGTTGTTTAGCAAAGATCGGAGGGAGGATGATGAAAACAAGATACCCATAATTTTTGCTAGTATGCTTTCGGATAAAATCCTGCCAATGATGTACAGGCATTGTTTCAAATCCCCAAACACTAGAGAGATAAGGATTTAATCCCTAGTTAACCACTTCGAGCCTAGAAGTAGAAGTTTCCTTCGGATTTCTAAACCCTTACGCTTAATCTGGAGTAGGGTAGTGTTCAGTTAATCTGATTCCGCATTCGCACACATCCGGACGTGTCGAAGGAACCATGCAAAATCCAGAAGTTATGGCAGTAGTTCTTTAATGACCAATGACTTGGCAGTCACAAGCCTTTTAAAAAAAAGAGAGAGAAAAATAAAAAAAACCCGCTAAGTCAAACACTTAAAGAGGTGACTTAGGCAAAAATTAGGGCAATCCCGATGGACTCGTAGAATAAAATCAGTCCATGCAAAATTAGGGTTCAAAAAAAAAAAAACAAAAAAGGTCCTTAAATCCTCAAGCGAAGCAAAATAAGTTTCAGTGATCGCCTTATCAAAAATCAAAAGGTCATTGACGTCCATCCAAAACAAAATAAGATGACTGTCATTTCAAGCGAATCTTGAACCTTCATATTCACTCTTACACCGTCAAAATCTAAGTACGTGTGTCGATTTAACTGAACATAGGACTGGAGATCATCACGAAGAAGGGGTGGGTACAGATATAACTTTGAGCATTATATCATTTGTTTCTATAACCGTGAACCAGACCACGTTACAACCCTCAAAAGACCTAATTGAGGCGGGGTTTATTCTGAAAGCATACTACAGCAAGGTTGCGTAAACTGACTCCTACGAATTTGCTAGTATTTTGAATTGGTATCATATTCTTGTTGTATCTTTCACACACCAGTAAATCAGCACTGCGTTTGGACTAATGGTTCACTCGTCACACACTGACACATCATTCCAATAAATCATTTTTCAAAACGTGCATGAATGTCGCATTAAAATTACCATTTCTGAATGATCAATTTTAGCTGCAAATCAGTACTTGATATTTTAGAAATTCCAACAAAGTGCAATCAGAGGGAAACTTAAGTATTTGTTGGCACTGACTCGAATCGAGACTATCTCATAACCTTGTGAATCTGGGGCAAGTCCTTCAAAGAAATCTTAGTCAATCTGAGGCAAGTCTTTCAAAAGCCAAGACTGGGGCAGACCGCTGCAAAATCCAGACACAGGGGCAGACCACTGATCCAGACACTGGGGCAGATCATCTCATTACCCTCCAGACAGGGGCAGATTCCCTTCATACAGTCAAGTTGGTCAAGTTGGCCATGTCATGCACTAAGCGACCCTTGAATTCAACAAGTATTAAAAGCCTTGGGGCAGAGCAAATGCACAATCATAATGCATTGGATAAGTCGCTACGCTCACACAATCAACATGCATTGGTTACGTCGATGCGCTCATACAACCATTCATGGCATATCAGCTAGAAGTGAGGTTCTCTCATGAACCAAGCACGTAATTTCTGCAAAGGATCAAACTAGTCGCAACAAGAGAATCATATTGGCTTACTGATCATAATATCTTCCATTTTTGAGTGTCGGGAAATCAAATCTTTCCATCAAATCAAAGTCCAACCTTGCTTGGCAACTACCAAAAGTCCACCCTGCTGGCATCATCACAAATCAAATTCCAACCCTGCTTGGCACCTCCTAAAATCCAATTCATATTGGCAACTACCTAAAGTCCACCCTGCTGGCATCACGATCAAATAAAGTCCAACCCTGCTTGGCACCTCCAAAAGTCCAACCCTGCCTTGGCAACCACCAAAAGTCCACCCTGCTGGCACATTCATAAGACCAATCCCCTGCTCGCATTCGCATATGCATTACATACAACATACATGCACCATATGCATACATAGCATAACCTATTTCCTTCCTTAACCCCCGCGTTGATATATATTGATTTGTTCTTGACCCCTGAGTCAATGTTGTCTTTATTTTCTTCAGCCTCCGAGTCGATATTTACCTTTCTTTCAACCCCCGAGTTGATGATATTTTGTCTTTATTTTCTTGACCCCCGAGTCGATATTGCCTTAGTTTCTCGACCCCCGAGTCGATATCATTATTACATCTTCAACCCCCGAGTTGACATCTTATTGCTTGTACTGACCCCCGAGTCATTGTTATCTTTATCTTCTTCGATCCTCGAGTCGATATTGCCATTACTTCCTCGACCCCCGAGTCGATATTGCCTTTATCTCTGCCCTCGACCCCGAGTCGATATTTGCTATTTCCTTCAACCCCCGAGTTGATAGATTACCTTGCCTTTATTTTCTCAACCCCCGAGTCGATATTGTCTTTATTTTCTCGACCCCCGAGTCAATATTACCTTTACCTTTCTTTCAACCCCCGAGTTGATGACAGTTTATCTTAATGTTTCTCGACCCCCGAGTCAATAAAATTTCATTTTCTCAACCCCCGAGTTGATATGCCAGTATTCCCAGTGAGTCTCTCACCTTGCTCCATCTAATCCCTATTAATCCTTCTTTGGAAACCAGAAGTGAAGCCTTGCCCAATTGCATTCCCATATGCATCTCATAAACAAGTTCATTTGCATTCCTGTATACATGGCATATCCATCCCCAACATAGCGTAACAGGATCCAGGATCAGTTCGCAAGCATCTTGGCCAGTCCCCCATCAGAGTCGGCAGTATTCCTCTGAAAAGAGTTGATACCCCGCACGTGGTCATGGAATCCTATTCCCCAGCAAGTCATTCTTAAGCCAGGCAGTTGATAATGACAAACCCAGCAGCTGTTGCTTTTATTGCTCCCCAAGCATAAGCTATCTTAGAAAGTTTCTTGTGAGCTTTCCCCTGCAGGGCCAGCACATTTCCTCCAGCAGGAATCTTGCTCAACTATTCTTCAGCTAATTTACGGGGGAGATACTACTTTGGTATCATCGAAGAACCTTAACGGATAAGGGACTGCTTCGACGACCCAGAGAATCCTCTGCCTTTTAAAAAACTACTTTGGTTTTTATCGGAGAACCTTAATGGACAAGGTGCTGCTTCGACCACCCAAAGAACCTCAAGTTATGTTGTTCAGTTTGAACCCCGCTACTTCATTCTGTCCACTCTTACTCTACAACATTTTACCTTTTGTCAGACAAATTTTGGGGTCTTCTTGTATCTAATTGACTTCTACCCTTAAAATAAACGCTTTGCAGATGTTCATTTTCTCAGGTTCAAGACAATTAGATAGGGGCATCTGTCATACCCCAAATTTGTCCTACTTATTGCATATTTTCTTCTACCAAGATTTTATGTTCAAGTCATTGAGGATCTTGTATGAGTTTGTGAGGGTTTTGTTAGGTTGCTTTGATTTCAAGAAGAGGTAAAGGAGGATTGGGCACTCATTTTATGATTATTCAGTCAAGACATGATCAGCTGGCTTCAAAACAATTCTAGTTGATCAAGTACAATGATAAGAATTCATATCCTCAAACCGTGGTTAAGTTTGCTTAAAGTTTTAAGTTATGATCAATAAGACTTTTAATCGTATTCCAAGTGTGACACTGAGGTGGTATGGTTAAAACAAGCTAAGAAATATCCATTAATCTAAGTTTGAATTGATTCAAAGAATTGGTGGATGATTTTAGGCCATGTACATAGTAAGTAACCGTTATGTGATCAAGTGCGCAACTCAATCCAAGTATTGTTCAAAAAGTTGTAGCAAAGCATAATTGGAGTGTGTTACAACTGACTGTCAAACTCTCGAAATTCTTCCAAGATTATCCTTCAAAACATACTAGAATTTATTTCAAGTTACATACTATGATGGAGACCAAGAGCTACTCTTGGCCAGCCTCGACATAATAGGTTTTGAGATGTTGATTTCAAGAAGTGCTAAGGTTTGAACAATAATACGATACCATTTTGAATCATTGCTGCTTCGAATCATGTTTAAGATATTTCAAGTCGTGAAGGTCATAAGAGCTAAGGGTTCAATGCACATTTACAAAAAGCAGCGACAAACCTTAGTTACTATGCAATTCACAAATTCCAGGATAGGATTAACTTTCAAGCATGCCCGAACTTAAGGCAATTTTTCTTGTCTAGCCAAGCCACGTTCACGCCTAGAGAGTAATGGCAAATTTACAGTTCGGTAAAATGCTAAAGGCTAAGAAGATAAAATGCTGACATGAGAAAACACACAAATTGCAGTGGAATAAAACGATTCACATTGAAACAAATTACGTACAGTTCACAAAGTGTCAACCTACATTACAAAGGAATTAAGACCATTGATACAAAAGTTCCAAGCTCCAAATGGCAAGTTTAAAATGAAGATCAAGGATTAGGATCCAAAGATGACACAATTGCTACAATGTTCCAAGGGTGTAATTTTTCAAGCATTACAAGGAACACAGTTCCTGATCTATCACCTGAAGCTCAGAGTTACAAAAAGGATAATAATACTTGGATTCAAGTTTCAAGGGACAATACTCAAGGATGCACACTACAAAAATGGGACCTAAGTCTGTAAATCCTTCAAGGATGCTTGCTAAATTCTTTAAGGACATTCATCAAGCCATTTCTTGACTTAGCCAAATTTCAGTATCCGTTCCATCATCGCTTCCAAAATCTTCCTCAATGCAATCTTCAAGCTTTGACTTAGACCATGATGCCTCATCCTTGCACATGAAAAATGATAAAAATCGGTTAGCACACTAATGATGGCATAACAAAAGGATCATTTGCATATGCTATTAACAGGGGACGAGCCTTTATGTTTCAAGATTCCAAATATTGCAAGTGACTCAACTACACGTAGGAAGTTCAGATGACAGCAGAGTAAGGCTTACCGTGCATAAGTCGATGATGAAAGGGTCCTTGCAAGAAATGAAGGCAGGTTCAGTAGCTTCTCAGCGATCTTACAGAAAATTTTGTAGATGAAATGATGGGCCAGAGCAACAACTATACTTCCTCAGCCGCATTACTCTATACCTAGTGTCGTACCTCGAAAAATACGATCCTCGCGATGGACGTGGAAAAAACTGTTCGAAACAGAGTCGCCATCGAACTTTATTTATCCCAAAAGAGGGAAAGGAAAATATCGAGAAAACCTTTGAAAGGGATAAGAAAATGGTCATCGCAACCAAATTCAGGTTCGGGAGTCGGGTACGCAAAGGGAAGGTATTAACACCCTCTACGTCCGTTGTACTCAACGGGAACCTCTTGATTCGATTCGTGAGAAAGTTAGCTTGGTTTGTTTGTTTTCTTCTAAGGTAGATATTGCTTTCTAAGGGGGAAATGGGTGGTTTTTTATTAGGATGCTCGACAAGGATTAGAACCCTTGGGCCTACGTATTCCCTCGTGTAATGGGAAAGTCAGAGCATTCGTAGTTCGTGGTACTATGGTTGGTTTGTATTTTTTAGACAAACGAGTGTTTAATTCGCATTCTAACTACTAAACGTTGGCTTGTCTATCGTCAAGGAGGCTGAAGCACGAGTTTATATGCGCGGAAGAATGGACTAAACAATGTTCTTTTTTTGTAAAAAGTTGTTTGAATATGAATTAAGTGTGTTAAAGGTTTGATTGAGAAAAAGAGTTTGATTTGCGTAGATTTTATGGTTTTGATCGCACGGGGGCGAGGAGAGGAGGTTTAATTTGTTAAGTATTTTAGAGGAAGAACGACGATTATTCGATAAACGAGACGTCGGCCTCGCAACCAATTAACCGGGGTATTACTGAGATGCTGGATCTCAACGACACCTTTTTCATTCTATTAATTATGAAATTGTATTTGTTGGACAATTGGCTTACTTATCCATGTGATTAAGGCGAGTGTTTTAGGAACGAAAGATAGGAACGAACACAACCCAAAGTGTGCGCCTCAAGAGCATTCGTTCAAGGGCCCAAGAAGTGCTAGACCTCAAGAGTCCACTACTTTCGTAATTTGATTAGGAAAAATACTTGAGTTTGATTAGAGTATTTTAAACGCGTTAGTTGAATTAGGGTTTGGAGTTACTAAGATTTTAAAAATGATTAAGTATTTTAATTGGGTTGTAAGTTTTTAAGTCTTGAAATGGAAGACCAAAACGAACACAACCCAAGGCGTGCGCCCCAAGAGCGATCGTTTCAAGACCCAAAGAGTGCTAGACTCTAAAGGCCCATTACTTCCAATAATTAATTAGGAAAATGTTTAAGAAGATTGATTTAAATATTTTATAAGAAAATAATTCAAGTATTAAAACGTTGATTATGATCTTAAGAAAGTGTTTTTAAAAAATTGAATGTTTTAATTGAATTGAATGTCTTAAGTATGAGAGTTTAAGTGAATTAAGTTTTTTAGAATGAAAGACGGAACGATCACAACCCAAAGCGTGCGCCCCAAGAGCGATCGTTCAAGGACCCAAGGAGTGCTAGACTCCAAAAGCCCACTACTTCCATAATTTAATTGAGAAAATAGATTTTTAAATATTAATCTAAATATTTTATGATTTGATTTAAGAAAATAGTTAATGATTAGGCAAAGTTTTATGATTTAATTTGATTTGAGGAAATTATTAGGAGTTTAATTAGATTAAGTATTATAATTTGAGAAAATATTGTATTTTTAAGGGTTGAGTGTTTTAACCAAGATTAAATATTTTAAGCATTTTAAAATAATTAGGAGTTTTTTTTTTATGATTAAGGGTTAATTATATTTTGCTTAAGCATAGATTAATTGTTTTAAGTATTTTTTAATAAATGAAAGACTCAATGAACACAACTCGAAGCGTGCGCCTCAAGAGCATTCATCCAAGGACTCAAGGAGTGCTAGACCCTAAGAGCCCACTACTTTCATATTTAATTAGAAAATAGTTTGAATTATTTTAGAAATTGAGTATTGAATTAAGATTTAATTAAATAACTGTTATTTAAGTTTTTAGAGAATAAATTGTTTTATGGTAGAATAATTAATCTAAATGTTAAAGTAAAATTAATACTATTCAATTAACTACTTAATAAACATAAAACTAATTATTGAACAATTAGTAATAGGAGTAAAACTTAATAACAAATAATCATTAATTTTAAATTAGATGATGATAAAAAGAGGAATAGTTACTTAATTATGTTTCTGTTAACCTAATATTTTAAAATGGGCCCAATGGCCTTACGGTCTACCCCTTTTTAAAAAAAAAAAACTGAAAGAATCCACTAGGTGGGCTTGGGTTGTCCGTGACCCATTCTGCTTTTAGGGTTCGGACGAGTAGATTCAAAGGAACAGTGTTTGGCCTAAACCATATTTTTCTATCTTAACTAATTAAAGCACAAGTCAACAATGAAGGCTGACCAATGGTTATAATGAAAAGACAAATGGGAACGCCTAAAACACGTTGGGCAGTGAAAAACAAAACATCAGCAATAATGCATTTCCATCTTTTAACAAGAATTTTAAATCATATTAAATCCCAAGAGAAAAATTCAAACGGCTTTAAAAAACAAAAATAAACACATTGACATATACAATACCTCGTTCACCTTCTGAAACCCTCCCTCTCTATCTCATTTCGGATTCATCACTTTCTCTCACTCAGTTTCCAAACTTCTCATCTTCCTCCCTAAACTCAAACCCTTCTCTCTGTTCTTGTTCAAAATTCTCACGCGTCTCCTCTCAACCTCCATGAAAAATGTTTCTTAAACTCACACCAATCAAATCATCTCAAAACCAATCCCAATGAAACCAAACCGAACCCTAGATTTTCATGTGGAAATCACATATCGAGTAGCAAATCAACAAACAATTGGAGAAAGCATTCAATCAAAGAAACTCAGATCAACATGCATTGAAGTTGGAATATGAAATGCAAAGGAAAAAAAGTTTCAAGAAGATTTACCCAAATCGTGGTGCTCCGGTGGTCAGGTTTTCGGTGCGGATTTGAGAGGCTTCGGAAACTTCAGGTATAGTGTCATTTCCTTATATTTGAATCTTCTTCTTTCCTTTTCTTTGTTTCGTTTCGCTGAAAATGTCGCGTTTCTGTGAATGTGAGACAGTGGCTAAGCTCACTATCTTAGAGTTTCAGTGTGAAACTCTAAGAAGCTTTTTTAGGGTTTGAGCTTTAGTAAAGGTTGGGGTCGGTTTTAGCAGAGCTTCGCTAGGGTTTTCTGGGTTTCTTCATGAGTGAATAGTAATAAGTATTTATAGGCTCAGAAATGTGAAATGAGGTACGTGTGAGGTGAGATTTTTGGTACGTGTGAGAGAATATTTCCGTTAAAGAATGGAGAGGATTGCCGATTTCGTGGGATTTGGGTGATAGTGAATCATTCTCTGATTTTGTTTGTAGTGTGAGCTGTACTTATTCTAGAATGTGATTTTTTTGATTTTCATTGTGTGATATTTGCGTGTTTACGTGGCCTGAATTACCATGATTTTTACTACATTGCTCTTATTTTTACTGCTGTAAAGTTATTACCTTTGAAACTTTTCACTGCTCTTGACTTTATGCTGATGTGGCTCTTATTTGTCTTAAGTTGACTCTTTGATGTTTTTGAATTATTTTGACATTTGAACACCGCTGAGGAACTATGAATTTGTTGTAAGCTCTGTTGTCAAAAATAATGTGAATACATCTTTGATAATGCTGTCAATCCCATTGAATTAATAACCTTATTTGGTGTGGAATTTTTGACTTCATGTTAATCCAAACTTGATCATAATTTGCCCTGATGTTTTTTTCAGGTCCTTGAATGCTCTTGATCTTGAAGGTGATACAGTTGAGCCCCTGAATTTTCTTTTACATGAGCTCTGATCCAACATTATCCCCTGGTTATATGCCAATCATAAGCTGCTTCCTTCAACTACCCAAGAATGCCATCAAGTATTACTCACCTTTGGTAATAACTTTATTATTCTCATCACCATATTCTTCCATTATTTATTTTTATTGTCAGCTTCTAATTTTCTCCGTATCTTATCCTATTTGGTACAAGGACCTTGAGTAATTTTGGAGGTTGGTATTTGCCTCAGGAGAGTATTCTAGTATTGAATGCATTGCTTGTGGATTAGTCAGGTTCAAACCATGATGTGGAGCTGCCAACAGACTTTCTTTGAGCTTAGGCCAGCTGTTATACTTACGGTAATGTGATTCTTGTACACATTTTGTGAAGCAATTGTGAGACACTTTTAGATTTCCTTATGATTGTTCACCTAGCAGGTCTATAGTAATGAACATGGTATTGAAGGGTGCTTGTATTTTTCTCTTTGGAATTCCTTTAAATCCATGTATTTCTTGTATAATTCACCATGAAGACGTATTCTCAACTCTTTAACTTGTATTGCTTGTGACAATGTTGTTGATAATAGCCTGAATTGTGTATTGATTCTTGATTATCCCTAACTTATTTTGTAGATTATGGGATGATGATGAAGATGGAAGCATTTGGAGACACGAGGAGCAAGAACTCGGTACGAAGGTGAGATCATCAACTCTAAGTCTTTATGGCACAAGGTCTTGTCTCTTGTTAGGTTTTCATGTGCTTACTCTTGGCTGTTATAATGTTGAGGTATTTGGCATAAGTTTGGATGATGAGATACATTGGCCATGAAATTAATTTTGGAACGAAGAACAGGTTTGCAGGCTGTTTAGCTTTATGGAGGGTTTTTGTTCTGCAATGTACAATGTGTTTGGTGTTTCTATATGAATGTATCCGTCCTCTTCCCAAAATCTCCTTTCTTGTGGTATGAATAATGAATCCCCTTACCTTTGTGAACGGATGTGAAATTGAACTAGTGTGAAAAGCTCTACGTGTGTATGATTGATGCCTTGAACTTATGCATTTTTAGCTATGAACATTGTTGTTGGTTTCAGTCAGAATTCCTTTGTGATACTGTGTATGGTTTATGAAATTTGTGATTACTGCCAATGGTGTGCTCATGTTGAATAACTCCTCTCCTTTTTCATGTGTATTGCTGCGCGGGGTTCGAGGAATGGAGGGTGCAAAGAGGCTTATCAAAGCAAGCACACGCAGCTGATCACAAAGAGACTAAAAAAATTGCTCTTAGAATTGTGGCGTGAATCTTGGTCGTGCACTTGGGTTGAGCGCCTGAACATGTCTTTTGTAATCAATTCTTGTATCCTTGTGTATGAATTTGGCCATGTTTATTAATTTTTTAGTGTCATAGGGCTTGTCTGAGAATTGTAACCTTGTAACACTTTGTGAGGTTACGAAATTCCATTATCCTCCATCACTTTAAACTTGCAACTTTAAAACTTCTTTATGATTATGACAATGAATGCAGAAATGATCAAAAGGATGCCTTGATATCATCCGTGAATTTTTTAAAATTGTTTATTAATTTGGAATCAAGCTCTTGTTTGAAGTGAATTAATATCCCTTGCTCAATCATCAACTTATGGCCATGCCTCTAGGCGTATTTTTATGAAATCAAGTTGGATCTTAATACCTATTTCCAAATAAACTCATGAATGATTCTAGAAATGACTTCTAAAACCTGAGACAAACTTTGATTCAAAGGGAGCTTTACTCAAACTCATGGCTTCAAGAGAACATCTTGAATCACGGCTTGTGGCTATAACTCAAAAAAAATTATAGATGGCTTTAAGAATGAATGGCCTTAAGACATAAGCTGAGAAGACATGGTCCAAAGCCTTTATCATATATTGGTTATGCTAAGATCTTTTGAAACCTTAACTTATCATCCACCAACTCAAACTTAGACTAAAAGTGAACAATACCTAAATATGAATGGTCATTTCTTAGCTTATTTTAACCATACAGCCTTAGTGTCACACTTGGAATATGGTTAAAGATCATCTTGACCATAACTTAAAATCAGTTTGAAGACAACTGATCATGTCTGGACTGAATAATTATAAAAATGGGTGCTCAACACTCCTTATCTCTTCTTGAAATCATGGCAATCCTAGCACACGCTAGTAAACACTTTAAATACATACCAGGCCCTTATGACCTGGATCTTAGAGTCAACATGAAATCTTGGTGTGAGAAACATGCAATAGGTAAGACAAATTTGGGGTATGATAGATGCCCCTATCAAATCGTCTTGAACCCGAGAGAATGAACTGCTGCATGGCGTTCATTTTTAGGGTGGAAGTCGATTAGATATAAGAATACCCAGAAAATTTGTCCGCCCAAAGGTAAAGTGTGGTAGAGTGAGAGCTGGCAGAAGGAATTAGCGGGGTTTAAACCGAACATAAAAACTTGAGATCCTTTGAGTGGTCGAAGCAGTCCCTTATCCATTGAGGTTCCCCGATGATACCAAAGTTGCATGTTTGAAAAAGCGCGAGATTCTCTGGATCATTGAAGCAGTACCTTATACATTAAGGTTCTTCAACGATACCAAAGCAGTATCTTGAAAGCGGAAGATTCTCTGGTACATTGAAGCAACACCTTACTCGTTAAGGTTCCTCAACGATACCAAAGCAGTATCTCGAAAGCAGAAGATTCTCTGGAGCATTGAAGCAGTACCTTATCCGTTAAGGTTCCTCAACGATACCAAAGCACTGTCTTGAAAGCATAAGATTCTCTAGAACATTGAAGCAGTACCTTATCCGTTAAGGTTCCTCAACGATACCAAAGAAGTGTCTTGAAAGCATAAGATTCTTTGGAACATTGAAGCAGTACCTTATCCGTTAAGGTTCCTCAACGATACCAAAGCAGTATCTTGAAAGCAGAAGATTCTCTGGAACATTGAATCAGTACCTTATCCGTTAAGGTTCCTCAACGATACAAAGCAGTATCTTTGGAAGCAGAAGATTCTCTGGAACATTGAAGCAGTACCTTATTCGTTAAGGTTCCTCAACGATACCAAAGAAGTATCTTGAAAGCAGAAGATTCTCTGGAACATTGAAGCAGTACCTTATCCGTTAAGGTTCCTCAACGATACCAAAGCAATATCTTTGGAAGCAGAAGATTCTCTGGAACATTGAAGCAGTACCTTATCCGTTAAGGTTCCTCAACGATACCAAAGTAGTATCTTGGAAGTGAAAGATTCTCTAGAACATTGAAGCAGTACCTTATCCATTAAGGTTCCTCAACGATACCAAAGCAGTATCTTTGGCGCAGAAGATTCTCTGGAACATTGAAGCAGTACCTTATCCGTTAAGGTTCCTCAATGATACCAAAGCAGTATCTTTGGAAGCAGAAGATTCTACGGAACATTGATGCAGTACCTTATCCGTTAAGGTTCCTCAATGATTCCAAAGCATTATCTTGAAAGCAGAAGATTCTCTGGGACATTGAAGCAATACCTTATCC
The DNA here is from genome assembly GCA_022829125.1 of Lathyrus tuberosus. Lineage (NCBI taxonomy): Eukaryota > Viridiplantae > Streptophyta > Magnoliopsida > Fabales > Fabaceae > Lathyrus > Lathyrus tuberosus. The sequence continues at coordinate 11,489,869 of JALAZF010000091.1, forward strand.
GTTAAGGCTCCTCAACGATACCAAAGCAGTATCTTTGGAAGCAGAAGATTCTCTGGGACATTGAAGCAGTACCTTATCCGTTAAGGTTCCTCAACGATACCAAAGCAGTATCTTTGGGGCACAAGATTCTCTGGAACATTGAAGCAGTACCTTATCCGTTAAGGTTCCTTAATGATACCAAAGCAGTATCTCGGAAGCAGAAGATTCTCTGGAACATTGAAGCAGTACCCTATCCGTTAAGGTTCCTCAATGATACCAAAGCAGTATCTTTGGAGTAAATTTGCTGAAGGATAGTTGATCAAGATTCCTGTTGGAAGAAATGTGCTGGCTCTGTAGGGGAAAGCTCACAAGAAACTTTCTAGGATATCCTCTGCTTGGGGAGCACTGACAACAGCTGCTGGGGATTATCATTATCAACTGCATGGTCGAAGAATGACTTGCTGGGGAATAGAATTCCTTGAGCACGTGCGGGGTATCAACTTCTCTTTTGAAGAGTACTACCGACTTTGATGGAGGACTGGCCAAGATGCTTGTGAACCGATCCTGGATCCTGTCATGCTATGTTGCTGGGGATGGATATGCCATGCACTACATGATGCACTGAAACATATACTAAAATGCAACTGCTATGGAATCTAATGCACATACGAATGCACAAGACTAATATGCTAATGCCAGATATGATTATGATTCTAACATGCCATGCATATGACAATGCAAATGATCGGGTGCGCTGGGGATAAGTTTCCTTGTAGAGGGTATCACCAGGGATTGAATTTGGTAATTGCCAAATGAAATTGGACTTTGGTATTTGGTGTTATGAGGATAAATTGGACTTTCAGGTGTTATGAGGATGCCATCGACGGTGGACTTTGAGTGGTTGCCAATGAAGACTGAATTTTAAAGGGTAGATTTGCAGGTGCCAACGAGTGTGGACTTTTGAGTAGTTGCCAATAAAGGATTGGGCTTTGGGTTTTATGGGGATGGTGAGAAGGTTTGACTACTCGACCCTGTAGAATTGAACAAGCTATAGCTGACTAGGGAGCGTGATTGCCCCTGTTGGATTTGCAGAAGTTCACTGTTGAGGATTACATGGCGTAGATCCTTGAAAAGCTATATTGCTTATGGTGAAGAGCCGAACCGGCCGACAACTGATTTAATGCTTTCATGTGGTGGAGTTCCTTGGAGACTATTTATTTCCCTTTTAGTTCTCCCAACACCAAAATAAATTTTATTGCTCTCAAATATTGTCTTTATTAACCGAATTTTAAAACACAGTTTATCAAAAACAAAATCAATTTGCAAACAATCAGATAAAGTAAAAAAAATGAGCACAATTTTTGTGAGAAATCTCTCTTTGTATTGATTTGACCCTTAATTGGGTAAGTACGTACAAGGATGCAATTCCTTAATGAGGTAATTGCGGTGCAAGATAAAACATAATGGCAATACAAATAAATGAGATTCCATTGAGTTTAAACACTGCTATGGTCCCTATGACTTTGATAACTTCAACACCTTGCTTCGCAAGAAGGCGGTTGGATCGATCCTTCCCTTCAGTGACACATCAGGGTCAAGTGGATATGCAGAATAAATACTTTTCCTTGGAATTTGCCCCTAACTTTTGCCTGGATCGCCCTTTCGGGTTTTCAATCCACCGGGACGCCCTTTTTTGCCTGAACCGCCCTTTCGGGTTTTCAATTCAGCGGGCCTATATTTTTTTTATTTTATCCCTAATTTTTGCCTGGACTGATTTTGTTTTTCAAGTCCACCGGGATTGCCATTTTTGCCTAAGTCGCCTTTTCATGTTTTCGACTTAGCGGCTTTATTATTCCACTTTTTTAGGCGTAGTATCTCTTAACGTACTCTGCATTCACTGGGTATGGTAATTCTTCACCGTCCATAGTTGCAAGCTTCAAGGCACCACCTAAGAACGCCTCTCTTACAACATATGGGCCTTCGTAGTTTGGCGTCTACTTGCCCCTGGATTCATTATACATGGCCATGATCGTCTTGAGCACCAAGTCACCTTCCTGGAATGTCCGAGGATGCACTTTCTTGTCAAAAGCTTTCTTCATGCGTCTTTGATAGTGTTGGCCATGGCATATTGCTGCCAAACGTTTTTCTTCAAGAAGGTTGAGTTCATCAAACCTTGTCTTCACCCATTCTGCTTCATCAAGCTGAGCTTCCATCAAGACTCTCAATGAGGGGATCTCGACTTCAATCGGAAGGACCGCTTCCATGCCATAAACCAATGAGTAAGGAGTTGCCCCTGTTGAAGTTCGCACTGAGGTACGGTAGCCGTGCAGCGCAAAAGGTAGCATCTCATGCCAATCCTTATAAGTGACCACCATTTTCTGAATGATCTTTTTGATGTTTTTGTTGGCTGCCTCAACGGCTCCATTCATCTTGGGTCTGTATGGTGTTGAATTATGGTGCTCAATCTTGAAACTAGCACACAATTCATCCATCATTTTGTTGTTGAGATTAGACCCATTATCAGTGATGATACGGTTAGGCACTCCATATCTGCATATAATGTTGTGTTTCAAGAAGCGAGCGACCACTTGCTTGGTAACGTTTGTATACGATGCAGCCTTAACCCATTTGGTTAAGTAGTCTATGGCAACCAATATGAAGCGGTGTCCATTTGAGGCCTTTGGCTCGATCATCCCAATCATATCTATTCCCCACATAGCAAAAAGCCATGGTGAAGTCAAGACGTTCAAAGGATTTGGAGGTACATGAATCTTATCAGAGTATATCTGGCATTTATGGCATGTTCGGGCATGATGGTAGCAATCGGCCTCCATGGTTAGCTAATAATAGCCTGCTCTCAATATCTTCTTTTCCATAGTATGCCCATTTGCGTGGGTACCAAAACAACCTTCATGAATGTCTTTCAGAATCTGCTCAGCTTCATGCTTTTCCACACATCTGAGTAGTACAGTATCATGATTACGCTTGTATAACACATTCCCATTGAGGAAGAAATTTGATGCCAATCTGCGCAAAGTTCTCTTATCCACCGCCAAAGCGCCCTCTGGATATTCTTGTTTTTCCAGATAACGTTTGATGTCATAGAACCATGGCTTTTCGTCTGACTCTTCATCAGCAGCCAAACAGTGAGCGGGCTCTTCAAATCGTTGTAGATCAATAAGCGGCCGATGGTTGGGCCATATCAGTTTATACATAGAAGCCAAAGTTGCTAGAGCATCTGCCATTTGATTTTCCTCTCTCGGTACATGGGTAAAGGTGATATCATCAAATTTGGGAAGTAGCTTTGCCACGTAATCTAGATATGGAATTAGATTGGCATGTTTGGCATCCCAGTCACCTCGGATCTGATGTATTACTAAGGCAGAATCTCCAAATACATCCAGAGTCTTAATCCTCAAATTGATGGCTTCTTCCAATCCAAGTATACAAGCTTCATACTCAGCCATATTATTGGTGCATGGAAAGCAGAGCTTAGCTGTGAAGGGTAAGTGGAAATTCTTGGGTGATGTAATCACTGCCCCAATTCCACTTCCATGAACATTGGAAGCACCATCGAACATGAGAGTCCATCGCTCCCCTGGTTCGGGCCCCTCATCCGGACCTGGCTCTTCACAATCCTTTAGCGTCATTATGTCTTCGTCTGGAAAATCGAACTTCAAGGGCTGATAATCATCCATCGGTTGATGGGAAAGATGGTCCGCCAGTATGCTACCCTTGATGGCTTTTTGAGTGACGTATTGAATGTCGTACTCAGACAAAAGCATTTTCCATCGGGCTATTCTGCCAGTGAGAGCAGGTTTCTCAAAGATGTATTTAATGGGATCCATCTTGGAAATCAGATAAGTAGTGTGGGTCAACACATACTACCTGAGACGTTTGGCAGCCCAGGCTAATGCGCAACAAGTCTTCTCGAGTAAGGAATACCTTGTCTCACAGTCATTGAACTTCTTACTGAGGTAATAGATTGTATGTTCCTTCTTTCCCGTCTCATCTTGTTGCCCCAACACACAACCCATAGATTCGTCAAGTACAGTCAGGTACATAATGAGTGGCCTTTCAGGAACAGGCAGTATCAGGATCGGTGATTCTTGCAGATACTCTTTGATTTTATCGAATGCCCCTTGACAATCATCATCCCACGCAATTGACTGATTCTTTCTTAGCAGCTTGAAAATAGGTTTGCAGGTGGCCGTAAGATGTGAAATAAATCTGGCAATGTAGTTTAATCTTCCCAGAAAGCCACGAACCTCTTTCTCCGTCCTAGGCGCAGGCATATTCTGAATTGCCTTCACCTTATCAGGATCCACTTCGATTCCTTTCTGACTTATGATGAAGCCCAACAACTTTCCAGACCGTACCCCAAATGTGAACTTGTTGGGGTTGAGTCTCAATCTAAACTTCCTCAATCGGACAAACAACTTTTACAGATTAATCAAGTGTTCTTCTTCGGTTTGAGACTTGGCAATCATATCGTCGACGTACACTTCAATCTCTTTATGGATCATGTCATGAAAGAGCATTACCATTGCACGTTGATACGTTGCCCCAGCATTCTGAAGTCCGAATGGCATCACCTTATAGCAGAAGGTGCCCCATGGCGTGATAAATGTGGTCTTCTCCATATCCTTTGGATCCATCTTAATTTGATTATACCCAGAAAATCCGTCCATAAAAGAGAATACGGAGAACTGAGCTGTGTTGTCAACCAATACATCGATGTGAGGTAATGGGAAGTCTTCTTTAGGACTAGCTCTGTTCAAATCCCTGTAATCCACACACATGTGAACCTTTCCATCTTTCTTCGGCACCGGCACAATGTTAGCAACCCATTGTGGGTACCTTGTTACTGCCAGGAATCCAGCATCAAGCTGCTTTCGGACTTCTTCACGAATTTTGAGAGCCATATCCGGATGGGTCCTTCTTAACTTCTGTTTGACAGCATGGCATTCCTCCTTGAGTGGTAACTTGTGTACAACCATATCAGTATCCAACCCAGGCATGTCTTGATACGACTAGGCGAATACATCAGCGTACTCACGGAGGAGCTCTATCAGCTTGGCCTTGACTTCAACTTGAAGAGATGCACCTATCTTTACCTCTTTTCTGTCTTCTTCAGTACCCAGGTTGATGACTTCAATGTCTTCTTGGTGCGGCAGGATGACTTTCTCTTCTTGCTTGAGCAACCTTGCCAACTCGTCGGGGAGTTCACAACCTTTCACGCCTTCCTCTTCGGCTTGGTAGATTGGGTAATCAAAGTCATATAGACCCGTAGCAGCATCTATATCAAGGACCTCAGTGGTGTTTCTGCATGTTTATGATTTATGCAGTTTATTTAGGAAAGTGTGTGCATAAAAATATTGCCATTTATTGTAAAGCAAAAAAAAAAAAAAGAAAGAAAGTGAGCGAAAATTGAATGCAAACTGAAATTCATTAATGATAATCAATGTTTGAAAACATCAGGTGGCCCATACAATGCTCCACTACGCCTTGGGCAGAGCGTAGTGTTTTTGATAAACAGTAAAATTACGTTTGGTGTGTGAGGAACTGAGGGACTTCAACGGTCTTCTAATTCTGGAGCTCTTCATCAGGCTTTGCTTGTCGAATCCAGCTTGCAGAAGCTTGCTCATCACCAACATGGTCTTCAATGATCATTGCTACTGGAGAACCAAATATGTGCCCAACACTTGTAAAAATCTTCTCAACCGGAAGGATTTGATTTCCGTTGTATGGAACAAATGCTGAATTGCGGGATGGCTGATAACCTAGCCCAAACTTATCAAGCTTTTCGGTAACCTCAATCATTTTGCCCCATCCTTGGGCATTCCCATCTTCCACCACAGCTTTAGCTTCCTCGTATGAGGCCATCGATGATCTTAATTCTTGGTGCTCTGGCACTCGTTGCACAGCCAATGTACTTACCACCTCAAAGGACTGAAAAGGTGTCTCAACCACTTCACCTTCAACATCAATGTATCGGAACGATGTCAAATGGCTTACCAGGATATCTTCCTCACCGCCTATCACAACCATCTTGTGATTGGTAATGAATTTCAGTTTTTGGTGTAGAGTGGACGTGACTGCCCCTACTGAGTGAATCCAGGGCCGTCCTAGTAGGCAACTATAACCAGGATAAATGTCCATTACCTGAAAAGTAATTGTAAAAATAGTAGGTCCAATCTTAATTGGCAAGTCCACCTCACCAATAACTGCACGCCTAGATCCATCAAATGCCTTCACTATGAGAGTACTTGGCCTCTTAATTACCCCATTCACAGGCATCCTCTCTAGAGTTGTCTTTGGGAGCACATTTAAGGAGGATCTAGTATCCACCAAGACTCTAGATATCAAAACATCTTCACACCTAATGGAAATGTGAATAGCCTTGTTGTGGTTCCTCTTTTCCGCTGTCAAATCATCATCATTGAATCCAAGAAAATTTCCAGTAGTGACACTGGCTATCACATCATCAAACTGAGCTACAGTAATATCTTTGGTGATATGTGCAACACTCAACACCTTCAGCAGGGAGGATCTATGTGCCTCAGAACTGAGCAACAAGGCGAGCATAGATATCTTGGCAGGAGTTTGATTCAGCTGATCGACTACCTTGTAGTCGCTCTTCTTTATAATTTTCAAAAACTCTTCAGCCTCCTTCTGCGTGAATGCCCCTCTTGGAGACGACAACCTTTCTTGTGTATTAGCGCTCGGAGCTTCAACTGGTATAGCAATTGCCTTACCTTTGTCATTATTTGGCACATCTGCTTGTTTTGGTGCAAAGATTTGACAACTACGGGTCATTCCACCTGGTCCTACTACAACGTCACACTTAGCACCTCCATATTCAACGACTGCCTTTTTTGGCCCTTGTTTAAAAACTTCAGACTCAGGAACACTAACAGGATACTCAATAGTTATTGGAACGGGGCGCACTGGCCTTAATTTGCTAACATCCGCTTCATCAAACTGAATGACCACAGGTGCTGGACGAATTGGTCTTTGTTGGAAAACATTAGCTCCATCATATTCAATGATTATCGGAGTAGGACGAACTTGTATTTGTTGACGACCTTCAGGTGCATCATACTGAATATTGATGACAGCCACACTTTGCTCTCTTGCATCCCGGCGTTCAACCTGAATCACACCTTGGTCCAGAAATTTCTGCAAATGTTTCTTAACTACCTCATTAGTCAAGTTATCAAGCTCATCTTCAGGAATCATCCCACATCTCTTCAATTTTTCTCCTATAACCATCATAGGAGTACGAATGTCTTCAGCCCTTGTAATCAACCTTTGTCCACTGTCTTCTTCCACAGCATTAACGGACGGTCCTCCATGCGGGGGTATGGGGTTGTGTTTAACATTAGCGCCACGCTGAGTGAAAGTAAGATCTTTGGACTCAACCAAATCTTGGACTCTATTCTCAAATGCATAACAATTTTCTATATTATGCCCGGGAGCACCCTTGTGAAACTCACAATGGGCATTGGCATCATATCCGGGAGGATATAGGAAGACGGCTGGCCTCAAATCTCTGAGCTTCAAATGTCCACCCTTATACAGCTGAGAAAAAATCTGACTATACGGTATCGGCACAGGATCAATATGCCTTCTTGGTCTTTGTTGCCTCTGTGGTGGGGCATTCTGATATTGCGGCGGAGGAACATTCTGATAATTCAGTTGTTGAGTAGGCTGTTGAGGTGGGGCTTGTGCAACTGCAGCCACTTGCTGATATGGTATATTCACTGGGGCTCTACCCCCTCGTCCTCTCATGACAGCGTTAGTCTCTCCGTCTTTCCTCTTCACAAAAGGTTTTTTAACTCCACTCGCAGAAGCAATAACAACTTTTTTCTTCAATTGGCTCTCGATTCTTTCTCCCACTGACACAATCTCAGCAAATTTAGGGAAGCTAGATCCCAGCATACGGTCTGAATACTGAGGCTGCAAAGTTCCCATGAACATATCCATCAATTCTTTGTCCAACAAGGGTGGTTGAACACGAGACGCCAATTCCCGCCAACGTTGAGCATATTCTTTGAATGACTTATTGTTGCGTTGAGTCATATCTTGTAACTGAGTACGGTTTGGCGCTAAATCAGTGTTGTACTGGTAATGCTTGAGGAACACCTCAGAGAGATCCCTCCAGGTACTAATCTGCCTCTTCTCTAGTTGCATGTACCATTCCAGCGATGCCCCACTGAGGCTATCCTGAAAGTAGTGAATTAGAGGAGGGTCGTCTTTAACGTGAGCAGTCATTTTGCGACAGTAGGCCCGCAAATGAGTCTTAGGGCAGCTAAGTCCCTTGTATTTGTCAAACGTCGGTACTTGAAACTTATGAGGGATTACCAGTCCAGGGACCAAACACATGTCGACAGCATCCAAACCGGGAGTTGTCTGAACCTCAAAGGCTTTGAATTTCTCTTCTAGTACGTGCAACCGGTCAGCAGATGGATCAGATCCCACAAGTTGAAGAGGTAGAGGTGGAGGTGGTACATAGAAGGCATCGAATTGTTCATCCACATCGCTCACGGACCCGTGATGAGCTGAATGTTCTGACACATCAGGGGTAAGAGTTCCTTTAACTCCAGAAGCGCCTATCTTTTCAACCAGCTTCTTGGCATTGGCCACTGTTTCAGCATCTTTCTCTTTCTGGGCAAGCATCATCATAGTTTTCAGTAGCTGATCCATTTTAGCCTTTAGCGAATCGATATCATTCCTCATTGTGTTCTGGTTCTCCTTGATCTGTTCCAGCGTCATCTTGAATCTTTGCCGAGTCTCGTATTGGTGTCGAGTAGTCAGGTTTCTGTTTGGAGAAAGTATAGAGTGTATGAGTTGGTGTCCAAACACATATGGGATGTGAATGCAAAATGCTTATGCTTATATTTTATGTTTTTTGTCTTTTTATTTTCAGGGAATCATTCGTAGATTTTAACGAGCATTCAAAATAACACGAAGACAAGAAAATAAAGGAAAGCTAAATTCTCATTCATTCATTAAGTCATTACATAATTCTAAAGTACCAAAGTTTCAACTAATACAAGCCAAATACAAATAACAAGAAAATAAGATGATGATCTTCAAGCTGCAGGCTTTCGTGCTTCACGCTCCTCAAGTTCTTCCTTAAATCTCTTCAGCATTGCCTTGCAAAGGCAAACAAAATCAATAATGGCCCGAGGAGTGGATTCTTCTAGTGCCTCATACGCATCCCTATGTTTCCAAATCAGATCCTTAGCTAGCCAATTACAAAACTCAATCAAACCGTTGAGTTTGTTGCGGTATATGTCTCAGCTGTCCCTCAGGATAGTCATAGACTGCTCAAAACCAACGTAATCCTGGAGCACTTTTTCCCTTTCTGCCAACCAAATGGCCTTGTCTTCAAGAATAGCCCTCATCTGATTCTACTGGTTTTTAACGACCCTTTTGACACCATCCAACTCCCTTCGTAATGCATCCCAATCATCAGCTCTGACCTAGGCTGTCCTCATAGAGTCTTCCTTAAGCCTATGTTCTCTTGCTTCAGAAGCTCTTGACAAGCGTAGGTCGACACTTAGTTGTCGAATTTGCGCTCCCATTTCTTCTCTGAGTTCTTTGTTTTTCCTAGTGGCAAAGAGCCAAGCCCTTTCATTTTCCGCACTTTTCCTGTAGGCTTTATCCAAGTCTTCTTTAAGCCTACCTAACGCACCATCAGCTTGGTTAAGGCACACCTTAACCCTCTTTTTTTGGTGCTCCTCTTCACCGGCTCTCTTTCCCACTTCCCCAAGCTGATTCTTTTTGCGCTCTAACTCATACTTCATATTATTTTTCTCATTTGTCACTGTTTGCAGCTTCAATTCCAACTCTTCGTTATCCTTCCCAAGTTGGGCTATTTTGGCTCTAAGACCTTCCACCTCTTCCAAAGAGACGGGTACAGGCTGTGGGCTAGCAGGCCTAGGAGGAGCCTCAATGGAGAAAGGAAGTTTGACCATCTTAATCCTCTCCAGAACCTATGGCTGATACGGCACCCTAGGTGTTCCATCCCTTTTCCTCAACTCGGACCCCTTAGTATGAACCTTCTGCCAAGAGCGTACAATCTTACAAAGGAGTGAAAGATCTTTAGTACCCCTGTCATGAAGAATCATTTCTTCCAACTCTTTGTCTTCAGGCTTTCTCAACATAGGGTATTCAAACTGTCGTATAGCTAGTATGGGATTGTAGCTTATACAACCTTTTGAACCAATCAGCGGCACATTGCAAAAGCTCTCATAACTCATAATGATTTTATCAACATCCAGTCTATTGGGATACCATGTGATATTCATTTCAGAGAGAGACACTAGCAACTGAGCCCATTCCCCACTATTCAAGTCGGGGACAATGGCATAACGCTTGAACACATGAGAAGTGAGCCATTTGTAGAGGAGAGGAATACAGAATGTCAACAATGAACCCTTCTTTTCATGGCGGAGATGTAGGGTATGGAAGAAGTCAGCTAAGAGAGGGTAGACCGGGCTTTGTCCTTCTTTCCAAACAGCCCAAAACACACTGATAGCAGCAGAGTCGATGAATTCTTCAAAAGTGGGGAGGAGTACAAGCCCATATATGAGGAGAGCCAATACGTTCACCAGAGCATCCCATTGCTTATTCTTTAAAAACCTTATCGCTTCTTTTTCCAAAAAAGTGCTTCGGAAACCAAAGAAATCTTCTCTCTTTTTCAAACCAGTCTTGACCGTTGAAATAGGGATTTGGAGGGCTTCAGCTAGTACCTCTTTCTCAGGTGTCTGGCCAATCATAGTGTAGGGTGCCTTACTCTTCACGGAAAAACCCAAAAATCCTTCAAATTCTTCAATGGCAGGAGTCAAGTAGAAGTCTTGGAACAAAAAGCTTCTCATCGGTGGGTCATAAAACTGTGCTAGAGCTGTAACGGCAGGAACTTGCACTTTGACAGTAAGGAGATCAAGAACCTGGCCAAATCTTCCCTCTAGAGTCTTCTTGAAGAGCGGAGGCATTTCTTTCAAACAGTTCATCACAACGGTAGTATCTGGCATGATAGCTTTCAGCTGCAGAGTTTTCCTTTTTCCTGAATCCATGGTTACTTTGAATGCAAGATAAACAGTAGATACAAGTGATTCCCTAAAAATAAAAATGTTTTTTTTTTTGTAAGTCATGATGTAAATGTAAATGATTATGAATGAACGATGTTGGATCCAGGTTATCACAAGTAACTTCCCATCCCCCCTAACAGGTAGGCTTTATAAGGATAGTTCTAGATTCTTTACTCATAAACCCACTCAAAGGATAGCTCCTACGTTGATGGATATGGTTCCCAGGGTCTCGGACACTAGTCGCATCAACACCATGCAACAGGCTAGCTGCATTGTGACGGGGATACGAAAAGATCTATCCTGAGTGTAGTCTTCATGCTAGGCCCCGAGAAGCGAGTCCTCGGAGACTAACACTAACGACCACCAATATAGAAACTGGTAATAAGAGTGGTTCCCAGAGTCACGGACCCTTCATGAATCAAGTCGTGCGACAAGCTAGCTGCATTACAACAAGGTCTACTCTAGGGGAATCTTTCATGCTAGGCACACAAGGAGCGAGCCCTTGGGGACTAACACTAATTACTTCCAAAATCTAAACTAGGGGTTCTTTCTTCTTTTTCCAAGACTCGGGTATAGAGCCTTACTTGTGATATCAACCCAAAATCCAACAGGCAAATATGATAAACAACATATGATAAAGAGAAAGCAATAAAAGAAAATAATATAGAAATAATTAAGAAGAAGACAACCAAGCAAAGTTAACACTCTCGAATCGAGTCAAGTTAGGCTTGACTCTCTCTAGCATAGGGCAATGCATGATCCCCAGCAGAGTCGCCATCTGTCGTACCTCAAAAAATACGATCCTCGCGATGGACGCGGAAAAAACTGTTTGAAACAGAGTCGCCATCGAACTTTATTTATCCCAAAAGAGGGAAAGGAAAATATCGAGAAAACCTTTGAAAGGGATAAGAAAATGGTCATCGCAACCAAATTCAGGTTCGGGAGTCGGTTACGCAAAGGGAAGGTATTATCACCCTCTACGTCCGTTGTACTCAACGGGAACCTCTTGATTCGATTCGTGAGAAAGTTAGCTTGGTTTGTTTGTTTTCTTCTAAGGTAGATATTGCTTTCTAAGGGGGAAATGGGTGGTTTTTTATTAGTATGCTCGGCAAGGATTAGAACCCTTGGGCCTACGTATTCCCTCGTGCAATGGGAAAGTCAGAGCATTCGTAGTTCGTGGTACTACGGTTGGTTTGTATTTTTTAAACGAACGAGTGTTTAATTCGCATTCTAACTGCTAAACGTTGGCTTGTCTGCTCGTCAAGGAGGCTGAAGCACGAGTTTATATGCGCGGAAGAATGGACTAAACAATGTTCTTTTTTTGTAAAAAGTTGTTTGAATATGAATTAAGTGTGTTAAAGGTTTGATTGAGAAAAAGAGTTTGATTTGCGTAGATTTTATGGTTTTGATCGCACGGGGGCGAGGATAGGAGGTTTAATTTGTTAAGTATTTTAGAGGAAGAACGACGATTATTCGATAAACGAGACGTCGGCCTCGCAACCAATTAATCGGGGTATTACTGAGATGCTGGATCTCAACGACACCTTTTTCATTCTATTAATTATGAAATTGTATTTGTTGGACAATTGGCTTACTTCTCCATGTGATTAAGGCGAGTGTTTTAGGAACGAAAGATCGGAACGAACACAACCCAAAGCGTGCGCCTCAGGAGCATTCGTTCAAGGGCCCAAGAAGTTCTAGACCTCAAGAGTCCACTACTTTCGTAATTTGATTAGGAAAAATACTTGAGTTTGATTAGAGTATTTTAAACGCATTAGTTGAACTAGGGTTTGGAGTTGCTAAGATTTTAAAAATGATTAAGTATTTTAATTGGGTTGTAAGTTTTTAAGTCTTGAAATGGAAGACCAAAACGAACACAACCCAAGGCGTGCGCCCCAAGAGCGATCGTTTCAAGACCCAAAGAGTGCTAGACTCTAAAAGCCCATTACTTCCAATAATTAATTAGGAAAACGTTTAAGAAGATTGATTTAAATATTTTATAAGAAAATAATTCAAGTATTAAAACGTTGATTATGATCTTAAGTGTTTTTAAAAAATTGAATGTTTTAATTGAATTGAATGTCTTAAGTATGAGAGTTTAAGTGAATTAAGTTTTTTAGAATGAAAGACGGAACGATCACAACCCAAAGCGTGCGCCCCAAGAGCGATCGTTCAAGGACCCAAGGAGTGCTAGACTCCAAAAGCCCACTACTTCCATAATTTAATTGAGAAAATAGATTTTTAAATATTAATCTAAATATTTTATGATTTGATTTAAGAAAATAGTTAATGATTAGGCAAAGTTTTATGATTTAATTTGATTTGAGGAAATTATTAGGAGTTTAATTAGATTAAGTATTATAATTTGAGAAAATATTGTATTTTTAAGGGTTGAGTGTTTTAACCAAGATTAAATATTTTAAGCATTTTAAAATAATTAGGAGTTTTTTTTTATGATTAAGGGTTAATTATATTTTGCTTAAGCATAGATTAATTGTTTTAAGTATTTTTTAATAAATGAAAGACAGAATGAACACAACTCGAAGCGTGCGCCTTAAGAGCATTCATCCAAGGACTCAAGGAGTGCTAGACCCCAAGAGCCCACTACTTTCATATTTAATTAGAAAATAGTTTGAATTATTTTAGAAATTGAGTATTGAATTAAGATTTAATTAAATAACTATTATTTAAGTTTTTAGAGAATAAATTGTTTTATGGTAGAATAATTAATCGAAATGTTAAAGTAAAATTAATACTATTCAATTAACTACTTAATAAACATAAAACTAATTATTGAACAATTAGTAATAAGAGTAAAACTTAATAACAAATAATTATTAATTTTAAATTAGATGTTGATAAAAAGAGGAATAGTTTCTAAATTATGTTTCTGTTAACCTAATATTTTAAAATGGGCCCAATGGCCTTACGGTCTACCCCTTTTTTAAAAAAAAAAACTGAAAGAATCCACTAGGTGGGCTTGGGTTGTCCGTGACCCATTCTGCTTTTAGGGTTCGGACGAGTAGATTCAAAGGGACAATTTTTGGCCTAAACCATATTTTTCTATCTTAACTAATTAAAGCACAAGTCAACAATGAAGGCTGACCAATGGTTATAATAAAAAGACAAATGGGAACGTCTAAAACACGTTGGGCAGTGAAAAACAAAACATCAGCAATAATGCATTCCCATCTTTTAAGAAGAATTTTAAATCATATTAAATCCCAAGAGAAAAATTCAAACGGCTTTAAAAAACAAAAATAAACACATTGACATATAGAATACCTCGTTCACCTTCTGAAACCCTCCCTCTCTCTCTCATTTTGGATTCATCACTTTCTCTCACTCAGTTTCCAAACTTCTCATCTTCCTCCCTAAACTCAAACCCTTCTCTCTGTTCTCGTTCAAAACTCTCACGCGTCTCCTCTCAACCTCCATGAAAAATGTTTCTTAAACTCACAACAATCAAATCATCTCAAAACCAACCCCAATGAAACCAAACCGAACCCTAGATTTTCATGTGGAAATCACATATCGAGTAGCAAATCAACAAATAATTGGAGAAAGCATTCAATCAAAGCAACTCAGATCAACATGCAGCGAAGTTGGAATATGAAATGCAAAGGAAAAAAATAGTTTCAAGAAGATTTACCCAAATCGTGGTGCTCCGGTGGTCAGGTTTTCGGTGCGGATTTTAGAGGCTTCGGAAACTTCAGGTATAGTGTCCTTTCCTTATATTTGAATCTTCTTCTTTCCTTTTCTTTGTTTCGTTTCGCTGAAAATGTCGCGTTTCTGTGAATGTGAGACAGTGGCTAAGGTCACTGTCTTAGAGTTTCAGTGTGAAACTCTAAGAAGCTTTTTTAGGATTTGAGCTTTAGTAAAGGTTGGGGTCGGTTTTAGCAGAGCTTCGCTAGGGTTTTCTGGGTTTCTTCATGAGTGAATAGTAACAAGTATTTATAGGCTCAGAAATGTGAAATGAGGTACGTGTGAGAGAATATTTTCATTAGAGAATGGAGAGGATTGCCGATTTCATGGGATTTGGGTGATAGTGAATCATTCTCTGATTTTGTTTGTAGTGTGAGCTGTACTTTTTCTAGAATGTGATTTTTTTATTTATTTTCATTGTGTGATATTTGCCTGTTTACGTGGCCTAAATTACCATGATTTTTACTACATTGCTCTTATTTTTACTGCTGTAAAGTTATTACCTTTGAAACTTTTCACTGCTCTTGACTTTATGCTGATGTGACTCTTATTTGTCTTAAGTTGACTCTTTGATGTTTTTGAATTATTTTGGCATTTGAACACCACTGAGGAACTATGAATTTGTTGTAAGCTCTGTTGTAAAAAATAATGTGAATACATCTTTGATAATGCTGTCATTCCCAGTTAATTAATAACCTTATTTGGTGTGGTATTTTTGACTTCATGTTAATCCAAACTTGATCATAAATTGCTCTGATGTTTTTTTCAGGTCCTTGAATGCTCTTGATCTTGAAGGTGATACAGTTGAGCCCCTGAATTTTCTTTTACATGAGCTCTGATCCAACATTATCCCCTGGTTACATGCCAATCATAAGCTGCTTCCTTCAACTACCCAAGAATGCCATCAAGTATTACTCACCTTTGGTAATAACTTTATTATTCTCATCACCATATTCTTCCATTATTTATTTTTATTGTCAGCTTCTAATTTTCTCCGTATCTTATCCTATTTGGTACAAGGACCTTGAGTAATTTTGGAGGTTGGGATTTTCCTCAGGAGAGTATTCTAGTATTGAATGCATTGCTTGTGGATTAGCCAGGTTCAAACCATGATGTGGAGCTGCCAATAGACTTTCTTTGAGCTTAGGCCAGCTGCTATACTTACGGTAATGTGATTCTTGTACACATTTTGTGAAGCAATTATGAGACACTTTTAGATTTCCTTATGATTGTTCACCTAGCAGGTCTGTAGTAATGAACATGGTATTGAAGGGTGCTTGTATTTTTCTCTTTGGAATTCCTTTAAATCCATGTATTTCTTGTATGATTCACCATGAAGACGTATTCTCAACTCTTTAACTTGTATTGCTTGTGATAATGTTGTTGATAATAGCCTGAATTGTGTATTGATTCTTGATTATCCCTGACTTATTTTGTAGATTATGGGATGATGATGAAGATGGAAGCATTTGGAGACACGAGGAGCAAGAACTCGGTACGAAGGTGAGATCATCAACTCTAAGTCTTTATGGCACAAGGTCTTGTCTCTTGTTAGGTTTTCATGTGCTTACTCTTGGCTGTTATAATGGGGAGGTATTTGGCATAAGTTTGGATGATGAGATACATTGGCCATGAAATTAATTTTGGAACGAAGAACAGGTTTGCAGGCTGTTTAGCTTTATGGAGGGTTTTTGTTCTGCAATGTACAATGTGTTTGGTGTTTCTATATGAATGTATTCGTCCTCTTCCCAAAATCTCCTTTCTTGTGGTATGAATAATGAATCCCCTTACCTTTGTGAACGGGTGTGAAATTGAACTGGTGTGAAAAGCTCTACGTGTGTATGATTGATGCCCTAAACTTATGCATTTTCTGCTATGAACATTGTTGTTGGTTTCAGTCAGAATTCCTTTGTGATACTGTGTATGGTTTATGAAATTTGTGATTACTGCCAATGGTGTGCTCATGTTGAATAACTCCTCTCCTTTTTCATGTGTATTGCTGCGAGGGGTTCGAGGAATGGAAGGTGCAAAGAGGCTCATCAAAGCAAGCACACGCAGCTGATCACAAAGAGACTAAAAAAAATTGCTCTTAGAATTGTGGTGTGAATCTTGGTCGTGCACTTGGGTTGAGCGCCTGAACATGTCTTTTGTAATCAATTCTTGTATCCTTGTGTATGAATTTGGCCATGTTTATTAATTTTTTAGTGTCATAGGGCTTGTCTGAGAATTGTAACCTTGTAACACTTTGTGAGGTTACGAAATTCCATTATTCTCCATCACTTTAAACTTGCAACTTTAAAACTTCTTTATGATTATGACAATGAATGCAACAATGATCAAAAGGCTGCCTTGATATCATCCGTGAATTTTTAAAAATTGTTTATTAATTTGGAATCAAGCTCTTGTTTGAAGTGAATTAATATCCCTTGCTCAATCATCAACTTATGGCCATGCCTCTAGGCGTATTTTTATGAAATCAAGTTGGATCTTAATACCTATTTCCAAATAAACTCATGAATGATTCTAGAAATGACTTCTAAAACCTGAGACAATCTTTGATTCAAGGGGAGCTTTACTCAAACTCATGGCTTCAAGAGAACATCTTGAATCACGGCTTGTGGCTATAACTCAAAACAAATTATAGATGGCTTTAAGAATGAATGGCCTTAAGACATAAGCTGAGAAGACATGGTCCAAAGCCTTTA
Organism: Lathyrus tuberosus; assembly: GCA_022829125.1. Lineage (NCBI taxonomy): Eukaryota > Viridiplantae > Streptophyta > Magnoliopsida > Fabales > Fabaceae > Lathyrus > Lathyrus tuberosus. The sequence goes on from JALAZF010000091.1 coordinate 11,507,360, forward strand.
TCACATATTGGTTATGCCAAGATCTTTTGAAACCTTAACTTATCATCCACCAACTCAAACTTAGATTAAAAGTGAACAATACCTAAATATGAATGGTCATTTCTTAGCTTATTTTAACCATACAGCCTTAGTGTCGCACTTGGAATATGGTTAAAGATCCTATTGACCATAACTTAAAATCAGTTTGAAGCCAACTGATCATGTCTGGACTGAATAATTATAAAAATGAGTGCTCAACACTCCTTATGACCTGGATCTTAGAGTCAACATGAAATCTTGGTGTGAGAAACATGCAATAGGTAGGACAAATTTGGGGTATGACGCCTAGTAAGAGCAAGTACATGAAAACACAAAGTCAACATGGGAGTATTCAAATGAATGGCGTTAGTAGGATTCATAGTATTTGAAGCAAAGAATACAAGGAAAAAGAAAAACACAAGTCTTACTCAATACCATGTTCAGTATTACAGTCCTACTAGGTGAACAACAGTAAAGAAGCTCTAAAAGTGTTTCACAACTGTTTCACAAAGTGTTTACAAAAATCACATTACCATTCACAAGCATTATAGTTGCAAGGATAGCAGCTGGCCTAAGCTCAAAGAAAATCTGTTGGTAGCATCCACATCACGGTGCGAGTTTGATCAATCCCCAAGCATGCCATTGATGTTTTCACAATGAAGCCACAAAATTCTCCCTGCACTTTATCATGATGATTGCTCAGACAATTGCTGCTGTCAGTGAAACTATTGGCGTCACTTTAGCATTCAAAATTACTAAATGGTGTTCAAAGCATTCTCAGAAGCAAGAATAAACACAACCACTTGACGTCCAAAGCATGCTACTTCACCTCTGATTAGGATCTCCTGTCAACAATTAACCAACAAGGTCATATGATTCAAAATGCTGCAAACGTTTCAATAAGCCAAATATATACCATACTTAGAGGATTTCAGAACAGTCAATACATTATATGTCCTTTCTTAACCATGACATCTCAGAGACAGTATTGAATTAAAAAGCCGGGACAGATTGGTTATTTCAAAGGAAAAGCCAAGTAGCTGGTTTAATGAATGGTAACCTGTATCAGTTCAATGCAAGATTAGAAGAGTCGTCAAGATACTTTCAAGAGACAGTAGGGTAGTCACAAAGTCAATTCAAATCAAAATCAATAAAAATGCAGCAATGACGTTCAATTTCATCAGGATTCATGAACAAGAGGTAAAAGTCAGCACAACATTTTGAGTCAAATAAGAGTCACATCAGCAATAAAGACAGTGTGTATTTTGCAAGCAGTAACAATAACAACTTAATAGTAAAATGCAAATATCACGCAGTAAAAAATCAGAGAAAATCACATTCTAGAAGGAGTACAGCTCATGCTAAAAACAAATTTTCACCTATCACTATCACTTGGGTCCGCACAAAATTGTTCAGTAAAAATTCCCTCTAACGGTATTGAAATTGACAGCTCAAATTCTCACACACTTGAAGGAATATTCCTCAGATTTTATCCTAATTCTACACGTACCAGAAAACCACAAATCCCCTATAAATAGAGTGCTAATCATCGGCAAATGACACGAAGAAAAACCCTACTAAAACTCTGCTAAAATCATTCCTCAAAACCCTTACCAAAGCTCAGAATTTTCAAGAAAACTCCTTAGAGTTTCACATTGAAACTCTAAAGAGAGCAAGCTTAGCCACTCACATATCCTCAGAACAACAAATTCGTTACAAGCATCAACGTTACAACAACAACATCAAACAAGAGAAGGGAAGAAGAGCGAGCAGAGGGGAATAAAAGGGTAGAATGACTTACTTCTCTGAGTTTCGGCGGAGTTTCGGCGGACTTGCTCCGATTAGGTAATTTCTGAACCATTTTCTCTCTTCTGAGATTGTGTTTGTGTAGAGCTTTGGTTGTTGCTTCAAATCCCTCTCACAGTTGCTTGATTTCTTCCTGTTTGTATAGATCTAGGGTTTTTGTTTTGAGTTCCATTTTGAGGTTTGATATAGTTTTTGTGGAGATTGGACCCTTGATTCGTAATCTACGGGTTTTATTTGAGGGGTTTAGTTTTCGTTTGGGTGGTTGGCCGAAGAGACGGCGGCGGCCACCGCGCGCCGCCGTCTTCTCTGCGATGTAGGTTTCCGGTGAGAGGCATTGAAAGAACGTTGAGAGAGAGAGAGAGAGAGAGAGAGGTCTGAGGCAAATGATTCTAGCAACCGTCCCCTTTCCTTTTAAGAACCATTTTTTTTAGTTTTGGCATTGTTGTCCATGCCTCACCGGTGACAAGTGTCACTAGTCTACCTCTCTCTCATGATCCCATGAACGTTATCCTAAGGTCGTACCGTATACCCTCTCATTCCAACCATCTGATCGCGAGTCAAGGTGGACTCTATGTAGATCAGACGCTCCAGATCTATTGGAGAGTTCACCGTGGACACTCTCCCCTATGTTGGGCTTTCATTCCTGGGCCTTGGAATTTCTAACACACCCCCTGTTTCTATTAGTTTTCTGGCCCATTTGTGTTTTCTTTTTTAGTTTTAAAACTTAAACTCCATTTTAATTACTTAATAATAAATCTAAAAACATTTTATTTATTTCCTTAAAAATAATACTTTGAATAATATTACTAAATTAATTTAGTTAATCTTATTAAATTTTTTTTATTTAATAATGGTCAATCTATTAATGATTAATCTTATTAAATATTGAATTTTAATTTGATTAATTATTAATTTAGTTTTAATTCTAAAAGTCCAAAATTACTTTCCTAATCTAGTTAATTTCTTAACTTAAAAAAAAAAATATTTTTTTCAAATCCAATTACATCATAATCCATTTTGCCTAATCATTAACTATCTCCTTAAATCAAAACTTAAAACATTTCTTAAGATATCTAAATTATTTTCTAATCAATAGTGGAAGTAGTGGGCTTTTGGAGTCTAGCACTCCTTGGGTCCTTGGATGAATGCTCTTGAGGCGCACGCTTTGAGTTGTGTTCATTCCGTCTTTCGCTTATTAAAAAATACTTAAGACAATTAATTTTTGCTTAATCAAAATATAATCAACCCTTACAATTAAATTAAAAATTATAATCCATTTACATCTTAACCATTTTAAAATACTTAATATATTTAATTCTAATAAAAAACACTTAACCCTTAAAAATACAATATTTTCTCAAATTATAATACTTAATCTAATTAAATTCCTAATAATTTTCTCAAATCAAGTTAAATTATAACCCATTTTACTTAATCTCTAAGTATCTTCTTAAATCAAATCATAAAATATTTAGGTTAATATTTCTAAACTATTTTCTTAATTAATTATGGAAGTAGTGGGCTTTTGGGGTCTAGGACGCCTTGGGTTGTGTTCGTTCCGTCTTCCATTTCTAAAAGACTTAATCCTCCTTAAAATTTAATTCATTCAAACCCTAATCCGATTAACACGTCTAATTAAGATACTTCGAAATCTTTTTCCTAATTAAATTACGAAAGTAGTGGACTCTTGAGGTCTAGCACTTCTTGGGCCCTTGAACGAACGCTCTTGAGGCGCACGCTTTGAGTTGTGTTCGTTCTAATCTTTCGTTCCTAAAACACTTTCCCTAATTACATGGACAAACAAGCCCATTGTCCAACAAACATAATTTCATAATTAATAGAATGAAAAAGGTGTCGTTGAGATCTAGCATCTCAGTAATGCCCCGAATAATTGGTTGCGAGGCCGACGTCTCGTTTATCGAATACTCGTCATTCTTCCTCTAAAATAATTAACAAACCAAACACTTCCCACGCAACCGAAACCCTAATACACTTAATCCACAACTCAAACACCTTTCCCAAAGAACATTGTTTAAGTCATTCTTTCGCGCATATGAACTCGTACTTCAGTCTCCCCTAGCGAGCAGACAAGTCAATGTTTAGCAGTTAGAATGCAACCTAAACTCTCGTTCGCCTAAAACACGTCCAAATCAAACCTTTTTCTCAATCAAATCTCTAATACACTTAATTCATACTCAAACAACTTTCACAAAAGAACATTGTTTAGTCCATTCTCCCGCGCATATAAACTCGTGCTTCAGCCTCCCCTAGCGAGCAGACAAGCCAACGTTTAGCAGTTAGAATGCGAATTAAACACTCGTTTGTTTAAAAAAACACAAACCAAACAACCGTAGTCCCACGGACTATGAATGCTCTGACTTTCCCATTGCACGAGGGAATACGTAGGCACAAGGGTTCTAATCCTTGCCGAGCACCCTAATAAAAAACCACCCATCTTCCCCTTAGAAAACAAATCCTACTACCTTAAAAGAAAACAAGCAAACCTTAGGTAACTTTTCTCTCGAATCGAATCAAGAGGTTCCTGTTGAGTACAACGGACGTAGAGGGTGCTAATACCTTCCCTCTTGCGTAACCGACTCCCGAACCTAGAATTTGGTTGCGATGACCATTTTCTTATCCCTTTCAAAGGTTTTATCGATATTTTCCTTTCCCTCTTTTGGGATAAATAAAGTTCGGTGGCGACTCTGTTTTGAACAGTTTTTTCCGCATCCATCACGAGGATCGTATTTTTCAAGGTACGACAGTCCTGCCTGACCACACTTGAAGCACTTCTTCACATCGCTCGTGCACTCACTGACACGATGTCCCAACTCGCCACATTTGAAACACTTTAGAGGAGCAGAAGCACCTCCCCCACTTGACTTCTTGCCATCAACATGTTTCTGTTTACCTTTATCAGCTAGAGCTGCATAAGGCTTCCCACGATTCACCGATTGTTTTACTCTTCTCTCGGCCAACCCCTTATAGTGAGCCGATCGAGCTTGGCTATCCTCCTCAAAGATCCTGCAGCAATCAACCAAGTTTGGAAACCGTCTGATCCTCTGATAACCAATTACCTGCTTAATCTCAGGCCTCAAACCATTCTCGAACTTGACACATTTCGAGAACTCAGGTGTCTCCTCATTGTAATGAGGATAAAACTTTGCCAAATCCGAAAACTTAGCAGCATATTCAGTCACTGACATGCTACCCTGCTTCAGCTCCAAGAACTCTATCTCCTTCTTCCCTCGAACATCTTTAGGAAAATACTTCCTTCTGAATTCCCTACTGAACACAACCCAAGTAATAGCCTCGCCTGCTGCACTCAACACTTGACGAGTACTGACCCACCAATCATCAGCCTCCTCAGCCAACATATGAGCGCCTAACCGCACCTTCTGTGCTTCAGGACACTCCATAACCCAGAATATTCTCTCGATCTCCTTGAGCCAAGTCTGCGCTCCATCCAGATCATACCTTCCATTGAAAGTAGGCGGGTTATTCTTCCGAAACTCATCATTCTCGCTAGCACACGACAGATTTTGTACCGCTTGAGCCATAGCTTGCAAGGCAGCAGCAAGAGCAGCATCGTTCCTTCCAGCCATTCTAAAATCTGTCACACACCAACAACAGAACCCAATGGTTATGGAACTGATACCGACACTAAACTACTAACACACGACAACGACTCGACAACTTGGTCGGACGAACCGACCTGCTCTAATACCACTTTTTAACACCCCAAATCCCCACGCTTAATTTATAGTAATTTATTAGAGTAAAATAGAATTTATGGATTTAGGATGCTACTTCTACTACTCAAGTTAACACGTACACACTACTATTACTGTGATATCAAAATTAGACATAGTATTTCAACTTAGTATGCACAGCGGAAATCCAACATAAGAAAACATGTTTGGTCATACATAAAATCCTTAAAGAAAACAGTAGTAATATATAACAATAATTAGAAGATTCTAGCGTTCCGACACCCCCGGTGTTACAAACTCAGAGCAGACGCGACTGGATAACTTACACCAGAAGATCTCGTCTTCTCCGCTTCAACTGCTAACTACTCCTGCGTATCTGCACGTTACCCACGTGGAGGCAACATTCAAACAGAAGGGGTGAGATTCTTAAATCAACAAAAAAGAGAGATGATATAAATAGAAAAGCATACATCATCAAGTTGTTCACCATAGCATATATCCAAATAAGAATCACACACATCAACTTATGCACAGACAAACATATACAACCACACCAACTATCATGCAACACAACCAACAAGAGAATGCAAGAGAGACTCAACTAGACTCAATGCATGTGGTACCAAAACGATCCCTGTTTCATGATCACAGTTCCCGTCGGAACTCTCGACCCTTGTTTCATGGTCAAGTATGATCCCTATTTCATGATCACACCACGACCCATGTTTCATGGTTACGTACGAACCCTATTTTATGATCGCACCAATAAATGTGATTTCTCACGCCTCACCAGGGCACACAATCACGCCAACAACATTTAACAATCCGGATAGACGATAACACCCCACCTGGGCACGCCATCCCACGACTATGCACATGCCATGCACCAACAACGACAACATGCAACAACGACTCATACATACATATAGCATACTCATCTTCATACTAACATCATTTAACAGTCAACATGCATTCATATAATCATTATCATTACATCAATACACAACTACACACCTTTGCATTATTCAATCATGCATTTCACATCAACATCACCCAACAAGCACATAACACATCCATACATGCTCACCACACAACAGTAACAACACAACATTCATAGAATATAACACAGATAATTTCTATGAATTTTAAGTGAATAAAAATAATGTTTTTAGTTCCAGGTCGCGCTAAGCGTGCCCCTCCCGCGCTATGCGCGCTACTCACTGCCCCGAAGGGGCAAAAATCCTTCAGACCGTGCTAAGCGCGCAATGCGATTTCTGCAGTCCGAACCCTGCGATGACAGCAGCAGATCACCTGTGTTTTTCTTCCCTAAACTCGATTTTTAACAGAAAATATTCATAGATTTGGTACACATAACCTACATCTAACATCTGCAATTCAATCAAACAAATCAACTAGGAATAATTCATCAATTCCAATCACTTTATTACAAAATTCCTAAAACCTACATTCGACCCCATGGATTCTAACTTAAGGATTTCTACTTCAATACTTACATCATCTAACCCTTGAGAGATGAAAGAAATCCCACCCTTACCTTAGGTTTCTTGATTTCTTCTTCACACTCTTCTCCTTCTCTGACCTAGCTTCCTCTGTTCTTCCTTTCTCCTTTCCCCCAAAACACGTACTGAAAGTTTCTCTTCCCTAATCCCTTTTCTCCTATATTTTCCTTATTATTCCAATAATATTAATGTTATCCAATATTATCATTATTATTATTTAGGTATTACTATTATTATTTCACCAAACTCCATAAAAATAAAATAATACCCTCCATAATTCAAATAATAATATTAACCAACTAACTCTTCCTCCTGCACCTTAATCTTCACAAATCTAAGGACACTACCCCATCCTAAGGGTAACCTTACTTGACCAAAGTACACCCACACACACTACTTACAACAATATTCAATTTAATCACGAAAATGATTAAATTAAATCGGGGTGTTACACACACACACACATCAGATTTTTCTTAAATTATTGGCAGCCCATGCACCATTTTCTTTTGATAAAGCAACTTTAGACTGTTGTAGTTCAAGTGCCCAAGTCTCTTGTGTCATAAACTAGAGTGATTATCTTCTCTAGCCATCATGCTGATTTTTTTTCATAATTATGAGAAAGTGTAAAGATTCTATTGCTGGTCACTTTTACAACAACAACATTTCTTATCTTTGAATAAAAAATTATGCACTCTCGATTCTCAAAATTTAGAGAATAGCCATGCTTCAAAAGCTGTCCAATACTTAGCAAGTTCTCATCTAACTATGGCACATAAAGAGTGTCATGAATGACTTTGCTTCCTTGCTTTGTTGTAACTCCAATTCTGCCTTTGCCTTTTACTTCAACATCTTCTCCATTGTCCAATTTAACTTTTGAGCCAAATGAAGAATCAATGTTGATAAAAGCTTCTTTTTTTTCGGTCATATGATTGCTACAACCGCTATCCCAATATCACACATTTTTATCTTCTTGAAATGCTTTTAGACAAGCAAAGAACAAATTACCTTCATCATTTTCTCCTTCTGCAAATGAAGCATGTTGTTAATTGACAAAACAACAATCTTTTTGAATGTGCCTGAATCTCTTGCAATTGTGACATTGTGGTGTGCCTTTGTTCTAGCAATCCTTCTCGTCATGAGTGTTACTCTTACAAATTTTGCACCATTTTTTTGATGTTCCTTCATGCCATCTTCCGCCATTCGCGCCTCTTCCTCTCCCTCCTGAGTTTCTTCCTTTGCCTCTACCTCTTCCAAATTTGCCACCTCTAGAAGACTCACCTCCAAATTTTATTGGGGGCTTATTTTCACCATTGTTGGGATGAATGTTGAGTTTAGATTGAAAGAAACTCTCCACTGATTTTTCAGTGTCATAACAACCTTTGCTCGTAGGATCTCAAAGACCCCATCAACCCTTTAACAGACATAGTTGATAGGTCCTTAGATTCCTCTATAACAACCACCATAGGATTAAATTTTTCTGTCAAACTAATCAGAATTTTATTAAAAATTCTGCGATCATCTATTGTATCTCCACGTGACTTCATTTGATTTACCAATTTAGAGAGTCTATTAAAGTATTCATTCAAACTCTCACTCTCTTTCATTCTTTCATTTTCATAGTCTCTCGTAAGAGATTGAAGTTTCACAGTTCTCAAATTTGAGTCTCCTTCAAACTCTTGTTGTAAAATATTTCATGCTTCCTTTGATGTTTTTGCTCTCATAATCCTTGGAAAAATGGATAGAAAGTCTCCTCATTGAATCATCCCGAGAACTCTAGCATTTGTGATCTTCTTCTTCTTCTTCTTCTTATTCTTCTTCTTCTTCTTCTTCTTCTTCAATTCTTCAAGTCGTTGACTTGATTCTCCAGCCTTTTCTTTTGATTCTCCAGCCTCTATTGGTACTCGTTCTTCATACCCGTTTTGGACGAACTCCAAGACATCCAACGAGGTGAATAAAGTCTTCATTTTAATAGCCCAAAAATCATAATTCTCTCCTTCAAACAAAGGAACTTTAACATTGCTATAAGTTGTGGAAGAGTTACTTGTGTAAGCCATATTTTTTTGTCGTTTTTGTTGTCGCTGCAAAGATCTGCAGCTCTGATACCACATTGTTGGTGGTATTCTAGAGGTGGTAAGTGATAAAATATATTGTTGCAGAATTTATAATAAGAAAATATTTTCATGTCACGTTTTGTACTGAACTTCCACTGGTGGAGGTTGTTAGGCTTTGACATACTCCAATTCTATTGAATTCACCACACACTCTTTTTCTCTACTAACAAGTTAGCATTACAAAGCCTTTATATATGCTTGAAGGAAACTGACAAAGAATACAATAAGTTGATAATTAAGATGATGACTCTTTGATTCTCTCAATCTTAATGATACAGCTCTACCATAAATCTAAATAAAGACAATAATTATAATGTGATGATTACAATTCTCTCATAATATTTACTAAAAATAATGGTGGTTACAACACATTAGTTTTAACAAACTACACAAATTCTACAAGTGAGATTTAATGGCTAACGTTATCAATGATTGTGTTGAATTTATTAATAACTACGATGAACTTCAACAAACATGTAGTATCACAAAGAAGAATGAGATGCCCCTCAATGGAATATTAGAGGTTGAAACATTTGATTATTGGGGCACCAAATTCATGGGTCCCTTTCCTAATTCCTATTATAATATGTGTATTTTAGTAGGTTCAAGACATGCTTTCTAAATAAAATTTGAAGCACAAAGTAGCTATCTCACATCAACCACAAACTAGTGGACAAATTGAAGTATCCAAAATACTATTGAAGTATATCCTGGAAAAGACAATTAAGACATCTATGACAAATTTGTCTAAGAAGCTAGAAGATGCATTATTGGTCTAAATTTTGATCAGACACTTTTCTGTTTTATGAGTTTTTTTAATTGCATAACACTTTTCCTTAAATGATGCTAACCAAGAGTTTATTTGTAAAATACAATGTGTTTTCATGTGATTGACTACATGTATTCGGCAGTTCAAAATGTATGATTGAATGATAACACAAAATTAGTAAAAGACCCGTGCGCCCGCACGGGTAAAAGTATTTATAGTTTAAGATCATTTATTTGATAAGGGTTGGTTGTTGTTATGATATATAATTGATATTATAAAATCATTAATAACGGCCAATATTAAAAAATAAATATGTAACAAATCATCAACATTATGAATTCAATATGTCTAATAACTATATATATTTATAAATATCATTAATAATTATAAATATTTATAAATATTTAGTTGAGTAAAAAAGAGTATCGTGGTGATAGTGACCCGTGAAAATAGTGAGTTTCAGTGATAAAATTCACAGAAGATGGTAAGATTTACAGCCATTGTTTCCTTTGAATACAATGATAAATTGATAGTTTGAGTGTTAAATTTATTGATTTATAGTACATTGAAAGTAAATGCACATTGAAAGTAATATTTATACAATGAGATCTAATTGGTTGTGCCCCGTGCGATTTTAAAACTTATACTATTTTGTATGACACAATTATATATATATATATATATATATTGTGAGATTTGGATCGAACTCTAGTTTTAAGCATGGGGTCGAAGTCCGTTCACATGCTGCTGTCGAAGTGTTATACTGTCGAAATAATACATGTTGTAGTCGAAGGTTGTTTTAACATGTATTAGTTAATATTGCTAGGGTTGTTAGCATATTGAATTGGGCCTTGTGTTAAGGATCCAATTGTTTAAGTTAGCTTGTACCCTAAGTTAGCTTGTAATGGGTATTTTGTTAAAAGCCCATTAGTTTAGTGTGCTAGGTTTTGTTATAAATAGCATGCTAGTCTCTCATTCTAGAGCGTGACAAAACCTAATAAGAGTGAGAGTGGTTAGTTTGTTATTCTTGTATACTTGTAATCCTTGTTTTAAGGAGAAAGGAAAGAATAACAGTTTTATAACCAATCCTTGTTACTTTTCTCTTGTTTTCTTTGTTAACCATAACCCTTGTGAGTTTCTTGACTGATCAAGGAACCAATTATACTTTGTTTCTAGCGTATCCGATTCACAACAAATTGGTGCGGTGAGCGTGGAGAAGATGCCTTCAACAAAGTATGAGATCGAGAAGTTCACCGGAGTGAACGACTTCGGTCTGTGGCGCTTGAAGATGAAAGCCCTACTGGTTCAGCAGGGTTGTTTGGAAGCGTTGAAGGGAATGGCAACCATGGACGCCGCGTTAACGGAAAAAGAAAAGACTACCATGATCGAGAAAGCACACAGCGCAATATTGTTGAGCCTTGGTGATAAGGTTCTTCGACAGGTATCAAAGGAGACGATGACATCAGGGTTATGGGTGAAGCTTGAAAGCTTATACATGACCAAATCTTTGGTGAATCGACTCTACCTGAAACAAGCCTTGTATTCGTTCAAGATGAGTGAAGACAAAGCTTTGGCTGAGCAGTTGGATATGTTCAACAAGATGATTCTTGATCTTGAAAATATCGATGACGAAGATCAAGCATTATTGTTGTTGTGCGCTTTGCCTAGAACACATGTTCACTTCAAAGAAACTCTCTTGTATGGAAGGGAGTCCCTGACCTTTGAAGAAGTTCAATCAGCCTTGTACTCTAAGGATCTGAACGAACGAAAGGAGCATAAACCTTCGACGGTTGGTGAAGGTTTGGAAGCTAAGGGAAAATTCTTGTGAAAGGATGGTAGGTTCGACAAGAAGAAAGGTAAAAGTCAGCAGAAGTCTTCTAGTGGCGAAACATCTGGTTTTCGATGTTATCACTGTAAGAAGGAGGGTCACACAAGAAAGGTGTGCCCTGAACGCCTGAAAGATCATGGAGGTAAGGATAATGGCAACACAGCCATTGTTCAAGATGACTTCGACTCATCTGATGTTCTTGTAGTTTCAAGCAACGACTCAAGAAAGGAGTGGACTATGGATTCAGGATGCACTTGGCACATGACTCCAAACAGAGAATTGTTCGAAGAGCTATGTGATCAAGATGGTGGATCGGTGCTGCTGGGAAACAACAAATCCTACAAAATTGCAGGTATTGGATCTGTGAGATTCAAGCTCCATGATGAGTCAATAAGGTTATTGACTGAAGTCAGGTATGTACCTGACTTAAAGAGAAATTTAATTTCTCTTAGTGAATTCGACAGGAAGGGATACGTTTTCCAAGGAGAGAAAAGTATCCTAAGAGTCATGAAGGGGTCGAAGGAAGTCTTGAGAGGCGTGAAGAAACAAGGCTTGTATACCCTTGAGGCTGAGGTTGTAAGTGTTGGTTGCGGTATAGGGCAAGCAAACAAAATGATTTGGAAGTATTTTTCCGGGAATTTATCGTGTCCACAGAGATCGGTGCTACTGAACTGCCATTCGACAATTTAATTGTTAATGAGTTTGGATTTTAAAATGGTTTAAAGCGTAAAAACGGAAAAGTAAATAAAAACGTAAAAACAATTCATTCTTCAACAAGACGAACTTATCAAGCATACATATAATCCACTCGTCACAAACATAAATTTACCGACCAATTATTCTCCACCTGCAATACTCGTCAAAATCATCCAGCATCGCTCACAACAGTGTCCATCTCTGGCACACTGAGCTGAGAGACAACCGTATTACTCTCTTCGTCACTCTCGCGCACGAAGCCTCGAAACACGGAAGACATTAAGTTCCGACACCAAAAAGATTATCATCTAAATCTATCTCTAGCATCTAGATAATAGATATCCATCCCTAATCAAGATTCTTGATGTTTATCTCTAACACAAAACAAATCCAAACATAAATTCAAAAAGATCAAGGAAGACATCGATAATGATTTGTAAAGCAAATTTCATATAATATTATGATCAACAAAGATATATATGTTCATAGTAACTATACAAACGCCCAACAAAGAAATTACAAAGAGAAGAGAGAAGAGGAACCAAACATTTCTTGGTTTGTCAACACCAATCGACGAGAGATTCGACTCCGGATCATCCAAATGCAAGCTCCAATGATGTTTTCTAAGCTAATCTACAAGAAAAATGAAGTTTGATGGAGTTGGGAGCAAAAAACCCCAAAACCATCCCTAAAAATGTGTTTTTAACCCATATTTATTGCTGTCATCATCGCAGACCGCGCTCAACGCGCTTTTGGGCACTCAGCGCGCGTTAAACCGCCTAAGAGCCCGCTCAGCGCGCAACCAGCTGACTTGAAAAAATGTTTCAGCCATAACTTGAGAACCGTAACTCCGTTTTTCGCCCGGTTCGAAGCGTTGCAAAGCTTATTCAACTTCCTATCTAACAATGCATAAACATCAACCAAATTGGTGATTTTTATTATCCTCATTTTGAGCCGTATTCGTTGATGAGTCTTTAAAAATCGCGCGTTTGAAGCCGTGTCTTCGACACTTTATTGCTCATACTCCAAATACACCTCAATACCTACAAAATGAGCAGAAAACTATCAAACGGTACACAAATACACTAAAACTTGATTATACACTAAATATACACATTTACATACAAAGTGGGGTTTATTTGAACGATATTTAATAAAAATTATAGATAAGTGCAACAAAACTTATATACAAAAATAGGTACATTTTGCACTTATCAGTAAGTGGTTCGACAAATACTGTATCCACGAAACCTGTGTCGAAGACACATTTATGGCACATGAGATTGGGCCATGTCAGCGAAAGAGGCCTAGTCGAATTGGGGAAGCAGAACCTGCTAGGTGGTGACAAAGTCGAAAAGTTGGAGTTTTGTGAATCTTGTGTATTTGGTAAATCCTGTAGGGCGAAGTTCAACAAAGGCAAGCAGAGAACACATGCATCCCTTGATTACATTCATGCTGATCTTTGGGGGTCTGCAAGGAATCCTTCACACTCAGGTGCAAGGTATTTTCTATCCATTGTTGATGACTACTCCAGAAAGCTATGGGTATTCATTCAGAAGATGAAGGATGAAACTTTTGAGAATTTCAAAAGTTGGAAGATTCTGGTCAAAACTCAAACTGGCAGAAAGGTTAAGAGGTTGAGAACCGACAATGGCCTTGAGTTCTGCAACCAAGTGTTCGACAGTTACTGTGTTGATTCTGGGATTGCAAGGCATAAGACTGTAGCAGGTACTCCTCAACAAAATGGCTTAGCTGAGAGATTCAATCGAACAATCCTTGAAAGGGTTAGATGCATGTTGGTTAGTGCTGGATCGAAGAAGGTGTTTTGGGCTGAAGCTGTTTCGACAGCTGCATATCTAATAAATAGATGTCCTTCAACTGCATTAGATATGAAGACACCTGAAGAAGTTTGGTCAGGAAATCCACCTAGTCTCGACAGACTGAGAGTATTTGGCTGTGTGGCCTATGCTCACATTAGGCAAGACAAGGTCGAACCTAGAGCTCTGAAGTGCATGTTCATGGGATACCCTGAAGGAGTCAAAGCTTATAGGCTATGGTGCCTAGAGCCAGGTCACAGGAGGTGTATCACCAGTCGAGATGTAGTTTTCAATGAAGCTGAGATGGCTTTCAAGAAAATTGATGTTGCTGGCGAAGAGCTGGAACAGGGAGAGATTCCTGTTGAGGTGGAGCATGTTGATGCTGAAGTGCGTACCCCAGATGAAGTCGAAGACGAAACAGAAGATGTTGTCGAAGATGAGGAAACTGATAATGACTACCTGTTAGCAAGAGACAGGTCGGGAAGAGTCATCAAGCCACCTCAGAGACTTGGGTATGCAGATCTTATAGCTTATGCCTTAATCTCTGCAAGCGAGGTTCTCGACGAAGAACCTAGAGACTATAAGGAAGTTATGAGGAGTCGAAAGAAGAGTGAATGGCTAAAAGCCATGGATGATGAGATGAAATCTCTTCATGACAACGACACATGGGAAATGATCAAGAAACCTGCTGGAACCAGGTTAGTCAGTTGTAAATGGATTTTCAAAGTCAAGGAAGGAATCGAAGGAGTGGCGTCGAAAAGATACAAGGCAAGGTTGGTTGCTAGGGGGTTCACTCAGAAAGAAGGTGTCGATTTCAATGATGTGTTCTCGCCTGTTGTAAAGCATAGATCCATTCGAATGTTGTTAGCCATGGTGGCACAGTTCGATCTTGAACTGGAACAGATGGATGTGAAGACTGCATTCTTGTATGGTGATCTAGATGAAATAATCCTGATGAGGCAACCTGAAGGGTATGTCGAAAAGGGGAAGGAAGATTATGTGTGCAAGCTGAAGAGATCTTTATATGGACTGAAATAATCTCCTCGACAGTGGAATAGGAGATTCGACAAGTTCATGGCACGCATAAGTTTCATCAGAAGTCAGTTCGACCACTGTGTTTACTTTAGATTTCGACCTGGTAATTCATTTGTTATTTTGTTGCTTTATGTGGATGATACTCTAATAGCAAGCAACAATGTCGAAGAGGTAAGGAGGGTGAAGGCTGAACTCAGTAAGGAGTTCGAAATGAAGGATCTGGGAGCTACGTCCAGGATTCTTGGGATTGACATCCGAAGAGATAGAAAGCAGTCGAGATTATGCTTATCTCAAGAGGCATACCTACGGAAGATTCTCGAAAAGTATGGTATGTCGAATTCAAAGCCTGTTGTAACTCCAACAAACCCTCAATTCAAGCTGAGTATAGATCAGTGTCCCAGTACTGATGTCGAAAGAACTTATATGAATAGCATTCCGTATGCTATGGTCTGTACTAGACCCGACATAACATATGCAGTAAGTCTTGTAAGCAGGTACATGTCGAATCCTGGAAAGGCTCACTGGCAAGCATTGAAGTGGATTTTAAGTTACATAAATGGGTCTCTGAATAGAGTCCTAATTTATGGTAGAGCCTTGGGTGATGATAGTAAAACAGCAGTCGAAGGATATGTCGACTCTGATTATGCAGGTTGTATGGATACCAGAAAATCTATTTTTGGATATGTGTTCATTATGTTTGGGACAACAATCAGTTGGAAAGCAACACTTCAGAAGGTGGTTGCCTTATCAACCACTGAAGCAGAATATATTGCCTTAACTGAAGCTGTGAAAGAAGCAGTGTGGCTTGAAGGTTTTGCAAAGGAGCTGAAACTTCAAGGTCCAGTTATCACTGTAAATGTGATAGTCAAAGTGCAATACACCTATCGAAGAACTCAGCCTATCATGAGCGAACCAAGCACATTGATGTGAGGCTACATTTCGTCAGAGGGGTAATCGAGCGTGGAGAAGTCCAAGTGCTGAAGGTTTCGACAGATCATAATGCTGCTGATATGATCACCAAGACGTTGCCAAGTTGCAAGTTTTTCCACTGTATGCAGTTGATAAAGCTGCATGAAGAAAGCTAGTCTGTTTCCTTGATGGTAGAGTTAGATCCAAGGTGGAGATTTGTGAGATTTGGATCGAACTCTAGTTTTAAGCATGGGGTCGAAGTCCGTTCACATGCTGCTGTCGAAGTGTTATACTGTCGAAATAATACATGTTGTAGTCGAAGGTTGTTCTAACATGTATTAGTTAATATTGCTAGGGTTGTTAGCATATTGAATTGGGCCTTGTGTTAAGGATCCAATTGTTTAAGTTAGCTTGTACCCTAAGTTAGCTTGTAATGGGTATTTTGTTAAAAGCCCATTAGTTTAGTGTGCTAGGTTTTGTTATAAATAGCATGCTAGTCTCTCATTCTAGAGCGTGACAAAACCTAATAAGAGTGAGAGTGGTTAGTTTGTTATTCTTGTATACTTGTAATCCTTGTTTTAAGGAGAAAGGAAAGAATAACAGTTTTATAACCAATCCTTGTTATTTTTCTCTTGTTTTCTTTGTTAACCATAACCCTTGTGAGTTTCTTGACTGATCAAGGAACCAATTATACTTTGTTTCTAACGTATCCGATTCACAACATATATATATAAATATATATAGGGTTATGCTAATGCACACCCATGTAGGTGTGCATTAGCAACATACACCTTAGAGCATCTCCAACCGTGAACCCATTTTTGGGTTCTTTGTGGGACCTATTAAGCCACGTCAGCTTGAAGCAACTCAACTTGTTTTTCACTCCAATGGTGCAACTCTGAAGAACTCATATTGGGTCCCACAACTTTACTTTATATATTAATATTTTATTCATATTAAATTTTATATTAATTAAAATAATAATTTTAATTATTTAAATTAAAATTGATATAAAATAAATAAAATTCAAATTAAACTTATAATCTAAAATGATAATTAAAATTAATCTCAAATACATGATATATAATTAAAAACAATAAAAATAAATAACATCACATAATTAATCAAACTTAAATTTCATCATCTTCATGTCCAAAACGTTCCCAAATATAC
This sequence comes from Lathyrus tuberosus, assembly GCA_022829125.1. Lineage (NCBI taxonomy): Eukaryota > Viridiplantae > Streptophyta > Magnoliopsida > Fabales > Fabaceae > Lathyrus > Lathyrus tuberosus. The sequence continues at coordinate 11,524,758 of JALAZF010000091.1, forward strand.
TCGACTAGATCTCCTTGAAGTTGACGATGGACTTGTTTTTCACGAATACTTGCTCTTCTTTGTAGTCTTGAGAATTTTGAGGATTAAAAAAAGATGAATGAAAGGCTTTATTTTATTTTATGTCTAACTTGCCTCCTACAACTTGTATAGTTATTCAACAATGACGAAAAGATTAACATACATGATAAGTGATATAACTAAAAAGAAAATTATTATTTAATATATATAACTTAAAATCATGAATTGTTAATAGAATAGTTTATATAAAAGGAGATGTATTTATAATGATGTTTAGAAAAAAGAATAATATTAATAGTATAATAATATTAGAAGAAGATATTAATTGATAAATAAATGTAATTGTGTAAATGTTACAATGAAAGGACATATTTAATTCTTCTAATTGTGTATAAAGATTAACAAATTATATGGATCGACAACTATGTATTTGGTACACCAAGCCACAATATAGATGAAATCTATCATTCATTAAAATTTGAAACAGTAAATTACAACTTAAAATTCCTAATGTATATATTGTGCACTTTACTGACCATGACTTGTTAAATATAACTTAGTTAGAAGATAATTGTATCACAGTACAATGAATGGCCACATTTCAATTATTCAAAATTAGTATAAAGAGATTTTAAAGTGTTAGAGTGTTTAGACAATTGAAACTTGATACATGTTCTGTATAGAGTATTCATACTATGTCTAAAGAAGAACTAATTAGTTTGTTATATATAGTGCTAACTAAAGTAAAGCACTGTGATAATACTATGTGTCAAGAGTACTCAACACTGCAGTACTACACATTGCATTCTTCAACACTGTTTTAACAATTATTAGACTGCTGCTAAGAATTCAAGACATTGCAGGGTAACAATTCATATTGAATCAGTATTTTAGCATACAGAAATTGATTATAAGATTCATGGTAAGTTCATGATCCTCATGATATTGTGAAAACAAAGGCAAATTACTAACAATTAGTTAATCTAATAACATATCATAATCTACTTCAAAACCAAAAATGATCCTCATAATCTACTAACAATTCATATTGAATCCAGAGATGTTGAAATAGCAACCCTTTTAGCTGGGGTGTTGCTGGAGCTGGCAGATGGACACCAGGTTTGGTTGGCGGAAGTGGATGGTTGAGCCGAATTAGTATGATCATCCAACGATGTCATTTACATATAAAGCAAGGTAACAATTATGTTTATTTAGATATAAGTAGGATGAGGCAAACGAAAAAGTAGTAGTAATCGTATAAAAGATAGCTTATAATAGGTTGTTCTTGAACTTCCTTTGGAATGAATGTGTCAAACTTGTTGACAACAGCATTAGATGTATGCTGTAAAAAATGTTAAAGTCATTGTTAAGATGTAGCATAGAAAATGTTAAAGCCACTGACAGTAGAGGTAGCAAGGCAGTACCTGTTCAATATTAACAGTGAATGCTCCTTTTGATTGACAGTTATGACGCCGGAAGAGGCGGCCTTAATGCAAGACGAAATGAAATTGAAAGAAGACAGAGTGAACCCATTGCTCTTGCAACCACTTCCTCACTGACCTGTTGATCATGGAATTAGAAAAATACATTGTAGAATATTGTAATATGACTTATTTAAATTTACTAAACAATAGTAACCAATTAAACATGTTTTTGTCAGGAAACGCGACAGCGGATAAATGAAAATACAATAAGAAACAACTGTACAAAACTAGTTATAACAGAAGTCCATGATACCACATCAGGCTCAACACCATCTTCAATCATCAACCTGAAAACTGGAGATACCATTGCATGTTTTTTCTATTACACCAGAATCAGGCCCTATTGCCCATACTATTGCTGAATCATCCTCCACGTGACTCATCTTCTCAGAGACATAAAGAAATAGGTTAGCTTCGAATGGTATATAACTATATATGATAAGATTTACCACAACGGTATTAAAAATAAAATTTATTGTTCACAAAACATATGCTTATATTGACAGCCGATTAATACTCTTATTGCTAGCACACAAAAACAAACATCTATGAGGTGACAGTACCTTAACTTCGCAACATGCTAGAAAGTAATACTTTACACTGTTTGGTGGGCACTCGTAAAGATTGAAGCGAACTATTCCTGTATTATCGTGTAAAACCATATTAAATGTTGTATCTCATCTTAGAGTTGAACCAGAGCTGAAACCTGTTCTCCTTGTCAACTCCTTTGCTTCTACCTCTATAAATGTCTGTAAGTCCTTGAACAAATTTAGTCATGGTTGCAAGAAAATAAAAACAATCAAACAGAAAAAAGGAATACATGAAGTAATGAACAAATTACAACTATAGCTGCAAAAAAATCAAACAACGTTAGTAATAGAAATAGAAAGAGGAATAAATACAGATAAAGAACCAGATAAGAGAAATAGATACAGATGAAGAAACGTGGTCGACGGGAAGGTTTTGAAACAAAATTCTAAGCTTTCAACAGTTGCAGGACAAAGATGACCTGTGCTTCTGGCAGCATCAAACTCTAAGCTGAATTTTTCCACCTATTACAAATCAAATATGTAGTCATTAATTCAACAGTTGCATGTATATAAACCTAATCAATTCGAGTAGGATCAGAGTTCACTCCAAGAACAGGAAATGTGGCACATATACAAACCATTGACTTATGGTTAATCAAATAAGATGAAAATAACATGACAAATACAAACATCTAAAATATGTTGTAATGAACACAGAAAAAGTTAGAAACATGTTGTAAACAAAAAGAAAATTAATTGTTAGCAGGGTCAATCAGTTAACACATTTATTGCAGGGTCACGTAAACTTTCGAAAATCATAGTTGACAGTTTTGATTTGAGAGAAAAAATGGAAAGTGAATGCATCAAAATCGTATTTTACAACAACCAGTTTGTCATTTTCACGCAATATATCAAAAACCATTGTTCAACTAAGGCAATAAAACCATTGTGTAAAATATCTATTTATTAAAATGTGAAGTAAAACATGTATAATATCATCCGTAATAAATTTTATTAAGATTGAAAACCTCAAGTAAAAGCCTTACGACACTGCTCGCAAGAACTGTTATTTTTGGAAGAGGCATAAAACCTGTGTTGTCGGCTAGTGCAACAACTCCAATTGCTAAAACTGAATGTGGTTCATAACTGAAAACTGCATCAAGACCATATTGTTGTTAATATCAATGAGCTTCTAACAAAAACTAACAAAATAAACAGGCATTGATAAATAGTCCATTGTTCAAGTGAAAACCAATGCAATTACTAAGGGGAAATCTCTCTTTCAGAAGAATCTCTCTTCCTCCATCTGGGACAAAAATGGTAAGGTTTAAATCTGTACCTGATCCTGTTATAGTTGTCGAAGAAGCAAGGAATCCATAGGCCCCGTGAGTTGATCAGCAAAAAAGCAATGTAGAAAAGTTTCGAAACAGCGAATTGCGGATGGTACATCTTGCTCATCTTCAAATAGGTACCTTGGAGCTTGAAAGTATCCTACCAGAAATTACTGTAAAAAACAACATGGATGCAGACGTAATGCTTCATTCAAAATCCAAAAGGAATGGTGTGAATAGGACCTGCAAGGGCCTAAGCCCGATCCAATAACCAAAACTTTCACAATGTTTATCAGAGTTTATTAAAACAAAAAAAGCAAAAAAAGAATAAAATAGAAAATAAACAGATTAACACGGTGGAATTTTAGGTCAAAATCTTAATCCTCTTCTCTCGTTCAAGACCACACATCCTTCTTTCGCGTCCAAACTTCTTCTTTCTCTTCTTCAGATCATAGTCATTTAAACCAATTTACCATCGCGCTCGCACGCACACGGCGGCAGCTGCGACGACTACATATGTGCAACACAAATTGGAGCTGGTATTCTTCGTCTCACCTCGCTTTCCCTTTTCTGGGTTTTGGGGTTTTGTTCAGAAAATACTCAGGGGGCGACGACGAATTTAGGGTTTGAAGAGGAAAATAGAGAAAGTGAAGAAATGGGCGGAATTAGGGTTTGCACAAAACTGAGAGTGAGAGAAAACAGGAGAGAGTGAGAGGAAAGCAGAGAGAGGACTGATTTGATCTATTTGTGTTGTAAGAATGAAGAGTTGAGATCAATTGGTGGTGGTGGTGGTGGTGGTGGTGATGGTGGTGAGTGGAGAAAGGGGGCGACGACAAGATTTACGGTTTACAGAGAAAATGAGAGAGAGAATGGAGAGAGATAAATGTGGAAAATGAAAAGTCTTGAAAGAGAGATGTGTGAATTTGAATTTTGAATGAAGACTAATTAGAGTGTGACAAGTGTAATTTAAAGAGAGGTGTGTGAGTGGTTTAATTGGAACATTTGTTAATTACTTATATGTCCAAAGTGTAGTGTAAACTTTTTTTAAGGAAAGAATAATTTAGGCAGTTTGGTCAACCTTATAGTAGTAGGTAGATAGTAGCTGAAGTCCGTCTCAAGATTTTCTCAACTTCTAGATATATAAGTTGGTGAAGTTTGAGCCTTACATTTAACCTTTTTACTCGTTCCTTGTATATGAGTTTATCTATGCATAAGTTAATTTTATAATATATATTTTTTAATGGTTAATCGTGATAAGACGTAATATTTTCGGTGCCCATGGCCTTTTCAGGCTACCTTCTTATTATGATTATGTCTATGTTATCCCATTTGAGTCTAATCCCTTTTCCTTGTGGTATATAAGTCATATTATATGACCATAACTTAAATACTTTTTATTATCCACATCTCTTTGGAGTTAAGTATTGATAAAAAAAAGCTAATCATACACACATTCTAATTTTGAGGTTTTTTTACGGAATAACAATTTTTGAAGTTAAAGAACAATTTGGAATAGAATAAAAAAAGGGTATCCTGAAAAGATATTCCAATTTCTATAGGCTAATACCATCCCCTAAATTGTATCTTGTGATAAACTGAGAATGAAACATAAATATTGGATGCTCGTAATAATAGTCTTTATAACACCTAATAGTAAAGATTACTATTTCCAAAATTGTTCCATTTTAATCCAAGCCATATTACAATCGTAAAGCCCTCGAAAGTGCACGTTCCAATATTGGTTTGGCAGACTATTTCGAAATTTATCAGCCTATGGTAAAATAGAATTTGTATTTCAAATGAGTGATAATCTTGATAGTCATTTCAGTGAATTTGTTAGAAATAAAGAAAAGTTAAGTAGAGATGAAAGTTAGATAGATTTCTTTACACTTATATATCTTGAAGTTTGATAATAGAAGTAGCATTCGGACATGAACATGTAAGTACTTTGGTAAATAGCTTTAAATTTGAAAGTTATTATCTGTCGGTTAAGGTTTCTATTTTACAGAGATTCTCACCTTTCAAGCTTGTTACTTGAGAACAGTTAACATTTTAAATTTGTGATTGTGATGACACTCTGTCATACTATTGTTTTCAATAAGTTTACATTGTTTTAATTACATTTTCTATTAACATTACATGTTTTGTAGAAAATTATATAGGAATCAAGATCATTGTAGGAAGTCTCAACTCAATTCAAAATCATACTAACTAGGAAACTCTACAATGTTCACACATAGTGGAGGTTACCTTGAAAAAAAGTGATGTGAATACAACACGCAAATACATGAAAAAAAAGGAAGAAACTCCATGCAAAATTTGTGCCATGATCAAGGAGGACCTTGACGTGATTCTAAGAAGAAAACAAGATAGTTTAGTCCTAATTAAATCGTGGAGTAATGGGAAGGCCTCATGGAATGATCATGTGATAAAACCATCAAAGAACTAACTTTCTTAAATCGTGGCACGATGGGATACCAGTATACCACTATGGCACGATTTACCTAAAAATTAGCGCATTACATCAAATTATTGAGAAATCATGGCGCAATAGATTGACATCGTGGCATGGTCTCTACGATCTAAAACCTTAATTTAAGGGAAATATGATGTAGTTGATAGAGGTTCTTAATTTGGATCATTTAGAGATAGCCGAAGAGTTCCAAGTGTCTAAGATTACTGCTTTTTCACCATTTAAGTGCAATTCTTTTCATGTAACTCATTTTTTCCTCAAACCTTTTGTCTATGAATGTTTATACCATAAGTAATTGAGTTTTCTTAGATTAGGCATTTGTAGATGAATTTATGTTGAATTGATTGATCTTTGTAATATGATGAGTATTGGTTCATTCAATTGATACATATTATTATAATTCAATATAGTTTTTTTCTTAATGCTTTCATAATTTGATGAGTGCTTTGATTGACCATAAGTTGTGAATGATTACTAAGTCTAACTTTTACAACTCTACCTAACTTTATTGTTTGACATATAAAAACGGTATAAATTTTGATGTCAATGTGGTCAAACTTGTTGACTTAGATACAAATGACCATTGCTCTATCTGAGGACAAATGATCATTGATTTTATCTAGGGATAAATGATCATTCTTTTAACTTATACCATATGACCATTTCCCTTTTTCATATAGACACTGTCCTAACGGTTATGGATAACTTTTACACTGACCCAATTGATTGAGTATAGGTGCCCATCGATTGGACAATACAAGTTTTGTCCAAAATCATTTAGTCAGTTCTTGATTCAACTGATACGACTTCAAAAACTGTTTTAGGAATAATTCTTTAAGAAAAATGGGCTTGAAAATATATTTGTGTGTGTGTGTGTGTGTGTGATTTAGCCATATAACTTTACAAAATCTCTCTTTTGCTTTTACAACATATTGTTCACTCAGAAGGGACATGATGAGCTTTCACACTTACTCTCTTTCACACTTTGAAGCTTCAATACTTGTCAGATAATTAAATCTTATAGACACATAAACATTTAGGAATCGAAAAAATCACACATTTGTTAATTCAAAATACTGAAACTAAAAGTACAGAAAGTGAGAAATTACGGAATTTGAAATAGAAGAAAGCAATACACTGAAAAATAAAACACATAAGTGAGACTATTCTATGTCAAAATCATCATTCAAGAATAGATCTTGAGGTAGTAGTGTTGGACCCTTGATAAAATGACAGGTTATGAAGTCAATTTTGTCGTTTGTCACATCAAGCTTCTTTATTATAACTTTGAGTGGGTCTCTATTCATTGTGATTAGATTACCATATGGTAGGCACGTTTCTTCTTTCTTGTTTCCCATCATGTATTGGATTACTTGCTTTTCCTAATTTTCCTTGATTTTGTTCTCTATCACACATACAATTTCAACATCAAATTAAGTTATAAGGCCAAAGTTTCTCTTCCTTGAAATAAGCATGTGACTGGTCATATAATGGATTATACGACTATTAGGGAAGATGTATCCAAAAATGAATGAATTTGGTATTGAGGGTGATGGATTCTTCATTAGAGAGGATGCATCATTCTTGTGGTTGAGTTGTATCCTTTATCTTCGGGAGTGAGGACAATATCTTCGTGGGGAAGATTTAGGATGTTTGCAATTTGTTCCAATGATATAGATATCCTATGCCTCTTTAATTTAGACTGAACTATTCCATCAGTGAATTAAATATTTGAAAAGAACATCTTGAATAATGATGATTACACCTTTTTTGAGGGGTTGCCAAATACGGTGGACATGTTTAGTTCTTTAAAAGTATTAAAGAATTTGAATTCTTTAAAAGCTTTTCAATCTTGAGTTTGAATTCTTAGAATTTTTTTAAATCTTGGAGGAATTTCATTTCTTGTTGTTGAGTGGTGAAGGAGTCAGAGAAAGGGCTGGAGGAAAAGATTAGCCTTCTTGGAGCCAAGATGACTTTGATTGAATAATCTCACACTTACATAATTAGAGAAAAAATGCAATGCAAAAGAGTGAGAGATGGATACCTATTTATAATGTGTTTCTGACGATTTAAGCGTTTAATTCTTGAAAGCCATTAATAGTGATTGTGCATATTTAAAATCTAATAAAAATCATTCCAAAAGTGGTGTGCAAGTCGATTAGCTCAGGGATCCAATTGAATGAATGATCAGTTCTTTCAAAATATTGAGAGTTTATCATCAATGCTAGGATATGATTGCATTAGAGAATAGTTTAGCTTAGATTTGATCTGAAAATATGCGCAACAAGCTTCTCCAATGGATTACATTAATTGCCAATCGATTGGGCTCATGTCAGTCAAATTTCTTCATGGTTTTGGGCCTTGTGCTGGATTTTCTTTTGGCTATTACTCTCATACATCCATGTTTAGCTTTATTAGCACCTCTTTACATAAAATACTTGGAAGCTCATCTATTTGTTTAGCAAAATAATTTTATTTGATGAGCACAATTAAATCCACTATCTTAAAGAATTAATCTGAGTTTTCTAGTCATTCCAAAAAATAGTGTACTACCTCAAATATTAAGACGTCTTGATAAACCCCACCTTAAAGGTAATTACTAACACATTATGGCGCGTCCTTCTATGCGAATCTTTGGATACGAGATCTTGTTTAAATAACGAGTTGGATATGCACATCACAGACGTATCCACTCAACCTACTATGAGGTTAGTTGATCACCAGGGATCAGAAATGTTGAGATATCCTCAACGAAAAACCTTACTTTCATTACTATTGTTGATATCCACTATAATCGATTATTCTTGGATTATATATTAAAAAAAATACTATATACTTGAGATAATATTATTTGTTTTGTACAAATCCATTTAATATCAATTAAAGATTTGAGTTGCAAAATATCCCTGCTAAATATACTAGGGTTTCACCTTTGTTACCTTGATTTTCTTAGGTCCAAGTGCGTTAGTTTTTTCAGAAGGTCTAAGGTTGTTACCTTTAGACCTTTTCAATTTAACAAAACATAAATGCTTTAATTGCCCCAATTTGTTATTGTGAGAGCATTTATAAACATAACGATTCTTTTCATTGTTTAAACCTTTACTAGGTGTTCTATCTGGTTTGAATCCTAGTCCATTTATATTTAAGGAATTCCTTTGACTTGATAGGATCAAGTCAAGGTTTTCCTTCCCCTTAGTAAATTTACTTTGAGTTTCATGCAACATTGTCACTTCCTTTTTCAGCGAGACACAAGTTTCACAAACTTCTGTTGTGTTTTTAATACTAGTTATTTCTAATTCGAGCGATTTTTGCCTTCTTCAACCAACTTAAAACTAATTTTAAATAATTGCTTGTAGGATGTTTTAGTTACTTCATAATCATATTTCTCGTAGGATGCCTTTAATTAAACTCCATCTTCTTTATTTGAAGATGATTCTTTTATGATTCTCTCAGAGGTTGACTCTTTTTTTGTTTGTGAATGCTTCGTCTCTTCTTCTTTCAGAGATTCAACTAGATTATACTTATTATTAACAACCTCTTACAAATTAGGTTCCTTCATTTGATGTTGAATCCTCCTATGATCGTTAAACTATTGAGTATGTTCTTTAAAAGGAAGCCACAAGAATTATTTGATAGGAGTTTGATGAAATTCATGGTTCTTCAATTTTTTAATGATTTCCTCCTTCTTTTAATTTTATTAAAATTTACAAACATTCCCATCTTTGGATTTAAGAATTGGATTGTGTTTTCAATTCTTAATTTTTAGATATTGATTAGTGACAAGCGTTCTAATATAATTTCTAGAAGTTCTAAAAAATTCAAAAACATTGATGAATAATATTTTCATCTTCTTTGCCTCATGTGTTCATTTCTTCTTCTTCGATACTCGGATAAACCCCATATATTATTTAAAGAGTATTCTCATATTTCCTTGGCGGTTTTACAATTATAGATGTAAAGAATTTTACAATAAGTTAAATTCATTACTATAAAGTTGTTGGCTTAGAAATCTAGTTCAACTTTTCTCTTTTCTTCTACCGTCCAAAGAGAATCAAGTTTATCTACTCCTCTTCATTTATTTTTTGAGTAGGGATAAATGAAATGTTGATTATAGTTTCCCACAATTCGAAACTAATACTTTAAATAAAGATTCTAAATCTAGCTTTCCATATTTCAAACCTAGCACCATTAAATGATGGAGGCGTGTTTAAGATAGAACTCTTATTTAAAAATGTGTTGAAAGTCATCTTCTTCATGAGATGATTATGCCGTCAACATGAGTTAGGCTCTGATGCTACGAGTTGGACATGTTACTCCACACACACGGGGAAGAGAGATGGGGGGGGGGGGGGTGAATAATGGGTTTTAGACAAACAATAGTTTGAAAAAGTTTTATAATTATTTTCAGAGTTTAAATTCATTTAAAAAGATACTAGAAATTAGCAGCGAAAATTAAGAATAAAATGCAGAAAGTAAAAAAGTTAAGGGATAGAAAGATAACACTTGAAATTATAAAGGTTCGGTAAAAAAATAAAAGACTTACCCCTCTCCTCAAAATTTGTTGTTGAGAGTATCTAGTAAATCTTAAGATATTTTAGTAGGTTGAACTTATGAACCCCTTTATACAGGCAAAGTGAAGTTTTCGGATAACTTGCAACCAACCAACGAACAACGGAGAGAAACAGTTAGTCTTTCTTCCAAACGAACGATTGAAGCGATTAATATTCTTTCCAAACAACAACTTGAAGCGACTAGTACCCAAGCTAAACCAAGATTTAACACAGGCTTATCTCGAACATATGTGAGCTTTAACCAGGGATGAACTCATAAACCAAACTGAGTTTTTGACAGGCTGACCACAAACCTGTGAGATTTTATACCTGACTTATCTCAAACCTTAGCAAGCTTTTAACTAAGCTGAGCTTACAAAGTGAACTAGGGTTTTTACAAGATAACCATGAACTAGTGTTAGATTTTATACTTTGATAATCTCAAACTGAAGAAAGCATTCGAACGGGATGAGCTTTTAAACTGAACCGAAGACTTAGTAGCTTTTAAAGGGTCTCGAAAGTGCTATGACTAAATATAAGTAAGATAAATTTGAAAAATATTTTTAGAGAGATAAGTTGAGGTGTGAGATAGAGTGCTCACAATTTTGAATGTAAAAATATGAAGGAACAAACCTCCATTTATAGGCTAGTGGGTGGCACGAAAAAATAAAATTTCTTGGGCCAAAAATAATGTGAGAATAGATTAGAAGGCCTCCGTTTTTGTTCATTAAGACATTGTCCTAACGATTAACGACAAATTTTACACTAATCCGATCGATTGGGTATAGGTGCCAATCGATTGGACAATATAAAATTTATGTAAAATCATTCAGTCTATTACTGATTCAATTGGCATGACTTCAAAACATTTTTATGAATAATTCTTTAAGAAAAACAGGCTTGATAACATGTTTTTAGTGTGTGTGGGTGATTTAGCTGTATAACTTTATGAAAACGCCCTTTTTCTTTTACAACATACTTTTCACTTAAACGTGACATGACGAGCTTTCACACTTCCTCTCTTTCACAATTTGAAGCTCTAAGACTTGTCAAGTAACTCAATCTTATAGACACTTGCTTGAATTCTGCTTGGAGACGAGGCTTGAGTTATATTCAATTTAGGTAACATCATTAGAGGATGTTTGCAGTGATCATAAAACCCATCAAATCCTACTTAGTCTGTTTGCATCTTTAATTGTTTGTAATGCGTGCATTTAATTGTCATCATCAAAATCAAGGTAATTAAAATCGGACCGGATATTGAACCGTGTTAGTTCTGAAATTGGCAGCAATTTTCGTAAAACAAAGTGTTGCATCAAGATGTTCTACTTGATGTCTTGACATGCTGTCTCACTACAAGAAAAATAGTGTTTTGCGACATATAGATTGCGACAGTTCCATAAAAACCGTCGTAATTTGTAAGTCACGGCGGTTGCCACGACGATTTAGACAACCGTCGTTAAATTTTTTAAAAATTTAAAATATATTACGACGGTTTTGGATAACCGCCGTTAATTTTTTTTATAATTTAAAACATATTACGATGGTTTGGATAACCGCCGATAAATTTGTAAAAACATTTAAACATTTACGACGGTTGTATACGTAACCGCCTTGAAAAGATGGCTGCGACGGTTCAATTACCGTCTCCCTCCACAAAAATTAAAAAAATATTGTTTCCTTAAAAAATTAATTAAGGGAATCTTAAGAAATTAAAAAAAAATTATATATTATGTTAATAATTTTTTATTAATTATTTTTAACTATAAATAAAAAAAAAACTATAAATTATAAATAAAACTTAAATTATAAATTAAAATTTAGAAATTAATAAAATCAAATCAAAACTATATTAAACTCAAATTTATAAAATAAAATAAATAATATAAATTAGTAAAGTAAAAGAAAGTTTAAACTAAATTAATAAAAATAAATTAAAATTGAAGTAAAATTGAGTTTATAAAAATATATAGAATTTTAAACTATAAATAAAAAAATTCAAAAAACCTAAATTTTTAAATCTTATAAACTATCAAAATTTATTTAAACTATCAAATTATAAATCTAAAAATTTAAAAATATAAATATAAAAGTATATATAATTTTAAACTATCAATTTTATAAAATAAAATCTAAATTATGAATAAATAAGACATATGTGTTACAAATATCTAACCCACCATTACAACTCTTCCTCTCCAACTCCTTCAATGAAAAAACTTACCGCTCTCCCTCTCTAACCCACCATTTCAGAAATCCCTAGGATACTCTCTCTCACTCATTCTGCATTTCTTCTCTTCCTCTATTTGTCTTTTTGATTTTGCTGTATTTTACACTTTGTTCAGGTGATTGAAGATACTATTCTGCGTTTCGTCTCTCCCTCTATTTTGAAATCGCTACAGTGGATATGGTTCAGGTTAGTATTTTACACTTTGTTCAGGTGATAGAGATATAATTATCAATTTAATATCTTGATTTGATTATGCATGTAAATAATTCACAGTGAATAGAATTATGGGCCAGTTCTTCCAAGCTATACTTAAACCTATAGTTCTTTACATGGGTCGTCCTGCAACTCTTTCCGGTAAGTGCATAAATATCTAAGCAAATTTATCAGCATGAAATACATTGTGTAATAAGAGAATTTAACAGAACTGAGAGGACAGTACTGACATTGTATTGCATAATTGATAACTACTGGCCAATTTTGAAATTTGAAATAGCTGTGATATTCTTACCTATCTCTAAGTCAGCTTTATGTGTCTGTAAACATGATGTAAATATACATTCATTTTGTATTTTCTTCTCATAGAGCAAGACATGGCTCGGATTCAAAGTCAACAATTGCATCTAACATTAAACGCAAACACAACATAATAGATGTTTTAGTTGATTTTATTTGTTCAGCCTGAGTAAGCTCTATATGCATTTAATGTAGGTTGTTCTGACATCACTGGTTTATGAGAAGCAACAAAAATTAAGAATCATGATGAAAATGCATGGTCTTGGTGATGGGCCATATTGGATGATTACATATGGTTATTTTCTTGCCTTATCAGTGATCTACAAGTTGTGTTTTGTGACATTTGGCTTAGTATTAGGTAAGAATATAACCATTAACTGTCTATTCTTGACATTTGCCTGTTCTATCTAAAGTTGCTAACTTCATTTTCAGGACTAAAATTCTTTACCTTGAATGACTACAGCATCCAATTCATGTTTTATTTCATCTATATAAACTTACAAATTTCATTGGCATTTTTGTTGGCTTCCTTTTTTTTCAAGTGTCAAGACTGTTAGAGGTTTATTGATAGCTACTTCAAGTTCTCAGATCTCATTACTAACTTGTATTTATAATATTCGCAGTAACCGCATATATAGGCGTCTTTGGAACCGGGCTATTATCCGGGTTTCTTTTCCAATTCTTTATCCAAGATTCTTCATTTCCAAGTAAGTTATAAGACTGAAGAATTATACCATTCCAAGTTGTTCATATGGTTTCCACAATGATTAGAAGTTTTATCTGCATAAATTTCACATCAATCTCCTTTATATGTATCACATGCCTTTGTTGGAAGCTTCAAACATCCTACCTTGTTGATTTCCTATGCAATTTGTGCAGGAGGATGGATCATTTTTATGGAGTTGTATCCCGGGTTTGCTTTATACCGTGGGTTGTATGAGTTTGCACAGTCTTCCACCAGTGGCAGTAATGTGGGGACTGATGGAATGCGGTGGCATGATCTGAGTGATAGCGCCAATGGCATGAAAGAGGTCTTAATTATCATGTTTGCTGAGTGGATAGTAGTGCTTTTTGTTGCTTATTACATCGATCAAGTGTTTTCGACAGAAAGTGGAAAAAGTCCACTTTTCTTCTTGAAAGGATTTAAGAAAAAACCTCTTTCATCATGTAAGACGCTCAGTATTCAAAGGTGCAGCAAGGTGTGTTTAGTTATTCAAAGGTGCAGTATTCAAAGGTCCATTTGCATAGGTGATGTGGTTGACATTGTTGGCACGAGAGGGGATGGTGCGAACACTGTTAACATTTCAACGGGAGCTTTTATTCTTGCTGCTGCTTGTGGTGTAAAAGTTGCCAAGGTGTGTTTTTTGTTATTGATTGAATGTTTGAAGAGTTCTTGTATTTGGTCTGTGATGAATTTGGTTAATTCCTTGTTGCAGCAAAGAAGCAATTCCAGTTCTTCTGCATGTGGAAGTGTCGATGTTTTAGAAGCATTAGGAGTTGTTATCGGCTTAGGTCCTCAGGTTAATGCAAATCCCTTTTTTATTGGTCCTCTTTGTTAACTTTAGAATTTCTTAAAAAACATAGTGTGAGTGATCAATGCATTTGAGTAAAAAAAGCTTATGTTATTGCAAATCAGGGGAGGTTCAGAACGGTATTTTGCAAGGATTGAAGAGCATCCTTGTAGGTTGAAGTGTTGAGAGAAGCATTTTTAACATTCTGTTTGTGATGACCAGTCAATGTTTTTTTCAAAGAATAAAAATGTTAGAATTTTGTATCTTATGAGAAACATCACCAGAAAGTCCAGGGAAAAATAAAAATGTTAGAATTTTGTATCTTATGTAAAATATATTAGATGGTGCTTGATTTAGGCCAAAGAATATTAGAATTATAGGCCTTATTATCAAGAAAATCCAAATTCTGAATGGATTAGAGTGAGGTCTTTAATTATAAGACCCATTTGGTTTAATAGTATTAAATTGGTTTTTTTTTCCATCTTTTATTATATTTTTATTTTAAATAAATTTATAAAAAAAACTGAAAAAGTTAAAATCCGGTTCAACCCATGTAATTGGACGAACCCCCGGTTTTGACCGGTTTTCCCGGTTTCCATCCGGTTTTCCGGTTTTTGCCCCGGTTCCTTGACAGGCCGGTTTAATGGGTTTAATTGATCGGACATAGGGCCAGTTCCGGTCTAACCGGTTGAGCCGGCCGGTCCGGTCCGGTTTTCATAACCTTGATCAAAAGTATATTTATCATTAAGAACATGAATGTTGGTTTATCCTATAGGATTGACAATAACACATGAAAGTCCAAACAATTAATATGTCAAAGTGATTTGACAAAAATATCCCATAGGGTTAGTTTATCCTATAGGATTGACAATCTAGAGTCTTGAAATCACAAGAGATCGAAAATGTCCTAGAAGGTCATTTCTACCCGAGGATCAAAGAAAAATGAAATATGTAAATTTTATCCAAAGGATTATACTATAATTAGTTTCTGATAAATATATAATGAGGTATAGAAATTAATGGAGAACACCTCTTTATACCCTTTGTGTTGGATGTAAATATGGAAGTGAAAAAATGGTCTAGTGGGGGGTGAGTATATCCAAATTAAAATTCAACAGCCGATTTCTGAAATCAGAGTGTTTCCAAAAATGAGTTGCGAGCGAAAGGTTTGATGCGAAATTGAAAATTATACTATTTAAATAATTATCAAGTCAACACAGATCGTTTCACAAATATCAAAGATTATAATGATTAAACGCTTGGAATGAATTAATTCAATTTGTGTAACCACAAGAAGTGTATTCGTAATGATTCAATTTGTGGAGTTCTAAATTCAACTCGCTTCAGATTATTAGTAACAAGACTAGATTAACCATTTATCCAATTTCAACAAAATCTAATGTTTATGTAATAAATCACTATCAAGAACAGATGATATAATATGACAAGAACAGATGATATAATATGACGGAATCGAAAAAGCTAAGCAAACAATCATTACGAATTAAAATGCAAGAGAGAGATGACACTGAGATGCAATAAATTTTTTTGCTGATGTAAAAAACTTTGCTTCAATCGAAATTTAGTCAAAAAGGAATTTGACTTGGAATTTTTCTTGCTCTTGCTTTTTGTTCATTCAAATTCTGCATTGCTTGTTACTTTCTTTTCCTGCACTGCTATTTTAATGTTCATGTTGCAGAATTGTGTTTGATAAATTGAAGGGTTGAATTGGTGTAATAGGTTTGTTAACAAAAATCCATTGCTTCTTTTATTTGTCATGAATGTTGTAGGCACTTGTATTGTGGAGGTTCAGAACGGTGATGAAGCATGAATGTTGGTGACTACTGTGAGTATCACTTGAAGTTGAAACAAGCAAAGGATTATTTAGAAGCTTGACAATCAAGTTCTAAGCTTAGGGCCTTAAGTTCTTCTTTCTTTCTTGGTTAATTTTGACTTTTAGTGACATGTTTGTATTAGGCTCTAAAATGTATAAAGCTCCAAGTTTATGTATAAAACCTTGTAACTCTCATTGGTTGTTTTTTGTAATGTAACACTTTCTCTTGATTTTATGAAATGAAAAGATTTTCTTGTATCCTTTTGAATGTGAATGAATGGTTTAGGAAAGGGTGAACAAAAGTTGAACCAAGTTCAAAAAACGTCAAACTTGTAAACTCTTCGTTTGTAGTAACTTCTAAAAACAAAATGGTTCAAAATTAAAAATTTTCTCATTAATTAGGCCCACATCTAAAACCAAAATCTAACAAATTCAACTCTTAGACATGTTTGTTTCAAGTATAAATATGTATGACTTTGATCATAGATAACGATACTAGTGAGATCTAATGATTGATTAAAATAAAAGAAAGAAATGAAAATATTTGGGCTTTGCAGCAGTACGGAATGAAATGAATCATAAGAGCCCAAATTGCCAAACAAAAGGATTTACTTTCAAGAATGGTCAAAGTAATATTACCTGGCTCCTAAGAATCCACATATTTGATTCTACCAATATGATGCATGATGTGAATGTATGTATTGGTCAAGATAATAAATCATAGTCCAAATTAATTTGGATAGTTGCTTTTTGACCTATTCATGAAATGGATCCCCACGACCAGATGAAATGGTCATAAGAGATTATGCAGATGCATATATGGAGATGGATGATTTTTTTAGGGGGGGGGGGGGGGGGGGGGGAGAGGTGAAATTTAGGGTATGATGTAACACCCCACATTCCCATATCGAATAAATAATACATAAATAAATCAGAGTGAATAAAAATTTATTTTTCCGACAGAAACAGGGATGCCACACGTAAAGAAATAAAATACAATCCCTGCTCAATATTTTTGATACATAGCACAAAATAGAATACCCTCAAAGGGAAAACTTTTTCCAACAAAAGGAAAGGTCAATTATGGAATAAAGCGAAAAGATCCATAACTGACTTGTTTTACAAAATAAATCATTTTAGAACCTCTACAATATATACAAAAGTACTACCAAATACATTCAACAAATGTATACATATATATAATCGTTCCCCGACTCCCGTGCTACGTATCAGAGCAGACACCAAGACCGACAACAGAACGGAGGGCTAGTCTCCACAAAAAGACCTCCAGCAACTCTAATCTGCAATGCCTCATAGAGCATCATAAAACAGCAGAAGGGTGAGAAATAACAACTAAATCAAGATTGCATAATAATATGCAAACGCCCATAAAAATCACATACACAGTTATTCTCACCTCACGCATCACATACCAATACATATAGTCAGCCACAGATGCATAACATATTTCTAACAATCCAACCACATCACATAGCATGTCCACACATAACACATATTATCCACAACCAATGCATTTATCACATATGCACATCAATTCACCAATTCTATCACAAATCTCAACACATACTCAATCAATTCACAATTCCACACATAATCAATCAAATCATGGTTTATGCAAATGCACAGAGACCGACACAACGACTCTATGCAAATGCCATGCGGTACCGACTTCCAATATTTCTCATCACTAGTTCACTCAGGAACTCTGCTGGAACCATCGCTCGTTACATCACTGTAACTCCCCGTCGGGCCTACGATGTTCACCCGTCGCTTACAGTCCTCTTATTTTTAAGGCTATTCATACCTCTTATTTTTAAGGCTCACGACGTTTATGGATTGCTTTCAGTCCTCTTTGTATAAGGCTCACAATCCGATCGCTTGCAGTCCTCTTTGTATAAGGCTCACGATCATCTATAACCACCGTTTTCAGTCCCCTTTGAATAGGGCTCACGATGTTATGGCAGATTCTCTCAGGAATCAAACTGTCGCTCACACCCCACATGGGCACACGACGTTTATGGATTGCTTTCAGTCCTCTTGGTATAAGGCTCACAATCCGATCGCTTTCAGTCCTCTTTGTATAAGGCTCACGATCCCACAAGATGCATATCATGATGCTTGACACACAAGAACTCATGACAATCAAATGCATCTTCACACATATATGCAACCATAATCATGCATATATTTCCACTCATCAATTCCATACATTCACAATTCAACCATATGAATTAATCAACCTCATCACATTCATGCATTGCAAATAAACAATGCATTTCAAACCATAAAGACCACCAAATAACATACATTGAATTTCACATAAACAATGCATTTCACGACAAACCACAAACCACAACAATCATGCCATCACAATTACTTCCACAAGGGATTCACACCACAAAGGCTACCCATAACACATCATAACAACATACATTGATATTCAATCAAACAATGTATTTTACCACACAACAACATCATTAATCACGCATCGCAGTCTAATCCAAGACAATGCACATATTTGGCATAAGGCCACAAACCATCATCACAACATTCCATCATGTATATTTACATCATATAACAACACACAAGCTACACGTTACATAACAAAACATATAGCATGATAACACATCAATCGCACACCAATACGACGGTCAAAATTCGACAACCCAACACTTTTTCAAAACCACAACTTAAATAAATCATCTAATGAATTCCAAACCATTTTTAATAGAAAGAACTTTTCATTAGCTTTCCAACGCTTCATATGGGAGTCAAAACGGACTTACGGTTCAAAAGTTATGAAGAAAACAAAATCGGACATTTTGGAAAATTGAGGACCATGCGCCGACGCATGAAGCTTGGGGTCAGCGCATGAACCTTTGAATTTCGCCCGGGTCAGCGCATGAATCTTGAGGTTAGCGCATGATTTCGGGGGTTAGCGCATAAATGCGCAGATTTCGCTAAAAATTCCGTTTTCGATCGTTAAATGACTTCCGGACCTCCGATTTCGATTCCGTAAAAAGCTGCGATCTCAGAATTTGAAATACTGCAATATTTTCACCATTAAAAAGCCATCCAACACATTTTCCATTTTTGAAATATTTTGAAACATAATTTTATCAATTTATCCCAACTCCAAACTCGCTCAAAACCACTCAAAAACACACAAATAACCATTCCCGATTAATTCCTATCCTTACCCGATTAAATATCAACCTATACCAATGTTACCAGACATATCCAAACACTTTTACTCGATCACAACATCAATTTGCACAAAAACATCAATATATACCAAAAACTCAAAAGTTACAGATTCAACTCGATTCAATCAAACGATCACGCTAAATCAAGACCCAACATCACACGACTCTACTACGCGATTTATTTCGACTTTCATCCGTAAAAACATCGATTTCTAATCATTTTTCTCATTTCAACCTAGAATTGGAAAATATGGAAAAACAAGAAAACATTCACACAATCACACACATATACATATACAAGCAAGATATAATTGAAACTTCTCACCCTTACCCGATTATTCGCGCTTTAAACGGATGATTTCCTGATTTTCCTTCTTTTTTCCTCTTCTCCCTTTCTTTCTTCTTCTTTCTCTTTTTCTCTTCTCTTCTTTCTTTTTCTTTTCCTTCCTATCTTTTCTCTCTTTTCTTTCTTTTTATAAAAATATCTACCCCCAAAAGACCAAAATACCCCTCAGCTCAAGTATCTCCCAAACGCTCTCAAAATACGATAAAACATAAACAACGATGAAAAATAATATATTGTCAAATAGAAGTCAAGGATAAAATAAAATAATAATAAAATAATCAAATCGACTCGATTAAATAAAACTGACATAAACTGGGGCGTTACATATGACAATATTGTGCACCCGTCGATCGCGGCTAACTAAAACCTTCTTTGATTGGTATGGTGAAACCAAACCAATTTACCAGTTTACCTTCAGAAAATCCTAATCTTCATCTTTTTATTTATTTTTTAATTATGGTACCATTAAGGCAAATGGTGTTGATTAAAACTCCATCCTCATTCGTCTATTTTCTTTCTCTTTAAGATACTATGCGTGGACTTGGCTCTAATTCTTTCCCGCCAATTCTATTACTCTATGGACCCAACTGAAATTGGCCTTTGTAGCGCGGTACTTTGCACCAAGTAAAACGACTCAAGTTAGGAATGTGATAAAAAACTTTAGACAAGAATAAAATAGTCCTTGTTTGAC
The DNA here is from genome assembly GCA_022829125.1 of Lathyrus tuberosus. NCBI lineage: Eukaryota > Viridiplantae > Streptophyta > Magnoliopsida > Fabales > Fabaceae > Lathyrus > Lathyrus tuberosus. The sequence goes on from JALAZF010000091.1 coordinate 11,545,496, forward strand.
ACGTGGGAGCATTATAAAGATTTTCTAAGACTATGCCCTTTCCATGGGCTTGAGAAGTGGATGATTATCCATACCGTTTACAATTGTCTCCTTTACTCCACAAAGATGATTTTAGATGTGGCTTCCAGCAGAGCCCTAATGAATAGTCCTCAAGATGTATCCTACATTTTGATAAAAGAGATGGCCAAAAACCATCACTCCTGGGGAAGTGTGTGATAAGTCGCCGCTAAGTCTACTCCTAAAACCGGTGGTATGTATGAGGTTAATGCATTTGATCACATGAACGCTACGGTGGATGCTCTTTATCAAAATATAGTTAGCCTAAGCATGACACCTTTTACACCTACTATTCCCGCCCATATTGCTTTCGTTGCACCTGGCACATTCTACTATGAGATATGCGGAGTTAATGAGCATACCAATAGAGATTGTCAAATGATCCTCACGGGAAGGTCCACCCAAGATAATGCTAACTTTGTGAACAATAACCAAAGAAACACCTATAATTCGGGATGGCGTGATCACCCTAACTTTTCTTATAGGAACAATAACACCCAACAAGCCATGTGACCTCCAGGTTTCCAAAAAGTTACACAACTAGAGCCTAAGAAGTCTAATATTTAACTTTTGATTGAGAAATTCATTTTGACGCAAACCCGTCAAAATGACGAGTTTAGAAATAAAAACTTCCTCACCGATGAGGCACTTAGGCAATTAAACACTAAGGTTGATAATGTTGTCACTCACACCAAAATCTTAGAGACTCAAATCTCCCAAGTGGCGCAACAACAAGCCTCTTCTTTCGTCCCTCCAGAATCATTTTCAAGGAAGCCCAAACAAAATCCTAAGGCTCCTTTGAATTTTGTGCAGACCTATAGTGGTATGAGGTGGGTAGTTCTAGTGAGATAGAGAGATACAGGTTGAAGATAGTATGCCAACACCACCCAAAAAGGAGGTTGTTGAAGAGGTTGAGAAGGAAACACCCTATGTTGATCCTCCTCCATACAAACCTATTAATCCTTTCCCACAAAGGCTTGTGAAAGCCAAGGTGGAGACCTAATTCAAAAAGTTTATGGAACTTCTCAAGAAGATCCACCTCAATGTGCCTTTCCCCGAGGTGCTAACCCAAATGCCCTCCTATGCCAAGTTATTAAAAGAGATCATTTCCAATAAAAGAAAGCTAGAGGACCATGAAACCGTGGCCATGACCCTTGATAGTAGTACTATGATTTAAAACATGGTGATCCCTAAGCTCAAAGATTCATTCAGTTTCTTTATACCTTGTCATATAGGTATCATGGTCTTTGAGAGAGCTCTATGTGATTTAGGAGCTAGTGTTAGCCTAATGCCTTTGTTCGTGTCTAAGAAGTTGGACATGGGAGACATGAAACCTACCAATGTGTCATTGCAACTTGCCGATAGATCAGTTAAGTATCTTATAGGTGTGTTACAGGATGTCCCGGTGAGAGTTAGAAAGTATTATGTTTCGGTGAACTTTGTGATAATGGAAATCAATGAAGATTATCAAATTCCTATAATTTTAGGAAGGCCCTTCTTAGCTACAACAGGGGGCCATCATAGATGTTAAGAGAGGAAAGTTGAACTTTGAGGTAGGTGATGAGAAAATTGAATTCTTTTTTGCAAAACTATTGAAAAACCCTTCTTTAAGGGACTCTTGTTATTTAGTTGATTTATTAAGTGGTTGTGTTCAAGAAAATGCACCAGAATCTCCTCCGACCACTAAGTTGGAAGAGAGGTTACTTGATGGTACTAAGGTAGAGATAATTGGTACCCAATCTAAGGATTATGAAGAAGCCTTGGAGGAAAATTTCATCCCCACTAACCAAGGCCTCAATGTGTCTTTTTAGAAAGGTGGTAAGTCCAAGAACAATAAGGCTCGTCTAAGGTCAAATAAGAATGAGTCTAAGGAGAAGAAGAAAGTGAAAAAGAAAGTCCGTGAAAAACTGGACCAAAAGTACGAGCCTCCTCATAGGAGGAAGAGAAAAGGAGAAGGTTGCATGGCTTGGATATCTAGATTGAATTGGGTCCCTTCAATGGTTAAGGGACATGTTAAGGATTCCAATTTGAAGGAGGCACCCTCTTGAGTTAAGGGTGTAGATGGTCGAACTAAACAACCTTAAACAAAGCGCTCTGTGGGAGGCAACCCATGTTTTTCACACTAATTTGTTTCTTTTTGTTTGTTTATTTTTTTAGTTAATAAAGATCTCGCAAGATCGAAGTCGGACAAGTTCTGAATTTTTGAAAAAGATGAGAAAAACTAGTTGTGGAATCATGCCCGAAAGAAAACCAAAAAACCCCAAGAAAACAACATTCTCCATTGAAAAATCAGTGACCTATTACGGGCACTCGTAGCCCTTGCTACGGGCTATAGCAGGCCCACCCCAAAACCCTAATTTTAACTAACCAATTGCCTTGGGAATCAACAGACTGCTACGGGCGGTCGTAGCACGTGCTACGGGCCGTAGCAGGGCATGCAGAGGGAGATTTCGAATATTCAAATCTTTTTCAAATTCAATTCTCTTTGGGACCCCACACACCTCCAATTACACCAATCATCACTTATTAACTCCCTTTAAATATCCAAAACCTGATTTTTAATCATCATTACCATCACTTATTCTCTTTCAGAATCTCTCACCTTCTCTAAATTCTCTAAATTTTTCTCCAAACCTACAAAAAAAACTCCATTAACTTTCACCACAAACTTCCAACTTTAATCTCCTGCTACTTCCAACCACAAAACCATATTCACAAAAACTTTACCATCCACCATCCAAAGCCTACTTTCGGGCATAAATTCTAAAAAATCTTCATTCACAATGACACCAAAGAGAGCCGACAGGGGAAAACAAGTGGGAAATTCATCAATACCTCGCAAGAGGGGAAGTTCTCATTAATCAAATCCTCACTGTTGTACCCGAAAATTTGCCCTCACTTTACCTTAACCTAATTGGTTTGTGCTTCACACACACACACACACACACACACACACATATATATATATGCATTTGTCCACTAGGTCATACACTCACAATCATTCATTTGCATGATATCCTAAGACATGAGATCAAGGCTCTGTGAAGAACTAGGGTTTTCTATTGGTTTGAGGTTTCTACTTCACTAAAGATTAATTCAACTGGTTCTTTCATGGATTACAGAATTTGGGCTTGAACTATCATCATCATGAGCATCTTCTTATCTAGATTCATCAAGTATCAAGGTCATTTACTCCAAGATCTCTCAAAAGCCTCTGTGTGTATCTCAAGGAGAATTAGGGTTTCCCTTTCATTGGAGTTGAGCATGGTCACCAATTGAAGACTGGTTAGGATTTCATGGCAAGTTACATTTCAAGTTGTATCCTTATTTCCAAGGATTCCTCAAGGCATGGTTCTTGGGCTAAGATCATCATCATCTAAGGATTGCTTAGAGTTTCAGCAAGTCAAGATGTTCTTGGATTAAGATTCCATTAGAGGGAATGTGAATTGTTTTGTGATTGAATTGGAGATTAGGATTCATAAGACAAGCATGTCATGGAAGGCTAATGGATTCATTGATTCAAGAATGTTCAAAGGGCATCAAGTTCTTAAGCATTTATTTTGCCCTAGAATCTGATATATGTTTTAGTGGATTCAAGTGACAAAGTGGTTTATTCAAGTCCAAGATCATTCAAGTGGAGCATTTGGAATCTAAATTAAAATGGCATGCATCATTCAAAGTTTTCAAGAATTATTCAAGGCAAAGCATTATCTCAAGTTCAATCATTCAATATTGCAAAGCATAGTCCTCTTTGTTCATCAAATTTCTCAAGGCATGTATTTTGTTCATCAAAAGTTGAAAGAAGTTTATGAGAATTGCTTGAAGTTCAAGTTACAAAAGTCAAGGGCATATATCATTTTCAACAATCTTAATCCTTTTATTCAAAGATCATTTTCAAGGTTCAAATTCAAGTACATCATCATGCCATTGATACTATTTCAAAATCAAAAGAAGGGATATGCAATATGACTTATCATTGAATTTAAAAAAAGAGTTACACAAGGTTTGGTTCCATTGTCATCACAAAACATTCAAGGAGATTACATCAAAATTACCAAAGCTAAGCCTAAACCTTCACCATTTTCATGCCATGATCCAATGTCATCAATATTCAAATCCATTCACCTTGCTTCATGCCTCACCTTCATTCCCAAACCTCAATTAACAATTGCCCTCTTGGCAGCCCTGCTCATTCGTCACCATAATCATCAAAAGTTCAACCATTGCTAGCCATACTAAAAAAAACAATAACGTGAGCCGTTTTTTCTAGCTTTTAACACCACAATATAAACCAACCTATATCACATAATAACAACCTACAAGATGCATAAATATCTAGTAAGTGCCATCAATTTGACTTCACTGCAATTCCAAAAAGAAAATAAGACAAAGTTCACATAATAGAACATGGGCATACACGACACAATCCAAATACAATCACACATTTCCAAATTAAAATGACCTGTTTTGAATCAAATCATCATAATTAATCACATATTCATCATGAGAATCACAAAGCAATCAAGATCATTCATAGCAAACCATTAATTTCCAAACATGACAATTTGAAAATGGAAACCACGATCATGAATTCTTCAAACAAATCACGCGTTCAAGACAATCATTTCCTTTCCAAAACAAGAGCCGACAAAACAATCTTGCACATTCAATTTGCCTAGCTTATAAAAGAAGCAAAACATACACACGATTGAAAAAAAACGAATTGAAAGGCAAAACCCAAACACAATAGCAGGACACGAAAATAGCAACAACGCACGTACGAGAAAGAGGTAACGACAACAACAACAACACACAGAAAAGAAAGAGATAATCGCGAACGAAATATCTGATTGATTCTCATCACTGTAAGTGATCTCTTTTTGATTTCGCAACTTCGTCGCGTCGCCGTTGTTCGTAATTGAGAGTTTGAATTGAAATCTTTGAAAGAACGTAGGTGAGATGGCGTTGGGTTGTAAAGCCTTCTCCGCTATCGCCGACGCGAGGCCATGGCGCGACGGAGGGATTCATGTGCGACGAGCATGGATGAATGAGAGAGGAAGGTGAGTTTGCGTGAGATAGAGAGGTTGATACCGTCATCCGAAGCAGTGATAGAAGGACGAGAAGGTCGTGATTACGACATGATGAGTTGCTCTTCGCTGATGACGTTATGCCCATCCCTTCTTGTCTTTACTTTGTTTTCTTTTTAAAAAAAAACTAGTAGAAGATCCGTGAGTCCGCACGAGTATGAGAAAAAATATGAGATATAATATTGGATATATTGATAGCTGAATTATAGTTAAATGCAAATTAAGAGTACTATTTATGTTTTGCTTGTTTATTTGGATGTGCCTGATTGTATTTCGTGTCACCTTATGAAGTATTTCAATAATATTTTAAACATTATAATAAAAAGATTGAAATACATAATAATCAAGATTTTAGACTTTTCATTTTTAGAGCAATATTAATGCATGATTTCTTATTTGAATTTAATTAGTTGTGTCTCTGTCACTTTATAAACTTTTTGAGGATTTCTTAATACACCACCCAAGTTTCTTAGGCACCACGTGAAATTTCATTTTTGCCCCCAGATTCCGGATTTGCACATCCGGACGCACCAAATTTTTAAAAAACGCTGATATGTTCCAGATGTGCACATCCAGAAGAATTCCTGATTTGCAAATCCGGAAAAAATCAAAAGAATTCCATAAAATCATTTACTTCTAAATATAATTAAATCTAATATAATTAAAATTAATATCATTTTTTCAATATAATTAAATTCAATATAATTAAAATCTATATTAATTAAAATTAATATGATATTTAATATGATTAATATGGTATTTAATTTTAAATGATTTTTTTATATTGAAAAAATTAATTTAATTATATTGGATTTAAAATTATATGGTATTTACTTCTAAAATTGGATTTAATTATATTGGTATTTAAAATTATATGGTATTTACTTCTAAATTATATGGTATTTACTTCTAAATTATAATTAAAATTATATGGTATTTACTTCTAAAATTAATTTAATTATATTGAATTTAATTATATTGAAAAAATCATATTAATTTTAATCATATTTATTTTAATTATATTAAATTTAATTAAATTGGATTTAATTATATTGAAAAAATCATATTAAGTTTAATTATGTTGGATTTTAATTATATTGGATTTAATTATATTTAGAAGTAAATGATTTTATGGAATTCTTTTGATTTTTTCCGGATTTGCAGATTAGGAATTCTTCCGGATGTGCACATCCGGAAAAAACTGAAAAATTTTAGAGAAAGGGTGCGTCCGGATGTGCACATCCGGAAAAAATTGAAAAATTTTAGAGAAAGGGTGCGTCCGGATGTGCACATCCGGAAATTGGGGGCAAAAACGGAAATTCAGGTGGTGCCTAAGAAACAAGGGTGGTGTAATAAGAAACATCCAACTTTTTTATATAACAGTGAAGTTATGGAATTTGATCGATTGTCTTCCATGTCACATCATTGAAATATATGTTTGTTTTCTTGGCGGAATCTAACGGGTTGTGTCCCGTGCGACTTTATAAACTATTCTAATCACATTTTTAAAATAAAAATTTATTTAAATATTATTAAAAAATAATTAAAAAATAAACTTAAATTTGATTTTATTAAATTTTACCTCATTTTAGATCTGTAATTTATAAAAAAAAAAAATGATATATTAGTGCCCACTATATGTAATAGAAAATCTTAAAGTCTAATGTAGTTAAAATTAATTTTTTATTCTATCAAATTCAACCATTTAAACCAAATAAGAGATTCCAACACCACTAACAAAATACATTTACAAGAGAATCCAACCAAGTAAACAAAATAATATTTATTGACATATGTATTTGACATACAATTGTGTGACCACGAGATATATCAACAATGTCCTTTGTCATTAAGCCACATGCTTTGATTTAAATTATAAATAGTATATTCATAAGACTCCAACACCAATTGAACCACTTCAAGAAGTTAAATAAATTAATAGATATCCTATGGTAGAAATTAAATGAATGTTTCTTCTATATATTGTGCATATCTGGTTGATAGCGAGTATATGCTATTTTGTCAAACACATTGTTAGTCTTAATAGACACAATGTGTGGCATGTGAAAAGCTACATCTGGCCTATTTGAAATTCTTACTTTAAATTTAGTAAATATATAAAGGTAAAAGGTTAATATAGATAATTAAAAATTATGATTAAATAAATCAATCATGATTTACTTTTAAACCTATGATCTGAAAGTAGAATTTGGGGATTTGAAGAGTTGTGTTTTGCTTTACCTTTTGCTTACAACTTTTTTCGTAACACAAATTAGTAATCCACGTATGAGTTGTGCTTTGCTTTACTATTTGCTTACAACTTTTATCTGAGAATGTTACAAGTTTTAGTAAGAGTAAATGGGAAATAAAGTTCTTCAGTGTTTACAATCTAAATTTACTAAGGGCAAATATTGAGATCCTATATTCTAAGGGCTTCTTTACTATCCATGTTCACTACAAGTTGTGATCATATTTTTAGTCTGTGTTTTCCTCAACGTTCGAAAGTCTTCACCGCACGCCGAGCCTGAATCTCCAGTGTTATAGTTTTCACACATTCAATTGTCAAACAATAATAGGTTGGTCATTATCTTTGTCCTCTGAGAGACTCGGTTTAGTCCACTTGGCATGCCTTGTCAAAAGTAAGACTGCCCCAATTTGACGCAGCAGTCCACAAATCAGACCAATCCATAAACCTTATATCATAATTCAAAAGAAACATAATTATTAAGAATGAGATTCATAGTTTGGGCCATGCTGTTAACAAATACTATTTTTCCTAACATTTGTCTAAAGTAACATAATTATTAAGAATGAGATTCAGAACATTACCTTGAAGTAATTCTAGGGAAATTACCGAGCTCCATACATTTGCAGAACATTACCTGGAAGCAATTCTAGGGTCATCATTTCTCTGAGAAAGTGCCCTGCAAGCAACAAAACCCCCCAAACCAATAGGAATAATAGCAACTTCAGTCTCACCTGCTATCATCAAATCTACCTCACCCCCACGAATATGATTGGCAGCGGCATAAAAGCAATAATTTGAAGTAGCATAAGCAATTGAAATAGAATAGTTTGGACCCATGAAAACTAAATCAATCCAAGCAAAGCCAAACCCATCGCAATGTAAAAAAAAAAGCACACACAAATCATCAAAAAAAATTCAAAATCTCACATATCAGTAAAACACATTTGCAGTCTCCAGATATTATAATAGAAATTCCAATGTTCACACCAAAACTCCGGTAATTAAATATGTGCAAAAATATAAGTATAAGCAGTCTAAATGAAAATTGAGAATGCAAAAAGAGCATCACTATCAACAAAGGTCTAGTGTCGTTCCACATCTTCCTGTAAACAAACCCTGAAAAGAGAAAATAGAATACATTAAATAAGAAAACTTCAGAAAGATAACAGTAAGTACCAATCTTAATAAGCAAAGTTAACAAAATACACAAATAGGCTATTGAAAATGTTGTTCCAGTTGCTACTAAGGTTATGGATTATGTAGGATATGTAGTTTGGAGATTATGACATTCTTCTAGCAGCAACATCATTTGATTCTGTTCTTGATGTTAATAAATGTAGTTTTGATGTATTACCTTATTATAGAAATCTGGAGATTATGACCAATGTGACATGTTTCCTGCGGTAGAGCCACCACCATAAGAAACCTTCTAAGCTGGAAACTCCATAACTCTTCCACCTTCAGTAGGAAACATTTCATTGTATTCTGGTGACTGAGACATTTTGGAAACTTTTCTTCTGCATGATGTGCTTCTCCATAGACATCCAAATGAAATTCTAATATGCCACTTCACGAATTCCTTTGTCATGAAACATTAAAAACGTATGTCAGTGATTTTGGTTAAAACGTATGTCACTGATTTTGGTTTACATAGTTCATAAATTAGAAACTACTTTATATCTTTATGTCCATTTGAGTTTCCAAGAAGTCAAATACTATATGTATTTTATGCATAGGAAAACGCAGTTGGCCTCATTTCAACAACCTAAAGTCTTGTAGGCTGCAAATTTGTGTAGAAAATATGATAGCAATTCTGTCAGGACAATATGATTTTTTTTCGCAGCAATGGTATAGATTTAAGAATGGAGTTAACATGATAGCTCGGCGACACAGCACCAGTGTAATGTCCAACGAAAATTCATTCAGTCGCCACATATGCCTACATTAATAACACATGTTCTATTTTCTCTAATAGTAGACTCGTTATTACCAACCTTTTAGAGCCTGAAATTTTCCAGTTAGATTCTTCTTATTAAGACCTCCAATTCCTAATATGCCACGATCTTTGCATTTTTCTACAAGATCATCTATGTCAATATCATCTGTAAAAGAGGAATGAACACATCTAAAATTGATTAGCTCATATTTCATCATCCATTTGATAGAAATAATTTAATTTTCATACTGGTATACTGTTTATGTAAATAGTTTTGGTATCAGTCAATCACAACCATTATATGTTACCATCTTGGTCTTGTTTGTAAGTTGGTTCGACATAATTTTTTTCTTCTCTGTGTTCATCAAGCATGCTATCCACTTCAACCATGCGAGCATCTCTTAATGTATCTTCATGAATAGAATCATCAATCCCTAACTCCAGTGCAAGAACAAAAGATCAGCTATAAGATTTTCAGTATTCATGTGGTATATTCTACAAAAGTGTCTACAAATTTGATCAATAACCTTAGAAGCCTGGATACATAATACGATACGGATACAACATGATACTGATACAACACGAAACGGATACAACACGAAACAGATAAGTGATATCACAAAAGTCCAAGGAATTCAATAGACATTTTAGGAGATTGTTTCCTACTCTTATATGAAACTTAGCAGAAGAACTATCATATACCGCTTTTACGATAATCTCAGTGCTTTGTTGAATCTCAGTGCTTCAACATCTCTGCAATATAAGCAATGACATCAACTTAAATATTGTTCATCTATATGTGTTCAACATCATATTTGCCATAGAACCAATATGTGTTCAGCATTAAACCAGATCTCAATGATAGAAACAGAGTTATAAATATAGCAATGGTATCTAAAATACATACCAAATCATATACATAAACACATGTGTTTGTGTGATCTAGCATATATATATTTTTGGCCAGTGTTGCAATTAGAAGAAAGAAAAATCAAGTTAAATATTAAATTACTAATATAATCTCGAGCTAGTGTGTTTTAGGCAGAACACAATTTAATTCATAACTTTCGGATATTATATTTTTAGTAAGAACTATGATTCAACTTGATAATTTTGATTTTTGAGGAACTATTTGTAGACTTATTTTTCTGAAAATCTAAAATGAATCTTTAGTTTAAAAGTATAAGCGCCAAAGCTTTGCTTAGATCGACTCTTACAAATATGTACAAACTAACTAAAACGGTTGAGAAAATATTGTAAACCAGAAAGATTCATAATTGTAACATGCTAAAATACTGCAATATATCACAATTTACATTAAGGTGAAGAAGTAAAAAACAGATCATTAAGCCATATATTGCTCCAATGTTTTTATCAGAATTTCTTCCAAAAAATATTATGAAATCATAAGTTTCTAGCACTGTTAAATACAAAATATACACCTGTAGAATTATAAGGCACAAAAATCAACAACTGGTTTAAGCAACTTTTCATGCAAAATCTCATAAGACAATCAATTTTCTCATAGTTACCTGTACAGGCAACACAAGGCCAAGTTTGATAGGCATGTGAATGATAGAAACAAAATTTAAAATCAAATAACCACTTCAAAATTCAAGTCACATCCAGAAGAAAGAATGTTGCAGATATGGCTGCTGCCAAAGTTCAAACTCACGGTTTGTAGTAACGACATGGATTTGGTTAACCTACATAGAAAAAAACACAGGTAGCAACAGTTTTTAAGGCATAAAACTTGTAGCAATGAACACTAAAATCATAAATGCTGCAGTGCAAAAAACTTGTAGTAATGAAGACTAAAATCATAAATGCTGCAGTGCAAAATACTTGTAGTTACGAACAAATACATAAATGCACTAATACACTAAAAGCAACATAATTTTACCTGTATATCCTATATAACCATTTCAAAATATTGTTGTTCATTACGTACTCTTACGATACATAAGAGGACCCGTGTATGAGAGGATCTGTGACACTCAAACCAATGCGTTATGTTAAGCAAATTACTAACTTCTGGCTAACATAAAAACTACACTTGTAGCTCTAATCACGTGCTTCTCACGCTTCACAACCTTCTTAAATCTGATTTCCTAGCACATGGAATTCACAATTAGATCTTCACCTTCCAACAGAAAAATTATTAAAAAAAAGAAAAAAAAGGAAAAAGGACTCACAGTATATCCAAGTATACACTCCACAGATCCAGTTTATCAACCTTCCATGTAGGGTTTGTTTCATCTATCGGTGCTCTTACCAGTTTCCTCCTTCTGTGAGATTCATAGTTCTGCACAGATTTATAATCAGAATATAACTGTGAAAACGAAAACGAAAACCGATTTCACATATCCATTTGTAGAAATAAGTTAATGATGATGAAAACCATTTTACAGGTGAGAGGAAGAAATAACCATCCATTTTACAGATCCATTTGCAGAAAACCAACAGTGAGAGGAAGAAATAAGTTTTTAATGATGAAAATCCAAGCTTCTTAATGTTAGCTTATTTTCGGTGCACCCATTTTACAGATCCATTGTTACCTTGAAAACCTAAACATCCATTTTACAAATTCATTTTTATTGTGTTCATCAATATAAGCAACGACCATGAATTTTCATTCTTATACCTAGGGTTTGAAGGAAAAATAAGAGAGGGAGAAATAGGGTTGGCGAAAAAAAGAGGGAGGAAGAGGAAAGAACAGAGAGAGAAATGTGGGAGACGAGAAAAAGAGAGAGAGAGAGAGAGAGAGAGAGAGAGAGAGAGAGAGAGAGAGAGAGAGAGAGAGAGAGGGAAAAGGACGATAGTGGAGAGAGAAGGTGAGGGAAAGAGGGAAGACAAGAGTGAGAGGGAAAAGGTTAGCACAATGTTTGAAAAGTGAAAGGGAGTTTGTAAAAAGTACAAGACATGTGGCAAAAAGGAACAATGCTATTGGGCAATGTTTTTGTATTTAGTATATTACCAAAAGGGGCATTTTTAGGTATAAATAATTTTTCATTAAAGGGTAGATTAGCGTGTTAATATGTATCTTCCATTAATAGTTAGGTAGTTGATCTGATAATGTTTGTTTTGAAATGAAAGTGATCAGCATTGCCTTAAATGGTTTTTTTTGCTGCTAGTGTTGTTTTAAAAAAACTGAGCCTTGTGATCTCTTGGGCTCTGCTAAGCCCACTCACGAATCACTCCCCACCACACTTCAATTATTTTTCCACCCCTGAGCTTATGAATAAAGGCCCTTGCATATTTTCTATTTCCAATCCTTATTTCAATTGCTACACCTCCCAAACTTTTAGTAATTTTTACTTTGAGCTTGATTAACCCTTTATTTATTTATTTATTTATTTTGGCTTTGATTAATTTATTTTATGACAATTTCAATTAATTTCTTTATTGTGGTTTAATTAATATTTTTTTTATGTGGGTTTTGTTTAATGTTTTTCATGTTTGCTTTGATAATTTTCATAGTCATTTAAATTAATTTTCTCGTATTTGTTTGGGTTAATTTTCTTGTGATTGTTGTAGCTTATTCCTCATGATTGTTTTGGATTCTATTTTGTTCAATTTTGATGACTTTAAATTTTCTTGCCTTCTCTTGGATTAATTAGAGCTTCGTTAATTTTAGTGCTTGATTAAAGCTTGATTAACTCTTGATGTAAATTGTGTGATTAATCTTTGATGTTAAGCTTGAATAATTCTTTATACTAATTTGGTTCTGGCCCTTGAGATGTATTTCTAGATGTTTTCATGATACTTGTTAGTTAATTTGATATGCTTGTATGCTTTGTTGCTTCACACGTTCCCTTAGGTTATTCCATTAGGTGATTAAATTCCACCTTGATCACTTAATGTTGAATTAGACTTTAAGATGAAGCTTAGGCATGATAACATTAGGAACATAAGTTCCCTTGCAAGTCTTAACTTTAGGGCCACTTTTGCATGATAACACTAGGGTAGAAATTCCCTTCTTTTAGACATCTCTTTCTTTTAAGACAAAAAACTTATTTTTTTTAATTAAAAATAAAAAAAATACGTAACTAATATAATGTGTATGATACGTCACGAGCCTTAAGTACCTGAGAAAAGATGAGCGGGAGTTTTCCTTACCTCTTCTTAGGGTATGTTGTACGTGAGACGCTTGGCTCATCTGTACAACGTATTCTCTCATATTGTCATAGACTTTAGTGTAATACGTATCTCAAGCCACTTGACATTTATCTTAATAAAGCACCTCACAAATTTAAACCTTTTTGCCTTCGGCCTTTTCTATTTAAAACCTTTTCAAAAAAGGCATGCTATTTCCGTTCTATCGCAAACAAACAATGTCTCTAACTGCTAGAATGCAAACTTAGCATCGTCCGTAAAAAATGCATAATAAATCAACTTTTTTAACAAGAACTACATAATTCTGATTACCTCCGGGATACGTAGGCATTGGGTTGCAAAACTCGGACGAACTCAATAATAAAACCCTTTTATTTTTCCCAATAATTCGTTCCTGCATTCCCTTAGCAAGTAAGTCTTTAGATATACACACCCTTTGTTTAGAACAACAAGAGTGTATCCCGTTGAGTACAATGGACGTGAGGGGTGCTAACACCTTCCCCTCATGTAATTGAATTCCGTACCCGAATTTGATTGCGAGACCATGTTCTTTCCCTTCTGAGTTTTTCTCGATGTTTTCCTTACCCCGTTGAAATAAATAAAGTTCGATGGCAACTCTGTATTATTTTTCGCGTAGCGCCAGTCACAAAATTGTATTTGAAGACGAATCGCAAGCAAAACGGTACTCAACACTCGTCAAGCGGAGGATCCCTCCGTCAAGGTATGTTTGTTGAAGTTCTGGCACTTTATGACAAATGTCAACACTGAGGTCCCAACGCCAAAACACAATGTCAAGACAGATGTTAAGACATCATCTGCTGAAAAAAAATAATCAAATACAGAAGGTAAATTTCAGAAGAATAATAACACAATCAATTGTTAACCCAGTTCGGTGCAACTCACCTACATCTGGGGGCTAACAAGCCAGTAAGGAAATCCACTATAATAGTATTAGTTCAAAGCTAAACTCGCCCGTTTACAACTTATCACCTAATCACTACCCGTGCTAACTTCTACCTAGGAACTCCTAGATATGAGAAACCCCTCTCACATCCTACCAGTCACAAACAATTGAAAATTCAACAACACCAAAATAGAAGTGACACACTTCCAAGACAATACTTAGTTTTTCTTAAAATCTTCATCTAAGAACAATATACTATTGCTTAAAAGTTTTAGAGTGAATAGTTAATAATGAACAATCAGTCTACTCAATGCATCAAACCTGATACAAGAGTGACATACAAACAAAACACACTAAACCCTAAAACACCACCAAGACACGACTAATCCTAATTCTCCCAAATTTTCTAATGTTCCAAGTGTCATACCCCAAATTTTGACCACTAAGATTTCCCATCATTGTGAAAATCATCATCACAATATGGAGGAACCATCATACTTCATTAGTCTCCCAAAGATGGGTGAGCGTTCACTACAATCAAACTAGGGTTTCAAACCCTCTCAGAGCCTTTAGATAAATGATCAATCAAGGAATGACATGATCTTCAACTTGTCTAAACCTCTTAAACATTCACAAAGGATCAAGAGGACTCCCACATCAATAATTAAGCACAAGAGTGCAACATTTCAAGTGGATCAAGCCTCAAGTTCATCTAATACAAAGTCAACTGACGCAGAAAGTCAAAGTTTGACTTTTGGTCAACTTTGAGCTTCACAAGCCATTACTCAAGAAAATATGATGGATGATTTAATTTGATAAAATTTAAATCAAGAAATCATGCAAAATTACAAAATTGATCAAATTGAAAGAAACTTAGAAATTTTTTCTAAGTTAAAATCACGTTCAAGTGCACAACTTTTCAAGGTTGTAACTATTGATCCAAGCATCCATTGATTTTGAGTAAGGGCTACTTTTAAATAGGGTATTTGATACTTCAACATTGTAGAAGGAATCAACTCAAAATATCATAAGGATTGAAAGATATAAGTGATCAAAGTTGGGAATTCTTAATGTCCAATGTTCTGACATTGCATGGGACATCATTAATATTTTTCCAGCAAGAATGTCCCAACTTCAAGGATGTTTTTCTCCATGATCCAAGTTGATTCAAGCCAAACCTTGAACATCAAAGTTGAAGTACGTTATCTCAGCTTTCTAGAAAGTTGTAGAATGCCCTTGTAGCATACTCGAACAAGGAGATATGATTTTTGCAAAAAGCATTGATAAAGCAGAATTTTCATGACAGCTTTTAGGACAGATTTGACTACACAAGTTCAAGACCATTTTTGATGACTTTGCAAGCTGAACCGAGATCAAAGTCAAACATCAAAGTTAAAGTATGTCATTAGGGCTTTCCAAAATGTATAAGCACTCCCATTAATTCAACTTGAGCAAGGAGTTATGAACCTCACAACATGCCTTGCTCGAGCTGATTTTTTAGGACAGATTTTGCGTACTTTTCTTGTGCCACCCAATTTTCAAGCTTTGTCACCATGCAAGACAAGCATCAAAGATGCAATTCACTTCAACTCAAAATATCATAGTGGATTAAAAGATACAAGTGATTAAAGTTAGGAATTATTAATGTTTAATGTCTGATGTTCTGACATTGCATAGGACATCATTAATATTTTTCCAGCAAGAATGTCCCAACTTCAAGGATGTTTTTCTTCATGATCCAAGTTGATTCAAGCCAAACCTTGAACATCAAAGTCGAAGTACATCATTTCAGCTTTCCAGAAAGTCCTAGAACGTCCATGTAGCATACTCGAGCAGGGAGTTATGAATTTTACAAAAAGGGTTGCTGCAACTGAATTTTTCATGGGACAGATTTGCACATTTCTTGTGCCACACGAATTTCTAAGCCTTGTCATCACTTTGGACACATCTGAGGATCAAATCTAAAGGGGACAATCACTGAGCCAAGCCTCCAAAGTCCTTGGAACAAGAAGTAGCATGCTATTCCTAAAAATCCCTAAAAGAGGGACAAGACTCCAATTTTGGATTGGAGCATTTAATAGATGCTTAGAGGTGGCATGGACTGACACATTTGCAACTGAATTCAGTCAAGATTCCTCCAACAAGTAGGGAACCAAAGCTCTGTGCTCTAACCTCTAGTCAATGGCTAGAGGAGACTTGGATTTTCATTGGACAACATTGGACAACATTGGCCAAACCTCTGCTGCAGCCACCATTCACTATTGCTGCGAAAACAAACTTGCTCTACTATAAATAGAACTCATTTGTGCTCAGTTTGAGTACACCAAAGCCATCAAACAGATGCTTTCCTCAAAATCTCTTCTTTCACCTCAAATTTGCCTTCCAAAGCAAGTAATTCTGAGTTTTTGAGCTTGAGAGCTTTTCCATCACAATCAATCACACACACACCTCATATATATCATATGTAAGTTGTGCAAACTATCACAAGTGACCTGTAATCACAAGATCACAAAGTCACTTCTCAAAACCTCAAAATGACACTTTTTTGCATTTTTCAAGCCATGTCTTGATTCAGTCACTTACCAAACCAGATAAAACCTCAAACACACTCCAAATATCATCCTTGAACTATCCCAAATGGTTCCCAACATCTGGAACACCATTTGAGGGAGTTGCTATTTTGGTCACTTTTAACCCCTTTTGCAAGAAAGGGACAGTTTGTGTTTTTGCAGGTACCAGCTGATTCCAACCATCCTAAAAGCTTATAAGAGGTCATTTGAGGGTGTCCAAAGCATCAAATCATTTATGGAACAAAGCACTTGGTAGGTTGCACAAAATCTCCAAAAAAAGAGGTAAAATTCATAACTTGAATTCTTTAAATCATGCTTTCCTTTGATGTCCACATACATGCATCATATTGAACAATTCTTGAAGCAAAAATATAGTCCTCAATGTGTATGTTATGATCCTCCTACTGTTTGCACTTTAACATGTTTATATGTGGAGTTTATGTTGTTTTAAACTTAAGGTGCATATCTGGTTTTTTTGCCTTGTGTGTGTTGTACATTAAGTTTCAGTATGTATGAATAATACCATTGGATTCCTTGCGAAAAATTGGTCAAGATAGGTACTTACGGATTTCAATTTCGTTAAAAATTGAGAGAGTTATGAATGTTTGAAAATTTGATAAGCAAAGATGTTTAAACTTAAGGTGCAGATCTGGTTTTTTGCCTTGTGTGCACTGTACATTAAGTTTCAGTATGTATGAGTGATACCATTGGATTCCTTGCGAAAAATTGGTCAAGATAGGCTCTTTCGGATCTTAATTCCGTTAAAAATTGAGAGAGTTATGAATGTTTGAAGTTTGATAAAAAGATGTTGAAAATCAAGGTGCAGCTCTGGTTTTTGTCTGATGTCGAATGTGATGTTGTGACATATTCCCTTGTTCTCTTATATTCAAAACTCATGAGTGATGTCTCATGAGTGATGTTGTGACATCACATTCCTCTTTTTCTTAGTTTATCTTCAAAACTCAACCAATTCTTTTACATAGCAAAAATTATCATTTTCCAAATCTGTTTTACACACTTCTTATTCATACTCCAAAATATGTTATTCCACAAAAAAATTAGTGTTATATTATTTATTTAATATAATTAGAATTTTTGTGAATAAATTCCTTTTTAATGTTTTTAAAACATTTTAAAAGTGAATTCTCATATTGAAAATCAAGACCAAATGAATTTTATTTCATCTTGTGATTAAAACATCATTTTTCAAACCCCAACCAAAAATCACAAGTTGCTTATTTGGTATTTTTATCATTTTGTATTGATTTTCTTTTAAGAATTTACTTTTAAAATGATAAAATTAGGATTTCTTCGATTTTCACCATCATAAAACTTTTTCAAACACTCATGGGCCTCTAATAGAGTGTAAGACCCAATCCTTTTTTACCAAATCATTTTTGGGCCTCAGTGTATTGTATAAGTCCCGATACCGTCAAAAACAAACGGCGCGATCGTCGCCTTTTGAAAAAAATCAACTGGGCCTCTCCTTGAGCTATAAGACCCATTCAAAACTTTTGGGCCTCTAATAGAGTGTAAGACCCAACCCCCTTTTAACCAAAACTATTTTGGGCCTCACTTATTGTATAAGTCCCTCTGCGTTAAAAGAAAATCTCGGCGCGATCGCCATTTTAAATGAAAAATCATCCGGGCCTACCCTCGTGTTATAAGCCCCACTCTTTTTCTTTAAACCTTTTGGGCCTCTTGAGAGAGTGTAAGACCCATCCCTTTGTACAGAATACCTTTTTTGGCCACAGTCACTTGTATAAGTCCCTCTGTACAAATTCAAACAATGCACTCACAGATAAAACCCTGGGCCTCTCCTTGAGCTGTAAGCCCAAATCTTTCTTTTTTCAAAGCACTTCCTCCTTTGATTTTGAAATATACTGTTGTTTTCAATCTTTCTTTGTTGAACAACTAACCAAACAGCATGGAAGCTCTACAACCGAGTAAGTGTTTATCCGCTTTCATTTACCGCTTTCATATACATATAACTGTATTATGGGGCTGTTTCGCTGTAAGTCTTCTTTCATAAACTCATATCAACTGTGTAATAATAGTATAGATATTTAGAGTTTCCCCGACAACTACGTCTAGAACTAGGTGACGCCGTTTCGTTTCGTAGAAATAGACAACTAGATCGCCAATAGGATCACCAGATACAGTCTTCTCTTCAGCTGTCCTCATTAGGAATTATCAAGAAACTCTACTCCCAGAGATGAATGTATTCTCCGTGAATGGCATCTTTGAGTTTCTTCCAAATTCACGAACTTTCCTGGCTTGATCTATTCCTTGTGAATAGCCTGTCTTGAACTTCTCGGGTTTGGGGACCCACGAGCTTCTTAAAAGCATCGGCCTCCTCTTGGGCATTGTTCAAGGACCCACAGGCTTCCTAAAAGCAACCCCGCCTCCTCTTGGGCTTAGTACAAGGACCCGTCGGCTTCTTAGAAGTATTCACAGCCTCCTCTTAGGCTTCGTATAATGATCTCTTCCTCCGGGAATGATAGCCTCCTCTTGGGCTTCGTACAAGGACCGATCGGCTTCTTAAAAGTTTCCAGCCTCCTCTTGGGCTTCGTACAAATTGTCCCGACGACCTCCTAGAGGTATTGGAACAGAACTTAGTCATCTACATAGAACAGTCCTTTCATAGAGTCTACTACTGTTTCTCAAAGCATAGTACAAAAGATGAAACTCTAGACTTGGACAATCTAATCTCCTTGAGTCTCAAAGACATTCTCAAGTGACCCCTTCGTTAAATAGGAAGAAAACCCATAGACTCGGACAGTCTCAATACCCTTCGGATTTCCCATTTCCTTAAAGAATAGGAATAGCCCGGATCCTCGAATCAAATCCTTGAGTACAGTGTTGCTCATATAAGAACTGATTTTCTCTTTCAAAATCAGTATACTGAACCTGTCACTTAACTGAAACAGTCACCATAGCCTCCTCTTGGGCTTTGTACAATGATCCTCCCCAGCGGTGTCAAACAACGTTTAGCCTCTCTCTTGGGCTTTGTACGAGACACATAAAGAGACTCCCTCGTTGAGTCAATCACCCTTTCGCCTCCATCTCGGGCTTTATACGAGATACAAAAAGGTTCTTATTGAGCCAAACAAATTTTAGCCTCCATCTCAGGCTTCGTACGAGATACAAAAAACTCTCTTGTTAAGTCAAGTAGCCTTCATCTCGGGCTTTATACGAGATACCAAAAGACTCCATCGTCGAGTCAAAACCTTTTAGCCTCTCTCTCGGGCTTTATACGAGACACATATTAGCCTCCTCTTAGGCTTTGTATAAGAAAACCACTGGTTGGTCCAATCAACCTTTTAGCATCAAAGCTGTGCCTCGTTCACAGTACACAAACTTTAACAACTCTTTCCCCTTCATCTAATTGCTGTAAGCGGCAAGCCTCTGGATCATCTACATCCATGCCAATGTCCCTCTTTTAGTATGATAAATTCCTAAGGAAAGATGGCATTGCTCTAAACTGAGTTAAAGTTGTAAGTTCCTGGATTGGCTGGAATTTTGGTAAAACAACAAGGTGTTCAATGCTGATGTCATGGTGTTGATGTTGCAGCATTGAGTCTTAGTACTGGGCTGTACTAAGTTGTGAAGGTTAACTATGTTTGATGTCATGGGCTTGATGTCATAACATTGCACTTAACACTGGGCTGTGTTAAGGTTGCTAGTTGCTGAAGTGGATGTCTGATGTCACATAGGTGATGTTGTAACATCAGACCTGCAGAACTGAAGCTAATGACAACATGGGCTTGTTGTTATTAGGGTCGCGTATTAGGTGGAATTGTGGAGAGTGTTGACTCGTTGGATGAGAATATCTTGGGCTAGATATTTTCTGTTACATGGGAGATTTGATTGCAGGTTTGTTGGAGAATTAAAAGGTGGAAGATTTAAAAAGATTTTGGGGATAAAATCTGTTTTAAAAGATTCAGTTTTTAATTAACAAATCTGATCAAATATTGTGACAAATCCAATCCAAATTCAAGGAGCTATATAAAGCGCACAAGACCAAGGAAGAAGGTACAGAAAACAGATTGAAGATCAAGAGCTGGAGGCTTAGAGTCTAGGGTTTGTTTAGAGTACTTGTAATCACACTATTCTAGGTTGAATAGGTGTTGAATTTTCTGTCCTCTCTAGAAGCTGTGAAGCAATAGAGAGTTGTTGATTGATCGAAGCTAGGAAGCAAGATCAAGGGATCTCAAAGAGGTTGTTCTTTGAGTGTTTTAGGGGATTGAGTAGTGTTCTAATATCTAAGTGGTTTCTTAGGTAGAAAGTCACTAGTAGAGTATAAGTTTAGGAGATTGTCAACTGGTGTGTTGAGTCTGCATATTATATCTACAAGTAGTGAATTTCATCCCTGGCTTGGTAGCCCCCAGACGTAGGTAGTTAGACCGAACTGGGTGAACAATTCCTTGTGTTTTCCTGTTGCTTATTCTGTCCATTATTGCAGAGTGTGTTGTTGTGACATCGCACCTTAACATCACACGTCTGGTACCATAATTTCAATTGGTATCAGAGCAGGCATCCTGTCTGTCTCTGGGTGAGATCTAGGGAAGTTACTTTCTGGTGAAAGACGGACAAAGAGGTTGAAGGATTTGTTAATAGACCCCCTATATTGGATGGCTCAAACTATGAGTATTGGAAGCCTAGAATGACTACCTTTTTAAAGTCATTAGACAGCAGAGCTTAGAAGGCTGTCATTAAAGAGTGGGAAGCTCCTGTTGTGTGTGAAAAGATGATGCTGGCAAGGATAAAGAAGGCACCTCTAAGCGAAAGCCTGAAGAAGAATGGTCCAAGGAAGAAGATGAGCTTGCCCTTGGGAATTCAAAAGCCCTAAACACTATCTTCAATGGGGTTGACAAGAACATATTCAGGCTGATCAACTCATGTGAAACTGCTAAGGCTGCTTGGGATATTTTGAAGGCTACTCATGAAGGTACATCTAGAGTGAAGATGTCAAGACTTCAGCTTTTAACATCTAAGTTTGAAAGCTTGAAGATGAAGGAAGAGGAAACTATTCATGACTTCCACATGAGTGATCTTGAGCTGTCAAATGCATCCAGTGCTCTTGGTGAGAAGATGACAGAAGAGAAGCTGGTAAGAAAGATTCTTAGGTCCCTCCCTAAGATGTATAAGATGAAGGTAACAGCCATTGAAGAATCTCAAGACATCAGCAAGATGAGAGTTGATGAGCTTATTGGATCTCTTCAAACATTTGAACTTGGGCTGAATGAGGAAGAACCAGAAAAGAAGCCAAAGAATATAGCTCTGGTGTCAAATGATCAAGAGGAAGAAGGGAAGAGTTCTGAATCCCAGGATGACTTATCTCAGGCCATAGCAATGGTGGGAAGACAATTCAACAAAGTGTTAAAAAGGTGGAACAATAACTACAAGCCTAGGGTCAAGAACAGTTCTTCTGACATCAGTAAGCCTAAAGAGAAAGATGAAAAGAATCCTGCCCAGGATAAAGGTGTTCAATGCGTGGAATGTGAAGGGTATGGACATATTAAGAAAGAATGTCCCACATTCTTGAAGAAACTGAAGAAGGGGATGTCAGTCTCCTGGTCTGAATCTGATAGTGAAAATGAAGATGAGTCAGCAAGGCATGCTAGAGCCTTAACAGGAACAGTTGTGTCAGATGATGACAGTGATGAAGAAATAACCTATGAGGAACTAGCATCTACTTATCGAGAGTTGTGTTTGAAAAGTGCTGAAATTTGTCAAGAAAATAAGTGTCACAAACAACAGATTGCTCAGCTTGAAAGTGAAAAAGCTGATCGAGAGAACGAAGTTGTACTTGTTAAGTCTCAATTGGAGCAGATGACAAAATTTGTTAGGATGATGAACAGTGGTACTACTAATCTGGATAAAATTCTTCAGTCTGAGAAAGCAGTTAGAGATAAATCAGGAATAGGATATGTGGCCAGCACTTCAGGAACAACAAGAGAGATGTCTTAACCTGTGTCTCAACATCAACCCAAGAGACAGAATCCTACCTCAAAGAAGAATAGTCCTCAGTCTCAAGGAGTTAGTCAGCATACGCCTCCCCAATTTCACAAGAACTTGGAGACTGCTGGGTGCAATCAGAACAGGGTTCATCATCATAAGAACAGGAATGGAAACAAATTCAACAAAGCTGTTCCTCATTGCTATGGAAGAAGGAAGCCACATCACCATAGTAGACAGCCTAAGAGACAGCATCATCAGTACATGAAAAGACAACTCAACTATGGTATAAGAAGACAAAAGTATGAGTGGCAGTCACATCCCTATCAAAGTAGAAGAAGATGCTTCTACTGTGGTAGGATCAGGCATATCCAGTCCTCATGCTTCAAGCTACATGGTTATCCTAATCCTGCTCCTCAACCCAAAGAGGTAAGAACTAAAGTGGTGAAGAAATGGATACCTAAAGTTATCAGCTTGATAGCTCACACCTCCTTAAGGGTTTCTACCAAAGATGACTGGTATTTTGGCAGTGGGTGTTCAAGACACATGACTGGAGTAAAGAATCTGCTCGTTGATGTGAAACCTCAGACTTCTGGCTACGTGACATTCGGTGATGGAGTCAAAGGGGAGATAAAGGGGATTGGCAAACTAAATTGTGCCAATGCTCCCAGACTGGAGAATGTCCTACTTGTTAAAGGACTAGCAGCAAATTTGATTAGTATCAGTCAACTATGTGATCAAGGATTCAAAGTAGACTTCACTAAGTCTGAATGTGTGGTCAAAGATGACAAAGGAGAAGTAATCATGAAGGGAGACAGGTCAAAGGACAATTGCTATCTGTGGGCACCTCAAAACTCTGAGTCATCCACGTGTGTGCTTGCTAAAGAAGATGAAGTCAAAATCTGGCATCAGAAGTTGGGACATCTTCACCTAAAGGGAATGAAAAGAATTATCTCCTCAGAGGCAGTCAGAGGGATTCCCAAACTGAGCATTGAGGAAGGAAAAGTGTGTGGAGACTGTCAAAAAGGAAAGCAGACAAAGATGTCTCATCCGAAGCTTCAACATGACACCACCTCCAAGGTGTTGGAGCTTCTTCATATGGATCTGATGGGACCCATGCAGGTTGAAAGTCTAGGTGGAAAGAGATATGCTTATGTTGTCGTGGATGACTACTCAAGATACACTTGGGTAAATTTCACCAAAGACAAATCTGAAGTGTTTGATGTCTTCAAAAACCTCTGCCAAAGACTCCAAAGGGAAAAGGAGAGTAAGGTCATCAGAATAAGAAGTGATCATGGAAGAGAGTTTGAGAATAGCAAGTTTGAAGAATTTTGCTCAACTGAAGGAATAAGTCATGAGTTTTCATCACCTATCACACCTCAGCAAAATGGAGTTGTTGAAAGGAAGAATAGAACTATACAAGAATCGGCAAGAGCAATGATTCATGCCAAGAAACTTCCTTATCACTTCTGGGCAGAAGCCATGAACACTGCCTGCTATATTCACAACAGAGTTACCCTAAGAAGAGGGACTTCATCTACTCTGTATGAGCTGTGGAAGGGGAGGAAACCAAATGTCAAATACTTCCATGTATTTGGAAGTAAATGTTATATTCTGACTGATAGGGAGCAAAGAAGAAAACTAGATTCCAAGAGTGATGAAGGAATCTTTTTGGGATACTCTACCAATAGCAGAGCTTATAGAGTCTTCAACTCCAGAACCAAAGTTATGATGGAGTCTATCAATGTTGTGATAGATGATGAAGATAAGCAGGAAGTTAAGGATGTTATAGAAGATGTTGAAACACCTGCTGGTGAAGCATCTCTTGATGTTGAAGAAAGAAATACCTCTCCTGGTACCACTAATGCTGAGCCTGAACAACCTCAGAAAATCCTTCAATCAGAATCCAGAAGGACCATCCCAAGGAACTAATTATAGGCGATCCAAATTCTGGAGTAAGAACTAGATCTAGAGAAGTCATTGCTAGCTCATGCTTTGTTTCCAAAATTGAGCCAAAGAATGTCAAGGAAGCTTTGACAGATGAATTTTGGATAAGTGCCATGCAAGAAGAACTGGAGCAGTTCAGAAGAAATGATGTCTGGGATCTAGTGCCAAGACCAGAAGGGGTGAATGTTATTGGAACAAAATGGATCTTCAAAAACAAGTCAGACGAGCTTGGAGTAGTTACAAGAAACAAAGCCAGACTTGTTGCACAAGGCTATACTCAAGTAGAGGGAGTTGATTTTGATGAGACTTTTGCTCCAGTGGCTAGATTAGAATCCATCAGGCTTCTCTTAGGTGTGGCGTGTAACCTAAGATTCAAGCTATTCCAAATGGATGTGAAGAGTGCCTTTCTGAATGGCTATCTGAATGAAGAAGTCTATGTTGATCAACCGAAAGGATTCACTGATCCAAACTTCCCCAATCATGTGTTCAAACTGAGGAAAGCTCTATATGGCTTAAAATAAGCTCCAAGGGCATGGTATGAAAGGCTAACAGAATTCTTAACAGCTAGTGGATATAGAAAGGGAGGGGTAGACAAAACCCTGTTTGTCAAAGAAGAAGGCGGAAAGTTGATGGTAGCCCAAATCTATGTGGATGACATAGTATTTGGGGGAATGTCAGAAGCTATGGTCAAACAGTTTGTTCAACAAATGCAATCTGAATTTGAAATGAGTTTGGTGGGAGAACTCAGCTACTTTCTTGGACTACAAGTCAGAAAAACGGAGGACTCTATCTTTATTTCTCAGAGCAAGTATGCTAAGAGTACAGTAAAGAAATTTGGCCTGGATAAAGCAAATCACAAAAGAACTCCTGCTCCTACACATTTGAAGTTATCCAAAGATGAGAATGGAGTGAGTGTGGACCAAAGCTTGTACAGAAGTATGATTGGGAGTTTGCTATACCTCACAGCAAGCAGACCTGACATTTCATTTGCTGTTGGAGTGTGTGCAAGATATCAGTCTGATCCTAAGGTAAGTCACTTAAACCAAGTAAAGAGGATTATGAAATATGTGAATGGGACAAGTGACTATGGGATGCTATACAGTCATAATACTGGAACTGAGTTAAAAGGATACTGTGATGCTGATTGGGCTGGAAGTGCAGATGATAGGAAAAGCACTTCAGGAGGCTGTTTCTTTCTAGGGAATAATCTGATTTCCTGGTTCAGCAAGAAACAGAACTGTGTGTCTCTCTCAACTGCAGAAGCTGAGTATATAGCAGCAGGAAGTAGTTGCTCTCAGCTAGTGTGGATGAAGCAGATGTTGAGTGAATACAATGTCAAGCAAGATGTTATGACTTTATACTGTGATAATTTGAGTGCCATTAACATCTCTAAAAATCCTATACAGCACAGTAGGACTAAGCACATAGATATAAGACATCACTTCATAAGAGATCTGGTTGAAGATAAAATCGTTACCTTGGAACATGTAGCCACAGAGAATCAATTGGCTGACATATTCACTAAAGCCTTAGATGCAAACCAATTTGAAAGATTAAGAAGCAAATTGGGAATCTGCATTTATGAAGACTAAATTTGCAAAAGGGGTTGTGGGCAGTTAGAGGTTCTGGGCTTGTGTGTAGCCAACTGCCAGGAGATGATTGTCTAATTATGGCTAAAAAGGGGGAGAGTTAATAAATGCCATAAAGAGAAAAGTAGTAAAAGATTAAGGTGTCTAGTTGAAAAGTGGAAAGTGTGCTGATGCAGCTGTGGAGGGGGAGTATAGACAGCATAGTTGTGGAGCTGCTAGTGAAGTATTCATAGCATTGAAGAGTGCAGAGTGCAGCAAAGCAGACATCAAGGGGGAGATGTGTTGCACATTGTGAGCTACTGAACAGCTGTGATGCTGGTTCAAGTTTTTGAGGGGGAGCACCAATTGGCTATTGTCAATAATGAAGATGGTGCTGCAGTAGAATAAGTAATGAAGACTATATGAAGATTGTCAAACTGCTGCAAGTTAAAGTTTCAAAATATTGAAGATATTCCGCTGCTGAAGTCTCTGAAGATGCAGAGATTATTTTAGCCAAAATTAGCCAAAGGGGGAGATTGTAAGTTCCTAGATTGGCTGGAATTTTGGTAAAACAACAAGGTGTTCAATGCTGATGTCATGGTGTTGATGTTGCAGCATTGAGTCTTAGTACTGGGCTGTACTAAGTTGTGAAGGTTAACTATGTTTGATGTCATGGGCTTGATGTCATAACATTGCACTTAACACTGGGCTGTGTTAAGGTTGCTAGTTGCTGAAGTGGATGTCTGATGTCACATAGGTGATGTTGTAACATCAGACCTGCAGAACTGAAGCTAATGACAACATGGGCTTGTTGTTATTAAGGTCGCGTATTAGCTGGAATTGTGGAGAGTGTTGACTCGTTGGATGAGAATATCTTGAGCTAGATATTTTCTGTTACATGGGAGATTTGATTGCAGGTTTGTTGGAGAATTAAAAGGTGGAAGATTTAAAAAGATTTTGGGGATAAAATCTGTTTTAAAAGATTCAGGTTTTAATTAACAAATCTGATCAAATATTGTGACAAATCCAATCCAAATTCAAGGAGCTATATAAAGCGCACAAGACCAAGGAAGAAGGTACAAAAAACAGATTAAAGATCAAGAGCTGGAGGCTTAGAGTCTAGGGTTTGTTTAGAGTACTTGTAATCACACTATTCTAGGTTGAATAGGTGTTGAATTTTCTGTCCTCTCTAGAAGCTGTGAATCATATCTAAGTGGTTTCTTAGGTAGAAACTCACTAGTAGAGTATAAGTTTAGGAGATTGTCAACTGGTGTGTTGAGTCTGTAAATTATATCTACAAGTAGTGAATTTCATCCCTGGCTTGGTAGCCCCCAGACGTAGGTAGTTAGACCGAACTGGGTGAACAATTCCTTGTGTTTTCCTGTTGCTTATTCTGTCCATTATTGCAGAGTGTGTTGTTGTGACATCGCACCTTAACATTACACGTCTGGTACCAGAATTTCAAAAGTCTTCTCCTTCAGGTTAAAATCTCCTATAAAGGAAATTATGGCATTACCGGATTCACAAATCCCGGTTAAAGTAATCCTCCTTTACAGTCAGTCACCCAACAGTTGTGACAAACAGACCCCTTTAGAGATGACAAATTCTCTCTAAAGACAACACCTTTCAGCTTCACATCTTGGGCTTTGAACAAGATACAAATATACTTTTTCAGCTTCACATCTTGGGCTTTGAACAAGATATATATCACCTTTCGCTTCACGTCTTGGGCTTTGAACAAGACACCAAAACAACCATTTCCTCCCATAGAATAGGAGGAACTATGAACGCTCTGATTTCCCTATTTCGGTAACGGGAATACGTAGGCATAAGATTGAAAGAAAAATCTTAGCGAGCACACTAAACAAAAACCCAAAATCCCATACTCTCATACATTCGTCCTAACATCCTAACCGATAGCCTCAAACACCCCTCGTCAACAAAATAACCTAGGAGAAACCCCGTATCTTTGTAGCATCTGTAAACCAACAGTTTTGACTGTTTAATCTTAGTATGCAAGCAGGGTTAGTTGGAGACATCTATTTCCCTTCCTTCATCAGCTTTAATAGGATAAAAAATGAATCGAACTGTAGTACCAGAGCGACCGTGCTTCGCAACCACATCCAAAAATACTCGCTACAGAAAAATGGCGACTCTGCTAGGGAGTCACATGAGGATCTGTTTTACCTTAGTCATCATCGTCCCCATTTTCCATAGAAAAATGGCGACTCTGTTGGGGGAAGATCTTTAGGGATCTCGTTCTCTTCTCGTCTCCTAGGTAGAAACCTTGACGTCACTAGGATCTTAGGTCAAAACGCCGTTAATTTGGAATGAAACCACAGAATGGTGACTCCGCCGGGAAACCATTTTCTGTCAGGAACTTAAGATTCTTAGCTTTTAAAAATCTAGGACATTAGGACAAATATATATACTACTTTTCCTAATTGATATCTGTGTTTATTTTTCTGCTAATGGGAATGCGTGTGATGCCGCATGTGGAAAGATTGAGCATACACTTAAGCTAAGTGATGGCGACGAGGTCGACCATCAACCTCAGTGGAGGCTGACCAATGCAACCCATTATCTCACCTAGACAATGGGCCGATTGTGATGTCTGAGAAGCTGAGGAGCCAGACCCTTTTGTAGTACGGAAACTATCGGAAATAGTTGTTACGCGATACTACCCTCATTTGAGGTTGGTGATCTATTCTCGGTGAATGGCACTTACTCTAAGATCGCTCTACAACTCGCTGGCGATCCTCTTGTTGGTTTGCTTTCCTGGGAGGAGCTGATGATAATGAGTACAGGTACAGAAATCACCCTAGTATAAACCTTTGGGGATGGGTAGAGCCTTGACTTCATGACAACGACCCTTTGACCCCATATTTTTTCTATGTTTTTGTGTGCTGCATTCATGCATTCATTTAAAACATTAAAACAAAAAAAAATTCTCTTCTAGTCTCTCTGTTTTTCAAATTAAACTAAGACTGTGATTGCAAATATCAGAGAAAAAGATTGCGCTAATGGATTTCGGTAGAAGGAAAACCCATTGGTATACCTTCAAGGTTCCAAAGCTAGAGGATTTGAGAAGGTTAGCAGGGATGATCACAAACCAAGAGGCTTTCAGAGCCAAGCACGGAGGTTTGCTACCACTGTTAAGAGTCCATGTGATTGAGGGAATCATGGATGCGCTCATTTAGTTTTATGATCCAGTTTATCACTGTTTCACATTCCCGGATTACCAGCTCGCACCAACGCTGGAGGAGTATTCTCACCTGATCGATTTACATATCACTGATCGAGCTCCATTTTCTGGACTGGAAGAAATTCCAAAGAATCAGACCATTGCAAGAGCAATTCATTTGGACGAGTCTGAGGTCAGGATTCACATGACTACTAAGGGTGGCATACAAGGTTTGCCAGCCCAGTTCTTGACAAAGAAAGCCCTATATTTTGCCAGTATAGGAAACGTGACTGCTTTTGAAAGCATCTTTGTCTTGCTCACCTACGGGTTATTTTTGTTTCCCAACATCAATAACTTCGTCGATATCAACTCCATTAAGGTTTTTATCATTGGAAATCCTGTGCCGACTTTGCTCGCAGATGCGTATCATTCTGTACACTTAGGGAATTTGTACGGCAGAGAGGAGATCACGTGCTGTGTACCTCTGCTTTAGAAATGGTTTATCTCTCATTTACCTAAGTCTGCTGCTTTCTGGGATCATAAGAGTGCCTTGCGCTGGTCGCAGAAGATCATGTCTCTTACCAACTCTGATATAGATTGGTGTAATAGGATCTATGATGGAATCAGGATCATTGACCGCTGTGGAAACTTCCCCAACGTACCCCTTATAGGAACTAAGGGAGGAATCAATTACCATCCAGTTCTCGTTCGTCGTCAATTTGGATACCCGATGAGACACATCCCACGGGGTGTTCATCTGGAAGGTCTTTTCTTCAAGGAAGGAGAAAGTGACAGAGCACTAAAGACGGAAATAGTGCACGCTTGGAAGCATGTTCATAATAAAGGACGGGAGTCTCTAGGAAAACCGGACTGTGTCTCGGTGGAGCCTTATCTCCACTGGGTACAAACTAGAGCTCTCATGCTGAAGATGCCTTATCCTCGTTACGGAATTCTTCCGCCAAGGGAATCTGTCATGTACTTCATGACGGAAACTAAAAATCTTCAAGTTACTCTCAACAAAGTTCAAAAGGAGAGAAGGTCCTGGAAGAACAAGTACCGCACCCTCGATGTGGAGTGTATCAAAATACAGCAACTACTGAAAGAGAAAGATGCTCTGATTGAAATTTTAGAGCAACATGCTGTAGAGAATCAAGATGACCAAAGGAATTTGCTCCCTCATTTCACCTGGCAAAGGAATGACAACCCGACAACGGCCCAAGAGCCCCGGTCAAAGAAAAGGAAGATACCAGAATCAGCACCCGAGTTCTCTCGGGACCCCTTAGCTTAGGTTTCTGCTTCTGCATCTTGTAATCTACTGTATTTCCATTTCTGTAATCCTTTGAATTTCAATAAAAAGGGGTTTCCCCACCGTTTGATATTTGCAATCTAATTGTCGAAGTTTATTTTGATTAAACCAAAAAACAATTAATATAATCATTGCATTCATCATTCTCACATCGCGTATTCTTCTTACCTACGAATCTCACGTTTGTGTCTCGATTCTAGAGTCAAACTGTCTCATTCGTACAATACTCAGGCCAATCGTCAGAAAAAGATGGATGATCTCGAGGAAGAGAACAGAGAGTTGAAAGAAGAGATCGACACTCTAAGAGAGGATATGAGAAAGCTTCGTAACGACATGCAAGCCATGGCAGAAGCTCAGCTACAAAGGACTCCGATCTCAGAGATCACCTCAATGCCCATAGTGGAGAAGTATGATCCTAGGTATCAGATGCCGAAAGATCATCCCTGGGGCATGCCTGTTAACTATATCCCGGAAGGATATGTTCCGCCAATCGCTGAAGATCAGGGAATCGTGACAGATGCCGCTGGTCCTGAAGGTTACAAACTTCGGGAAAGCGAAGATGCCAGAGGCATATTGAAGACTCCTAAAGGTTACAAACTTCGGGAAACACCAAGATTCTTTGCCGTAGTCACGGTACCACCCCCTGTGGTGCACACTGTCCCTGAAGGACAGATTCCACCAATACCTGCTGGTAAAAAGGAAACTATGTTTGACCGAATGGATGAATTCCAGGAACAGTTCTTGGAAATGCAGAAGGAATTGCAAGCCATTCGTGGTCAGGATCTATTTGGAAAGGACGCCGCAGACCTCTGCTTGGTCCCCAATGTGAAAGTCCTGCACAAGTTCCAAGTGCCCGACTTTGAAAAGTACAAGGGTAGCTCTTGCCCTCAAAGTCACTTGGTGATGTACGCTCGGCGAATGTCAGCTCAGACTGAGAATCAGGACCTACTGATTCACTACTTCCAGGATAGTTTAACCGGTGCCGAACTCAAATGGTACATGGGTTTAAACCGTGCTACGATTAGCACATTCAGAGATCTTGGTACTGCCTTCGTCCAACTGTCGTACCTCGAAAAATACGATCCTCGCGATGGACGTGGAAAAAACTGTTCGAAACAGAGTCGCCACTGAAATTTATTTATCCCAAAAAAGGGAAAGGAAAATATTGATAAAACCTTTAAAGGGAGATAAGAACATGGTCATCGCAACCAAATTCGGGTTCGGGAGTCGATTACGCAAGAGGGAAGGTGTTAGCACCCTCTACGTCCGTTGTGTTCAACGGGAACCTCTTGATTCGATTCGGGAGAAACGTTAGCTTGGTTTGTTTGTTTTCTTCTTAGGTAATATTTTTTTCTGAGTGGGAAATAGGTGGTTGTTTATTAGTGTGCTCGGCGAAGATTAAGATCCTCGGGCCTACGTATTCTCTCGTGCAATGGGAAAGTCAGAGCATTCGTAGTTCGTGGTACTACGGTTGGTTTGTGTTTTTTAGACGAACGAGAGTTTAACTCACATTCTAACTGCTAAACGTTGGCTTGTCTGCTCGTCAAGGGAGGCTAAAGCACTAGTTCATATGCGCGAGAGAATGGACTAAACAATGTTCTTTTTGAGAAAGGTTGTTTGAATATGAATTAAGTGTGTTAAAGATTTGATTATAAAAGAGTTTGATTTACGTATGTTTTAGGGTTTTGGTTGTGTAAGAAGTATTTGGTTTGTTAAGTATTTTAGAGGAAGAACGACGACTATTCGATAAACGAGACGTCTGCCTCGCAACCAATTAATCGGGGCATTACTGAGATGCTAGATCTCAACGACACCTTTTTCATTCTATTAATTACGAAATCGTATTTGTTGGACAATTGGCTTACTTGTCCACATAATTAGAACGAGTGTTTTGAGGAAGAAAGTTCGGAATGAACACAACCCAAAGCGTGCGCCTCAAGAGCATTCATTCAAGGGCCCAAGAAGTGCTAGACTTCAAGAGTCCACTACTTTCGTAGTTTGATTAAGAAAAAGATTTGAATTTGATGTATTTTAGACGCGTTAATTTGGATTAGGGTTTGAATAAGCTAAAGATTAAGTGTTTTAATTGAGTTGAAAGTTTTTTAAGTTTTAAATGGAAGACCGAAATGAACACAACCCAAGGCGTGCGCCCTAAGAGTGATCGTCCCAAAACCCAAAGAGTGCTAGACTCTAAAAGCTCATTACTTCCAATAATCAATTTTGAAATGGCTTAGAAATTTTGACTTAAATATTTTATGAGAATATTTTAAATATTAAAGCGTCGATTATGATCTTAAGAAAGTGTTTACTTGAAGGATTGAATGTTTTAATTGAGTTGAAAGTCTTAAGTATGAGAGTTTAAATGGATTAAGTTTTTAGAATGAAAGATGGAACGATCACAACCCAAGGCGTGTGCCCTAAGAGTGATCGTCCAAGGACCCAAAGAGTGCGAGACTCCAAAAGCCCACTACTTCCACTATTAATTAGGAAAATAATTTAGATATCTTAAGCAATGTTTTATGTTTTGATTTAAGGAAGTAATTAATGATTAGGCGAAAAGGATTATGATTTAATTTGATTTGAAAAAAAATATTTAAAAAAAAAAGTTAAGAAATTAACTAGATTAGGAATTAAGTAGAAGAGTAATTTTTGGATTTTTTAGAATTAAAACTTAAATCAATAATTAAAATTCAATATTTAATAAAATTAATAATAAATAGATTAATTAGTATTAAATGAAAAAAGTTTTAATAAATATTTTCAAAAAATTAATAAAATAAAAAAAGCTTTTTTTTAGATTTTTTAATAAGTGAATAAAATTAAGTTTTATTTTTAAAACTAAAAACTAACTAAAAAAGAAATCTTTGGGCCAGAAAATTAAAAGAAATAGGGGGGTGTGTTTAGTGAAATTACCCAGGCCCAAGTGGAATAAGCCCAACGCAGCTGAGGAGTCCACGGTACTCTCTCAGTCAAACTAGGCTGACCCAAGAATTAACCTGGGGCGTTGATCGGTCACAGAGTCAACTAAAACTCCTGATCTATGGGAGTAGAACGTGCGTGCACGGTAACGGTGATGGGAAGCCACACGCAGGATTAACGAGGAGAGGGATGATGATGTGTGATGAACAGACCCGTGTCACCGTCCCAAATCCCCACGCAGGTTAACAAAAAGAAGGGGAAGGGTCAAGTGATATTAACTAAAAAAAACAATGCATCTGCTTAAACCTCTCTCCCTCATTCTCATTTCGTTCCCTCTCAAACGTCCTCTCTTTCTCACGCCTTTCTCTAAAAATTTCCTCCGCCGGAACCCTAAAATGGCCGGAGAAGCGGCGGTGCCACCGTCTTCTCCGGCGCAACCACCACCAAAACGCCAAAAACCAAACACTAACCCTACCTATTTTCCTCTCCTCTTTTCAAATCCGACCTTAGATTCCTCGAAAAAATGACCGAACCAACAAAATCAACTTATTCCCAAACGAAACCCTAATGAATCCATAGCTATAAATCCACTCAGAATCAAGCTAATCAGACACGTACAAGCAAAGAAACTTCTCAAAGATTATCATCAAGCTAAAATTCGCGCAATGGAGATTAAACATGAAGGGGAGCAAGGCTCAAGAGGGATACCTGTTGAAGAGTCCTTTTGAAGGGTCTCCACACGTAAGTAGCTTCTTCCTTCCTTCTGATTTCTTTCCTCCTTCTTCTCCTCTGACTTCTAGGTATACTGTTTTGTTGCTGTTGTTGTGAGTGAGTGGTCTAGCTCAGATTAGCTCAGAGTTTCCATGTGAAACTCTTAAGTAATTTTAAGATTTTAGAGCTTTAGTGATTTTCTAGGTTTAGGGTTTTTTTGGGAGAAACGGCTAGGGTTCTTCGTTGTTCTCTCCTTTTGCACGATGAATCACTCCTCCTTTTATAATAGAACTTTAGGGTTTGAAATTTTAAAAATGAGCTGAAGGATTTTTACATTAGGAATTCCTGTTAATTAACCTTATTGATGCCAAAAGAATGTCTTTCCACTTCGATGCATTCTGTGGTTTTTATGAATTTCTCTGTTATTACTTTCTTCGACTCAGAATCTGTTTTTGCCAAATTATGAAACCTCTATGTCTACTGCTCTTCTGAATCCCTGCGCCCCATCCTGTTTTGTCTGGCTGTACTTTCTGACTTTTTGCCTTGGTTGTGATTTGAGACTTTGTGGTCCCTCTTTTGCCAAAATTTGGATTACTTTGAATTGATTTGGTGAATGGATATGTGAATGAATATGTGACTTTGAATGGTTTTTTGATGGCTTACATGTTACGTGATGGTTTTGAATTGACACGAGTATGTGAATTAATCTTGGTAAAGTACTAGATTAAATTGATTGATGGTTTGATGTTTGTGTCCGTTTTCTCTATGTATTTCTAATCACCTGTGTTTTTCTCTTTCCATGTGCTTGTCATGTTCGTTATGAGGATGATGAGAAGACTCATAGATATCCATGGCATTAGCGGCTTGAAGACTTGACGAGGGAGCTCGACGTGAACATAAGGGAGTTAAGAGCTGTTATTAGGCCTACTTGAGGCCTGTAATGTATACGGCTGATGATGGAAGTGGATATTGGGATACAAGACATGGGCTTGAGGCAACTTGTGCATTGGTTATTGAGGAAAATAACGTTAGGCTTATGTTAGGCCTAAAACTTGGCATTTCATATGACTTCCTTTATGCATAATTGTAATGGTTTCATGGTCTTGGAATCCAACCAACTTAAATTTGACCATTTTGTAACCCACAAACCCTTACAATCTTGTAATCTCATTTTTGCTTTTTGTAATGGTTTCCTTAGTTGAATTTTGTACCAAATGTACCTTTAAACTCAATTCATTGCCCTTCACCCTTCACTGT
Organism: Lathyrus tuberosus; assembly: GCA_022829125.1. Lineage (NCBI taxonomy): Eukaryota > Viridiplantae > Streptophyta > Magnoliopsida > Fabales > Fabaceae > Lathyrus > Lathyrus tuberosus. Next base: position 11,581,267 of record JALAZF010000091.1, read on the forward strand.
TACGTCTTGACAATATCCTGGCTCAAATGGAACCCAATAACTAGCACGCTTTAGTTTTAGACATGATGCTTATAATAAAATTGGATAACCTCATAACTTGTACCAATGGACCACATTATGGCTTGAGGCAATCCCCAAATGGCTTAAGTCTTAAACAAAACTTGAGAAATCTATTTCATGACTTAGTTGGTCACCTAGTTTAGTTTGGAATTAACTTGTTGAGATATAACCACGTCCATGAATTTAAACATGACTTGAACATTCACTTCCAACATCACTTGAGTTAAACATATACTTTGATCACCAATTGGAATATGCAATGAATTTTCTCAAAACAAACATTAATATCGGAACAAAAAATAAGCATGACTCAAGGATGAGTTACCCTTTCTAATTTGCGACAAATTAAGCCAAAATTTAGCTGATTTAACCATATAGCCTCAATGTCTACTTTGGGATATGGTTAAAAATCTTCTGGGTCATAACTTAAAACTTTAAGCATACTTAACCATGGTTTGAGGATATGAATTCTAATCACTGTGCTTGATCAACTAAGATCAGTCTGAAGCCAATTAACCATGTCTTGACTGATTAATCATAAAATAATCACCCAATCCTCCTCTGTCTCTTCTTGAAACCAAAGAAATCCAACCAGAGCTAGTAGAAAATTTAAACACATACAAGACCATGAATCTTGGCAAGTGGTGGCCTAAGGCCAAGTAATCTTGCAGTGGGTAGGACAAATTTGGGGTACGACACCAACAATACAAATACAATTTGGACATGGCACCGGACAGAGATCAACTCAGATCAATGTCATAAAAGGACAAGGAAACCTTTAAGGAGTACGCCCAGAGATGGCGTGAAATTGCCGCTCAGAATTGTCCACCTCTTGAGGAAAAAGAGATGACAAAGATCTTCTTAAAGACCTTAAGCTCATTTTACTACGACAGAATGGTTGCCAGTGTGCCTAGTGACTTCACCTAGATGGTGGGCATGAGAGTTCGTCTTGAGGAAGCCGTCCAAGAAGGACATTTGGCAAAAGACGCTGGATCATCGAGCAGTACAAAACGATACGGTAGTGCTCTCCCTAAGAAAAAAGAGCAAGATATTGGGAATATCTCTCTCGGAAAGAAAAGGCGACGTTATCAACCAGTAGCAGCTGTAACTCCTGCTATCAGCCCTGCGCTTATTCCTACGTATCAACCTCAGGTTACGCAGAGCCAACCTAATCAGTAAAGGACACAATAGCCTCTTCAGCTGGCTCGTCCTCCATATAACAACAACCGTACAACACGACCATCAGGGTTTGATCCTATACCCATGTTGTACGCAAAACTATTTCCGTTACTACTAGCTAAGGGGCACATCCATACTAAGTCTCCTCTTACAGTACCGGAAAATCTGCCTTTTTGGTTTAAGGTGGATCAGACGTGCCCTTATCATCAAGGAGGATCAGGGCATAACATCGAGACTTGTCTCAATTTCAAATCTAACGTGCAAAAGCTTGTTAGGAGCGGGCTCTTATCTTTCAAAGATACAAATCCCAATGTTCTCACGAACCCGCTGCCTCAACACGAGAAAGCTGCAGTCAACCTGATTGAGAGAGAGTCTAACAATGTCTATCAAATTCACGATGTACTCTTATTGAAAACCAATCAGGTCAAGATGCATTGTAAATAGAGTGGTTATGGCCATGTGCCACCTCATAATTATCTCCAGTGTGATATCTGCTCTAAAGACAATCAGGGATGTTCTGTGGTGCAAGCAGCTCTGCAGGAACAGATGGATCTTTGATGGATCCAAGAGCACCGGGTTCGTGGAGTTAACATGGTCTACACGAACTCCAACATCATTCAGAACCACGATATCCGTGCAATGAATGTCAACTTGGTGGCAATGCATTCAAGGCAAAGCCAGTATCATAATCTGCCGCGGCAAGATTACAGTTCTTGTCTGACTTGCTCGGTAAACAAACAGGGATGCTCTTTCATACAGGAGGCCCTCCAGCATCAGATGGATCTTGGATGGATCCAAGACTACCATGATAGGAACCCTTATCAGATCAACATGGTTCAGATCTTCGATATTCGCGTGATGAATGCCAACCTGGTAGAGTTACATGCTGAGCAGGTCCGACTCAGATTCTTAATATCACATGACTATCAAAGCTGTAAAGCAGGTTGCGAAAACGATCGAGGTTGTATCCTTGTCCAGGAGGCACTTCAGTACTTGTTAAATCACTGGTGGATGCCAATCTATATGGATGAAGATACTCAGCAAATTAGTATCAATAACAGGAATCCTACTCGGCGTCAAAGTCAGGATGTCGGATATGTGGAAGCTAACCTAGTGAGGTTACATTGTATTCAAAGTGGGCGTGGTCAGGTGCCACCACACAATTATGACCGTTGTAGTGTCTGTTCAGAAAGTAACCAAGGGTGTTACCTTGTGAGAGCAGCTCTTCAGGGTCAGGTGGATCGTGGAGAGATTCGCCCATATCTGGGTTCTGGACCCATCAACTGGACGCCGAATTACCTTACCAAGCAAGTCGAGGATGTTGTCACAATCTCTGGTCGTCACCAGACCAGGGATGTTTTTGCCATCATCCCTCTACTTGACGAATCTAGAGTTCCTAACCGGGAACGGATCGAGATTACTTATGACTGTCAGAAAAATCAGAAGGTTCCCATAGTCATCTATTTGCCGATACCACTACCGTATGAATCAGCTAAGGCTATCCCTTACAAATACGGTGCAACGACAATTGAAAACGGAAAGGAAATTCCATTACCCTCCGTCGTGAATATTGCAGACATCAGTCGTGTAACACGGAGCGGTCGAATCTTCAACCGAGGAGTTGGAGAACCTAACAAGGAAAAGGAACTTCAGACAGGAGATCCTGATCCATCATTCGGTCAATCCAGCAATCCTGACCTTTCGAAAAATAATGATGAGATGCTGAAGCTCGTCCAAAGGAGTTAATACAACATTGTCGATCAACTGTTACAAACTCCTTCAAAGATCTCAGTATTATCATTATTACTCAGTTCAGAAGCCCACAGGGAGGCTCTACAGAAAGTCTTGGAGCAAGCCTTTGTGGAACAAGATGTAACAATCAGACAGTTCGATAGCATTGTCTCTAACATCACTTCCTGTAATAATTTGGGATTTAGTAATGAGGAATTACCCGAAGAGGATCGCCGTCATAACATGGCGATCAACATTACAGTTAACTTCCAGGACGATGCTTTAGCCAGCGTACTGGTAGACACAGGGTCAGCCCTGAATGTTATGCCAAAGTCCACTTTGATGCAATTATCATTCAAAGGCCCTCCGATGAGAATCAGCGAGGTCGTCGTCAAAGCGTTTGATGGATCCAGAAAAACAGTTATCGGCGAAGTTGATCTTCCAATAACTATTGGTCCTCACACTTTCCAAGTCACCTTCCAGGTCATGGATATCCGGGCAACATACAATTATTTATTACGAAGACCTTGGATACATCAGGCTGGAGCGGTCACTTCGACCCTCCACCAAAAGCTAAAGTTCGTCCAAAACGGCCAACTCATCACAGTCTGCGGGGAGCAGGCCTTGCTCATGAGTAACTTATCGTCGTCTACTGGTATAGAACCTGAGGAGGTTATTGGAACTCAGTTCCAAGCACTGTCGGTGAGCAAGGACAATCAATCCCAAGGAGGAACCTCGATTTCCTCATACAAAGATGCTATCAAAACGGTCGAGAGTACCGACACAATCGGATGGGGACAGCTTGTCATTCCTACTAGCAATACAACAAAGAAGGGTCTTGGTTTTTCTGCAACCTGTACTCGGACAGCTGCTAACGATGAAAGTCTTCATCCCATTCAGAACTTCTTCCACAGTGGAGGTTTCCTTCACCCAGTGTCTCAAGCAGTCCATGCTATCAATGAGGAAGATCCCTCTGACACAGATGAAGAATGGAAGTCCTATCATAATGAAGACGGTTATATGTCTCAATAAGAGGTGCCTATGCCATTTTGCTATCCCGCACAGAGTCTGAGATTTATACCACGGTCAGATGTCGAAATGATATACGGAGGTTGTGATCCGGAAGGATGTCGTGCTATGCCAAATTCATTAGAGGAAGACACTCTGATGAAAGACAACTTTAAACATAATTACTATAGCCCAATGGATGGTCTGCCAATGTGGTAACCTTACCCAGGAAACTTGGGGCAAGAGAGTCAGCTGAACAATGAAAGTCAGCTGACCATCATTGAACAGAATACCTGTGTCCCCACCATGTCATGGGATCAACACTCAGGTCATCCTGAAGCTACTCAACATGAAGATGAATTCGTAATGTTTGCAGGACTTGAATTCATCAACTATGCTTTTCCCGAGGTCAACGTCATCGAGAGAAATGACTCCTCCAATTCCAAAGAAGTTTGGGACACCTTGGGAGAACCAAGTGGAAAATACGACTTCATGGTCAAGTACACTGCTCCCGAAAGCTCTCGTATCAGGCTCGAAGACATCCAGCCTACTGGATGGGGAGATACAGCTGAGAGCACAATTACTCTGCATAATACAACAGAGGAATCCTCCTACGACAATTCTGCCTGGGAGACAGATTCCAATGATTCTGTTCCACCAGAAATCAGCGTCATTTCTGAAGACAAATCAAGGAAGGTGCCAGACTTCGTGATTCACCGAGGAGTTCGCCGCCAATGGATCACAGTCGATGTTCCGAAGGTTATTCATCAGTCAAAGTAATTGCCATCTTTAACCTTTCACCCTGCCCAGGTGAAACGGATGTTTTGATAGGGCTCTCTTTCTGTAAATTTTCCCTCTTCGCTCCGCCCAAAGCGACAGAGTTTTGTTTTATAGGGCTGTAGTTTCAAGGATCGACTTGTTCATTAATAAAATAACGTCGTTCTGTAATTTCCGCAATATTTGCTGTTTTCTCTTTTTGCTTTTTCAGAAAATGGTAATCCTAAAAAACAAATCAATAATAAAAACAAGCAGTAAAATAAAACACTGCACACACTTGCATTTTCTCTATCTCTTCTAAACACGAATCATCACGTCATGCAGATTGCTTGTTTTAAACCCCGTTGAAACATACGATCCGATGCCTTCTCCCGACTTTGAGTTCCCGGTATTTGGGGCTGAAGAAGAAGTTGACAACGAAATTCCAAAAGAGATCTCCCGACTACTCAGACAAGAGGAAATGTCCATTGAACCTCATAAAGAGCCGTTGGAAATGGTAAACTTGGGTTCAGAAAAAGAGAGAAAAGAAATCAGGATTGGGGCACTGCTCAGTCCAACTGCCAAAGATAGTTTGATAAAGCTTCTCAAAGAATTCCCCGATGTAATCGCTTGGTCCTATTAGGATATGCCAGGGTTGGATACCAGCATCGTGGAACATCACTTACCGTTAAGATCGGAATGTCCGCCAGTAAAGCAGAGGTTGAGACGCACTCACCCGGACATGGCCATAAAAAACAAAGAGGAGGTACAGAAACAGATCGACACAGGTTTCCCCGCTACATCTGAATATCCTCAATGGTTAGCCAACATCGTACCCGTTCCCAAAAAGGACGGAAAGGTCAGAATGTGTGTTGATTACAGGGATCTGAACAAGGTAAGTCCAAAGGACGACTTTCCTTTACCACACATTGACATGCTGGTAGACAGCACAACAAAATTCAAAATTTTCTCCCTTATGGATGGATTCTCGGGCTATAACCAGATCAAAATGGCGCCGAAAGACATGGAGAAAACTTCGTTCATTACCCCATGGGGTACCTTTTGTTACAAGGTGATGTCGTTCGGCTTGAAGAACGCCGGGGCAACCTATTAAAGGGCCATGACTACTCTGTTTCATGACATGATACACAAAGAGATAAAGGTATATGTCGATGACATGATTGCAAAATGTAAGACAGAAGAGGAGCATGCGACCCACCTGTCAAAACTATTCGAGCGTTTGAGGAAGTACAAACTCCGCTTGAATCCCAACAAGTGCACCTTCGGTGTCCGTTCGGGGAAACTCCTAGGGTTCATCGTCAGCCAGAAAGGAATTGAGGTTGATCCTGACAAGGTCAAGGCCATTCGAGAAATGCCTTCTCCGAAAACTGAAAAACAAGTCAGAGGATTCTTGGGACGTTTGAACTACATTTCCAGATTCACATTCCTCATGACCGCGACCTGCATGCCAATCTTCAAACTGCTCAAGAAGATACAATCATTTCTCACTGATTCGCGAGGCAAATGGACTCCGAATTATGATGGCCCCTATGTGGTCACGAAAGCTTTCTCAGGCGGCGCCTTGAGACTTGCAACCATGGACGGAGAAGAATTTGCCTACCCCAAGAATGTTGATGTAGTCAAGAAATACTTCGCCTAAACTAAAAAAAAAAAAACATCTCAGTGGATTGAAAACCCGAAAGGGCGGTCCAGGAAAAAGTTAGAGACATGAAAAAAAATCATCCCGGTGGGTTGGAAACATCAAAGTACAATCCAGGCAAAAATTAGGGATAATGGCAAGTAACTATGTTCAACAGAGGCAAGTCCCTCAGCAGCAGCAGTTATACCATCCATCGGAGTTAAATTCCAGTCAAGGTCATCTTCGACAGAAGCTCAGGATGTCTCGAATTCAAAGTTGGTAGAAGGATAGTGGTCGTTATGTTTCAACGTAGCCCTTTTCCCTGTAAATTACCATTTTCAAACTTTGTATATACTCTTTGGAATCACGTGTTTGGATGATCTCCTTCTTATAAATAAAATTTGAGCCCTTGTGCTTTTGTTTGTAATTCTTATTTGTTTTAGCTTTACAGAATGGTATTTTAATATGATTAACGATTCTTGAAATGGAACAAAAATGAATTTACTTGTTAAAACTTTTTCTGCTTTAAAATAAAGATGGCAATTTCTTTTGACTGTTGAACATCAAAAGAGCATCAACCGCTTCTCCGGAAGTAAGCGAACTTCAAATTACAGAATCAAAGTACCCCTTCTACGCTAGTGCGCCTGAATGAAGGATCAACAATGTCGGATGCAACTATTCCATCTGATACCCTCGGCCGAGTTCTTATCTCCTAAGCCCGACCAACATAGCTCCCAACAGGGACTATCTTTCCTAAGCAAGGTGGAATTGCTATTCTGAACCAGCGGTACTTCTTCGCCCCGCGATGGCCGAGTATCCAGTCATGTTCATTTTTTTAGTTGGTATGTCGCGTCAGTTTTGTCAGCATAAACATACATACATCATGCATTCTATTTGCATTCTCATTCATATTGCATCACTATCACTCCAGTCGGTCTTATCCCTAGTGATAGATGTCCTCTCGGTCGAGTTGTCAGTTCTTTCCTCGATTAAAAAATGTTGTGTTTGAACGATCTCTCCAGTTTATTTCTGGATTGAAGTTGGGTCCTTGACCACTTTGATAACTTGAACCTCTGAAAAGCCAGAGAAGCTTTCTACAAATGTCACTCTTCGCCATTGAAGATGATATCCTTGCTTTCCCGGATTAAGGAAAATCCCCAGAGAAATCCTCTTAAATAGAGATTCAGCAATACGGCAGTTTATCTCCGAAAGACCGCTGATGAAAAGGTCCTCGGCACCTCAAAATTGGACCCCATCATATGGCATTTCTCCGAGAAGATCTCGAGAAAAGTATGATGTAAGATCCCAAGCAGAAGCAGCCTCTCAAGAGACTCGCTTTCCCCAGGTAGAATTGACAAATGGCGTCTCCAACAGATAAGTTTGTGTACCTCTACAATTCAGACGATTGGGTTCCCCAGCAAGTCTGACGTCTAAACTTTTTCCGTCAAATGGCATCTCTCCGGGAAAATTCGGCGAGAAGTTTGAAGGAAAACCGCTACAAACAGCGTTCCTTGTCAACAAAGTTTATTGACAAAAGAAACTGAGACCAGTTCCTTGGTATGAAACCAGGATCGAGGGGAAGTTTAAATCAGAAACTAAGACCAGTTCCTTGGTAGGAAACCAGGATCGGGGGGAAGTTTACTTCAGAAACTAAGACCAGTTCCTTGGTTGGAAACCAGGATCGAGGGGAAGTTTATATCAGAAACTAAGACCAGTTCCTTGGTAGGAAACCAGGATCGAGGGGAAGTTGACAAAAGAAAACTGAGACCAGTTCCTTGGTATGAAACCAGGATCGAGGGGAAGTTTACATTTTCTAAGCATCATTGCTTAGCAAAAGAAGATGAATGCGCAAGCTGCCATTCATAGCCATCAAAATTTTGGGTATTCCGATATTTAATCCTCTAGCACCCCGAATGCCCGAATACCTTCGTCATTCACACCTTCGGGTCCAAGAAGATTAAATAGGGGCATCTGTCATACCCCAAATTTTGACCACTAAGATTTCCCATCATTGTGAAAATCATCATCACGATATGGAGGAACCATCATACTTCATTAGTCTCCCCAAAGATGGGTGAGCGTTCACTACAATCAAACTAGGGTTTCAAACCCTCTCAGAGCCTTTAGACAAATGATCAATCAAGGAATGACATGATCTTCAACTTGTCTAAACCTCTTAAACATTCACAAAGGATCAAGAGGACTCCCACATCAAGAATTAAGCACAAGAGTGCAACATTTCAAGTGGATCAAGCCTCAAGTTCATCTAATACAAAGTCAACTGACGCAGAAAGTCAAAGTTTGACTTTTGGTCAACTTTGAGCTTCACAAGCCATTACTCAAGAAAATATGATGGATGATTTAATTTGATCAAATTTAAATCAAGAAATCATGCAAAATTGCAAAATTGATCAAATTGAAAGAAACTTAGAAATTTTGTCTAAGTTAAAATCACGTTCAAGTGCACAACTTTTCAAGGTTGTAACTATTGATCCAAGCATCCATTGATTTTGAGTAAGGGCTACTTTTAAAGAGGGTATTTGATACTTCAACATTGTAGAAGGAATCAACTCAAAATATCATAAGGATTGAAAGATATAAGTGATCAAAGTTGGGAATTCTTAATGTCCAATGTTCTGACATTGCATGGGACATCATTAATATTTTTCCAGCAAGAATGTCTCAACTTCAAGGAAGTTTTTCTCCATGATCCAAGTTGATTCAAGCCAAACCTTGAACATCAAAGTTGAAGTACGTTATCTTAGCTTTCCAGAAAGTTGTAGAACGTCCTTGTAGCATACTCGAGCAAGGAGATATAATTTTTGCAAAAAGCATTGATAAAGCAGAATTTTCATGACAGCTTTTAGGACAGATTTGACTACACAAGTTCAAGACCATTTTTGATGACTTTGCAAGCTGAACCGAGACCAAAGTCAAACATCAAAGTTAAAGTATGTCATTAGGGATTTCCAAAATGTATAAGAACTCCCATTAATTCAACTTGATCAAGGAGTTATGAACCTCATAACATGCCTTGCTCGAGCTGATTTTTTAGGACAGATTTTGCGCACTTTTCTTGTGCCACCCAATTTTCAAGCTTTGTCACCATGCAAGACAAGCATCAAAGATGCAATTCACTTCAAATCAAAATATCATAGTGGATTAAAAGATACAAGTGATTAAAGTTTGGAATTATTAATGTTCAATGTCTGATGTTCTGACATTGCATAGGACATCATTAATATTTTTCCAGCAAGAATGTCCCAACTTCAAGGATGTTTTTCTTCATGATCCAAGTTGATTCAAGCCAAACCTTGAACATCAAAGTTGAATTACATCATCTCATCTTTCCAGAAAGTCCAAGAACGTCCATGTAGCATACTCGAGCAGGGAGTTATGGATTTTACAAAAAGGCTTGCTGCAGCTGAATTTTTCATGGGACAGATTTGCACATTTCTTGTGCCACACGAATTTCCAAGCCTTGTCATCACTTTGGACACATCTGAGGATCAAATCTAAAGGGGACAATCACTGAGCCAAGCCTCCAAAGTCCTTGGAACAAGAAGTAGCATGTTATTCCTAAAAATCCCTAAAAGAGGGACAAGCCTCCAATTTTGGATTGGAGCATTTAATAGATGCTTAGAGGTGGCATTGACTGACACATTTGCAACTGAATTCAGTCAAGATTCCTCCAACAAGTAGGGAACCAAAGCTCTGTGCTCTAACCTCTAGTCAATGGCTAGAGGAGACTTGGATTTTCATTGGACAACATTGGCCAAACCTCTGCTGCAGCCACCATTCACTATTGCTGCGAAAACAAACTTGCTCTACTATAAATAGAGCTCATTTGTGCTCAGTTTGAGTACACCAAAGCCATCAAACAGATGCTTTCCTCAAAATCTCTTCTTTCACCTCAAATTTGCCTTCCAAAGCAAGTAATTCTGAGTTTTTGAGCTTGAGAGCTTTTCCATCACAATTAATCACACACACACCTCATATATATCATATGTAAGCTGTGCAAACTATCACAAGTGACCTGTAATCACAAGATCACAAAGTCACTTCTCAAAACCTCAAAATGACACTTTTTTGCATTTTTCAAGCCATGTCTTGATTCAGTCACTTACCAAACCAGATAAAACCTCAAACACACTCCAAATATCATCCTTGAACTATCCCAAATGGTTCCCAACATCTGGAACACCATTTGAGGGAGTTGCTATTTTGGTAACTTTTAACCCCTTTTGCAAGAAAGGGATAGTTTGTGTTTTTGAAGGTACCAGCTGATTCCAACCATCCTAAAAGCTTCTAAGAGGTCATTTGAGGGTGTCCAAAGCATCAAATCATTTCTGGAACAAAGCACTTGGTAGGTTGCACAAAATCTCCAAAAAAAGAGGTAAAATTCATAACTTGAATTCTTTGAATCATGCTTTCCTTTGATGTCCACATACATGCATCATATTGAACAATTATTGAAGCAAAAATGTAGTCCTTAATGTGTATGTTATGATCCTCCTACTGTTTGCACTTTAACATGTTTATATGTGGAGTTTATGTTGTTTTAAACTTAAGGTGCAGATCTAGTTTTTTGCCTTGTGTGTGCTGTACATTAAGTTTCAGTATGTATGAGTATTACCATTGGATTCCTTGCGAAAAATTGGTCAAGATAGGTTCTTACGGATTTCAATTTCGTTAAAAATTGAGAGAGTTATGAATGTTTGAAAATTTGATAAGCAAAGATGTTTAAACTTAAGGTGCAGATCTGGTTTTTTTCCTTGTGTGTGCTGTACATTAAGTTTCAGTATGTATGAGTGATACCATTGGATTCCTTGCGAAAAATTGGTCAAGATAGGCTCTTCCAGATCTTAATTCCGTTAAAAATTGAGAGAGTTATGAATGTTTGAAGTTTGATAAAACTTTTTCAAACACTCATGGGCCTCTAATAGAGTGTAAGACCCAATCCTTTTTTACCAAATCATTTTTGGGCCTCAGTGTATTGTATAAGTCCCGATACCATCAAAAACAAATGGCGCGATCGTCGCCTTTTGAAAAAAATCAACTGGGCCTCTCCTTGAGCTATAAGACCCATTCAAAACTTTTGGGCCTCTAATAGAGAGTAAGACCCAACCCCCTTTTAACCAAAACTATTTTGGGCCTCACTTATTGTATAAGTCCCTCTGCGTTAAAAGAAAATCTCGGCGCGATCGCCATTTTAAACGAAAAATCATCCGGGCCTACCCTCGTGTTATAAGCCCCACTTTTTTTCTTTAAACCTTTTGGGCCTCTTGAGAGAGTGTAAGACCCATCCCTTTGTACAGAAAACCTTTTTTGGTCACAGTCACTTGTATAAGTCCCTCTGTACAAATTCAAACAGTGCGCTCACTGATAAAACCCTGGGCCTCTCCTTGAGCTGTAAGCCCAAATATTTCTTTTTCAAAGCACTTCCTCCTTTGATTTTGAAATATACTGTTGTTTTTAATCTTTCTTTGTTGAACAACTAACCAAACAGCATGGAAGCTCTACAACCGAGTAAGTGTTTATCTGCTTTCATTTACCGCTTTCATATACATATAACTGTATTGTGGGGCTGTTTTGCTGTAAGTCTTCTTTCATAAACTCATATCAACTGTGTAATAATAGTATAGATATTTAGAGTTTCCTCGGCAACTACGTCTAGAACTAGGTGACGCCGTTTCGTTTCGTAGAAATAGACAACTAGATCCCCAATAGGATCACCAGATACAGTCTTCTCTTCGGCTGTCCTCATTAGTAATTATCAAGAAACTCTACTCCCAGAGATGAATGTATTCTCCGTGAATGGCATCTTTGAGTTTCTTCCAAATTCTCGAACTTTCCTGGCTTGATCTATTCCTTATGAATAGCCTATCTTGAACTTCTCGGGGTTTGGGGACCCACGGGATTCTTAAAAGCATCGGCCTTCTCTTGGGCATTGTTTAAGGACCCATAGGCTTCCTAAAAGCAACCCCGCCTCCTCTTGGGCTTATTACAAGGACCCGTCGACTTCTTAGAAGTATTCACAACCTCCTCTTAGGCTTCGTATAATGATCTCTTCCTCCGGGAATGATAGCCTCCTCTTGGGCTTCGTACAAGGACCGATCGGCTTCTTAAAAGTTTCTAGCCTCCTCTTGGGCTTCGTACAAATTGTCCCAACGACCTCCTAGAGGTATAGGAACAGAACTTAGTCATCTGCATAGAACAGTCCTTTCATAGAGTCTACTACTGTTTCTCAAAGCATAGTACAAAAGATGAAACTCTAGACTTGGACAGTCTAATCTCCTTGAGTCTCAAAGACATTCTCAAGTGACCCCTTCGTTAAATAGGAAGAAAACCCGTAGACTCGGACAGTCTCAATACCCTTCGGATTTCCCACTTCCTTAAAGAACAGGAATAGCCCGGATCCTCGAATCAAATCCTTGAGTACAGTGTTGCTCATATAAGAACTGATTTTCTCTTTCAAAATCAGTATACTGGACCTGTCACTCAACTGAAATAATCACCATAGCCTCCTCTTGGGCTTTGTACAATGATCCTCCCTAGCGGTGTCAAACAACGTTTAGCCTCTCTCTCGGGCTTTGTACGAGACACATAAAGAGACTCCCTCGTTGAGTCAATCACCATTTCGCCTCCATCTCGGGCTTTATACGAGATACCAAAAGGTTCTTATTGAGCCAAACAAATTTTAGCCTCCATCTCGGGCTTCGTACGAGATACAAAAAACTCTCTTGTTAAGTCAAGTAGCCTTCATCTCGGGCTTTATACGATATACCAAAAGACTCCATCGTCGAGTCAAAACCTTTTAGCCTCTCTCTCGGGCTTTATACGAGACACATATTAGCCTCCTCTTAGGCTTTGTATAAGAAAACCACTGGTTGGTCCAATTAACCTTTTAGCATCAAAGCTGTGCCTCGTTCACAGTACACAAACTTCAACAACTCTTTCCCCTTCATCTAATTGCTGTAAGCGGCAAGCCTCTGGATCATCTACATCCATGCCAATGTCCCTCTATTAGTATGAGAAATTCCTAAGGAAAGATGGCATTGCTCTAAACTGAGTTAAAGTCTTCTCCTTCAGGTTAAAATCCCCTATAAAGGAAATTATGGCATTGCCGGATTCACAAATCCCGGTTAAAGTAATCCTCCTTTACAGTCAGTCACCCAACAGTTGTGACAAACAGACCCCTTTAGAGATGACAAATTCTCTCTAAAGACAACACTTTTCAGCTTCACATCTTGGGCTTTGAACAAGATACAAATATACTTTTTCAGCTTCACATCTTGGGCTTCGAACAAGATATATATCACCTTTCGTTTCACGTCTTGAGCTTTGAACAAGACACCAAAACAACCATTTCCTCCCATAGAATAGGAGGAACTACGAACACCCTGATTTCCCTGTTTCGGTAACGGGAATACGTAGGCATAAGATTGAAAGAAAAATCTTAGCGAGCACACTAAACAAAAACCCAAAATCCCATACTCTCATACATTCGTCCTACCATCCTAACCGATAGCCTAAAGCACCCCTCGTCAACAAAATAACCTAGGAGAAACCCCGAATCTTTGTAGCATCTGTAAACCAACAGTTTTGACTGTTTAATCTCAGTATGCAAGCAGGGTTAGTTGGAGACATCTATTTCCCTTCCTTCATCAGCTTTAATAGGATAAAAAATGAATCGAACTGTAGTACCAGAGTGATCGTACTTCGCAACCACATCCAAAAATCACTCGCTACACCAAGTTGCAATAGGTTTAGCTCCTTTCTTTAAATAGCCTTCAGACCTCCTGGGCTTGGGCTTCTTGAAGCTCAAATCATCAGGAATCAACTTTCAATCATTAGCATAATTTTCTGCATAATAAGTTTTCTAAAAAGTCTCCAAGATCCTTTTTATGAAACCAAATCAAATCTACAATGTTCCTAAAATATCCTTGCTTATCTGTGCCTATATGAGAACTAAAATCATCCAGGATCTCATATTTTATGAAATTATGGCATAGTAGATCACAGATGTCCTAACAACATGTCACGACATTGTTCTCTGCATAACTTTTAAAACAAGGGCAGAACAAACAAGCTGATACTCTGAATATCAACAATAGAAGCAAGACAGATGTTTCAATATCTGTTACAACATGTTAATCAATACTGATCTGTAAATTTGCAGAATGATAAATAACACAGAATATGATGACCTAGTTCGGTGAAAATCACCTACATCTTGGGGCTACCAAGCCAGGAAGAAGAATCCACTACCAGTAGTATAGTTTTATGTAAACAACATCTGGTTTACAGTAAACAACCTCTGGTTTACCTATCACTACCCAATGAAAACTTTATCATTAGAAGTAATATCTAATTGATAAGAGAAACTCATCTCACTCCCTAAATCACAACCTGTGATATCTAACAGTTATAGTCACAATAATTGTATCATCCTACTTGAAAGACTCCTCTTTCAATACAAAGTTTAGCCAAGCTACCTTGACTAACAATCCTACTCGGATTCTATTGGATTTGCTTCAAAGCTTCATCCAAGAACAATATACAATTCATTACCTAAAGGTTTGTGAATCTGTATAAACATCTATGTCTACCATAGTGTATCAAACCGATACAAAAAGAGACTTACAATACAAGAAAGTCCTACGACTCTCAAAACCCTAAACCCTATTTTCTACTTTACAAAAGTTTGCATGAGGATTGGTTCTTCTACCCCAGGTCTTGTTCTTCTTTTATAGTCTTTTGCTTCCTTGGGCTTTGAATCTTATTTCCTTGATCCACTGCCCAACATGCCTTGAATCTTGCAACTGATTTAAAAACAAAACCTGCTGTGACAGTCAAGATGTCGAGTCTTCATGATGGGACATTTCATTCAACATCTTGGTTCTCTGGCAGAATTATTCATGTTGGATCATCTTGTTTTTCATCAAGTTTAGCCAAAATTTAGTCAAACCTCAGGAGCTTTCAATCTCCCCCTTTTGACAAATTTTGGCTAAAACTCCTTCAGCACAATAAACCCAGGGTGAGTGAAGTTGAAAAAGGTCCTGAAAGGAAGTTGAGACTCCTAAAGAAGATAGAAGGAAGTCTGAAAGAGTTAATCAAAGAACACTCCTTTCAAATACACTCCCCCTCTAGAAAGCTCCCCCTTACTCAGGAATCTATCCTTACCTGGGTAACTCAGAACACAGGGCACAACTGTGTTCACAACTCAGATCACAGGACCCAAAGGAAGGACTTAGAACAGATGGGAAACCTGAGACTCAGATAGAATGTCAGAACATCCTATCCAACATCCTTGCAAACCAATTGCAAGAAAAAACTCAACCCTGTACTTTTCTCCTCCTTTTTAGCCAAAAATTAACAAGATGTCCAAAACAGAGCAATACCCAAACTGAACAAACCCAAAGGCGGATAAATCCCATGAGAACAAAGCACAACAGAAAAGACAACCTGAGACAAGTCAAATCCAAGAACTCTCTTTATATACCCGAGTGTTTTCCTTAGGATGTAACAAACCATTGAAACTAACGAAGGTCAATTCAATAAGAACATTAAATGAGGAATGAAACTTCCCAAAAAAAAATGTGGACCAGCCAAAACAGTTTTGACTGTTTCTTCTTTTAAGGGGAATCGTCCAAAGAATGCGCATGTTTCAAGACACACGATTAACACGCCTTCTCTAAGAAACACTCTCCACCATCCAAGACAATTAACTTGGAAACAGCCACACGTATTAAATAATGTTCTGATCCCTTGTCAGACTTTGTTTAGTCCCTCTTGTAAACTCTAAAGCATAGTCACAATGCCTTTCAATGAGCCCCAAGAACTCTCCTTTCAACCAGAAGTAAAAAAACGACCAAGATGTTAAGACATTCCTTCAAACATTTTCCAATTAACAACAAAGACTCCCATGAGCCTTATCTAATTCTACAGAGAAAAATAAACTCTCCCAGACACAAGCAATGACTTTCAGGACACTTCTAAGAAGCTTGTACAACTCTGATTCAATCCATTGACATCCCAATGACAGAACCAAAATCAACCTGTCAAGTTCACTCAGAACTATAACAGTAACACAATGTCACGACATCTTGTCTGACAATACGCCCTCACCAGAGGTATTCTATCATAAACTGCTTGAAACTATAAACAATCTTGATAAACAACTACACTACTGCATCAACAGATCCCAAACAGAAGTTTAACTCCCCCTGTCGGAGATAACCAATGCTTCTTTGCAAGAAGAACACCTTAAAGTGAATGGAAAACATAAGACTCATCTTCATGTCTTCAAGAGCTCACTCTTTGTTCAACACACCTGCTGAAGGCATTCACTCACTGCTTGATCCACAAGCAATCTATGTACCCAGCAGACAGAAGTTCGCCCCTATCTTTCATAAATGACGCTCCTTCCAACAAGAAACACCCAAAATCACCACATGTTATCACATGACCAACTTTATGCTCATATAGTGAGAAAATACTAGGATTACCATCCTTGCACCATAACTAACAAACTCTTGGATTGAGACCAAAATCACCATTGATCCCTCTCATCCTGAACCCATCCATACCCTGTACAAATCCACCTTGAATTTTACAGCCATAGATATCCTTGTTCCTTGAGAATAAATCCAATTGAACATGGAATGCTTCACATTCCTCAAAGAGACATACAAACTCTCTTATTTTTTTAGCTAGCACATATGTCATTCACACTTGAAAGACATCAAATACATGCTCCAGAAATCCTCAGCTTACTTGCTTCACAAACATCAAACTGATCCACTTATTTCTAGAGTTACTTGCAGCAGAAGAAGCCACCTCTCCACAAGCATTCTGACCTCAACAAGAGTCAGACTACCAGATAAACACCCCATAATCCAAGACAGTCTTCACCTCATCACTCTCCCGTATGATAAGTTAGACCACTTTTGATACAGCTGGTGAATATCAGCTTCCACAATCTGAATTCTAATATCAGAAAATATGATGATGTTCTAACATCAGTTAGGACATCCAGATCATATCACAGACACCACACACTATGGTTCTTGATACAATTACCACTGGACTTACTATTTGTATAGTAATCCAACTAAAGATCTTCAGAGAACACAACTCCTACCAGCTTGATCATCAAGAACTTCAGACAGCTGTAGAGAGAAATAAACTCTCAAACTCACACCAAAGCAAGCTCCTCAAGTGAAGATCCCTTGAATAATCAACAAGCCAAGAGCAAAAACATCTCCACATTTGGTCTTCAACCAACCTCACTTCTCCACAAAGGTAATTTTTTCTTAGATTCAAGTGACAATGGTTAAACACAACCAAGTGTAACGGTTTCCTCCAGATCTCCAGCCAAGAATCCGGGGCTTCAGCAAGATATCTTAGACACACTAAGACTATGAAATGTATCCTCTACTAGCTTCTGCAATACCCATACACTGCATAGGCCTTTTGGAGTATCCATTCCATTCATATCATTTTTTATCAAGATAATATACTTCCACTGTAGCCAGATCCCACTGAGGGAACAATCTGATGATAACCCTGATGTCAGAACATCTGACATCAATTTCATGACTTCCAGCTGATGAGTTCAAGTCCATCTGACACAGTCTTGATCAACTCCCCCTCAGACATAACGGCTTGAGGAACTTCTCCACTTCTACAGAATAAGAGTTCCATGCTCTCATAGACTTGATTAATATATCAAGTTTGATTAGACAACCTCCATCCTATGTTAATGGTCCACAACCAGTCTTAAGAGCAGATACCTTGAAGAGCACCAGCTTCAAGAACTCATCCTTAGAAGAACCAAACAGGCCAAAGCCTGATTCTTTAAGAAAAAGTCTTCAACGGCTACAAGAAATCCAGCTTTCTTTAAGAAAAGAAATATTCAAGATGTTACAGATAAAATCCTGAACACTAATCCAGAACCTTCATGATGAAACGCATGCTCTCAGCAGATATACTCCAATTCACCTATATCAGAAATAAATTGATCCAAGCAATATTCATCAAGGTTAAGATGTCTTCATCTTCACTTCCATCAGCACCATATTCTAGATAAGCTTCCTTCCACAAAACTTTCTAGTCAGAATATGTGCCTCAATAGATCCAACCAGAAGAAGGTTCCCAACACTTCATGTCAACACACCGAAGTTTGGTTCCCAGAGCATAAGCTACTCTCATTCCTTGTTCTAGAGATTCACTCCTTGAATCAACAAGATTCTGCACAAACTCGGCTGATGGGATGTTTCAACATCTGGTTGAACATCAGATCCTTGTAGAAGCCCAAACAGATCCAAGGACTAGATACTTGAACATTGATGATGAAGGTGTGAGAAAACACAAGAAATGGGGGTTTGAATTGGGTTTTCAAAATGAAATCTTTTTGTGAAACTCAAACAAAGATCACAAATAAACTAGCAATAGAGAAAGACACACGATATATCCTGGTTCACTTGAAAACTATCAAGTCAATCCATTCCACCCGCCAAGGTGATTTTTCCTTATACACAAGGACTTAATCCACTATAACCAAACTGATTACACTGCACTAGCAACTGCTGGTGACTAACTTACACAGACTAACCGTCTCTTCTTAAGGATTCTGACCCAACTGGCCCCTTAAGGAATACAAATAACTGTTTGATAAAAAATGATGTTTACAATGAAATGCTTCTACACAAGATGATATAAACACAATTTCTAGCTCAAACTAACTTAGAGAAAATCTATACAGTATGAATAATATTTCTTCTTTGTATTATAGTGCTTTATTGTTCACTCATGGATTTCTCTATCTCATATCAGTGTTTTCACTTTTGTATATCACTCATGAATTTCAGCTTCTACTTGTATGTATATGTGTGTCAAAATATTTTTTTAATCTCTGTTTCTTCTTCGAGTGATCAAGTCCTTATATAGCCAGAAAAAGATTCGTTGAAGGGCAGATCAGGAATATCAGTAAAATTGCTGGTGACTTGAAATAATGTCGTTATGCTGGGATGAAAATCATACACTGAAGTTGTCCTTTGTACCACCAAATTAGGGTAGTGGAATGGTAGTGGAAAAGAACGTGTTTGATCTGTACTATGTATTGTTTTCCCTCGCAATCATTTCATCTTCTCCTATTTATCAGAGGCTTCTGAATAGATATGGTTGAAGCATGATCAGAAGAATTTATCACTAGGTCTTCAGAGTCTTGAGTCTTCAGAGTCTTCAGAACTTGTTCAACAGAACCTTGTCTTTAGAGTCTTCAGCACTCCTTCTTCAGAACCCTTGGTTATCAGAAACTTAAGTCTTCAGAGTCTTTAGAATGTTGTTCATCAGAACCTTGTCGTCAGAGTCTTCAGCACTTAGTCTTCAAAAACTTAAGTCTTCAGAGTCTTCAAAACGTTGTTCATCAGAACCTTGTCTTCAAAGTCTTTAGCACTTAGTCTTCAGAAGATAAATATCAGAGTTATATTCAGAGCCAGAATCCAAGAGAACATTGCAGCAACAACATATTGTCTTCTTAGAATCTTTCTGAAGCAGATCAGAAGCAAACTTGCTTCTTTGACGCAGAAGCGACTTTTGACCAATTGAGAGTGATGTTCCACATGATCTCTATTAGAGTCAGAGCTATCTTTATCAGAGTTAGAACCTGTTTGTCAATACTTTAGAAAACAAACATTAGAGTACCAAAATTGTTCTCACACAAATACAACTTTGTTATTATCAAAACTTAGAGATATCTTGCAGAACCAAATCTTGTTCTAACAGATGATGCAACAACTGATGAGACACCTCGGCTTCATCTTCCTTAATCATCAACTAAGGATAATTCATTAAATACTTGTGAATATCACAAATAGTAATGAATCTTAAATCCTTATTCAGAAGGCCATACATCCAAGAGATATCAACACTTTAGGAATGCCAATCAAGTATTCTTTAGTGTAAGAAGTTTCCTTCCCAAGCAGAATGTTGAGACATCAAGACGGACACCCTTGACTCATGTTGACTTGGCTGGCACAAACTTATGAATCTTCCTTGAGAAGAACCATTTCAACTGATCTGAAGAAGCACTACCTTGCACAACATGGAAGGTGAAAATAAATCACCCCCAAATTCTTCAGATTAACGATTCTCAAGACCAACCTTAATCCAGAAAAACAACCAGAAGCCTAAAAAAAATAGTCCTCATGACAAGAGATTCTTTTATGAGTGGACTTGAGAGAATTCTCTAGTGTCTTTGGCACTTTATCATGCCAAGGGTATTTACCAGTTTCATAAACCAAGAAATTGATAACCTAGACCTCTCCTCTTTTGACTTCAAAATACCTGAAGGAACCAACCTTCCAAGTACCAAGACATCAACGACAAACAGCAACAAACAACTCTCTCCATTCCATTACTCCCTGCTGGAATGGCTAGAACTTCAATAAATGCTGACACCTTCATGAACAGAGTCTTTAATCTAGCTTTACCAAAGTCCTTTCACCAGAAACAAATATAGCGGAACACCAACACATCTTAAACATGCTCCAGTTAAGCTGTCAAGACATCTTAGGGGACCCCTAGCAGAAAAGAACCTCTTCACCAGAAGCGGATGAAGAAACTTCACAGAAGCAAAAGACAACCAACATAAGCTGTCATCCTTGATCCAATACCAATCATTCCATATATCCAATGAATGGTCTGATCGCACACACACCTTGTTTAAAGACCAAAAAGTATCTCCCAATATCTCATCCAGAAACAGACAGGATGTATGCTCTGATACCAATTGAAATTCTGGCATAGCAGATCATAAATGTCCTAGCAACATGTCACGATATTGTTCTCTACATAACTTTTAAACAAGGGCAGAACAAACAAGCTGATACTCTGAATATCAGCAACAGAAGCAAGACAGATGTTTCAACATCTGTTATAAAATGTTAATTAATACTGAATTATAAATTTGCAGAATGATAATTAACACAGAATATGATGACCTAGTTCGGTGCAAATCACCTACATCTGGGGGCTACCAAGCCAGGAAGAAGAATCCACTATCAGTAGTATAGTTTTATGTAAACAACCTCTGGTTTATAGTAAACAACCTTTGGTTTACCAATCACTACCCAATGAAAACTTTATCATTAGAAGTCACATCTAATTAATAAGAGAAACCCATTTCACTCCCTAAATCACAACCTGTGATATCTAACAATTATAGTTACAATAACTGTATCATCCTACTTGAAAGACTCCTATTTCAATACAAAGTTCAGCCAAGCTACCTTGACTAACAATCCTACTCGAATTATATTAGATTTGCTTCAAAGCTTCATCCAAGAACAATATACAATTCATTACCTAAAGGTTTTTGAATCTGTATAAACATCTATGTCTACCACAGTGTATTAAACCGATACAAAGGGAGAATTATAATACAAGAAAGTCCTATGACTCTCAAAACCCTAAACCCTATTTTCTACTGTACAAAAGTTTGCATGAGGATTAGTTCTTCTACCCTAGGTCTTGGTCTTCTTTTATAGTCTTCTGCTTCCTTGGACTTTGAATCTTCTTTCCTTGATCCACTGCCAAACACGCCTTGAATCTTGGAACAAATTTAAAAACAAAAACTGTTGTGACAGTCAAGATGTCGAGTCTTTATGCTGGGACATTTCATTCGACATCTTGGTTCTCTGGCAGAATTCTTCATGTTGGATCAACTTGTTCTTCATCAAGTTTAGCCAAAATTTAGTCAAACATCAAGAGCTTTCATTTTAAAATCAAATCTTCAAGGATTTAAAATGCAGAACTATTCTAATTTTCTAGTATAACATGTCACAACATCTATTAGAACATCTGTAAAGAAAAGTAACATCAGACTCTGTTGTACCAGCTGATCAAGATGTCATGACATCTTGTTCAACATCTGGCTATGATACATGTTTTTCCAAATTAAACATGTTTTACCAAAATTGTTGCCAATCATAAAATCACAGGCCTAACAATCTCTCCCTTTGGAAAATTTTGGCTAAAACAACCTTTGCACAATAGTTCTGGAGAAGAGGAATAAAACCACAAACACAAAACATAAGCTACATGAAAACATGTAAACTTTGTACAAATTGCAAACAGAAAGATATCAGAGATAAAATGCAGCTACATATCATCAGATATTACAACTCCTTCAAACTCTAGATGAAGGTGCGAGAAAGACACAAGAAAGGGGGTTTGAATTGTGTATTAACTCTTTTGACAACTTTTCGCTTCTTGTCAATAAGACACTTTACTTTACATCAGAGTTCGTTGAGAGACTCTGACTTGCGAAGTTATATTTAGACTTGACAATGCTTAGAGCATGAGAACCAATAAGAGTCTGAACGCTATGTACATCATTCAGAACTTGAAGAGCGGAAGCTTATCAGAGTTGTAAGATTCTGATTTGCTTATGTAAGGTTCTGATCCTCAACATAGAAACATAAACAAAGACATTAAGCGTAAGAGTAAAGAACACACGATATATCCTGGTTCACCACAAAGGCTAATCCAGTCCACCTCCTCAGGTGCTTTTGCCTTGAACACAAGGTCTTAATCCACTATAATCAATCTCGATTACAGATGCACGAGCACATAGCTGGTGACTAACAAACTGCACAGTCGTACTGTGACTAACATACAATGAATCGTTCAGGGATTCAACTTAATGAATATAACGAATATTGACCTGTAGGTTCCAATCTCGCAAGATCTACTGCTAGGCTTTCACAGCTAGACGTTCAGGGATTCATCGCAATGAATATAACGCTACTGACCCTATTTCAGGATTTACCACAATGACATCTCGCCATTGTCTTCTCGAGTCTCCGATCACACTGACCACTCAAGGAATCCTAATTCACCAAGAATTAGTTATACAAGAGATTACAATAATGCTTCTTAACAAGCAGATTACTCCTAAGTTTAAGTACAAAGAACACACAAGTGTTCAAGCAATATGTGAGCAACAACTCCTTGCTATCCTAAGAAACTACAAAGATGTATAAAGATTTAACAGTTGTTGACATCTTGTAGATCTTCTTCTTCTTCTTTGTCTTCTTGGGTGAGCAAGCTTTGAGCAACAACTCCTTGATTCAGATCTTGAATGTAGCACTGACGAGAAGGTGGTTGATGACTTGACTGATCTTCAATGTTGTCTTCTTCATCAACAACTTCTGTACCAATTCATTATTGTTGGGTTGAGTGATGATCTTTGAGCTTCAACAAAAATGTCTATGTGTAAATGGTGATAGCTTTGGATGTTTAAGTGTTACAACGAGAACTCATCGTTGTTGCTATCCTTACACAATAACTTTGATCAATTCGCCATTCATGGACTGAATCGATACCTTCAAAAACGAGAGCTCTTTCCTTTGAATAGCCCAGTAGAAATATAGTCGTTTGAAATACTGTTGGCTGTTGGAAAAAAGACGTTGTGTAATAATTAGTTGTACTGACACATCTCCTTTTTCTGTGGGAGAAGTGACGGGATATCTTCTGGAGCAGTGTGTACAGTTGTTCACAACAGTAACATTTGACTTCCAAACTTCAAAGGCTTCTGATGGTAATTTGATGAAGCATGAGTAGAGCCTTCTTAACAGGATATCTGATACGTCAAGTCTTCAGTCATTTGAAGAAGTCCATTAGGAATCAGTCTTCAGAACTTCAGCACTTGTCTTTAAGAACATTATCCTTTACTACTTCAAGTTTTCTGAAACTTTAGAACTCGTCCATTAGGAATCCGTCTTCAGAGTCTTCAGCACTTGACCTTTGGAACTGTAATCTTCAGAACACATAAGTCTTCAGAGTCTTTTTGCACTTGGTCTTCAGAGCCTTCCGCCTTCAGAACTTCAAGTCATGAGAGTCTTCAGCACTTCGGTTCTCTTCTTCAGAAGCTTCACAATCTTCAGAATCTTGACCACTTTCAGAGAGCATCCACAAGAGCATTGCAATAGGAATATCGACATCCTTGGATCTGACTGATCATGATCAGATACAGAAGCATTCTTGCTTCTTGCAACTTGTGTTACACATAGTAACTTCACATATAATCATTTTCGCTCATCTGGCTGGTGCTTGTTGAATCTGATATCTTCTATAATTATGATCTGCACACAACACACATTAGAAAATAAAATAGTTCTTTCACAATTCTTGTAGAGACAATTCTTGCTCTCACAATCTCCCCCTTTTTGATGATGACAAAACCAAGTATTTTGATTGAACATTTTATACAAGGTAATCACCAAACAAACATATTCAGAGTCTGGAACAACAACTCCCCCTGAATGTGTTGTCCTCAAAGTTTTATCTGTGATCATCTAGAATCTTATGTGATCCAAAGACATACAGAATAACAACTCGAGTTGCCATAACAAAGAATAAAAAATGACTACTTCTCTATCTTGTCTTTAAGAAGACACAAGTCTTCAGCATCTAGACTAGTTCATCAGAACTTCCATCTTCAGATCTTTAGAACTCAGTTCCTTTGTAGTCGTATCAGAGCTTATAACCTTCAGATCCTGGTAAACTTCCTCTTTCATCTAACTGTTGTATGTGGAAAGCCTCTGGATTATTTACATCCACGCCACTCTCCCTCTCTTAGCATGAAAGACTCCTAAGGAAAAATGGTATTGCTCTACACTGAGTTAAAGTTTTCTCCTTCAGGATAACACCCCATAAAGGAAATTACGACATTGTTGGGTTCTCATATCCCAGTTAAAGTAATTCTCCTTTATAGTCAGTCACCCAACAACCGTGATAAACAGACGAGATGTCTCCCTTTAGAGATGACAAATTCTCTCTCAGTCAAACCTTTAGCTTCAATCTTGGACTTTGAACAAGACACAAATACAACCTTTAGCTTCAATCTTGGGCTTTGAATAAGACACCAGACATCTTTTCCTCCCATAGAATAGGAGGAACTATGATTGCTCTGATTTCCCTGTTTATCTTTAACGGGAATACGTAGGCATAAGATTGCGAAATCTTAGCGAGCACACCAATAAAAAACTTTAGGTCCAGTACCTTCACTCATCAAAAACCTCGGAAAACCCAAAATCAACAAAAAAACTCTCTCTCTCAAACACTCCCGAAGGAGACACTTTCCCAACCCACAACATACAAACATCAGTAAGTAGGAAAAGTATATAGAAAATGGTATAATTGCTAACAACTTGTGGATAACCATATATAGGATGGGTAATTGATAACTCCCCATTGTATAACCTGACCCCGGACCCCCCAATCTCTTAAGCATTTGTTAAAGAAAACATTTGCGTGCAAGGTTAGTTTGAGATAGCTTCCTTTTCCTTTCCAGTTTCATAGGATAAATAAGAAATCAGAAAGTAGCACCCCACTCCTACCATTGTGGTGAGGAGAAACCCATGGCGATAAGGTGGTCGCGTCACCGACAAAAATCGCACGCTATAGAAAAATGGCGACTCTGCTGGGGAGTCTTTAGGATTATAGTTCCTAAGAGGTCTAGGATGATTAGTATTAGGTATTATACTATATGTATATTGCTTTTCCTACTTGATATCCGTGTTTATTTTTCTGTCAATGGGAATGCGATTGATACGCATGTGGAAAGTTTGAGAGAACCCTAAGATAAGTGATGGCATAGACAGGTGGACTTACAAGGAGCGATTCTCGAATAAGCGATCCTGGTAGACCATCAAATCAGGTGAGGGCCCGTGTGGATACTATGTTGAACGACTAATGTCGTGAAAATAGACGCTATCCCAGTGCGGCACCCGTGACCCTGGGGATTTAGTAGACATTAACCATGTGGCCATTTGGTAGTGCGGTAACTATCAGAAATAGTTGATACGCGATACTACACTCAATTGAGATTACCCTAGGATGCTACAGCTCGCTCAGGTGAACTAGCTTGCTGTTGTTATCCCTAGGGGGTCAATGATTTTGGGAACCTTTAACCCGTTCTATAGGTACAAAAATTGACCAGAATACAACCTTTGGGAATGGGTAGAGCCTTGACTCCATGCTCGTGACGTTGAACCCATGTTTTTTCAATGTTTTTGTGTGCTGCATTCATTTAAAAAACTCTTAAACAAAGAAAAAATCTTCTCCTTCCTCCTTTTCTTTCTTTTTACAAATTAAACCAAAACAATAATTGTAAATATCAGAGAGAAAGATTGCGTTATGGATTTTGGTAGAAGAAAGACGCACAAGTACACCTTCAAGGCTTCGAAACTAGAGGATTTAAGAAGGTTGGCAAGGATGATTACCAATGTCGTACCTCGAAAAATACAATCCTCGCGATGGACGCGGAAAAAGCTGTTCGAAACAGAGTCGCCACCGAACTTTATTTATCCCAAATAAGGGAAAGGAAAATATCGATAAAACCTTTAAAGGGAGATAAGAACTTGGTCGTCGCAACCAAATTCGGGTTCGGGAGTCGGTTACGCAAAGGGAAGGTATTAGCACCCTCTACGTCCGTTGTACTCAACGAGAACCTCTTGATTCGATTCGTGAGAGAGTTAGCTACGTTTGTTTGTTTATCTTCTAAGGTAAAAGGATTAATTTAAGGGGAAAATGAGTGGTTTTTTATTAGTGTGCACGGCAAGGATTGAGAACCCTTGTGCCTACGTATTCCCTCGTGCAATGGGAAAGTCAGAGCATTCGTAGTTCGTGGGACTACGGTTGTTTGGTTATTGTTTTTTATGTAGGCGCCAATTGTCCACACATGAGTAAGAGAACTCGCACCCAAACAATTGAGGAGAAAGGTCAAAGACTTGGCCACCCTCACATCACCTTTTAAAAAGTTATTTGAATATATTACTAAGTATGTTAATGAGTTTGATTGAGAAAATAATTTGATGTTTCGGTCGCACGGAGGCGAGGAAAGGATAAGTTTGATCGTATTGGATGTTTTAGGGGTGACAATTGCTCACACACGAGTAAGAGAACTCACACACAAGCAATTGAGGAGAAAGACCAAAGACTTGATCCCCCTCACTTCACCTTCGATAAAAATGTTTAAGTAAGGATTAAGTGTTTTGATAATTTAATTTGAAAGGGTTTGAATGTTTGTCGAGTTCGTGTGTTTTAGAGGCGTCAATTGTCCACACACGAGTAAGAGAACTCGCACCCAAACAATTGAGAAGAAAGACCAAAGACTTGATCCCCCTCCTTTTCACCTTTTAAGAAATGATGTTTAAGTAGAGATTACGTACTTTAATAATGGAAAAAAAAATTGAGTGTTGTCGGATTACAAGTGTTTTATAGGCGTCAATTGTCCACACACGAGTAAGAGAACTCGCACCCAAACAATTGAGGAGAAAGACCAAAGACTTGATCCCCCTCTTTTTCACCTTTTAAGAAATGATATTTAGTATAATTAAATGTATTAATTTGATAAAGAAATTTACTCGACGTTGGATCGAGGTTTTAGATTTACGTGCGGAATGGTTTGAGAACTAATGGAAAAGAGGTCCTATGGTTTAAGGTAAGGTCCATTGCGAGGCAAAAGCGCTCGACTTACAGGAGGGGTAAGGGACTTGATATGTTGATCAAGTGAATGCTATGGAGATTAATTGTATTTGATTTGGGAAAATACTTGACGTTGGATCAAGCTTGTTTATTGTTATAAAAAGGGGTTAATTTTAATCTTATGGGAGAAGGGTGTAATTAATCAAATGGGAATAATCGAGCCATGATTAAAGTGAGACGATCACATACACGCATACCAACCAAAGTGAAATGTGCAACAATTATCGTTGTATAAAGCCCAAGATGAGGCATTGTGATGTCGATTGCGATCGTGAAAACGATCGACTTACAAGGTATGAAAATGGCTTGACATTAAGTCAAGGTATTAGTTTGAAAGAAGATTTTTGGTTTGGACAAAAGTAATATGAATAGCATACATATAATCAAGGCATGAAATAAATCCACAAGAGAAAATTATAAACACCACACAAAGATTATAAATTAAACAAAGTGGAGAGATAAATATAATCAAGCATGTTAATTAGTTAGTATCCTAAATTCCTTAGATTAATCTAAGGAGGGGAGTCCTAAACTAAAGTTAAGTTCTAGGTTTTTTAGAATTAAAGTCCAAATGATTAATTAGACTAAATCAAAATGTTTAATAAAGTTAATCATTTAACATTAACTAATATTAAATAAAATGATTTAATAAAATTAATTAAAGTTTACTTAAATATATATTTTTTAGGGTTAACAAAGACTCAAAATTAATTAGATTAAATTAAAATATTTAATAAAATTAATTGTCAAAATTAATTAATATTAAATAAAATAATTTAATAAAATTAATTAAATAGGAGTTGGGAATTAAAAGGAAAATGTTTTAGATTTTATTAATTAAGACCACATTAATAATTAATCAAATTAAAATTTAATATTTAATAAAATTAATCATAAGTAGATTAATTAGTATTAAATAAAGAATTTTAATAAAATCAATTAAGTGGTTTAAAAATAAGTTATTATAAATTCTGTTTGTAAAAATAAAATAAAATAGATTTAGATTTTATATAAAAAAAGGTTAAGTTAATTAAAAACCAAAATAAATAAATAAAAGAAAATGGGCCGGTGGTATTAAAAAACGTAGGGGGGGGGGGGGGCGTTTAGAACAAAACAACCAAGCCCAACCCATAAACCTACACTGGGCTAAGGGTTCACGGTGCTCCCTGGTCAACCTTGGTTGACCGCTCCAAGGATCTGGGGCGTTGGATCAAGCAAACCCTAAATCTAACGGTTTGGGATTTGAAGACCACGGTGGGACAGCAACAAGGGAACGCGTGGGGAAGCAAGGGAAACCGGTGACACTTGTCACAGGTGGGGATCTCCACCATGGCAGCAACATATTAAGTAAAAAAAGGAACGGAGGAAAAGAAAAAACATTTGGTCACTTGCCTCTCTCTCACTAAGCCTCTCTCTCACTAAGCCTCTCTCTCTCTCTAAGCCTCTCGCCCTCTCTATTATCACCGGAACCCTATTATCACCGGAGAAGAAGGTGGTTGGTGGCGGCGCCGCCCCTCTTCTCCGGCCAAACACCAAAATAAAAACCTAACCCTATATAGTTTTATCTCATGATTCCAAATCCACCAAAATTTTAGGTTAAAAACAAGTAAAAAAAAAACCAAACTCAAAATCACCCAAAAAAACCCTAAATCTAACCATACGACTCAAAAGCAGCAAATGGAAAAGGGATACGAATCAACAAAACGCATTTAACTCAGATCGCGAATAAAATATGGAGAAAGAGCTCAGAAATTACCTAATCGGAGCAAGTCCGACGAAACTCCGGCGTAGCTCAAAAGGTGAGTTCCGATTTGTCCTTTTCTCCCTTTCCACTTCTTCTTCTTTGTTCTTGAAAAAAAATACTGCTAGATGTTATCGTTGTAGGTGAGGATGAGTGAGGCCGAGCTCGAATTAGCTCAGAGTTTCAATGTGAAGCTCTGAGTAATTTTAGGATTTTTTAGAGCTTTAGTGAATTTTTGGGTTTGTGAATTCTATGCAGCCGTATTTTTTAGGGTTTTTGTCCGGTCCCCTGTGTGAATGAATAATGTGTGTTATATAGTGTATTCTGATACGTGTGAAAAAAATCAAAATCGTGTGAGGAATGATGAGGTGTGTCTCTGAGGGAATAGGACCGTTGGAGGTAATGGGAATGAACACTGATTTCGTGGGATTGTGCTTGTACCATTTTTGTCTGTTATGTGAGCTGGATTTCTTCTAGAACGTGTAGCTTTTATCTGAGTTTTACTGCAAGAATTTGAAAGTTTTTACTGTGCTGATGTGGCCTTTATTGACCCTTTTACCATGCTTTTGTGGCTGACTCTTGACTTAATACTGCTTTTGAATAATTTGGAGTTTCTCATGAATATTTTTGAAAGAACTTTATATTTTGTTGTGAATTCTGCTATCACAATTGTGGATGTCTTTTTGATAATTTGGATTGGCTTGATTTTTTTAATTATCATAATGTCCTATTCATTCTTTCTCAGAGTCTTGTTATTGATATTTGTATGACAACTGGTGCGGAGTCCTTGTTGTGGTTGTAGCGTGTATGACTGCAGGCTGGTTTTAAATGAGGTAGCTTGGCTTGTGAAATGTATTACTTCATCCTTGTTCTTATCATGTTTATTGTTTTTTTTTTCAGAAAAAATGGAGCTCAACATACCCTGCATTCAT
Organism: Lathyrus tuberosus; assembly: GCA_022829125.1. Taxonomy (NCBI): domain Eukaryota; kingdom Viridiplantae; phylum Streptophyta; class Magnoliopsida; order Fabales; family Fabaceae; genus Lathyrus; species Lathyrus tuberosus. Next base: position 11,611,871 of record JALAZF010000091.1, read on the forward strand.
ATGGTGCCAAGGGAAGAGATATTTGGCACTTATTTCATCATCCAATTGAGTACGGTAAGTAAACCTTGAAACTTGGTGACATTAGCATTCACATTCCCTTAAGCTCTTGACAATGTATCCTTATAAAAGTCATGATGTGAAACCAATTTCTGCATTTGACTCTTATTGTTGGAAACTGATCTTCTTGTGAGTTTATGTAGATAGTAATTGAAACATAGTGATGAACTTGAAATTGCTGCCTCACTCTTGCTTCACTCTTTCTTTGTGTATGTGCATTCATCTTGCTCACACTTTGCTATCGTATTCTCTGATGCCTTGCCTTGTATTGTTGCTGTTGACATGTTTGGTGAGAATTATTACACCTTTGTCCTTTGACTTATGATTTCAAGTATCCATATTCTATTTGATTAAGTGAATGCTGGCTATCTGATTTGGTTCTTTGGCGCGGGTAGAATTGCAAATGATTTTGTGTGGTTGTATATTGTCTATGCAGGTACAATCATGCTACAATTGTTAACTTGGCTTTTGGTGTAATGATGGAAAGGCAGGTTATTACTTGGTATTGCTTAGCTGGCTGAAGGTTTTGGATTGCACAACTTGGGTGGATGAGGCTTCAAGAACAGCTTGGAGGATTAGACCGGGTGTTCATGCTTTGGAGTATTTTGTTGTACCTTTGATTCCTTGTGATATCTTAAAATTCTGACTTTTGCTTTTTTTTGAACCTCTTGGTTCCAAGTTGCATGACAATTTGCGATACCAAGAGTTCTTTGAAATTCTGCTTGTAAATGGGCACATATTATAGATTATGATGGTGTGGTTGTGGTTTAGAAGGTTATACAAGATGGATGGTGCGCATAGGATTGTAGTAACTCATATTCTGTGGAGTTTTTGTGGGATCATTTGTATAATGTGACAAACTTTGAAACTCTCTGTACCCACACTTGGCGTGGCTTTGTAACTTGAAAACTTTGGTACAAGTAAAAACTCAAAAGTTGTGAACCTCTTGTGTAATTAAATTACAGCATCTTTATTTTCGTCACTACATATGTGAAGTAGCTCTAGTGGCAATTTGGTCATGACTTGGAGATACCTTGAAGCAAAATTCTGACGTGAAATAAAATCTTCTCCATGGTAAATTGAATCAACACTTTTAAATAACTCATGACTTAAAGAAATACACTTCAAAGTGTCTTGAAACGACTCCCTTTCCTCATGTCTCATTTAATCACAAGATCCACAATAATTCTTGAAACACAATTGGAAAATGAGTTAGTCATGCTTTGAAAATAACTTGACCATGACTTGAAAAGACACGTCTTGAACACTCTTAATCAATTAATCATAGTTTTGAAACACTTTTGAGTGTTTGATTTTCATTTGGAAACCTTGCTCCCATAAGACTTGGATTGAAGATATGCTTAAGTCATAAATTATTTAGGCCCACCAACTAAGTGAAAGTCAAATTGAACCTTATCTTGCTTCATCCCTTAAATTCAAACTAGCTTTGCAGATAACTTAACCATGTCTTGGGATATGAACGACCACCACTTGACCATGGGCATAAAGGCACATTTTTGTTTTACTTGAATTCCAAACTCTTGCAAAAGCTTGTAATGACAAAGAGTACAAACTAAATCTCCATAGCCTAAACTTTAGAGGATTATGACCAAAAGTTATATGATGATTTTGAGAAGATTCCAGAAAGCAAACATATACTTAGCACAAGAAAAACGAAAGGGTAGGACAAATTTGGGGTATGACAACCAACCCTGATGCTTTCAGAGCTAAGCATGGAGGACTGTTGTCTCTGTTAAGGGTCCATGTAGTTGAAGGAATCCTGTCTATGTTAATTCAGTTTTATGATTTGGTTTATCACTGTTTCACATTCCCGGATTATGAACTAACACCAACACTAGAGGAGTACTCTCATCTGACTGATTTACCTATCACTGACCAAGCTCCATTTTCTAGACTGGAAGAAATTCAAAAGGAACAAACCGTTGCAAGAGCAATCTATTTGGACGAGTCAGAAGTCAGGACTCACATAACCACTAAGGAAGGAATCCAAGGTTTACCATCCAAGTTTTTGGTAGAGAAAGCCCTATACTTTTCCAGTGTAGGAAACATAACTGCTTTCGAAGATATCTTTGTTCTGCTCGCATATGGGTTATTCCTTTTTCCCAACATCGATAACTTCATCGATACCAATGCCATTATGATGTTTCTGATTGGAAACCCCGTACCAACCTTGCTCGCAAATGCTTATCATTCTGTACACTTAAGGAATTTGTACAACGGAGGAATGATCACATGTTGTGTACCCTTTCTTTACAAATGGTTCACTTCCCATTTACCCAAGTCTGCTGCTTTTTGGGACCGTAAGAGTACTCTACGTTGGTCACAGAGAATCATGTCTCTTACCAACTCTGACATAGATTGGTATAATAAGATTTACGAAGGGATAAAGATCATCGACCGATGCAGAAATTTCCCTAATGTACCCTTCATAGGAACTAAATGAGGAATCAACTATCATCCAATTTTAGTTCGCCGTCAACTCGGATACCCAATGAAGAATATCCCGCATAATGTTCATCTGGAAGGTCTTTTCTTCAAGAAAGGAGAAAATGACAGAGCACTAAAGAAGGAAATAGTGCGTGCATGGCAACATGTTCACAAGAAAGGAAGAGAGTCTCTAGGAAGACCAGACTGTATCTCCGTGGAACCTTATCTCCACTGGGTGCAAACTAGAGCCCTCAAGCTGAAGATGCCTTACCCTCGTCAAGAAGTTCATCCGTTATAGGAATTTGTCCTTTACTTTATGTCTGATACAGAAAAACTCCAGGTCGCTCTCCACAAAGTTCAACGGGACAAATGCTCTGGGAAAAACAAGTACCGAATTCTCAATGTGGAGTGTACCAAAATTCAGGAACTGTTAAAGGAAAAGGATGCTCTGATTAAGATACTAGAGCAACATGTTGTAGAAAGTCAAGAAGACCAAAGGAACTTGCTCACTCCTTTCACTTGGCAAAGGAATGACAACCCGACAACGGCTAAAGAGCCCCGGTCAAAGAAAAGGAAAATACCAGAACTAGCATCTGAGTTCTCTTCAGAATGGACTCAGGATCCATAAACTTAGACATTTCCTTTTACAGCACTTTGTAAAATATTGTACTTTTCCCTTTCTGCAATCTTTCAAATTCAATAAAAAAAAGGGTCTCCCCACTGTATGATATTTGTAATCTATTTGTCAAAGTTTCCTTTGGATTAAAGCAAAAAAATATATAAAACAATATATATCATTGCATATCATTCATCATTCTCGCATAACGCGTTCTTCTTATCTTCGAGTCTCACGTATGTGTCATGATTCTAGAGTCAAACTGTCTCATTCATTCAATACTCGGGCCAATCGACAAAAAAAAATGGACGATCTCGAGGAAGAGAACAGAGAGCTGAGAGAAGAAGTCGATGCTCTGATGGAAGATCTGAAAAAACTTCACAGTGACAGTAATCCCTGGCAGCAGCTCAGAGGCAACAACAAAGGACTGTGATCTCCAAGATCACATCTACGCCCATAGTGGAGACGTATGATCCTTGGTACAACATGCCTAAAGATCACCCTGGGGCATGCCTATCAACTTTGTCCCCGAGGGATAGATCCCGCTGGTCACTGAAGACCTAGAAACTGCAGCAGGAACCACTGGGCCTGAAGGTTACAAACTTTGGGAAAACGAAGACGCAAGAGTTATGACAGCAACCCCTGAAGGTTACAAACTTCGGGGCATAGAAGCACCAAGAGTCACAGCCGTAATGACTATACCACAACCAGTGGTACACACTGTCCCGGAAGGACATATTCCTCAAGTGATTTCTGGTGGAAATGAAGACATGTACGAAAGTATGAATGAGTTCCATGAACAATTCCTGGAGATCCAGAAGGAACTGCATGCCATTCGTGGTCAGGATTTATTCGGAAAGGATTCCACAGACCTCTGTCTGGTCCCAAATGTGAAAATACCGCACAAATTCAAGGTGCCTGACTTTGAAAAATACAAGGACAACTCTTGCCCTCAAAGTCATTTGGTGGTGTACGCTTGAAAAATGTCAACTCAGACAGAAAACCAACAGCTACTGATCCATTACTTCCAAGACAGTTTAACCGGTGTCGCGCTCAAATGGTACCTGGGTTTGAACCGCACCGTTACTTTCAGAGATCTTGGCGCAACCTTTGTTCAACAGTACAAGTATAACCTGGACATGGCACCAGACAGAGATCAACTCAGAGCAATGTCGTAGAAGGACAAAGAAACTTTCAAAGAGTATGCTAAGAGATGGCGAGAAATTGCCGCCCCGATCTGTCCCCCCTTGAAGAAAAAGAGATGACAAAGATCTTTATGAAGACCTTGAGCTCATTATATTACGACCGAATGGTCGCCAGTGTGCCCAGCGACTTCACTGAGATGATGAACATGGGGGTACGCCTTGAAGAAACAGTCCGAGAAGAACGATTGGTCAAAGATGCAGAGCCATCAAGCAGTACCAAAAAATATGGTAGTGCTTTCCCAAAGAAAAAAGGGCAAGATATTCGTAATATCTCTCTCGAAAAGCAAAGGCGAAGGTATCAACCAGTAGCAGCGGTAACTCCTGCTATCAACCTTGTGCCAGCTCCAACTTATCAACATCTGGTTGCTCAGAGCCAACCAAATCAACAACAATATCAACAAAGGACACAACAGCCTCTTCAGCAGGCTCGTCCTCAGTACAACAATAACAATCGTACGACACGACCACCAGGATTCGACCCTATACCGATGTTGTATGCAGAACTGTTTCCACTCTTACTGGTCAAGGGGCACGTCCAAACCAGGTCTCCTCTTACAGTACCAGAAAATCCGCCTTTTTGGTTCAAAGTGGATCAAACTTGCCCTTATCATCAAGGAAGACCGGGGCACAACATTGAAAATTGTCTCAGCTTCAAGTCCGATGTACAGATGCTTGTCAAGAATGGGGTACTATCTTTCAAAGATACTAATCCAAATGTTCAGACGAACCCGTTGCCTCAACATGAGAAGATTGCAGTAAATTTCATAGAGGAAGAATTTAGCCACAGTTATCAAATTCACGATGTACTCCTATTAGGAACTAACCTGGTCAGGATGCATTGCAGATAGTGGGTACGGTCATGTACCGCCTCACAATTATCACCAGTGTGATATCTGCTCAAAGAATAACCAGGGGTGTTCTGTAGTGCAATCAGCTCTACAAGAACAAATGAACCTCAGATGGATCCAAGATCACCAAATCCATGAAATCAATATGCCTCACGCGAATCCCAACATTGTTCAGAACCACAACATTCTGACGATGAACGTCAACTTGGTGGTAATGCACTCAAGGCAAAGTCAATACCATGATCTGCCACGGCACGATTACAATTCTTGTCTGATCTGCTCAATAAGCAATCAGGGATGCTCTTTTGTACAAGAGGCCCTCCAGCGCCAGATAGATCTCGGATGGATTCAGGACTATCAGGAGAGAAATAACCATCAAGTCAATATGATTCAGATCTTTGATATTCGCTTGATGAATACCAGTCTGGTAGAACTACATGCTAAGAAAGTCAGGCTCGGCTTTCTGTCTTCACATGATTATCAAGACTATAAAGTGTGTCGTAAAGACGACCAAGGATGTGCACTTGTCCAAAGAACACTTCAACACTTGTTGGACCACTGGTGGCTTCCAATTTACTTGGATGAAGCCACACAATAAATTAGTATGACTGACGAGAATCCTGATAGGTATCAAAATCAAGATGTCCGCTCGATGGAAACAGATCTAGTGAAGTTGTACTGCATACAACACGGACGTGGCCGGGTGCCACCACATAATTATGAGTGCTGTAAAGTTTGCTCAGAAAACAACCAAGGATGCTACCTCATGCGACCAGCTCTTCAAAACCAGTTGGACCGGAAAGAGATCCGACCATGTTCAAGTTCTGGGTCGACCAACGGGATACCCGACTATCTCTCTGATCAAAGAAAAGACGTTGTCTTAATCTCTAATCATGAAATAGCCAAAGACGTATGTGTCGTAATCCCTCTGCTCCTTGAACCAAGAGTTCCTATTAATAGTAGAAAGATTCTCAACCTCGAACCAACTGAGGCCGACTACGATAGTAAGAAAAATCAAAAGGCTCATGTGGTTATCTATCTGCCAGAACCAATACCGTACAAATCCGATAAGGCTATCCCTTACAAGTACGGTGCAACAACAATCGAAAATGGAAAGGAAACTCCATTACCCTCCGTTGTGAACATTGCTAACATCAGTCAAGTGACACGGAGCGGTCGGATCTTCAACAGAGAAGTTGGAGAATCCACCAAGGAAAAGGAACCTCAAACAACCAACCGGTCAATCCAGTAATCCAGAACTGGTGAAGAACCACGATGAGATGCCGAAGCTCATCCAAAATAGCGAGTACAACATTGTTGACCAACTGTTGCAAACTCCTTCGAGAATCTCTATGTTATCTCTCTTGCTCAGTTCCGAAGCTCACAAGGAAGCTCTATATAAAGTCTTAGAGCAAGCCTTTGTGCAACAAAATGTGACGATAAGGCAGTTTGACAGCATTATCTCCAACATCACTTCCTGCAACAATTTAGGATTCAGTGATGAAGAACTGCCAGAAGAAGGCAAAAATCACAACATGGCGCTTAACTTTAAAGTTAATTTCCAGGACGATCCTCTAGCCAGCGTACTGGTAGACACCAGATCAGCTATGAATGTTATGCCAAAATCAACTCTGATATGACTATTATTTCAAGGAGCCCCGATGATAGGCAGTGAGGTCATCGTCAAAGCCTTTGATGGATCTAGAAAAACAGTTATCGGCGAAGTCGACCTTCCCATAACTATCGGTCCTCACACTTTCCAAGTCACTTTCTAGGTCATGGACATCCGAGCAACATACAACTGTTTATTAGGAAGACCTTAGATACACGAAGCTGGGTCAGTCACTTAGACACTTCACCAGAAGCTGAAGTTTGTCAAGAATGACAAGTTAGTCACAGTATGCGGAGAGCAGGCCTTAATAGTGAGCAACTTATCATCATTTTCCTGTGTAGAACCCGAGGAGGTTGTTGGAACCCAGTTTCAAGCACTCTCGGTGAGCAATGAGAATAGATCAGAAAGAGGGACGTCGATTTCCTCATACAAAGATGCTCTCGAAGTGATCAAGAGTAACAATGCAAAGGGATGGAGACCGCTTGTCATTCCTACTGATAACAAGACAAAGAAAGGTCTTGGTTTCTCTTCAACCTGTACCCAGACTACCAAAAAAGATGAAAGTTTTCATCCCATTCAAGACTTCTTCAACAGTGGAGGCTTCCTCCACCCAGTGTCTCAAGAAGTACACACCATCAATGAGGGTGACTCCTCCGATACAGATAAAGAGTGGAACTCTTATCTCAACGAGGACAGTTATATGTCTCAGGGAGAAACGCATACACCATTTTGCTTTCCCACACAGAGTCCGAGATATATACCATGATCAGACATCAAGATAATATACGGAGATTGTGATCCCGAGGGATGTCGGGCTCCACCAAACTCGTTAGAGGAGGACACTCCGATGAGAGACAACTTCGACTATGACTATTTTGACCCCCTGGATGACTTGCCTATCTAGTAGTCGTACCTAGAAGACTTGGGGAAAAAGAGTCATCCAAACGACGCTTATCAGCTGAGCATCATTGAAAAGAATACTTGCGTCCCCACCAAGTCATGGGATCATTACTCAAGACATTCTAAAGATGGCCAGCACAACAATGAATCTGCAAAGAATGCAGGACAAGAGTTCATCAACTATGCTTTTCCTGAGGTCAATGTCATCGAGGAGGATGACTCCTTCAGTCCCACAAAGTATGGGACACCTTAGGACAGCTGAGTGTAAAGTACGATTTCTTGGTCAAGTACACCGCTCTTGAAAGCTCTCGTATCAGGCTCGAGGACATCCAACCAACTGGATGGGGAGATCCGCCTGAGAGTGAAAACATTGTGCAAGATATAACAGAAGAGTTCGTTTACGACAACTCTGCCTGGGAGGAAGACTCCAACGATCCTGCTCCGCCAGAAATCAGCGTCATTTCTAAGGACAAACCAAGAAAGAAGGTACCAGACTTTGTGGTTCACCGAGGAGTTCGCCGCCAATGGGTTGCTGTTGATGTCCCGCAAGTCATCCATAAGTCTAAGTAATTTCCGTCTTTGTTTTAACCTTTCACCCTACCCAGGTGAAACAGATGTTTTTATAGGGCTCACTTTTCTGTAAATGTCCCTCTTTGCTTCGCCCAAAGCGACAGAGTTTTGTTTTATAGGGTTTTAGTTTCAAGAATCGACAAAATTATAAATAAATAAAAGTCGTTATGTAATTTCCGCATTTATTGCTGTTTTCACTTTTCGTTTTTCAGAAAATGGTAATCCTAAAACAACCAAAAATAAATAAAAACGAGCATTTTTCAAAAAATACACTGCACACACTCTTGCATTTCTCTCTATCTCTTCTAAAAACCAAATCATCACGTCATGCAAATTGCATGTTTTAAACCCCATTGAAACATACGATCCCATGTCTTCTCCCAACTTTGAATTCCCGGTATTTGAAACTGAAGAAGAAGAAGACGAAGAAATTCCAGAAATGATCTCACGATTACTCAGACAAGAGGAAAGGTCCATTGAACCTCACAAAGAGCCGTTGGAAATGGTCAATTGGGTTCAGAAGAAGAGAGGAAAGAAGTCAAGATTGGGGCACTGTTCAGTTCGACTGTCAGAGAAGACTTGATAAAACTTCTCAAAGAGTTTCCAGATGTGTTTGCTTGGTCCTATCAGGACATGCCAGGGTTGGATACCAGCATCGTGGAACATCATCTACAGTTGAAGTCAGAATGTCCGCCGGTGAAACAAAGGTTGAGAAGAACTCACCCGGATATGGCCATCAAAATCAAGGAGGAAGTGCAAAAACAGATCGACGCAGGTTTCCTCGCCACCTCAGAATATCCTCAATGGCTAGACAACATAGTGCCTGTTCCAAAAAAGGACGAAAAAGTCAGAATGTGTGTAGATTACAGGGATCTGAACAAAGTCAGTCCAAAGGATGACTTTCCCTTACCGCACATAGACATGCTGGTAGACAGTACAACAAAGTTTAAAGTCTTCTCCTTCATGGATGGATTCTCGGGCTATAATCAAATCAAAATGGCGCTGGAAGATATGGAGAAAACTTCATTCATCACCCCATGGGGCACCTTTTGTTACAAGGTAATGTCGTTCAGTTTGAAGAACGTCGGGGTAACCTATCAAAGGGCCATGACTACTCTGTTTCATGACATGATGCATAAAGAAATCGAAGTGTATGTTGATGATATGATTGCAAAATCTAAAACAAAAGAGGAGCATGTGACCCACCTGTCAAAGTTATTTAAGCGTCTGAGAAAATACAAACTCTGCTTGAATCCCAACAAATGCACGTTTGGTGTTCGCTCAGGGAAACTTTTAGGGTTCGTCGTCAGCCAGAAAGGAATTGAGGTTGATCCTGACAAGGTCAAGGCCATTCAAAAAATGCCTTCTCCAAAGACTGAAAAACAAGTCAGAGGATTTCTGGGACGTCTGAATTACATTTCCAGTTTCATATTCCTCATGACCGCGACATGCGCCCCAATCTTCAAACTACTCAGAAAGAATCAAAGTTGCGTAGGGACGGAAGATTGCCAAAAAGCTTTCGACAGTATCAAGGAGTATTTGTTGAATCTATCGATTCTGTCACCTCCAGTAGAGGGAAGGCCATTGATCGTATACCTAACAGTCTTGGAAGACTCAATGGGTTGTGTACTTGGCCAACAAGACGAAACCAAAAGAAAAGAGTCCGCCATCTACTATTTGAGCAAGAAATTTACCGACTGTGAAACTCGGTACACTATGCTTGAGAAAACTTGATGCGCTTTGGCTTGGGCAGCCAAACGTCTTCGCTAGTATATGATTTGTCACACTACTTGGTTAATCTCCGAAATGGATCCGATCAAGTATGTCTTTGAAAAACCTGCTCTCACGAGAAGGATCGCCCGTTGGCAGATGTTGTTATCAGAATACAACATCAAGTACCACGCTCAGAAAGCCGTCAAAGGGAGTATTTTAGCCGATCATTTGGCTCATCAACCGATCAAAGATCAAGAATCAGTCGGATTTGACTTCCCAGACGAAGATGTCATGTACTTGAAAATGAAAGATTGCGATGAACCGCTACCCAGTGAAGGGTCAGAACCAGGTTCCCATGGGGACTAATCTTTGACGGAGCAGTCAAAAATTATGGAAACAGAATTGGGGGAATCATCATAACACCTCAGGGTACCCACATTCCTTTCATTGCCAGACTGACGTTCTAGTGTACAAACAACGAGGCTGAATACGAAGCTTGTATCATGGGTCTCGAAGAAGCAATTGATTTGAGGATTAAGAACTTGGATGTGTATGGAGACTCAGCCCTGGTTATTAATCAGATCAAAGGAGATTGGAACACGTACTAATCAGGGCTGATTCCTTACAAAGACTACGCGAGAAGGTTGTTACCATTCTTCAACAGAATCGAGTTTCATCATATCCCTCGTGAAGAGAATCATATGGCTGATGCATTAGCCACTATCTCTTCCATGATTAACGTAGGTCAATGGAACGACATACCTAAGATCGACATAATGTGCCTTGAGAGGCCCGCTTACATCTTCGCGATTGAAGCAGTCCTAGACGATAAACCTTGGTAGCAAGATATCAAATGCTTCCTTCAGAAACAAGAATAACCAGCTGGGTCATCCAAGAAAGACAGGAAAACCATCAGAAGGTTGGCAGACAACTTCTTCCTGAACGGTGATACACTCTATAAGAGAAACTTTGACATGGTCTTGCTCCGATGTATAGACAGACCAGAAGCAAACATACTGATAAAGGAAATTCACGAAGGATCCTTTGGCACTTATGCCAGCGGATACACAATGGCGAGAAAAATTCTAAGGGCAGGGTACTATTGGTTAACCATGGAATCCGATTGCTACAAGTACATGAGGAGATGTCACAAGTGTCAGATATACACAAACAAAATCCATGTACCTGCCAACACATCTCAAAGTTCTTTCTTCCCCATGGCCTTTTTCCATATGGGGAATCGACATGACTGGCATGATCGAACCCAAGGCTTCAATCAGACATCAGTTCATCCTGGTAGCCATTGACTACTTCACCAAGTGGGTCGAAGCAGCGTCATACACTAATGTGACCAGACAAGTCATGGTCTGCTTTATCAAAAACAATCTCATCTGCCGTTATGGTGTTCCCAGCCAGATCATTATTAATAATGGATCTATTTTGAACAACAAGATGATGAAAGAGTTATGCGCTGAGTTCAAAATTAAACACCATAACTCATCTCCCTACCGACCGAAGATGAACAGAGCGGTAGAAGCGGCTAACAAGAACATCAAGAAGATCGTTCAAAAGATGGTTGTAACCTACAAAGACTGGCATAAAATGCCGCCCTTTGCTCTTCACGGTTATCGTACATCTGTCCGCACTTCAACAGGTGCAACCCCTTTCTCTCTAGTATATGGCATGGAAGCAGTGCTCCCCATAGAAGTAGAGATCCCATCAATCCGTGTATTGATGGAAGCTAAGCTAATAGAGGCTGAATGGTGTCAAGGTCGGTACGATGAATTTAATCTAATCGAAGAAAAGCGAATAACGGCACTATGCCATGGTCAGTTGTATCAACAAAGGATGAAAAAAGCGTTTGATAAAAGGGTCCGACCTTGCGTCTTCAGAAAAGGAGACCTTGTGCTCAAAAAGATACAATCATTCCTCACTGATTCCCGGGGCAAATGGACTCTGAATTATGACGGCCCTTATGTGGTCAAGAAAGCCTTCTCAGGCGGTGCCTTGAGACTCGCAACCATGGATGGAGAAGAATTTTCCTACCCCACGAATGTTGATGTAGTCAAGAAATACTTCGCCTAAATAAAAAAACGTCTTGGTGGATTGAAAACCTGAAAGGGCGGTCCAGGAAAAAATAAGAGACGTAAGCAAAAATCATCCCGATGGATTGGAAATCTCAAAGTACAATCCAGGCAAAAGTTAGGGATTAATGGCAAGTAACTACGTGTGATAAGTTCAACTCCTCAGCAGTCATGCCATCCATCTAGAAAACTTCAGTCAAGGTCATCTTCGACAGAAGCTCAGGATGACCAGAATTCAAAGATGTTAGAAGGATAATGGTCGTTATGTTTCAATGTAGCCCCTTTTCCCTTAAATTACCATTTTCTAAACTTTGTAAATACTCTATGGAATCACGCGCTTGGCTGATTTCCATTCTATCAATAAAATTTGAGCCCTAGTGCTTTTGTTTGCAATCTTATTTGTTTTAGCTATACAGAATGACATTTTAACATGATCAACGATTCTTCAAATAAAACAAAAATGAATTTACTTGTCAAAATTTTTTTGCTTTTAAAATAAAGATGGCAATTCCTTTTGATTGTGAACTTCAAAAAGTACATTGATAGCTTCTCCGGGAGTGATTGAACCTCAAAGTACATAATCAAATTACTCCTTCTAAACCAGTACACCTAAGCGAAGGATCAACTGTTTCAGATACAATGTCCCATCTGATATCCCCGACAGAGTTTGTACCTCTTAAGACCGATTGATAATTCTTCCTCCCCACAGGGACCACCTCTTCTAAGCAAGGCAGGATTGCTATTTTGGACCAATGGTACTTTCCATTCCTCGTTGTGGCCGAGTATCCTCGTGTTCATCTATTAGTCTGTATGTCGCTTCAGTTTTGTCAGCATAAACATACATACATCATGCATAATTGATTCACATTCATATTCATATTGCATTATTATCACTCTGGTTAGTCTTACCCCCTCAAAGTGGTAAAATCCTCTTAATCAATCGAGTTGTCAAGATCTTTCCTCGTCAGGAGACGTATCGTCTGAGCAATTTCTCCCTAGTTTATTTCTGGATTGGAGATGATCCTCGACCACTTTGTAACTTGATCCTCAGAAAGGGAAGAAAACATTCAACCGACACCTTTGAAACATCACTCTTCACCATTGAAGATGATATTGTCGCTTTCCCGGATTAAGGAAAATCCCCATAGAAAGCCTCGCAACTAAAGACTCTCGGCAACACATTAGTTTTTCTCCTAAGAAATTCAATGTTAATAAAGTCATCAGCACCTCTAAATTGGATTACATCACATGACATTTCTCCGAAAAGATCTCGAAGAAATGTACGATGAATATCCCTAAGTGAAAAGCAGTCTCTCAAGAGACTCGTTTTTCCCAGTAGAGTCAATAAATAGTATCTCTAACAGAGAAGTTTGAACACCTCTACAGCTCAGATAAATGGGTACCCCTTGCAAGTCTGACATTAAAACTTTCTCCATCAAACGACATCTCCCTAGTAAAAACTCGGTGAGAAGTTTGATGAAGACCGCTACACATAGCGTCCCTTGTCAAGGAAGAGACTCGACAAGAAGAAACTTAGACCAGTTCCATGGCTGAAGACCAGGATTGAGGGGAAGTTTATTTCAAAAGAAACTGAGACCAGTTCCATGGATGAAGACCAGGATCGAGGGGAAGTTTATTTCAAAAACTGAGACCAGTTCCATGGATGAGGACCAGGATCGAGGGGAAGTTTATTTCAGAAACTGAGACCAGTTCTGTGGCCGAAGACCAAGATTGATGGGAAGTTTTACCCTTTTCCAAGTATCATTGCTTAGCAAAAGAAGATGGATGAGCAAATTGCCATTCATAACCACCGTCAAAATTTAGGGTATTCCGATATTTAATCCTCTTGCACCCTGAATGTCCGAATACCTTCGCCATTTACACCTTCAGGTCCAAGAAGATTAAATAGGGGAATCTGTCATACCCCAAATTATTGTTAGAACAAGGTTTGGTTCTGCAATAATACCTCTGAGTTTTGATGATAACAAACAAGTATGTTTGTATGAACAATTTTGGTATTCTAATGTTTGTTATTTTTTAGAATTTAATAAACATGTTCTGCTTCTGATAAATAGCGTGGATAAGTTATTTGAAGAGAATTGTTCCGCTTCTGCGCTACATATTATTCTGCTGAACTGTAGCATTTACTTCAGAAGACTCTGAAGTTGCAAGACTCTGATACAATGACTTAAGAAAACAAGTTCTGAAGATCTGAAGACAGAAGTTCTGATGGACAAGTCCAGATGCTGAAGAGTTAAGAAAACAAGTTCTGAAGATCTAAAGACAGAAGTTCTGATGAACAAGTCCAGATGCTGAAGACTTATGATTGTGAAGACAACGAGTTCTGAAGACCAAGTGTTGAAGACTCTGAAGATGTAGCTCTGCACTCTCTGAAGACTTGAAGCTCTTAAGACCCAAGTTACGTTTTCCCTTCTTCTAACTCATGCTCTCAGAAGCCTCTGAAGTCTGGAAGTTGAGAAGACTAAGCAACCGTACAACAGTACAATAGTACAAGGACACACTGCTCCACTCCGGGTAGGGCGGACGTAAATGTACTATTTGTCCCCCACGATCCTTCAAGCTGCCATAATTCTGAAATGTCAGAAATATCCTTCAACAGTCATATTATACCTGGCTATATAAAGGCGTGAAGACTTCAAGAATGGTTACCGCAATTTTCACTGTTCATATGCTCTATTGTTAATATCATTCTTAAGTCAATATTGTTCTTAAAATCTATTTACTCATCAGCTTGTGTAGAAGCATTGTTATTGTAAACAAACCTTTGTAACAAATAGATTGTTTGTGTTCCCTAAAGGATCGGGTAAGTCAGAATTTTTAGGAAGACTAAGACAGTGTGTTTTAGTGTTGTTAGTCACTTGCAGTTGGCTTGTGCATTGTTTTCCTTAAGAGACAAGTTGGTTCATAATTCTTAAGAAGTCTAGGACTAGTGTTTCTTAGAGGTTGTTGTTAGTCACCAGCGTTTTGCTAGTGCAATTGTAATCAGTTTGGTTATAGTGGATTAAGTCCTCGCTTGAGAGAGGCAAAATTACCTTGGCGGGTGGACTAGACTAACTTGAGGATTTCTCAAGTGAACTAGTATAAACATACCTTGTTCTTTCATTTCAAGTTTTCTTGCTTTATTATCAAGAAGTGAAGTTTGTTTATAAAGGGGATTATTTTTGGAAAATAGTTTTTATTTTAAAAACCCAATTCAAACCCCCCCCCCCCCCTTTCTTGTGTTTTTCCCACCTTGAATTGGCATCAGAGCTCCGGTTATGAGTAGATAAAAAGGTTGAATTTTTATCAAGCACCTAACAGTGTTCAGTACCGATCCAAAGTGTGAAAAACAATGGCTGCCCTAGCTGGTACTTCTGATAATATTGAAAGAGACTCATATAGTGCAAAACCTCCTATCTTTGATGGCGAGAAATTTGACTATTGGAAAGACAGAATCGAAAGTTACTTTCTGGGATTTGATTTAGATCTATGGGATTTGGTAGTTGATGGCTACAAACATCCAGTAGATGCTGAAGGCAAAAAGATTGCCAGAAGCTCATTTACAGAGGCTCAAAACAAAACCTACAAGAATCATCACAGAGCGAGAACGATTATGCTAAATGCTATTTCATACATAGAGTATGAAACGATTACAAATAGAGAGACTGTAAAATCGATCTTTGACTCTCTTCAGATGACTCATGAAGGCAACGCTCCAGTCAAGGAGACAAAAGCTCTGGCTCTAATCCAGAAGTATAATGCCTTCAGAATGGAAGACGGCGAATCTGTGGAAACTATGTTTTCAAGATTCCAGATGCTTGTTGCAGGACTCAGAGTTCTGGACAAATGTTATTCTACTTCTGATCATGTCAAGAAGATTATCAGGAGTCTGCCTGTAAAACGGAGACCAATGGTAACTTCTTTGAAAATGGCAAAAGATCTGAACAACATAAGTCTTGAAGAACTGATTAGTTCTTTAAGAAGTCATGAGATAGAACTTCAAGAAGATAAACCTCATAAAAGAGGTAAGTCTGTTGCTTTAAAGTCTAAGTCTGAAAAGACAAAGGCTTACCAAGCAGAGGAGAACTCAGAAGAATCAGAAGAAGATTCAGACGAAGATGAGTTGTCTCTCATATCAAGAAAGATAAACCAGCTGTGGAAACACAGAAAGAGCAAGTTCAGAAGAAAAAATAGATCTGAATCTACATCTGGTCAAAGGAAAGCTTCTGAAAAAGAAGCTACTTGTTACGAATGCAAGGAGCCTGGACATTATAGGAATGAGTGTCCAAAGCTCAAGAAAGATAGAAAACCTAAGAAGGTTTTCAAAGCTAAAAAGGGTCTTATAGCAACATGGGATGATTCAGAATCAGAAGAAGAAGAATCTGATGAAGAACATGCCAACGTGGCACTCATGGCAAAGACCTGCATAAGCGAAGACTTATTAGAGGATCAACTGACACTTGATGAAGAGTCAGACTCTGATGACGACAAAGAGGTACTTTCTTCCTTATCTCGTTCTGAACTTGAATTAGGTTTATCAGAACTTATGAAAAGGTATCAACTTTTTCTAAGTAAACACAAAACTCTGAAAAAGACTTTTGTGGTTGCCTCTGAGAACTCTATTAAGAGCGAACCAAATACTTCTGATTTAAATGAAAAAAAAAATTCTTTAGAAAAGTCTAATGCTGCTCTAAAAAGTAAAGTTTCTAAACTAGAAGAAGAAATTATTTCTAACATATCTGTTACTGATGAAGTAATCAGATATGATAGAGCTTTTCAGAACTTCCTTGCTAAAAGCATAGATAGAAGCAAGATGGCTTCAATGATCTATGGAGTTAGCAGAAACGGAAGTAGAGGTCTAGGATATTCAGGACCATCAAAACCAATTGATGAGACTCTGAGTATTAAACTAAAACCTCTGTATGAACATTTTGTGCCTGCTGGCACCGAACTGAAATGTTCTAAACTAGAAGGTTATGAGTCTGTTGCACCACAATCACATACAAGAAAGACAACTTCTAAGTCTAAATATCATGCATAAATTTCATGTGATTATCCTGTTGCACAGAAATCCAAAGGTGTCAAAACCTCTGGAAAAACTAACAAGAAAGGACCCAGAAAATGGGTACCTAAGAGTGAGATAATCTATGTTTTAGACATCCTTGATGGCGCCACTGAAACACCAGTCATGGTACCTGGACAGTGGATGCTCGCGACACATGACGGGAGAAAGGCGTATGTTCCAAGATTTGGAACTTAAGTCTAGAGGCGTCGTTGGTTTCGGAGGAAACCAGAAGGGAAAGATCATTGGCTCTGGAACTGTTCGTAATGGTAAACTTTCTTCCATCAACAACGTTCTTTTAGTTGAGGGTCTAATGCATAACTTATTGTCAATTAGTCAACTTAGTGACAATTGTTATGATGTTATATTTAATCAAACGTCCTGTAAGGCTGTTAGTCAGAAGGATGGGTCAGTCTTGTTCAATGGCAAGAGAAAAAATAATACTTACAAAATTAAACTATCAGATTTAAAAAATTAGAATGTAAAATGTCTTATGTCCGTTAATGAAGAGCAATGGGTCTGGCATAGACGTCTGGGTCATGTTAGCTTGAGAAGAATTTCTCATCTGAACAAGCTAGGACTTGTCAGGGGCTTGCCCAATCTGAAGTATTCTTCAGATGCTCTTTGTGAGGCATGTAGAAAGGCAAGTTTTCAAAAACTTCTTTTAAAGCAAAAACGATTATTTCTACCTCTAAACCATTAGATCTTCTTCACATTAACTTATTTGGACCAATGAAAACTGCTTCAGTAAATGGAAAGAAATATGGACTAGTCATCATTGATGATTACAGTCGTTGAACATGGGTAAAATTCTTAAGGCACAAGGATGAGTCACATAATGTGTTTGCTTCCTTCTACACCCAAGTACAAAATGAAAAGAATTGCAAATTTGTCAGAGTCAGAAGTGATCATGGTGAAGAATTTGAAAACAAAGATTTTGAAAAACTTTTTTATTCTTATGGCATATCCCATGATTTCTCTTGTCCTAGAACTCCACAACAGAATGGGGTTGTAGAAAGAAAGAATAGGACATTGAAAGAAATGGCTCGCACCATGATCCAAGAAACTAACATGGCTAAGCACTTTTGGGTAGAAGCAATTAACACAGCATGTTATATTCAAAATAGAATCTCAATAAGACCTATTTTGGGTAAGACTCCTTATGAATTGTGGAAGAATAGAAAGCCCAACATTTCTTACTTTCATCCTTTTGGATGTGTCTGTTTTATGTTAAACACTAAAGAGAATCTGGGCAAGTTTGATTCCAAAGTACAAAAGTGTATGTTGTTAGGATATTCTGAACGCTCAAAAGGCTACAGAGTCTATAACACAGAATCACGAATTGTGGAAGAATCAATTCATGTCAGATTCGATGATAAGCTTGACTCTGAAAAGTCAAAGCTTGTTGAAAAGTTTACAGATTTGGAGATCAGTTTTTCAGAACCTAAGGAAAAGGCAGAAGAACCCAAAGATTCAGAAGCTCCTACTTCTGATATTGTTACTGCTCCTACTGATCCTTCACAACAAAAGAAAAGCAGAATTGCAACTTCACACCTGAAAGAATTAATTATGGGAAATAAGGATGCTCCTATCAGAACCAGATCAACCTTCAAACCGTCTGAAGAAACACTTCTGGGTTTGGTATCTTTGATCGAGCCAACATCTGTTGATGAAGCTCTACTTGACAAAGACTGGGTTCTGGCAATGGAAGATGAACTTAACCAGTTTTCAAAAAATGATGTTTGGGATCTTGTTCAAAAGCCTAAAGGTGTCCACGTTATTGGAACTAAATGGGTATTCATAAACAAGCTCAATGAGAAGGGTGAGGTTGTTAGAAACAAGGCACGACTGGTTGCACAAGGTTATAGTCAACAAGAAGGAATAGACTATACAGAAACCTTTGCTCTAGTCACCAGGTTAGAAGCCATACGCTTGTTAATTTCCTTTTCTGTAAATCATAACATCATCTTATATCAGATGGATGATAAGAGTGCATTTCTGAATGGCTATATTACAGAAGAAGTTTATGTCAAACAACCTCCTGGTTTTGAAAATTCTGAAAAATTAGATTTTGTTTTTAAACTTAAAAAATCTCTCTATGGTCTAAAACAAGCTCCCAGAGCTTGGTATGACAGATTGAGTAGTTTTCTGTTAGAAAATAACTTCACCAGAGGCAAGGTTGACACCACTCTCTTCTGTAAAATGTTCAAAAATGACATACTTATAGTCTAGATTTACGTTGATGACATTATTTTTGGTTCTGCTAATCCCTCTCTTTGTGAAGAGTTTTCTAAGCTAATGCAGACAGAGTTTGAGATGAGTCTGATGGGTGAATTAAAGTTCTTTATGGGAATTCAAATTGACCAAAGATCAGAGGCTACTTACATTCATCAAAGTAAGTATACCAAAGAATTTCTGAAGAAATTCAACATGATGGATTGTATACCAGCTAAGACTCCAATGCATCCAACATGTATTCTGGAAAAGGAAGAGGTAAGTGGAAAGGTTTGTCAGAAGCTCTATCGTGGTATTATTGGCTCTCTTATGTAGTTAACTGCTTCTAGACCTGAAATTCTTTTTAGTGTTCATTTGTGTGCTAGATTTCAATCAGATCCCAGAGAATCTCATTTAACTGCTATTAAAAGAATTCTAAGGTATCTGAAAGGAACTGTTAACCTTGGCTTGATGTATGAGAAAACATCATAGTACTCTCTTTGTGGTTATTGTGATGCAGATTACGCAGGAGACAAAATGGAAGGAAAAAGCACCTCTGGAAATTGTCAGTTTCTCGGGAAGAACCTGATCTCATGGGCAAGCAAGAGGCAATCAACAATTGCTCTCTCAACAGCAGAAGAAGAGTACATATCTGCGTCTCTGTGCAGTACGTAGATGTTGTGGATGAAGAACCAATTGGAAGATTATCAGATACATGAGAGTAATATCCCTATCTTTTGTGATAATACTGTTGCTAACTACTTAAGTAAGAATCCAATCTTACATTCTAGGGCTAAGCACATAGAAATTAAACATCATTTTATTAGAGACTATGTTCAGAAGGGAATTTTATGTTTAAAATTTATAGATTCAGACCATCAATGGGCTGATATTTTTACAAAACCCTTGGCTAAAGATAGATTTTTATTTATTCTGAAGCCTCTGAAAATGGACTATTGTCCAGAGTAAGATTTCCTCAGAATCAGATGTGTTTAGTCAGAGTCTGAAGATGTCAGATTTTCATTTAAACTCAGAAGCATTTGTTTTAACCTCAGTTATCAGAAGATGATTTGTCAGAAGTGTCTCTGATTAGAAGGAAACCTTTTGGTTTTCTAGACTCTAAGGATATCAATATGTGTCACTTAATTAAAAGGTGATTAACGCGTGAGCAACACTTTTCTTGGAATTGGTTAAATCATGATTACGTTCATTTATTAATCCCCATTATTATGTTTAATTTTTCACGTCCACTCAACTTCTCTCCACTTACACATTATATACTCGCTCACATCACTTCATTTCACACTTCATTCTTAAAACCCTAAAACCCTTTCAGTTCTCTGCAACTCCATTATCTTCATCAATGGCGGAATCATCCCAAACTATCTCCAAAGCTAAGTTACTTGAATATCAGTGTACTATTCCTGAAAAATGTCATATCTCTCTCGACACGCCTGTTGATGAACTTCAAGTTCTTAGTGAATCCATGGTTTACTTCAAAAACCTCAGGGATAATGGATGCAATCTTACTTATACTCTCAATTATCAAGGATGGGATGGTTACTTTAAGAGATTGCAAGGATCCTCACTTCCAAACTTGGTCAAAGATTTCTGGATTCATACAATCACTAGTAGACATGTCATTGTTTCTACTGTGCTTGGAAGACGAATCATCATCACCGAAAAGATAATCAGTGACCTAATCTCTCACGATGGAAAGGGACTAAGAATCGTCAATGCCCAACCAAATAAGCAAAGGGAAGCTAAGGTCACAACCTCTATTTTCAAAGAAGGAACTGATCTTGAATCTAAAAAGGATCCACCATCATCGCTCTTGAAAGATACTTTAAGAGTTTGGTTTAAAATCATGTTGGGAACTATGTATCATCATCCTTTCTCTCATTCATCAGATTATATTAATGTGTCACAGAAGTATGTTTTATACTCTCTGTTGAAAGGAAAGAAAATACACTGCCCTTGCATTTTGTTTAACTTTTTTAGAGAGTCTATAATTAACTCAAGAACTGGTTCCACCAATAAGGGAAATCATATTCCCTACGGTAAACTATTCTTTGATATCTTCATTGAATCAGGCTTAGTTAAAGATTTATTGGTTGTTGGGTTCACTAAAGAACTACACAAATCTTCTGGACGACCATTATGGGCAAAGAACTTAAAGAATATGGGGCTTCTTACGAAGATCACCCGTCAACCTGCTTTTCCAAACCAGTTTGATCTTGACTTTGTTCGATTTCAAATCTCTAGATTCCCACCCTCTTCAAATGACTATAATCCAGAAGAATTAGCAAACTATTTTGCTAAATATGAAAAGGAGGAATCACTAGATACATGGATTGATCTGGAAAGTCTACCAGATGCTCTTCACAAAATTGTTCAGAAAAGGGGGAAATGCAAGAAAAAGAAAAGTGACGATGAAGGACTGTCAGCAAAGAAGATTAAGATAGCATCTATAGATCAAAGTAAGTCCTTTGAATCGTCCTCTGACATTGTATCTGGTTCATCTCTTCCCATCTCATCAACCCAACCATTTTTATCCACTAGTCCACAAATATTCTCTACTGTTGTCACCTTCTCTCCAACACGTGTCTGAAATAATCACTACTTCACCCCAATTATTACAGTTGACTCCACCAAGGTTTGAAACTACCTCATCTCAACTAACTTTCACCATTTTTATCCAACGAACACTTGTCTCATCTGTTTCACCTTCTCCAATTATTCAAATCTCTAAAGAAATTATCACTAAACATCCAGAAACAACCATCTCTTCTTCACCAACTTCAAAACCTACTCCAGAATCCATAATTAATAATCCTGAAATTTCTCTAGACAATGATATCATCATTATTGATGACTCTGTCGAAGATGATCTAGCATTGCCTGAAAATAAAACCTTTGACCTCCCTCTCAACCTAGAAGAAGAAATATATGTTTTTAAGAACAGTGTGGTTACAAGGTTCAAGGCACTCTCTGATGAATCAAATTCTAGTGAAAACCCCTCTGATTTGGGTGCTTCATGGGATATGTTCAATCAGTGGATGGCTGAAGAATTTCAGAAGTTTCAAGATCGTTGTGTTTAGACAAAGGGTTATTTCGTTCAAGAAGCTGAGAAGAGGTTGCAAGAAAAGAAGGAAGCCGAAGCTAAGCTAGCTGCAGAAAAGGAATTGGTTGAAAGATTAGCTACAGAAGCTAATAATCAAGCAGAAGAAGTCATAATTATCACAACTGTCAACACCTCTGCTCCTGCTTCCTCTTCTGAATCTGCCCTTGACCATTTGGCACGAGCAATTGATGGACTTAAAAAGGATCAACCGACAATAAAGGACGAACAGACGATTTTCAGAGAAAGCTTTTCTGAGCAGAAAATTGTCAATAACTCTCTACAGAATATGCTTCGACAAATTCTGAACAACTTGTCTCCAAACCCTTCGTCCTCTGGAACCTAGGATCTTAGGCACTTCTGATCTTAGGATTTTGAGATTTTGTTTTTTCTTTCTTGTTATGGGCCTTAGGATTCTGTTTTGAGAATTGATCTTTCTGATATTAATGCAATCTTTTCTTTTTGATTATGACAAAAAGGGGGAGAAATATAATATGAATGTAATATTTTGATTCACATAATCAAATTCTGAAAAATAAGCTGCTTACATTCTAACCAATAAACTGTTGTTTCTGTTAGATTTGTTTTCTTATTTTCTTTTTCAGGAAATATGAAATCTGAATACTTTTGGCATCCAAGGTGTTTGACTCCGAGATATCAAGATTTCAATTGGCATAATTGGCTTCTGGAAACTGAGTAAAGACTCTAAAGATCTCAATATCTGACCTATTGCAACCAGGGGGAGTTCATCCAGAAGGTTCGCAAGTCAGGATATTTGATCTTCATCCAGTCTGAGACTCAGGGGGAGATTCTCATCGGAAGGATAATTATTCCTTAACCTTCTTACTCTGATTACTTTTATGTTATGTACAAAATTGTGTCATCAAAATAGATAGTTTTGTCATCATAAAAAAGGGGGAGATTATTAGAACAAGGTTTGGTTCTGCAATAATACCTCTGAGTTTTGATGATAACAAACAAGTATGTTTGTATGAACAATTTTGGTATTCTAATGTTTGTTATTTTTGAGAATTTAACAAACAGGTTCTGCTTCTGATAAATACCATGGCTAAGTTATTAGAAGAGAATTGTCCCGCTTCTGCGCTACATATTGTTCTGCTAAACGGTAGCATTTACTTCAGAAGACTCAGAAGTTGCAAGACTCTGATATAATGACTTAAGAAAACAAGTTCTGAAGATCTGAAGACAGAAGTTATGATGGAAAAGTCCAGATGCTGAAGACTTAAGGAAACAAGTTTTGAAGATCTGAAGACAGAAGTTCTGATGAACAAGTCCAGATGCTAAAGACTTATGATTATGAAGACAACAGGTTTTGAAGACCAAGTGCTGAAGACTCTGAAGATGTAGCTCTGCAGATTCTGAAGTCTTGAAGCTCTTAAGACCCAAGTTACGTTTTCCCTTATTCTAACTCATGCTCTCAGAAGCCTCTGAAGTCTAGAAGTTGAGAAGACTAAGCAGCCGCACAACAGTACAATAGTACAAGGACACACTCCTCCACTCCGGGTAGGACGGACGTAAATGTACTATTTGTCCCCCACGATCCTTCAAGCCGCTATAATTCTGAAATGTCAGAAATATCCTTCAACGGTCATATTATATATGGCTATATAAAGGCGTGAAGACTTCAAGAATGGTTACCGCAATTTTCACTATTTATACGCTCTATTGTTAATATCATTCTTAAGTCAATATTGTTCTTAAAATCTGTTTACTCATCAGCTTGTGTAGAAGCATTATTATTGTAAACAAACATTTGTAACAAACAGATTGTTTGTGTTCCCTAAAGGACCGGGTAGGTCAGAATTTTTAGGAAGACTAAGACAATGTGTTTTAGTGTTGTTAGTCACTTGCAGTTGGCTTGTGCGTTGTATTCCTTAAGAGACAAGTTGGTTCAGAATTCTTAAGAAGTCTAGGACTAGTGTTTCTTAGAGGTTGTCGTTAGTCACCAGCAGTTTGCTAGTGCAATTGTAATCAGTTTGGTTATAGTGGATTAAGTCCTCGCTTGAGAGAGGAAAAATCACCTTGGCGGGTGGACTAGACTAACTTGAGGATTTCTCAAGTGAACTAGTATAAACATACCTTGTTCTTTCTTTTTAATTTTTCTTTCTTTATTATCAAGAAGTGAAGTTTGTTTGTAAAGGGGATTATTTTTGGAAAATAGTTTTTATTTTAAAAACCCAATTCAAACCCCCCTTTTCTTGTGTTTTTCACACCTTCAATTTTGTCCACCAAGATTTCCCATCATTGTGAAGATCATTACCACAATATGGATGTACCATCATGCCTCATCAATCTCCTCAAGGATTGTTGAGCATTCACCATAATCAAGAAATAGGGTTTCAAGCCCTCTCAGAGCACTTAGACAAAGGATCAATCAAGAAATGACATGAGCTTCAACTTGTCTAAACCTCTCAAACACCCATAAGAGATAAAGAGGACTCCCACATCAAGAATCAAGCACAAGGTTGCAACATTCCAAGTGGATCAAGCCTCAAGATCGCCAGTGTCACCAAATTAGGGTTTTGGTCAACTAAGGCCTCTAGATGAAAATTTTCATCTGAGCATGAGCCAATTTAGCCTCAGGGGATACATTCACAAAAAATCAGGAATTAGGGTTTCTTGACCTAATTCACCCCTAAGTTGACTTTTTAGGCAAAGCATGGGCCAAGACCTCAAGACATGAGTTGAGGGCCTCAAATACACCACATTGATCCATTTGCAACAATGGATTGATCCAAGAAGCTTGATTCACAAGTTTCAATTTCATCTGGGCCACGATTAGGGTTTTAAGGAAAAAAGTCAATTGTAGCTTTGAATTTTGACCAAGACATGCTCCCAAACCTTGGGACATGATTCAATACACCCTATAACACCTATGAAATCCATTCATTAGGTTTGATTTAGGTCAAGGACTTGATTTCACAAAGGATAGCACAGTTTGGATTTCATCCGATAAAAAGTCAATTGTGCACAAAATCAAGTTTGAATTTTTGGAATTTTTCACAAATATAGTTCCCCTAAGTAAAAAATAATGTTAATGTATGGTATTGATCATCATTCATTAAGAAAAATCAAGAAAAGTGAGGTTTCTTGCAAAAGGGGCAACTATAAGAAACAAAATTTTTTCTAAGTTATGGAACAAAAGTGATTTTGTACCAACTTTGCAAGGTCATAACTCCTAAACCACAAGGCCTTTTTCTTCCATTAAAAGCTCAAATGAAATTCCATATGACATACTTTAAAACTGACAACTACAAGAGATTCCAAATCCTCATGGATTTTGAGTTATGGACTGATCAAAATGGCAAAAATGAAGAAAATGACACTTTTCCAACACTTAGTGAAAATCTGCCTAAGTTACCAGCCTTGGACACCAATGTTCATGAGGTTTTTTCAATGGGATCCAAATAGTTCCAGGAAAAACTATGATCACACATGTATTGTATCATATGAGGGCTTTCTAAAAAGCACAAGAGCCTCCCAATAACTCAACCTGAGCAGGTAGATATGATCCCCTTAAAATCACCATTTCCAACTGTCTTGTACAAGGCAGAATTTGGCATTTTGCTTGATTGGCAAAATCAGACAAATTCATGCCTTGTCATCCATTTGGACACATCAGAGGATAAAATCCAAGGGGAATGATCTGATCCCCAAGCCTCCCAAGTCCAAGAATCTACATATAGCCATAACAAACCTAAAAAGGCTAAAAAGTGCAAAAGACTCCAATTATGTTTCCAAGCATTCAATGGATGCATCAAGGTGGCATGGACTGAGATATTCCTAACTGAATGAGTCAAGATTCAGCTCTGAATCAAAGGATCATAGTTACAGCTGATTAATGGATCAGAACCAGTGCTCTTGATGCTAAATGTTAGAACATACAAAACTTCAAAGGTGAATCAATGGATAATTGAGTTAATTTGGAGAAGATTAAGTGAGAAAAATAGAGAGAGAGAGAGAGAGAGAGAGAGAGAGAGAGTAATAGAGAGTGGGAATTAAAATTGGCATTAACCTTAAAATGGGAGCACAAAGGCTATTTATACACCATTTACAAAGATTGGTGTTATGGACTGGACCAATGGCTAGACACGACCCAATCCACTTCCGCTCCAGAGCGGCCCAAATTGCCTAAGTCCAATCCATAAAGGGGAAAAAGTTACCTTTCTGCTCTCCAACTGGGAAAGGAATGCATGTTCCTCCCCAAAATTACTGGCCGTTACGCACGGCTTCATTGTTCCCCGAACAGTTAAGGGCAGGTGCCCGAAACTATGCTTATGCCCGACATAACGGCTAGTTTCGGGCACCCTAACCGACATAACGACTAGTTTGGGTAGTTACCTATTCTTCGGGAAAACGGTTATTTCGCCCTGAAAATAGGACCGTTGGCCACGCGCTGGTGGCTCTATATAAACCCTCTCACTTGAGAGGGTCAGGTATCCAATATTCACCCTACGAACTAATCCTTTGTACTTGCCCCTTTTCTCTGACCCTTTCTTACTTGAGCGTCGGAGTGCCTTGCAGGTACACCCCTTCCTCTCCATCAGCATTCCAGACGTACTTGGTGGCCCACTTCTACAGGATCTAATCCAGCCTTCATGATCAGTGGCGCCGTCTGTGGGAATCATTGTTCTCCCCATCTTTCTTTCACCCGAAACTGAAGATCAAAACAATTTTCAAAGATCATCATCATCATGGCCTCTCAAGATCGCGCCAAGGATGCTCTCCAAACTGCTGTCCTCCCCGTCAACAAGACTGACGTTGACGGCCAATCATCTCTCCTCCGAGATGCTCATTTTCTGAGGGACGGAGCTACAACTTCTCCTTCCCCTACCCCTGCTGACCGCAACAACGATCAGCATCCACTTGACGTCCAGCCCGTTCCTGTTCCGCCAATGCCGACCCGGCCGTGGCAGCCCTCCTGGAGACGATCAACAAAACCAACACCCTGATCCTGCAGCAGAACGAGAGGATCGGGACGTTAGATGAGTCCAACCATCCAAGATCCCCTCCCCTGAGGAGGAACCAGAGACGACCAAGGAGCCTGCAGCCCCGGAGAGATATCGACCGAAGACTGCGCCAAGAGCTTGATCCTCGCACCGCCTGGAAGCGCGACCAAGTCTCCCCGCGTAACCAGTACTCTCCCGGCCACAAGAGGACTCGAAGGAACGAGCAATCTCCCCCGGTCAAGTCTAAAGACCGGTGTTGCGGTGAAAATCGGATAACAAATTATTAAATAATTTGCATCACATTTCTTTTACAACGGACTTTGATTTATCCAAAGGAAAGGTTCAAGATCGTTAAAAAAACCTAAAGGGGGGAGATCTAAGGTTCGGGGATTGGTTATACTAAGGGAAGGTATTAGCACCCTTAATATTCGTAGTACTCTACGGGAACCTCTTGTTTAAGCTTGTGTTATGTTATGTTTGCTTGCTAAGGGTAAGATATTGATATTGCTAATGACTATGAGGTCAAAGGCTAGGTGGCTATGAGGCCAAGGCGATAATGAGCTATCTATGACTATGAGGTCAATAGAGAGACTTTGTGACTATGAGGTCAATGTTGGAAGGTGGCTATGAGGCCAATGGAGAGGGCTATGACTATGAGGTCAAAGTTTTGTTTATGACTATGAGGTCGAAGGTTAAAGATGGCTTTATGACTATAAGGTCAAGAGAGAAAGTCCTATGACTATGAGGTCAAAGGAAGGTAATGAGCTTTCTATGACTATGAGGTCAATAGAGAGATTTTGACTATGAGGTCAAGATTAGGGAAGGGCTATGAGGCCAAAGTTTTAATTATGACTATGAGGTCAATGTTGAATGAATTACTCTATGAATTTGAGTTCAAGAGGGGACCTATTGGCTATGAGGTCAATGAAGGGAGGTTGCCTAAGACTATGAGGTCCAAGGTAATAATGAGCTTTCTATGATCTTGAAATCAATAGAAAGACTTTTCCTTTGGAAGGAAGGGGGATATAACATCTTATAAATAAGAGTTACAAATAGTTGAAATATGATGAAACATGAGTTCAATAATTCCAAGCAGTAAACATCAATTAACATATGAAATGGAGTTCCAAAATGAACATGGTAAACAACATTGATAGGTGGTCAAATAAATGTGACAAGCATGGCAAAGAGGACATTCACAATTTAAACCACATGCATATGCAATTTTTTTATCAAAGAGAAAAACAAAAGCATTGCATAGGATTTTGTTAAAGTCAGGAACAGAACTTTATACATCAAACATATTTCATAAAACTCAAACCAGAACCAGTAGTCACATTATTAAGTCATATGATTCCAAACAGAGAACAAAAACAACCAACATTCTCATGGTAGGGTTTGGTTAAAGTCAATAACAGTGCTTTCAGAAATCACAGCAATACTTTCGAAACTCTTTTAAAATCAATGGACACATGCATCCACCTAGTGTAGCAGAAAAGGTTTTCTTATGGCTTGAAAACAAATACATTTGGAATCATGTAACTTAATCAAACTGAAACCAGAAAAACAAACAAACTTCATGGTGATACAGTTTCATTCAAAGCCAGTGAATAATTCTCAAACAAACCTTCACAAATTTACAAAATGGTCCTAAGAGAAATCCAATAATCGTCTTTTAGAAAAATGATCCATTTATTTACAGGAAAAAGTAAAAAAGAAGTTCAGTCACATTTATTTTTATTGTTATTAGGTAAAATAAAAAAACAAATAACAAATAAAAAAACAAAACAAAAAAACAAAAAAAAAGTAGTGGCGGGGGCCACATGAAGAGTGGCTGGCGCCACCATTGTGAAACAAGGTGGCTTGCGCCACCTGTGTGCAAGGTGAAGGTGGATTGCGCCACCCCTTGTGTGTGTGTGTGTGTGGGGGGGGGGGGGGGGGGGGGGGGTGTGGCTTGCGCCACCCCTTGTGTGTGTGTTATTTTCCTTTTATTTTATTTTTTTTTACGTGGTGTGTTTTAATATTTCTTTTTTGCATGGGCCTTTTATTTTATTATATTTTCTTTTTAAAACAAAGTGGCGGACGCCACATTTAACGTGGCGAGAGCCACCACAACTTATTATTCATTTTTAGTTTTCTTTCATACGAACCAGTTACGATAAAATGGAACTAAACATGTTAATGATTTTCCACAGAAACAAAACGATAATCCAACGATAGCAAGATCACATTATGATAATATATGGAACAGAATAATTACAACGCTAAGCAACAACAAGCACGATAACAGAATGAAACAAAATGATCATGGATTCATATAATAACATGGTGCAAACATAAAATGGAAACAGAAGGAGGTAGGGTAATACCTAGTGGAGAACGTCCACTGCTTCTTCACAGGCGAGCGTTTCTGGAGATGGTGGATGCTTTCCTCCTTCAACTGCTACAGAGTCAACTTCTCAGCACAGAACAAGAACTTTTGGGTGGTATAAAGTGTGGAAATTTGGAGTGTTTACGGGAAGGAAATGAAAAGGATAAGTTCTTGTAAGACTTGAAGGTGACTTGCAGAACTTGGAAAAAATGGACAAGTGAAGAGGTTTTGATGAGTTTCTTGGTTTTCTCTCGGGTGTTTGTTGTGATGTGTTTCTGTGTTACAGAGGAAATGAAAAATAGTGAAATTCTTGCAAGTTTTGAAATGTTACTTGCAAGATTATGGAGGGAGAAGTTAGAGAGAAATTCTTGGCAATTTCTGGTGTGTTTTAACATGGAGGAAGTGAGCTCCTTTTATAGGACAAGCAAGTGGATCCGGGTCTTGGGTAGTTGGTTTGTCCACAGGATAAAGGATTAGGGTTTGTATGGTCTGCTGAGTAAAGAATTAGGGTTTGTGCATCAAGCTCCTCAGCCGTTGATCTTGGTCAATTTCTATGCTGGACAAGTGCAGCGGAGGAGGTGGTGGATTCAGTCTGTTACTTTCACTCTTTAGTGGTTATTCCAAAACCACTTTTTGATGTGCCATGAGAGAGAAAGTAAAAAAAGGAGTAATAATTTGAATTTTGAATATGAATTCTCTGCTCATGCATGCAGGTCTTCCGTGCTGAGCCTCTTTATTTCACTAATTCAATATGGTATCTCAATGTCCTTTTGATTTCAACAGTAATGGATGAGCTTAGAAGGGTAATGTGTAATGACTTCACAAGACTTGTTTTTGAAGCAAAGCATCTTCAGCATTTTTCAAACAACAAATGGCAAATGGGCTAGCTAGATATACAAGGCCTTGCTAATTAATCCATACGGGAACAAAACTTGGACTTTTCACACCTTAAAGCCTTTGATCTAAATGACATCTTTTTGGGCCCAAAAGAAATTTGAGACATACCACATGCCCATGACCGAAAACACTTAGGATATTGCAAAATTAAATCCTCCCATGGCATCACTTTGGTATGTTACACCTTGATGAATATTTATCTCCATGTAAAATTATTGCACTTGAGAAACAAATCTTTAAGGCTCAAAAAAGGATTCCAAGGGTGTTTGTTATCACATGGCATAATTTCTCAAAATTTGGGATCACACTTTGCTTGACATGAAAGGCAATGGTTGACTTGTCTTGGTGAAACATTTGATTTCTTGTTGAAAAAGCCTTCTCGGATGCAGCCTTCTCGGATGCATGTAGAATCAAATGGTCGCATTTGGCCAAAAAATGTCTTAGGGAGACCTTGTCGTCTTTGTTGTGTAAATCCTACCTTCCACAATGAAAAGAAATAACTTGCAACAAGAAATGGTTAGTTAACAATGCATACATGCTTGAGGTCTAAATGTAGGTGCAAGAAAATATGACATCTAAGGGGTAAAATTTGGGGTACAACAGCCGGGCCCATTCACCTTCTCCCCGAAGGAACCACTCACTTTCTCCTCGAAGGAACCGCTCTCCTTCTCCCCGGAGGAACCGCCGCTGCGAGCGCACCCTTCGGTCCCTATCATTCACCAGTTACAGCAGTGACTATGAGCCTCGCGGCTCATTATCCCAGGAAATCTTGGCTACCCGCCTCCCTAAAGGCCTGGAAATGCCCCCGTCACTGGGCACGTACGACGGGACCACCGACCCCGACGAGAACATCGAGAACATCGATGCGTTATTGGACTACTACGGCGTACGGGGCGCTATCAAATGCCGGCTATTTTCGACCACGCTCCGAAAGGGAGCGATGACGTGGTACAAACAGCTGCCCGAGGAGTCCATAACCTCATGGAGACAACTGGGCAGGATATTCTCACGGCATTTCATCGCTTCTCGCCATCATCCCAAGACTGAGGCCTCCCTTGGAGCCATAATCCAAGGAAAGGACGAACCTCTCCGCGCTTATATCGAGAGGTTCAACAAAGAAGCAGTACAGGTCCCTACAACGGACTAAATGAAGAAGTTTCTGCTCAAACAAGGACTCCGCCCGGGCTTCGAGTTTTCTAAAGTCGTTGGCCTCGCACCGCCGAGGAACCTAGACGCCCTCCTCCTCAAAGCCCAATCACACATTCAGTACGAATAGAAGGTTGCGGCCAGCAAAGTCCGAGCATTACGCCATCAGGAGAACACTCGGGCCTCCAGAGGATAGGAAGCCTCGACATCTCGTCGGGGTGAACGGAGGCGCGAGGACCGTCCCCGAGACCCCCGCGACAGCAAGGGACCCTCCGGGAGATTCCACGACTACACCCCCCTGACCGTCTCCAGGGAGAAGATACTGTCCAAATGTGCCAATTCGGAATTCAAGCAGGCAGGGGTCCGCTTCCCCAAACAAGTGTCGGCCATACCAAACGTGGACAAATCAAAATACTGCCGTTTCCACAAGAGTCACGACTACACTACAGAAGACTGCATCCATCTGAAGGATGCTATTGAGATACTGATCAGGGACGGCCACCTGAAATAGTTCGCGAAGAAGAAGGACACTCCTCGGCAGGATGCCCAGGAGCCCAAGAAGATAGAGGAGGAAGTACCCTCCTCAGAAGACGCCAACATACAGGTCGTTATGTCTATATCGGGACCAGAAGACTTCTACGTCCCGGACGGGCTCAGCACCCTTGCTTATATCGCAGCCCACAGCCCGTGGGAGACGTTTCCCTCCGCCATGGTTATCTTCGGCGAGGGCTTCAACAAAGTCACGGTGGGCTCCGTGAAATGAAAATTCGAGCATCTGATCAACACAAGCTCCAATAAGGTGACCACGCTCGATCAGGCCCAGAAAGGCTCCGTCCCCATCTCCTTCTACCGGGAAGAGATCCTCGGGGGATCCCCGAACTCGAGCATACCTTTGCTCTTCAGAGCCCAAATGGAAAACTTTGACGTTCGCAGAATCCTCGTCGACCAGGGCAGCTCGGTCGACATCATGTACTCCCAGCTGTTTGTAACACTTCAGCTAGACAAATCACACTTTACCCCCTCCGTAGGGTCTGATTTGCAGGGGTTCAATGGATCAGTGACCAAGCCTTAGGGATACGTCGAACTGGTCGTAACCTTCGTATCAGCTGAGATGGCCAGATCAGTCAAGGTGTAATTTCTGGTGATCGACTGCCCGTCGCTTTACCAGTGCATATTCGGAAGGCCAACTCTGGCCGAGTTAGTAGCGGTGCCTTCAACAATCCACCTAAAGATGAAGTATTACACTTCAAAAGGAATGGTCGCCACCCTCCACGGCGACATCTAAGTTGCACGACGGTGTTTCGAAGCAGCTACAAAGGGGCTCAACGCCATAGCGTCCAAGCCAAAAACGTCGAGCAAGCCAGCATTGCCAAGCAGCTCCGAGGAAGCCATGCCGCTGCCCCAGGTCGACTTCATCGACCTCCGAGCAGCTTCATGGACCATTTTTGTTGACGGTGCCTCAAGCTCGGCAGGGAGCAGCGCGGGCATCATACTGGAGAGCAACGAAGGGATCATCGTCGAAGTATCACTCACCCTGTCCTTCCCAACCTCCAACAACCAGGCTGAATACGAGGCCTTCCTCGCTGGGTTACGCCTGGCCGAGGACCTGGGCGCAGAAGAGGTCGTCATTTGCACAGATTCACAACTCGTGGCCCTTCAGGTCTGAGGAGAATATCAAGCCAAAAATGACAACCTGGCCGAATACTTAGCACTAGTCAAAAAGGAAATGACGAAGTTTGCAGCGGTGGAGGTAAGACATGTTCCCCGCGAACATAAAGTATGGGCAGACGTTCTGTCCAAACTGGCCAGCACAAAGAAGAAAGGCGGAAACAAGTCCGTCATACAGGAGGTACTTCCTCGACCCAGTATCGGGAAGGCCTCCCCGACCCTCGACGTACAAGTGATCGGTGACAACAACTGCTGGATGACCCCTGTGTACAACTATCTCGCTAATGACGAACTTCCGGCCGACCCAAAAGAGGCCAGTATAGTTAGGCGAAGAGCTTGCTCCTACGTCCTGGTCGAAGATAAACTCTACAGGCGGGGATTCTCCATTCCGCTGCTCAAGTGTGTCGAGGAAGAAATGGTCGCACACATCCTGTGCGAAATCCACGAGGGAATCAACGCCCAGCATCTCGGTGGAAGGTCACTTGCCCGAAAGGCCCTCCGAACAGGATACTACTGGCCGACCATGCAGCACGACGCGAAAGAACACATGAAGAAATGCGATAAATGCCAACGGCAAGGGGACATGCACCTGACTCCACCTAACGAGCTCAAGGCTATGTCCTCCCCGTGGCCATTTGCCTGGTGGGGCCTAGACATCCTAGGACCCTTCGTGGTAGGATCAAATCAGAACAAATACCTAATAGTGGGCGTAGACTACTTCACAAAATGGATAGAAGCGGAGGCTCTAGCCAAGATAACTGCCCTCAACATCCTGCGTTTCTACAAGTGAAACATCCTTGCATGTTTCAGCATCCCCCAAGCGATAGTAACGGACAATGGGACACAATTCACGGACAGGAAGTTTCAAGACTTCGTCGCCCAACTAGGCACAAAGCAGCACTTCGCATCCATCGAGCACCCTCAAACAAACGGGCAGGCTGAAGCAGTTAACCGAGTCATCCTTCGAGGCCTCAAACGAAGGCTGGACGAAACAAAGAAGGTGGGGTCGAGGAACTGCACAGCGTACTGTGGGCATACACCGCACAACTCCACACTCTACAACCAAGGAAACACCTTTCCGTCTAGCATATGGGACATAAGCTGTAATTCCCGTCGAAGTTCACGTACCCTCCAGGCGGACATAATCGCCCCTAGACGATGAGATAAACGACGAATCATTAAGAGAAGAACTCGACCTCGTCAAGGAAATCCGAACTGGGGCAACCCTCCGCGAAGCCTCTCTAAAACAAAAAATTACCATCAGGCACAATGCCAAGGTGATACGACGAGAGTTCAACGTGGGAAGCGTTGTTCTAAGAAGGAACCACAAAGACTCTCGCGAGGGCAAACTGGCCGCCAACTGGGAAGGACCCTATCGTGTCCGAGCAAAAACGGAAAATGGGCCCTACTACCTAGAACATCTTAACGGGGAAGAACTTTCTCGACCATGGAACGCCGAAAAGCTAAAACAATACTATAGCTAAGGCCCTAATTCTCGGTTCGACCCATCACGACGACGAGCGTCAGCTACCGACCACTATGCACGCCTAGGTACAAGCGTCACATATCAATGAAGCAGAACCCCGCTCAGTAATGAACCGGGTAACTGCTCGACGGCGGTCCTCGATCGAGCATCGCCGTTGTCAAAGTACCATGACCGGCTGAACCCCAGCTCGCGATGGGACGTTCACGCCGTGAACTCAGGCCTCAAACGCGACCTGAGCTCCGCACCCCCGCCAGGATATTCCCCGGCCGTTCGACCAGTTCCCCTCACTGCCGAACACATCTACAATGAGCAACCCCCTGAAACTTCACATAAGTTAAATACTCCCTATCACGGGCAGACATACATTCACAACAAGCATGAGTACAACACTTAGCAAAAAATAAAAGCAAGTAAAACCACGCAGATAACAGAATCGGACATATAACTTAAACATAATAAGTGGCCACTAGGATCACGGCTGTGCTGGGTTACATAAAATGGGGGCCATGCCCCCCCAAAAATAAATTACAATAATTACTCGGCACGTAGGCCGGACAAGTTACAACAACAAAAAGACAAACCCCTCACTCGTCCATATGATCGGCAGGCTCGGGCTGAGGTCCCTGGCTCTCCGCAGGCTGATCCTCGGCATTTCCTTCAAGGAGGGCGTCGGGCATAACGATCCAGCCATCCTCAACATGCGCCAGATAGTGGGTACCCTCGACAGAAAAGTCAAGCTCGGGGTTCACCACCCGCAGTTGAGCCACGGCGTTTCTGAAGGATTCATCTGCGACAGCAATACTGTCATTCTCGGCCATCAGCACACGGGCGACCAGCTCGGATCTCGTCTTTAATTCCTTCACATCTTCCGGCTCATCTTCACCCGGGGCATTGACCGCCCTCAGCTACTGGACCAACTCCTCGGCAGCTTTCTTCTCTGCCGTCAGCGTGGAGTTCTCCTTCTTCAACCTGGCCACCTCCTCCTCAGCATTCTTCCGAGCATCGTCTGCACCCTTGACTTCTTCTTTGAGGGATGTCATGGTAGCCCGGGCAGCATTAAGTTCGGACTCAGTTGCAGAGTCCCCTTCAGCATAAACGGCTGCCATCTCCAACATCCTGACCAAAGCAGAAGCGTCTTGAGCCACCAACGCCCTCTTGCTCGGGCGATCCATGCTTTCCAAGCGAAGAGACTCCACCCGGGGTACGACCAAAGAGTTTCCCTTAAAAAATCTCCTATCAAGGATGCAAGAAGGAAGCTCGAACTTCCCTTTCTTCGGTACCCGAGTGAGATCCACAGCGTCAGCAACCATTGGCCGCTTGGGTCGTTCGGTCAAAGACAGGGGAGATCCCCGGGGGGCGGGAGTAGGAGAAGAAGAGGTCCCCGCAGTAGACTGAACCGGAGGGGGAGCACGAGCACCAGCGAACCGGGACTTCAGAGGAACTGCTCCGGCTTTGTTCCTCGCAAGAGCGTTCTTCACAACCCTCTCATGGGCCTGAGGCATCTCTCCTGCACAAACAAAAGTTGAATAAGTTAGTTACGAGGAAAAGAATAATACGAGCAAATCTAAAATAACTAAGACTACCAAGCAGCTTCTCGACTTCCGCAGGAGTCTTGCACTCCAGCAATGCCTTGGTGTTGATAAACCGGTACTCAACCCTCTGACTACCGTCCTCCTCGAAGATCGGATTACCCTTATTTGTCCAGCACTCAGCGAGCATGAAGGAGTTAACGTATTTCATCAACTCCTCGTACGCCACGGCATCCTGCCCGTGTAGCTCGTGCGGTTGGAGAACGTAGTCACCGGGCTTCTTGGCGAAATGGTCAGGTGCCCAATGAATGGGGAACTTGTAGATTCTCTGCCCAATAAATTTCCCCGTCTCGTCGCGCAAGTCGTTCCCATCCTCATCAACTTCGATCTCCCAGACGTATGTACTATCCTGGGCAGCTTCGGACACTGGCTCGATAACATAGTACCGCTCCTTAAACGTCCGTATCGACTTCGAAAATGGTTTAAATAATTTGCGAGGCTGCTTCAAAGAGACCCAACCATACTTCCTCCCCGACAGCTGCCTTTGAAGATGGAAGACGGTGAAGAATAGAGGAAGAGTAGCCCCTATGGCGAGGTAATCACACACCCGCTTGAACGCCCGAATAAAGGCCAACGAGTTAGGGTACAGTTGCGTGGGAGCCAACTTCAAGTGCGTGAACACCGACTGCTGAAAATTGGTGAACGGCAGCCTCAGACCCAGCTCCTTAAAAGCATATTCATACATTGTGAAGCGGTCCCCGAAATCCGTACAGACCCGCTCATCCTCGAAAGGGAAGTGCACCTTCCACTCCCCCTCTGGTCCAAACTCCGTAAAAACATCCCCTAAGTACGTTGCAAAGGTAGACACGTGTTCGACAGGTTCGGCCACCTCCTATTCCTCCACGGAACCCTCAACGGCATCCTCGTCCATAACTTCCAACTCCTCTTCCTCACCGACATCACTGGGGGTGCTCGTGGCCATCGAACTACTACTATCCGAAGAGCTTGTTTCTTCCTCGGACGTATCTAAGATAATCTCTCTATCTGGCCCCGTCGCCATGTCGATCACCTGAAAAGCAGAGAAGAAAGTGAATTCGACAACAAATCAAATCCACCCTTCCACCACTGGTCAAGTGAAAAGGCGCACAAAGGGCTGAGGACAACGTCCCTGGCCTAAGCCCTAACATCAAAAGAAAGACTGAAACCTCCCCGCGAGGAGACGCTCGAAACAAATCATCCCCAAGCGAGGAGCTTCCCCGCACTCATACCCAGTTTTCGTTCGAAACTTCGCCGGAAATCGTAAAACTTCACCGGAATCTGGGAGTATTCTACCGGAAAACTCATCACCCACTCAGAAGATGAACAATCACGGAAGTTACACATGCATCGCCGTCGTAACGACGCCGTGAACCGCCCTCCTCACCAAAACATACTAACACGTCCGGCGACATGTCAGAGGTGGAAAAATGGCATAACCACCGTCCACCACCAACAATCACCGGGAATCAACCTATTTCGTCCTCTAAACCTAGCCCTAATCACATGCAATCTACCATTGACCACCAAAAGGAGTAGAACAAGCACAAGATCGAAAACTTACTTGATTTAAGAAGACGAAAGCGGCTGCTCGAAGCTTGGAGCGGTGGTCGGAGTAAGCAGACGATGGTGACGGGCAGGAATGCAGAAGGAGACGAAGAGAAATCAGAGCGAAAAAGTTCCAAGTGAGACGAATTTCCCCCTTTTTATACAAAGGGGCATGTGCGGACACGCGCTCGTAGGCCATGATGACTATCAACTAGCCATCATTGCCTAGTAACTGCTACACAGAGCTCTAGGCACACGTGGCGCCCCATCGTTTCCAATTCTGACTGACCTTTAGTCTCCCCAGACACCGGGCAACAAGGTCACGACCATAAATTTCACGGACACCAGGGGTCACGGGCACATCGAGACAATCCTCCTCGTCCTCAAACGACGACTTCACGCTAGCTCCCCGAAGCAACGAGTTGTCCTTAAGTCATCACTCCCACGCCCGGGAGCAACGACTTGGGGGGCTCCTGTTCTGGAATAGACCAATGGCTAGACACGGTCCAATCCACTTCCGCTCCAGAGCGGCCCAAATTGCCTAAGTCCAATCCACAAAGGGGCAAAAGTTACCTTTCTGCCCTCCAACCGGGCAAGGCATGCATGTTCCTCCCCGAAATTATTGCCCGTTACGCACAGCTTCATTGCTCCCCGAACAGTTAAGGGCAGGTGCCCGAAACTATGCTTATGCCTGACATAACGGCTAGTTTCGGGCACCCTAACGGCTAGTTTGGGTAGTTACCTATTCTTCGGGAAAACGGTTATTTCAACCCAAAAATATGACCGTTGGCCACGCGCTGGGGGCTCTATATAAACCCTCTCACTTGAGAGGGTCAGGTATCCAATATTCACCCTACGAACTAATCCTTTGTACTTGTCCCTTTTCTCTGACCCTTTCTTACTTGAGCGTCGGAGTGCCTTGCAGGTACACCCCTCTCCTCTCCATCAGCATCCCAGACGCACTTGGTGGCCCACTTCTACAGGATCTGATCCAACCTTCACGATCAATTGGGAAAAATACAAAACAACTTAAAAAATAAACTGAAACTGAAAAATCTCCCAGTGTAACACCAGATTTGGGGTTATCGGTTACACCTCATTCCAGTAGCTAACCACACTTTTGTCAAGGCATGTAACCGATTACCACATATCCGATAACCGATTATCACAACTGAAATACTTCAAAACTGGTTTTCAACAAAAATTTCTAAATTTAAAAATATCATGTTCATTATTTAAATTCTAATTCTAAACATAATTAAAATAATAATAAATTTAAATAAATTTTAAACAAAGTCTTATAACATAATAAAATAATTACAATGTTTAATAAATTTAATTCTAAAAAGGATATTTATTCTATATAAATATTGAGCAAAATTTACTTATATTTTAATCTAATTTTTTATATTATCAAAACAATGTCGATTTGAGTGCGATAAAAAAGAAAGTTTTCAATTTATTGAATTTTTAAAATTGTCTATTCACCAACTTTACTCAATTTACATTGAACATATTTGATTCAACAATTTGATCCGCCAATCTAATGAGATTTTAAAAACATGCGAGAGAGAGAGAGAGAGAGAGAGAGAGAGAGAGGATTACGCTATTTTGCCAAATAAGTGCACCATTTAAATTTTGGTATAAGAACACATGCATAAAAATTGGTACTATAAGCTTGTATTTGAAAAGTTGTTGATAAGTTATTTCTAAGTTAGTTAGGCACGTGTTTTCCATTATTATGCTCCATCTATTTTTTCTAATTGTCTTTATTTACTTTTTTGCACATACTCTACTAAATTTTACTACCATTAGATTACTATTATAAGTAAAAATAATTAATTTCAAACTTATTAAAAAAATAAATTAAATATAATTAATCTTTTTAATTTCATATAAAATCTTTAGTTATATTTGATGGATGAACCAATAACATTAAATGTTTTTAAGTTAATTCAAGAGTTTAATAGTAATACAAATATTAATGTAACGCCCTGTATAATATATATCTAGAATAATACCATACAAACATTTTATTTGGTACCGACATATCAAAAGTGCCTAATGGCGTAGTTCACATACTTGTCCATATCTAAAACATAAATACAACACATGGCACAAGTCATGGAAACTAGCTAAAAATAATAAAAACTAAGAACATTATACAATATTCCTCATTGTACAAGAACAATAAAAATACACAGCGGAAATAAGCTTAACTAAGCTTTTCTTGAAACATCCCAGCATCGCTCTACTTGTAAATCAACCTGCAATTACCTGAAATACAGCAACTATAGTGGGGTGAGATACATCAAATCTCAGTGAGTTCCCTATCCTATAGATTCTCTCGGCTCTACAAGGTTCTAACAATCCTAACTCAAGTCAAGGGGAAGGGAAAGTGACTTCGAGTACACAAATTCACAATCTCACACTATATGGAAACATGTCATGAGTTCATCAACTCAAAATATCACTAATCGATAATCGTACCAAGGCATCCCCTTTCCCCGTCCTCTTCTACGTCTAGAAGTCGGCCCGAGTCATGGATCCTTGTAATTACTTGACATACGAATTGGATTCGGGATCATCGGCCCGTACACCGTGATCCGTCACTTCACACGGCTCGTACACCGTCACAAGTCTCTTTACCCGTAGGCTCCAATCGTACTATACGCGGGAATCAAACCTGCCAAGTAATTGTGCATACGTTTCAGAGGAGGTGCTCGAATCTCATAAAACTACACCGCAAAATAAGCTGGTTACGATTACGTGATCAAAACACAACGTGATTGTATTCAACAATCACAATGCCACATTAGCCTTAAGGCCTCTCTTGCCTTTTCTCATAAATCACAATGGTTCACACATGTTCCATACTAGTGTTTCACTCATTTCTATACCATTCGGTAATGGACACACGCCTCGGCCTCTTCTGCAGGAGCGTTGTCATTACTCTATCTACTCTAGGCCAGAACTCGTCAATGAATGCACGAGCGTCGCCTTTCAGAGTTTTTATCACAATTCTAATCACAACCTAGAATTATACCATTTGTTTTGGGGTAAAATTTCCTCACTCTTCCTAATTCATATTTTAAGCATACATATTCTTTCATTCACAGTTCATAATGAAATAGACATGGTATAATACAATGTTACACAAGTAAAACATTTAACACAACATATCACATAAAATATATTTCATTAATCTATGACATATAATCATGTTTCTACCTCACCATCTCATAGAGCATAAAATTAGCTTTCCAACGCTTCCGACCGTGCGTCAATCGGAGTTATGGATCAAAAGTTATGGCGAAAATACGAAAAATAATGTTTTGCTGTCCCAGGTAAATTCGCCTGGCGAAACCAACTCGCCACCTACTCGCCTGGCGAATCTGGACAAACCAGAATTTTCCCAAAACGGGTTTGGGACCCAAAAATGATCCAAACCTTCAACCCACATGATATTAATGCATCCAAATACCCAAAACAACATGTTAGAACATATTTAGACATGCATTTCATCAATCTATCCGTTAGATTTCATTGATTTTACGAAATTACTCGATTTATCCAAATCTAACCTAACTCTAAAACCTCCAGAAATTTACTCTAAAGTCTCTATCTAGAACCCACCTGATAATCGAAGAGGATTTTGGAGAAGATGATGATCCGCGAGTTTTCTCTCTTCTTCCTCTTTCTCCACTTTCTCTCTTCTCTTCTTTCTTCTTCTTTACTATCTTCTTCTTCCATTTTTTCCTTTTTCTTTCTTTCTTTTCTTATATATATATAAATCCAACCGGACAAAATATCTCCAATTGATATTTTGTCGTCTCAACCCAAATGATCAATTATCAGAGTTACCAAAAATTACTTTCTTGAATTACCAATTATTAATCCGTCTATTTAATAAAATAATTGATCTCTTCAGAATTCATCAGTTGCTCTATTGATCCCCATTGACAATACTTAAAGTACTTAGAGGATTCCATTAATCCAATTATCCAAAGATAGAGCACATAGATACTGCTCTGATATCCTATTGAACATTTAATTAATATGGGGTATTACACTCTCCCCCCCTTAAATTGAAATTCGCCCCCGAATTTCCTCTATTCAACAACAACCGCAATCTGTATCCTGGTCTTAGATTCACACTTAACTTTACTTCCGTTAAAATTTGTGACGTATTCCAATATTGGGTTAACTTCCAACCTTGCTTCCTCTCAATCCATCTGTTATTTTATATTAACACTTGGTCGCATTCTACCTTCGGAAAGAATGTACCATTCCATATTCCTCTACTGAGTCACAAACAAAACCATAACATTTCAGCTCGATTCAGGAAACAAGCACTCATCAAATCTTTGCAATGTAAATCAGTGATTCCTTAACTTCATGCAGTCACCGACGACTATCCTTTCATAAATTCCTTAATGTTCAAACCACTTCATAGATTGTCAAACAACTCAATTACCAATTCCATCTAGCCTGATGTTGTACACTATACTCATTCAATCCGATAATTCCTTTCTTTCGTTTCACGCCAAAGGTAATATACTTAAAACAAGATCTCCTTATTTCCAATCTTACAATCACTTTCTCCTCCGATTCTTATAAATCCGACTGAGCCTTTTCACTTGTCACCTTCCACTGCGCCACTCCAATACTAACAATGGGATACGACCAATTCTTACGCATTACCAAGTAGCTAATAGTCCACGGAGGAACACACTTATCCACTGGGGTCCTTACTAACCAACGGTACAAGAAACTTACGGATGTCCTATAGTAGAACAATTTATTTACCAACACACAATATATTAACATCTGTCCAACACTCTCTAGACGATAAAGATGCAGGAGTTACATTGTTACAACCACAACATATACAATTCTCAATCCATTCTAAACTCGAAATAATGTATCCAAAATAATTTGACAACTTCCGGTCCTGGTTACCACATTCCAAATCGATTCCTCCTTCGGAAATTCCGACTCACTCAAGGTTTCTTGCTGATTTCGAGATCTCAACCAAATACCAACGTAAAACCAACATAGGACTATAATCATAAACGAGTCACCACTTGTCAACTTAAATGTCCAAAGCACAATTGTGAGTCTCCATATTACTCACCAATTCACGTATAACACTCCACATACACACACACTTTCGAAATCCATACCACACTTCTCAGTTGAATCAACTCTTCTCATTCGTTCCATTTCATAAAGGATTCCAAGTTACATGCTTAACTTCGGAACGTCTAATTCTTACTAGTACTTGGAGAGATAACCTACAAATTCCTTCTCTGGTTAGAACACAACCGCACACAACTGGTACCACTTTCACAGGATCTAAATCCAAACCATGAACTCACAGAAGATAGCAATTACTAACTCCGACCAACCGTTCATTCCATAATAACACCATAAATTAAATTACCGATACGATCTTTACAAGGTCAACACTTCGAGAATATTTCCCAACTTCGTGCTTAAGGCTCTCATCAGTAGGGATAACAATATACTTAAAACTTTCTCCTACTCAACACAATTCACAAGATTACTTCTCCAAAGTAAACTCCCTCGTCGCCTAAACAATGACCAATTTCGCAACACCTTCCCACAAGTTACAATTCCAAAACATAATTCCGTCTTTCATTTACTTGCAATCTCGTTTCCCATTCATACAATACTCTATATTCGGAGCAACACAAGGTAACAAAAATGCGGATGATGGTTCCTAAGGGATTTCACAATTTACACACATGTTAATCGACTAACCATCTGAGCTAATCGGTTAACTCCTCAAAATTCATTGCAAAACACCACCCTTGCACGTGTTAACCGGTTAGCCACCTTGGTAAATCGGTTAACACTGCTGCAGAATCTTAAAAATCAGTTTTCCTCTTAATTCAAAGCCACCCACACTCAACCATCAATCCGATTTGTCCTAACTCGAAATATCATTTTCCAACTCGCGGTTCCTTAACTGGTATAACATTCACCAACCATGATCCACTCGGGTAAAACCGATAAAGTCAATACATGCAG
Source organism: Lathyrus tuberosus (assembly GCA_022829125.1). Taxonomy (NCBI): domain Eukaryota; kingdom Viridiplantae; phylum Streptophyta; class Magnoliopsida; order Fabales; family Fabaceae; genus Lathyrus; species Lathyrus tuberosus. The sequence continues at coordinate 11,656,029 of JALAZF010000091.1, forward strand.
ATGACACACTCCAACCAAGTGACAAGGTAGAAATTCCAAATTCTGACGCGGTCACACGACAACTCTCCGGCGGGATAGTTCACTTTTCTACTCAACAATTTCACTTGCAGGAAACCAATAATGACGATGTGCTGGGGTTTTTAATCACAATTCCTATCGGATTCGTCCACAACCAAAACCCAACATACAACCTTGTTCTCTCACCTGAACTTCTTGGTGGGACATAAAACAACTACATTCTTAGTCCAACAAAAGGTAGATTTCGAATATTCCGATTATTCATAAATACAGGAGTTACTCTATACTTGAAAATAAATCGGGGCAATGCATCCTCTTGAAGAACCTTTCTATCACTTCGCACACATTAACCGGGAGTTATTACCTTTCACTATCCATTGGACATTTCACTTACCAAATCACTTAATGGAAGATTCGCAACCGATAATTCTCGTCAACTATTTACAAGACTTCTCCGGTGTAATCGTTCCATGATTTACACTTAGTCCGTAATAAGTCCTGATTTGCTTCTCGTTGTTTTACTACAAACTTGCTTCTTAAAATACAACATCCACTGTTCCACAGAGTACGTCTCATCACCCTTGTCTCAAGAATGAGAATCCATTATGTACAATTGCAACCACAATGCCACTACTACGCTTGTTCTTAATACCAAGGAGTAACCTTCTCATAACATACTGTTAATACCGTTCATTCCACATAACCGAATAAAATCCACCTCATAAACAATATTTTCACTTTCCACGGCATAGAACACTTCCATAGCTTCATATCGATACAAAGAACGCTTAAATCGGACACTCGAGTCAAAAGATATGAATTTCTGAAGAAAGGAAAATTATTGGAAACAGCCAGATTCGCCTGGCGGTTAAAAATTTCGCCTGGCGAATCCCCCTTCGCCAGCACTTTGCCCGGCGAACATGCGGCGAATCCTCATTTCATAAAACCTCAAAAGTTCCAGTAGCAACACAAGTTCTGTTTCTTCATTTTCGCCTGGCGACTAAGTAATTCGCCTGGCGAATTCCTTTTCGCCAGTACCTCGCCTGGCGAACCCGCGGCGAGACCCCATTCGCCTGGCGATTTCCTGATTTTCCTGGCGAATCACACCAGAAGCAGAATTTTCTGCTGCGTTCTCAGGGTTCCCAAGCCTCAAAAGTCCAACTTTTTCCAAACCAAAACATTTTCAAATTCCAAATTGGTCTCTCATCGAATCCAGAAAATCCCGATGTAATATCTCGAACTTAATCTCTCTACATAACTGAATATACCCAATTTATCTCCTACTCTTCATCCGACGTATACTTATTCCACTTGAAGCATGTAAACACATCCTAGTGTTCCTCCTCACACTTCTCTACTACTTTAGGTTCCCATAAAAGCCAAACTTCCTTAACTCTCAATCTTAAACCAAGTGGAAGATATTGTTTCGAACACCCTCCCTAAAGTACTCTCGTCCATTTAAGATACCATAACAACTTTAGAAACTAAAGCACCAAAACTTATCTCACTTCCGGACCTTACGCCACACGTTCCATAAAACAACTTTTCTTTTCCACGGAATGAGATTACTTGAAATTATTATTCGTACTAGTGGCCAATCCAGCTCTACTTAGCGATTTCCCATATTCCTCAATACCTTAACCAATCGTCCCATAGAGATCCTTAACTTTCGGACTACATCCATTCCAAAGGATTACTTAAACCACACATTACACTTTAATTCCATGCTACCCCAAAGCACAACTTCTACCACAACCTTACTGAGCTGACCAAAACTCCTCACAACTAACTCTTGGCTTGAGCCTTCCCTCACAGCACCAGTTCCGACAACACTGCGGAGTCCTCGTGGTCGCTCAACCATGATTCTACCTATCACATACATAGTATTAGGTTGATCAGGCCCAACACTACATAGTATGATATTAAGTTTCATGATGGCAAGACACACTTAAGAGGCAGAAATAGATTTACTTATGATGTTTCAAGGCTAGGTCGAGGACACGACCTGCTCTGATACCAACTGTAACGCCCTGTATAATATATATCTAGAATAATACCATACAAGCATTTTATTTGGTACCGACACATCAAAATTGCCTAATGGCGTAGTTCACATACTTGTCCATATCTAAAACATAAATACAACACATGGCACAAGTCATGGAAACTAGCCAAAAATAATAAAAACTAAGAACATTATACAATATTCCTCATTGTACAAGAACAATAAAAATACACAGCGGAAATAAGCTTAACTAAGCTTCTCTTGAAACATCCCAGCATCGCTCCACTTGTAAATCAACCTGCAATTACCTGAAATATAGCAACTATAGTGGGGTGAGATACATCAAATCTCAGTGAGTTCCCTATCCTATAGATTCTCTCGGCTCTACAAGGTTCTAACAATCCTAACTCAAGTCAAGGGGAAGGGAAAGTGACTTCGAGTACACAAATTCACAATCTCACACTATATGGAAACATGTCATGAGTTCATTAACTCAAAATATCACTAATCGATAACCGTACCAAGGCATCCCCTTTCCCCGTCCTCTTCTACGTGTAGAAGTCGGCCCGAGTCATGGATCCTTGTAATTACTTGACATACGAATTGGATTCGGGATCATCGGCCCGTACACCGTGATCCGTCACTTCACACGGACCGTACACCGTCACAAGTCTCTTTACCCGTAGGCTCCAATCGTACTATACGCGGGAATCAAACCTGCCAAGTAATTGTGCATACGTTTCAGAGGAGGTGCTCGAATCTCATGAAACTACATCGCAAAATAAGCTGGTTACGATTACGTGATCAAAACACAACGTGATTGTATTCGACAATCACAATGCCACATTAGCCTTAAGGCCTCTCTTGCCTTTTCTCATAAATCACAATGGTTCACACATGTTTCATACTAGTGTTTCACTCATTTCTATACCATTCGGTAATGGACACACGCCTCGGCCTCTTCTGCACGAGCGTTGTCATTACTCTATCTACTCTAGGCCAGAACTCGTCAATGAATGCACGAGCGTCGCCATTCAGAGTTTCTATCACAATTCTAATCACAACCTAGAATTATACCATTTGTTTTGGGGTAAAGTTTCCTCACTCTTCCTAATTCATATTTTAAACATGCATATTCTTTCATTCACAGTTCACAATGAAATAAACATGGTATAATATAATGTTACACAAGTAAAACATTTAACACAACATATCACATAAAATAAATTTCATCAATCCATGACATATAATCATGTTTCTACCTCACCATCTCATAGAGCATAAAATTAGCTTTCCAACGCTTCCGACCGTGCGTCAATCGGAGTTACAGATCAAAAGTTATGGCGAAAATACGAAAAATAATGTTTTGCTGTCCCAGGTAAATTCGCCTGGCGAATCCCTGGCGAAACCAACTCGCCACCTACTCGCCTGGCAAATCTGGACGAACCAGAATTTTCCCAAAACAGGTTTGGGACCCAAAAATGATCCAAACCTTCAACCCACATGATATTAATGCATCCAAATACCCAAAACAACATGTTAGAACATATTTAGACATGCATTTCATCAATCTATCCGTTAGATTTCATTGATTTTACGAAATTACTCAATTTATCCAAATCTAACCTAACTCTAAAACCTCCAGAAATTTACTCTAAAGTCTCTATCTAGAACTCACCTGATAATCGAAGAGGAGTTTGGAGAAGATGATGATCCGTGAGCTTTCTCTCTTCTTCCTCTTTCTCCACTTTCTCACTTCTCTTCTTTCTTCTTCTTTACTATCTTCTTCTTCCATTTTTTCCTTTTTCTTTCTTTCTTTTCTTATATATATATATATATATATATATATATATATATATATATATATATATATATATATATATATATATATATATATATATATATAATCCTTATTATATAATATAAATCCAACCGGGCAAAATATCTCCAATTGATATTTTGTCGTCTCAACCCAAATGATCAATTATCAGAGTTACCAAAAATTACTTTCTTGCATTATCAATTATTAATCCGTCTCTTTAATAAAATAATTGATCTCTTCAGAATTCATCAGTTGCTCTATTGATCCCCATTGATAATACTTAAAGTACTTAGAGGATTCCATTAATCCAATTATTCAAAGATAGAGCACATAAATACTGCTCTTATATCCTATTGAACATTTAAATAATATGGGGTATTACAATTAATTAGGTAATATTTATTTTATTTATTTATTTATTTATAGTACTTTTAATTATATATTAATTTATTTAACTTTTTTCCACTTTTAATACATTAAGGATAATTTTAATAAAACCACAATTAATGTTATATTAAACTTTGAAAATAACAATTAAAATGAAACACATGTTTACCCAAAAGTGACAATTAAAAAGAAACATGGAGTATTTAATAAGTGAAGTATACATGATTGATTTTATTTGTTTTTATTTTAAGGATTAAGATATATTTTTAAATTATAATTTAGTTATTTATAGAGATCCATTAATTAAAGATTAAAATGAGACTTCTTCATATATAATATATTTTATGTATTTTTACAAACAAACTTATAAAACCCATCACTTATACATTTGGATTTTGCAGTTAATAGAAAGTCAATAAAGAATGTCAATGGAAATATATGTGATGTGAAAAAACATTAATGAAGTGTTTTAAGGAGCATTAGTGATAAGGGATCGACCAAGCTATCGACGTAGGGAAACATGATTTAGAGGAATCTCAAGGATGAATCCACAAGACCAAGATTATTGGGAAACATGTCCAAAATCTCGAAAAGGGTAGTCGACAAAGGCATTTAGTTCAGCAGGAAGACTGGTCGACCAAACCACGTAAGTTTAAAAGACTTAGTAAATTTTCAAGTCCAAAGTCCTCGGTAGGTAGCGTCGGCAGCACGTTGGAGCGGTTATCATCAGGGTTTTGTGAGGAAGCTAAAAGCAGTTACGAATCAACGTGGATTTTAAACAGACAGAGTCGTGGGTAACATATAAGCACGCTAGTTGGAGCCTGAGGATCGAGCGTGAAGTGAATACAGTAGTCCCATAGTGGCCATAATAATTGTCAGGGATTATTATATTTTTAAATAGAATAAATAGCAGACTCATACATGGGGGCTGAGGTCGCAAAATTTCATACATACTCTCCATACCACTGATTCACTACAAAAAATATAGCCAGTTTCCACGTGAAAATCACGTCACTAAGGCAAATATCACATCATTAAGTCAAATTAGCGACGTGGGTCAAGCACGTCGCAGGAGCACCCTTGGCAACTTTTTGCCACATGAATATCACGTCACTAAATTGTGACATGGTTATCACGTCTCAACATATAAAAATATATGGACGAGGTTCCCACGTGAAAATCATGTCACTAGTTAGTGACATGGAATTCACGTCGCAACCCACAATTCTGAAGCATACAGGAAACTGCCAGTCTTAGCATACAATGTGTGAATATCATGTCACTAATCAGTGACATGGAATTCACATCACAAAATTCAAAACTATTATAATTTAGTGACATGAATATCATGCCACTGATGAATTTTATTTTCTATCCTTATAGCCACGTGATATTTATTTCGCAAGTTAATTATTTAATAAAATAATTGTAATTAAAAAATATGCAAAAATTAATAATGAATAAAAAATAATTAATAAATAACAAAATGCAAAAATTAAAATAATTTTTGATTAAAAAAGTCAAATTTTCTAATAATTATAATCATTAAAAATATAAAAGTTTTAGTCACAGGATATTCACACCACAAACATAAATAGTAATAAAAAAGTTATCCATCATCACTACTAAATATATTATCTTCGTCTTCATCTTCCTGGACATGATGGTTCGATTGTGAGGCAAAAAATTGCCACATTTTACGCCTCTATCTCAGATTGCCTCTTCTTCATTTCCTCAATTTCGGCCTTTAGCGCCGCCTCACGTGCCTCATTCTCACGTCTCACCTCCGCCTCACGTGTCGCTGTCTCGTGTCTCGCCTCAGTTAGAACAAGTTGTCTCACTATCACCATCATTTCAGGTGTCAATTTTGGTGGACGAGATGTTCATTCCCCCTCTTCAAGTCTTTGAAATAAAGTTCTATATCCTTTTCTGTAGTTGGCAGCCAAAGGTCTAAGACCAAAGAAACACCCATTAACTCCCTTTCCGCTAGTTGATAAACCCCAAATTTAAAGATCCACACATGGATCAATCAGATCATTCTCGATCGGAGTATACTGAGGATTATTAATTAAAAATTGGGTGAGCAATTTCTGATACACCTCCTACACATACATAAAAAATTAAATAAAATATAGTTTAAACAGTTTAGTTATATACAATAATTAAATAAAATAATGAAATATAAACAAGTTACCAAAGTTGATTTGAAACGGGCGTCAACAAACTCCCCCGATTTTTTGGTTCGGGTCTTCACGAACAACTCACTAATCCGTCGATGTCTCCCCAAATCCTTTTTCTCTCTCTCTCTATATATATATATATATATATATATATATATATATATATATATATATATATATCAAAAAAGAACTTCAAAAAAACAGTTATAAGTACCACTTGTCGAGCATGTTTGCCGATAGTGATACTTCCTACTGTATTAAGGCAACCCCTGATTCAGATGCTCTTATTTTCTTTGCATGTTCATATATTTTTTTAAACCTTCTGTCTTCCAATAGTCAATAAGTTCCTCAAACACTTCTTGGCCTATCCAGTTATGACGAATTTGTTGCTCTTCCCAACGTAAGCTGGCACGCCTAAGCATGTCAGATAGTCGTCCAAATGTCTTACTTCTAAAATAAATTTTAATCTTACACTCGTCCATGATGTTCCACGTACTCCTTTCCTGCAATGTTGTATGACATTCAAAATAAATTGTTAGATAATTATAACAAAAAATAATTATAAAATAATATAACTTAAATAAAAATACAATCTACCTTAAATTTATCAAACCATTCATCTTTCTCATCATCTGTAAGCTCTCCAAAATACTTCAACAATTTGTTATACATTAGTTGAATGACCCGGTTTATAGCTTTTGCAGCAGTCCGACACAGATCAAAACTAAACAACAAAAACAATTAAAATAAGTATTAAGTATAAAAATGACAATATATAGTTAAATAAATATTATAAATTTAAAATTTACCCTGGTCCATCGGGCTTAATAACATGTTGTCCTTCAACCACCATATGCTCTTCTGCAACAAGATTTGGCTATTCCTCATGTACTTTAACATTCTTCTGAATAGGGTCATCTTGCTCTTGAAGTGCAGGTATATATGTGGGATGTGGAATGCGGGAACTAGATCCCCTAGGAAACTACAAGAAGGATAATGGTACCTGAATGGGATGTGGAAAACTAGATCCCCTAGGCTGCTGCATGAAGGAAGACTACTGAGAAAAGCTAGATCCTTCAGGCTGCTGCGTGAAAGAAGACTGTTGGGGAAAAATAGATCCTCCAGGATGCTGCGTGAAGGAAGATGGTACTTATGGAAAACTAGATCCCCCAGGCTGCTGCATGAAGGATGACGGTACATGTGGGAAAGTAGATCCCCCAGGCTACTGCATGAAGGATGTCGGTACATATGGAAAAGTAGATAATCTCACACACATTGATAATTTTGGGTTTGACGATCCTTCAAACAACGGCATATTCATTTCTTTCAACAATTGGTAAAATCTTTACGTTTCCTTATTCGGCAACAATTGATAATGTCACATTTACCCCAAAGGCATTGTCGACTATATCATCGATCAGATTAAATTTTTCCTCAAATTCCATATGTGATCGACTGCTTGATGCATGCGTAATAGTAGCCTCTGGTACGTTACTCGACAGTTGTTCTCCATTATATATCCAAACCCAATAATTTTTAATGAAACCCATTCTCTTCAAATGGCGTTCTACTTCCTCTGGGTCACTAATTATAGGTCTACATTCACATTTAAGACAAGGACATCTTACTTCTACTTCGCTTCGATAACATTCTTGAGCAAATGGACACGTGATAAACCCTTTAACTCCTTCTTCAAAATTTGGTGTAAGTCAACGTCTTCCTGGTAACGTTCTATTGTACATCCAACTACGATAGTAACGAAAATATTCCATACTGCACATTTGTATTATCATTATCATTTTAACTAAAAATGTGATTTTAATATATGCGGAATAATATATTTTTTTCAAATTGTTTTAAACATAAATACATTTCATACTATATATGTTTAGTCAAATTGTACATTTCATAACTATATATACTACATTTTATAACTATACTTAACATATATACTTACTTAAATAAAAATATTAATTAAAAATTAAAAAATATTTTTTTCTAATAAAAAAAATTATTTAAAAATATTAGGTAAATATATATACTTATTTATAATATATCTCTCCTTACAATAAAAAAATTACAATTCTGCTTTCAATAAAAATAAAAAATAATTTTTTCTATTTTTAATAAATCTATAGAACATATTTTGTATATAAAATCTAGGTATACATTTTAACCTAATAAAAATAAACTTTATATTTATTATTTTCTAATTAATATTTTTATAATAATATAGTAAACATTAATAACAACTAAAAAAGGATTTCACAACATTGTTTAACAAATTTTTTTAACAAATATATTTTTAATAAAAATAAAAAATATTAATTTTTAATTACTATATTATATATTTGTTTTAATTATAATTTCTGTTTTATATTTTGTTTTTAATTAAGATATAATATATTTGCTTTTAATAAAATATAACATAATATATATTAAATATAAAAACTAATATATTTTTAATAAATCTGTTTTTAATATATATTAATTATATTTTTAAATCTGTTTTTATATCTGTTTTTAGTAGTATATATTAAATATAAAATCTAATATTTATTAATTATAATTTCTATTTATACTAAATATAAAATAAATATGTTTTTAATAAATCAATATACATTTTTTAAAATAATATATATATATATATATATATATATATATATATATATATATATATATATATATATATATATATTGATAATATACAAATCTAATATTATAAATTTTATCCTAATAAAATATAAAAAAAATTAATATCAACTAAAAATAACAAAACAACAACCAATAACCATATATTTCGTTCATAAAAATCTGGAAAAAAAAATGAAATCGCAATCATACCTCAATGAAGCAACAACAAAGCTTGAACAATTATTTTGAGTCTTGATGAAATTTTGAATGTTACAAATATTTATCTTTGAACAACAAACATAAAAAATTTTAAATCAGAAAATATTATGATAATTTTCAAACGAAAATTAAAATTAATAAATAAACAAGAAATAAGAAGAAAGAACTAAAAATGATACCTTTTTTATGCAAACTGAATGAAGAATTAAAATGGAAGAATTTGGAAACGGGGGAGTGAAGAGAGCAAGCGGTGGAAAAAATGTGAAGAAAATGAACAAGATGAGGCTATTGAACTAAGAGCCAGCGCTGGAAATATATAGGTCATTTAGCGACGTGAAAAACACGTTGCAACCCAGTGACATGCTTTTCACGTCGCAACAAAGTAACGGTAATATTTTAGTGACGTGTTTCTCATGACACTAACAAAAGGTGCCAGTCCCATCAATTCTCAAGTCAGATATGTTTCCCCTATGTTTTTTTTACTTAGTGACGTGAATTTAACGCCACTACCAATATTCTGAAAATTTCAAAGTTCCCACCACGTGAAAGCATAACGTTTTCATTTTTTAAATTTTATTTATGTTGCGACGTGGAATCCACATCACAACATATTTTTTTGAAAAAATCTCTAACTCCCCCATGTGCAAACGTTACCTCTATTTTTTTATTAAAATAAACACTTAGTGACGTGATATACACGTCACAACACCCCATTTTTTGCCACATGTATATCACGTCACTATATCATGTAGCTAATGACATGTTTTCTTGTAGTGAGTACCCAAGTCAAAGAGCGAAATTGTTGAAATATTAAATTAGATTTAATTAGATTTAATATTTAAATATAATCCAAGTTGTGTTAGCCCAAACCCAAAGTTATTTAGGTTTTGTTATTTAGTTAGTTATTTTAGTCAAGTCACTTAGGTGTATAAATAGACACTTTGTAATTCAGTTTTTAACAATTCAATTCAATAATATTTTCCTTATTCTCTCTCTTTATCTCCTCACAAAAGTGCCTCACACACTAACAAATTAGTATCTAGAGCTCCGGTTAGATTCTTGATCGTGCTTTCAAGAATGACACGTCAGAGATCGTGTTTTCGGGATCGTGTGTTATTGTTGTTGATCATTCGCTGCAAAGATGAATGATAACAGAAATTTACCAAACTCCCTTCCAACTCTTGATGGCAAGAATTGACTTCGATAGAGAAAACAAATGCAATCTCTATTTGGCTTTCATGAAACCCTAGAAGTGGTTACTAATGGCGTTCCTGCGCTTGGTGAAAATGCAACTGAAGCACAGAAAACCGCTCATAAGGAGGCCAAGAAGAAGGATTGCAAGGCGGCGTTTTACATCTAATCGGAGGTTAATGCATATAACTTCGACAGAATCACATGCTGAATCGGAGAAGGAGGCGTGGGATATTCTGTCGAAGTACTATGAAAGAGGCGAGAAAGTTAAGGTCGTTAAGTTGGAAACTTTGCGACGATAATATGAATTGTTGTCAATGGAAGAAGATGAAAAGATTGCAGGCTATGTGTCGAAGGTGAAGAAACTCGTCCATCTCATAAAGGGTTGTGGTGAAACCCTAACTGATAAGATGATAGTTGAGAAGGTAATGCGTACGTTGACCTCTCACTTTGATCACTTATCGTAGCTATTCAAGAATCCAACAATCTTGAAACCCTAAAATTGGAAGATTTGGTTAGTTCGTTGAAAGCACATGAGATTAGGATTGTCGAAAGGAAAAGAGTTCAAGACTGGATATAAGCACTACTGGCGCAATCGTGGAAGAAGAATGGTGGTTCCAACAAGTTTAAAGGAAAAATTGACAAGAATAAGATTGATGATAGAACTTCTGAATCCTCGAAAAGAGGAGAAGGAGATGCCTATCAGAAAGACAAAGTGGAGAAAAGAGGTGCGCAGTGCTATAACTATGAAAAGTATGGTCACTTGGCCAAGTATTGTTGGTACAGGAAAGACAAGGGTTCGATAAAAGGCAAGGACGAAGGAGCGAACCTTGCACGTCAAGATTCAGATGATTCTGATGATATGGTGGTTATGGCTGCAGTTGTAGATGACCATGTCGAATCCAAGATCTGGTTCCTCGACTTAGGATGTTCGAATCACATGACTAGTAAAAAAATATAGTTAGTAGATTTCGACGAGTCGAAGAAGAGTAAGGTGAAACTTACTGATAATATCTCGTTGCTAGTAGAAGGTACTGGCAACATAGTTATTCAAATGAGTAATGAAGCAAAAGCCTTGATCAAAGATGTACTCTATGTCCCTGGAATGAAGTGCAATCTGTTAAGTGTTGGGTTCTCAGTGGTTATGAAAGATGGAGTCTTAGAACTTTTCGACATCAAAAATAACTTGGTTTTGAAATCTCCTCTGTCAAAGAATAGAACATTTAAGACCATGATCAGTTCGACTGAGGTACAATGTCAGAAAACAGTTGTCGATCACAAGAATAGTCTGTTGTGGCATTTGAGGTTTGGCCATCTAAACTTTAGGTTGCTAAATCAACTGATCACTCAAGATATCGCAACTGGTATACCAAATCTTGAGATGCCTGACTAACTATGTGAAGGTTGTCTAGTCGGAAAGCAATCCAGGAAGTCTTTCGTTTCGACTATGCCCATGAGATTATTATGCATACTCGAAGTTGTACATTCAGATGTATGTGGTCCCTTTGAAGAGCATACCATTGGAGGAAACAAATATTTAGTCTCATTTGTTAATGAGTACAGTCGAAAGCTCTGGATCCATGTGATCAAACAAAAGGACGAAGTATTTGAAATCTTTAAGAAATTCAAGATACTTGTTGAAAACCAGGGTGAAAAGAAGATTAAAGTTCTACGAACAGATGGAGGTGGTGAATACACATCCAAGATATTTGAAGCATTTTGTGTTGAACATGGTATTGATCATGAGATAATTGCTCCTTATACTCCTCAACATAATGGAATAGCAGAAAGAAGAAACATGACCATATTGGACATGGCGAGATGCATGCTGAAGCAGAAGAATTTGCCAAAATCCTTATGGGGAGAAGTTGTTTCGACTGTTGTTTATATTCTGAACAGGTGCCCTACCAAGAAGCCGAAGAACAAGGTTCTGGAAGAAGTGTGGAGTGGCAAACGAACATCAGTGAGTCATCTGAAGGTGTTTGGCTCTATTTGCTACAAGCATATTCCTGATGCTAAGAGAATGAAGCTTGATGATAAGAGTGATCATATGATTCTTGTAGGATATCATAAGACTGGAGCATACAAGCTATTCAATCCAATTAATCAGAAGATTGTGATGAGTCGAGACATTGTGATTGATGAAAATTCTGCCTGGGATTGGAATTCTAGTAATGCAATTGACAAGCCACTGATGAGCTATGATTTCGACGAAGCAAGTAATGATGTTGAAGTCGAAGATATTGTTGATACTCCAGTCGAAGAAGAAGTCAAAGTAGTTTTTGACAGTCTCGACAGAGTCTGAGTCGAAGAGTATATGGCTGGAACAAGTCAGAGAGATAAAAGAACTAGAGCTCGTCCAGCAAGACTTCAAGATTATGAAGTGGTTGGTGATGATGAAGTCACAATAGACGGGGAACTAGTCCTTTTTTCTTTAATTGCAGGTGTTGAACCAATCAACTATAGCGAAGCCTTCAAAGATAAACAATGAAAGTCTACTATGGTCGAAGAGTTACAAGCAATTGAAAGAAACAACACATAATTGCCAGCTCATACAAGACCTATCGAAGTAAAGTGGGTGTTCAAGTTGAAGCACAATGCTGATGGGTCGATAGCAAGGCATAAGGCGAGATTGGTAGCTCGAGGATTTCTCCAGGGAGTAGGACTCGACTACTCTGAAGTATTTGCACCTGTCGCAAGATTGGAAACTGTTCGACTAATGGTGGCCTTAGCATGCAAGCAAAGCTGGTCAACCTTTCACTTAGATGTGAAATCAACATTTTTGAATGGACCTTTAAAAGAAGAGGTGTATGTCACATAACCTCCTGGGTTTGTGATTTAGGAAGAAGCAGATAAAGTATACAAGTTACACAAAGCGCTCTATGGTCTCAAGCCGACACCTAGGGCATGGAACAAGAAGATCGACTCATACTTGGTCGAATTGGGATTCTTAAAGTGCAAATATATGGTGTCTATGTTCAAGTTGTCACACAAGATATAACAATAATCTACTTATATGTCGATGACTTGCTAGTAATTGGAAATAGCCTGAAGAACTTGTCGAAGTTCAAAGAGTTGATGAAGAAGGAATTTGAAATGTCGGATCTGGGAAAGTTGTCATACTTCCTAGGCATGGAATTTCAAATGTCGAAGCAAGGCATGGTGCTACATTAAAGAAAGTATGTCAAAGAGATGCTCAAGATATTTAGAATGGATGATTCGACTTCTGCATCTTCACCTATCGAACCAAATTTAAAGTTGGAGAAGCATGGAGAGGAAGACAAAGTCGATGCAACTTTGTTCAAACAGATTGTCAGATCTCTAAGATATATGTGCAACAGTCGACCTGATATATGTTTCTCAGTAGGATTAGTGAGCAGATACATGAGTGAACCAAGGGTGTCACACATGAAGGCTGCAAGAAGAATCCTGAGATACTTAAAAGGATTAACAAACCATGAGATTTTATTTCGATGAGACTCTGAAAGCAAAGAAGTTATGGTTACTTGTTATTTAGATGCTGACTGGTGCAAAGATAAGGAAGATTGAAGAAGCACTACTGGATATTTCTTTCAAGTATTTGGTGCCCCAATTTCATGGTGCTCGAGAAAGCAGCCTGTGGTGGCAGTATCATCGTATGAAGCGGAATATACAGCAAGATCCTATGTTGCATGTCAAACAATTTGGATCAGATCAGTACTTGAAGAAATGAAGGTCGAAGTGAAGAAATCACTTGTGTTGCAAATCGACAATAAGTTTTCCATAAATCTGACGAAGAATCCAGTTATGCATGGAAGAAGTAAGCATATAGAAACTAGATTTTATTTCTTAAGGAAAAAGGTAAATCGAGGTGAACTTGGAGTTAGACACTGTTCAAGTGAATCACAGTTGACCGACATTTTTACCAAAGGATTGAAGATCGACAAATTCCTGAATTTGAGAATGAAATTAGGAATAATTTAGATCGACTATGATTAGCATAGGTTCGACAACTTGGATTATGAAGAGTATGTTGAAATATTAAATTAGATTTTATTAGATTTAATATTTAAATATAATCCAAGTTGTGTTACCCCAAGCCCAAAGTTATTTAGGGTTTGTTATTTAGTTTGTTATTTTAGTCAAGTCACTTAGGTGTATAAATAGACACTTTATAATTCAGTTTTTAATAACAATTCAATAATATTTTCCTTATTCTCTCTATTTCTCTCCTCACTAAAAGTGTCTCACGCACTAACAGAAAAAAGTTAGTGAGAAACATGTATACGTCTGCGTCTGTTGGGAATAATATAACAAGTGCGAGTAGTATGGATAATAGTCCCACATTGGATATGAATGTGGTGACTTGAGCATTTATAAGTGGGAGAACCCATACACCTATCACCTTAAGGTTTTGGGTGAATATGTGGTGCCTTTCACACTTGTGTTACTCTTGACCCAATGTTCAATGCTCCTTAGTGTAAAAACTCCTCTAACATGGTATCATGAGCCTTTGATTCGTAAAGGGACCGACTTACATGTATCGAAATGCCCAGGAAGTGGTGTCCCGTTGAAATCGAAATGCCCAAGGAAAAGGTGTATTCGAAATACCTAATAAGAGGTGCTTAGTAATAGGTGTCAACGGCGGTACAAATATATATGGACAAAAGAGTTTCCACATGAGGGGGTATTGTGGACTCCCACTTGAGGGGGAGTGTTGGGAATAATATAACAAGTGTGAGTAGTATGGATAATAGTCCTACATTGGATATGAATGTGGTGACTTGAGCATTTATAAGTGGGAGAACCCATACACCTATCACCTTAAGGTTTGGGGTGAATATGTGGTGTCTCTCTCACTTGTGTTGCTCTTGACCCAATGTTTAATACTCCCTAGTGTAAAAACTCCTCTAACAGTGTCCAATCTTTTTATTAGTTTTTTGTTTCCTTGAACGAAACATTTATTTGTACTTTTTCTTTGTTTAATCTTACTTATTGCACTTTACGTTATCTTTTATCACAACTTGCCTTTATTTAAAGTTTTTTTCTACGTCGTTATCGTTCACGCGGCGATTGCATTCAATTCACACGCATGTGTGTTCACACAAATCATTTGCACAAATTACTTTAGAGATTTTTTGAGTTAATCTCACAGACTTTCTAAACTCGTAATTGTTTAACAAAAACACCGATAAACACTTCCTCAAAACTTTTCCATGTCACCCTAAGTGCATGCTTATTTTTACAATTATAAAAACTTATTTTATTTAAGACTGATTTAACGTAAACTTATTTATGTTTAGATATATTTAAATAAACGTGATTTGAATAATAAATTTTAATTAAAAAAATTAATTTTATATAAAAGGTTCCATTTTAAAATTTTAATTTAAAATCAATTTTAAAAAATAAAATTTATTTTATTTGATGTAATCAAACATATCAAAATAAATTTTATACATTTAAAATCAATTCTAACCATTTTTTTAGATATGAAATCAAATTTAGAGTAAGTGTATATCTCGATAAAAATGATAAGTACATAAAACTTTCCATTTTGATATTGGGTTAGGTACACATGAATTAGACTCTGGCTTTGGTTTTTAGTATGATATTGGTGAACCATTCATTTTAATTTCTTGCTTGTTTACTCTAAACTCCTTGGAATTTCTTATAAAGTTAAATATTCTAATTCCTCATATGGCAATTTCCACACTTATTTCTCTTGTGTAATTCATTGGCTAATACAATTGTATATTATGTCCCCCCACTTAATTTGACATTTTATAGTGCTCTTATTCTCAAGGAACCATCATTGAAAATGGTTCATATTTACTTTGTGAATCAATAATTACACATGTCAATTTCCTTTGACTTGAATACATTGAATGCCTAAAATTATTAGTTCCACCTAAATTCTTCCAAAATAGAAAAAACGATATTAAGATAATTTATAAACTTTTTAAAATTTTAAAATAAAATGCTTAATCACCTTAGGATAAATTAATTTTTTGTCTATTATTATTTATTTTATAATCGAACTTTGCACTACAAGAGCTTATTTCTCAAAAATATTTTACTTATGTTATAGTAAAATATCATATTATTAAAGTTCCTTTCTTACAAAAACTCTAAAACTGATAAGTGGTTCAAGTCAACAACATAGTCATTTATGTTGTACAATTTTCCTTGGATTGATAGGCTAAATAAAACACAAGAAAAAGTTACAAGCAAAGTGATGCATGAATGCGGGAAATTAGTAACTTGTTTACTTTTAAAGACGTGCATGTATGAAATATCATATATTGTGGAAGTTTGCTTGCCTTAAGAAAAACTATATGATATCAATTCATTTGGAAAAAGTTTATGATAACAACATTGATATCCTGTTGTTAGTTCTTCAGGTACATGTAGCTTTCAAAAATCTAAAATGGTAATGCTAAGTGTTGTCCATAACGCATTGTCTCTTACAGATGCTGCGTTGGCTCCTGAGATTATTTCCAAGGCCGTCTTGGATGT
Source organism: Lathyrus tuberosus (assembly GCA_022829125.1). Taxonomy (NCBI): domain Eukaryota; kingdom Viridiplantae; phylum Streptophyta; class Magnoliopsida; order Fabales; family Fabaceae; genus Lathyrus; species Lathyrus tuberosus. The sequence continues at coordinate 11,672,983 of JALAZF010000091.1, forward strand.
CCTTTGGAACACTTTAGTTCCATTGAAGGCCCGGGTTTTTGGTTGGCGCATTTTTTGGGACAGACTTTCCACGAGGGCGAAGCTGGCGGCCAGGGGCATAATCTCCGATTCACATGATCTCGTTTGTGTGTTTTGTTTCAATGACGTCGTAGACATTAATCACATTTTTTGTCAGTGTCCTATGATTCAAGAGGTTTGGCGTATGGTTTTGGCTTGGGTGGGTGTCTCGCATATGGAGAAATCACTCGTGCAAGATGACTTCCTTGAATGGTTTCTTCAGTTGGTCCGGAAGACATCTAAATTTTCAGCAAGTCTGATTTGGATTGCAACTTGCTGGACGATTTGGTGGATAAGAAACCAAATCATTTTTGAAGACGGGATTGGATGGAACGAAGACATAGTGTTGCGAGTGAAGTTAACCTCTTGGTACTGGTTGGGTTCAAATGTTAGGTACAAGCAGAATTGTAGTTTTTATGAGTGGTATAAAGCTCTTTTTGATTTTTTATGCTAGTGGGTTGGTGGTATGACTCTCCTTTTTTTTTTTTGTAGGATTGAAGTATATTTGTAAAGGATGATTCTTTATATTGGGTTGGTATACCCTTAGTATACCTATAATATTATCATTGCTTATCAAAAAAAAAAAAACTCTCTTAATTTTCTTTTACGAATGTTTTAAAATTTTGCGTGTGTATTTTTGATTCTCGGTATTTAGACAGCGCCGACAACAAATTATACAAAAAGAAATTATTTCCGCAACAAGACTAAAAACTCACACTTTTTAAAATTAAAAAAAATGAGTCAACTCTTTAAGAATTAGGTCATATTAATTAAAAATTAATTTTTTTCCTATTCAAAGTTATAAGTTATTTTATAAAAACAATATATTAAATTATAAATTACTTTACAATTTTAATGAAATGTTAAAGTTTATATTTTTTGAATCTTTTTCCAATATATTAATAAAGGATAATTCTATAAATTATTGTATATTTTATATTTTTTTACTTGCTAAAAATATAATAATGGATAACCCCTTATGATGTAGGATTGTTCCGATGTTTCGTGATATTTGTACAACACATAGGACTTGTTCACACGAAGAGGTGAGAAATTTTGTGTGTGTTTCTGTGTGTACTTGAAAATCATCTTTCAACTCTAAGGTTGAAGTATTTACAGAGGCTTCTTGGTTCTAGGCTAGTAAGTGGTTATCTCATCTCAGCCATAAAAAACTGGAGAGAAAGAGAGTTATTCTTCCTTAGATAATGTAGAATCAAGTTATATTTATGACTCCCTCTCAAAATTCGTTGTAGCGGGATACATCATTTTCCACGTCTATTGGATAAGTGGTTAATGAGAATTGATCCAAACGGATGAAGCCCAATCGGACGGCCTGTTGTGGACATACATGTGGCCTTATAACCAATTTCGGACAACCTATAGCTTGGCAGGGCAGGGCAACTCGCCTTGCGCAAATGTTTTTGGCCTTCCATTTCTTTCATGGACTATCCATACTTATGGCCCAATAAAATTATATTGGTATATTTTTCGAGCAAAATTAGATAAATTACTTAGTTTGTGTGAAATAATAAAAACACTATATAATTTAGAGAAAAAATGAATTATTTATAAAAAAAATTATTCTAAAATTTACCCGTCGGAGACTTAAAGGCATGTAATATTACAACATTGTTACTTTACGACAACATCTAATTTTTTGGAGATAAATAAAATCTTTTTTGTAGAGTGTAATAAAGTTTACTGGTATTTATAGTAAACAAACACAAGTTTTAATCCACTTAATGAATTAAACTCGAAAAAATTCTATGAATAATTTGTGCAGAAAATTACAAAAAAAAATGTTTGTGATTGGATCTTAGATATTTGAATGTTTACAAACTGAACACAAATTCTAAATAGAGAATGTAAAGTTATTTTAAGAAAAATAAATAAAAACACTTCAATTGAAAAGGCTTAAAAAATTTAAATAAAGGAAGCATATATACATTTTTTCACAAACTTTCTCTCTGTGACTTGAATACTTTAGTTCTATAGAGAATAAATAAAATTTGCGACCCTTGATAACAACAATGAGATCAACGTATACTAATACAATGTTAATCGTCGACACTGGTTATCTCCATAAAACTTGACACGTATCCCCTTACGTGGACTTAAGTCTTCTTGTTTTCTTACACACGTTTTCAATGTTAAAAATGCTGAAACTATCCATCATGAGGATAACTGCCTTTAAACCCTCTTACTGCCTTTGTCAAAAGTCTTTGGTCGACTCTTGTAGTGTTTTCTAAACATCCCTAGTTTGAGTGACTTTTAGACTAATAACACACGAAGTACCTAACATCTGATAGATGTGTCAAACTCAACACTTGTTGAAGTCTTGATTTGTACAAACTTCTTTGAGATTCTGGACATATTTTGAAGTGAGAGTGATCCTAATCTTGTGGACCTGTTCTTGAGACTCTTCTAAACCATGTTTCGTGAGCATTAAAATACACTATATCCCAGATCATCTGACAAGGTGGTCGAACCATCTTTAGTCAACATGATTAATATATCAAAGCTATGTTTGAAACTCTCGACACTTAGCATTTTCAAACGTGGTTATTAACATTCTTTGTCAAGTTCTTTAGTTAGAATTTCCAGACTAACAAATAGGTAATGAATTTTATATTCTATTGCAATATCACATTTTTTTTTATTGAATTCTAGGCAACGACTGGAAACTGTTCTTGTTGATAACACATAGAATGGTTTTTATCATTTTCTTTAGCAACATGTAGTAGTCATTCTCATAGATTTTTTAACTATCTTAATTAGATACTCATATATATATATATATATATATATATATATATATATATATATATATATATATATATATATATATATTTGATTAAAGATAAATTATCAAAATTGTCTTATACCTGACCCGCGAAAAAATTTCATTAACTGCTAAAAATGAGAAATTCTTCCCTCCCAAACTCATCAAACTCTGAAATTTATTCTTCTAAACCATAAAATCAAGAATCCAAAAATCAAAATTTCAATGTCTTCTTCTCAATCAAAAATCCTAAATCAGAAATTCAAATTTCTTGTTCTAAACCCTAAATTCACACCTTCACCTTCTCTACCGAAAAAACCCTAAGAATTTTTTTTGATAATAAGCACTCACGAAATAAAGAGTGGCCTTTATTTGGTTTGCAATTGTGAGCTTTTTAGTCTTATTTGGAAATTTTATGTTGTTTGTGTTGCCGAAAAATAAAAAACATTTAAGAGGAAATCCAACAAATTATAAAAGAAATCATATAAACATTGATGTTGGAAACATTTAAAAATTAGACCATGGGTAGCAATCAAAAGTAGAAGTCTCTAAGAAAATTATTGAGTCGCACAAAGTTTTTTTTTCCAGAACAATAATAAGAAGTTGAAGGTGTGAAAAGTACACAACAAGGGGGGATGAATTGCGTTTCACGTTTTCTTTAATTTAACTTCTGATTTGAGTTTTAGAATCAGAACTGGTGTTCAAATTCTGTTTTAATTCATTGGTGTCATACCCTAACTTTTTACCCCCAAGATGACACCTCATTTGCATCATTGGCATAACATTCATCATTACATATATACATGTCTTTATGCATCACTAACCCATCACAAGTACAAGATGTGTGTGTGCTTACTTGCTTCACAGGTTAGGTGACCCCCCTAAAGCTCAAGCAGATGAATTATCAAAAGGATAGTCATTTTATTCAAACATCTCAAGTCCCTTTGTCATCCATAAAGATCAAGAGCTTTCATCTCATCAATAGTCAAGTGCAATATGGCATCACAAGCTCAATTAAGCCTCAAGATCCTCAGTGCATCCAAATTAGGGTTTTGACCTAATTCAGTCCCTGAGTTGAATTTTGAAACAAGGCATGATCCAACACCTCAAGATATGTTTCAAGGACCTCAAATGCATTGTGTTAGTCCATTCATATGATTGGATTAATCCAAAGAACTTGATTCATAAGCTGTGCAAGAAGTAAAATTCTCTGGTCTATAAACTAGGGTTTTTGAGGAAAAGTCAACTATACCTTTGACTTTTGACCAAGACAGGTCTCAAACCTTAACTCAAGAAACTCAAAAACACCTTTGGAGTCCATCCATGATGTTTAATTTAGCCCAAGGGTTTGCTTTCATAAAGGATCACAAAGCTCAAAGTTCATCTGATACAAAAGTTAAATGTGGTCAAAATCAAGTTTGACTTTTGGAGTTTTTGGTCAAACATGGTCTCTTCAAGTCAAGAAAAATGCTAATATGCGATTTGGATTATGTATGATCAAGAAAAATCAATAAAAGTGAGGTTACTTGTAAAAAGGGCAACCATGGAGAACTTAAAATTTTTCTAAGTCATAAAAGAACAATGATTTTTACCCTACTTTGCAAAGGCATAACTTTCAAACCAAGTAACCATTTTCTTTGATCCGAAGATCAAATTGAAGAGCTTGTTACATACTACAACTTTGTCAGTTAGGTGGATTCCCAAAAAGTGCATAGATTTTAAGATATAAGGCCATGAAGTTAGGGTTTCAATACTTTTTGAACTTTGACACTTAGAAATTTTTTAGACAGAATATGTCTTGTGTTGGAGCCAACTTTAGGGTTGTTTTTCACTATGATCCACAATGATTCAAAACCAACCTTAAACATCAAAGTTGATGTATAATATACCAGCTTTCTAAAATGATCAAGAACATCAAAATCCCTTACTTGAGTAAGAAGTTATGGATGCTGCAACATGCCTTGATCAAACTGATTGTCATGACAGAATTGCCTAACCTACTTGTGCCACACGATTTGGATAAGTCTTTCAAACCTAAAATCTTCACAAGATCAACTCCCAAATATTCATACAAGCATGTGCTCTACAAAGCATAACTGAATTTTCAAAGATTCATCACTTGGCATGTGAAAATGATCATTTCAAAAGTGAGAAGTGAGGTTTTGTCCTCTAGCATTAAAGTGCTATAGTGATTTTTTGCAAAATCCCTCCAATCTTCCCAAGGATGATCAGAACATCAAAGGATAAGTTGAAGCCTTGTGGAACAAAGCTCAAAAGGTCAGAATTCATAGCCATGTGAGAATGTAAGCTATGTACCTTGACATTTCAAGTAATAGCTACATGACATCATCTTTTGGATAATGGCTTGCATCCCAATCCTTTCATAATTCAAAATATCAGACACACTTCCCCTATAAATAGAGGTCATTCTGAACATTCTAAGACACACCAAAACATTGCAAGAGCTTGTTTTCTCTCCTTCCTCCTCCTTGCTAAATTCAAAGTTCTCAAAGAGTGAAAACTTAGAATTCTCAAACCAGTCAATTTCCGCTCAATTCAATCATCCAAAAACTTCACATACATCACGTGTAAGTGATCCAAACACTCAAACCTCAACTGTAACATCATAATCACCAAGTCATATGCCATTTTCTCCACACACATCATAGGATGCAGTTTGTATCGAGCCAAGTAATTCAGAAGGTTTCCATCCATTCTAAGAATTAGAACACACTCCTTGGAGGTCAAAGAAGCTGTCTGGATCATCAAATCACATTTGTAACACCTCCAACAGAGAATTTGATTCTCACTTGTAAGGTAAGTTTCTTCAAACCTGAATTCTATGATTCATGCATCAATTTTGATCATTCAAGTTATAGACATGTTTATCATGATGTTGTGATCATTTTTCCTCAATTAATTGTCATGTATCACGATTATATAAGATTTTATATTAAATTATTCAGTTATGGTTCATACGGTTCTCAAATCAATTTCTTTTGATACACTAAATTTAAATGAAATTGAATAATGCCATTCAATTCCTTGTCAAATTTCCAACAATTTTCACTTTTACATCATACCATTTGGTTGAGAAATGAGCAAGTTCAGAAATTCAAATTTCTTGAACTCAAGGAAGAAGACGAGCATGGTGGTAGCGCCATTTCTAAAATTTGTGTTGTTTTAAAATATAATAAATTGGGTGTGGTTTGATATACAGATGTATCACCACCTCAGTGGTTAAGGCGTGTGTTTGAGAGGCTTGTGAGTGTGAGGTCTGGGGTTCGAATCCCCCTCGCCCCAGACCTTTCGGCTTTTATTTTTTTCCAGTCATTTTCAACTCAACTCTCTATATTATTTTCTATTTCCATTGTATAACAACCACACGCGCATGGCTCAGTTAGTTATGTTTTAAGCCTTTCACCCCAAGGATGTGGGTTCAACACTTGGGAGGGCCATTCCTATTTTTTTAGCACTATTTTTCTTCACTTTTCTTCACAAATTCATTCAATTATTTCAATAAGAAAATTTAATTTTTTGAACCAATTTTTTTCACACTTCTCATTTATCTTACATATTTTGAGAATCCTTTAAAAAAATCCAAAAATAATATTTATTTTTACCATTTTTCTTAAGTGGAAAATCATGGTTTTTTTAAGGTGTTCTTCATAGCTTTTAATAACTTCTTTTGATTTTTCTCTTAAACTAATTGTACATACATGTCCTTATGGTCATAGTACACTTTGTGTAAACCTTGTTCAAAATATTTAACTTGATTTTTTGGACTTATACTCTATCCATGCGTTGTTTAGGTATTGTTTTCTTTTGAAAATACTCTGATTATTCTTTTGAAACCCTAGGGTTTTATTTCAAATAACTTATTTCTTTGAAAGTATCCTTGATGCTTGACTTGGGCTTCCACTTGAGTTTGGATTCCCCAAAGCCCTTGATTCAACCATGGTTGAATGTCTTGCTTAGGAGCCTTCCTGTAAAAACTTCCATTAGGGTTTTGATTACCCTCCTCCATTATTTATTTGATCTTTGATCACCTTGAATACATTGCTTGCTTGAACTTCCTTGTGTTTTCTTTCATAGATTAAATATTTGCTCACATATTCAAGTATTTCCTTCATAAACGCTTACCATGATGAACATATCTCCTTGTCTGATACACTTCCACATGTTAATATATCATGCTTAATCATTCCATGCTCATGTAATCCTTGATGACTACACTTGTTTAAAAGATTAAATCAACTTACCTTGTTAAGTTTCTCTTGACATTTTTTACACTTCGAGCTTAGGTCTGAACTACAATTGCTCTGACTTCCTCTTAAGTATATGTAGGCATAAGATTATGAGATCTTAGCGAGCACGGTAACAAACTTTTTTTCCTTTATGTTTATACACAAAAACATTAGGATACCCTGTAACTATAACTTAGTTCAAACACTAGGTTTCCCTTGTTGAAGTTCCAACTATAAACTTAGCCTCCTCTTGGGCTTTGTATAAGGAAGTTCGACTTCAAACTCAAACACTTACCTAGAGGTGAGACATGATTCATCTCTATAGAAGAGATGTCTCTTCTATTTCCCACAACATAAAAAACATTTCAAACTTTTTCCATTTAAGTGATGTAAGTGTCACACTTATTGATTCAAAATCCAAGCTGGGGTCCTTCTCTTATTATGGTATGCAAAACAATTCTTTCATTTACTGATGTAAGTGGAACACTTTTTGATTCTATATCCAAGTCAAGGTCCTTCTCTTAATATGCAAAGACTCATTTAAAGAAAGATGTGGCATTACTCTAGATTTTCTACATCCATGTTTAAAGCTTCTTCCCTTATTTTTATTCTTTCTAAAAAATGTTTGTGGTGAATAGATGAGATATATCCCTTAAGATGACAATTTGTCTCTTCTCAAAAAATCAACAAACCCAATTCCACCCATTAGTAGGTGGAACTACGAACACTCTGATTTCTCAACTTCCTTTTGAGAATACATAGGCATTAGATTGCGAGATCTTAACGAGCACAATAATAAACAAAACCATTAGGTCCTTACACCTTTTATTATCACTCACTCAAAACCAAATCAACAAATTCCCATAATACAACAAGTAAAACATCAATAACACAAATATATGCAAGAGGTTCCTATAGGATACTATAGATACTTAGGATGCTAGTACCTTCGCTTTGTATAACCAATCCTGATTCCCGATCTCTCAAAGTGCATTGTTTTGCATTGCACACACTCACAGGTTTATTCATATTTTTCCCCTTCCCTGCCTTTGGGATAAATTAAAAGTTCACATGTAAAAGGGCAGAGTCTTTTCGCGCGGCTACAATTGGCAGAGGATATAATAAAAGTAAACAAATAATAGTAGAAGACACAAAAAATTTATCCTGGTTCCTCCCCTAACTCAGAGTACTCCAGTCCCCTTGCCTCACAAGAGATTTCCATTATACCCACTTCATGATTACAATCGCTTATGCTTCTGCATAAGTCTTTTACACTTGCTCAGACCAACTGTCTGAGACTTTCTTGGTTAGAGCACATGTCTAAGACTTCTGCTCACATCCTCTAACCGAGCCACCTTCTCTTCTGGCCATCCAGACTGAGACTTCCTTCCTCACATCCTCTGACTAATCCACCTAATCTTCTAGCCATCCAGACTGAGACTTCCTTGCTTAAGCAGCACTTGAGGCTTCCTGCTCACGCCCCTCAGGCAGAGACTTTCTCTTTCCTCAATCAGCCTAGTTGAATAAGACTTTCACAGATCAAGCTCTTAAGCAATGAGACTTATGTGGCTCAAGCATCTTGGCTTAAGACTTGTTGCTTGAATCCCAATGAGACAAGACTTTTGCTCAAGCACATAGTAGGAAACTTTGATCTAAATAGTTGAACAGGCCCAGTAGGATAGAGAACAAGGTGTACATGATACAAGTAACAGAGGTACGTGAAATCACGATAAACAAAGACCTAAATCACTTAAGATTTCTAAGATATACAATGTTTAATAAATCTTAAGGCTTTTACAATTACAACCTACAAATAGAAAATCTGCATATTACAATAAATTTGATAATTGCTCGATCTCGTTACTCTTTCGTCTGGAGAATCCTTGTTCTTATTATCAGTAAGAACCTTCAGCCATATTTATTGCCTTTGCAGAAAACTAGCTATTGAGGAAGTAACTTGATCAAGTGTCTTTGTCTTTGCCCCATAGTACAAGAGACATTAAAGATGGATGCATAGTAGATTCTGAATCCAGTGTGTATTAAGTTTAACCTTTGAGTCTTCAAGAGGTTCTCGTACTGATAGATCTGTTACAAGTAGTCATCCATAAAGCATGTCATATTTCCTTGAGCCTTGCAATCTGTAGACTCTGATTGACAAACTGATAAGACATTACAATTTGCTTTCTGCAGTACTGAAGGCTTCCAGCTTTATCACCAACTCTGAGTGGTATCAGATTCTGATATACAATTGCCAAGTGTAGTGACTCGTCTAAATATTGGACCTTCAACACCAGAGTCTGCGCCAAGCCACACCAGCAAACGTTCTTCAAATTCTGCCACCAGATGCTAGAAATGAAGCAACTCACAAGTGTGTCTAAGTAAAACATATTCTGATTATTTATGTACAAGAACAAGAACCTGCATAAATAAAACGAACATCAAATAAACCATTATTCTTTCAATACTTTTGTTATCATCAAAACTAAAAGAGAATATGTCATGAACAAATCTTGTTCTAACAATCTCCCCCTTTTTGATGATGACAAACACAAGTATTTAAAGGACAATGTTGGGAATTTAATTTTCTCTACAACATAAGGGTATGAGGTTTGTAAGCTCCCTCTGAGTCTGATAGTCCAAAGCTGAGTTCTATTGACTCTAACACTAAGAACTACTTTTTAAGAAAAAATAAATGAGTCTTGTTAGTAATATCAGGGTCTGAGGTTTGTAAGCTCTCCTTGAGTGAAACAGTTCCAAGGTTGAGGTTTATAAGCTCCCCGTCAGTTCCATATTTAAGAAAACCAAAATAACAATATCTTAACTTTTTTTGGCAACATCAGAATGCGAGGTTTGTAAGCTCCTTCTGAGTTTGATAGGCTAAGTCTGAGGTTTGTAAGCTCTTACTCAACATTATGTACAAGAAAGTTAAAATATGTTTCCCTTTTAACTTCCTTTGGCAACACCAGAATACGAGGTTTGTAAGCTCCTTCTGAGTCTAATAGACTAAGTCTGAGGTTTGTAAACTCTTACTTAATTCTATGTACAAGGAAGTTAAAATATGCCCTAGGCTAGGTAACCAAAACAGAAAGTAAATAACAAGAAAATAAATGACCAATGTGTACAACTGAATGGGTACTCAATGAGTTCAGTTTCCACTTAAATACTTACTATTATTTCTCCCCCTTTTGTCACATCAAAAGGAAAGAAATAAAAGAAGGAAAAAGAAGAAAAGAAGGAAAGGAAAATAATTTCCACTAAATAATCCAATTCAGATCATTATTACTTGATCAGTTTTCAAGAAGGAAAAGTAATCAAGTCGCAAGGGTCATTGAGGATTGTGCAAACCAGTTATTGGTCAAAAACAGGCTCATGAATCAAGCAAGAGATATTATTCCAACGATTAGGATACTCAGAAACTACAATAAAAAGGACCAACACCTAGTTATTTTAAATAACATCTTCAAGAGTAATGAAGTCATCAGTTGAGAGCAACAAGAAATCTGTGGTAATAGAGATCTCAAAGCGTCCAACAAGATGAAAAATCCAAAAACGTCAGAAACAAGTTGTTTCTGCATCATCCACTACTGACTATGTGCTTCTTATAAAACCTACTTCAGATGAGGCAACATCAGCAACTCCAAAACATCCATACAGAAAGGATCCTTCAGAAGCTGCTATGAGACCACGAAGAAAGGTCATGAGGAGAACAGGAAGGAAGCGACTCAACGAGATGTTTAACCAGCTTGCAGTTCCAGAGCCAAAAATGGAAGATATTGTAGAATACGAACCAGATATTGATTATGGTAGCTACTGATTTAGTAGAAAAAGTATGAAATATAACCATCTGTTTCTAGGTCCATCCATTTTCCTTTTAGGAATATTTTGTAATCCCTTGACAAGATTAATGAAAGATGTTTTGAGAAAATTATTTATTTACATAGTATGCAATTATCATTCAGTTAACTTTGAGACTTTCTGAAGGAGCATTAGCAAAGTGAAACTGACAACAGAAACATCAGTAAAACTAATCAAACATTAACTCATAATTGTTCAGAGAATCTTAAATAGGTTAGACTGCTAGATAACATTTCCAAGAGTTATTATTAGAGTACTGATAAGATTTAACCAATACTTAAATAATTTTAAACTCAAGACCAGGTAAATATCATGTCTATAAAAAGGACTAAAGTAAGCTTTCTGCCATCATCACTTAATCCCTAAAACACCAAGATGTATAAGCAAAAGAAAATATGGGTTCCACATAGAGATTTCAGGAAGGAAGCATTACTGAATGCAGCAACTCAAGCAAACCAAGGCAAAGCAGCAGCTGAAGGATCTACAAGTAAGAAAATAGCTTCATAAGTGCTCTCCTCAATAGCATCTTTTGTGAAGACAACCAGAAGAAGATCTTTCTGGGTCCAGACGCAGACACCAGCTGAGAAAATAGACTATGGAGTTTGCTAAGGAAGAATGGCAAGATTACTTAGATAGTCTGGACATGTCAGATGATCCAAGGTAGATCCTTAGGGCCAATCCAACAGACCAGAATCATCTAATTGTCTTGTAATAGCTTCCTTTCCATTAATGAAATAAGTTGCAAACATTGAGTACTTTTACCTAATTATTTTAGATTCTCGTGAACAACATAGAATAAATATTCAACAGTTTTAAACTGAACACAGGCATGAACAATCTCTGAATTTATTAATAAGAAGCTCAATACAAAGATTTCAATAGAATACAAAGCATAACTATGTAGAAATCTAACATCAGAATCTTTCATAGATAGCTTTAAACTTGTCTCTCCAAATCTTAGAAGAAATAGCCTCAGAACTTATGTTAACCCCCTACTGAACAAGTATCTAAAAAATAACTCGTCCATAAGGAATGGAGAAGGACTTTCCATTTTGAAAAGAAGAAGTAGACCTTTTTAGATTGTCAAACATAACTTGAGGAAGATCAATCTTTGAATCTGAATTAAGAAGTATAAGCAGATCTTTTTCAATACGGTCCACAAGGTCTGAATCTTTATCCTTTAGAAGTAAGTTTGAATTCAGAATATGATTCCAAACAACAACATCAAGAAGAAGATTTGAGACCTCTAATATATTAGATGGATCTACAAAGATATGCCAAGTAGGAAGATAGTGTTCCTAAACAAGAGTTCCTGGGATTTCTCCAATCTCCTCACAATTGATCACATTTGCAATGTCTTTAGAGGTTATTATAATAGAAACACCAGTTACTCTAGACAGAATAACATACTCAAAATTCAACTCAACAATGGAGGCATTAATCCAAAACTCTTTTACAAGACTTGGATAAGTGAAACCACATAACATCTCAAAGTAGCCATTCAAACCTTGTTTAGACACAGTTTTCCAGAATTTGAAACCAATCTTAAGCAACTCATCAAAATCCACAAACTTTTCATTGATGACAACCAGCTGATTCAAAGAAGAATGAACTGAGGAACTCATCTCAAGTTTGGTTTGATCAGCACACAATTATGTTACACAAGACAGGGAATAGTAACAAGAAGAAGAAGAAGAAGAACTGAACAAGAATCCTACAAGAATAAGAATCTTGTCAGAAAAGGACACAATGATGTTACACAAGATAGGGAATAGTAACAGCGAGTTCCAAAAGAGAAAACGTCATTGGCCAGAGGTTCTTATCCAACAAATGTTTCAATTCCACAAGATGAATTTCACCTTGATGAAAATTTAAGCATCATAAAAGTTTTTGGAAAACTTTTTATTTAAACTATTATGTCAGACATAAAGAATCTTCGTCTGAATCTCAGTAACTGACAACTTTCAGAAGCTATCATCCATCAGAGTCTAGTAGATCTACACTAAGATAGAGATATCATCTGTCCATTACAATACTCTAATTTTCTATTCAGAACTAGCACTTCATCTTAAAACAAGAGTCATGAGTGATAGATGAATATTTAATTGAATTCGAAACAGCTAACACACATCAGTAACGACACAGAAGGTGAAGAAACTTTTTACATAAATAAGATCATCATCTAGCTTAAAAAGACATTTAGTATAGACAAACACAATAGAGTTTCCTCTTAAAGATTTCTGAAGTTCTTCTTTTCAAAAGAATTTCTCTAGAAGTCTAATAGAAACTTTGTATTTACATCTATACAAATGTTTCATTGAATCATAAGATAAACCAGAGAAGAACAAGCATGCCCTTTTTTTGTTGGCCAGACTCGATTAAGTATCCAGACTTGACCAATATAGTCTGAACACAGCTTTGGGTGGATTCTAATTTAATGGCTATCTAACCATTGATTCCACTACTCTCACCGAATTTAGTATCACCAGTACTTGAATCTGGGCTGTTGGTTCTTCCTCCAATAAATGTTGTAAACAACCTTATGGAAGATGCCTCTGCTTCTTTCCTTGATATATGTAACAAATACATTATGATACTCATATTTATATAAGCCCATACATGTAAGTACAAACAGGCTCTTCTTTACCTTATGTCTCTTCCTGATAATAAAATCATAAACCACTCCAGAGTATAAGACTAGAATGAGATATGATACGAACAAAATCTTGTTCAAAGCAGAGTCACTAATCTCATTGTCTAGGATTAAATCTTTCGACTTTGAAATTAATGACAAGCTCAGAGCCAGATGGTGTTAACTATCATAAATTGACATAAAGCAAATCAAATTACTATCTTAGTACAACTTAGAGAACTCAAAAGGAGATTGAAGACTTCTCATAGAAATGTATTTTAATACAACTTCCATGATGATCCTCAATAGAGAAGCAATGGAGTTTCCTAAGATATCACCTTAAGGAACAGACTCCAAATTATCAAATATTTTGAAACAAGATAGATTTGACATCATCTCTTGCTCTTCAATACTTTATTTTTATTTCAGAACACAAATGCTTCTTTTCATCTGTATCATGCACTAATATCAGCTTCAAAAGTTTAGACATTGAAGAGCATCTGATATTAGGTTCTGGTAGTGTTTCTTCTTGCTTTCAGATCTGGGAAATCAGTTGAAATACAAGTATTTCCGAAGCATCTGAAGTTACTCTTCTATCAACAGATATCACAATCCATTCAGCCAATATGGAAGTTCTTCTGACAAGAAACCTAAGTTTCTTATCATTAGTCATTCCAAAGAACTTGAGCTAAATTGAGAAGGTGATTTGTTGAATAGTTTTTCATCATCTAACTTCATTTCTTTCCTTTGAAAACTGCAAGACAAGCCTTTAAAACACAGTAGATTCAAGATGTAAACATCCTGAATAACTGTGATCTTAGATTTAAGTCTCAGAGCAATCTTCTCAGAATTTGCTTGAAAATATTAGATGAAGTGTAAGTGTTCAAGATTCAAAAAATGATGCCCACAAATCCAAGAACAAGAACTCAAAGATTGTTCAAGCATCAGACACACCAATGATGTTGATATACTCTGAAGTGAGATAGAGCATCTACCAGAATGCAACTACCTCTGAAGACATTCAATATGCATCTTCTGAGCTGGTGAAAGAGACTTTCAAGATTATCATCTTTACACCATCAACTTTTATAGTAATACCTCTTTCAAGGATATTCTATAGACCTTCAGCAACCCTTTATCAAGACCAATAAGTTAAAAATATGTTTAGCTTTTCCATTATTTAAATTCAATGGAATCATCCTTTAAATATGGTTGGAAAAGTCGTACGATATTTTTCATGTGGCACTTGATTCCTTCTTGAAGAAGAATTATAATTTTCTTATTGGATCATTATTTGTGCCACTGTTAAGTGTTAAGCACAAACCAGGCTCTGATACCAATTGCAGGTGTGAAAAGTACACAAGAAAGGGAAATTGAATTATGTTTCGCGTTTTTTTAATTTAACTTCTGATCAGAGTTTCAGAATCAAAACTGGTGTTTAGATTTTGTTTAAATTCATTATCAACAAATATAACAAAAGTAAATAAATAACAGCAAAAGACACAAAAGATTTATTCTGGTTCCTCCCCTAACTGAGAGTACTCCAGTCCCATTGCCTCACAAGAGATTTTCATTATAACCACTTCATGATTACATTCGCTTATGCTTTGAATCTAGCAAGATTATACCTGAGTGAATCACACACTCAAAGATACAACAGAGTCGCCACCAAACTTTATTTAGTCCCAAAGTATAGGGAAAAAATCGACAAAACCCAATGGGAAAAGAAATGGGTAAAGGGGTCGGTTATGCGAGAGGAAGGTACTAGCACCTCACGAATCCGTCATACTCAACAGGAACCATTTTGCTTACTTCTAGGCTTAGATGAGTTATCTATCTAAAAGTTTCTAGCAAAAAGATCTTTAGAGGAAAGAAAAGGAAAAAAAAGAAAGTGCTCGCGGAGGATTTGGGCCCTCGTGGCTACGTACCTTCATAGTGCAATGAGGAAATCAGAGCGCCGTAGTTCATGGAACCAGGGAAAAGGAAAAAGATGGTGGCTCACCAAGATTTCGCAATCTCGTGTCTACGTATCCTTATAGCGCCATGAGGAATACAAAGCCTACGTAGTTCGGAGAATAAAAACAAGAACATAAAGAGATATGGTGTCAAAACTAAGAGAAAAAGAAGTAGAAATATTCCACTGAGGAATACAAAAAAACGGTGTCAAAACCAAGAAAGAAAGGCAAAGGAATAGTAGCAACTCTATTGAGGATAGGACAAAGAGATGGTGTCGAAACCAAGAAGATAAAGGAGCAACAAAATATTGGCAACTTTATTGGGAAGTAAACAAAGGGAATGGTGTCGAAACCAAGAGAATGAGGGAGCAAGGGATATTGAATCGAGGCAAAGTAAGATTCACTGAGGATTCGGTATATTAATTGACTGGCAGTGGTTAACCGAAGCAAAAAAAGAGCATGACTCTGTGGGAAAAAAGGGGTTGATGTCAACAGACATACTGTGATGAACCAAAAAGGGGAGAGTACTGAACCAAGAGAAGGTGTTTGACTCTCAGGGGATTTCGGTATATTAACTGATGAACAGTGGTAAACCGAAAGAACGGGCGTGGAACCAAACGAAGGTTGTGACCCAAAGGACGGGTGTGGAACCAAGCGAAGGTTGTGACCCAAAGGTATGAGTGTTTGAACCAAACGAAGGTTGCTAACTCACATGGGTACTGATTTTAACAGAAATACTGTGATTAACCTAAAAGAATTGAGTGATTAACCAAGAGAATGTGATTAACTCAAAAGAAACCCAGTATGTTAACAGACAGACTGTGATTAAATGAGAAAGAGGGACAATTGGTGTTTTAACTGACAGGCTGTGATTAACCAACCAGAAAAGAGAGAACCAAGGGAAGGTTGCAAACTCCGCTAGACATTTGGTGTTTAACAGGAAGATTGTGTTTAACCGAAGAAACAGATTGAGACTCTGATGGGGAAGAAGATAATTTGGTTATTAATAGACTGACTGTGATCAACCAAAGAAAAAAGATTATGACTCTTTTGGGGAATCAACAAGAAATGATTGACTAAAAGAAAAGGATGTTGAGGAAAGAGACGGGTATTAACCCAAGAGACAGTGATCTTGAACCAAGGAAAGGGAAAGGAGAGATTGCAAGGGTAAGAGTGATCAGGGATCGACTCAACTGAGGATTGAGAGACATTATAGACTGGAGATAGAGATGATTATTCCAGGCACAGGGTCATTCGCCCCTACCCAAAATAATCAGAATGAGTGTAGGAATTCTCCACTCTCATCCCTTCTCTAGCACTCAGAGTGTAGTGTAGAAATCGAAATTGATGAGTAACAATGCTAATTTGTACAGTGCTCTAGTGCGTCGTGCAGACTTCCGAATCAGCAAGGGATCAAAGAAGAGAAGCTCTAAAAGATCCTAGAGAGAGGAGAGAGGGGAGATTGACTAATCGAAACACGGTTTTGATCAATTGATCAAAGGGAATGAGCAAGCCAACGATCTTTCAAACGAGTCGAAAGATCGTCTAAGCAAACGTGCGAAGTAGTGATTATACAAAATTAAATTTTCTCAATAAAGAACAAACTTAATGTGATCAGGAATTAACTTGCAAGGCAGTACCAAACATCAATTAGCATGCGTAACAAATCATGTTATCATGTAAGCAAAAAGTGTGCAAGGATCAACATGATCATACAATGTCAAAAATGCAAACAATTCCTTAATAGATAAATCATGCATTAAAATTTTTCATACATGCTTCAAACAGAGGTTAAACAGTTCATAAAACATCCAGAAATATCAAGCATATTTAGCCATGGAAGTTAAATGAGGAAAGAATATCAAACAAGCTTGAAACATCACAAAAACGACATTCTGGTTCAGTGTTAATTGGTTAACCATTTGCTAGGCAAAAATGGTTAATCGATTAACCCTTGAAAAACAACAGAAAGTTGCTGAAAACAGAGTTGTTAATCGATTAACCATTTTGCACTAGCAAATGGTTAATCGATTAACCCTAGGACAGTGGCAGAAAAATCAGTTTTCAAAAGCATTTCCAGCAATTAATCACTTATCCAAACATCCACATGTTATGGCATGCATTTGTACACGAAAATTACATCAAGTAGCAGTAATTAACCATCAATTGAAAGCATCAAACATAAAGATCAACAATCAAACAATCACATGATTAATTAACATCGAAAAGCTATCAGAATCACATTGCGAACATGCAAAAGCGATCGAAAACAGTAAATTGAGTAAGAATTACCAACCTACAAGGCGGAGAATTGCCTTGGTGATTGTTGTAAGCAAAATACAGTGAGAATAAGCAAAGAAAGCCAGTGAATTCCGAGCTTGAGATCAAATCATAGCGAAACCGATAAAAACGCGAAAAATGCTCTGAATACGAATTTGCACCGAAGTGATTGAAACGATCACTTGAATTGAGGTATAAGCTACTGTAGATCCAGAAATCCAAGTAAAAATGTAGTGGAATGGAGGTTTAGCTCAAGAGAATAACTATTTCAATGTGAAGATTATTACACTCTAATGGTGGAAATTGAGCTTTTGTGTGTGGTTTGGGAAGAAGATGAAGATGAATGTGAAGAAGTTGCAGAAAAATCAAAGAGAATAGAGAGAAATAAGAGAATGATCAAGTGAAAATAGTGAGAATGGTTGAACCCCCTTTCACAAATGTGAAGGTTTCTTTATATAGAGTGGAGGTTGGGAGTAGGCTAGGTTTGGAGTTTGCTTTAGAGCTTGCTTGGGAGCTAGCTTTAGAGTTAGTTACATCTAACTCACTGAGTCAGAATTTGACTCAGTTAGTTATTTGTTAACTCGGTGGAGCAATCCCAATGCAAGTCCAAAATCCAATGTTCACATGATTGGAAATGAAGTTACACGGTGATCTTTATTGAAAATAATGTATTGGAATAAATATAAGTGGATTCTTGAAGTGTCTTGAAGTATCTAGAATATTCCACATGATGTTAGAACCAAGTAGACCCCAAAGAAGTAGAGGAAAAGTTGTTGTCATGAAAATGCAGCAAAATCTGCCAAAATACAAGGTTTAATCGATTAACCATTTTGCACTAGCAAATGGTTAATCGATTAACACAGCCAAAACTTGCCCAATTTGGTTAAAAAAGGTGTTGTGGCCATGGTTTTGATTTTCGACCTTTTGCTTTGATGAATAGACATATAAACCCTTATATCTTGCTTGTATTGATGATGTGATGACTTTGCGAGGATGTGATTAATCGAGCTTAGAAAAACCTGAATTGTCCTGCAACAAAAACACAGAGAGAAAGTGCTAGTGTGTATGCCAGCGATGCGAATGCACATGCTTATGCAAAAGGCAAAAAGGAAGGTCAAATTTCGGGTTACGACAGCTGCCCCTATTTAATCCTCTTGGACCTGAATGTTCGAATTGCTCTAGCTTTTCGATGATTCGAGGTGTAAGGGGATTAGATAAAAGAGTAGCTCGAGAATTTGGCCGATGGCGACAAAAGAAAAGGTGAAAGTGTAGAGGGTTTTTATTAGGTGAGAAGTTTGGCTGAATATCTGCTGGGGAGATGAATCAGTCGGCAAGGAGCATGCTCGATGCATATGCTATGTATGTTTTGTCTTTCATGGTGCTTGATGTTATGTCATGCAACGGTGGAAGTTAAGGTACTGTGTTGCAGGCAGGCAGGAATTGTAGAAAAATAAACTCGATATCCTCGATTGGGAAAAGACTTCCATAGATGATGACGACTCCACTGGGGAAAGAGCCTAGAATCTCAGATTTCCAAGCTACCACCCTCACCGTTGCTGTGGATGAAGGAACCAGGATGACCTTTCAACCATGACTGACTCTGTCTGGGGAACACCGAGGTCCGGATGGTCCTTATTGCTTGGGGAAGATGGAAAACCTGACATTACCGTTGTTGGGGGAATGACGGCTTCGACCTGCTGGGCTTTGCGATGATCTCACTTGTGTTGGGGAAAAGAGGACAAACATGTCTCTGCTTGGGGATCAATCATGGCTCTGCTGGGGAAATGGAAGGTAAGCATTCCTTCCCAAACAACCATGACGGTGCTTGCTAGGGATCAAACTTGCAAATGGAAGCTACCGATCATCCCTTAGAGATTTTCGGTAAGGTATGCAATGCATAATGCTTTCTCTGTTGATTTAGCTTTTTATTATTCTCATCGCTTTATACTATTATGTGATCATAAATAATCGTTCATTTTGCAAACAAAATACTGAAAAGAGACAATTGAGAAATCAAATGATGAATTTTATTGAATACAAAAAGATTTGTACATAAGGAGTGTACAAGGATGCAAAAATTCTTGATGAGGAAAATTGCAATAAAATTGAAAAACAAAGGTAAATGTTAATGGGAAATTATGTTTTGCATTGATTACAACATTGGCTACCATTCACTGCAAGTATAGGTTCCAACACTTTACACCTGTTGATGATGACTTGATTGCTCTGTTATCGTCCGAGGTCCAGCTATGATGAAGATAAGCTCAAGTGTTCACAGTTAAATACCTTTATCCCTAATTTTTGCCTGGACATTTTCTTATTTTTTTCGTCCACCGGGATACCCTTTTTTTCCTAAGTCGACCTTTCGGGTTTTCAACTTAGCGGGCTTTTATTATTCTTTTTTGCTCTGTCCCTAACTTTTTCATAGACATCTCTTTTTTTGGTCCATCGAGACACCTATTTTTGCCTAGATTGTCCTTGCGGATGTCAATCTAGTGGGCTCTTTATTCATCATTTTTTTTCTTTTTAGGCATAATATTTTTTGACTGCATCGGAGTTCACGGCTGATGGCAACTCCTCCCCATTCATGGTAGTGAGGATTAGGGCTCCGCTTGAGAAGGCCTTCTTGACAATAAAGAGACCTTCGTAATTAGGAGTCCACTTGCCGCGTGCATCCGAGTGAACAGGGGAATATCTATTGAGCACGAGTTCACCTTCTCGGAATGCTCAAGGGAGAACTTTCTTCTCAAAAGCTCGCTTGAGGTGTCTCTGATACAATTGATCGTGGAAACGGCTATCAGGCGCTTCTCTTCGATGAGATTCAACTGGTTGTATCTGAATTGGACCCATTCAACTTCACCAAGATCTGCTTCCATGATGACTCTGAGCGATAGGATTTTGACTTCAATGGGTAGAACAACCTCTATACCATACACAAGCGAGTACGGAGTTGACCCAGTAGAAGTACGAACTAAGGTTCTGTAGCCGTGCAATGCAAAGGGAAGCATTTCGTGCCAATCCTAGTAAGTTTTGACCATTTTCTTGACAATTCTCTTGATGTTTTTGTTTGCTGCTTCGACGGTTCCATTCATCTTAGGCCGGTATGGTGAAGAGTTGTGGTGCTCGATCTTGAATTCTTGACACAACTCTCTCATCATTTTGTTGTTCAGGTTGCTTACATTGTTACTAATGATATTACTAGGAATACCATAGAGAAAAATTATCTCTTTCTTGATAAATCTGGCAACCACTTGTCGTGTAACGTTTACGTAAGAAGTAGCCTCAACCCATTTGGTGAAGTAGTCGATAGTAACTAGAATGAAGCGATGACCGTTGGAAGCCTTTGGTTCGATCATCCTAATCATATTGATACCCCACATAGAGAATGGACAAGGAGAAGTTAAAACATTCAATGAAGTTGGAGGCACATGGATCTTGTCACCATAAATTTGCCATTTGTGACATCTTTTGGCAAAGTTTTAACAATCGACCTCCATTGTTGTCCAGTAATAACCAGCTCGAAGGATCTTCTTAGCCATGGCAGGTCCATTGGCATGTACACCCTCACAGCCTTCATGTATGAACCTTATGATCGTGTTTGTTTCGTGTCTATCCACACATCTGAGCAACACGAAGTCATAATTCCTTTTGTACGGTACACCACCACTCAAGAAAAATTTGGCGCAGAGCCGTCTAAGAGTTTTCTTGTTAGTGATAGTGATACCCTTGGGATATTCCTATTTTTCCAAATATCTTTTGATGTCGTAGAACCAAGGATGGTCATTAGACTCGTCCTGGATTGCTAAACAATGTGCTGGTTCGTTCAAATGATTAATGCGGATAGTCGGAGCTTCATTCTTCCACTTGACTTTGAACATGGATGCCATGGTGGGAAGAGCATCAACTAGTTAATTTTCCTCCCTAGGAATATGATGAAAAGAGATTTCATCAAAATAGGGAATCAATTTCTCGGTGTGCTTTTGGTACGGAACCAACTTGGAATCCCGAGTCACAAACTTTTCTCTGACTTGGCCATTCACCAAAGCAGAATCTCCATAGACCTCAAGAATCTTGATTCTCATGTCAATTGCCGCTTCAATTCTGTAGATACATGCTTCGTACTCAGCCATATTGTTGGTCCATGCGAAGCATAATCTGGCGGTGAAGGGAAGATGAAAACTTGTCGGAGAGATGAGTATAGCACCTATTCCATGACCTTTAGCATTGGAGGCACCATCAAACACAAGTGTCCACCGTACCCCTGGTTTGGGTCCTATGTCAGGGTCAGGAGTTTCATAATCTCTAATAAACAGAACATCCTCATCGCAAAAGTCAAACTTCATTTGTTGATAACCACCCTCCACAGGTTGATGAGCAAGGTAGTCAGACAAGACGCTCCCTTTTATTGCTTTCTGGGTAACATGTTGAATATCATACTCAGTTAGCAGCATTTGCCACCAAGCAATTCGTCCAGAGACAGCAGACTTTTCGAATATGTACTTTATCGGATCCATTATGGATATCAATAAAGTAATATGTAAAATCATGTATTGTCTTAGGTGTCAAGCGGCCCAAACCAGAGCACAAGTCTTCTCCAAGAGTGAGTCTCTGGTCTCACAATCGGTGAACTTCTTGCTCAGATAGTAAATTGCATGCTCTTTTCTGCCAGTGTCATCATGCTGACCCAATACACAGCCCATAGATTCATCGAGAACAGTGAGATACATAATTAAAGGCCTACCAGGAACCGATGGTACTAAGATCGGTGGTTTTTGCAGATATTTTTTTTATCTTGTCGAAAGCTTCTTGACAGTCATTGTTCCATTCAACCGATTGATTTTTCCTTAGTAATTTGAATATCGGTTCACAAGTAGCCGTCAAGTGAGAAAATAATCTTGAGATGTAATTAAGCCTGCCCAGAAAGCCACAGACTTCTTTTTTTGTTTTGGGAGGCATCATGTTTTGAATTGCTTGAACCTTGTCGCATGTACTCTTAGACATTACATGTCTATGAACGTCTAGGAAAGTGTCGTAGTACGAGTGTAGCCTGCATGTACTCTTAAAAATAGAGTTTAGCGAAGGGTGTTATAGTGCGTACTTAGCTCACATGTCCTCTTAGACATTGTAGAGTCTACAAACGTCTAAGAGAGTGTAGTAGTGTGGGATGAAACACATATGGCCTCCTAAACTATTAAAACTCAGGAAAATAAAATTTGCGTTCAGTGATGGTACCACATGCATTAGAGTATCCCATATTCCCTAAAATGCTCAATTGGGTGTCAGTTGAGATTAACAAAGTCCCTATGTGCTCTATTTTTCGCAGTTATAACGATTAGGACTCCTAAGTGATCTAAAAGTCATTAGTTATGACCAATAGAGTAACTAGTGAACCCTGAAGAGATCAATTATTAATAAAAGAGACAGACCATTATTAATAAGTGCAAGAGAGGACATTTTGGTAACATTAATAATTGGTCAATTGGTTTTAGATGACAAAATATCAAATGGAGATATTTTACATCCTTATAATATATATATATATATATATATATATATATATATATATGTGTGTGTGTGTGTGTGTGTGTGTGTGTGTGTGTGTGTTATGAGAAGAAAAAGAAGAAGAAGTTAGTAAGAAAGGGAAAAGAAGAGAAAGAGAGAAAAGGAAGAGAAAGAAGGAGAAGAAGAAAACTCATGGAAGAGGAGGAGGAGATTCTTGGATTCATCATCTTCATCATCCAATTTTCTTCATCAAGGTGAGTTCCATTAGATAATATAACTTTTAGGGGGAAAATATGAGAATATGGGAGGATTAGGTTTTGTGTGAAATTGAATAAAATGTTGTTTCCATGTTGTAGTTGTTGAAATACATGCTAAATTATTTTATAACATGTTAAATTGGTTTGTTGGATGATGTATGTTGTTGGGTGTGGGAGAAATTGAAGGTTTTGGCCATGGTTGTTTTCATTTCATGCTGCTAGAACTCTGAGTTTCGCTTGGGTCGCTATGCGAGCTTACGCGACCCCAAGGCGACTTATTTCTGCTATGGTTGCAAAGCGAGCTTGAGCGAACAGAAAGCGAGAATCTTGCTTTGAGTTTGCTAGGCGATCATGAACCAATTTCAATTTTGCCTGTACCTCGCCTTAAGTTCGATGTGCGAACTGAAAGCAAGCCGGCCTCGCTTTGCGGTCGTTGTGCGACCATGACAGAGTTCAAATTTCTTGTTTCTTGTCTTCTTAATAACTTGTGAGCCATAACTCGGATCGAGGCGCGGTTGGAAGTGTTGGAAAGCTATTCCAATGCTTTACGTAGTATTGAATTGAATAGTTTGTGGTATAATATGTAAACGGGTGAAGATGAACACCATGAAAATTGGTTTGGTAGTTTGGTGAGGGACCTTTGTCCTAAAAGTCCTATTTTGGTGAGGGGTTTGGCTCCGAAAGTCCTATATATTATTATAACATTTTCTTTATGTTAAATATTTATGGTTGACTTATTTATTCTATGCTACTATATGTATTACATGTATGATATATGAATGATGGTTTAGATGCTTGGTTGTGTGATAACATGCTTAAAACAATATGAAGATGAGTGAGGAAGCCTAGGTCTATAACTAGGTAAAAGGATTAAAAAGATACATAGGTTATAAGCATAACTTAGATGATACTAGAAGGTGACATTCTTGTAATATGATACCTAGGTGTGTATCATGGATGGATGATTACTATAGTTGTGAGTGAGATGCATTGTATGGAGCATGTATGGTTATTGTATTATTTTATGATTAAGGTGAATAGGATTGCCTTTTGATTGTCGAATACGATCATGCTTGTTATATTTATCACGTAGTTAGAAACAACCCCCTACTTGTGTCGTCCCAAGAGTTGATGTTTATGTAGAGCTCCTTTGGGATGCACGCACCATTTACTTTGACAGGTTTCGGTCTTGGTGTACGAATGGAGCCTACGGGTAAAAGGCTTGAGATGGGCAGAGGTCCCATGGGAAGTGATGATTCATGTGGGAAACGCCTTGAATCTGAATCCATTTTGTATGTCAAAGTAAGCTACAAGGATTCATGACCCGTGCCGAAAGTCCTATACGTAGGAGAGGACAGGGAAAGATGCTTTGGTATGGTTTTCGAGCTAATGATTGTTTGAGTTGATGAACTCAAGAGACATGTTTCCATACATTGCGAGTTTTGTGAGCTCAAGTATTATTTCCCCTTTTACCTTCGACTTGAGCTAGAATTAGATTATAACCTTGTAGAGCCGAGTGAACCCATAAGATAGGGGAACTCACTGAGATTTTATCTCACCCCATTATTGTTGTTGTTTTTCAGGTATTGTTTTCATGTTTAGTTTACAAGTGGAGCTATGCTTGGATGTTTCGAGAGAAGCTTAGATTATGTTTTACCGCTGTATATATTATACAATGATAGATACTGTATTTAGATCTTAGATTTTATTGTGCCAACACTTTTCATATTTTGTATCATAGGTTGTTTTATTATTTTAGAAATAGTCAAGTACGTAAATGTTGCCAATAGGCACTTATGATTGTGTCAGTACCAAATAATAACACTTGTATGATATTATTCTAGATATATATTATATAGGGCGTTACAGGAAAAGTTTGTTGCATAAGCATTCATGTGTATGTTGCGTAATGCTATATAATTCTATGTAATATTGTAAGATCGTGTAAATGTTGAATGTTTGTGATTATACTGCTCTTTTTTGTTATTATGCCATGTATTTTGTAGAATATATGCTCACCCCTTTGTTTATATGTTTCTCTAATGTGACTCTATATGCATAGTATTCTCAGGTTGAGATTGAGGAGTAGTTACATTGTGGTAATTTATAGGAGTAGCTCAATTGTTTCCTTTATGTCTATGTTTGCTAAACTATTAAGTCAACAGTTCATTTAGTTTGTAATAAAGATCTGGTATTGTGACATCAGCGTCATGATTTATATTATTTGAATCATTATGTTCTATGTTATGTTTTAATCAAGTGATCATTTATGAGAAGGTTTATGTTATTTATGTTAGTGTGATGTCATGTTTAATTACTTGAAATAATTATTCTGCAAATCATGTTTTATATTTATATAAAAAATTACGAGGATTTAGGGTGTCTTATCGATGAGTGCATCCAACTGAAGTATGCCATTTAAGGGTGTCTCATCAATGAATGCATCTAACAGAAGATGAAGACTGTCAAAGAGAAAGTAATGATAGAATGTGATTCATGTTTCAAAATTTTATAAGGCGTGAAAAAAATATTGAAAGCTTCAGAAGTAAAGTTAAGAAAGATCTCCATTCATCCCTACACGCCATCAATGTAGAAATAAAAGGAACATAAGACCAAGTTTATCTCAAAACCAGCACAACTGAGTAAACCATAATCATATTAGATTTAAGAAACCATAAAGAGAAACAAAAAGAGCCTACATTTTCTGAGACGATAATGACATGGACTCCTCAGATGAACAAACCAATATATGTCTCATGGCAGATCATAAAGATAACGAGGTAACTTCCTATTTTTCTTATCATGACTTATTTTATATTTCAAAGAAGTTAAATAAAGAAACAAGTAAGTTGAAACAAATTGTCTCAAACTCTAAAGAAACCATATCCTTCTTGGAAATATAAAAATAAAAACCTTATGGAAGAAATGGAAACTCTTAGAGAGAGCCAAAGTGTTTCAACTCAAGTCTCTTATCTTTCTCACAAAGTTTTAATTCAATGTGACAAATGCAATTTGTCGCATCTCGAAAAATACGACCTCGCGAAGCGCGTCGCCCGCTCGTGGTTGGAGTAATAGAGTCGCCACCGAATTTTATTTATTCCCAAGGAAAGGGGAAATAACGATAAAACCCTAAGGGAAAAAGATAAGATGGTTATCGCAACCAAATATGGGCTCAAGAGTCGATTATGCGAGGGGAAGGTATTAGCACCCCTTGCATCCGTTGTACTAAACGAGAACCTCTTATAGTAGTAGGGATAAGGGTTTGTTAAAGAATGTTTGCAATATTTTATTTTATTTATTAAAATATTTACAAAAGAATAGTTATTTACAAAAGAATGGGAAAATGTTTTTTATATAGAGAAGTTGTCAATTCAGGTAACAAATTTCAAAACTCAATTCAATTTCAATATTCTCCCTCACATACTGATTTGAGCGTTGGAATGCTAACCCTCTAGATCAACCCTATCTCCACAGCACCGAAAACTCAGATCAACAATCACTTCACATTTTCACTCCATTTCTAGTTCTTGAAAGGAATATATATATATATATATTGTATGTGTTGATAATTAAGATATCAATAACTAATTTGAAGTAGTAGAATTAAGAGTTAAAAGAAGATGGATGTATAAAGTTCAAGTTCTTATAAGGGTGGTATTAAAGTATAACCGTCGCAATCAATGATATAAACATGACTCAAACGGAAAGTTATGACAATTGTAACCGTCGTAATAAAAAAAAAAAAAAAAAGTTACGGCAGTTATAACCGTCGCAATCAACGATATAAACATGTATCAAACGGAAAGTTACGAAAGTTATAACCGTCGCTATCAACAATTAAAACAAAAATCATAAAGCAAGTTAAGACGGTTGGAAACTGTTACAATATGGAGATTACGTCAGTTAGCTACCTGTCATGAAAATAACGACGGTTTGTATGACAATTTTCACAAACGTCACAATACGGCCTTGCGACGCACGTTTCCGCGACAGTACTAAAACCGTCGTAACTTACAAATTGCGACGGTTTTAACCGTCGTAATCTGACAAAATGAACTGTCGCAATTTGCCAATTTTCTTGTACACGCGTGTGTTTAAAATGCACTACGGAGGTTGTATTATATATAGAGAGTTTACAACTAATTAAATATTATAGTCGATGTGAGACTATTTTATATACAAATATTCTTAACCCTTCCCCTCAAGCTGGATCATATATATCATATGAGTCGAGCTTGTTACATATGTAATCCATTCGAGAACCTCTAAGAGACATTGTAAACATATCAGCTAATTGGTGTTTTGATTTTACGAAATTTGTGGTGATTTCTCCTTATAGCACCTTTTCACTTACATAATGATAGATTAGATGCAATGTGAAATGCTTCTTGATTATCACATATCTTAAGTTCTGAGAGTAATTTTTTTCCAGTCGTGCAAGCTCCTTTGAGGCTGCTGCCATATTACGATATTCTTCAACACTAGATAATGCAACTGTATTTTGTTTCTTTCTTCTCAATGAGATTATATTATCTCTAATCAGAACACAATATACGGATGTGGATCTCCTATCCGATGGTGATCCATCCTAGTTTTCATCTAAATAACAAATTATTTTATCATCTCTCTTATCTTCATATAATAGTCCTCTTCCTGGTGCATTCTTTATATATCTAAGAATTCGAATGAGTGCATCCCAATGACTATCACAAGGAGTGTTTAGAAACTGGCCCACAATGTTCACCATAAATGTAATATTTGGTCTTTTAATAGCTCCCCCTGGCCCAAAAGAAGCTTGAAGTTGGGATCCATAAGAGTATTAATAGAACAACAATCAAGCATATGAGTTTAACTAATAATGTCTACAGTATACTTGCGCTGGTTGATTGCAATGCAAGATGAGGATTGGGATACTTCAATACCTAAGAAGTATCTGAGGGGACTGATAAGTGCAAATTGTAGTTATTTTTGTATATAAGTTTTGTTGCACTTATCGATACTTTTTGTTAATATCGTACGAATAAACCTGCTTTGTTTGTAAATACGTTTACTTTACGTTATAGTGTATATATTGCTTATCGTGTAAATATCATTGAGTTTAATTGATTTTCTCTCATTTTTGTAGGTATTCAAGCAAGGGTATCTTGTCATATTCATAAAGAGGATTGAATAAGCTTTCCAACGCTTCCGACCGCGCGTCAATCCGAGTTACGGTTCAGAAGTTATGGTCAAAACAAGGGTTGGTGTGGTGTCATGTTCACTTTGCGAACTTTCCAGTGAATGTTCGCTTTGCGAACTTCCTAGCGAATAATCCCAGACTTGAGGCAGTAGAAAAAGGCACTAAAGTTTGCTTGCGAACTTTCCAGCAAATATTCACTTTGCGAACTTTTGCAGAATCGCAGAGGCGGGTTAACTGTTCCTGAGGCATCAGGTGCCTAAATTTGATGTTTGCTTTGTGAATAAAAGTTCGCATTGCAAACTTGACAGATGTTGAAATGATATTTAAGTCATTTCATTCATTTTTTTGGTTATGGTTTGGGTATTTTTTGCTCCCACTCCATCAAACATCATTTTTTCATAGGATTAGCTTAGAAAACAACTATGGAGCTTGGACACGGATGATCCGGGTTGGATTGATCATCGATCGGCACCGACAAACAGGGAGATTTTTGGTTCATTTCTCTTCTTCTTTGTGTATTCTTCATTTGTTGGGTTTTGTATATGTATTTACTTTGATCTTATGTATATTTATCGCCCATGGCGTTGTATAAAATCCGCTTTACAAATCTTTATCGCCGATTGTCTTTGATTTTTGCTTTATGCTCGGGGTTTGGGTTGTGTTAGAGATAAACATCGCAAACTTTGATTAGGGATGATTATCTGTTAGTTTCTGGATGCTAGAGATAGATTTAGAGCTAACAATCTTTATGGGTGTCGAAGCTGAATGCCTCCGTATCTTGAGTCGGGTGCGAGAGTGACGACGAGGGTAACACGATTTTTCTCTCAGCTCAGTGTGTCAGAGATGGACACTATTGTGAGCGATGCTGGTTGATATTGAGGAGTATTGTAGGTTGAGTATAACTGGTCGATAGGTTTAAGTTTGTGACGAGCCAATTATATGCATGCCAGACAAGTTTCTTCTCTCTGAAGAATGAATTCTTTTTATATTCAGGTTTACTTTTCTGTATTTACTTTAAACCCATTTTACCCCAAACTCATAACATTTAAACTTGTCAAATGGAAGTTCAATAGCACCGATCTCTGTGGACACGACATAAATCCCGGAGGGAATTCTTCCGAAAATAATATTTTTGCTTGCCGCTTTACCGCTCCATCAAAATGGCGCCCTTGCCGGGGATTGGTTTTGATATTGAATTGCATTGCGATAGTTTCGATGTTTTGGAGCTTTGTACATAATTGTTTATATTGTATATATGCTTGTATAGATACTTGTTTTGCTTTTATTTTCCATTATATTTGTTCAAGTGTTGTATACATTTTGTTCATGTAACGTTTGTTCAAGTGTTTGGTTAGGACACTTGCTTTTGGTTTGCACGGTGAGGCATCACCATGGCATGAAAGAAGGAAGTTACTAGCTAAGCACAGTAAAGGCATCGAGCTTACGACGTAAAACAAGCATGTTGTATCGTTTTTTGTTTCGTTATTACTTTTTCATTCTAGCTTAGGTAATGTGGTGAACATTCATTAAACAAGTTGTACTCAGATTATTCGTAAAATTCTCAAATCTTTACTTTATAACTTGTTTAATCCAATTTCACCCGGTCTTTTAGTTTGTTTATATTAATAGTTTTTTTGTTTGTCTAAAAGCTTGTTTTGAGTCGCTTGAGGAAATTTAAGGTGATGTTCCAAGTTTGATCATTTCAACTTGCGGATGTATGGTAATGATATTGTTAAGTTTTTTACACGTCCAAGGTATGTGTTTATCGCTTTCTAGACTTTAGCATATTCATGATACTTAGGCATTTTACAAACTTCCATGCCATTCATTCTTTTGTATACTTGTTCTTGATGTGAATCACTTTAGTTCCCACCCTTTTTGTGAGGTAGCTTTCCATTGTTCATATATGCGCGGAGTACCAACATTCTTGTTCTAACTGGATTTTATTATGCTTAATATTTTTTTTGTATTGATTATATGAAAGCATGAAAAGGATCAAGGCATTTTGTTTCGTTTTGAGCACAACTATCTAACCAAATAGTCATTCACCTTGTGAGCGTGTGATCATTTGTTAAACCCCCTTTGTGTCTTTCTATCATTATCCATGTTGTTTGAACTTAATGCTTGTCTATGAGTATTGAATTCACATTTTGTATGGATTTTGATTGATTGTTTTTTTTTCTTGAACCCTCAACTTTGTGTTGTTGTATGAATTTTTACCTTGCCTTAGAAAGTAGGGAGTATTCACATGATGATGTGGTTGAATTCAAGTTGGGGAGAGAATGATTGTTTACTCATTGGTTGGTTTCTATGAGGTTGAAAAAGAAAAGGAAAAAAAGAAAGAAAAAGAAAATCCTTGAGAAAGGAAATAAAAAGAGTTCAAATAATTGTGTTAAATATGTATTGTGTTTTGTGTAACACTTGGGATTTTGGAAGAAGTTGATTGGAATTTTGTGTTTGAGTCTTTGTGAGTTGATCACTCCCTTAGGTTTAGGCAAGTTTTTGTTTCACTTACCTTTAGAAATTGCCCCTTGTTTGTTTACCCGACCACGCTACAACCTTGAAAGCCCTTGTGATTCTTGCCTTTGTATGTTCAATGTGAATTTTTGGATGAATGCATAATTTAGTCTTTTGTTTGAAAGATTTTTGTGTGAGTGAAAAGTACCTCATTTTGTGTTTTTCATCTACCGATGATTGTTTTTGCTAGGTGTGATTCACGTTGGAACATGTGTTGTTTTAAGATGCTTGGCATGATTTTTGTATTTTGCATTTGTTTCGTGACTACGTTATCGTCGTAGTTTAGTGGTAAGTATTTAATTTGTGTGTACCATTTTTCATTTGAACCATACATTTGCTTCCGTTTTTCATAACTTGTTGATTCATCATTCTTTGGTTGTCACTCTGTTTCTTTGAGTCGCTTGATTCTTGTTTGAGGACAAACAAGTTTAAGTTGGGGAGAGTTTGATAAGTGCAAATTGTAGCTATTTTTGTATATAAGTTTTGTTGCACATATCGATACTTTTTGTTAATATTGTACGAATAAACCCCGCTTTGTTTGTAAATACGTTTATTTTATGTTATAGTGTATATATTACGTATCGTGTAAATATCATTGAGTTTAATTGATTTTCTCTCATATTTGTAGGTATTCAAGCAAGGATATCTTGTCATATTTATAAATAGCATTTAATAAGCTTTCCAACGCTTCCGACCGTGCGTCAATCCGAGTTACGGTTCAGAAGTTGTGGTCAAAACAAGGGTTGGTGTGCTGTCATGTTCGCTTTGCGAACTTTCCAGCGAATGTTTGCTTTGCGAACTTCCCAGCGAATAATCCCAGACTGGAGGCAGTAGAAAAAGGCACCAAAGTTCGCTTTGCGAACTTTCCAGCGAATATTCTCTTTGCGAATAAAAGTTCTCTTTGCGAACTTTTGCAGAATCGCAGAGGCGGTTTAACTGTTCCTGAGGCATCAGGTGCCTAAATTTGATGTTCGCTTTGCGAATAAAAGTTCGTACTGTTCTGATTCAGGTCTTGGTTCCCTCTTCAAAGAGTATGTATAATCCCCAACAGATTGGAATTTCTCTCGGGGTTTCTGATCGTACCTGGATCAGACAGTTACTGGTGGCCAACGACGTCCGTTGAGCTCTGGCTCCGGTGAGGTTGAAGGACGGCCGGGGGGGGGAGTACCTGCAAGGTACTCCGACGCTCAAGTTAGGGAGTGCACAGAGTAACAGCAAATACAAAGAGTGAGAAAAGTGACTTAACCTGACCCTCTCAAGTGAGAGGGTATTTATAGAGAACCCCCAGCGCAGGGCCAACGGTTACTTGCATTGGGCTGGATTGTCAGGCCCAATCCAAGTAACTGCCAGGGCTTACGTGGCGTAGTGAAGACCAGCACGTGGTCTTCGCCCTGGGGTAACCGCTCCTAGATTTCCGGGATTAGGGCAGACCGAATCCTTCGGGAGTGGGAGGTTACTTGGAACGTGTCCACGTGGTACGGGCCGTTAGACACTCCTCGCGGGGGAGGAGCCTTCTGTGTCGAGGACCTATCAAGCCGTACGACGGACATGGCCTCGCGGGGAGGAGTCATGTCTGTCGAGGAGTGACGTCTGGCATACTCGCGGGGAGAAGCTGGTATGTCGGGGATGTACCTACCCGCCGGGGTGCGAGGTCCTCCTGCTCTGTTGGTCCAAGTGCCCGACACTGTAAAGTGCTCGGGGGAAACGTTGGTATGCTTGCAACAGTCAAGTGCCCCCGCGGAGGGGTCTTATTGGGCCTCCCCGTGCTATATGGGTTGGGCCTGCTCGACTGTTGGGCAGCCTCGGCCCAGTCCAGAACAGGAGCCCCCCAAGTCGTTGCTCTGAGGTGGCAGAGTAATGACTTAAGGGTTATTGTATGTCGAGGATACGCTAAGAGAGGAACCGAGAAGGTCGATCTCCTACGCGAAATTCCTTCGGTCGGATGAGCGTCGGGCGTCGGACAGATGTGTCTGGTCGTATGGTCGGGGAGATAAAGGGTTTCGGATTTGAAGCGTTGGGGAAAACCGAAATGACACGCGTGGGGAGACGGGTGGCTGCATGCGTGCGACGTGTCGCCTGCCATCATTACCTAGGGAGGCTAGGGCGGCTGGCTAGGGTAGCGCACTCGAGTGCACTACGCCCCTCGGGTCTCGCGAGAACCGCTTATAAAAGCCGCTCCCCTCGCTCATTCTTCACTTTTCCGCTTCTCTCTCAAGAAACTTTCTCCCTCTCTCTCTAACCTCTTCCGCCGTAGCTCGCCGCCGTCAATCGCCGGGCACTCTCTGTCGGAAGCATTTCCTCCGCTAGGACCGTCGTTCGCCGCCGTACCATAGCCGGAACCCTACACCGCCGCTTACCAGGTATTTGCTTCAAACCGGACCTTTATTTTGCGTTTTTCTTCGATTTTAACTAGTGTAGGACGTTTCCTTGGTGAATTGATGACATTCCCATGAGAAACGAAGGGATTCCTGGCGAATACGGCGGGAATCTTTAGTTGTGGAGAGAGAGAGTGCGAAGATTCTTGCTCGCTTTTGATGAATATCTCGGGGATCAGGGACGAACACGTCGGGTATCCGTTGAATGTCTCGGGGTCCTTGATAATCAGTATATTTGTTAGTGCCGCGGGGACACAGGGCAGAACCTTCCGGGGAGACGATGAGTTCCCCGGTGGGCAAGTTGATTCTCGGCCGTTCGCGTCGGGGAGTTGAGAAAGCCTTGCCCTTTCCTCGCCCGTTCGCTTGAATAGCGGTGGAGGGGTGAATTTGATACAACCAATCGAATTCACCGTTTCCTTCTGCTTTTCAGGTAAATGGACGATTTGGCTGCGGAGGTGGCCGCAGGATATTTCGAGGAAAACGACGACGACCAGCCCGACTCCCCCATGGCTCACATGGCCTTCGCGCAAGAGAGGCCGCTCGAGGACTGGGTCTGTAGCGAAGCCCTGGAGATGTCGTCCATCTTCGTGTACCCAGATGTGGGCGATGCTTTTTGTACCGTCGAGCACCGACTAATCGGAAGTGGTCAATCCTGGAAGGTTTTTCGTCCCGAGGAGCATCACCAGATATGCTCCCCTTACCGGGGAATGCGGGTCCCCTTATACGAGTTTATGTTCGAGAAGGCGGGGTGGAGGCTGCCTTTCACGGATTTTCAGTAGGGGATCTTTGACTGGTTGAAGTTGGCCCCTTCGCAGATTCATCCGAACTCGCTGGCCTTCATCCGGGCCTTCGAGCTCGTATGCAAATATTTGGAGATCGTGCCGACCGTTCGCCTTTTCTTCCGCATATTCCACCTCCAACGGTCGTCGGTCGGAGGTCGACACGGCTGGGTATCCTTCAAGCAGAGCAAGGCGTTGTTTCACACTTACTTGGATTCCATCCGGGATTTCAAGTTCCGCTATTTCTATGTGAAGCCGGTCACCCTCGAGGCGATATATTCATTGTACCGGAAAGTCACCCGCGAGGTCGACGGCCGTTCCGAGGAGGTGCTGGTGCCAAAGTTTCCTCTGTACTGGACGGAGGAACACTTTAAGAAGGGAGTTGACAAATATAAAACGAAACCTGTTCAGATGGAGGCCTACGAGCGGGAAGCCTACGATAAAATCGTAGCTTTCGTTGACAGTTTTACCGAAGCTCGACACGAGACGCTGGACGGCCAGCCTATAATAGGTGCAGATGGGCAGGTGAAGAAAGAACGTCGCCTGATAAACACCCGCGTTCTGCTCGAGACCTTCTCCGACGAGGAGGCCATCGAATTGTTAGGTGGTGAAAACGTCCTCGCTTTAGGTCTTCCTCGTATCTGTGTTTCTCGCTTTACTAACGCTTTCTTTCCTTTTGCAGGGACAATGGCCGGGGCCGAGGAGAGGTTGAAGAAACTGAAAGCGAAGAGGGCCCGGGAAGCGCAGGCCCGGGAAGAGGCGTCGCGCTCCAAAGATCAGGAAGTTGTCCCTTCTGGGGCCCCGCACGAGGGTGTTTCCACGGCCGCTGCCCCCGAAGGATCCACTCAGTCTCAGCCTGCTGCCGCTGTGTCGGGGACCGCGGGTGACCGCACAACTCCTGCGGGAAGCCAATCCCCGGCTACCCAAGGGACTCCGAAGAGGCAACGCGTTGCGGAGGTCGTCGACATGGGTGGTGAAGACAGTCCCCCAGTTCCTTCCAGCTTTGACCTTCCCCCTGCCATCAAAAACCTCACTTCTTCTCAGAGGTCACTTATCCTCGCACCCTTCCCTCCGAGATCCAAACCGTGATGGGGACCGCTACTGAAGTGAGGAGGAAGATGCTTTTTGAGGACCTGTCGGCCGTCATGCGAATCTGCTCGACTGCCATCATTCTAAATGACGAGACCCGCCCCGCTGCTGAACTGGCCCGCCTGCAGGAGGCGCTGGATACCTTGGGCGCTGAGATGCTCGGTATGCGCAAGGAACTAAAAGAGTGCCGAGATATGAACAAAGAGCAAAGCAAGCAGCAGCAATTGGTCGAGGCCAAGCTTAAGGAAGCCGAGGAGACAAAGAAAGGCCACCTTGCCCGAATCGCTGAGCTGGAGTTGGAGGAGAAGCGGCTTAAGGTAAGGATTGCCGAGTTGGAAGATGCGGTGCGGCCAGCCGAAGGGGAAACTGAGGAGGACAAGCTCCTAACCACTCGTGCGGCGTTTGTGGCGCAGCTCCAGAAGCTTGAGCAGGATCTCCGAGTGTCCGAGGATGATTCTATTGAAACCGCGGGTATAGGGTTCTACAGTGCCGTGGCGCAGCTTCGGGTTCTCAACCCCGACCTCGTCATTGAAGGGATTGACCCCGACGCTGAGGTGGTGGATGGCCAGATCGTGTATCCTCTGCGGGAGAACGACATTCATGTGCACGAGGAGCCTGACGGGACCGCAGCTGAGTAGGTTTTTTATCTTTGTTTTGGTCGGCCTGCGAGCCGTTTTGTTTCGCCCGGCTTGTGGGCTTAGTTGATGTACTATTTGCACAATGGTTATTTTTGCCCGGCTTGTGGGCTCATATTTGTAACTTTTTGGACTAAGGGTTTTGCCCGCTATTCGTACTTTATAATACCTCTTTGTTAATTTTCCTTGTGTGTGATGTGGTGTTTGTTATACTTTATTTTTGCCTAAGTAATAAGGCTTCGGGATTTGCTCGACCTTGATAGTCCCTGACCGCGTGGAGAGCTGGTCGGGCGGCCGGAGGAGGACTCCGACCTTCAACGAGGCTAAGAGCTCGGTCGAGGTCCTAGTCTCGTGGCATGAACTTCCCATCGCGAGCTGGGTGTTATGCCCGGTTGGCACGACGACGGTGGGCCTCGATCGAGGTATCCCCGTCGGATCAAACATCCTCGCGCACACACAACGCGGTCTCTTATCGTCATGTTCTTATAGGGGTGTCGCGCTTGTACCCCAGCGTGTCCCCGTAATCGCGGTGCTAATGAGCCGCGGGCAGTGTTTAACTGTAATATTGTTTTAGCTTTTCAGCGTTCCATGGTCGAGCAAGTTCTTCCCCGTGCAGATTTTCGAGGAAATAGGCTCCTGTCCCCGTTTTCGCGTGGACGCGGTACGGGCCCTCCCAGTTCGCAGCGAGTTTGCCCTCCCGCGAGTCTTTCTGGTTCCTTCGTAGGACGAGGGTGCCCACCTGAAAATCATGTTTAATGACTTTGTCATTATAACGTAGTGTTATTTTTTGTTTAAGTGACGCCTCTCAGAGAGAAGCGCCCGAGCGTGTTTCCTCGACGAAGTCGAGTTCTTCCCTCAAGGCTTTGTCGTTCGCGTTCCCGTCGATGGGGGCTTCCGTCCTCCTCGAGGGTTCTCTGATCTCCACGGGGATCACTGCCTCGTTCCATAGGTCAAAAGGAAAGGGGTCTCCCCGGTCGTGGAGTGTGGGGTTGTTCGGTAGGCCCAGAGAACGCTGTGTAGCTCTTCGACCCACCGTTGTTTGGCGTCGCCCAGTCTCCGTCTTAATCCCCGAAGGATCACTCTGTTCGCGGCCTCAGCCTGTCCGTTCGTTTGAGGGTGCTCGACCGACGTGAAGTGCTGCTTCGTGCCTAGTTTTGTGACGAAGTCTTGGAAGTTTCTGTCGGTGAACTGGGTTCCGTTGTCTGTGACGATGGCTTGAGGCACTCCGAACCGGGTGAGGATATTTCTTTTGTAGAAACGTAGTATGTTGAAGGCAGTGATTTTGGCCAATGCTTCTGCTTCAATCCACTTCGTGAAGTAATCTACCCCGACGATGAGGTATTTGTTTTGATACGACCCCTGGACAAAAGGTTCGAGGATATCCATCCCCCACCATGCGAACGGCCACGGGGAGGATAGCGTCGTGAGCTCGCTGGGGGGAGCGAGGTGCATGTCCCCATGCCGCTGGCATTTATCGCACTTCTTGACGTGCTCCTTGGCGTCTTGCTGCATGGTTGGCCAGTAATATCCTGCCCGGAGTGCTTTAAGAGCTAGCGATCGTCCGCCGAGGTGCTGTGCATTGATTCCCTCGTGGATCTCCTGGAGTATGCCGGGGACCTTGGTATCTTCGACACATCTGAGGAGGGGAATAGAGAATCCTCGCCGGTATAGCTTATCCTCGACTATAGTGTACGAGCACGCCCGTCTCTTGACCATTCTTGCTTCTTTGGGATCTTCGGGCAGTTTGCCCGTCATGAGGTATTCGTATACCGGGGTCATCCAGCAATCGCTGTCCCCAATGGCGTTGATGTCCGAAATCATGCCTGGTTTGTCAATGCTCGGGCGGGAAAGGACCTCTTGTATGACGGATTTTTTCCCGCCTTTCTTTTTCGTGCTCGCCAATTTTGACAGGACGTCCGCTCGGACATTGTGCTCCCGGGGGATGTGAGTTACTTCCGCCGAGGTGAAGTTTTTCATCTTCTCTTTTACCAAGGCCAAGTATTCTATGAGACTGTCGTTCTTGGCTTGGTATTCTCCTCGGACTTGCGAGGCTACGAGCTGAGAATCGGTGAAAAGCTTGACCTCTCTGGCGCCAAGGTCCTCGGCCAGCCTGAGCCCCGCGAGGAAGGCCTCGTATTCGGCTTGGTTGTTCGAAGTCGGGAAGGACAGTTCGAGGGACACCTCGATGAGGATGCCTTCCTCATTTTCGAGGATGATTCCCGCTTCGCTTCCTTTCGGGCTGGATGCTCCGTCGACATAGATTGTTCATTTCTGCGACCCGTTGGTTGAGGGCTCTGGGACGGTCATCTCTGCTACAAAGTCGGCTAGTACCTGTGTCTTCAAGGCTTTCCTCCCTTCGTATCAGATGTCGAATTCGGCCAGCTCGAGTGACCACCTGAGCATCCTCCCCGCCATATCCGGTCGTCTGAGGAGTTGCCTGATCGGCTGGTCGGTCCTCACGATGACGGTATGGGCGAGGAAGTAGTGGCGTAGTCTTCTGGCCGCGGTGACGAGGCCCTGTGTGACTTTCTCGATCTACTGATACCTGAGCTCGGGGCCTTGGAGAGCTTTGCTCGTGAAGTAAATTGGCTTCTGTCCATCTTGTGTTTCCCGAATGAGGACGGCGCTGACCGCTTCGCTCGTGATCGCAAGATATAAGAAGAATGTTTCCCCGTTCTCGGGTTGCGAGAGGACCGGGGGTTGCGATAGGATTTGTTTCAGATGTGCGAGTGCTTGTTCGCATTCCTCGCTCCACTCAAACTCCGCTTTTTGCCGGAGGAGTTTGAAAAATGGGAGTGCGTACTGTGCGGATTTGGTGACGAACCGGGAAAGGGCGGTGAGCATTCTGTTCAATGATTGTATTGACTTCTTCGAGCCCGGAGTAGGGAGCTCGGAAAAGGCTCTACACTTGTCGGGGTTTGCCTCGATTCCTCGTTCCGTGAGGTAAAATCCGAGGAACTTTCCCGCCCGGACACCGAAGGTGCATTTGTCGGGATTAAACCTCATGCGGCATCTTCTCGCCGTATCGAACACCTTCTTGAGGTGCGCAGCGTGGTCGACTTCTTCTGCAGACTTGACGATCATGTCGTCCATGTAGACTTCGAGCATGTCACCAATTTCAGTCCGAAAGACCTTGTTCATCATCCGCTGGTAGGTCGCACCGGCATTCTTCAGACCGAAGGGCATTACGTTGTAATAGTAATTTCCCGACGTGGTCATGAAGGCCGTGTGTTGCTTGTCGACCTTGTCCATGGGAATTTGGTTGTATCCTAAATAGGCGTCCATGAAAGATAGTAGTTTGTAACCTGCAGAATTGTCGACCAATTGGTCGATGTTAGGCAAGGGATAACAGTCTTTCGGGCAAGCCCGGTTGAGATCAGTATAATCAACGCACATTCTCCATTTTCCATTATTTTTCTTAATAAGTACAACGTTGGACAGCCATGTCGTGTATTTGGCTTCCGAAATAAAATTTGCCTCTAGGAGGTCTTTTACAGCTTTCTCAGCAGCCTCCGCTTTCTCGGGAGACTGCTTACGCCTACGTTGTGCTATGGCCCTAGCGGCCGGATCTACTGCGAGCTGATGGCAAGCCACCTCGGGGTCGAGGCCAGGCATCTCGGATGCGCTCCACGCGAGGAGGTCAGCGTTCTCCCTCAGACATGCTTTCAGCTGCTCTTTGGCTAGGTCGGGGATCTCGGCGCCGATCTTCACGTTGCGATCTGGGTCGTCTCCGAGGGCCACGAGCTCGAAATCTCCATCTGGGATGGGGCGTGCTGGGTGGAGAGGCTGCCCGTTGTTTTCTGCCTGGTGGTCGTGGTCTTCGACTCTGTCTTCATCGGGCTCGCCGGAGAACCTGCTGTCGAGGTCGATCGCGTTGACGTGCGGGAGAGGTACCTATCCGACGTCTTGGGGTGGTTTGGCCACGACTTTAGGTTTGGGACCAATGGAACTTAGGCCTTTGACGGCGGCGTCGAAGCATCTCCTAGCCGCGTCGATGTCCCCGTGCTTCGTCACTACCCGTCCCCTCCTCGTGTAGTACTTCATTTTGAGGTGGACCGTTGACGGGACCGCCGTGAGTTCAGCAAGGGTGGTCCTTCCGAGGATGCAGTTGTAAAGGGATGGGCATTCAACCACCAGGAAACGGATCTTCACCTGTCGGGCCGTGTCTTCGGCCCCGAACGTAACCATTAGCTCCACGTAACCCCATGGTCTGGCGGTGGTTCCATTGAACCCCTGTAGGTCTGACCCGACGTACGGGGTCAAATGCCTCTCGTCCAGCTGAAGGGTCCCGAACAGATGAGAATACATGATGTCGACCGAGCTCCCCTGGTCGACTAGGATTCTTCGGACGTCAAAGTTCGCCATTTGGGCCCTGACCAGGAGGGGAATAGTGGCGTTTGGTGCTCCCCCGGGGAGTTCCTCGAGGTAGAAGGTGACGGGGTTGGAGTTTTCCCGTACTTTCTCGAGGGTGGTCGCCTTCGAAGATGTCGAGGATTCCAGCTCGTCAAACTTCCGTTTGATCGACCCAACCGATATTTTCCCGGGGTCGCCTCCGGAGATAACCATTGCTTTGGGGAAGCCTTCCCAGGTACTACGGGCCATGACGGGGCCCTCGTCGGGGAAAGTCGCCCACATGTTGCGGATTGCCTCTTCGCCCTCGATGATTGGGGGGACGAAGAAGTCCTCGGGTCGAGTGACGCTAAGGGCGACCTGAAGCTGGCTGTCGCCGGGAGGGGGTGTTGCCTCCTCGACGTTCTGTGATTCCTTTGAGCTGGGACGAGGAGGGTCATTCTGTTGGGCATACTTCTTCAAGTGCCCTTCTTTGATGAGAATCTCAATGGCATCCTTGAGGTGGATGCAATCTTCGGTGACGTGCCCGTGGCTTCGGTGGAACCTGCAGTACTTAGATTTGTCAACGTTTGGTTTGGGAGCCGCGGGCTTCGAGAAGCGGACTCCTCCTTTCACAAACTCGGAATTCTGGCAGTCTGAGAGGATCCGGGACCGGGAAGTGTTGAGCGGCGTGTACTCCGTGAATCGGCCAGCTGGCCCGCGCTGTTCCCGGGGATCTCGATTGCAGTTTTCTTTCTTCTTTTCTCCTCCCCGTAGGGGAGAAGCGTCATCGTCTTTGTGGCCGCGGGGGCCTTCTCTACGTCTCGTCTCAAGAGCGATATGGGCTGCTTCCGTCTCTTCGAGTTCGATGTACTTCTGGGCTCGAGCGAGAAGGTCCTCGAGACGCCGGGGTCTTCGGAGGCCAATTGATTTGGCAAAGTCCGACCCGACGCGTAGTCCGTGAATAATTAAGTATTTCTTCATTTCGTCGGTCGTATGGACCTCGACGGCTTCCTTGTTAAACCTCTCAATGTAATTTCGAAGGGATTCGTTCCTCCCTTGGAAGATCTTTTCTAGGGCAGCCTCTGTCTTCGGGTGTCGACGTGACGCGGTGAAGTGCTTGGTGAAGCGTTGCTTCAGTTGTTTCCATGACGTGATCGAACCAGGTTCCAGACCCTTGTACCACGTCATGGCTCCCTTCCGCAAGGTGGTAGGGAATAGCCTGCACCTGATGGCTCCCCTGACGTTTCGGAAGTCAAGCATCGCTTCGAAACTCTCCACGTGATCGTCGGGGTCGGTCAGTCCGTCGTAGGTCCCCAATGGTGGTGGTTTCTCCATGCCCGGAGGGATTGGGGCGTCCATGATTTCCCACGACAAGGGGGTCCTTTGGTCCTCGTCGTCGCTACCAGCCGGGGATCTCGAAGGTGACCCATGGTGCCGTGGAGGGGAGTTCCTCGAACGGTTCTTTGGTCTCTCTTCAGCTTGCTTGGACTTCTTAGAGATGGTGGAGGCCCTGGGTTCCTTCCGAGGTGGGGAACGAGGGCGCTTCTGGGTGATCTCCGGTTGGGGGCGCTCGAGGCGCGGTCGTCGACCATGGCGTACGGGAGACGGGGTCCGGGAATCTTCGGAAGGGGTCCTCCGCGGGGAAGGAGAGCGGCGAGGTGACGGGGGACGACGATGTCTTCGCGGGGAAGATCGTCATGCCCGTCCCTGCTCCAGGGCTTCGATTCTGGTGTTCTGTTGCGCGATCAGCTGATTGGTCTGGTTGATCAATGCGAACAGGGCCACAGGGCTTGGGTCCGCGTTGGACGGCGGAGCCACTGGCTGGAGAGGGGTTTGCTGGTCGTCCGTGCGGACGACGTTGATGGTCGCATCCTGGGAGTCCGGGGAGGCGGTCTGTCCGTCCCTTATGTCGCCTTCGTCGCCGTGGAGGATGATGGCGTCCTCACGGTGGTTCCCGTTCTCCAGTTGCGCGAGCACGGTGTCCAGAGCCTGGTTGACGGTCGGATTGGCCATGTTGGTGATGAATAGAGGAAGCTTTGGTTTATCGAGGAGAAAATGGGGAAGCTTATAAAGTTTCCCACAGACGGCGCCACTGATTGTACCTGGATCAGACAGTTACTGGTGGCCAACGACGTCCGTTGAGCTCCGGCTCCGGTGAGGTTGAAGGACGGCGGGGGGGGGGGGGGGGGGGGGGGGGGGGTGGGGGTGTACCTGCAAGGTACTTCGACGCTCAAGTTAGGGAGTGCACAGAGTAACAGCAAATACAAAGAGTGAGAAAAGTGACTTAACCTGACCCTCTCAAGTGAGAGGGTATTTATAGAGAACCCCCAGCGCGGGGCCAACGGTTACTTGCATTGGGCTGGATTGTCAGGCCCAATCCAAGTAACTGCCAGGGCTTACGTGGCGTAGTGAAGACCAGCACGTGGTCTTCGCCCTGGGGTAACCGCTCCTAGATTTCCGGGATTAGGGCAGATCGAATCCTTCAGGAGTGGGAGGTTACTTGGAACGTGTCCACGTGGTACGGGCCGTTAGACACTCCTCGCGGGGGAGGAGCCTTCTGTGTCGAGGACCTATCAAGCCGTACGACGGACATGGCCTCGTGGGGAGGAGTCATGTCTGTCGAGGAGTGACGTCTGGCATACTCGCGGGGAGAAGCTGGTATGTCGGGGATGTACCTACCCGCCGGGGTGCGAGGTCCTCCTGCTCTGTTGGTCCAAGTGCCCGACACTGTAAAGTGCTCGGGGGAAACGTTGGTATGCTTGCAGCAGTCAAGTGCCCCCGCGAAGGGGTCTTATTGGGCCTCCCCATGCTATATGGATTGGGCCTGCTCGACTGTTGGGCAGCCTCGGCCCAGTCCAGAACAGGTTTCCATCTCCAGCAGAGCTTGTGATAAGGAAGTCGTTCATGGAAGTCTTCCTCAGCAGGGTTTTATTCTCGAAGACAATTTAGTTTGTCATCCCCAGCAGAGTCGCCAGCTGTCGCTCCCGGGAATGTGTATTTATCCCAAGAGAGGGAAAGGAAACACTGCGTAAACCTGAGGGAAGGAAAGAGCATGGTCTTGCGACCAAGAGAACTGGGTTCGGGAGTCGGTTACACGAGGGGAAGGTGTTAGCACCCCACGCGTCCATCGTACTCGATGGGATCCACGCTTGTTGTCTCGATCAAAGGGTGTCGTCGTCTGGAGCTCCACTATTACTGGACCGTAGAAGGAACGAGAACGGAAAAGAACGGAGAAACGAAGAAGAAAAGAAAAAGAAGTGACTCGATAGAACGTCATCGGACTCCTAGGCCTACGTATTCCCTCGGGAACAGGAAAATCAGAGTCAACGTAGTTCGGACACGAACTAGGGGGAAGGTTGTTCGCCAAGACATCGCCGTCTCGTGCCTACGTATCCTCAATCTAACCAGAGAGAGGAAATCAGAGCAGTCGTAGTTCGACTTAACGAAGTCGGTGTTTTGTTTGTGCTTTTTAATGGAAACGTCAGAGTGCGCGTCCCAGCCGTTAGGTGTTGCAGCTCGCTGTATGGAGACTTAGGCGTTACCTGTTTGCGGTAGAACGGACATGACGAGTCCTTTTAGAAAGGAGTGAAGAGATGAGAAGAGAATTGTTTGTTTGTTTTTGTATTTTAGAAAGAAGTGTTTTGATCATTTTTGTGTTAGTAACACGTATTGCTTTCAAGTCTATTGCATAAGATCGAATGCATCGCATGGTCGTCCTAATAGGACGTATGCTAAACATTCTAGAAAGGCGTAGAGAAACTCCCCTCCTTCCATTTCCCGTGCTCTAGGCTCACGTGCAATATGCGTTAATCCTTTATTAAGTGTTTTTTGCTTTTGTTTTAAGATGAGAAAGATAGGCTCAAAGGTGTAAAGAAAACGGGAGTTAGTTGTTAGTGTGCTCGCCG
Organism: Lathyrus tuberosus; assembly: GCA_022829125.1. Lineage (NCBI taxonomy): Eukaryota > Viridiplantae > Streptophyta > Magnoliopsida > Fabales > Fabaceae > Lathyrus > Lathyrus tuberosus. The sequence goes on from JALAZF010000091.1 coordinate 11,717,361, forward strand.
AGATATCGCATCTCGTGTCTACGTATCCTCAATCTGAAAAGAATGAGGAATCAGATTTTGAAATGATATTTAAGTCATTTCATTCATTTTTTAGGTTATAGTTTGAGTATTTTTTGCTCCCACTCCATCAAACATCATTTTTTCATAGGATTAGCTTAGAAAACAACTATGGAGCTTGCACACGGATGATCCGGGTTAGATTGATCATCGCTCGGCGCCGACAAACTGGGAAAATTTTGGTTCATTTCTTTTCTTCTTTGTGTATTCTTCATTTGTTAGGTTTTGTATATGTATTTACTTTGATCTTATGTATACTTATCGCCCATGGCATTGTATAAAATCCGCTTTACAAATTTTTACTACAAGAAAATTGTCAAATTACGACGGTAAATTTTGGCAGGTTACGACGGTTTCAACCGATGCAAATTGCAATTCACGATGGTTCCTCTTCTGTCGTGTGTCGTGAGGCTGTTTTGCGACGATTTGTAAAACTGTCGCTCTAATTACCGTAACATTCCGCGACGGTTTTGAAACTGCCTCCAATATATTATTACGACGGTTGTAACCGCCACAATTTTATAATATATATATTCAATCTAAAGTAGCGACAGTTCTAACCGCCATAATTTTATAATTTATATTTAATTAAAAGTAGCGACGGTTGTAACCGCCGTAATTATCTAAAATATATTTAATTAAAAATAGCGACAATTTAGAACCGCCTTAAATTATATTATTTTTTCAAAAAAAAAAAATTGCTACATTATCTCCTCTCTTCATGTAGGTAGAATACCAATACTATTACAATATTCAATTTTAATAATACAAAATACCAAGAAAAATTATAATTTTACTAATAAAAAAACTATCAAGATCCATAAAAAACATCTATTATTACTATTACAAGTATTGCTATGACTTTATCCATCTTAGAAGTTGTTCGCATAAAAGATACAGTTCTTGTGTTCTCTGGCCAGAAGTCTACCCGATTGGAAGAACCAGATCCACGGGTAGATCTGTGTCTTGATGCTGTAAAAAAACCAAATCGAATCTACATGAAATAGCAACCTATCAGAATCATATATAGAAAATATTTCTGAAACTTTCAATATCTCCAAAAACTAATGGGATAAATACAATTATTAAAATAATATGACATTTACGTCATCATCTTCTTTAGCTGAAATGAGTAAGATAAATATGCCATTGCCAAGAAAACAAGGTAAGAAAATCTAGGATAATTTTTTTCATAAATTATGTTTCTGCTTGGTGCTATAGTCTTGTATATGAATCATATAACAGTAGTGAACCTCAAAAAACAAAGAGTGTGTTTCTGCTTTAAGCTTTTATCAGGTACAATTCATCATGTTCTGTAGTTACATTTTTCAAAAGAATTAGTGAGGAAAAAGTTTATGATAATTAGAACATAATCTTTCTCAAAAGAATACTTAAATTAACTTTAAGATGGTGCAAAGTATATCTTCATGCCATACTATTTATTCTATTAACACAAATCTTTAAAATAGTATATTCTCTATTCCTACAAAGAATTCTCCAGTAAAAGTATTCACCTGGAGCGAGCTCCTCGAAGAAAAATAGAACTCTCTTTGTGCAGTTTTTGGTAGAGTCTGAACCACAAACATATTTTTTTTCAGTGTCCGATCCACATTTTGCTCTAATGCTATTCAAATTAATAAACAAGTTAAGTATATAGAAATTTATTAAACAGACACAATTAGTCTGATTAATAAACATGTTTTACCTATAAGGGTGAGTATTCTTGGCCTTGCTTGCATCAGTAGGACCCATTAAAGCACTAGTTCACTGATTATAGTTATGGAGAAGCAAAAGAGGTTATTAAGGATGATAAAAGACTATAAACATTTAATTAAACAGAAATCTAGCTGATGAAAATGATTAGTGGTAAACAGAAATCATACAGATGAAAATGAAAATAAGGCATGCTGCCATGCTAGCCTGCGAAGTACTAGTTAGGAGAAATGGCTTCAAGGAATCATACATTCCAAAGTAAGACAATAATTCCAACACATGAAATGTTGAAACCACAGTAAAGTTCAACAATATAATCAGTTGCCAATGTCTTCTTATAGACATCAATAAGACCATTGAATGGTCTTCCTCCACCGCCCTATTTTGCAACATATGAATCATTTGCAAGATGGGTACAAACATAGTCGAGGGAGTAGACAAATAAAAGGGATAAACCACTACAAGTTTATAAAAGTTACACTATGTAGCTTTCACAAAATCACATTGGCTCGCCATGATTTTGCCAAACTCACCGCGAATTGAGCTTGCACAGTATGTAAAACCGGTGCTTTGCACACAAAAATAGTAGTAAAGCTGGTGGGAGATTACCTAGTTCCTGGTGCATCTAATCTAGGACCAAATCCTGCAGCTCCAAATGCAGGACCCCTGGAAACCAAACAGAAGTTCAAAAACTACTCATTCATGCATGCATTTGAGTCAAATATTGGATGCCTAAAACATGGGTTAACTAGTCAAAATTCCTAAGTGGACAAGATTTCCTTATTGAAACTTAATAGACTTAAACTGCTTTAATAACGCTAACCAAATTCCTAAGTGGAAAAGATTCACTTATTGAAACTTAAATGAATTAAACTACTTTAATAGGCAAAATAGTAAAAAATAGACACCTACACACTTGTAATCTCAACTTTTTTTTGCCACTGCAAAATCATTATAGAACAGCAAAGATAGCCATCATGTAATACTGCATAGTTTCTTACCACGAAATTGAAAAATGCAGTGGCAGGTTCTGATGCTGGTTTATTCTGAATTCTAATTCCAAACATGAATGCAATTATCTTCTCCTGAACCGATAACTCTTTCATTCTCAATAAAAGTCATCCCGTTGACTCCACCTAAATGAGCATCTTTTATAGTTCTACGACTTGGTGTTGGCTTTCCAATTTCATATATAATGACACACAAGTCAAGTGATCAAGTAGCTACTAGTTTACTATTAGAAGCAATGCACTTTATATATGTTGTGTTAAACAACATATTATTAAGAACCACCATAACTCCATGTTACATTCATATCTGGCTCAAGTTACCTCTCTAGAAAACAATCCCACACACAACATCTTCACGATTCAGATCAGCTGATGTAAACGTGGAAACATCTGGAGAATATCTGATTGCACTAATGTGCAAGTTTCCATCTTGTCCACCTACAAATATTACATTAAGGATTAGTAAATCCATCAGTTTTTTCACCAAAGAAGTTCTAGCTTCACTCTAGGCACAAGTATTTAGAAAAGAACAGTTGGTAATAATCCGAAAAAAATCAGATATTTTTTCCAACATCTGCCCATGTTTTCCTTTCAACCGTTTGTATTCAAACACAATTGTCAAACAAGCCAAAGGTGCATATACTAGAAGTTATGTTATATACACATCTAATGCATACTAAATTAATCCTTGAAACACATTAAAGGCAAGTCTATTCATATGAGACCATGAATTCTCAGTAACTATTCAAAAGATAATTATAACAAATATTGAAAGACAACCAAAATGCATTCTCAAGGATTATGTAATCTAGATACTTCCCAGCAAACTTCTTTTATTTGATTTGCATCTGCCTTTTAACCTTTTTGTTTTGTTGAATCCCTTATTTCAATATCTATGTTTACTGAGAATATGATTAGGCCATGTGTTCTTATCAATGTAAGCAAGATAAATATAACAACCACTGTTTGCAAGCATGTTAATATCATTAAAAACATGTTCAGCTCAAAACCAACACTACCAAACTCATTGTGACATTTCAACAAACACCTTGGTTGCAAAATCAAAGCATGTATCAATAGAGTAACTAACTTTAGACCCATCAAAACCATATGAAATAATATTAAGAGAAACAAGTGAAGCAGAATAAACAGTAGCACGTGAAAAAGAAAAAGCTGGAAAAATAGAAATATTAAATCAGAAGCATAATGAATACAAATAACAGACCTTCAATTATCTCACAAGATCGAAACACATCGCAAAGATTAAATTCCCATGGGAAACCATCCTTTGTAAATTTTTGATTCAACATGGTTTCTTCATGCATCCTTTTATTCAATAAGATCAACATTGAAACTAAAGGCTCCAGGATAGCTAGAAATTTTGATTTGCAAATTGACAGATAATCATCCTCAACTAGCTCATCGACATATACATATCAAAAGACATTTCTACAATCATAATATTTTAGAAAGAAGGAAGCAATAAGATGTTCCTATGGTTTTGCAAGATTTAAGTAGAGTTTGGATTTTTCTAGTTAAACTTGTTTTGAAGTCCTTCTTCCAACTTCTCAAGGCCACCATTTAAATACAAACAATCATACTTTTCTAAATCCCTGCAGCAGTAGATAAATAAGAAAGGACTAGGGTTAGGGTTTAGAAGAAGAATCAGACCGAAGAAAAGTTGATAAAGACGTTTTTGATTATTTGAGAGGGAATGAATTTCACCTTGAGGAGTCGATAAGGTTGTTTTTATGAATTGGGGGAACAAATTTTCCCTTTTCATTTAGCCCTCAATCAAAAAAATTGTTTTTTAAAATAAAAAGTTAAGTAAAAAATATAATAAGGACGGTTTTGTGATAACTGTTATGACAACCGTCGTAGGTCAGTCCTTAACTGTCGTGACAATCGTCGCAGTTTAAGAATAAGGATAGATTTATGATAACTATTGCAAAAAATTTGCGACAGTTGACCCTAACCGTCGTGACAACCGTCACAATCCGGGAATAAAGACAGTTTTATGATAACTGTTGCAACTCAAGTGTCGTAAATCTCCTTTTTTCTTGTAGTGATCGGTGATTGTCCTTGATTTTTGCTTTATGCTCGGGGTTTGGGTTGTGTTAGAGATAAACATCGCAAACTTTGATTAAGGATGATTATCTGTTAGTTTCTAGATGATAGAGATAGATTTAGAGCTAACAATTTTTATGGGTGTCGAAGCTTAATGCCTCCGTATCTTGAGTCGGGTGCGAGAGTGACGACGAGGATAACCCGGTTGTTCTCTCAGCTCAGTGTGTCCGAGATGGACACTGTTGTGAGTGATGCTGGATGATATTGAGGAGTATTGCAGGTTGAGTATAGCTGGTCGATAGGTTTAAGTTTTTGACGAGTCAATTATATGCATGTCGGACAAGTTTCTTTTCTCTGAAAAATGAATTCTTTTTATAGTCAGGTTTACTTTTCTGCATTTACTTTAAACCCATTTTAACTCAAACCCATACAGTTCAATACCATCAATCTCTGTGGACACGATATAAATCCCGGAGGGTATTCTTCCAAAAATAATATTTTTGCTTGCCGCTTTACCGCTCCAACAGGGACCAAATATTTTGTCTGATTATTTTTGAAAATATGTGTTTTGAGTCACTGGATACCCTCAGTATCCTCTCTAGTGATAACAATGTCATTAACATAAACCACAAGAAAGATGCGCTGACTGGTGGAGGAATGAAGGAAGAAAACAAAGTGATTTGTTTCACATATAATCATACCAAACTAAATCAATAAAGAGCTGAAGCAACCAAACCAAACACGTAGGGACTGTTTCAGCCCATAAAGAGAATGACGAAGCCGACAAATAGGTTTAGAATTTCCAGGAAGAGTAAAACTTGAAGGTTGATCCATATAAACTTCCTCTTCCAATTCTCTATGTAGAAAGGCATTTTTAATGTCAAACTGATGAAGCAGCCAATGATGAATAACACTTATTACAAGAAAGAGACGAACTGAACTAATCTTGGCCACTAGAGAAAAAGTGTCACCATAGTCAAGACCAAATATTTGTGTATATATTTTGGCTACTAAACAGGCTTTGAAACAATCAATCTGACCATCTGATCCAACTTTTACTGTATAAACCCATCAACATCCCACTGTAGTTTTGTCTAGATGTAAAGTAATAATGTCCCAAGTGTTATTTGAATATGCAATGCAATAATTTCTTCCACCATCACCTGATGCCATTTGGGATTAGTTATAGCTTCACATATAGACTTAGGAATAGACAGAGAATCCAAAGCAGACACAAAAGAGACATAAGAAGTAGAGAGATTGTGATAATTTAAAACACAAGCATATTTAGGATTAAGATGATGAGATAGAATACTTTTTCTTAATTATATTGGAAGATCATGTTCAGGACACGTAACTGGAGAAGCAGTTGGAGTAGAAAATGGTGTTGGTGGATCAATATGATCTCTAACCTCTGATGCACGGGGTGTCTATCGCTGGTAGACTTTTAATGGATATGTAATGGGTGTGGGGATGATAGAAGGGATGTCTCAAACATCTGAAGTAAAATTCTCACTAGGTGGCACAGAGGAAGAAAAAAATGTGGAACTTAATTTCAAAGAAGGTAACATCAGAGAAAACAATGTATCATTGAAGTTGGAGAAAAAACAATGATATCCTTTTTGTATACGCGAGTATCCTAGAAACATACATTAAAGAGATTTGACAGAAAGTTTGTCTTTGTCTGAACTGTGGTATCATGAACAAAGCATGTACAACCAAAGACGCGAAGAGGAATGGGGTAGAGACCATATTACAAATTCAAGATAGATTATGGAATCTAATCTTGAAGGACCGATAAAGGAATTTAGTTGATAAGGTGACAGGCTGTGAGGAAAGCATCACCCATAAAACGAGAAGGTACATTGTGGTGAAGTAAAATAGTCGGCGCAGTTTCAACCAAATGACGATTTTTCCGTTCAGCAACACCGTTTTCTTGTAGTGTATGAGCACATGATGATTGTTGAATAATTCCCCGTGATGTTAAAAAATATTGAAATTAGGATGACATATGTTCACGAGCATTATCAGTGCGTAAAATTTTAATCGAAGTGTCAAACTGATTTTTAATTTCGGCATAAAGTTCTTGGAATATATGGAAGACATTTGAACGGATTTTCATAAAAAATAACCAAGTACAATGTAAAAAATCATCGATGAAGATTGCGAAGTAAGAGTATCATAAAGTTGACTTGACACGACTAGGACCCTAAATATCATAATAAACTAAAGTAAAATATGACACAACACTTTTATTTACTCATTGGCAGTATGTGTGACTAGTATGTTTGCCTAATTAACATGACTCACCCTCAAATGACGAAAGCTTAGAAAAATTAGGAACTAAAAGACAAATTTTATTAAGGCTAGGGTGATCCAAACGTTGATATGTAAGGTTTTGAGAAGCAATAGAAGTACATGTCATTGGTGGTGATAGATGATATAATCGTCCAGACTCACTGCGTGTTCCAATCGTCTGTCATGTACATCGATCCTAGACATAAACAAAATTATAAATAAACAGAACTGAATAATCAAGAGTACGAGTGAATTGCCCAAATGGCCCACTGTCTTCCAACAAGAAATTTTTTTAGTGACTCATTCCAGTCACCACTATACCGCCACTGCCGCCGCCACTAATTCTGGTGACTTTTTGGCACATCACCCCCCGTAGACAAAAGCGTGTGCTCCGGTTCGACCTGCCCCTAAAAAATCGATGTCAACCGCTGTCACAGCTAAAGACAACGTCCCTACGCGTGGGCCTCACGCGCCTCTGTCCATACCACTCATGATAACGCGTCTGACCATCGTCCCTGCCGCCATTTTTCACCGTCTAGCTCGATTTTCCGTCCTGATTCCAGATCTGCATTTAGTTTTTGTTTATGATCTATAAAAATACGATTTATTGTGCAAGCAGACCCTGTATTGATGTGTGACGTGATCGTCACTATTCTCCCCACCACTGAGCGACCTTGATTGCACGCTTTTCCGCCACAAACTCTCATGGAAAATCACCACGCCATCAATCCTGTCACTTTTACCAAAGTTCCGCTCATCCCGTTCGAGAAACTAACCAGGTCAGTTAAATATCGTATAAAGGCAAGAGAACAACAAACTAGAGCTGCCGATGTTGCTCAACCAACTATCACAAAAGAAGTTACTATCAAAGCAACCCATCAACCATCATCTTCTGCCATCGCTGCTCAATCTGATGATCCTGTAACCTTTGTATGTACATCCGCCTCCCTTGATCCTTGGGTCCTTGACTCTGGTGCCTCTGATCATACGACTAGTAATAAATTTCTTTTATCTAACTTGTCTTATTCTGATTCCTTGTCTTCTGTCACTGTGCCAAATGACTCTAAAATTAAAGTTCAAGGCATTGGTCAGACACACCCACTTTCAAACGTGTTTTTAGAATCTGTGCTCTGATACTATTTAGAATGTGTGGGTTGGGTCTAACTCGACCCTACAAAACCAGCTTGTAAGGTGAGTAATGCCCCCATTTATAAACACATATTCATGTCATATATTGTTTGATGTGAGACTCTTTAACACCTCATCTCACGTCCAAGATTTGTGTCTGGGATGTGGAACTAAATGGTGGGTGGCTAAATGGATCTTGAACCAAACTCTGATACCATATTAAAGTATAAGAGAGTGAGAGAAGTTTGAATAAATTGCGCGTTTAAAAGATATTACAAAGACTATATTATATATAAAAAGTTTACATCTAATTACACGCTAAAATCGATGTGTGATTATTTGATATACAAATATTTTTAAGAGTTGGAAATTGTTTTCATATATTTTGCAGATATTTAATAGATGTGTCAACTTATTACCTCTAATTTAAAGAGTTAACGTTTTCAAGATATATTTTTTCATCTGAAACAAACAACGATTCAACTTCTGAACACTATATTATACTTGATTTCCTGAATTATGCTACAAGAACTTGATTGATGATGTACAACTATTATCACATATATAATATATACATTCAGCATATGACAATCATTTATTTAGTATCATATGTAATATGGACATGAAATGATGCTAATATGTTACAATAGAAGTTTGTAATCATGTTTGGATATCAAATAACTAATAGCGAAGATATCACAACTACTAGTGTCCAGCTCCTGGGCTAGGAACTGAAGATACTAGAACTCTTCCATTGTTAGCAAGATGAGCAACGAGTCTTCCATTTCGATAAATATTGAGATTATTAATAACATCAATTAAAGGTAAGGTACCCTTTGAAGAAGGCAGCTCTTGCGTCTCCATTTTGAGAATCTTTCGAGCATCTATAGAAGATGGTAAGCAATAGATGATTAAGAAAAGCAGAGTGATGAGTAAAGCAGAATTCAAACGAGCCATGTATAGAGAGAGGACTAAAAGAACAAGATAAGGTACTAAGAAGGTGTTTGTGTATTTGTTGTGAGTTTGAAAAGAAGAATTGTTTGTGTGCTATTTATAGGATTTGGAGTTTAATACTTATCTCATGTGTTGAAAAACAAAGGCACAACAAACAAAATAGGGTACAACTTATCACTATCACCTTCACACTATGTGTCTTTTCTTTTTTAGACTCGTTGTGTGTGCTTTGTTAAATTCTAGTGTTTTTTTAATTTTGTTAATAGGCCTCAAATTGTTCTACCACCCGGAACTTTATAACTTAATATATTTTTTTTTTATAAATTTTTTACTGCATTAATTATTTTTATACCAATAATATTCCTAATTAGGTTAGCTCAAAAATATTATTTCATGGCTGTACTCAATTGATTAAGGAACAACAACGCAACGACAACTATCGTTTCATCCATTTAAATGAGGTTGATTATATAAATTAATTTTCGCAATAGTATTCTATTTTGAATCTAGAGTTTAGTTAGTTTTTTTTTTTTTTTTTATTTTTTTTTTATAATTTTGTTAATAGGCCTCAAATTGTTATACCACCCGGAACTCAATAACTTAATATATTATTTTCTTATAAATTATAAACTATATTAATTATTTTTATACCAACAATATTTCTAATTAGGTTAGCTCAAAAATATTATTTCATGAACCGCTTTATCCTTTTAAATTAGATTAATTATATAAATTAATTTTCACAATAATATTTTTTTTTTAAATTACGCTTTCATCCAAATCTTCTTCCTCTTTATTGAAAGAAGTATCCATATCTATAAGTCAAAACAAGAAAGAAGTTCAAACATCATGAAACAAGTTATTGAAACAGATTTTGAAAAAAATATTATAGAGAAAGCGAACATGTAAATATCCATTGGCTAAGATTTGTTGTTAGGGTTTCGTTTTGGGGTTTCAATATGAGAGAGAAGAGTGCGAGAGTTGTTAAGATTTTGTTTTGAGAGACGACTGAAAGAGTTGTTAGGATTTTGTTTTGAGAGAGACAGTTGTAATATACTGAAGCGATAGATAACTCCGCTTATATATTAATAAAGTATTGCATTTCATCACGGTTGTTAATAAAAACTGTTGTGAATTAGGATGCCTTGAAACAAAGTATAAACTTGGTTTCTTTATGATCAAGAAACACACAAGGGTTAGGGTTAAGGAAAAACAAGGAGAACAACAAGGATTGGTTATAACTGTTATTCTTTATTTTCTCTTTAAATCAGATTACAAGTACTCAAGAATAACAAATAACCATTTCACCCTAATTAGGATTTGTCACACCACCACTAAGATGAGAGACTAGTATGCTATTTATAATAAAATTAACATACTAAATTAATGGGTTTTTTTAACAATTATCCATTACAAGCTAACGATAAATGGCTAACTGTAGGTGTTGGGATTTGACCCATTTCACCTCATGTACCTTTTCACCATGGTTGCTTCATTTGATCGTTGAGACATGTCCTCTAGTAAATACCAAAAAAAGCGCCTAGAAATAAAGTATTACCACGGTTAACGTACACTATGACCGTTGTAAAATTGGTGTTACGAAAGTAGGGATGACAACTTGGCCCATCCCCAATGGGTACCCACAAAATTACCCACAACGGGTAGGGTAAAAACCCGCAAAAATGGATATGGGTACGGGCTCGGGTAATTACTCACTTAAATAAGTGGGGATGGGTGCGGGTATGGGCACCTTAGTACCCAGCCCGACCCATACCCGCACAATATATATTTATATTATTATATGAAAATAAATGTTTATAAAATTAAAAACAAAAATCAATTTTAAAGTACTACAATTTAATATAAGTGATCATTTATTTCATAATTCAACAATAAAAAAATTTAAAAACTTTTTAATATTTTTAAAAACTTAAAATATTATGATATTTTATACTTAATATATTTATTTTTATTAGAAATGTGGGTAACAGGTACGGGTACGGGCACTTATACACCTATAGGGTACGGGGACGAGTGCCAATTTTGATACCTAAGCGGGTATGGGCTCGCGTACGGAGATTTTTTTCAACTGCGGGTATGGGGACGGGTACTATAGTACCCTACTCATACCCTGCCCATTGACATCCCTATACGAAAGGTATATTTTGTAGTAGTGTTAATGCAATTGAAAATTATAAATGTCTTTCAAAAGTTAAAGATATACAAGTTGAAGAAGTCCCACATCGTTTAGTTTTGTGAATGAAGAGGGAGTCTAAGGCTATATATAGGATACAAGTTCTTTGAAGTCCTACATCGCTTAGTTTCGTGAAGGAAAGAGTCTAAAGCTATATATAGGATTCAAGTTCTTCATTCTAAGATGCACAAGTCAAAAACACTTTAAGTTTGTATTTGACTTTCTTTGTTCTCTTATACTCTTGTAGTGTTGTGAGATGTAGTTAAATATTTGTTTTAAATGGTGTGAGTGTACTAGAAATTTGGGTTCGTTGAGAGTATATTATGTGTTATAACAATTTTTACATATTTTTATTCTCTGATTGTCCATTGATAACAGACGTGGTTTTTTTCTCCGATTTTGGAGTTTCCACATCATATTCTTATGTTATGATTGTGTTCCTTTTTTTCTCTAAGTTTTGTTTGTTTTTTTCCCTAACACAATTTCCTCTTGGAAATTTGATAATAGTATGATTAAAACAGAAGAAGTTACGAGCAAAGTGATGCATGAATGCCAGAAATTAGTAACTCAATTGCTTTTAAAGACGGGCATGTATGTAATGTCATATATTATGGAAGTTTGTGTGCATTTTAAAAAGTTTATGATAGCAAGATATTTGGATTGAGAAGTTGCGCCTCCCTCTTTGTAGTCCTGGTATCAGAGCGGTGGTTCAGTTTATGGTAGAGCGAAAGCTAGATCCAGTATTGGATCCTGTTATAGGATGTGAATGACTCACACTTGTGGGGGGAGAATGTTTGGTGCAAGGGTGGGTGATTAAAGTCTCGCATTGCTTATGAATGAGTGAAATGTTGGATTTATAAGAGAGATGACCAATTTACATAAATCCTTAAGGTTTTGGGTTGAGATGTGGTGTCCTAAAACATTAGTCTCATTGATACTTCCGACTCTTCCAAACTCCCCAACACCCACATGTGTTTCACCCAATAAAAGAATAAGTGTTAAAGAGAGTCTTGAAAAGAGAGGATTCATAAAATTCCCGTTCTCTTAATTAAGAAAATTTTGTACTATAAAAAATATAAATCCCTCTAAAACTATATTCATCCAAGTTTATCAATTCTTTTCGCTTCAACTATCTTTTGCATAAAAACTTTCTCTTTCATTTCCTTCCACGTGGAGCTGTCAAAATGGGTTAGCCTGCATGGGCCAACCCTAAAAACTCCGCTACCCACTAGGGCTAGCCCATATGGGCCGTGGGTAGCCCATTAGGCCATATCACTATAAATTAAAAAAAAATATATTAATACTTATATTTTCTTACTCCAAAATAACACATTGATTTTTCTCACCTCACTAAATTTTATCTCTATTTTATTCAATCTTTCTCTTTTAAATATTATACATTAATATAATCAACATTTTTTCTCGTATTCTATTAGTTTCTCTTATGTTAAATATTCGAGTATTATTTTATACAATTTAGATATGTATTATATTTAAAAACACATTATAATATTTATAAAAGATAGTATAGTACTTAAAAATGTATTATGTTTAAAATAATATAATTTTTTATTTTATTTATAATAAATATTATGACATTTTATTTTAATTTATTATTAAAAAAAAGTCCGTTTAGGGCTGGGTATGGGCTTCGGGCTCGGGTAGTAATTTTCAGGCCCATATTAAAAATGGACTTTTTAGGCCCAACCCTAAAAAAACTCAAGCCCATAAAGGCTGACCTATTTAGAGGCAGATAGCCTATTTTGTCAACATATGTAGTTAAAATTTGATACACCGTTTAAACTGCGGAGTTTTTGTTTTCGAGGAACTTCCACAGTTTAAATATTATATTAGCTTTTAATTACATATGTTGACTCAGATTTGTACTAATGGCTTTGTTGTCATACCTCGTCATCAAAACGTAATATTTTTTTGCTAAAAGTTGACAGAAAAGATCAAATAGGATAATAAAAATGAAGTTAAAGAACTAACTTCTAACAATTTTTAGTTAAGGGAGTAAAGTGAATAATTAAATTAAGCTAAGGGACTAAAACATATATTAAGCCTAAAATAAATCACTTAATCATAACTTTTCAATGAGAGCCTAAGTGAATGTTAGTTACTACTAAATTAAATTAATTTTAGATCTCCACCAGATTAAATATCATCAGGAGAATAAATAAAAAAACACACCTCTCAACTTGATCATCCACTATTAATCATCAAAATGTTAGAGTTCTAAAGTCAATTTATAAAAGCACAAGAGTTTCAAGAAAAAAAAAAAAACTATTTCGCTCCACATGTTTTACGCTTGTTGAAGAAGAAAACAACACAATTTCATTTTCAACTAATATGTATCTGGATAAAAATGATAAGTACCTACAAATTTCCATTATGATATTGGGTTAGTTACACATGAATTAAACTCTGGATTTGGTTTCTAGTATGATATTGGAAAAAACATTCATTTTAATTTCTTGCTTGTTGACTCTAAACTCCTTGGAAGTTCTTGTAAAGTTGGATATTCTAATTCCTCACATGGAAATTTCCACATCTTGATCTCACAAAGAATGCCTCTTGTGTAATCCATTGGGTAATACAATTCTATATTATTGCCCCCCACTTGATTTGACATTTTATAGTGCTCGTATTCTCATAATGCCTTTGTGAATCAATAGTTATGCATGCCAATTTCCTTTGACTTTAATACAATGAATGCCTAAAATTATTAGTTCCACCTAAATTCTTCCAAAATAGAAAGAAACTATTTTGAGTTATTTACTTATTTTATAGTTGAATTTCATATTATTAGAGCTCCTTTCTTACAAAAACTCAACTTGTAAGTGGTTCAAGTCAACAACATAATCATTTATGTTGTACACTTTCCTCTTAAACACAAGAAAAAGTTACAAGAAAAGTGATACATGAATGGGGAATAGTAGTAACTCATTTGCTTTTAACGACGTGCATGTATGTAGTATCATTTATATAGTGGAAGTTTGTCAGCATTTGAAAAAAATATATGATAGCAAACATTTGGAAAAAGTTTATGATAGCAACACTGGACTCCTGTTGTTAGCAGTAAGATACACGTAGCATTCAAAAGTCTAAAAATGGTAATGCTAAGTGTTGTTCATACTTTGTGTGCCCTGCCAAAGAAGATAATTCATGTGCGCTTGGTCAACTCTATTAATGTTTTTTGTCGAAAGTAGAAAAGAGGGTGTTGAAGAGGTTAAGGAGGAAGTTAGAAAACATTATGCGGTTAATTTTAGCGAAGAAGGTTATATCAGACCTGAGTTTGTGGAGTCAATTTGAAGAAGTTAATCGAGTATGAAAAATTGAGTTTAGAAGAGGATGGTACAGAGGAAGAAGTTAGAGCTTCGGTTTGGAGTTGCAATGGTAGTAAGAGTTTGGGGCCAGACGGATTTTCATTCGGGTTCTTTCAAGCGTGTTGGTCGATTGTTAAAGGCGATGTTTTAAGGTTTGTAAAAGATTTCTTTTGCAATCCTTCTTTAACAAAAGTTGCTTCTGCTTCTTTCATCTCTTTGGTAGCTAAAAGAGATAACCCTCAAAGGCTTAATCACTATAGACCTATTTGCTTGGTTAATTATTTTCAAAAAATTCTGTCAAAAATAATGGCGGGTAGTTTGAAGAAGGTCGTCAGTTCAATAGTTTCAGCAGATCAAATAGCTTTTGCCCCAGGAAGATTCATTTTGGATGGGGTAGTGGTAGTTAATGAGATCTTGGATATGGCTAACCGACTGAAAGAAAAGTATATGTTTGTGAAGATCGATTTCGAGAGAGCTTACGATTGTGTGAATTGCGATTACCATAGAAAGTTGTTCTTGAGATGAATTTTGGTTCTAGGTGGAGAAGGTGGATGGGAGTGCTTGTTTTTAACGGATCCATGTCTATTCTCGTCACGTAGTGCAACAAAAGAATTCAAAGTGGGCAAATGTTTGAGGAAAGGAGACCTGTTGTCTCCGTTCTTGTTTATTCTAGTTATGGAAGGGCTAACTTGTAACACCCCAATTCCCATCGCGAATCAATAATACATAAATAAATCAGAGTAACTAAAAATTTATTTTTCCGACAAAAATAAGGATGCCACATTTTAAAGTAAGAAAACACAATCCCTACTCAATTATTTGATACATAACACATAATAGAGAAAATCATTAACGGGAAACTTTTTCCATCTAAAGGGAAAGGTCAATTATGGAATAAAGCGGAAAGATCCATAACCGACTTGTTTTACAAAATAAATCATTTTAGAACCTCAACTATATCTACAAAATTACTACAAAATACATTCAACAAATGTATATATATATATATATAATCGTTCCCCGACTCCTGTGCTACGCATCAGAGCAGACACCAAGACCGACAACAGAACGGAGGGCTAATCTTCACAAAAAGACCTCCAGCAACTCTAGTCTGCAATGTCTCATAAAGCATTATAAAACAGCAGAAGGGTGAGAAATAACAACTAAAATCCAGATTGCATAATAATATGCAAATACATAACAATTCACATGCATAGCTATTCTCACCACAAACACCACATACTAATACATATAACATACCACATATACGTAACATATATCTATTAACCCAACAATATAGCCTATATCAAGTATCCAATATACTCACATATTTGCACATAAGGCATACCAAGTCATAACATTTAGAAACACATCACACATCACATAACATGTGTCTACGCATAGTACATATTATCCACAACCAATGCTTTTATCACATGTGCACATCAAATTACCAATGTTATCACAATCTCAACACATAACAAATCAATGTACAATTTCCACACATAATCAATCAAATCATGATTTTCCACCCATAATGCATCCATTCACAATTCTCACACATAATCAATCCATGATTTATGCAAATTCACAGATACCGACACAACGACTCTATGCAAATGCCATGCGGTACCGACTTCCAACATTTCTCATCACTAGTTCACTCTGGAACTCTGTTGGAACCATCGCTCGTTACATCACTGTCCCCGTCGAGCATACGATGTTCCCCCGTCGCTTTCGGTCCTCTTTGTATAAGGCTCACGGCGTTTATGGATCGCTTTCGGTCCTCTTTGTATAAGGCTCACGATCCGATCGCTCACACCCTACATGGGTACACGATCGTCTATAATCATCGCATTCGGTCCTCTTATTTTTAAGGCGCACGATCCGATCAGATCGCTTTTAGTCCTCTTATTTTTAGGGCACACGATGTTACAGCAGATTCCCTCTGGAACCAATCCGTCGCTCACGACGTCACAAGAATGCATATCATGATGCTTGACATACAATGACTCATGACATTCAAAATGCACACATATACACATCCACAATCATGCATATATCATCAAATACCACACATTGCATTTTCCTACCCTTAGGCCATAAATCATCATCACAACATGTATCACGTGCATTTTCATTTCACAACGGCACACAAGCCATACAATATCCATATCAACAACACATTGCATGATATACATCAATTACACACAATGACAACGACAAAAGTTGACAAAACAACACCATTCAAATATCATACATCCATCACCAATGCGTATCAATCATGCACAACATTTCATCACATATACTCACGCCATATAACAGCACACAAGCTATACGTTACATATCAAAAGCATATAGCATGATAACATATCATTCGCACACCAATATGACGGTAAAAATCCGACAAACCAACACTTTTTCAAAACCACAACTTAAATAAATCATCTACTGACCTCCAACCCATTTTTAATAGAAAGAATATTTCATTAGCTTTCCAGCGCTTCGAACGGCAACCAAAACGGACTGACGGTTTGAAAATTATGAAGGAAACAAAATAGAAAAATATTACGTTCGCTCCAGCATTAGCTAGGCTAACCCTAGCGAACCAAGGCAGTGGAAAACAGACATAAAGTTCGCTAGGCGAACCTCTAGGCGAACATTCTTCCGTTCCTTCGCTGGGGTTCGCCGCGAAACCCAGAATTCGCAGCAGCGTCAATATAGGTCATATGGGACCAAAATACATCATTTTTACCACCCAAACCCTTCTAATTCATACTAGAACAACCAAAACATGTTCAAACATAATCAACGAGTATTCTACGCAGTTTATATCGAAATTTATCCGTGAAAACATCGATTTCTATCAATTGCTCCTAATTTGAATCGATAAGAAAATTCGTGAAACAACCAAAACAATTACAACAAACAACACATATACATACACAAGCAAGATATAATTGAAACTTCTCACCCTTACCCGATTATTCGCGCTCGAAACAGAGTTCTCGCGATTTTCCTCTTTCTTCTCTTTTCTTTCCTCTTCCTTTCTATCTTCTCTTTTCTTTCTCTCTATTTTCTTTTCTCTCTTTTTCTTTCCACTTTCTATTTATATAAAATATTTAAACCCCTAAAAGACTATTTTACCCCTCAACTCAAATATCTCGCAAACGCTCTCAAAACGCGATAAAACATAAACAACGTTGAAAAATAATATATTGTCAAATAAAAGTCAAGAATAAAATAATATAAAAACGAAACTAATTAAATCAACTCGATTAAATAAATAAGACAAAACGGGGCGTTACAATTCTCCCCCACTTAGACATTTTCGTCCTCGAAAATACAACCGATACAAACAACTCCGGATACGACTCTCGCATCCGACCAACAAACTAACATGCCAACAAAAGCACACCACGAATAACACAAACTGACAAACCACCTTGCTAACAGCAACTACAACAACGACACGACAAAGATGACAACTACAACGACAAGATGCAAAGCCCATACAATGCACTTGACGACCAACTCACGACTCAAGGAAAATCCAAGATATGAACACACACCAGAATTAGCTACTCACACTCGAACCAACACAATGGAAACGAGGCAACAACACAAACAAGAACACAAGTTCCACAACACAACATCGATTAAACAACCTCCACATAACCATAATACCAACATCCTTGTCACACAACATTATTACAACCATGCTACGATTCCCCAATCGACCATATAACCAAGACATCCATCTACACAGTAGCCCATGAATAATAGTTAAACCTTTCACATATCACTTTCATCCTGAAACGTCCAATGGTCTCAACACTCATACATGTTCCCAATGTTCAACCTATGAACTCTTACCAGTCCCACACGCATATACGAATCATGCCACTTCACGCTTCCGTTGCACACTTTGATTACTCGTAACCATCAAAACTACCAATTTCACGTCCAAAGTCTAACTCATTCTCATATTCACCAAAAATCACTGTTCCCTGTTAATATACCCAACCGCACACCATCAGATGTCAATTCACACAGCAACCCAAATCTCTAAATTCTCCTAAAAGTTCCCACTCTTTAACCATCAAAGCAGACATAAGTAAAACTTTCGACTTAACTCATCACGCACGACATAAACTTTACCAATAGGATAATTCGAGCCAAAGTCATAACTAATCAGGAATTCCAACCATCCGACCGTGCCTCAATCCGAGTTACAAATTAAAAGTTATGAAGGAACCCAAACTGCATAAACTGACATGTTCGCTAGGCGAACCTCCTAGCAAGCATTCGCTACCACCTTTGCTAGGCGAATGTCGTTGGCGAACATTCGCTGACCTTCCCTACCGGGTTCACTAGGCGAACCATGGAAAACTCAGGATTCCAGCAGCAGTGTTACTCATCCAAAACCATCATTTTCTCCATCCATACACCTTGAACCTAAAACCCTTAAAATAATACCTCAAGATTCTCCAACACAAAACAATTGCGTCCAATTCCAAATCCTGAATAGTATCGATCCTTTTATGAATCCTCAATTATTGTAAAGCATAAGCCACGACTTTACCCTCTTGCATTAACACACTGACTAAACTCATCAAAGACGCATCCCAATATCCTCACAAACGGTTCATCAGGATCACACCGAATCAGAACTGAAGCCGTAGACAAATCCTACTTCAGCTCTCTCAAATTTTCCCGACAATGAACATCCAAAGCAAATGACTTACCCTTTGCGAGTCAACTGAGATAACAGAAGTACGAACTTAGCAACGTTTTCCATAGCCTGCAGTAACAACCAACTGAGACCAAAAGTTTCTAATCTCCTTAACCGACTTAGGAGCCTCTCAATGTAGAGCTGCATCTACTTTCGATGGATCCATAACCATACTCTCATCTGAAATAACATATCCAAGAAAACTAACCTTTTTCAACCCAAATTCTCACTCGAACAACTTAGCATAAAACTTCGTCTCTTTTTGACACTTGTAATTCAAATCCCAAACACTCTACCTGCTCTTCCTCTGAGTTTACAACAGATCCTAATATCCTCAATCAAAGCCATTACGAACTTATCCAAATAAATATGGAGGATACGATTCCTCTACTCCACAAACATTACATACGCATTATTAACACCAAATAACATCACTGCACGTTGTAATGTCCAACCAAACTCCAAAAGATAAAAAAATTCTTAAAGCTTTTGCAAAACTTTTCACTGGGTAACTGGTTACTCACATACAAACTTAACCGAGTAAATAACAGCCTATCCCGACGATGACAAACATAACCAGTCACATTAAATCGGTCAAAGCCTCAACTCACACCATTCACCACTCTTATCAAACATTCCAAACAATTGCAATTTCACTCAAACTCAACCAAACCATTCCAGTCATCTGTTCATAAAAGTGGACACTTATTCTCAATCGTTACCTTAATCAACTGTTAGTAATCCATACACAATTTCTTCTCTTAACAGTCCAAATTCCATAAATCCCCACGTGTAGCAACAACCATCCCAAAAGAACTCTCAAATAGTACATCCACCCTTAAGGTTTTCTCAAAATTTCCATTAATGCTCTAAAATTCCAAAGACTCCAAACCTCTCCAGAACTTTAAGTTTCGCTTTCCATAGTCTTAATACCAATACCATTATAATGCTTGTTATTCCATTCAATCATCCCTCCTTTTTGTTACTAACCATACTGGAGCTCTCCAAGACGACACACTTGGCCTCCCAATTCTCCTTTCCAGTAAATCTTCCAACTGCTCTATCAGTCCAGGTACTTATAATACTAACATCCAATATTCCATCCGGGAATACATCTGAAAATCACGCACAACCGGTAACTCATCACTGTGTCCTTTCTGCCAATTTCTAGAAAACTATCGTCACAAACATAACAACATCTTAGTTTCACGTCCTAAAAGTTATTTTACTTACTTAGCAGATCCAAACCTCAAATCCTTACCTTCGTCCAATTTGAGTTCACACTCTACTCTCTGAGAACAACCTTTAACAATACCCAATCGTTCTCTCCCAATGACTTCCCAACTTGACCAACATACCAAAAACCTCTAATCCGTCTCATCTTCCAGTATAAGAGTCTTCATCAACTCATCGAAGCAATCCGTAATCATTTTCTCAATTTCAAACAATTCATGGCACACACTATCCAAGCCGGAAAGACCCGTCTATTCCATCCAACATAATTCCCGTCTACTATCAACAAGAGATTAAGGGTGATCAGTTCCTCAATTTGTCAATAGACAGCCGACAATCATGATGGGGCATAAACCGTCTTCACCAAACTATAATAGCGTTTCTTGTATTCTTAGTTGACATAAATCTTACCTCCGCATTCCCGCTGGAACCGGGAAAACACTGTCCAAACAACACTTACACTCTTGCAACCAACGGCACACTGAGCCCACGTTCCACAACCGAAGCAACTTGGAGAAGTTCCAGCTTTTCCCCCACTTATCTCGTTCTCAATCCTGAAGACAAAGGATTAGAAAAACCAGAAAGCACTGACAGTGTTTCACACACATATCACGTACTAAGGAACAAACAACATCGACAGTATTCAACTGTCACACCAACTGATTCAACAACTTGGCCGGACGGACCGACCTACTCTGATACCACTAATGTAACACCCCAATTCCCATCGCGAATCAATAATACATAAATAAATCAGAGTAACTAAAAATTTATTTTTCCGACAGAAACAAGAATGCCACATTTTAAAGTAAGAAAACACAATCCCTGCTCAATTATTTGATACATAACACATAATAGAGAAAATCATTAACGGGAAACTTTTTCCATCTAAAGGGAAAGGTCAATTATGGAATAAAGCGGAAAGATCCATAACCGACTTGTTTTAGAAATTAATCATTTTAGAACCTCAACTATATATACAAAATTACTATAAATACATTCAACAAATATATATATATATATATATATATATATATATATATATATAGGGTTCATATCTTATGAGAATGTCATTTTTATGTAAGAACGTAAGAATGAATCTGAATCATTAGATTTTAAAATAAATGGTGGAGATTTTTGTGATTTTTGTTTTTCTCTCTCCTCCATTAATAAAATAAATGATGGCGGAGAGAGAAAAAAAAACTGACATATAATCTCCACCATTTATTTTAAAATCTAATGGTTCAGATTCATTCTCATGTTCTCATATAAAAATGTCATTCTCGTATGATACGTTCCCTATATATATATATATATATATATATAGTCCATATCACATGAGAATGGTATATTTATGTGAGAATGTAAGAAAGAATATAAACCATCAGATCAGAAATTTGTGGCTAAGATTAAAAGACTCTTTTAAGTTTGTCACGTGACACTTTTTTCCCCAAAAAACCTATTAGATTCTCTCTCTTAGCTTCTATCTCGTGATACGCCGGCGGGAGACACCAGAAAATATTCACCGACACCATTTTTCCAGACATGTGGCAACAAATCTGAAGCTTCCGGATAAACAAATTATGTTTCTCAGAAACCGGTATATCACGAAACAACGGAAGCGGTTCGATTTTCCAGGCGGAGGAACGACCACAGCCGCCAATGAATTGACGTCACTCACCGGAGGACCGTATCCATCGTTAGAATCCGATTTGAAGGGCTTCTTTTGCCCTCCCTTGATTATTCTCTTGAACTTTTTTTTTTCAAATCCTAACCTAATCCTAAGCTAACAAACTCAGAAGTGATTGTTGAAGATGAAAGCTACGACCTTTTTCTTTACCGTCATCGTTTGGTGAAAAGAGTATGGCTTCTATGTGTTCAATTTTAATACTTAATTGCCCTATTTCAATTTCTTACGGAAATAATAAACCAGATGGGTTAGATCTTGATAAGGTCAACTTTGGAGTTTAATATTGCTACTGATGCTGAGGTTGTTGTTAATTTTATCAACTCAAAGGCCAATGTTGCTGCCATAGACTATATTGTTCAGAACTACACTACAGAGAGAACTACAGAGAGATGTTTTTAGTTTTTTAGTCTTCAAATGTAGATTTTATTATGCATAATTTTGTTGTTGTTGCTCAGCAGTTAATTTATCAAAACTGGCTGATAGCAAAACTTGGTTGGGGCCTGTTCCAACTCAAGCTAACTTTGCCTCTGCTGTAAACTTGGTTGTACTGTCAGTGCTCCATAAATATATACATACTTTTACATTGCATTTTTCAAAAGTTTGATACTTCATAATTTCAAGGTTTGATACTATAGTCCAAAAATTGGTTAATTTATCAAAACTTGGTTAATAGTAAAACATGACAAGATAGTAAAAATTTCCTTTTTAGAAAATGACCAAGAGCAATGTTGTGGATTTGATCTTTTATGCAGCATTAGCAGAGGAATTTTGGCAGTTCTTGCGAGCGGGTTCTAATTCAAGCCAGTGGTTATTTACATGTCAAGTTCATTACCAACACTAGTTTAGTTTAATACCCAGCAATGGAATGTGACAATGGAATTACTGATTAAAACTAGTACCATTGTATATTGCTATTATCCCGTGGATTATATAGGTAAAAGCTGTGTTGATTCTGACAAGGTTAATAGTAAAACTTGGTTAATTTATCAAAACAATCTGCACATATATAGTGCCGGTGTAGCAGACTGGTATAGCAGACAAAATGAAAGGAGTAAGTTTGATACATCATAATTTAAAGATTTGATACTATAGTCACACCTTCAAACTGAATTGTATTATCACTACTACATAGATATATACATACTTTTACATTGTATTTTTCAAAAAGTTTGATACTTCATAATTTCAAGATTGGATACTATAGTCCAAAATTTGATACATCATAATTTCAAGACATCATCCAAATTCCCAAATTTGTAGTACCTTCTAATTTTAGTTTAATTAGAAGGAAGTAACTTTTAGTAGCAACTAAATATCAACTTGTACCAAATGAGATTAAAATCCCATGAAATTGAGAAAATTGAAAAATCAACCACTTGTATTATAATAATAATAATAATAATAATAATAATAATAATAATAATAATAATAATTTCCAAACCACTTGGAGTTGATCTTGTAGTTATTGAGATTGATAAAATGGTAAATGGATGTCAAATAGAGAAAACACTAGTTCAATTTGGCGGTTTAACAAAAATGTAGAATTCAACATGTTCTGCTACATGACAAACATGATTCAATACAAAGTGAATAACTCAAATCGACTAAACTATATCTAAAACATTTCTCAAATCAACAACTCCAAGTATCAGTAGAAATCTGTCTTCCTCTAATGTTATGTTCTCTTCCCTGCATATAACATAATTTTAATAAATATGAGATTAACTACATAATTTAGTATAAGTGTGTGATTAAATATATAAAGTCTTGTTCTCTTACCAAAAGCTATGAAGAGAATTTTGTGGGGCAGTTGCGACTATCATGGAATGAATATTGCTTACAAATTTTACAAAGCCTCGTTCTCTTTTGGTGTTGTTCCATTACCTTCTCTTTCCCCCCTTTAATGCGTTTTCCACAACCTTTGGTATATGAAGGTTCGGGTGGAAGAATGCCAATATTTTTAGGTACATTGGAACCAATAAAAACCTCGGCTTCATCTAAGGGTCTTGATACAATGTCACTCATCATTTGAGATATTTTTAATTCTATACTACAACCCTCATTGTAAATGAAGAGAAATTTCTCTTTATTTGTCCCTGCCATATGCATGCATTTAAATAATTGTGCCCATGCTTTAGAAACTAATGTCCTCTCACTTTCAAATTTAGAACATCCCTCCAAAACATTTCCATCATAATAAAAAACCGGCCTACTCTTTGCCAACTTTGTCCACCTATTTACAATATAGTGACTTGGAATTTCAGTAATGCCTCTCCCCTTTAATACAAAAAGAATATGTCGACATGGCATGCCTTCTGAGTCAAACATTTTGCATGAACAGTGTGCAATGTGATTAGAAAGACAATAAATAACTTCTCTATGTTTGTTCACTCTGGTGTCATTGATCACAACGTTGTCAAGTATAGAAAATAATAAATTATCACCTTCCTTTTTCGTTCCTTCAATTCCACAATCCACACATGCACTCCACAACTCCTTCTGAAATATGTCAAAATTTTCATGTGTATATACTTCTCTACCGTGTTTCTCTAAATCCACGTGCATCTTTAACTCTGGATTAGAATGAAGTGTAGCATTATCTGCAAGAAGTTCTTTGTGTCTTTGTGCTTCTAAAGCAGAATCAAATCGCATCCAAAATTCCACTAAATTAAGGTTCTTATTCAAGTAGTTACCAAAAATTGAATTTTCACTCTCTGATCTTGAGGTTGTTCTCATAATTCCACCCATAAATATATTTTTAAAATAAGCAGGTATCCACATGTTTCTAAGACCATACATTTTAGAAAGACAACCATTTTCTTGCAACTTGTAATCACTAATAATACTATTCCATTCACTTTCAAATTCTTCCGAGTACTCTGAATTCCAAACACATGATTTGAGACGATTCATAAAATCTTTATTCTGATTTAAGGAGCCACCCACCTTTTCTGAAAGTTTTTTTAGAATGTGCCACATGCAAAATCTATGAGAAGACTCATTAAAAACCTCCTCCACTGCATTCTTCATAGCTTGATCTTGATCTGTTACTATTAGAACAGGTTTAAGTCCCCCCATTGCTTTTAAAAATGCCTCAAACAACCACACAAATGACTCCTTTGTTTCATCTGTTAATAGTGCTGCTCCAAAGGTTATACTTTGACGATGATTATTTATGCCAGTGAAAGGTGCAAAAATCATAAAGTATTTATTTGTACGGTATGTTGTGTCGAATGAAATCACATCTCCAAATAAAGAGTAATTTTTTCGACAAATGGCATCAGCCCAAAACACACATTTAAGCTTTCCTTCATTATCAGCCTCATAATCATAGAAAAATGAAGGGTTCATCTCACGCTTTCTTCTAAAATTATCAATAAACATATCTGCATCAGAGTCTTTGATCAATTCTTTCAAATCTCTTGAATAATTTTGCAAATCTCGCTGTGTGCATCCTATATTTTCATAGCTTCCGACCTGCTCCTTTATTATTTGATAACTTTTTGAAGTCCCCACATTAGCTCTTCCGCAAGTAAACAATATATTCTTATGAACACTATTTACACTTCTTGCTGATCTTAAAAATTGTTTCTTTCTAGGTGTGACTAGTCCATGTGAATGACTTTCAACAAATTTTGAGATTTCATATTTACCCTCACTATTTCTCTTAAAAACAATTCTTGCGTTACATCCCTCCCGTGTCAATTTTCTTTTTCTAGATCCCCTCAATTTTTCCTTTTCACTAATAAGCAATTCAGGAGAGTCCAACTTTTTTGCCTCTTTAAAACCCTCTTTTGAACAAAGAAAATACTTCCACTTGACACCATTTTTATCTTTTGTTTCAGTTGAACTACGCACACTAAAACCAACAGCATGTGCATAATTTTTATAAAAATTAATTCCTTATATTAAAGTATCAAATACCTTGCCAATCACAGGTTTGAGTTCATCATCACACACAGGAATCCATTCTGCCAACGTATTTTTTTGATCGTTGAAAACTTTTGTGGGCGAGACTAAAGCCACTTCATTACCATGTATGTCCATAAAATAATTCCTAAAAAATTAAACACAACATATAAATTATTTCAAAATAAATATTAACCATATAAATTAAATTAAAATTAATATTAACCATATAATTCAACGACTGTCAACTACATATATTAGTAACTTAAAAAAAACTTGAATCTAGTTTTTATCAATTTTAACTCAATTGATATTATATAGTACATGCCAAAATATTATTCTCACTTTTACTCTCAAGTGTGGTGCAGTGTTTATATAATTATATATGTTTCATAACAAATTGAACCATGGCTTGTATCAATTTATAATTATATATACCTAACAAGAAGCTACAGTGCACTAAAGTAGTATATGCATAACGTACTGCATCGGCGAATTGCTACATACATATACTCATATAATTGGAAAACATATTAGTACGTACTATTCTATATTTAAAGGAAAATAAACATTGTGATGCTTACTAGATAGAATTATATGGTGATTGGTTTTCAAAAATCACCTCAGATGTGTGTTTTTCGATGATAAGAATTGTAACTTTTAGGATTGAAAAATATCATAGAAATTAAGTAACTATTAGGATTGAAAAATATCATAGAAATTAAATTAGGGTTGCAGGAATTCTGAAAGTGGAGAAGAGGGGAGAGAGAAAGTTGAATGTGATGAAATAACACATGATTATGGCACATGACTCACTTAAGTGGTGACTTAATCTTATCCCTTTATTTTAATTTAACGATTGATATTTATTCTCATATTCTCACGTAAATATACCATTCTCATACGATATAGATTATATATATATATATATATATATATATATAATCGTTCCCCGACTCCTGTGTTACGTATCAGAGCAGACACCAAGACCAACAACAAAACGGAGGGCTAATCTTCACAAAAGACCTCCAGCAACTCTAGTGTGCAATGCCTCATAGAGCATTATAAAACAGCAGAAGGGTGAGAAATAACAACTAAAATCCAGATTTTATAATAATATGCAAATACATAACAATTCACATGCATAGCTATTCTCACCACAAACACCACATACTAATACATATAACATACCACATATATGTAACATATATCTATTAACCCAACAATATAGCCTATATCAAGTATCCAATATACTCACATATTTGCACATAAGGCATACCAAGTCATAACATTTAGAAACACATCACACATCACATAGCATGTGTCTACGCATAGTACATACTATCCACAACCAATGCATTTATCACATATGCACATCAAATTACCAATGCTATCACAATCTCAACACATAACAAATCGATGCATAATTTCCACACATAATTAATCAAATCATGATTTTCCACCAATAATGCATCCATTCACAATTCTCACACATAATCAATCCATGATTTATGCAAATGCACAGAGACTGACATAACGACTCTATGCAAATGCCATGCGGTACCGACTTCCAACATTTCTCATCACTAGTTCACTCAGGAACTCAGCTGGAACCATCGCTCGTTACATCACTGTAACTCCCCGTCGGGCATACGATGTTCCCCCGTCGCTTTCGGTTCTCTTTGTATAAGGCTTGCGACATTTATGGATCGCTTTCGGTCCTCTTTGTATAAGGCTCACGATCCGATCGCTCACACCCCACATGGGTACACGATCCTCTATAATCATCGCTTTCGATCCTCTTATTTTTAAGGCGCACGATCCGATCAGATCGCTTTCAGTCCTCTTATTTTTAAGCCGCACGATGTTACAGCAGATTCCCTCTGGAACCAATCCATCGCTCACGACGTCACAAGAATGCATATCATGATGCTTGGCATACAATGACTCATGACATTCAAAATGCACACATATACACATCCACAATCATGCATATATCATTAAATACCACACATTGCATTTTCCTGCCCTTAGGCCACAAATCATCATCACAACATGTATCACGTGCATTTTCATTTCACAACGGCACACAAGTCATACAATATCCATATCAACAACACATTGCATGATACACATCAATTACACACAATGACAACGACAAAAGTCGACAAAACAACACCATTCAAATATTATACATCCATCACCAATGCGTATCAATCATGCACAACATTTCATCACATATACTCACGCCATATAATAGCACATAAGCTATACGTTACATATCAAAAGCATATAGCATGATTACACATCATTCGCACACCAATACGACGGTAAAAATCCGACAAACCAACACTTTTTCAAAACCACAACTTAAATAAATCATCTACTGACCTCCAACCCATTTTTAATAGAAATAATATTTCATTAGCTTTCCAACGCTTCGAACGGCGACCAAAACGGACTTACGGTTTGAAAATTATGAAGGAAACAAAATAGAAAAATATTACGTTCGCTCCATCATTCGCTAGGCGAACCCTAGCAAACCAAGGCAGTGGAAAACAGACATAAAGTTCGCTAGGCGAACCTCTAGACGAACATTCGCCCGTTCCTTCACTGGGGTTTGCTAGGCGAACCCTCGAAACCCAGAATTCGCAGCAGCGTCAATATAGGTCATATGGGACCAAAATACATCATTTTTACCACCCAAACCCTTCTAATTCATACCAAAACAACCAAAACATGTTCAGACATAATCAACGAGTACTCTACGCAGTTTATATCGAAATTTATCCATGAAAACATCGATTTCTATCAATTGCTCCTAATTTGAATCGATAAGAAAAGTCGCGAAACAACCAAAACAATTACAACAAACAACACATATACATACACAAGCAAGATATAATTGAAACTTCTCACCCTTACCCGATTATTCGCGCTCGAAACGGAGTTCTCACGATTTTCCTCTTTCTCCTCTTTTCTTTCCTCTTCCTTTCTATCTTCTCTTTTCTTTCTCTCTATTTTCTTTTCTCTCTTTTTCTTTCCACTTTCTATTTATATAAAATATCTAAACCCCTAAAAGACTATTCTACCCCTCAACTAAAATATCTCGCAAACGCTCTCAAAACGCGATAAAACATAAACAATGATGAAAAATAATATATTGTCAAATAAAAGTCAAGAATAAAATAATATAAAAATAAAACTAATTAAATCGACTCGATTAAATAAATAAGACAAAACGGGGCGTTACATAACTCAGTTGGTGCATAATGCTGGGAATATGGGGCTTTTTAAGGGGTTCAAGATTAACGAGTCCGTGTCGTTCAGTATTGTTCAGTTTGCAGATGACACAATTTTGATAGGAAAGGGAGATTGGGATAATTTATGGTGTATTAAGGCAATTCTTAGAGGGTTTGAGCTTGTGTTGGGTTTGAAGGTAAACTTTTCGAAAAGCAATGTTAGTGTCATAAATGTGAGTCAGCAATTCTAGGAGGCAGCATCAACGTTTCTTCACTGTGATATAGTGAAACTCCCCTTTAAGTTTTTGGGGATTTTGGTTGGTGGAAGCCCAAGGAAGAAATCTATGTGGAGTCATGTAATAGATCACACTTGTAGAAGATTGTTGTAGTGGAAAGGGAAGAACCTGTCAATTGGCGGTCTCATTGTTCTAATTAATTATGTTTTGAACTCGCTTCCTCTCTATTCCCTTTTGTTCTACAAAGCTCCAAAGGTAGTGTTAAAAACCCTCCAAAGAATCCAGAGTGATTTTTTTATGGGGAGGTAGTACTGGTCGTAAGGGGATTCGATGGGTGAGTTGGGAAACGGTGTGTAAATCTAAGGAAAATGGTGGGTTGGGTGTAAAGGATTTAGGAGCTTTCAATAAGGCTTTGTTGCTTAAGTGGAAGTGGAGGTTCTTAGTAGAGGAGAATGCTATATGGAAACTTATTATTGAACACAGATATTCTGATTCGAGTTTGGCGCTGGCTGTTACGGGTAATGATGGAAAGAGGAGTTATAAGAACGGGTTTATATGGTAGCGAGACTTGCATCTTATTTCATTTAATAAGATATTATTGAACGATCTATTTGTCAATTGCTTGGATTGTGCTCTTGGAAATGGTAAAGATATGGCATTTTGGAACTGCAGATGAGCTACCTCATTTCTGTTGAAGGATTTATTTCCTAACCTCTATCTCTTTTGTTCGAAACCTGGAGGATCTGTTGCCGACATGGGTAAATGGAGTGAGTCGGGGTGGAGCTGGTCGTTATCTGTTCAGGTTTTTCCTTCAGGGTCTGTTATGAAACACGAAAAGGAAGAGCTTCTTGAGTTATTGCAGAATTCAGTTCCAAACCTGGAGAAATGCAACAGTTTCAATTGGGCAGTTGATTTGACATCTGAGTTTTCTGTGTCGTCTTTCTATGAAGTGATTATGGCGGATAGAGAATTCGATTCAGAAGATCATCTTTTGTTAGATGGGTTGAAGGTTATGTGATAAGCGAAAATTCCTTCTAAAATCCAGGTGTTCCTTTGTAGGCTCTTAAAGAACCGTTTGGCTACTTCAAATCGGTTAGCCAAAAGGAATGTTGTCAATGACGGTTTCTCTGTGTTATGTAGAGTTTGTGGGGACTATATTGAAGATACTCGTCATCTGTTTTTAACCTGTTCATTTGCAGGAGAGGTGTGGAAAGGTGTCTCTAAGTGGGTTGGTATACAAATTGATGAAGAGTTGAATTGTTTAGAATCTTTTGTTAAACTGATTAATTCTGCTGATAGGAAATATGTTTCTGACTTGTGTATGTTAATTTGGGCAGCAACTTGTCATACCCCAAATTTTGACCACCAAGATTTCCCATCATTGTGAAGATCATCACCACAATATGGATGTACCTGCATGCCTCATCAATCTCCTCAAAGATGGTTTAGCATTCACCACAATCAAGAATTAGGGTTTTGAGCCCTCTCAGAGCACTTAGACAAAGGATCAATCAAGGAATGACATGATATTCAACTTGTCTAACCTCTCAAACACCCATAAGGGATCAAGAGGTCTCCCATATCAAGAATCAAGCACTAGAGTGCAACATTTCAAGTTGATCAAGCCTCAAGTTCATCAGATACATCAAATCAGGGTTTTATGACTGATTAAGGCTCACAATTGACTTTTACATCTGAGGATGATCCCATACTTCAAGACATGATTCAAGGGTATCAAATATATCTTTGAATACCATTCACATGATCTAAATTTCCTAAAAAAGTTTGATCATTTGAAGATTTCAAATTCAAGTTCATCTGATATAAAGTCAACTGGCACAGAAAGCCAAAGTTTGACTTTTGGTCAACTACGAGCTTCACAAGCCATTACTCAAGAAAATATGATGGATGATTGCATTTGATCAAATTTAAATCAAGAAATCATGCAAAGTTGCAAAATAGATCAAATTGAAGGAAACTTATAAATTTTTTCTAAGTTAAAATCATGTTCAAGTGCACGACTTCTCAAGGTTGTAACTATTGATCCAAGCATCCATTGATTTTGCTTAAGGGCTACTTTTAAAGAGGGTATTTGATACTTCAACATTGTAGAAGGAATCAACTCAAAATATCATAAGGATTGAAAGATATAAGTGATCAAAGTTTGGAATTCTTAATGTCAGATGTTCCGTCATTTCGTAGGACATCATTAAAGATTTTTCCAGCAAGAAAGTCCCAAATTTAAGGACATTTTTCTCCATGATCCAAGTTGATTCGAGAAAAATCTTGGACATCAAAGTTGAAGTACGTCATCCCAGCTTTCCGAAAAGTCCTAGAACGTCCATTTATCACACTCGAGCAGGAAGATATGATTTCTGCAAAATGCATTGATAAAACATATTTTAAAGACAGATTTTAGGACAGATTTGATTAACAACTTCAAGATCATTTTTGATAACTTTGCAAGTGTTATTTTCACACAAAATGAACATCAAAGTTGAAGTATGATATATGGGCTTTCCAAAAAGTACAAGAACTCCCATTAATTCAACTTGAGCAAGGAGTTATGAACCTCACAACATGCCTTGCATAAACTGATTTTTCATGACAGATTTTGGGCATTTCTTGTGTCACACAATTTTCAATCCTTGTCATCCATTTGGACACATCAGAGGATGATATCAAAGGGGAATGATCTGATCCCCAAGCCTCCCAAGTCCAAGAATCTACACATAGCCATAACAAACCTAAAAAGGCTAAAAGGTACAAAAGACTCCAATTTTGTTTCCAAGCATTTAATGGATGCATCAAGGTGGCATGGACTAACACATTCCTAACTGAATGAGTCAAGATTCAGCTCTGAATCAAAGAACCATATGCCCGTGCTCTAACCTCTAGTCAATGGCTAGAGGAGACTTGAGATTCCATTTGATCACTATTGGCCACAGGTCTGCTGCAGTTGCCACACACTATTGTTGCCAAAACAAACTTGCTCCACTATAAATAGAGCTCATTTGTGCTCAGTTTGAGTACACCAAAGCGCCCAAACTGACGCTTTCCTCAAATTCTCTCTTTCACTCCAAAAAATACCTTCTCTTGCAAGTCACTGTCGGGTTTTGAGTTAGAGAGCATTTCTGTCCAAACCAATCACACACACACACCTCATAAACATCATATGTGAGTGATCTAAATACTAACACAACATCTGGAACATCAAATCACCAGCCAATTGCTCAAGTTCTTGATAGAGTTGCAGTTGAGGTACCACAACCAGTTCCAACTCATTTCAATCCACTTTAAGCATCCAAACACACTCCTGGAGGATCATGGAAGCTCATAGGATCTTCTTCTTACTGCTGTAATTACATTGAAGAGGCATTGGACCTTGCTCCAATAGGTAAGTGTTCTTTCACTTTGAAACTCCATATATATGCATCATTCTTAAACAATTCTTGAAGCAAAAATGTAGTCCTTAATGTGTTTGTTGTGATCCTCCTACTGTTTGCACTTTAACATGTTTATATGTGGAGTTTATATTATTTAAAAACTAAGGTTCAGTTCTGGTTTTTTGCCTCGTGTGTTATGTACGTTTAGTTTCAGTATGTATGAGTGGTACAATTGGATTCCTTGTGAAAAATCATTCAAGATATGTTCTTACGGATTTTAATTTCGTTAAAAATTGAGAGAGTTATGAGTGTTGGAAGTTTGATAAAAAAAATGTTGAAAACTAAGGTTCAGTTTTGGTTTTTTGCCTTGTGCGTCCTGTACATTAAGTTCAGTATTTATAAGTGATACCATTGGATTCCTTGCGAAAAATCGGTCAAGATAGGTTCTTACGGTTTTTAATTTCGTTAAAAATTGAGAGAGTTATGAATGTTGGAAGTTTGATAAAAAAGATGTTGAAAACTAAAGTTTCAGTTCTGGTTTTTGCCTCATAAGAGATGTCGAAATTGATGTTGTGACATCTTTCCTTTTTGTCTTATTTTATTTTCCAAACTCAACCAATTCTTTCACATAGCAAAAATCATTATTTTCCAATTCTGTTTTACACACTTCTTATTCATACTCCATAATATTTTAATCCACAAAAAATCACAAAAAAAATTATTATTTGATATATTTTTAATATATTTAAAAATATTGTTTTAAATTGTTTTAAATACTTTTAAAATGATTTCTTTTTCTTGATTTTTAAAATAAAAAATGATTTTAAATATTCATGTGGATAAAATACTTTTTCATAAACTTTAATCATTGTTTATAACATGATTAATGATTTTATTTGATATTTTTATCATTTTCACTTCTTTTTTCTTTGAAAAAATACCTTTAAAAAATAAAATTAAGGGTTTTCCTTGATTTTTAAAATCTTTCAAAACTTAATTTGAAACACTTTTGGGCCTCTAATAGAGTGTAAGACCCATCCCTTGTAAATAGAAAACCTTTTTGGGCCTCAGTCATTGTATAAGTCCCACTGTGTTTTCAAAATCTCGACGCGATCGCCGTTTCAAAACAAAATCAACTGGGCCTACCCTTGTGTTGTAAGTCCCATTTCTTTTCTTTTTTTCAAACTTTTGGGCCTCTCCTTGAGATGTAAGACCCATCTCTTTGTACAGATAACCTTTTTTGGGCCTCAGTCATTGTATAAGCCCCAGTACAGTTTACAAAACAAAGGTATGATTACTGTTTTTTCATCTGGGCCTCCCCTTGAGTAAAAGCCCCAACAACCTTTTCAAAAACAACTTTCATTTTGATTTAGGTTCAAATCCATAGTTGTTATCAAAACTTTCTTTAAATTCTTGGACAACTAACCATACAACTGTTACAATGGAAGCGTGCTCGCCTGTAATTTTTTTATCAGCTTTCTTTTACCTGCTTTTATATATATAACTGTATTGTGGGAAGCTTGCTCACCTGTAAGTCCTCTTTTCATTCTTTTAAATACATGTCAAATATATATAACTGTATTGCTGGAAGCTTGCTCACCTGTAAGTCCTTCTTTCATATCTTTTTAAATACTTGTCATATATCACCTATATATATACTAGTATACCTGCTTAGAGTTTTCCCCGGCAACTAGGTCTAGAACTAGGTAAAGCCAGTTGTTCACTCTTTAATACAGTTAAAACTAGATCCCCATAGGATTTCCAGATACAATCTTGCCTTCTCTTGGGCTTAAACAATATGGAACAAAGAGAAAGACATTATTCTCGGTGAAACTTTTCTCGGACTGTCATTATTAGAAATTGTCAAAGAAGTTCATTTCCCCATAGAGGATTAATTCCCGGTGAAACCTCTCTTGAATTTCTTCAAACCCTAGAACTGTTCACTAAAGAAAAGATTATTCCCGGTGAAACTTTTCTTGAACTCTTCTTAGGTTTGGACCCACAGGCTTCTAAAAGCATCCCCGACTCCTCTTGGGCTTTCTACAAGGACCCTCCGGCTTCTTAGAAGTTCTCATGCCTTCTCTTGGGCTTAATACAAGGACCCTGAAGACCCCTTAAAGGTATAAGACAGAATGTAGTCATAATTTGCTAGAGCAGACTTTCCAAAGTCAAAACCACATACCATTTTAGGGTTGATCCTCATCCCTTAAAACACCTGCCTCCTCTTGGGCATCATACAAAGATAAACTCTTCCATACCAGTAGACTTGGACAATATAATCCCCTCTTGAGTCTCAAAGACATTCTCAAGTTCCTTACAAACATAAGAGAAACCCTGGTCAGTTTTGATCAATCTCCAGTAGAGTTAAAACCTCTGTAGGTTAAAAACTCAAACTTTCTTCCAAAATTTCCCTAGCCATGGCCAGTTTATCGTCAGTATAACACTATCCCAAATGAGAACCTCAAGGCATCTTATATCTCAAACCTTCTGTAAATCCTCAGCAAGAGTTGATTCCCCATTTGGACCTGCCTCTGGATCTCAATAATCCTCAGCAGAAGACAGCCTCCTCTTAGGCTTTGTATAAAGATTTCTTTCTTTGTTCTTCCTCAGCAAAGATAGCCTCCTTTTAGGCTTTGTATAATGACCCTTCCTTTCCTCAACACAGTTAGCCTCCTCTTGGGCTTTGTACAAAGATTTTCCCCAGCTGAACTAACCTTTTCAGACTCTCTTGTTGATTCAATCACCTTTCAGACTCTCTTGTTAAGTCAATCACCTTTCAGACTCTCTTCTTGAGTCAATCACCTTTCAGACTCTCTTGTTAAGTCAATGACCTTTCAATACTCTCTCGTTGAGTCAACCCTTTTAGCATCATTCGTGGGCTTTGTGCACGACAGATAAAAACACTCTCTTGTTGAGTCAATCTTTTTTTTCTCTTCAGCCTCCTCTTAGGCTTGGTATAATGATTTCCCCTAGCAGAAATTAGCCTCCTCTTAGGCCGTGTATAATGATTTCTCCAGTTTGTTCAGCCTCAATCTTGGGCTTTGTACAAGACACCATATAAATTTCCTAAGGACAGTCAATCCTCTTTTTTTAGCCTCAATCTTGGGCTTTGTACAGGACAGATAATACTCCCCAGTAGAGTCAATTCTCATTTCAGCCTCAATCTTGGGCTTTGTACAAGACACCTAAAATATCCTCTTCCGAGTCAGTAAATTCTTCTTTTCAGCCTCAATCTTGGGCTTTGTACAAGACACATACAAACCCTCCCCGGAGGAGTCAAAATCCCTTTTAGCCTCAATCTTGGACTTTGTACAAGACAAACAAAATATTTCCCCAGAAAAGTCAAACTTTTAGCCTCCTCTTAGGCTTTGTATAATGATATCCCCAAAGAGTCAGTCTCTTTTTAGCCTCAATCTTGGGCTTTGTACAAGGCAGATAAATACTCTCTTGTGAGTCAGACTTTTCCAGCCTCCTCTTAGGATTTGTATAAGGACTTCCCCAGTGGAGTCAATCAATCTCTTAGCTTCAACCTTGGACTTTGTTCAAGGCACACAAAAATAAACCCCCCAGAGGAAATCAAAATCTCTCTGTAGGAAGTCATTTCTCTGTGTTATCACATATCAAAACAAAACATTCAAAACAGACCCTAATCCCAGATAACTGCTCTAAGTGACACACTTGTTAATTCACATATCCAAGCTGTCGTCCATCTCTTATCCTGGCAAAACTTTCTCTTTCATCTAATTGATGTAAGTGGCAAGCCTCTGGATTATTTACATCCACGCCACTGTCCCTCTCTTAGCATGAAAGACTCCTAAGGAAAAATGACATTGCTCAATACTGAGTTAACGTTTTCTCCTTCAGGACCAAATCCCCTATAAAGGAAATTATGACATTGCTGGATTCACACATCACAGTTAAAGTAACCCTCCTTTATAAATAGTCACCCAACAGTTGTGATAAACAGATAGGATGTCTCCCTTTAGAGATGACAAATTCTCTCTCAGTCAAACTTTTAGCTTCAATATTGGGCTTTGAATAAGACACAAATAAATATTTTAGCTTTAATCTTGGGCTTTGAACAAGACACCGAAACATCTTTTTACTCCCATAGAATAGGAGGAACTACGATTGCTCTGATTTCCCTATTTCATTAAATGGGAATACGTAGGCATAAGAATGCGAAATCTTAGCGAGCATACCAATAAAAAACTCTAGGTCCATTACCTTCATACTAATCAAAAACTCTAGGTCCAGTACCTTACCAAAAACATCAAAAAACCCAAACATTAACAAAAACTCACTCTCTCTCATATTTCCCAAGAAACTTTCCCAACCCAACACAGATAAACACCATCAAGTACAAAGCAGAACCTAAAACTAACAACCTGTGGATAACCACATATAGGATGGGTAATTGACAATTCCCCATTGTATAACCTGACCCCGAACTCCCCCAATCTCTCTAAGTGTTTATTCAGTTAAACATTCGCGTGCAAGGTTAGTTTTAGATAGCTTCCCTTTACCTTCCAGCTTCACGGGATAAATAAGAAATCAGAAAGTAGCACTCTTCCTCCTACCATTGCGGTGAGGAGGAACCAAAATTTGCGATAAGGTGGTCGCGTCACCAACAAAAATCACACGCTACACAACTGTGTGGTCTAGTTGGAAGAGCAGGAATAATCTAGTGTTTAGGGGTATTCCTGTTTCTGTTGAGGATACGATTTATTGGGTTAAGTTTCTTTCTTGGAGGTGGAGGTTTGGGGAAGTTGATAACCCAAAGTGTCAGTTTTTCGAATGGTTTAGTGCTCCGTATGATTGTAATGAACAGAATAATATTCCCATTTTTGTATCAGGTTCAAACACCCCTTGTGCTTATTGTTTAATCGAATTTCATCGCTTATTAAAAAAAGTGTTGAAAGTTTACGAGTGTATTTGGTTCTCGATCGGTAAGACTAAAACTCCACAATCTTATAAAATATGAATAAACTCTTTACGAATTAGTTCAATCTCATTTAAAATTATTTATTATCTTTATCCAAAATTATAAATGATTTTATAAAAACAATTTCTTAAAGTATGAGTCACTTTTCAATTTTAGTTAAATGTTAAAGTTTATTTTGTCATCATTTTTTTTTATCTTATAGTT
This sequence comes from Lathyrus tuberosus, assembly GCA_022829125.1. Classification (NCBI taxonomy): domain Eukaryota; kingdom Viridiplantae; phylum Streptophyta; class Magnoliopsida; order Fabales; family Fabaceae; genus Lathyrus; species Lathyrus tuberosus. The sequence goes on from JALAZF010000091.1 coordinate 11,755,691, forward strand.
TATATTTTTCATGCAAAATTAACTAAATTACTTAGTTTGTGTAAAATGATCAAACATTATATAATTTAGAAAAAATATAAATATTTTATAGTAAAATTAAGCAAAGAAGAAAAAATTTATAGAAAAATTTAACCCCATTATAAGCTAGTCAGGGACTTATAGACATGTCATTTCTATCGAAACTCAAAATAATTTTTCCTATTTTTGGTTGAATTTGCACTCACTAGATTAGTCTTCATCGGTTTTTTTTCTTCTTGATAAGCAATGAGAATATATTAGATGAGAGCACAAGTGGTGCTCAACCCGATACAAAAATAGGAGGGAATTACAACCAAACACAAGCATAAAGAGAAACTAATCAAAACAAGAAAGAGGATTCTCACACCAATTTAACCAAAGATTCTCGTTTGTAAAATTGTTGAAAGCCACAAGTCATTCTCACGAGAAAAACTTTATCATCCATATCATATCAAACTTGTTTAAAATTCTCTCATTGAATAAAACGAAGTTCCTACAGCTCCAAATAACCCAATAATCGGAAAGCCCAAACAACAAATTGAGTTTAAGCCAAAATTTTGTTGATGTTTTGCTTCAAAATCCCTTACACACTCAAAGAGCACCTCCTCCATATCAATCTCAACATTCAAACCACTCACAAGTACTCCTCCAAATAAGTTTACTTTTCTCACAATTAAAGAAAAGATAGTCAATATCTTCAATGCCGTGAAAACAAAGCAAACAAACTAAATTATGAGGACCTTAAATGACTCCTCATTAGCTAGCTCAACCTTTGTTTGTCGGTAATCTATTAAGTAAAAGTCTCCACCAAAAAATTAAGATCTTGATAGGTGTTTTAGACTTCCATAAAGACGATAAATCCCTCTTGAAATCCTCATGTAACAATAGTCTCACATTACTCAACTGTTACGATCTCTGATAACTTGATTTTACCACAAATCCAAATGCATTTCCCCCCAAACAAACTCATAAAACAGCCTCCAAATCGGTTGGAAACCGAATAGAATCTGCACCAGCTCATGCAGCCATGCGTCTTCCTCTGACGACATAACATGCAGCAACTGCTGCAACTTCCAGTCCCATGAATTTTGTGACCAAACCCCGCAAACAGAAAATTCCAATCCAAAATCGCCCACAAGCATGAAAATGGATGTGAATTGCTCACGAAATGCAGTCGGTCTAAACCAGCGATGGTTCCAATAATTAATGATATTACCATCACTAAGTTTAGAAGAAATAGCTGATGAAAACCACAAAGATTGATTATCCTTCAAAGGTTCTCCCACCGAGCAAATGTCTCTCCACCACAATGATGACGATGAATGACAATGAGACGACAAGTCACTTAAAATTTCTTTTATCAAATCTCCATACTTGCAAGAAATAAGTTAGTCTAAACCAAAATTTTCTCTGAAAGGTTTCTCCACTTCTAATTGTTAAGAATGACCAAATTAAAAAGACTTCAATGTTTGACTCTTAGACCACCTTCTTTTTTTGGTAAACAAATATTAGTCCAACTAACCTAACTTATTCGCTTGATATCTTCCGAAACTCCCCATAAAAAAAAAACTCTTTGTAAATGAATAATCACTTTAATAATAGACTTTGGAGCTTTACAAAATGAGAAGAGAATAATTTGTATGTTTGCCAAAATTTCATTCAAAAGAACCACCCTCCAATCAATAGCTAAATTTATATTTTTTCACCCTACAAACCTCCTTCTCACCTTGTGAATCAAAGGTTGCCACACCTCCCTACACCACGAATTTAGTTCTATAGGAATGTCCAAAACACGAACGAGGCAATTTCAATATCACAAAAGTAGTAGGCGCTTGAGATAGAGTACTTTATATAAAAGAAAATAAATGGTAGAAAAGAGAGAAGAGAGATAAGTTTTTAAAATGATTGAATTATTTTTTAATAAGTCAAACTGTACAATCAGATGACTTATATAAAAGTTATAATGTATCATAACCTTTTACTCTCTTCGTCCCAAAATATAAGAGAAAAAATCAAAAACACACTTATTAAGAAAAGTAAAAACATAATAGTTTGACTAAGATTTTGTTGAAAAATATTGCTTTGAAAGATGTAAAAACAATTCTAATTGGTTGTTGGTTATAGAAAAGATGAGAGAGAAAGCAAATTAAATGCAACTTGCATTTAATTTTATCTTGAAAAAGATGAAAGTTGATTTTTTCTCTTATATTTTGGGACAAGAAAAATGTACTTTTTTCTCTTATATTTTGGGACAAGAAAAAAGTTGATTTTAGGCATTCAACAAGATAGAAGGTAAGATTGGTTGTTAGGGGGTTCACTCAAACAGAAGGTGTCGACTTCAATGATGTGTTCTCTCCTGTTGTGAAAGATAGGTCCATTCGAATGTTACTCGCCATGGGGGCACAGTTCGACCTAGATGAAACAATCCTGATGAGGCATCCAAAAGGGTATGCAGAAAAGGGAAAGGAATATTATGTGTGCAAGTTGAATAGATCTTATATATGGACTGAAACAATCTCCTCGGCAATGGAATAGGAGATTCTACAGGTTCATGGCACACATAGGTTTCATTAGGAGTTAGTCTGATCACTGTGTTTACTTCAAATTTGGATATGGAAATTCATTTGTTATTTTATTGCTTTATATGGATGATAGTCTAATAGCTAGAAACAATGTTGAGGATGTAATGAAGGTGAAGGATGAACTCAATAAGAAGTTTGATATGAAGGATCTAGGAGCTGCATCCAGGATTCTTTGGATTGACATTCAAAGAGACAGAAAAAAATTGAGATTATGCTTATCTCAAGAGGCATACCTAAAGAAGATTCTCGAAAAGTTTAGTATGTCTAATTCAAAGCCTGTTGTGACTTTGACAAACCCTCAATTCAAGCTTAGTACAGAACAATGTCCGAGTATTGAGGTTGAAAGAACCTATATGAATAGCATCACATATGTTAACATAGTAGGTTCTTTGATGTATGATATGGTATGTACGAGGCCATATATAACGTACGAAATGAGCCTTGTAAGTATATGGCCAATCCTGGAAAGGCGTACTGGCAAGCATTCAAATGGATTCTTAGGTACATAAATGGGTCTCTGAACAGAGTCTGGATTTATGGTAGAGCATGTGGTGAAAATAGTAAAGCAGAAATTCTAAAGTTTGTCGACTCTGATTATATAGGTTGTATGGATTCCAGAAAATCTATTTCTGGATATCTGTTCATTATGTTTGACACAACAATTAGTTGGAAAGCAACACTTTAGAAGGTTGTTACTTTATCAACCACTGAAGCGAAATATATCACCCTCACTGAAGCTGTGAAAGAAGTATTGTGGCTTGAAGGTTTTGCTAAGGAGCTAAAACTTCAAGGTCTAGTTATCACTATTAAATGGGATAGTCAAAATGCTATACACTTGTTGAAGAATTGAGCCTATCATGAGTGAACCAAGCACATCGATGTGAGGCTGCATTTCTTCAGTGGGGTAATCGAGCGTGGAGAAGTCCAAGTGCTGAAGGTTTCGACAAATCAAAATGTTGTTGATATGATCACCAAGACATTACCAAGTTACAAGTTTTTCTATTGTATGCAGTTGATAAAGTTGCATGAAGAAAGCTAGTTTGTTCCCTTGATGTTATAGAGTTTTTGCCAAGGTGGATATTTGTGAGATATTGGATCGAAATCTAGTATGGTAGAAGTATAGCTTATTGGTTTAACAATTCGACATGATTTTAGCATGCCCTCGAAGTTTTTTCACATGTTGTAGTCGAAGTATGCTAGGAGTGTTAACATGTTGAATTATGCCCGTTTGTTATGCCCAATTCTTTATGTTAGCTTGTGTAATGGGCCTGTGTATAAAAGTCCATTAGGTTAGTGTGTTGGTTGTCTTATAAATAGCATGCTAGTCTCTCATCTTTAATTAAAAAATCAAATCCTAATTAGGGTTAGAGAGGTTATTTGCTATTCTATAACACTTGTAATCTTGTTTCAAAGAGAAAGTAAAGAATAGCAGTTTATAACCAATTTCATTGTGTTCTTCTTGCTTCCCTCTTTTCTACCCTTGTGGGTTTCTTGTTGATCAAGAAACTGATTATATTTGTTATTCCGATATCGTTTTTCACAATATTTTCTATATAATATTCTCAATTTAGAAATATTCTACTTTCCAAATGCTCAATATGTAAACCTAGACATAACTTTGTCTTTTCTATGTCCTTTATCTGAAATTGTTTCTTTAAGAGATTTATAGTTTTTGGAATCTCTTCATGAGTTCCAATAATTTTTATGTCATCCACATAGACTAATCTTATAGAAAATTATTTTCTAGATATTTTCATAAAAATACAAGGACATATGGACTTATTTGTATATCTTTCCCTTAACAAATATTCATTGAGACAATTATATGACATGTGTCCATGTTGTTTTATCCCATATGACATGTGTCCAAAATTATGTATCTCAGATATATTAAATCCTTTAGGGAGGTTCAATAAATGTCACAATCAGTGTGAGTCGTATAAATAAAATGCCATAACATCCATCATGTTAAAATTAAGCCCTTCATGAGCTACAAGGCTAATTAAATATCAAAAATTAACTGAGTCCACTACAGGTGGATATGTTTCATCAAAATCAATTTTAGGTATTTGTAAACAACATTGAGCAATAAATCAAACTTTATACCATTCTTATTTTTATTTTTCACAAAAACTCATTTATATCTAATTGGTTTCACACCTTGAGGTATACAGACTACGCGTCCAAAAGCAAGTCGCTTGTAAAGTGTGTTTAACTATTTTTCAATTGGATTTGTTAGTTTTGGCTAATTCTCACTTTGTATACAATCTTTGATAGATTTTGATTCATGATCCTCGTTATCATTTATTATCTTTAGCGATATATTGTATACAAAGACATTGTCAATATTGACTTTAGTTTGGTTATCTTAATTTCGGTTCCATCGCATTTTATTTATGAAATATTTTATCGAGATCTCTTTATTTTATATTTCAAGTACTTGATTAGTTCTTCTAGATTTGAAAATAAATTATGTCAAAATGATCTTAGAATTTTCATATCCTCGTTTGCGTCATCTTTAACTTTAGTTTCTATTTTGGGTAGAGGATTTGTAACACTGGAATTGACTTTCCTACCACACTTCAGGCGCGACTACAACTCATTTGCAATATTATATATATTGTACAATAGGAGAATCCCCTTTGAGTGGAGTATTAGCAATTGATAATCTGTTTCATAAAGTTTCCAAATGATTTGTGTTTTGAACTTCTATGATCAAAATAATATAACATTGTTTTATTTTAAATTGTTCATTTTAACTTTTAATTCATACCATGAGTTGCTTATTCTCTCCTCTAATGTTGAGAAATTTAATTTATAAATTGATAATCAACCTACTGGGCTTCAAACAAGTATCCAATTATTGTACCAAGATAAAACTTCAAATAAGATATTCATATAAAATGAAATTTCTCAACATTCTTTCAAAACTCATCTTAGTGTACTATAACTAAGCAACTGAATCATCCACAACACATCTAAAAGTTTACCTAGATGAAAAGTATTAGATTATTAACCTAAAATAATTTATAAGTTAAGGGGAGAATTATCATATATTAACTTGTTGGCTTAATGCGAATAAATATTTTAATATTCATACTTTGTGTGTTTCAAATATCTAATTTAGAATTGATAATCTCACAAGTAGCACTTAGATGATTAACTTTAGACGTCTAAAGAATTGATCTTCAAGTTCATTTTTTATGAACTTGCTACCTGATGTTTCATATCAATTTTAATAATATATGTGATACTTATCAAGAAATTTCCAAAAATTCCAGAAAATAAGATCTTAGTTTAGTTGAGAAAACAATTTCACAAACTTCTGGTTGTGAGTAGATATATGCATGATCTTTAAGTCGATGCAAAAATTAGTGTCATAAAAACTCAATCTCAAATTTTTCTTTAAGAACACACAAATTTTATTGGATTGAAGAAACTTCTTGTTCTTCAAAACTAATTCTCGCATAATAATACATCCGAGATGACCCAACCAAATTTGCCAACAACACACTTAAGTATGATTTGTAAACTTCTGGTTTATAATAATACATATGATTGTATTCTTCTAATTTGTTTCAATTCATAGTAAATAATAAAATAATTTGTATAAAATATATTCATAAAAATTAATGGCATACAATTTAATTACAATTTTGACATTTAAATCAAAATTTTCTAAATTTTGCTAAAAATTACATAGTATATAAAACATATTACTAAATTTTCTTACTCTTTATGTATATAGAATTTAGAATACAAATATTATTGAACAAATAGAAATAACTCCACAAATTTCATGCCATAAATATAATTTAATAAACAAAATTGAAATAAAAGAAAATAAATATATGTTCATTAGAAAATTAAACAAAAAAAACATATGTATACTATAAAATGAATTATTTTTAAGAAAATAATTTATTAAATAAAATCACCACTAAGAATTATCTTTAGAATACAAAAATTTAACAAATAAATAAATATCTAAAGAAAAAATTCTAATTTTTTAATTCATATATTTATTTATTTATTTATTTATAAAAAATGACTTATATCATCTATAACCATGTATTATAATCTTTAATATTATTAACCGAAAAGAAGAAGAATTCAATTTATAATCATGTGTTACAACCTTCAATATTATAATGATGTGCCACTCTGATGCATTGTTCCAATAAAAAAATTGAAACAATTTCGAAACAGATTTGACTAAATTAAAATCTAATTTTAAAAACCATTTGATCACAATGTGCATACGATTATGATTTTCTCAACATACAAGATCATTATGCATCAAATATATTGCAATTAATAATTTAATCATTCATGTCAAAAAATATATTACGACAATAAACATATTTCGACAATTAAAGGCCGAAACTTCCTTTTGACAAATATATTAAGAAAGAATCAATCAAACCAAATCAAAATTAAAATTGAGTCAACTTCAATTATATGAGATTAGACATGTTTTAATCAAATAAAAAGCATATTACCATGATTATGCTTATATCAAACATATAAACATCATTATTATGTATAAATTATATTCGAATTTAATGACTTAATCAAAACCATACTTTGATATCATTGAAGGGATTTAAGAGAGGTTTTTCTTTTTATTTCTCCGGGAACTCAATCACAACTTTATTATGTAATTCTAAATCTTATTAATACAAATAGTAATATTTGCAATCCTTCAGGGATGCTTGAAAATTTCTTTAGGAACTCTATAACAAACTCAATATTATCCTTCAGATATATTTTTGATAAATTCTTCATAAACTATATAACAAACTCATTACTATCTTTCTGGGATATTTGTTAAGTTTTTCATAAACCATATAACAAACACATTGTTTTGTAATCCTTTAGAGATTATTGATAATTTAATAAGTTATAATATCAAAATTCAACACAAGAGAAAAAGAAAAAAAAATGATGAACTAATATTATCACTAATAGTTAGTACTTCAATTTTTGTGTTTTTAAGGTTTGCTAGAATTTCGTGTTGATAATGTATTAAGAAATTAATAAGAAACAATATAATAGAAGAGTAGAGATGAAGGAGAAAAAGAAAAGAGAAATAGTATTGTATTATTCTCATTTTCAATCAGTCATTCAAATACAATATGAGTCTTATGTGTAGGACATATATAATAATTATAAAGTCAATATGAAATCTCCTAATTGATGTGCATCCATAATCATTCCTTTTATAACACATTTATAGTCTTCTTGCATATAGATGACATGTCCGAGATTAAATTGACTACAATAGTTTATCTTAATTTTGAGGAATATATTGAAGGAGATAGATTCAACACCCATTTTTAATAAAATAATCTAACAACCCAATAATTACTCCAATTAAGTTTACCCCCTGTAAAAAGAAATTCTTTGTTGATTGTGTCGGTTTCTTGGAAAAGACGTCTCTAAAAGACAAATATCAAGATGAGGATCAACAAATAGATCAAGAAAGATCAAAGCACACTAGAGATGATCAACATGAAGAAGAAAATGTAGATCATTAAGATCTCCCAAAAAAATGAAGGACTGCTAAAGAGCATCTAATCCATAATGTTATTGGGGATATTTCTAAGGGAGATATGTCTAGACACTCCCTTAACAAGGTATGTAACTTTTTGGATTTTGTATCACAAATTGAGAAAAAGGGACTTAATTAGGATCTTGTAAATGAAAATTGGTCTCTTGCTATGCAAGAAGAATTAAATTAATTTGAGAGAAACAATGTTTGGAACTTGTGCTAAAAACTTCAGCTAATCAAGTGACTGGTACCCAATGGGTCTTTTCCACAAACTTGATGAGGATGGAAATGTTTTGAGAAATAAATCAAGACTCGTTTCGAACGGATACAATGAATAGGAAGGTGTATATTTCGACGAAATCTATGCTCATGTAGCTTGATTAGAAAACAAAGGGAAGTCAGAAGTCATTAGAAGCATATGGTGATGAGGAATTATTATCTCCAAAGACAATGGGGTCATAGAGTAAAGCGCCCATGTTGAGCATGTATACCAGGCTCTAGCACAACAAACTTATCAACAAATTGGCCCATCAAGGGAAGAAGTACGATCATATACTCTAGTTTAAGGTTTTTCTAAGTGCTCATGTTTTATTAGGTAAATCATTCCTTTTATATGAGCTATCTTTGTGATCTATTGCTTGCACTTTTAATGACATCTTTTTCCTCCTGTTTAATAATTCCAAAGGGGGAGAAGTATACACTAAGGGGGAATAGGGTATACTCTATTTTTCATGGAGAGTTTAATCACTCCAATCTATCACATTAGTTATTTTATTTTTTTCACCTCCCTGAGAAATGTAATGTCATCATCAAAAAGGGGAATATATGGATATATGTGTTTGCAGGTATAACAAGACTGCAACTGATGTTTTGATCATATGTTGATCATGGTGGTTTTGATGATGACATAGAAGTTTGGTGGTATATTGTTGATTGATCCTTTGCTTGATCATGTTGCTCCCTGGGGATATCTTTCCAGCTGACTTTGATGATGATGCCCATCTTAAAGTTATCTCAAGCCTCACTAGAGAGAAGATTCAAGTTTCTAGTGAAGTTCTAAAGTCAACAATAATGTTTCAAGGAACCTGATGCTTCAAACTTGTAAAAGAAAGGAAGTATGAAATGTCATCTTGTCGGTCATGCTCTTAGTGTAACACCCTATTTCCCTAATTCCTAATTATAATTAAATCATAGACTTTTCATAACATTCATGCATAGGATGTTACACATCTCGAAACACACACCTGCTGATCATGTAACACTTAATTTAATTAAACTTGTAACACCTGTCATCGCATGCTCATCCTCTCTTAAGGTATCATCATAGTAGAATTAATTAATTAAAACACACCCATTTGAATCTCATAATAAATCTCATATCATAATTAAAAAGCACCTACTTGTAAGTCTTCTCCAAATGCTTATCACACCAAAACATAAAGTACGAGAGGATACATTCTCTCAGAAATCTCATCATAAAACAAGTAAATCGCTCCCCAGTGTTACATATCAAAGCATAACCAAACTAAACAAAGAAACTAAATGAATTAGCTCTAGGAACTAGCTTTCATTCATTGCATCGACTATACTTTTGAGTATCTGCGCGATGCCCATGTAAGGGCAACATTCAAACAGAAGGGGTGAGAACTCACATTTAATAATAACATGAATATACTACTGGGCAGGATATCATCATATAGACATTCCACAGATAATCACTTATAGTACTACACAATACATTATCACACTCAACTCAACAATCACACATAACTCAATAAATATACATATAACTCGTTATGAAATGCAACTCAACTATGCAACTCTATGCATATGCATGTCGTACCAACTCATCATTTGGTTCTCTCAAGAACCGGGCCCCCTCTCTTCACCCATGAGCTCCCTCTTTGAGCTCCAAGTCCCCTCTATAGGCTTGGAACAAGCCAATAGTCCACCTCTTAACTAGAAGACATGCCTATTGACATAACTCTTATGATGCATGATCATATCATAAAACCAATCTGTTAAGACCCCTCTCTGATCCTAACATAAATGCATTGAAAACTCAAGTAATCCCCTCTCTCTATTACATCACACCAAAATCACAAAATGCACATTATCAATCAACAGTCCAACACAAACGTGTTAATAATTCATCTCAAGAGTAATTATATTTCAAACATGCAACAATACAACAAACATAACTCAAAATAATCCATATTCACAACATTCCCATATTATATACTTATTCTCAATGTTTAGCATCTCGTTATAGCAACATAACTTGAGCACATATAATAGTTCAACTCAATAAAATTATTAACTCACATACGTGCAACTCATCTTTAACTCAATAATGCACACCTCATCATGTATAGTTTATCAATTCATACTCACAACTCATAAGTAAATTCATCATAGAATTCATCGTCAACATAATGTCAACACTACATATAAGCATCATCAATTGATCAAATTAATACAACATATTCAGTCTCTAATTACATTATCACTTGATAGGAAATCGCGTTAATTTTCCAACACTTCGAAAAACACTCGATTTGGACTTTCAGATCCAAAGTTATGGCCAAAATGATTTCGTCCGAAAAACACAAACAATGGCCCCCGCGCTGAGCGCGGTCGTGATAGACAGAATGCATAATTTTCTGAGTTTTTCATCATTGGAGGCCTTCCGAACCTCCGATTTTGATTCCGTAAAAACCTAAACGCTCAGAAAATTACAACTATCAAATAGCCTAATTATCTCAAGTTAAATCACAATTTCAACACAATTAAATCATCAAATCATTAATTTAAGGTTATGCCTAAAACCTTCAAAATTGCAACAATGTTGGAAAACACATCAAGTATCAACACAGAAAAATTAGTCATGAATAGTGCACAAAATTCATCAATAATTACAGAAAGTTCTCATTACACATCACATATAATCAGAATTCATCCATATCATACACCCTATTAGAAGTTAAGGACTCCTCTACCCTACTCCTCATGCATAAGCCTTTATTGAAGGTTATTCTCCCCCCTTACCTTAGACTTTTCCAGCAAAATTCTTCCAATCTCTATCAATGAATGCTCTCCGTATGCCTTCTCTTTCTCTTTCTCTTGTCCTAGCCTTTTTTTCCTCTTTTCTCCAAAAAATTCTACGTACTACTAAACTCCTCCTTCTAATTCTCTTTTTACACTAAAAACCTAGTCTCCTCATTAGAATATTCCTACTTTACGCTTACTTCTCTCTAATCTCCACATTGCCCTCAATATCTCTATTCTTATATTTTCTTTTCTTTTATTTAAATAATAAAATCAAATCATTATTTTAATTAATAAAATAATTCCAATTTATTCTCTCTTCCTCTAATTACTTTCCACACCCTACTATAAGGTAACACACCATTCCTCCCACCCACATTTATTTAATCATCCATAATAATTAAATAAACACATAAAATTAGAATAAAATAATTTTACTAAAACTGGGGTGTTACACTTAGCGTAGTGTCAGAGTGACAAGAGTATCGTAAAAGTATTAGAGTAACTCATAAGTTACTAAGGAAACTCTCACGCACTCACCATACATTTTTAGGACCCTTTTATTTTGTTAAAATCACCAGAAAATGTTTTACTCAAGTAGCTAATTTGTTACAGGATCAAATAATCACTACTACAAAATAGATTTTTCGCAACACCCATTTCACAATGTTCTTCATGTTAACCATGCTAATAATTCTTTTTGGACACTTTTTTTTATTTACTAAAATACATTTCAAAACGGCCATAGGTAACAACCGTAGTGAAATGTGCATAGAGTGAAAGGGTTCGAATCCCAGAACCAACATTTTTCCATTTATTGTGACATAATGGGCTTGACCCTATATATCATTACGGTTTTTATAATCAAATGTGGTGTAAGTTGCAATCATTTCATCATAATTTTTATTTTCAACTATGGTGAAAGGTGCTAATAATTTATATATAAGAGAAATTATCTCTCGCTTCAGTACATTACAACCGTCTCTCTCAAAACAAAACCATAACATCTCTTTCACTCATCTCTCTCAAAACAAAACTCTAACATCTTTGTCACTCGTCTCTCTCATATGGAAACACCAAACTTATGCATCCAACTCGTCTTCTACGAAGGACACATTTATTGCATCATATCTTATCATTCATTCGTCTCTCTAATATGGAAACCCCAAACTTATGCAGCCAACTTGTCTTCTTCGAAGGATACATTTTTTGCATCATATCTTAGCAAATGGATACTTTACAAGTTCGTCTTCACTATAGTTTATGTTTCAAAATTTGTTTATGTATTATTATTATTTATGTTTCAATAGCCTACTTCATAATGTTTGAACTTTCTTCTTGTTTTGACTTGTATGTAGGGATATTTTTTTTTAATAACGAGGAAGAAGCTAAAGTGAGCGTTGCAAACTTGTGTGAAAGACACATGTATCGTATATGTTGTTTATGGCTTGTCGTTGATGAATGTTGTTGTTAATGTTTGTTTAAAAGACGAGTTTATTATATTTTATGTGGTTTGAGTGTTTTTCCAATCCCTTACCGAATATATAACTTTTTAGATTGCATTAGAAAATTATAATATGATAGATAAAGATATTTTAGAAAACAAGTATATGTTCAATTCTAGACAATAATTCTTTAGTTCGTTATTGGCATATTTTTCTTTAACTGTTAGAACTTTATTTAATGATTGTAGTTCTTCAACCACCCCTTTCTCCACCTCTAATTTTGTTTGCAAAGTAAATAATATTTTGCAAAATGATCTAGAGGTGAAGGAATGGGAGGTTGAAGGAATGAGAGGTTGAAGAACTAGGAGCATTAAACAAAGTTCTAACTATTAAAGAGGAAAATACGGATAATGAGTTGAAGAACTCATGTCTAGTATTAAACGTGAACTTGTTCTTCTAGTATAACATAATTTATCATACTATAATGTTCTAGATCAGATTGATCGGTTATATGTTTAGTGAGCTTTGGTGAAATAAGCATTCCACATGATTTATACTAAACTCAGTATGTATATCACAACAGTTGTTAATACCAACTGTTGTTAATACCAACTGTTGTTAATACCAATTGTTGTTAAATGTTATGCATTAAAGAATATCACATCGGTTGTTTAAAGTAAATGTTGTGGTAGGTAGCATGCTACATAGCTTATAATCACAGTCGCTCGACCGTGGTGGAAAACGTCATACATATTAATCGTACCTAATCAGAAATAGATCGGTGTCCAGCAACACATCGTGAACTCTGTTATACTCTAGTGGTGAGATGGTGAGGGTGTGCCTACAAGGTACTCCGATGCCAAAGTAAGCGATGGAGTAAAAAGTGCAAGTACAGAAAAGGTGTAGAGTGAAAATCAGAATACCTGATCCTCTAGTGTGGAGGGTATTTATAGTGTGCCCCCAGCGCTGGGCCAACGGTCATCTGCACTAGGTTGGATTGTCAGGACCAATGCAAATAACTGCTAGGGCTTATGTGGCATAGGGAAGACCAACACGTGGTCTTCGTCCTGGAGCAACTGGCCCGTGATCTTTGGAAGGTAGGCTGACCAGTTCTTCAGGAAGTGGGTAGTTTCCTGATAATGTCTGCCCACATGGGGGCATGAGGAGTCCCTGGGTAAGACGCCTGATCTATCCCCGTGCTAAGTAGTGGCCTGCCCGATTGCAGAGAGTGTCGAACATGCCCTAAAGGGAGGAGGATTGGGCCTTGTTGGGCCTCCCCAATATGACACTGGGTTGGGCCTGCCCGACTGTGGGGCAGGTACTGGCCCAGTCAGAACAGGAGCCCCCCAAGTCGTTGCTCCGAAGTAGTGGAGTAATGACTTAAGGGTTAATCTATTCGTCGGGGACCTGTCCAGTAGAGCGCCAGCATTCCCAAAACACCGAGTTGGTGGAGGATGCAGGTGGCCAGGAGCAGGTGATGTTCGACGAGACAGGAGTCGCGGGGGACGTCTGCACGTCTGGGCATGTCTCCATCTGGTGCCTTGGTCAATGACTTGGGGAAAATAAAAGGAACGGATGTACTCGTTCCTCGGGAACGAAGGGAAACTGAGAGGGCGCATGTGGTGTCTTTAAGCACAACGTGTCATGCATCATTAATGCCTAGGTCGGCTACGCGTAGGGGCACTTGAGTGCCTAGGGCTGCCTCGCTTCCCATGCTAGGATTATAAATAGGGGGAAGTCCTTTTCATTTTCACGCTTTCCTTCAACTGATCTGAATCCTCCAAGTTCTTCACGCTCTTCAATCTGTGCTCGTCGTCACCGCAGCCGCCGCCTTTGTTGCTAGTTGCTCCTCGCAACCCGAACTCACATTCTTTAAGTAAGTTCTCGCGTTCTATCTCTTGTAATGTGTCTTTATTGTTGATTTTTTGGGGATAACATAGGTTTTAGGAAGGACGTATGAACGTTCCGGTGACTTTCATGAAGTTCCCGGCGGAACCACGAATTTTTGGACCGTGCTCATGAAGTTCCTGACGTAGTTGCCGGGAAGTTCATGAGAATTCTAGGAACTTCATGAATCTCCTGATGAAGGCACCGAGGACCTATGATGAAGGTCCATAGGGAAGCGATGAAGGTCACGGGGAGCTGAGATGGAGATCTCGGGGAGCTTGGCTCCCCGTCAGCGTACGAGAATTGCAAAAGGGCCTCTGTCGAAGATTCCCCCGCGTCTATTGGGTCTTCCCGTGAGAGAAGCCTCCTCGTCGAGGAGGCCCACTGCGTTATGTCGACGAGGGGTTTCCCCCATGGACGAGTCTGTTCGTCGAGGAGAGACTCGCAACTTAGTGTCAGGGAGAATTTTGTTGGGCTCCTCGTCCCTCTCTTCGCCCTTTCACTTGGTCTGCTGTAGAAGGGTGGATTTGATTTCGGAAGTCGAATTCACTATTTTCCTCTGCTTTTCAGGTAAAATGACCATGAGGCTCGAGGTTTTTATTCATATAGATGACGAACCTGAACTCGACGAACCCGTCCAGCAGCCCAGGGAAGAACGAGTCCGCGCGCCCGAGGATTGGCCCGGGGAAGAGCCTCTCAGACTCGGGTCGCGCTTTGCCGTTGATGACACCGATGCTTTTGCGACGATTGAGGACATTGTTGTGGGCTCTCCTGCAAATTAGATGGTCTATAAACGAGCAACATCGTATATGATCAAGACTCTGGGGGATGAGGTTCCCAATGTACGAGTTTGTGTTCTGGGAAGCGAGCATCTGTCTCCCCTTTACCGACTTCCAGAGGGGGGTGTTCCACTAACTGCGTCTGGCACCTTCCCAGCTTCATCCCAATGCGATAGCGTTCATGCGGGCGTTCGAGCTCGTGTGTGAACACCTCTGCATCAGGGCCAATTTTCCTCTGTTTTTTCGTACCTTCCACTTACAACGTTCATCCATCAACGACCGACATAATTGGGTTTCCTTGAAGCAGCCAAGGAAACTTTTCAAGGCGAACTTAGACTCTGTCCGCTCCTACAAGGACATGTTTTACATTGTCAAACCCGTCTGGCACACGGTAGTCAACTCCTTGTACAACCTCATGGTCGACGAGACGGGTGAGGAGAAGTTGGTGTCTAAGTGTCCCCTGGAGTGGAAGGAGGCACACTTCAAGAGTAGCATGGAGAGCTACATCGTGAAGCTTGACGACTTGGGCGTCGACGACCGAGAATCGTACAAAATGTTGGCCGTGTTTGTCTCCGGTTTTACTCGCGCCAAATGTGTTAACAAAGACGGGAGTTTTATCCTCGACGCACGTGGGCAAATTTGTAGTGAGCCTCGTTTCATTATCACCAAAGCCATCCTCGAGTATGAGTCTAAAGACTAGGCCTTAAGGTTTTTAGGTAGTGGTCTTTTGCTTTGCTCGGGCGTCTGTCCCCTTTTTTGTTTCCCTTTGTGCTGACTCATTTTGTGCTCATTGTCGCAGGCCAAATGTCGAACGTGCACGAGGGCATCATGAAGCTGGCATCCACCAAGAGCCCGAAGAAGAGCAAAGGTAGAGTCGCCGAAGTCCAATAGATGGTGAAGCCCGACGATGGGGGAGCAGCTCTACCTCCCCTCAATATAGTCAGTCTCCTCCTCCACAGGGGACCCCTTCCAAAAGGCCACGCACCAAGGAGCCCATTCTTGTGGATATCGAAGAGGATGTGCCTGTAGAGAAGTTTACGCTGCCCCCTTGCCACCTCTAGAGGGATTTCTTTTCTGGGGTTAATTCTCCTGCTATGGCCGAGGCTGAAGCCAACGCGATCCTGGGGGTTGAGAGGGAGGCGAGAAGGAAGGCGCTGACCGAGGACATGGCTGCCATGATGCGGATCTTTGAGACGGCCCTGGTCGTAAATGACAAAACTCGCCCGGCTTCCGAACTGCAAAAGCGGCGAGGTGAGTATGATGTCCTTGAGGTGGAGAAGAACAAAGCGGAGAGTGACCTACTAGAGGCTCAGACGAGGTGCAAAAATTATGTGTGCGTCATCCACGAGTTGAATGAGACAAACTCAAAGCTGAAGAAAACTAAGGAGGAGCGGAACCGCCTTCAGAAAATGGTCGGTGAGCTGGAAGCTGCCGCCAGTCCTGCCAAGGACGAGACACAGGAGGAGAAACGTCTCGCAACCCATAGTGCTCTAATTTCCCAGATCTGGTAGCTCGAGCAAGACTGCTTAGAGGCTCTCGAGGTGGGTTTCAACAGTGCTTTGGTGTATGTCAAGGCCGAGAACCCGGGGGTCCAGCTCTCCCTTGATAGAGTCAGTCCATTCCACCGAGTTGTCGATGGCCGGGTTGTCGTATCCAGGGAGACTAACGATGAAATTGGTCGAGGTGACGGGGAGACGGATGCCCGACTCGAGGAGGAGGCAGCTGTTTGAGTTTCTGTTTAGTCGGCCTGTGTGCCACTTTTGGTTATTGTTTAGTTCGACTTATGTGCCAGGATTTTGTAAACTGACTTTTTCCCGGCCTGCGTGCCAGGGGTTTGTAATTCTTTTTGTAATGTTCAAACAATGGGCTTTTGCCTGCTCTAATGCATTGTCTTTCATATTTTGTGTGTGTCGATTCTATGTTGACTATGTATTTGGTATTTGCATGTTTTTGTTAAGTATTTAGGTTTTTTGCTCGACATTGTTGATCCTCGACAATGTAGGGAACTAGTCGAGTGGTCGGAGTCGTATTTCGACCTTCGACGAAGCTAAGACTTCGATCTAGGTCTTAGCTCCAAGGCGTGAACCTCCCATCGCGAGTTGCGCATTCTGCCTAGTTGGTACGGTGACAGTGGAGCTCGGTAGAGTTGTCCCTGTCGGATCAAGGGTCCTCGCGCACACACAAGAGCGGACCCTTGTCTTCTTGTCTCGAGTTAAGGAGTCGCGCTTGTACCTTATTGCACTCCTATGGTCGCGGCGCGAATAGGTCGCGGGTAGTGTTTAACGGTAGTACTGTTTAAGTTTTTCAGCGTTCCATGGTCGAGCAAGTTCCTCCCCATGCATATTTTCGTGGTAGTAGGCTCCCGTCCCCGTTTTTGCGCGGAAGCGATATGGACTCTCCCAGTTCGCAGCGAGCTTGCCTTCGTGCGAATCTTTCTGGTTCCTTTGCAGGACTAGGGTGCCAACCTGAAATTCGCATTTGATGACTTTGCTGTCATGGCACAAAGTTATCTTCTGTTTGAGCGAGGCTTCACAGAGGGATGCCCCTGATCGGTCACCATTTCTAATACGTTTTCGTCACGTATTCTGCACTTTATCCATGAATCGGTAATCATTTCTTTAGTCTTTTCATTATTTTTCAAGTTAATTTAACGTTTCTTGTTTTATTCTCACTTGTTTGTTTTATTTCACTTTTGTTGCATTGTATGCGTTTGTGTGGTATTTCTATTGATTTCAGGTCTATATGAAAAAGCCCGAAGAAGCCGTGCGGAGAAAATGGAGTTTTCAGAAGTTCAGATGAGTTTTTGGAAAAGATACAGTGGCCTGACACGGCCACCCGTGTCACCTGACACGGGCCGTGTCAGGAGGGAACCAGAAAGATGAAAATTGATAAAGATACAGAGGGCTGACATGGGTGCTCGTGTCAGCTGACACGACCCGTGTCAGCAAGCCTAGAGCAATTTCACAATTTTTCAGATATAGAGAGCCAACATGTTTGCCCGTGTCAGCTGACACGGCCCGTGTTGGCTCGGGCGTGTTAGTTGTTGATTTTCGTGATTTTTGGACTTTTGGGATCCTTGAGGGTACTTTGGGTATTTCCCAATTTATGTAATTGACTTGAGAGTATTTTAGATAGTTTTTGGGGAATTAGAGATGGACTTTTTGACTTTTGGACGAGAGAATTGAGCGATCAAGAGGAAAGGGAGAACTGAAGGTTTTCATGCGCGAGAGTAATTGAAGATCAAAGCAATCCTAGTGTAGCATGCGATTTTTGTCGGTGACGCGACCACCTTACCACAATGGTTGGAATTGGATGCTACTTTCTGATTTCTTATTTATCCTATAAAGCTAGAAAGGAAAGGGAAGATATCTAAAACTAACCTTGCACGCAAATGTTTTCTTTAACAAATGCTAAGAGATTGGGGATTCAGGGTCAGATTATACAAAGGAAAGTTGTTAACACCCAGTGTATATATGGTTATCCATTGACTTTTTATTTTATGTTTCTCTGTTGATTTAAGTTGTTCTCTGGTGTTTATCTGCTATGGTTTGGGAAAGTTTCTCCTTTGGGAGTGTTGAGAGAGTGTTCTTGTTGTTTTCGGGTTTTTCGTTATTTTTGCGAAGGTACTGGACCTAAAATTTTTGATTGGTGTGCTCGCTAAGATTTCGCAATCTTATGCCTACGTATTCCCGTAAAGATATCTGGGAAATCAGAGTAATCATAGTTCCTCCTATTTCTATGGGAGGAAAATGTATTTGGTGTCTTGTTTAAAGCCCAAGATTGAAGCTATCAGAGTATTTGTGTCTTGTTCAAAGCCAAAAATTGAAGCTAAAAGGTGACTGAGAGAGAATTTGTCATCTCTAAAAGGAGATATCTCACCTATTCATCATAAAAGATTCAGTAATTGATTATAAGGGAAATTACTTTAATTGGAATATGTAGAATCCAGCAATGCCATAATTTCCTTTATAAGAGTAATGTCATGAAGGAAGAAAGCTTTAACTCAATGTAGAGCAATGCCACTTTTCCTTATGAATCTTTCATGCTAAGAGAGAGACATTGGCTTGGATGTAAGGAATCCAGAGGCTTGCCACTTATAGCTGTTAGATGAAAGATGAATTTTAGCCTGGATAAAAGAAGGACTCCAGCTTGGATTTTGAATCAACAAGTGTGCCACTTACAACAATTATCTAGGAAAAAGGTTTTGATTGTTTTTTTTGAACTGTGATGTATAAAGGAAATGTCCTCCTGCAGAGTGGACTCATGGTCTCATCTGAGGGGATGTTGATTTTTGTGTGCCTTGATCAAAGCCCAAGGTTGAAGCTAAAAGGTTGACTCTACTAGGGGAGTTTTATATTTGTCTTATACAAAGCCCAAGATTGAGGATGAAGGAAGCTGACTCCACTGGGGAGGGTTTTATCTGTCTTGTACAAAGCCTAAGATTGAGGCTGACTGAATCCATTGGGGGAAGTTCTTATATGAAGCCTAAGAGGAGGCTATCTCTTGCTGAGGATTATTAGGAATCCAGGAGCAGATCCAAATTGTGTTGGGGAATCCAAAGGGTTTACTCTTTCTGGGAGTCAAAGAAGAGTTAGAGTATCATATGCCATGAGGTTCTGATACTGCTGGGGATTTATTGATGGTAACTTGACCCTGTCTGGGGATTTTTAAGGTGAAGCTTAAAGATTGAGTTTGAAAACCTATGGAGTTTTAACTCTGCTGGAGATTAGTGTATTGGGATAATGATCAGGGTTTTTCCTGTGTTTTTTAGGAAACTTGAGGGTTTCTTTGAGAGATCCAATAGGAGATGATACTTTCCAAGTCTACTTGAATGAAGAAGTTGACTCTTATCTGGGAAATGATCTTTGTATGATGCCCTAGAGGAGGCTGAAACTGTCCAAGTCTCTCAAGAAGTGGTAGGCTCTAGTGTAGAGAGAGATCTTTATATGATGCCCAAGAGGGGGCTGAGAGTTTAAGGGATAAAGATCAACCCTAGAATGGTCTGATGTTAGGAATTCTGACTCTCCTGAGGATTGAACTAGTAGAGATGACTAATTTCTGTCCTATACCTGTAAGAGGCCTTTGGGTCCTTGTACTAAGCCCAAGAGGAGGCTGAGGAACTTCTAAGAAGCCTGAGGGTCCTTGTACTAAGCCCAAGAGGAGGTCGGGGATGCTTTTAGGAAGCATGCGGGTCCAAGCCTAAGAAAAGTTCAAGAAAGGTTTCACCGGGAATTAATCATTTCTTTGCTGAACAGTTCTAAGGTTTGAAGAAATTCAAAAGAGGTTTCACCGGGAATTAGTCCTCTTTTGGGAAATGAATTTCTTGTACGCATATACTTCTAAGTTTGAACAGTCTTGAGAAAAGTTTCAACGGGAATAATGCCTTTCTCTGTTCCATATTGTATAATCCCAAGAGGAGGTAAGATTGTATGTGAAATTTCCTATGGGGGAACTAGTTTTTGACTATGCTGAATGTAACCTCTGGTTTGATCTAAAACCTAGTCCTAACTGCTGGGAAAAACTCTAAACAAGATATGCACAAATATATACATGCAATTATATTGACAGATATATATATATATATATATATATATATATATATATATATATATATGCATTGAAAAAGAAATGGGGACTTACCTTCTGAGGAGAAGCCCAAGCATAAAGTGATCTGTTGTATTCACTACAACTGTATTCCCTCTTTTAGAGTTTCAAGAAATTGAAGAAAGTTTTGAAAATACATTGAATTTGAATTTGAATTAAAAGAAAGTTGTTAAAAAAGATTTGTTTGGGGCTTATAGCTCAAGTAGAGCCCCAAATGATTTATTTGATAACATTGATGGCACTGCGATACCGACAGACGTTGTGGGACTTATACTATAGCAGAGGCCAAAAATTGTTTTTGTACAAAAAGGGTTGGGTCTTACACTCTAATAGAGGCCCAAAAAGTGTTTGTAAAGAAAATAATGAGGCTTATACTCAAGGAAAGGCCCAGATGATTTATTTGAAAAGTCGACGATCGCGCCATGATTTTGGAAACCACCGAAGGACGTATACAATGACTGAGGCCCAAAAAGTTTGTGGATGACAAGGGATGGGTCTTACACTCTATTAGAGGCCCAAAAGTTCTTTTTATACAAAAGTTGGGGCTTATAACTCAAGGAGATGCCCAGATGAACATTGTTTTGAAAATGGCGATCGCGCCGAGATTTTTAAAATCGTACCGGGACTTATACAATGACTGAGGTCCAAACTATTTATGTACAAAGGGATGGGACTTACACTCTACCAAGAGGCCCAAAAATGATTTTGAAAAGAAGTTTGAAAAATTAAAATTAAAAGAAACCCTAATTTTAATTTAAATATAATTTTCAAAACGAAATTAATTATAAAATATTAAATATATTTAAAAACAAGTGGTGAGCTTTGAAAAATATTCTGAAAAATCATGTTTAATCACATGAAAGCTTGAAATCCAATTGGTTTTGAAAAATCAAGGTGAGAATTTCATTTAAAAATGTTAAAAACAATAAAACATGAAGTTATTTACAAAAATTCAAGATATATTAAATAAATAATATTAATTTAATTTTTTTGTAGAATAAAATAATTTAACATTTTTGTGACTTTTTAAAAAAAACCAATAAAAAATGATAGAAAATGAGAGAGAAATTAATTTTTTAAATCATTTAATAAAAATATCAAATATTCAAAAATTCAAAAATTTTAAAATGGCGCCAAGGCCATCTTCTTCTTCCTCGCTCGTACCCGCCATGGCTAATTTGCAAAACCTCCCATATCTCTCTCAATACGTAATGGTTTTGATTTTTGTAAACATGAAAGTTGTGTGTTTTTGAACAAGGATTTCAGTCATATAAATTAATTGCATTTATATTAAGTGTGGAGTGTGAAATCAAGTGATGAGCTCAAGAATCCTAATTTCTGCAAGAACTCTATGAAATCTTATACACGAAAGCTACAAAGCAATTGATTGAGAAGAATCACTCTACATAAGTGCAGAAACATGTTTGTAACTTGAAAACACATTTATGATGCATGAATGATAGAGTTTGAGAGTGCCAAGCTTACCTATTGCAAGAAGAATTCAAATTCTATGTTGGAGGTGTTACAGATGTTGTGTAATGATCTGGACAACTTCAATGGACCTAATACAAGGTGTTTGGAAGCTTGGAATGGTTGGAAGCAGCTTGGAACTTGTTATGGCACCTCAACTGCAAATAGGCCAAAAAACTTGAGCAAATGGGGGTGACTTTGTGATTCAGATGTTCCAGATGAGTTTTAAGGTTATGGATCACTCATATATGATTTATGTGAAGTGTTGGCATGTTTGGTTTTGATTGAATTGCTCTCAAATTGAAAATTCGATAGTGACTTGAAAGAGAAGCAAAATCTAGTTTTTTTTAGTGAGATTTGGAGGAAAACATGTATTGCTATGATTTGGTGTGCTTGAATTGATAAAAAAGAAGCTCTATTTATAGTAGGGCAAGTTTGTTTTGGGAGCAATAGTGATTGGAGGCTGGATCACTCCAAATCCATTGAACTTTGTCATGTAGCCAAAGTCTCCTCTAGCCATTGACTTGAGTCAATCTTGCAGGCTATGAGTCTTCTGTTGTAGGGATAAGGCTTGACTCATTTGGTTGATCATGGACTGATACATGCTAGCTCTATGCATCCCTTAAATGCCTCATGACAAAATTGGAGTTTTTGGATTTTGAACTTTGAATGTCACATGCCAAATGATGAGGTTTTTGACTTGCAAGGCTCTATGGTGATGTAGCTTTGCAGAGATCATGTTCACTGCACTTTAGAAACTTGTCTTGTATGGTGACAAGGCTTGCCAAGTCATGGAAATGACAAAAGCGTGTGGCATGTCCAAGATTGTCTTGTAAAACCAGTCTTGGAGGTGTCATGTTTCCATGCTTGTAACTCCCTACTCAAGTTGAATTAGAATGAGTTCTTGTACTCTTTGGAAAGCTTGTATATACTACTTTAACTTTGATGTACAACTTTGGTCTTGAAACATCTTGGATCACAATGAAAAATGGTCTCAAAGTTGGTGAAAAAGTGAAACAGATTCTGACTTGAAAATTTCACTAAGTGTTGGAAAAGTGGTCATTTTCATGTTTTTGTGATTTTGATCAATTCATAACTCAAATTCCATGAGGATTTGGAATCTGATGTAGTTGTCAATTTTGAATTATGTAATGAGAGCTTTCATTTGAGCTTTGGATGGGAGAAAAAGGCCTTGTGGTTTGGAAGTTATGACCTTGTAAAGTTGGTACCAAATGACTTTTGTTCCATAACTTAGAAAATTTTTAGTTTCTTATGGTTGCCCCTTTTTCAAGTAACCCTATTTTTTTTATTTTTCTTAATGAATGATGATCCAAACCATGAATTAACATTGTTTTTTACTTAGGGAAGCCATGTTTGTCAAGAAATTCAAAAAGTCAAACTTGGTTTTTAGGTACAGTTGACTTTTTGTCAAATGATTTTCAAACTGTGTGATCCTCTATACAATCAAGTTCTTGAACTAATTCAAACCTAATGGATGGATTCCATAGGTGTTATAGAGTGTCTTGAATCATGTCCCAAGGTTTGGGAACATGTCTTGGTCAAAAGTCAAAGATACATTTGACTTTTCATCAGGAAACCCTAATTAATCCAGATGAATTTGAATCTTTGTATTGCTTATGAACCAAGTTATTTGAACCAATCCAATCTTGTAAATGGATCAATATGATGTATTGGAGGTCTTCAAAAAACTTCCTGAGGTCTTGGCTCAAGTCTTGCTCCAAAAGTCAACTAAGGGGTGAATTAGGTCAAGAAACCCTAATTCCTGATTTTTTATGAATGCTTCCACTGAGGCTATTTTGACTTGATGATTGGGTCCATGAGGTCCCTTTGAGATTCTTCACTCATGTTTTGAATTATTGGCTCATGCCCATATGAAAATTTTCATCTGGAGGCCTTAGTCGACCAAAACCTTAATTTGGTGACACAGGCGATCTTGAGGCTTGATCCACTTGGAATGTTGCAACCTTGTGCTTGACCCTTGATGTGGGAGCCCTCTTGATCCTTTATGGGTTCTTGAGAGACTTGACAAATTGAATATCATGTCAATTCTTGATTGAGCCTTTGTCGGAGTGCTCTGAGAGGGCTCAAAACCCTAATTCTTGGTTGTGGTGAATACTCAACAATCCTTGAGAAGATTGATGAGGTATGATGGTACATCCATATTGTGATGATGATTTGTACAATGATGGGAAATCTTTGTGGTCAAAATTTAGGGTATGACAAATGCCCCTATTTAATCTTCTTGGACCCGAAGGTGTGAATGGCGAAGATATTCGGGCATTCAAGGTACAAGAGGATTAAATATCGGAATACCCAAAATTTTGATTGTGGTTGTGAATGGTAGCTGATTTGCTCGCCCATCTTCTTTTGCTAAGTAAAGATACTTAGAAAAGGGTGAAACTTCCCCTTGGTCCTGGTCTTCAGCCATGGAACTGGTCTTAGTTTCTTTTGAAATAAACTTCCCCTCGATCCTGGTCTTCAGCCATGGAACTGGTATTAGTTTCTTTTGAAATAAACTTCTCCTCGATCTTGGTCTTTAGCCATGGAACTGGTCTTAGTTTCTTTTGAAATAAACTTCCCCTCGATCGTGGTCTTCAGCCATGGAACTGGTCTTAGTTTCTTCTTATCGAGTTCCTTCCTCAACAAGGAATGGTATTTATAGCGGTCTTCATCAAACTTCTCGCCGAGTTTTGCTGGGGAGACACCATTTGACAGAAAAATGAATTGACGTCAGACTTGCTGGGGAAACCTATTTGTCTGAACCATAGAGGTGTGCAAACTTCTCTGTGGGAGATGTCATTTGTCGACCTACTGGGGAAGATGAGTCTCTTGAGAGACCGCTTTTTTCTTGGTGAGGTTACATCATGCTTTCTTTTGAGATTTTTTTTCGCAGAAACACCATGTGATGTAATCCAATTTTGAGGTGATGATGACTTCATTGAAAAAGATTTTTTCTAGGAGAAACTGCCGTATTGCCAAGAGTCTTCGGTTGAGAGACTTTTTCTGGGGATTTTCTTTAATCTAGGAAAGCAAAAATATCATCTTCAATGGTGAAGAGTGATGTTCCAAAGGTGTCTATCGAATGTATTCTTGCCTTTTAGAGGTTCAAGTTATCAAAGTCGTCGAGGACATTCTCCAATCTAGAAATAAACTGGGGAGAGATTGCTCAGACGATACATTTGTGGACGAGGAAATAACTGACAATTCTATCGGTGAGAGGACATTTATCACTTGGGGATGAAAATGACCAGAGTGATATTAATGCAACATATGTATGAATATGAATCAATTATGCATGATGTATGTATGTTTATGCTGACAAATCAGACGCGACATACATACTGGTGAATAAACACGACTGGATACTCGGCCACTGCGGGGGATAAAATGTATCATTGGTTCAAGATATCAATTATTTCCTGTTTAGGAGGGGTAGACCCTACTGGGGAAAACAGACCAATTATTGGTTCACGGAGGTAACACATCTACCGGGGATGTCAGATGGGATTACATCTGAAATAGTTGATCCTTCATTCAGGGCATACTGGTTAAATGGAGTACTTTGATTCTGCATTTTGAGGTTTAATCACTTCCGAAGAAGCCATTGATGTTCCTTCGTGCGTTCAATAGTCAAAAGGAATTGCCATCTTTATTTTAAAAGCAGAATAAATTTGAAAATTTAGTTTTGAAAACAAAAGTAAGTTCATTTTTGTTTCAAGAATGTTAATCATATAAACATGTCATTTTGCAAAGCAGGATAAATAAGAGTTGCAAACAAAAGCACTAGGGCTCAAATTTTATTGATAGAATGGTAATCATCCAAGCGCGTGATCTCATAGAGCATTGCAAATTTTAGAAAATGGAAATTTAAAGGTAAAGGGGCTACATTGAAACATAACGACCGCTATCCTCCCACCAACTTTGAATTCTGGACATTATGAGCTTCTGTCAAAGGTGACCTTGACTGAAGTCTTCCTGACGGGTGACATTGTTTCTGAGGAGTCAAACATGTCGGATATAGTTTCTTGCCATGAATCCCTAACTTTTTCCCAGACTGCCTTTTAAGGTTCCCAATCCATCGGGATGATCATTGTTTATGTCTCTAATTTTTTCCTGGACCGTCCTTTCGGGTTTTCAATCCACCGAGACGTTTTTTTTAGTTTTTTTATCTAGGCGAAGTATTTCTTGACTACATCAACATTCGTGGGGTAGGTAAACTCCTCTCCATCCATGGTTGCGAGTCTCAAGGCACCGCCTGAGAAGGCTTTCTTAACCACATAAGGGCCATCATAATTTGGAGTCCATTTGCCCCTGGAATCAGTGAGAAATGATTGTATCTTCTTGAGCACGAGGTCTCTTTTTCTGAAGACACGGGGTCAGACCTTTTTGTCAAACGCTTTTTTCATCCTCTGCTGATATAACTGACCATGGCATAAAGCCGTCATTCTCTTTTCTTCGATTAGGTTCAGTTCATCGTGTCTGCTCTGACACCATTCATCTTCTGTTAGCTCGGCTTCCATCAATACTCTCATTGATGGTATCTCTACTTCTATGGAGAGCACTACTTCCATGCCATATACTAGAGAGAAAGGGGTTGCCCCTGTTGAGGTGCAGACGGATGTGCGATAACCGAGAAGAGCAAATGGCAACATCTCATGCCAATCTTTATAGGTTATAACCATCTTCTAAATGATCCTCTTGATATTCTTGTTAGCTGCTTCTACTGCTCCATTCATTTTGGGTCAGTAGGGAAATAAGTTATGGTGTTCGATTTTGAACTCAGCACACAACTCTTTCATCATCTTGTTATTCAAGTTGGATCCATTATCCGTAATGATCTGGCTTGGAACACCATAATGGCAGATGAGGTTGTTTTTGATAAATCGGACCACCACTTGTCTGGTCACATTGCTATATGATGTTGCTTCGACCCACTTGGTGAAGTAGTCAATGGCTACTTGGATGAACTGATGTCGGTTTGAAGGTTTGGGTTCAATCATGCTAATCATGTCTATTCCCCATATAGAAAAAGACCATGGAGAAGAAAGAACTTTGAGATGCGTTGGCGGTACATGGATTTTGTCTGCGTATATCTGACACTTGTGACACCTCCTCATGTACTTATAGCAATCAGATTCCATTGTCAGCCAATAATATCCTGCTCTCAAAATTTTTCTCACCATTGTGTGTCCGTTAGCATGAATGCCAAAGGAGCCTTCGTGAATCTCTTTCATCAACATGTTTGTTTCTTGTCTGTCTATGCATTTGAGCAAAACCATGTCGAAATTTCTCTTATAGAGTGTATCACCGTTCAAGAAGAAGTTGCCAGCCAATCTTCTGAGAGTCTTCTTGTCTTTACTTGATGCCCCAGACGGGTATTCTTGTCTTTGAAGGAAGTACTTGATATCATGATACCATGGTTTGTCATCGATGACTGCTTACATTGTCAAGATGTAAGCGGGCCTTTCAAGGCGCATTATGTCAATCTTAGGTACGTCGTTCCATTGACTTACACTAATCATGGAGGATAAGGTGGCTAATGTATCAACCATATGATTTTCTTCACGAGGAATATGATGAAACTCGATTCTGTTGAAGAATAGTAACAACCTTCTCGCATAATCTTTGTAAGGAATCAATCCTGATTGGTATGTGTTCCACTCTTCTTTGATCAAATTTATAACCAGGGTTGAGTCTCCATACACATCCAAGTTTTTTATCCTTAAGTCAATTGCTTCTCCGAGACCCATGATATAAGCTTCGTATTCGGCCTCGTTGTTTGTGCCTTTGAATGTCACTCTGGTAGTGAAAGGTATATGGGTACCCTGAGGTGTTACGATGATTGCCCCAATTCCGTTTCCATAAGTGTTGATAGCTCCGTCGAATATTAGTACCCACTGGGAACCTGGTTCCGGCCCTTCACTGGGTAGCGGTTCATCGCAATCTTTCATTTCAAGTACGTGACATCTTCGTCTGGGAAGTTGAATTCGATTTATTCATGGTCGTCAATCGGTTGATGGGCCAAATGATCGGCTAAAATACTTCCTTTGACGGTCTTATGAGCATGGTACTCGATGTCGTATTCTGATAACAACATCTGCCAACGGGAAATCCTTCCTCTAAGAGTAGGCTTTTCAAATACGTACTTGATCGGAACCAAGTAGTGTGACAAATCATGTACTGGTGAAGACATTTGGCTGCCCAGGCCAGAGCGCGACAAGTTTTATCGAGCATAGTGTATAGAGTTTCACTGTCCGTGAACTTCTTGCTTAAGTAGTAAATGGCAAACTCTTTTCATTTTGTCTTGTCTTGTTGGCCAAGTACACAATCCATGGAGTCTTCCAAGACTGTTAGATAGATGATCAGTGGTCTTCCTTTCACTGGAGGAGATAGAATAGGTGGATTCAACAGATATTCTTTGATGTTGTCGAAAGCCTTCTGGCAATCTTCTGTCCATACACAGGTTTGATTCTTTCTGAGTAGTTTGAAGATTAGTGCGCATATCGCGGTCATGAGGGATATGAATCTCGAGATGTAATTCAGACGGCCCAAAAATCCTCTGACCTGTTTTTCAGTATTTGGCGAAGGCATTTCTTGAATGGCCTTGACCTTGTCAGGATCAACCTCAATTCCTTTTTGGCTGACGATAAATCCCAAGAGTTTTCCTTAGCGAACACCGAACATGCATTTGTTGGATTCAAGATGAGTTTGTATTTTCTCACATGCTCGAATAGCTTTGACAAGTGTTCCATATGTTCTTCTTCTGTTTTAGATTTGGCAATCATGTCATCGACGTACACTTCAATCTCTTTGTGCATCATGTCATGAAACAGAGTTGTGATGGCCCTTTGATAGGTTGCTCCCGCGTTCTTTAGACCGAACGACATTACCTTGTAACAAAAGGTGCCCCATGGGGTGATGAATGAAGTTTTCTCCATATCTTCTGGCGCCATTTTGATTTGATTATAGCCCAAGAATCCATCCATGAAGGAGAAGACTTTGAATTTTGCTGTGATGTCTACCAGCATGTCAATGTGTGGTAAAGGGAAGTCATCCTTTGGACTTGCTCTGTTCAGATCCCTGTAGTCTACACATATTCTGACTTTTCCGTCCTTTTTCGGAACTGGCACTATGTTGGCTAACCATTGAGGATATTCTGAGGTGGCGAGGAAACCTACGTCGTTCTGCTTCTGCACTTCCTCCTTAATTTTGATGGCCATATCCGGATGAGTCCTTCTCAGTCTTTGTTTTACTGGCGGACATTCTGCTTTTAGCGATAAGTGATGTTCCACGATGCTGGTATCCAACCGTGGCATGTCCTGATAGGACCAAGCAAATACATCTGGAAACTCTTTAAGAAGTTTTATCAAGTCTTCTCTGACAGTTGGAATAAGTAGTGCCCCAATCTTAACTTCTTTCTTTTCTTCTTCTGAACCCAAATTGACTGTTTCCAACGGCTCTTTGTGAGGTTCAATAGACCTTTCCTCTTTCCTGAGTAGTCGGGAGATCTCTTCTGGAATTTCTTCGTCCTCTTCTTCTTCAGCTTCAAATATCGGGAATTCAAAGTTGGGAGAAGACATTGGATCATATGTTTCAATGGGGTTTAAAACAAGCAATATGCATGACGTGATGATTCGTTTTTCAGAAAAGACAGGGAGAAAGCAAGAGTGTGTGCAGTGTATTTTTTTTTTGAAAAATGCTTGTTTTTTATTTTGAGTTGTTTTTAGGATTACCATTTTATGAAAAACGAAAAGTGAAAATAGCACTGATTTCTGGTGGAGTAGGATCATTGGAGTCTTCTTCCCATGCAAAGTTATCATATGAGGACTCTTCTGGCGCAACTTTCATAGTGTTTTCACTTTCAAGAGGATCTCCCCATCCAGTTGGCTGGATGTCCTTGTATCTGATGCGAAAGCTTTCGGGAGCGGTGTATTTGACTAGAAAGTTGTACTTGCCGCTTGGATGTCCCAAGGTATCCCAGGTTTCTGTAGGCATAGATGAGTCATCTTCCTCAATAACATTCACCTTAGTAAATGCATAGTTAATGAATTCTTGTCCTGCAATCTTTACAAATTCATCACCATGGTGTAGGACAATTTTGGAATGTTCTGAGTAATGATCTCATGACTCTGTGGAAACATGGGTGTTCTTTTCAAAATTACTTAGCTGATAAGCATTGTCCGGCTGACTTTTTTTCACCAAGTTTTCCGTGTATGGCTTCCAGATAGGCAAGTCATCCAAGGGGTCATAATAATCGTAGTCAAAGTTGTTTTTCATTAGATTGTCTTCCTCTAATGAGTTGGGTGGAGCACGACATCCTTTAGGATCACAAACACCATAGATCATTCTGACGTCTGATCTTGGTATATATCTCGGGCTCTGCTTTTGAAAACAGAATGGTATGTGCGTTTCTCCCTTAGACATATAACCGTCATCGATGAGATAAGACTTCCACTCTTCATATGTGTCGGAGGACGAAAACTTTCATCCTTCTTGGTAGTCTGGGCACAAATCGGAGAAAAACCAAGACATTTTCTTGTCTTTTTATCAGTAGGAATTACTATTTATTCCCATCCTTTTATTTCATTACTCCTGATCATTTTGAGAGCATCTTTGTACGAGGAAATCGACGTCCCTCTTTCTTGTTGATTCTCATTGCTCATCGAGAGCGGTTGGAACTGAGTTCCAACAACCTCTTCTGGTTCTACACAGGAGAATAATGATAAGTTGCTCACGATTAAGGCTTGATCTCCGCATACTGTGACTAATTCATTCTTGACGAACTTTAGCTTCTGGTGAAGTGTCGAAGTGACTGCCCCAGCTTCATGTATCCAAGGTCTTCCTAATAAACAGATGTATACTGCCCGAATGTCCAAGACCTGGAAAGTGACTTAGAAAGTGTGAGGACCGATGGTTATGGGAAGATCAACTTCGCCAATAACTGTTTTTTTGGATCCATCGAAGGCTTTGACGATGATCTCACTTCCCCTCATCGGAGTTCCTTAAAAAGATAGCCGAACCAAAGTTGACCTTGGCATGACATTCAAAGATGAATCTGTGTCCACCAGTACACTGGCTAAAGCATCATCTTAGCAGTTGATTGTGATATTGAGAGCCATATTATGGTTCTTGCCTTCCTCTGGTAGTTCTTTATTACTGAATCCCAAGTTGTTGCAGGAAGTGATGTTGGAGATGATGCTGTCAAATTGTCCTACCATCACATCTTGTTCTACAAAGGCCTATTCTAAAACCTTCTACAGAGCTTCCCTGTGAGCTTCTGAACTGAGCAGGAGAGAAAGTACAGAGATTCGAGACGGAGTTTGCAACAATTGGTCCACAATGTTGTACTCGCTTTTCTGGATGAGCTTCAGCATCTCATCGCTGTTCTTTACAGGTTCTGGATTACTAGATTGATCGACTTGTTGGTTAGGGTCATACCCCAAATTTTGACCACCAAGATTTGCCATCATTGTGCAAATCATTACCACAATATGGATGTACCATCATACCTCATCAATCTCCTCAAGAATTGTTGAGCACTCACTACAATTAAGAATTAGGGTTCTCAACCCTCTCAGAACACTTAGACAAAAGATCAATCAAGAAATGACATGATATTCAACTTGTCTAAACCTCTCAAACATCCATGAAGGATCAAGAGGTCTCCCATATTAAGAATCAAGCACAAGAGTGCAACATCTCAAGCTGATCAAGCCTCAAGATCGCCAGTGTCACCAAATTAGGGTTTTGGTCGACCAAGGCCTCCAGAAGAAAAATTTCATCTGGGCATGAGCCAATACCTCAAAACATGCTCCAAGAAGCTTAAAGGGACCTCATGGATCCAATCACCAAGTCAAAACATTCTCAGGGGAAGCATTCATCAAAAATCAAGAATTAGGGTTTCTTGACCTAATTCACCCCTAAGTTGACTTTTGAGGCAAGACATGAACCAAGACCTCAATACATGATTTGAGGGCCTAAAATACACCACATTGATCCATTTACAATATTGGATTGATCCAAGAAGCTTTCCTCACAAGTTTCAATTTCATCTGGACCACAATTAGGGTTTTGAAAAAAAAGTCAACTGTATCTTTGACTTTTGACCAAGACATGTTCTCAAACCTTGGGACATAATTCAAGATATCCTAAAACACCTATGGAATCCATCCATTAGGTTTGAATTAGGTCAAGGACTTGATTACATAGAGGATCACACAGTTTGAATTTCATCTAACAAAAAGTCAACTGTGCCCAAAATCAAGTTTGACTTTTTGGATTTTTTTCACAAATGTGGCTCCCCTAAGTAAAAAACAATGTTAATGTATGGTTTTGAACATCATTCATCAAGAAAAATCAAGAAAAGCGAGGTTTCTTGCAAAAGGGGCAACCATAGAAAACTTAAAATTTTCTAAGTTATGGAACTAAAGTTATTTGGTGCCAACTTTGCAAGGTCATAATTCCCAAACCACAAAGCCATTTGCTTCCATCCAAAGCTCAAATGAAAGTTCACATGACATAGTTCAAATATGTCAACTACATCTCATTCCAAATCATCATGGATTCTGAGTTAGGGTTGAATCAAAATCACTAAAACATGAAAATGCTTCTTTTTCCAACACTTAGACAAAATTCTGTCCACGATAGATTTTAGGCAAAACACCAATACTTGGGAGATATTTACACCTAGTTACAAGAAGAATCAATCTCAAATGTGAACATCAAAGTTGTTATACATGTTGCCAATAATCCAAAGAGTTATGGTTGCCACAAGAGGCATTGTTGCATGAAACAACTTAACTTGAGCCAAGAGTTATGGTTGCTACAAGAGGCATTGTTGCAACTATTTTCATAACAGTTTGAGTAGTAACTTGCCATACACGATTTTGAGTCAAGGAGCAATGATCAAAAGAACCAAATACATTCAATATGATCATCACAACTCAGATTAAACCTGCAAAATTAGGCTGAGATGCCAAGAAATTTCTCATTTTTGAATTGATGAGTTTTGGCATATATGCCTTGAATTCAAAGGGTAATAATGTGAAATAGTTCATAGTCAATATTCACACTCCTTGTAGTCAAGATGTTTTAATAAAAAAGATTTAAAAGGACCGCAAAATGTGGATTGAGTCAATACATAGCTGAGCTATTTGGGACACCCATTGTACCTTGTGTAAGAAGCAATTATGCCAAGCCAAAACCATTGAATTCAGTTCTTATCCTTCAAGTTCCAAATGTTCATGCTTGACAAATCTATTCACCTATAAATAAAGCTCACTTCTGATGTTTACAAACACACCAAAACAATCCTAACATTTTTTTCTCTGAATTCCCTCTTGTGCATCAAAATTTCAATTCTTAAAGAAGTGACTATCAGGTTTTGAAATAGAAAGCAATGCAGCTTAAACCAATGATCAAAACACATCATATATACCTTATAGAAGTGATCTAAACCTCTAAATCACATATGTAACATCCAAATCATCATCTCCATAGTTCACTTGATCAAGTTGCAGTTGGATTCGAGCTACTCAATTCAGAGGGATTCAAGCCATTCCAATCATTGTAACACAATCCTTGAGGCCTAAGGAAGCTATCCAGATCATTGTTTCACTTCTGTAACACCTCTACAATAGATTTCGATTCCTTATTGCAGAGGTAAGCCTTGAACTTTCAAACTCATTAATGCATGCATCATAAACATGTTTTCAAGTTTCCAATGCGTTTCTGGATGTTCATAGATCATTTTCCCTCAATCAATTGCTATTTATCTTGTGTGTATAAGATTTCATATAGCTCTTGCATTTTTTAGGGCTCATCTGATTATAACATGTTATCTCTTGATTCACTTAATTTAAATTAAATTGAAAAGAGCCATCATGTTCCTTGTTAAAAAACTCACAATTTTCATTTTTACATCTTTCAAAATGATTGAGAAACGGGAGAGATAGCATGCTTCATGCAAATATGATGTTGGTCCAAGGAAGAAGATGGCCATGGCGCCATTTTCAGGTTTTTAGAACCAAACACAGTATATATTATTCACTTGCCAATATATGTTTGAATTGGCATTGCGCCCTAGTGGAAACACTAGTATTTGTGTGTGCGTAGCGAGCGAGAGGTCTGGGGTTCGAATCCCCCTCGCCCCAGACCTTTTGGTTTTATTTTGTGAACCATTTTCAAAGGTTGTTTTCATATATTATCTATTATTTCCATTCTCTATCAGCCCACGCACATGGCTCAGATGGAAAAGTTTTAAACTCTCTACCCCAAGGGCGTGAGTTCAAACCTTGGGAGGACCATCCCATATTTTTACCACTTAATTCCTTCATTTTTCTTCACAATTTCTTAATAACTTCAAAATTTTATTCCTCTTTCAATTTCAACCATTTTTTAATGATTCTTTTTTTCAAAATTCACAAATATGTTAAAGTATTTTATTCCACAAAAAAATCAAAAGGATATTATTTATTTAATATATTTTGAATTTTTTGAAAATAATTCCTTTTAATTGTTTTTAAACATTTTAAATAAATTCTTTCTCTTGATCTTTCAAATTCAATTGATTTTCAAATCATTCAATGAATGAAATATGTTTTTTCAAACACTTATCCAAGATCACAACTTATTTTTCACACATGTTTGATAATTTTGATAAGGCTTAAATAGTATTTTTGTCCCTGTAAGTTGGCGAGTTTTTGGTTTTCGTCCCTGAATCTTTTTTTTCGGTTTTAGTCCCTATATTTCACTTTTTGTTGGTGTTTAGTCCCTAAAGCCAAAATCCGCAGAAAAATCCGAAGGTTTCCTGCGGATTTTCCTTAAAACCAAAATCTGCAGGAAACCTTCGGATTTTCCTGCGGATTTTGGCTTTAGGGACTAAACACCAACAAAAAGTAAGATATAGAGACTAAAACTAAAAAAAAAAATACAGAGACGAAAACCAAAAACTCGCTAACTTACAGGGACGAAAACATTATTTAAGCCTTTTGATAATTTTAAATGATTTTTGAGAAAAATTAAAATATACTTTTCAATCAAATTAGGGTTTTGATCTTTTTCACCCTCACAAACATTTTTCAAAACACTTTTGGGCCTCTAATAGAGTGTAAGACCCATCCCTTGTCACTCACAAACTTTTTGGGCCTCGGTCATTATATAAGACCCGATACAATTGTAAAAATCTCGGCGCGATCGCCATTTTTAAAACAAAAATCATCTGGGCCTCCCTTTGGTTGTAAGCCCCATCTTTCTTCTTTTCAAACACTTTTGCGCCTCTAATAGAGTGTAAGACCCAACCCCCTTTTTACATAAATAATTTGGGCCTCATTCATTGTATAAGTCCCGATACGATTTTCAAAACAACAGTGCAATCATTGTCTTTTATTTGGGCCTCTCCTTGAGTTGTAAGTCCCATCTCCTATATTAAAATAAACTTCTGGGCCTCTCCCTGAGTTATAAGTCCCATTCTCTCTTCTTTTTAAGATACTTTTGGGCCTCTTAGTAAAGTGTAAGTCCCATCCCTTTGTTGAAAGCTCTGCTGATTTGGGCAAATTTTTGGAAGAACATAATGTTAAAAAAAAGATGAAGCAGTCTGATGAAAGAAGCCTGGTCAGATATGATATCCTAACGAATGTCTTGACATCCTGATCTGATATTGAAGGATGTTTCTAAATCTGTTGCAAGATTTAAGGAGCAATCAAAACATGGATCAAGGAAGAAATAACCAAAAGATTTGAAGCCCAAGGAAACAGAAGACTATATAAGAAGACTTAGACCTAGGATTTGATATGCCTTTGGTAACCTAGTTCTCTTGCGTGTAAAAACAAGGGTTTAGGGTTTTGAGAGTTGTTGGCTCTCTAGGTTGTAAGTCTCCCTTTGTAACAGTTGATGCATTGTGGCAGATATAGGTGTCACATAGATCCATAAGCTTTGAGGTATTGGATTGTGTATTGTTCTTAGATGAATCTTTTAAGCAAATCTGAGTTAGCTTATTTGTCAAGTATGCTTGACAGAATTCTGTATTGACAGGAATGAAGTAGAAATCACAGTTGGTGATTAAGGGAAGTGAGTGGGGTATCTCGTATCAAAGAGGTTGTTCTTTGATAAAGTCTTCATTGGGTAGATGTTAGGATATAAAGTTGTAAACTGGGGAGTTTAGCTTTGTTACAGTTCTACAGATAGTGAAGTCTTCTTCCTGGATTGGTATCCCCCAGATGTAGGTGAGTTGCACTGAACTGGGTTAACAATTGATGTGTTCTTTATCATTCTGCAGATTTACTTTTCTGTTAGTGTTCATGATAAACATGTTGGATCAGATGTCGTTACATCTGTGATTCTGCAGTTATGATATTCAAGGTATCAGTCTGCTGTTGTGCCTCTACGTTTAAATGTTCATGCAGAACAATGTCGTGACATGTGTTAGGACATCTGCTATCTGCATTGCCAAAATTTCAATTGGTATCAGAGCAGGCATATTGTCTGTTTCTGGATGAGATCTTTGGGAGATACTTTCTGGCGTTTAAACAAGGAGGAGTTTTGAAGATCAGATCAATCAACTCAGACATACTCAAGGGTATTAATGGATGGGATGGATGTTCTGGATCGAATGTAACAACCCAGAGGTTGTTCATGTTGCTAAGGAGGTTCTACAACAACTGCAGGAGAAGTGGCTAGTTCTCTTGTTGGGGTGTCTTATAAGATGTTCTGACATCTTATTGGGGCAAGCAGGATCTGTTCCTTGGTGGTTCCGATGCATGTGTTTCTGATGGAAGAGTTCTAGAATTATGGGATTCTGGAGTTGTTGCTAAAGACAGAAGGTGGAAGATCTCAATCGTCGGCCTCTATATGTGAAGATATTTGCGTTCTTTTATTCCAAAGTTGGGAGCGATGGAATGAAGGAAGTTGTTGGAAGATATCTGTTACGGTGACTTGGTATTTGGAAGCTTGAGTTTGAGTTTATCAGGTACTTGCTCTGGGAGTTTAATAAATTATTGATCGGCTAAGTTGTCAAAGATACTTAAGAATTCTCTCAAGTCCACTCATAAAGGCGTCTTAGTCATGCATCTGGAGTCTTCTAGTTATTCTTTTAACTAGAAGGTGTTTCTATGAAACACAATCTGAAGAAAGTGGAGGTGGTTTATTTTCACCATCCAAAAACAGCAAGGAAGGGTTCATCTCTCTTAACCCTAAGGTTGGATCCAATCTGATTGAAGTTCCCAGAATTGTTGAGGTAAATAAGATTCGTTCAGAGAGAATCTTAGTTACTTGAGTCAAGGGTGGCAGCCTTGGTAACTCAACTATTTGTGTCAACGAAGATACTTGCAAAAGATTGAATGCTTGATAAGTGTTCATGAAGTGATCTGGTGGAGCTTAGCTACAACAGTGAAGAAGGGTTAGTAGACAAGGATTTAAGATCAATTGCTATTTGTGGAATTCACAAGTATTTAATTGATTATTCTTGAAAGTCAAGATTGTTGATGTTCAACAAGATGTTGGAACATCTCATCATCAAAGTTTGTGCAAAATCATGGGAGGGGTACTGCATACGCTTTAGCATCTGTTTTAGTCTTGGGTGCTGACCTAAGAATGGGCTTCAGTCTGGTATGATAGAAGCATGTGATCTCTGGAGAGTTTCCTAGCAAGAAACTGGTATGGACTTTGGTGCTGTTGAATATGAAGATGAAGACATCATAATCTTGATGGTTACTTCTTAGATCAGTTTATTTCTAATTTAGGAGGAATGTAGTGCTGGTGATGGCACAACTTGGATCAGTTTATTTCTAATCTAGGTGCTTAGGAGCATGGGATCTTGCTCAGCTTGAAGGTAAAGGTTAAGTGGCAGTTTTCTCTGACTTTCTACAGACTTCTCTACTAAGGAAAGTGGCATTCTTTGGTATGGCTATGGTGTAGTCTAGGACTACTTTATCTTCTGAAGATTCAGACGTGGCAAGTGTGAAGTCTTTGGAGTTTCAAAGCAGGATGGAGGTTGTCTACTCAAACTTGGTTGCTGAATCAAGTCTAGGAGAGCATGCAACTCTTGTTCTGTAATAGGGAGGAGGTTCTTCTAAGTGGCAGAAAAAGGAGCAGAATTCAGCAGTTGGATGTCATATCAGAATGTTCTGACATCTAGCTTAACATCAGGATCTCAGCTGGTGATGTGGCACATCAGCTTAAGATAAGGTGATCTCCAGGAGAATGGAAGTTATGGATGCTTCAAAAAGGTCTATCTCATACAATTTGCGGGAGCTGTGGATGGGAAGATGTTACATGTCTAAGAGGCTTAGTGGATCCAAGATGTCTTGCTATGGAGCAAGTAGTTCATGTGACTTTAAGATCAGATTTCATTGGTGGATCAGTGTATCTTGTGGGAGTTCTGAAGAAGAGTGAGATCAATCAAAAGATGGAATTTGGTTGGTTTCATAGTGCGCATTCAAGCAGGGTGCTTGGAACTAATTACTCTTGGGCAGAAGGGTAGTTGGTTGAAAACGTAAGGAGGATCTGGTTCATATTGGAGGTTGTGGTAGAAGTTCTCAGCTTATGGAAGATTACCTTCTTTTGGTGGATGAGATTTTATTTCTCTCTGGGTTTCTGAAGTTCTCTTTGTTCAAGCTGGTGGCGTATTGTTGTTTGAAGATCTTCAGTTTGGATTACTATGCAGATAGTAAGTCCAGTGGTGGAGCATATCAAGAACCATGGTGTGTAGTGTCTGTGGTGTGTGAAGGGTGTCCTAACTGATGTTAGAACATTATCCGGGTTGGTTATCCTTGGTGGAGGATTCTTAAGTTCTGGTCCGGGAACTTGTTGGCTACATCATGTCTAAGGAGTATCTATCTTGTCATACGGGAGAATGATGGAGTAGAAGAACTGCCTTGGAATGATGGTGTAGAGAAGACTGAAGTGGATCATGTGTTAATTGCATGGAAGTCTGAATACGGATATTCACCAGTTGATCAGAAGTATTCCAGGTAATCATATGGGAGAATGATGAAGGAATGACTGTCTTGGATTATTAGGTGTCTATCTATTGACCTTGCTAAGGTCTGATGAAAACCTTTTGGAGGGGATATCGCCCCTATTGGAAAGTCATGCTAATGAGAAGTGGGTCAGTTTGGCAGCTGTGAAGTTCTGAAGCATGTATACAGTATCTGACACCGTTGGAAGAAAACAAACTAAGAGGTATGGTATCTCTTTGAGGAATGTGGATCATTCCAGATCAATTGGATTTGATCTCAGGGAACAAGGAGATCTATAAATGAGAATTCAAGAGGAATTTCTTTG
Organism: Lathyrus tuberosus; assembly: GCA_022829125.1. NCBI lineage: Eukaryota > Viridiplantae > Streptophyta > Magnoliopsida > Fabales > Fabaceae > Lathyrus > Lathyrus tuberosus. The sequence continues at coordinate 11,795,379 of JALAZF010000091.1, forward strand.
GTGTATGGATAGTTTCTGGAATAGGGGGATAAATGGAGCTTTGATCTTAATCCAAGAGTTTGTTAATTTAGGGTGGTGATCCTAATGAGTCCTCATGGGAAGCATGATGGTGTTCATGTCTGAGTGATTATTGGTTCTTGTCAGAAGAAGCAATAAGTGGAGTTGATGTTTGTGTTCAGCAGGTAGGTTGAACTGAGGGTGCGCTCTTGAAGACATGAAGATGCGTCTTATGTTTTCCATTCATCAGCATAGTGTTCATTGGAGGAGCACTGGTTATCTTAGATAGAGGGAGTTTCTCCTTGATCTAAGATATATTACTGCAGGGGTGCAGTTCAAGTTCCAGTTTGTATTGTATGTCAAGCAAGTTGTGATTATGTTTCTATCCTGGGCGGATGAGATGTCAAGAAGGATGTCTTGACATTAGTGTACTATTACAATTTGGGGGAAACTTGACAGTACAAATAACATGGTTCTTAATGGATGCTTAAGAATCATTGGTTAGGTCCGAGAGAATTTATTTTTCTTTGCACAATGTGATCATAAGACTGTGAAGGTTTTGTTCAATACAAGTATCTTGGGTGCTAGCTGGGAGATGTTTGAAGAAATGTCTTAACATCTTGGTCAGTTCTATTTATCTTCTGGTTAAAAGGATTATTCTTTGGACTCATCAAAAGGATGGTGACTATGATTAGATGGACTGAACAAGCCTGACAAAATGTCAGGATATTATTTAAGACCTGAGGGTGGGTCCTAACTAGCTGTCTTGAATGGTGGAGAGTGCTTCCTAAGTGAAGGCATGGGTAACATGTGTCTTGATACAAGTGTTCCTTTTTGGACGGTTACTCTTAAAAGTTTGAGCAGTCTTATCCTTGTTGGGCGGTGCGCAGTTATTAATGTTGAATTTACCTACCTGAATTTATTTCTTCATTGAATTATTCAGCGGTAACTTCTTGGAACCGTGGATCTCTAGAGGAACCGTGTAGGTATTTAAAGAGTGCATTTGTCTGTGGAATTCCTGGCTGTGGGTTGATTCATCATATCTTTCATTCGTGTTTGGATATGGAACTGTATTGGCTACCTTTGTCAATTTTTGGCTAAAAAGGGGGAGAATGGTTGTGGGAGGATGAATGAGTCTTTCAACACACATGTGGGAGAGGATGTTCTAACATTATATCTGAGTCTTTCCCTTTGTACCTTGTGATCTGAGTTAGGAAGCAGGTTCTGTCTTGTGACCTGAGTTACATGCTCTATGAACTCAATGTCACACAAGATATAGTTGGACCTTCTTATGGGTTCTCTTATGCCTCTTAAGAGGAAGATTTATCCCTCCGTGGAAAGTACTGGTTTGAGGGGGAGTAGTTTATATAATCTTCCTCATGTACACCAACATACTACTAGGAATTTCAATGGTAAGAAAGAGTCTCAGAAGTGTTCCGATCATATCCACCAAACGCAAGACTTTCTTTTTCTGGCCAAGGGAGTTTTAACTAAAAATTTGTCAAAAGGGGGAGATTGAAAGCTCTGCTGATTTGAGAAAATTTTTGGAAGAACATAATGTAAAAAAAAAAGATGAAGAAGCCTGGTCAGATATGATGTCCTAATGAATGTCTCGACATCCTGATCTGATATTGAAGAATGTTTCTAAATCTGTTGCAAGATTTAAGGAGCAATCAAAACATGGATCAAGGAAGAAATAAATAGAAGATTCGAAGCCCAAGGAAACAGAAGACTTAGACCTAGGATTTGATATGACTTTTGTAACCTAGTTCTCTTGCGTGTAAAAACAAGGGTTTAGGGTTTTGAGAGTCGTTGGCTCTCTAGGTTGTAAGTCTCCCTTTGTATCAGTTGATGCATTGTGGCAGATATAGGTGTCACACATATCCATAAGCCTTGAGGTATTGGATTGTGTATTGTTCTTGGATGAAGCTTTTAAGCAAATCCGAGTTAGGTTGTTTGTCAAGTATGCTTGACAGAATTTTGTATTGACAGGGATGATGTAGAAATCACAGTTGGTGATTATGGGAAGTGAGTGGGGTATCTCATATCAAAGAGGTTGTTCTTAGATAAAGTCTTCATTGGGTAGATGTTAGGATATAAAGTTGTAAACGAGGGAGTTTAGCTTTGTAACAGTTCTACAGATAGTGAAGTCTTCTTCCTGGATTGGTATCCCCCAGATGTAGGTGAGTTGCACCGAACTAGGTTAACAATTGTTGTGTTCTTTATCATTCTGCAGATTTACTTTTCTATTAGGGTTCATGATAAACATGTTGGATCAGATGTCATAACATCGTTGATTCCGCAGTTCTGATATTCAAGGTATCAGTTTGCTATTGTGCCTCTGCATTTAAATGTTCATGCTGAACAATGTTGTGACATGTGTTAGGACATCTGCTGTTTGCATTGCCAGAATTTCATTTGTAAATAAAACAATTTGGGCCTCAGTCATTGTATAAGTCCCTCTGTGGTTTTCAAAACTATGATGCGATCGTCACCTTTTCAAAATAATTCATCTGGGCCTCACCTTGAGTATAAGCCCCAAACTTCCTTTTAAAAACTTTCCTTTTGATTTAGATTCAAATCCTAAGTTTTATCAAAACTTTCTTCAATTTCTTGAATATCTAACTATACAGCTGTGGTTACAATGTTGGCGCTTGCACAACTGTAAGTTGTACCATTTTCTTCAACATAGTTGTTTATATATTTCATCTGTATATATATATATATATATATATATATATGCCTGTATATACTTGCTTAGAGTTTTTCCCAGTAATTAGGTCTAGGTTTAGATCAAACCAGTGGTTACTCTTTTAACACAGTCAAAACTAATTCCCCATAGGAAATTCCAGATACAGTCTTGCCTCCTCTTGGGCTTATACAATATGGATCAGAGAAAGGCATTATTCCCAGTTAAAATTTTCTCAAGACTGTCACAACTTAGAAATATTTGTACATGAAATTCATTTCCCCAAAGAGGGTTAATTCCCGGTGAAACCTCTTTTGAATTTCTTCAAACCCTAGAACTGTTCACTAAAGAAATGACTATTCCCGGTGAAACCCTTCTTGAACTTTTCTTAGGTTTGGACCCACGGGCTTCCTAAAAGCATCCCCATCCTCCTCTTGGGCTTTATACAAGGACCCTCAGGCTTCTTAGAAGTTCTCATCCTCCTCTTGGGCTTAGTACACGAACCCAAAGACCTCCTACAGGTATAGGACAGAACCTAGTCATTTTTTGCTAGTTCAATCCTCCAGAAAGTCGAAATTCTCCAAAACATCATACCAGTTTAGGGTTGATTCTCATCCTTTAAAACATCATCCTCCTCTTGGGCATCATACAAAGATCATCCTCCAACTAAGAGTTAACCTTTTCATACCAGTAGACTTGGAAAGTCTCATCTCTTCTTGGATCTCTAAGAAACCCTCAAGTTTCCTAAAAGCACAGGAAAAACCCTGATCACTTCATCAGTCTCCAGTAGAGTTAAAACCTCCATAGGTTTTAAAACTCAATCTTTAAGCCTTCAGTTTAAATTCCCCAAATTAGGGTCAAATTACAACCAATAAACCATCAAAAAAATCAGAACCTCAAGGCATCTAATATTTCAACTCTTTTTCATTCATCAGCAAGAGTTGATTTCCCAATTTGGACCTGTCTCTAGATCTCAATAATCCTCAACAGAAGTTAGCCTCCTCTTAGGCTTCATATAAGGAATTCCCTAACCAGCCTCCTCTTAGGCTTTGTATAATGATTTTTCCTCAGCAGATTCAGCCTCAATCTTGGGCTTTGTACAAGACAGACAAAATATTTTTCAGCTGAGTCAACAACTTTTAGCCTCAATCTTGGGCTTTGTACAAGACAAATAAAACCTCTCCCCAGAAAAGGCAATTCTTTTCAGCCTCAATCTTGGGCTTTGTACAAGACAGATATAAAACTCCTTAAACAGAGTCAACCTTTTAGCTTTAACCTTGGACTTTGATTAAGGCACATAAAAACCAACATTCCCTCAGAGGAAATAAAAAATCTCTCTGTAGGAAGACATTTCACTGTACATCACACATCAAAACAGACAATCAAAAAACCTAATCCCAGATAATTGTTGTAAGTGGCACACTTGTTGATTCAAAAATCCAAGATGTAGTCCCTCTTTATCCTGGTAAATCCCTTATTTCATCTAATTGATGTAAGTGACAAGCCTCTAGATTATTTACATCCAAGCCAATGTCCCTCTCTTAGCATGGAAGACTCCTAAGAAAAAATGGCATTGCTCTACACTGAGTTAAAGTTTCTTCCTTCAGGACAATTCCCTTATAAAGGAAATTATGGCATTGATGGACTCCATACATTCCAGTTAAAGTAATTCCCCTTTATAACCAACCCCTCAACACTGTGATGAATAGGTGAGATATCTCCCTTTAGAGATGCTAAATTCTCTCTCAGTCAAACCATCTAGCTTCAATCTTGGACTTTAAACAAGACACTAACAACCTTTATCTTCAATCTTGGGCTTTGAATAAGACACCAAACATCTTTCGTCCCATAGAATAAGAGGAACTATGATTGCTCTGATTTCCATGTTTTCTTTAACAGGAATACGTAGGCATAAGATTGCTAAATCTTAGCGAGCACACATAACAAAAACTTTAAGGTCCAGTACCTCACCAAAAAACATCAAAAAGCCCAAAAACAACAAAAATCCTCTCTTAACACTCCCAAAGTAGAAACTTTTCCAATTTATAACAGATAAACACCAGTAAGTAGATAATAGAAGAACATGCCAAAGAATCTATGGATAACCATATATACACTGGGCAATTGACAACTTCCCTTTGTATAATCTGACCCGGGACCCCCCAATCTCTTAGCATTTGTTTAAGAAAACATTCGCATGCAAGATTAGTTTTAGATATCTTCCCTTTCCTTTCCAGCTTCATAGGATAAATAATAAATCAGAAAGTAGCACCCAATTCCAACCATTGCGGCAAGGTGGTCGCGTCACTGACAAAAATTGCATGCTACAGTTAGGAACTTCCGTTTGAGGTTCCTTTTCTTTGGTAGGTTCTCCAACTCCTCTGTTGAAGATCTGATCGCTCCGGATGACTTGACTGATGTCGGATATGTTCACAACGGAGGGTAATGGAGTTTCTTTTCCATTTTCTATGGTCTTTGCACCGTACTTGTACGGGATAGCTTTGTCTGACTTGTACGGTATTGGACCTGGCAAGTAAACGACCACATGGACTTTTTGGGCCTTTTGACTATCGTAGGCAACCTCGATCAGTTCTAAGTTTGGAATCTTTCTATTGTTGAGAGAGACTCTTGACTCATCGAGTAGAGGAATTATGGCACAAACATTCTTGGTTTTCTCATGATCGGAGATTATGAGAGAGTTTTTGCTTTGACCAGGGAGGTAATCTTGTATTATGTTGATTGATTCAGCATTCGACCATGGTTGAATCTCCTTTCAGTCTAGTTGGTGCTGGAGGGCTGCTTGCACTAGATAGCATCCTTGGTTATTTTTCGAGAATACTCTACAACGTTCATAATTGTGAGGAGGTACCCGACCGTACCCACTTTATATGCAGTGTATCCTTACTAGATCTGTTTCTATTGAGCGGACATCACGACTTTGATATCTGCTAGGATTCCCATCAGTCATGTTAATTTGTTGTTTGTCTTCATCTAGGTAGATCGGAAGGCACCAGTGGTCCAATATATGTTGAAGAGTCCTTTGCACAAGCGCACACCCTTGGTCATTTTCACAGCATTCTTTATAGTCTTGATAATCATGTGAAGCCAAAAAACCAAGTCCGACCTGCTTAGCATGTAATTTCACTAGACTGGTGTTCATCAAGCGTATGTCAAAGATTTGAACCAGATTGAATTGATGATTACTTCTTTCATGGTAGTTTTGGATCCATCTGAGATTCATTTGACGCTGGAGGGCCTATTGTACAAAAGAGCATCCCTGATTGCCTGTTGAGAAGATTGGACAAGCGCTGTAATCGTGTCGTGGCAGATTGCAATACTGATTTTGTCTTGAATGCAATGTCACTAAATTGACGTTCATTGCACGGATGTCGTGGTTCTGAACAATGTTGGGATGTACATGGGCCATGTTTACTTCACGAATCCTATGATCCTGTATCCAGCCCAGATCCATTTGTTCTTGCAGAGCTGCTTATATTATGGCACACCCTTGATTGTCCTTGGAGCAGATATCACACTGATGATAGTTGTGAGATGGCACATGGCCGTACCCGCTCTGTTTGCAATGCATCTTTACCAGGTTGGCTCCCAGTAAGCGTACATTATGAATATGATAAATGTTCACATGTTCTTCTTCTATCAGGTTTTACCATAGTCTTTTCATGTTGCGGTAATGGGTTCGTTTGAACGTTTGGATTAGTATCTTTGAAAGATAAAACCCTGTTCCTAACAAGCTTATGTACATCAGACTTGAAGCTGAGACAATTTTCAATGTTATTCCCCGATCCTCCTTAATGGTAAGGGCAAGTTTGATGTTATCCCCCTGGCCAGTATAAGTGGAAATAGTTATGCGCACAACATCCGAATAGGGTCGAACCCTGATGGTCGTGTTGCACGATTATTGTTATTGTATTGCGGGTGAACCTGCCGAAGAGGATGGTGCGGCCTTTGCTGATACTGTTGTTGATTTGGTTGGCTCTGAGCAACCTGAGGTTGATATATCGAAACTGGCGCTGGGTTGATAGTGGGAGATACCGCTGCTACCGGTTGATACCTTCGCCTTTGCTTTCCCAGAGAGATATTACATATGTCTTGCTCTTTCTTCTTTTGGAAAGCATTATCATATCTCTTAGTACTGCTAGATGGCTCTGCATCATTGAAAAATCGTCCTTCTTGGACTGCTTCTTCAAGGCGTACTCCCATGTTCACCATTTCAGTGAAGTCGCTGGGCGCACTGGCCACTATTCGGTCATATTAAATTGAGCTCAACATTTTCAGGAAGATCTTTGTCATTTCTTTTTCTTCGAGAGGAGGACAGATCTGGGCGGAAATTTCACGCCATCTCTGAGCATATTCTTTGAAAGTTTCTTTCTCCTTTTGTGACATTGCTCTGAGTTGATCCCTATCTGGTGGCATGTCCAAGTTGTATTTATACTGCTGAATGAAGGCCGCCCCAAGATCTCTGAAAGTATTGATCTTGGTGCGGTTTAAACCCATGTACCATTTGAGTGCGGCACCGGTTAAACTATCTTGGAAGTAATGGATTAGTAGCTGTTGATTATCTATCTGGGTAGACATTTTCCGAGCGTACATTACCAAATGACTTTGAGGGAAAGAGTTGCCTTTGTATTTTTCAAAGTCAGACACCTTGAATTTGTGCGGGATCTTTACATTAGGGACCAAACAGAGGTTGGAGGCGTATTTTTCGAATAAGTCTTGACCGCGAATGGCATGCAGTTCCTTCTGCATTTCCAAGAATTATTCCTGGAACTCATTCATCCTTTTGTACATGCCTTCATTTCTGCCAGAAATTGCTTGCAGAAACTGTCCTTCCGGGACAGTGTGTACCACTGATTATGGTAATGTCATTATTGCGGTGACTCTTGGCGCTTCAGTGACCTGAAGTTTGTAACCTTCATGAGTTTCGATTGTAACCCTTGCATCTTCATTTCCCTGAAGTTTTTAACCTTCATGTCTGGCTGTTCTTGCTACGACTTCTGGGTCTTCAGTGACTGGTGGGATGTATCCTTCAGGTATAAAGTTGTGAGGCATGCCCAAGAGGAAACCTTTAGGCATGTTATACTGAGGATGACTACTAGGCGTCTCAAATGCTGGTGTAGACGTACTCCCCGAGATTACAGTCCTTTGATGTTGTTGCTCCTGGGCTACTGCCATGGATTGCATGTCATGGTCGAGTTTCTCCAAACTCTCCTTCAGAGTGTTGATTTCTTCTCTCAGCTCTCTGTTCTCTTCCTCGAGATCATCCGTTATCTTTTGTCGATTGGCCCGAGTTTTGTACGAATGAGACAGTTTGACTCTAGAGTGCGACACACATGTAAGACTCAAAGACAAAGAGGTGCTATGTGAGAATGATGAATGATATGCAAAGACTGAAAATGATATATTTTTTTAGTTTTTGTTTAAAAGAACTGTTAACAATTATATTGCAAATATCACACAGTGTGGGGGGGGGGGGGGGGGAGACCCCTTTTATTGAATTTGAAAGATTGCAGTATTTTACAAAGAAAAGTACAGTATTTTACAAAGTGATGATAAGGAAAATTAGGCTTATGGATCCTGAGTCCTCTCTGAGGAGAGCTTAGATGCTGGTTCCAGAACTTTTATTTTCTTTGATTGGGCTCCTTCAGCCGTTGTCGGGTCGACGACTCTTTGCCAAGTGAAAGGAGCGAGCAAATTCCTCCGTTCCTCCTGACTTTCCATAGCATGCTGCTCTAATATCTCAATTAGAGCATCCTGTTCCTTTAGTAGTTCCTGAATCTTGGTACATTCCAAATTAAGGATATGATATTTCTTCTTCTAATAGTTCTTCTCACGTTGGACTTTGTTGAGAGCGACCTGGAGTTTTTCTGCATCAGACATGAAATAAAGGACAGATTCCTTTAAGGGAAAAAATTCTTGACGAGGGTAAGGCATCCTCAGCTTGAGGGGTCTGGCTAGCACCCAGTGGAGATAAGGTTCCATAGAGGTACAACTAGGTCTCCCCAGAAACCCTCTCCCGTTCCTGTGAATATGTTGTCAGGCATGCACTATTTCTTTCTTTAGTGTCGTGTCATTTCCTCCTTCCTTGAAGAAAAGACCTTCCAATTGAGCATTATGTGGGATATTCTTCATTGGGTATCCGAGTTGACGGCGAGCAAGAATTAGATGATAGTTGATCCTTCCTTTAGTACCAATGAGGGGTACATTGGGGAAATTTCCGCATCTGTCGATGATTCGTATCCCTTCGTAAATCCGATTGTACTAATCTATGTCTGTATTGGTAAGAGACATAATCTTCTACGACCATCTTAGATTACTCTTGTGATCCCAAAAAGCAGCAGACTTGGGCAAGTGGGAGATAAACCATTTGTAGAGTAACGATACACAGCATATGATCATCCCTCCACTGTACAAATTCCTTAAGTGTACAGAATGGTAAGCATCCGCGAGCAAGGTTGGTACGGGGTTCCCAATCAAAAATATCTTAACAGCATTGGTGTTGACAAAGTTGTCGATGTTGGGAAAAAGGAATAACCCATATGTGAGCAGGACAAAGATATCCTCAAAAGTAGTTACATTTCCTATACTAGCAAAGTATAGAGCTTTTTGCATCAGGAATTTAGCTGGTAAACCCTGGATTCCTCCTTTGGTGGTCATGTGAGTCCTAACTTCTAACTCATCCAAAGAAATTGCTCTTGCAATGGTTTGCTCTTTTGGAATTTTTTTCAGTCCAGAAAATGGATCTCGATCAGTGATAGGTAAATCAATCAGGTGGGAGTACTCTTCCAGTGTTGGTGTGAGCTGATAATTCAGGAATGTGAAGCAGTGGTATACTGCATCGTAGAACTGAATCAGCATAGGCAGGATCCCTTCAACCATGTTGATCTTTAGAAGAGATAAGAGTCCTCCGTGCTTTGCTCTGAAATCCTCAGGATTAGTAATCATCCAGTTTTGGAACCTTGAAAGTGTTCTTGTGCGTTTTTCTTCTTCAGAAATCCATAACGCAACCTCTCTGATATTTGCAATTATTGTTTTAGTTCTTTTGAAAAAAGTTTTTTTCCGTTTTGAAAAGAGTTTTTTAATGAATGCATGGATGCATGAATGCAGCAAACAAAAACATTTGAAAACATGGGTTTAGGGGTTCATCATCACGAGCATGGAGCCATGGATCTACCCATCCCCAAAGGTTATACTAATTGGTCAAATTTTTGAACCTGTAGAACGGGTTCTAAAAGGTTCCCAAAATCATTGACCCCTCCTAGGGATATTAACAGCAAGCTGATTCACTCGAGCGAGCTGTAATATCCAAGGATGAATCTCTTTTGAATGTAGTATCGCGTGTCAACTATTCCCAATAGTCACCGCACTGCCTAATGGTTTAAATGGTTAAATGTCTACTAAATCCTCAGTGTCATGGGTACCACACTAGGAACACTATGACGATTGGTCATTCAACATTAGAGATTCCACACGGGTACCTCGACTGATTCGGTGGACTGCCAGGTCAGCTTGGTCGGGATTCACATCCTATAAGCCTTTCCTGGAGACACCACCACTTATCTTAATTTTCTCTCAAACTTTCCACATGCGTATCAATCGCATTCCCAGTTAACAGAAATTTAAACACGGGTATCAAGTAATATAACCGTAAATGATATATATAGCAGAAAACTAAAAAAATAAATAAGCAGAGAAATAAAGCAAAGCCTAGACCTCTTAGGAACTCTAATCCTAGAATGGATCCCCAGCTGAGTCGCCATTTTTTTATTGCGTGCGATTTTTGTCGGTGACGCGACCACCTTACAACAATGGTTGGAATTGGCCGCTACTCTCTAATTTCTTATTTATCCTATGAAGCTAGAAAGGAAATGGAAGATATCTAAAACTAACCTTGCCCGCAAATGTTTTCTTTAACAAATGCTAAGAGATTGGGGATTCGGGGTCAAATTATACAAAGGGAAGTTGTTAACACCCATTGTATATCTTGGTTATCCATAGACTTTTTATTTTATGTTTCTCTATTGATTTAAGTTATTCTCTGGTGTTTATCTGCTGTGGTTTGGGAAAGTTTCTCCTTTGGGAGTTTTGAGAGAGTGTTCTTGTTGTTTTCGGGTTTTTCGTTGTTTTTGAGAAGGTACTGGACCTAAAGTTTTTGATTGGTGTGCTCGCTAAGATTTCACAGTTCCTCCTATTTCTATGGGAGAAAAATGTATTTGGTGTCTTGTTTAAAGCCCAAGATTGAAGCTATCAGAGTATTTGTGTCTTGTTCAAAGCCCAAGATTGAAGCTAAAAGGTGATTGAGAGAGAATTTGTCATCTCTAAAGGGAGATATCTCACTTATTCATCACTAAATGTTGAGTAATTAATTATAAGGGAAATTACTTTAACTGGGATATGTAGAATCCAACAATGCCATAATTTCCTTTATAAGAGTAATGTCATGAAGGAAGAAAGCTTTAACTCAATGTAGAGCAATGTCGCTTTTCCTTATGAATCTTTCATGCTAAGAAAGGGACATTGGCTTGGATGTAAAGAATCCAGAGGCTTGCCACTTACAGCTGTTAGATGAAAGATGAATTTTAGCCAGGATAAAGGAAGGACTCCAGCCTAGATTTTGAATCAACAAGTGTGCCACTTACAGCAATTATCTCGAAAAAAGGTTTCGATTGTTCGTTTTGAAATGTGATGTATAGAGGAAATGTCCTCCTGCAGAGTGGACTCATGGTCTCATATGAGGGGATGTTGATTTTTGTGTACCTTGATTAAAGCCCAAGGTTGAAGCTAAAAGGTTGACTCTACTAGGGGAGTTTTATATTTGTCTTGTACAAATCCTAAGATTGAGGCTGAAGGAAGCTGACTCTACTGGGGAGGGTTTTATCTGTCTTGTATAACGCCCAAGATTGAGGCTGACTGACTCCATTGGAGGAAGTTCTTATATGAATCCTAAGAGGAGGCTATCTTTTGCTGAGGATTATTGGGAATCCAGGAGCAGATCCAGATTGTGTTGTGGAATCTAAAAGTTTTACTCTTTTTGGGAGTCAGAGAAGAGTTGGAGTATTATATGCCATGAGGTTCTGATACTGTTGGGGATTTGTTGATGGTAATTTGACCTTCTCTGGGGATTTTTAAAGTGAAGCTTAAAGATTGAGTTTGAAAACCTATAGAGGTTTTAACTCTGCTGGAGATTAGTGTATTGGGATAATGATCAGGGTTTTTCCTGTGTCTTTTAGGAAACTTGAAGGTTTCTTTGAGAGATCCAAGAGGAGATGAGACTTTCCAAGTCTAATTGAATGAAGAATTTGGCTCTTAGCTGGGGAATGATCTTTGTATGATGCCTAAGAGGAGGTTGAGACTGTCCAAGTCTCTCAAAAAGTGGTAGGCTCTAGTGTAGAGAGAGATCTTTGTATGATGCCCAAGAGGAGGCTGAGAGTTTAAGGGATGAAGATCAACCCTAGAATGGTCTGATGTTTGGAATTCTGACTCTCTTGAGGATTGAACTAGTAGAGATGACTAATTTTTATCCTATACTTGTAGGAGGCCTTTGGGTCCTTGTACTAAGCCCAAGAAAAGGCTGAGGAACTTCTAAGAAACCTGGGAGTCCTTGTACTAAGCCCAAGAGGAGGTTGGGGATGCTTTTAGGAAGCCTATGGGTCCAAGCCTAAGAAAAGTTCAAGAAAGGTTTCACCGGGAATTAATCCTTTCTTTGCTAAACAGTTCTAGGGTTTGAAGAAATTAAAAAGAGGTTTCACCGGGAATTAGTCCTCTTTGGGGAAATGAATTTCTTGTACACATATACTTCTAAGTTTGGACAGTCTTGAGAAAAGTTTCACCGGGAATAATGCCTTTCTCTGTTCCATATTATATAAGCCCAAGAGGAGGTAAGACTGTATCTGGAATTTCATATGGGGGAACTAGTTTTTGACTATGTTGAAAGTAACCTCTGGTTTGATCTTAAACCTAGACCTAGCTGATGGGGAAAATTCTAAACAAGATATGCACAAATATATACAGGCAATTATATTGACAGATATATATATATATATATATATATATATATATATATATATATATATATGCATTGAAAAAGATATGGGGACTTACCTTCTGCGAAGAAGGCCAAGTATAAAGTGATCTGTTGTATTCACTACAACTGTATTCCCTCTTTTAGGGTTTCAAGAAATTGAAGAAAGTTTTGAAAATACATGGAATTTGAATTTGAATTAAAAGAAAGTTGTTAAAAAAGATTTGTTTGGGGCTTATTGCTCAAGGAGAGGCCCAGATGATTTATTTGATAACATTGATTGCACTGCGATACCGACAGACGTTGTGGAACTTATACTACAGCAGAGGCCAAAAATTGTTTTTGTACAAAAAGGGTTGGGTCTTACACTCTAATAGAGGCCCAAAAAGTGTATGTAGAGGCCCAGATGATTTATTTGAAAAGGCAACGATCGCGCCGTGATTTCGAAAACCACAGAGGGATTTATACAATGACTGAAGCCCAAAAGGTTTGTGGATGACAAGGGATGGGTCTTACACTCTATTAGAGGCCCAAAAGTTATTTTTATACAAAAGTTGGGGGTTATAACTCAAGGAGATGCACAGATGAACATTATTTTGAAAATGGCGATCGCGCTGAGATTTTTAAAATTGTATCGGGACTTATACAATGACTGAGACCCAAATTATTTATGTACAAAGGGATGGGACTTACACTCTACCAAGAGGCCCAAAAATGATTTTGAAAAGAAGTTTGAAAAATTAAAATTAAGAGAAACCCTAATTTTTAATTTAAATATAATTTTCAAAAGAAAATTAAGTATAAAATATCAAATATATTTAAAAACAAGTGGTAAGCTTTGAAAAATATTCTGAAAATCATGTTTAATCACATGAAAGCTTGAAATCCAATTGGTTTTGAAAAATCAAGGTGAGGATTTCATTTAAAAATGTTAAAAACAATAAAAAATGAAATTATTTACAAAAATTCAAGATATATTAAATAAATAATACATATTTAATATTTTTGTAGAATAAAATAATTTAACATTTTTGTGACTTTTTAAAAAAAGAACCAATCAAAAATGATAAAAAAAAATGAGAGAGAAATTAATTTTTGAAATCATTTAATAAAAATATCAAATATTCAAAAATTCAAAAATTTGAAAATGGCGCCAAGACCATCTTCTTCTTCCTCGCTCGTACCCGCCATGGCCAATTTGCAAAACCTTCCATATCTCTCTCAATACGTAATGGTTTTGACATTTGTAAACATGAAAGTTGTGCGTTTTTGAACAAGGATTTCAGTCATATAAATTAATTGCATTTATATTAAGTGTGGAGTGAGAAATCAAATGATGAACTCAAGAACCCTAATTTCTGCAAGAACTCTATGAAATCTTATACACGAAAGCTACAAAACAATTGATTGAGGGGAATCACTCTACATAAGTGCAAAAACATGTTTGTAACTTAAAAACACATTTATGATGCATGGAATATAGAGTTTGAGAGTGCCAGGCTTACCTCTTGCAAGAAGAATTCAAATTCTATGTTAGAGGTGTTACAGATGTTGTGTAATGATCTGGACAGCTTCAATGGACCTAATACAAGGTGTTTGGAAGCTTGGAATGGTTTGAAGCAGCTTGGAACTTGTTGTGGCACCTCAACTGCAAATAGGCCAAAAAGCTTGAGCAAATTCGGGTGACTTTGTGATTCTCATGTTCCAGATGAGTTTTAAGGTTATGGATCAATCATATATGATGTATGTGAAGTGTTGGCATGATTGGTTTTGATTGAATTACTCTCAAATTGAAAATTCGATAGTGACTTGAAAGAGAAGCAAAATCTGGTTTTTTTAGTGAGATTTGGAGGAAAGCATGTTTTGCTATGCTTTGGTGTGGTTGAATTGATCATAAAGAAGCTCTATTTATAGTAGAGCAAGTTTGTTTTAGGAGAAATAATGATTAGAGGCTGGAACACTCCAATATCCATTGAACTTTGTCATGTAGCCAAAGTCTCCTCTAGCCATTGACTTGAGTTAATCTTGTAGGATATAAGTCTTCTGGGATAAGGATTGACTCATTTGGTTAATCATGGACTGATACATGCCATCTCTATGCATCCCTTAAATGCCTCATGACAAAATTGGAGTTTTTGGATTTTGAACTTTGAATGTCACATGTCAAATAATGAGGTTTTTGACTTGCAAGGCTCTATGTTATTGTAGCTCTGCAGAGATCATGTTCATTGCACTTTAGAAACTTGTCTTGTATGGTGAAAATTCTTGCCAAGTCATGGAAATGACAAAATAGTGTGGCATGTACAAGACTGTCTTGTAAAACCAGTCTTGGAGGTGTCATGTTTCCATGCTTGTAACTCCCTACTCAAGTTGAATTAGGATGAGTTCTTGTACTCTTTGGAAATCTTGTATATCCTACTTTAACTTTGATGTACAACTTTGGTCTTGAAACATCTTGGATCACAACGAAAAATGGCCTCAAAGTTGGTGAAAAAGTGAAATAGATTCTGACTTGAAAATTTCACTAAGTGTTGGAAAAGTGGTCATTTTCATGTTTTTGTGATTTTGATCAATCCATAACTCAAAATCCATGAGGATTTGAAATTTGATGTAGTTGACAATTTTTAAGTATGTAATGAGAGCTTTAATTTGAGCTTTGGATGGGAGAAAAAGGCCTTGTGGTTTGGAAGTTATGACCTTGTAAAGTTGGTACCAAATCACTTTTGTTCCATAACTTCGAAAATTTCAAGTTTCTTATGGTTGCCCCTTTTTCAAGTAACCCTATTTTTCTTGATTTTTCTTAATGAATGATGATCCAAACCATTAATTAACCATGTTTTTGACTTAGGGAAGCCATTTTTGTCAAGAAGTTCAAAAAGTCAAACTTGGTTTTTAGGCAAAGTTGACTTTTTGTCAGATGATTTTCAAACTGTGTGATCCTCTATACAATCAAGTTCTTGACCTAATTCAAAACTAATGGATGGATTCTATAGGTGTTATAGAGTGTCTTGAATCATGTCCCAAGGTTTGGGAACATGTCTTGGTCAAAAGTCAAAGATACAATTGACTTTTCATCAAGAAACCCTAATTGCTCCAGATGAATTTGAATCTTTGTATTGCTCATGAACCAAGTTCTTTGAACCAATAAAATCTTGTAAATGGATCAATATGATGTATTGGAGGTCTTCAAAACACTTCTCGAGGTCTTGGCTCAAGTCTTGCTCCAAAAGTCAACTTAGGGGTGAATTAGGTCAAGAAACCCTAATTCTTGATTTTTGATGAATGAATCCCCTGAGGCTATTTTGACTTGATGATTGGGTTCATGAGGTCCCTTTGAGTTTCTTGACTCATGTTTTCAAGTATTGGCTCATGCCCAGATTAAAATTTTCATCTGGAGGCCTTAGTCGACTAAAACCCTAATTTGGTGACACTGGCGATCTTGAGCTTGATCCACTTGGAATGTTGCAACCTTATGCTTGACCCTTGATGTGGGAGCCCTCTTGATCCTTTATGGTTGTTTGAGAGACTTGAAAAATTGAATATCATGTCAATTCTTGATTGATCCTTTGTCTGAGTGCTCTGAGAGAGCTCAAAACTCTAATTCTTTGTTGTAGTGAATGCTTAACAATCCTTGAGAAGATTGATGAGGTATGATGGTACATCCATATTGTGATGATGATTTGCACAATAATGGGAAATCTTTGTGGTCAAAATTTGGGGTATGACACCCAGATTCTTGTAATGTTTAATTTTATTGTTATAATTTCTTTGAATATTATGAGTAGCTAAACCCCCAATTGCTATGGGGTGTCCCTGAATTGTTACTGTAATGATCTTAGTTTTCTTTATTCAATGACATTAGTGCTTATTTTATAATCAATTTTTATCGTACAACATTCTTAATGCTTTTTCTATCGGCCAAATAGGATTTGATTTACGGTTAACCTTAGGTAGGCCAAACCATTGTTAACGCTTTTGTACTGTAATTCTATAGTAGATATCGCCTAGGCCTAGGGATACCCTGTAGTACTTGGAACATTGTTGACATTATTTTGCTTAATGCTTGATTTCAACTTGATTACATATGGACGTAGTAATTAGGTTATGTTATCAAAGGTTTTCTCACTAAGGATTTAGGAGTAAACACTTAATACTCAAGAATTTGATAAATCTAAGCCATGTTGTTGAAATAAGGATTAAGGTCATTGCAAAGTAATTCATACACCGTACCCTAGCATGCTTCTCATAATTGTTCAAACCTCATTTTATTTTCCGCTTATTTTCTACTTTTTATTATAATTGCAAAACAACTTCCAATCCCCCAATTACTTTTTGTTTAACTAAATTAGAGTAGAATTTGTATTTCCTACGCAGTCCTCGAGATCGATTCTTTAGAGAAATCCCCTATTATTACTACATTAGCATAATAGTACACTTGCTATTTTACCGATCAAGTTTTTGGCGCCGTTGTCAGGGACTGCCAAAAATACGAGTTTAATTTTAGTTCAGTTGAACTTTTGTCACTCAGTGACTAAAATTTTATTTTTGTTAGTTTTATTTTTATTTTATAATTTTTTGTTATTACTAATAATTGTCTAATCTGTGTATGCGAGAAAAGTCCTCAACTGAATTTCTTTTTGACGCAGAACCAGAAAGATCGTTGCGCGCTAGACTAAAAAAAGCTAAATGAGAAAGACTGGCAGCGTCAGGTTCAGAACCAGTAATTTCAGAACCGGAAAAAGAGGAAGAAGTTTCTGTCCATTCCGAGAATACTGATTCAGGAGCTGATACAGACACAGAGACACAACCAGAGATTGTTATCATGGCTAGAAATCAACCTGCAGAGAGACTTTTGGGTGACTATGGTGGAGCGAATGCTCTAACTGGGCGGTTGACCATAGTGAATCAACCGGTCAATGTAGCGCACTTTCAGTTGCACCCGACTATGATCAGTAAGCTTGAAAAGAGACCGTTCACTAGAAAAATAAATGAATATGCAAACAAACATTTGCAACAGTTTCTTACAATGAGCACAACCTTAAAGATCTAGGGGCACTCAGAAGAGGCGAAGAAGCTAAGGATGTTTTCATTCACCTTAGCGGAAGATGCTGAAGAGTGGTTTTACTCCCTACCTGCGGGAAGTATAACCACTTGGGAAGAAAAGGAAACAACATTCTTGAATGAGTATTTTCCTGCTTCTGTTTACATCCGCAAGTGATACGACATTGTGAATTTTAAACAGATGAGGGAGAATCATTTGGGGATGCATATAAAAGGTTCAAAAGGTTATTGGTAGCTTGCCCAACTCACAATATGGATCCTACTGAACATATGCAGATGTTTGTGAATGGGTTGAGGATGAAGACCAAACAACTGATTGATACAGTTGTCGGTGGCTCATCAAACTTTACAACCGCCACTGGTATAAAGAAGATTATAGAAGCTATAGCAGCAAATGAGCATTTGGAGCTGTATGATCGAACTGTGAGTAAGCTAGAAGGGATCATTGACTTAAATCTGGTAGATCAAGTGGTAAAAATGAAAGATCAGATTACTGCCAAGGTAGAAAGAAGACTGAAAGCGATGAATGTGAAAACTCAGATTGTCGCCCAAGTTCAACCTGTCCAAGCAGTTAATTGTGAGATTTGTAATGGTCTGCACTTTACTGCACATTATGTTGCGATTGCGCAACAAATTAAGGAGATTAAGTTTCTGAAGCAAAATAATCCCTATTCTCAGACTTATAATCTGGGTTGGAAGAATCATCCCAACTTCTCTTGGAAGGATCAACAAGGGAATGTTCAAACACCGCCACAGTATCAGTAACAGTACCAGCAACAACCATGACAACCCTACCAACCACAAGCACCAAAGAAGGCAGATTGAGAGCTGCTCATTGAAAAGATGGCTGCTCAAAGTTCTCAATTCCAAGAGGAAATGAGAATTAATCAAAGGAACACCACTACTTCCATAAAAATTCTTGAAGTACAGATGAGTCAGATAGCACAGCAACTTACCAATGTTCAAGCACCAGATGCTCTTCCGAGTGCTACTGTAACAAATCCAAGAGATCATAAGAATGTTAGTGTTGTGACTACCAAAAGTGGTAAAGCCCTTGAAGTTCCTGAGGAAAAGTATGAAAATGAAGACCAACTACTTGAAGTTGATTTAGAGATCAAAGAAAATGAAGTTGTTGATGAGGAAGTGGTTGGACCTAAACAAGTGGTGAAAGAGAAAACTGTTGAGCCAAAACCGGTCATGAAGCTCCCATTCCCAACAAGAAATAAGAAAAAGGGGCAGAACGAGAAAAACTTTGAAAAATTCCTAGAGATGTTCAAGAAGCTTGAAATCAACATCCCATTCATGGAGGCACTTGAGCAAATGCCCACCTATGCCAAGTTCATGAAGGACATCATATCCAAGAAGCGCACCATTGATACTAATCCTATTATTCTAACCAAAACTTGTAGTGCTAATTTGCAGGGTATGAAGATTCCGGTGAAGAAGAAAGATCGAGGTTCCGTCACCATCCCTTGCACCATTGGGAATAGGTCATTCAAAAAAGCTCTTATTGATTTGGGAGCAAGTGTGAGTCTCATGCCTTTATCCATCTACAAGAAATTGGGGATAGGAACGGTGCGGGATACTAGGATGACACTTTAATTTGTTGATCATTCTGTAAAGAGACCTTATGGTGTCGTTGAAGATGTTCTTGTGAAGATTGATAAGTTCGTGTTCCTAGTGGATTTTGTAATTTTAGAGATGCCGGAAGATGAGGAGACTCCTCTCGTTCTTGGGAGACCCTTTTTGGAGATTGGAAGGTGTTTGATAGACATAGAGGAGGGTACTATGACGTTGAAAGTTTATGATGAGGAATTGAAAATTAATGTCTAAAACACCATGAAATACAAAGATGATGTTGGCATTAGTCACACCATAGAGGTGATAGATTAAGTGATTTCTCATGAGAGTCCTCTGAATGCATCATAGTTACCTTTGGAGAGAGTGTTGAGTCTGTCCATTTTTGAAAGTGACCACGAAGTTGACAATAAAGAGTCAAAAGTGTTTTCTATGATGGAAGCACAACCTCAGTGGAAAGGATCTAGACCACTCTGGTGGGAAGATCTAAGGCAGCCTTAATTATCGGAAGAGAATAAGGAGACTAAAAAATGGACCGAAGGTAAATGCCCGGATATCATAAATTCAAGCCTCAAGAGTGTTCAAGAGGACAAGTTCATCCAAGTTCTAAAAAAAATACAAAAATGCTATTGGATGGGCAATTGAGGATTTGAAAGGTATTGGTCCTACGGTTTGCATGCATAAGATTCTCATGGAAAATGATCATAAGCCGGTTGTCCAACCCCAAAGAAGACTTAACCCCGCCATGAAAGAAGTTGTTCAAAAAGAAGTGGTAAAGTTGTTAGATACAGGGCTTATCTATCCTATATCTGACAGCTCATGGGTTAGTCCAGTGCATGTTGTTCCTAAGAAAGGGGGAACCACCATAATCATGAATGAGAAGAATGAGCTAATTCCTACAAAGACGGTTACAGGTTGGCGAGTGTGTATTGACTACAGGAGTTTAAACCTGGAAATGAGAAAAAACCACTTTCCTTTGCCATTCATTGATCAAATGTTGGAAAGGTTGGCGGGTCATGATTTCTATTATTTTCTTGATGGTTACTCTGGTTATAATCAAATAGAAGTTGCTCCTGAAGATCAAGAGAAGACAACATTCAAATGCTCTTATGGTGTTTTTGCTTATAGAAGAATGCCATTTGGGTTGTACAATGCGCCCGCTACATTCCAAAGATGCATGACATCCATTTTTGATGACATGCTTGAAAAGCATATGGAAGTGTTCATGGATGATTTTTTTGTTTTTGGTTCTTCTTTTGATAATTGTTTGACTAACTTGTCTCTTGTGTTAGAAAGATGCCAGCAAACCAACTTGATTCTCAACTGGGAGAAGTTCCACTTCATGGTGCGCGAAGGTATAGTTTTGGGTCACAAAGTTTCCCACAAGGGAATAGAAGTTGGCCAAGCTAAATTCGAAGTGATATCCAAGCTTCCACCTCCAGTGAATGAGAAAGGTATAAGAAGTTTCTTAGGCCATGCTGGTTTTTACTGCAGGTTTATAAGAGACTTTTCTAAGATAGCCAAACCTTTAACTACTCTATTGGTTAAGGATAAGGCGTTTGTGTTTGATAAAGAGTGTGCTGATGCTTTTGAGACATTGAAAAATAGATTAGTGTCGGCACCAATTGTGATTGCCCCTGATTGGTCTCTCCAGTTTGAGATCATGTGTGATGCAAGTGATATTACAGTAAGGGAAGTTTTAGGACAGCGGAGAGAGAAGTTATTACATGTTATTTACTATGCGAGACATGTGTTGAACCCTACTCAAATGAATTACGCAACTACTGAAAAGGAGTTGTTAGCAATGGTTTATGCCTTTGATAAATTCCAGATATATATGTTAGGATCTAAAGTAGTTGTTTATACTGACCATGCTGCTTTGAAGTATTTATTTTCTAAACAGGATTCTAAGCCAAGACTTAAGAGGTGGATCTTGCTACTTCAGGAGTTTGACATGGAGATTAGGGACAAAAGAGGGTGTGAATACACCGTTGCTGATCACTTGTCTTGAATGTCCCTGATTGAAGAGACGGAAGGCAAGAGACTAATAAACGATGAGTTTGCTGATGAACACATCCTCGCTGTTATTGGTATTCCTTGGTTCACAGATTACGCGAATTATCTGGTAGGTGGTGTAATCCCTGATGATTTTGATTCTAACAAAAAGAAAAAGTATTTGCATTATTTCAGGTTCAACTAATGGGATGATCCATTCTTGTATAAGAGAGGGGTAGATGGATTGGTTAGAAGGTGTGTTATAAAGGAGGAGCATAGGGATGTTCTTCGAGCTTGCCATGACTCAGACTATGGAGAACACTTTAGTGGTGATAGGACAACAACAAAAGTCCTCCAATGTGGGTTATACTGGCCTACACTGTTCAAGGATGCCCAAGACATAGTCAAAGAATGTGACAAGTGTCAAAGAACAGGTAACATCTCCAGAAGAAACCAAATGCCGCAGAATGTTATGCTAGAGGTAGAGTTGTTTGATGTATGGGGTATCGATTTTACAGAACCTTTCCCACCATCCTTTGGGAAGCATTATATATTGGTTGCGGTAGACTATGTGTCAAAGTGGGTAGAAGTTGTAGCATTGCCCACAAATGATGCTAAAGTTGTAGTGAACTTCGTCAAGCATAACATTTTCTCTAGGTTTGGGGTACCAAGAACCTTAATCAGTGATGAAGGTACTCATATTTTAAATAAGTTAATGGAGAACTTATTGAGAAACTACAATGTAAAGCACAAGATTGCCACTCCGTATCATCCTAGACGAGTGGGCAAGTTGAAGTGTCTAACAGACAAATAAAGCAGATTTTTGAAAAGACTGTTAGTGCTTCCCGGAAGGATTGGTCGATAAAGCTGGACGATGCACTGTGGGCATACAGAACAACTTTCAAAAACCCCATAGGTATATCTCCTTATCAATTAGTTTATGGTAAAGCTTGTCATCTACCGCTTGAACTCAAGCATAAAGCTTTTTGGGCTTCCAAGTTCCTGAACTGTGATCTCTTGAAAGCTGGTGAATCCCAAATTCTGCAACTTCATGAGTTGGAAGAGTTTAGGAATCAAGCTTATGAGAATGCCAAGATTTATAAAGAACAAACAAAAAAAATGGCATGATCAAAAGATCCAGAAAAAATAATTTTGAGAGGGATAGTTGGTTATTTTATTTAATTCCAAGTTGAAGTTGTTCCCTAGAAAGCTGAGGTTCAAATGGTCAAGACTGTTTGTTGTCAATAAGGTGTTTCCCCATGGAGCAATTGAATTAAAAAATCAAGCAAATGGGGACACTTTTAAGGTAAATTGGTAGAGGGTAAAACCATACTACCAAAGAGGAGATATTGGTCGGATTGATGATGTTCGTCTTACCGGATAAGACGGAAGTCCATTGAGCCATGCGACGTTAAACGAAGCGCTTCGTGGGAGGCAACCCACACGTTTTATTTCTAATTATTTCAGTTACTTTTTTTTTTAGTAGGCACAAAGTCCTATGTCGGAGAGCGGAGGAATCATAAAAAAATTGAGCTTTTGAGAAGACATCAGCAGAGACTAGTGTACATGTGAAAAAGCAGAGAAAGGTTTAAAAAACAGAAAAAAAAATAGTGGAAATACATGGGTCTGACACGGCCGCCCGTGTCAGCTGACACGTCCCGTATCAGGATGATGAGACAAAGGGAGGAAAATGTGAAGATTTTGATGGTTACCAGTAGGCCGACACGGCCGCCCATGTCAGGCATGCGGACACCCAAATTTTAAATTGTTTTTCTTTCCTTTTTGTGGTCCCCACCTAATCTTAAACCTAATCATTACCCACTAATCCACATTTAATCTCTTAAAACTCAGATTTTTCTTATCTCTCTCTTACTTTTCATCTTCTACCTTCATCACTCTCCATCTTTCTCTAAAAAACTCCATAACCACCACCAAACAAAGCTCCAATTTTCAACCTCTACACTCACTCAAACCACCGGCCACCTTCAAAAAACTTGTCCCATTTTCCGCCCTCTACCATTCCACGGTAGCTTTTTCTTGTAATCCGGTATTTCATTTTTCTCTATTTTGTAGGTATACACAATGTCGCCGAGAAGAATTGCAAAAGGCAAACAACCAGCCGCTGAGACATCCCGAACAAGAAAACAAAGTAGTCGGACACCAAATGCTCACGATATTATTTTCACCACACGAAACAAGAACGCCGGTACTCTTTCCACATCAAGCGTAAGATTACCCCAACGAGGTATATTTGTGATAAAACTCTCACTGAACTTAGTTTACTGGAAGAAGTTCATAGGATTTTTCATGTTGTTGGTATGCTAGATTTCATGCTTTATGAAGCGCCAACATATGAGCGTATAACCCTTGAATTTCTGAGTACTGTTGAGTTTCAGCTTAAAAATCGGTGGACAGGTACGGCAAGATATTATTATAGTACCTTACAATTCCGTCTGTTCAACACTGACCACGAGCTGATAGTAGAGGATTTAGGAGGTATCCTCAACCTCCCATTGTATGGTCCCGGAGCCGTTCCGGATGATTTCGATGCGGGGACCTTTTGGACTACTATAACTGGTAAAACCGAGTACGTCGCAAAAGCGGCAAAGGCCTCGGGGATCCAGAACCCGTGTTTCAGGTATGCTCAGAAAGGTCTGACCTTTACACTTTTTGGCAGGGCAGATAGAACAGGACTGGCTACTCAGAGGGAATTGTTTTTCCTTCACGCGATGGCTCATTTGGTGTCTGTAAATGTTGTTGCATTTGCGGCGGACTATTTGGGACGAGTGGGTCGGGCGACCCAAGGTGGGATCTCTGTCGGGGGTATGATTACCCAGATAGTCGAGCGTTTTGGATATGGTCCTATTTTGGAGATTGAGACCCTAGTTGCTGGTAAAAATAAGATAGATATGGCCGCTCTGATTCACCAGGGCATGCTTGTTATTGCTGCTAACTTTTATTCTGTTGAAAACCATAACAGGTTCGTTATTGCTCTCCCTAATCCTAATAAAATATGTATCACTGACACTGCAAATTTTATATACGAGGGTACCGTCCCCAATTTAGAGAACGACTACGATGTTGAGGATGTTGGTGCAGGTAATGAGGAAGACTTTTAAGAGCAGGAACAAGAGCAAGAGCGATTTATCCCTCCTTCCTCGAGGTCATACCCACAAGGCACGAAGTCATCATCCATGGCTCCCGATCAATGGTCTTGGATACGATCGGAATTAGGAGACCTCCACCAGGAGCAGACCAGACAAGGGGAGGAACAAGCTCGTCAAGGGGTTGTCCTTGATGAGATGAACCTGATGATGCAGTGGTTGATGTTGCACTTCCCACCTCCGTCCCACGAAGTAGTGTTCTGTGAGTCCCCTCTCTATCTTGGATTTAAACATTGAGGTCAATGTTTAGTTCAAGCTGTGGGGGGGGGGGGTCGTTGTTGTTTTGGTTTGTTTTGCTGTATTACAGGTTTATGGACTTTGGTGTCTGATGAGTAACGAGACTGGTACCAGTGGATGAAAGATTCAACCCTTGCTTGCTATTCTGGTAACCCCCAAAAGTGGATACAGCTGAAGATAATTGATTGGACGCAACTGTCTAACACTGGACCAATATTGGATTACTGCGCACCCGAGCCGGATAGGAAGCTGCACCACACTAAGAGAACTTCAGAGCCTGTCAAGCTAAACCAACCATGGTGAGTGATAAAATCCAAATATTTAGTCATCATGAGAGTTATTCTGGTATGTCTCTATCTCTCTGAGCTTGCGTATTGTCTGTTGGATTTTAACTGCACACTTATACACACTGAGGCACTTGTTTTTGTTTAACCCCGAGCCTTTCTAGCCACCCTTTGTAAGTTATCTATTGTTAACCCAATTTGAGCCATTTTTCCTTTGTTTGTTTATAACCACATCGTGTAAACTGTAAGCCTAAACAATTCCCTACCCGCTTAGATAGGTGTTGTTAGTTTTTTATCTGTACAAAAATTCTAAGTTTGGGATTGAGACACCGATAACAACTAGGTAAATGCAAGAAAAAGAGAAAAAGAAAAAAAAGTGATATAAAAAAAGAGAAATTATATGAGAAAAGAATAATGCACTTACCTAGAGGAGGAATTTAGCTTGAAAAGTAAGAAAACATGCTCAAATGAAATAATTGAGTAAAAGCTAGAGAATTCTGATGAAGAAAGTGTTCGAGACCCCGATGTTGAGTAGTACAAATAACATAGTGAAAAGAATAATGACACTAATTCTGAGCCCAAAACCACTTGTTTTCCCATTTTTTGTCTATCCCACCTTTAACCCTAAGCCCTGTTACAACCAGTAAAGTCCTCGAAAAATGTGTGGTGTGTGTGTGTGTGTGTGTGTGTGTGTGTGTGTGTGTGAAATGAAAATAAATGGTATTCCAGTTTATGACTTAATTTTTCATACTCTGATTGTTGAGCATAAACACTTTAACCCAGAGAGACTTTGGTGAGAGTGAGAATAAGCTGACAGGTAAAGAAGGTGATGTGATGTGGAAGTGCAGCAGACTGTTCGGATCGGGGAAGCAGGAAACTTTGTTGGTACTGTGAAAAGAGAGTGCGAAAGATATCGGCGGCATTGTTGTAAGTTAACAATTGGTAATTTAGGGTTGACCTTTCTGTTGTCTCGAGCATTGCTTGAGGACAAGCAATGAGATAAGTTTGGGGTTGTGATCGGTCCCCATTTCTACTACGTTTTCGTCATGTATTCGGAACTTTATCCATGAATCGGTAATCATTTCTTTAGTCTTTTCGTTGTTTTTCAAGTTAATTTAACATTTCTTGTTTTATTCTCGCTTGTTTGTTTTATTTCACTTTTGTTGCATTGTACGCATTTGTGTGGTATTTCTGTTGATTTCTGGTCTATATGAAAAAGCCCAAAGAACCCGTGCGGAGAAAACAAATTTTCCGGAAGTTTAGACGAGTTTTTGGAAAAGATACAGTAGCCTGACATGGCCACCCAAGTCACCTGACATGGGCCGTGTCAGGAGGGAACCAAAAAGAAGAAAATTGATGAAGATACAGAGGGCTGACACGGGTGCCCGTATCAGCT
Organism: Lathyrus tuberosus; assembly: GCA_022829125.1. Classification (NCBI taxonomy): domain Eukaryota; kingdom Viridiplantae; phylum Streptophyta; class Magnoliopsida; order Fabales; family Fabaceae; genus Lathyrus; species Lathyrus tuberosus. The sequence continues at coordinate 11,821,819 of JALAZF010000091.1, forward strand.
GACACGGCCCGTGTCAGCAAGCCTGGAGCAATTTCACAATTTTTTAGATACAGAGGGCTAACACAGGTGCCCGTGTCAGCTGACACGGCCCATGTTGGCTGGGGCGTGTTAGTTGATGATTTTCTTGATTTTTAGACTTTTGGGATCCTTGAGGGTACTTTGGGTATTTCCTGATTTATGTAATTGACTTGAGAGTATTTTAGACAGTTTTTGAGGAATTAGAGAGGGACTTTTTGACTTTCGGACGAGAGAAGAATTAGACGAGAGAATTGAGCGATCAAGAGGAAAGGGAGAACTGAAGGTTTTCATGTGTGGGAGTAATTGAAGATCAAAGCAATCCCAGATTCTTGTAATGTTTAATTTTATTGTTATAATTTCTTTGAATTTTATGAGTAGCTAAACCCCTCATTGCTAGGGGATGTCCTTGAATTGTTACTTTAATGATCTTAGTTTTCTTTATTCAATGACATCAATGCTTATTTTATAATCAAATTTTATCGTACAATATTCTTAATGCTTTTTCTATCGGCCAAATAGGATTTGATTTACGGTTAACCTTAGGTCGGGCAAACCACTATTAATGCTTTTGTACGGTAATTCTATAGTAGATATCGCCTAGGCCTAGGGATACCCTGTAGTACTTGGAAGACTGTTGACATTATTTTTCTTAATGCTTGATTTCGACTTGATTAAATACGGACGTAGTAATTAGGTTATGTTATCAAAGGTTTTCTCACTAAAGACTTAGGAGTAAACACTTAATAGTCAAGAATTTGATAAATCTGAGCCATGTTGTTGAAATAAGGATTAAGCTCATTGCAAGGCAATTTATACACCGTACCCTAACATGCTTCTTATAATTGTTCAAACCTCATTTTATTTTCCGCTTATTTTCTACTTTTTATTATAATCGTAAAACAACTTCCAATCCCCCTATTGCTTTTTGTTCAACTGAATTAGAGTAAAAATTTTATTTTCCTACGCAGTCCTCGAGATCGATTCTGGGGAGAAATCCCCTATTATTACTACATTGGCAGAATAATACACTTGCTATTTTACCGATCAGCCCCCGACTGTATTTCTCGACCAGGTCGAGCTCTTCCCTTAGAGCCTCATCGTTCATCTCCTCATCGAGGGGAGACTCGGAACTTCTTGAGGGTTCCCTTATTTCTACCGAAATCACTGCCTCAGTTCCATAAGTCAGTCGAAATGGGGTTTCCCCGGTGGTCGAGTGTGGGGTCGTTTTGTAGGCCCAGAGCACGTTGTGCAACTCCTCGACCCACTTATTCTTGGCGTTGCCCAGTTTTCGTTTCAGACCTTGTAGAATCACCATGTTCGCGACTTCGACTTGCACGTTTGTTTGCGGGTGCTCCACCGACGTGAAGTGTTGCTTCGTTCCCAGCTTGGTAACGAAGTCTTGGAAGTTCTTACCGGTGAACTGTGTCCCGTTGTCGGTGTCGATTGCTCGGGGTTCGCCGAACCGGGCAAGTATATTCCTCTTGTAGAAACGGAGTATGTTGTGGGCCGTGATTTTGGCTAAGGCTTCGGACTCTATCCACTTAGTGAAGTTGTCGACGCCGACAATAAAGTACTCATTTTGGTACGACCATATGGTGAAGGGCCCGAGGATGTCCATCTCCCACCAGGAAAATGGCCATGGTGTCATACCCCAAATTTTGACCACTAAGATTCCCATAATTGTGTCAATCATCATCACAATATGGATGAACCATCATGCCTCATCAAATGCCTCAAGGGTTGTTGAGCATTCACTACAATCAAAATTAGGGTTTTAAGCCCTCTCTGAGTTCTTAGACAAAGGATCAATCAAGGAATAACATGATCTTTAACTTGTCTAAACCTCTCAAACATCCACAATGGATCAAAAGGACTCCCACTTCAAGGATTAAGCACAAGGCTGCTCCCTTCTAGGTGGATCAAGTCTCAAGATCGACAGTGTCACCAAATTAGGGTTTTGGTCGACCAGGGCCTCCAGATGGAAATTTCTCATCTGGGCACAAGCCAAAGATCCAAAACATAACCTAATATGCTCCATGTGACCTCATGGACTCAATCATCCAGTCAATTTTGCCTCAGGGGATGCATTCATCAAAAATCAGGAATTAGGGTTTCTTGACCTAATTCACCCCTAAGTTGACTTTTGGGATAAATCATGAACCAAGACCTCAAGAGAGGATTTGAGGATCTCCAATATGCCATATTGATCCATTTGGAACAATGGATTAATCCAAGAAGCTTGAGCAACAAGTCTCAATCTCATCTGCACCACAATTAGGGTTTCGCGGGGAAAGTCAACTGTAACTTTGACTTTTGACCAGGACATGCTCCCAAACCCTAATACATGATTGAATATACCCTATGACACCCATGGAACATGTCCATCAAGTTTGATTTAGGTCAAGGACATGATTTCCTGAAGAATTGCACAGTTTGGAATTCATCTGATAAAAAGTCAACTGTGCACAAAAGTCAACTTTGACTTTTTGAGATTTTTCACCAAAATGGATTTTTAACCCTAAAATGATGTTAATGTATGATTTGAATCATCATTCATCAAGGAAAATCAAAGAAATTGTGATAACTTGTAAACGGGGTAACCATAAAAACTTAGAAAAATTTCTAAGTTATGGAAAAAGTGACACTAATGTGCCAACTTTGGAGGACCATAACTCCTAAACCACAAGGCCATTGTTCCCCATTCAAATATTGATTTGTAGATCACATTTCCCTCTACAAAAGCTTCATACTGACCTATGTCCAAATTCCTCATGGATTTTGAGTTATGGAGTGATCAAAATCAAGAAAAGTCACTTTGTTCCAACACTTAGTGAAAATTTCACTAAGTCAGAATCTGCCTTTACTTTTTTCCAAATGTAGGGGGATTTTTCACTTGGATTCAAAAGAGATCAAAACCAAACATGTTCAAACAGTTGTTGTATCATGTAAGGGCTTTCCAAAATGGCCAAGAACATTACCAAATTCAATTTGAGCTATGAGATATGACATTGGCAAGATGCCTTGCTGAAATCTGCCAAGGCAAGGCAGATTTTTGCACTTTTGGTCGATTTGCCAAAATCAGCCAAATCCAAACACTCCTATCCACTTGGACACCTCTGAGGATTGAATCTAAAGGGGACAATCACTGAGCCAAGCCTCCAAAGTCTTTGGAACAAGAAATAGCATGTTGAACCTAGAATTGCCAAAATAGGGACAAGACTCGAATTTTGGATTGGAGCATTTAATGGAAGCATCAAGGTGGCATGGGCTGAGCTCTTAGAAACTGAATTCAGACAAGACTTATCCAAGACCAAGGGAACCAGCAGTCAGTGCCCTAACCTCTAGTCAATGGCTAGAGGAGACTTGGATTTCCATTTGCCAACATTGGCCAAACCTACTCAGCAGTTGCCATTCACTATTCCTTGCAAAACAAACTCGCTCTACTATAAATAGAGCTCAATTATGATCAGTTTGAGTACACCAAAGCCATCAAACAGATGCTTTCCTCAAAATCTCTTCTTTCACTCCAATTTTTCCTTCTAAGGCAAGTCACTATCGGGTTTTGAGTTTGAGAGCTTTTCCAATCAAACCAATCACACACACACCTCATATACATCACATATGAGCTGATCAAACACTTAAACAACAACTGGAACACTGATTTCTCAGAATCACCAGTCAATTGCTCAAGGTTTTAACCAAGTTGCAGTTGAGATGCCATGAAGTGATCCAGCCAGTTTCAATCAAGTCCAAGCATTCAAACACACTCCATAAGGTGTAGGGAAGCTGTTCAGATCATCACAACTCATCTGTAAAACCTCTAACTCAGAAATCAATTTGCTCTTGCTGTCACGACCTAGAGGTAAGCCTAAACTTGGTCATCTCTCAATCCATGCAATTTTTGCTGCACAATAATTTGGCCATATGTTCATAATCATGCATGAAATGTTTCCCCTCAATTAATTGCATTGTTTGAATCGTGTATCAAAAATCCCAGCCTTCATGCAGAATCTAGGGTTCTTGAGGATTGTTCATGATTTCTTGTTTTATGTTTAATTTAAATGAAATTAATTGTCATAGACATGATCGTGAGGTTGAAACGAGTTGATTGGTATGTGAATTGCATGATATGATTAAGTATTCAGTGAGATTGGATAGAAAATGCAAATCTGGGAAACTCAGAACACGCGCGTGTTCTTGCCCTTGTTCTTGGCGCCATTTTCCAACATTTGAATATTTGAATTTTGTAATTTTTATTTAATTGATTCAAAAATTAATTTCTCTCTGAGTTTTAATGATTTTGAGTTGATTTTTTTTTAATAATTCACAAAAATGTTGAAATATTTTATTTTCCCAAAAATATTATTTATTTCATATAATTGATATTTTTGCAAGGAATTAATATTTTAATTGTTTTTTACATTTAAAATATTTTTTTCCTCTTGATTTTGTAAAGATTAATGACTTCTAATTATTTTGTAGGTCAATACTTGATTTTTGAAGCATTAATCCAAGATCATAATTTGTTTCCCACATGTTAAACAATTTTTGAACATTTTAATTGAATTTTTATTCAATTAAAACACATTTTGGAAATAAATTAGGGTTTTTGATTAATTCAACCCTCACAAATCATTTTCAAAAACTTTTGGGCCTCTATTAGAGTGTAAGACCCAACCCACTTGTACAGAAACAATTTTGGGCCTCACTTATTGTATAAGTCCCTCTGTACATTTTTAAATTCGGCACGATCGTCGCCAGTTTAAAAATAAACCATCTGGGTCTCTCCTCGAGCTACAAGACCCATTCAAAACTTTTGGGCCTCTAATAGAGTGTAAGACCCAACCCCCTTTTAACCAAAACAATTTTGGGCCTCGCTTATTGTATAAGTCCCTCTGCATTAAAAGAAAACCTCGGCGCGATCGCCATTTTTAACGAAAAATCATTTGGGCCTACCCTCGTGTTATAAGCCCCACTCTTTTTCTTTAAAACTTTTTGGGCCTCTTGAGAGATTGTAAGACCCATCCCTTTGTACAGAAAACCTTTTTGGGCCTCAGTCACTTGTATAAGTCCCTCTGTACAAATTTAAACAGTGCGCTCACTGATAAAACCCTGGGCCTCTCCTTGAGCTGTAAGCCCCAAATCTTTCTTTTTCAAAGCACTTTCTCCTTTGATTTTGAATATACTATTGTTTTCAATCCGTATTTGTTGAACAACTAACCAAACAGCATGGAAGCTCTACAACCGAGTAAGTGTTTATACGCTTTCATTTACCGCTTTCATATACATATAACTATATTGTGGGGCTGTTTCGCTGTAAGTCCTCTTTCATAAACTCATATCAACTGTGTAATAATAGTATTGATATTTAGAGTTTCCCCGGCAACTACGTCTAGCACTAGGTAAAGTCGTTTCGTTTATTCGTAGAAATAAACAGCTAGATCCCCAATAGGATCACCAGATACAGTCTTCTCTTCGACTGTCCTCATTAGGAATTGTCAAGAAACTCTACTCCCAGAGATGAATGTATTCTCCATGAATGGCATCTTTGAGTTTCTTCCAAATTCTTGAACTTTCCTGGCTTGATCTATTCCTTGTGAATAACCTGTCTTGAATTTCTCGGGGTTTGGGGACCCACGGGCTTCTTAAAAGCATCGGCCTCCTCTTGGGCATCGTACAAGGACCCACAGGCTTCCTAAAAGCAACCCCGCCTCCTCTTGGGATTAGTACAAGGACCCGTCGGCTTCTTAGAAGTATTCACAGCCTCCTCTTAGGCTTCGTATAATGATCTCTTCCTCCGGGAATGATAGCCTCCTCTTGGGCTTCGTACAAGGACCTCTCGGCTTCGTAAAAGCTTACAGCCTCCTCTTGGGCTTCGTACAAATTATCCCGACGACCTCCTAGAGGTATAGGAACACAACTTAGTCATCTTTATAGAACAGTCCTTTCCAAGAGTCTACTATTGTTTCTCAAAGCATAGTACAAAAGATGAAACTCTAGACACGGACAGTCTAATATCCTTTAGTCTCAAAGAGATTCTCAAGTGACCCCTTCGCTAAAATAGGAAGGAAACCTGTAGACTCGGACAGTCTCAATACCCTTTGGATTTCCCGTTTCCTCAAAGAAAAGGAAATATCCCTGGTCCTCGAATCGAATCCTTGAGTACAGTGTGACTCATATAAAAACTGATTTTCTCTTTTAAAATCAGTATACTGGATCTGTCGCTCAATTGAAACAGTTACAATAGCCTCCTCTTGGGCTTTGTACAATGATTCTTCCCAGCAAAGAAAATGTTTAGCCTCTCTCTCGGGCTTTGTACGAGACACATAAGAGACTCCCTCGTTGAGTCAATCACCCATTCCGCCTCCATCTCGGGCTTTATACGAGATACAAAAAGGTTCTTATTGAGCCAAACAAATTTTAGCCTCTCTCTCGGGCTTTATACGAGACACAAAAACACCCTCTTGTTGGGCCCATAGCCTTCTCTTAGGCTTTGTATAAGAAAACCACTGGTTGATCGAATCAACCTTTTAGCATCAAAATTGTGCCTCGTTCATAGTACACAAACATCAACAACTCCTTTCCCTTCATCTAATCGTTGTAAGCGGAAAGCCTCTGGATCATCTACATCCATGCCACTGTCCCTCTTTTAGCATGAGAAATTCCTAAGGAAAGATATCATTGCTCTACACTGAATTAAAGTCTTATCCTTCAGGTTAAAAATCTCCTATAAAGGAAATTATGGCATTTCCGAATTCACACATCCCGGTTAAAGTAATTCTCCTTTATAAACAGTTGTGACATACAACCCCCTCTTTAGAGATGACAAATTCTCTCTAAAGTCAACACCCTTTTAGCTTCACATCTTGGGCTTTGAACAAGATATAAATAGACTCTTCAGCTTTACATCTTGGGCTTTGAACAAGATACAAACTACATTTCGCTTCACGTCTTGGGCTTCGAACAAGACACCAAAACACCCACTTCCTCCCATAGAATATGAGGAACTACGATCGCTCTGATTTCCCTATTTCGGAAAAACGGGAATACGTAGGCATAAGATTGAAAGAAAAATCTTAGCGAGCACACTAAACAAAAACCCAAAATCCCATACTTTCATATGTTCGTCCTAACATCTTAACATCCCACCAATCGACCAAACACCACATTTAAAAAAATAAACCTAATAGAGACCCCGAATCTTTGTAGCATCTGTAAACCAACAGTTTTGACTGTTTAACCTCAGTTTGCAAGCAGGGTTAATTTGAGACATCTATTTCCCTTCCTTCATCTGCTTTAATAGGATAAAAAATGAATCGAACTATAGATACCAAAGAGCGATAGTGCTTCGCAACCACGTCCAAAATCGCTCGCTACAGATGGGGATGAAAGCGTTTTGAGCTCACTGGGCGGAACTAGGAGCGTGTCCCCATGTCGTTGGCATCTATCACACTTCTTTACGTGCTCCTTGGCGTCTTGTTGCATGGTGGGCCAGTAGTACCTTGCTCGCAATGCTTTACGGGCTAGGGATCGTCCACCGAGGTGTTGCGCATTGATCCCTTCGTTGATCTCCTGGAGTATGCCAGGGACCTTAGACTCCTTGACGCATCTGAGGAGGGGGATCAAGAAGCCCCACTGATATAACTTGTCCTCGACGATAGTATACGAGTAGGCATGCCGCTTAACTACACCGATATCCTTAGGGTCGTCGGGTAGTTTCCCCGTGCTGAGGTATTCGTATACCGGGGTCATCCAGTAGTGGTTGACTCCGATGGCATGCATGTAGGCAGTGGAGATGGATTTCTCGATGCTCGAATGCGGGAGCACATCTTGGATGACAGATTTGTTCCCGCCTTTTTTCTTTGTGCTCGCCAACTTAGACAGGATGTTTGCCCGGGTATTCTTTGTGCTCGCCACTGGTTGTCATTCTTGGCTTGGTACTCTCCTAGTACTTGGGAGGCCACGAGCTGGGAGTCGGTGAATATTTTTACTTCTTTAGCATTGAGGTCCTCGGCTAGATGTAGTCCAGTGAGGAAAGCCTCGTATTCGGCCTGGTTGTTAGATGCCGGGAAGGACAACGTGAGGGAGACTTTGATCAAGATGCCTTCTTCGTTCTCTAGGATGATGCCTACTCCGCTTCCTGTCGACATAGATCGTCCATTTTTGGGATCCGTTGGCCGAAGGTTCTAGAATGGTCATCTCCGCGACGAAGTCAGCTAGTACTTGAGCCTTTAGGGCCTTCCTACCCTCGTATTGGACGTCAAACTCGGAGAGTTCAAGCGACCATTTGAGCATCCTGCCCGCCATGTAGGGTCGGCCGAGGAGCTGTATCACGGGTTGGTCCTTTCTCACCACGATCGTGTAAGCCAAGAAGTAGTGCCGCAGTATTTTGGCCGCAGTGACGAAGTCTAGAGCGACCTTCTCGATCTGCTGGTATCTAAACTTGGGGCCTTGGAGGACTTTACTGGTGAAGTAAATCGTCCTCTGCTCGTCGGAGGTTTCCTTGATTAGAGCCGCACTGACTGCCTCACTCGTGACAGCGAGGTACAGGTACAATGTGTCCTCGTCTTCTGGTTGCGAGAGGATCAGGGGCTGGGAGAGGACATGTTTGAGGTGGACGAGCGCCTGTTCGCACTCCTCGGTCCATTCGAATGTGGCCTCCTTACGTAGGAGTTTGAAAAATAGAAGTGCGTGTTGCGCCAATTTGGCCACGAAACGGGACAGGGAGGTGAGCATCATGTTTAGCGATTGTATCAATTTCTTCGAGTTTGGCATCGGGAACTCGGAGAACGCCCTGCACTTGTCAGGGTTCGCCTCAATTTCTCGTTCTGTGAGGCAGAAACCGAGGAACTTTCCTGCTCGGGCACCGAAGGTGCATAGCCTCATCTTGCATAGCCTCGCTGTGTCGAAGACCCTTTTGAGGTGGGAAGTGTGGTCGACTTCCTCTCGTGGTTTTACGATCATGTCGTCCATGTAGACCTCGAGCATGTCGCCGATCTCACCGCGGAAGACTTTGTTCATCATCCTCTGGTAGGTCGCGCTGACGTTCTTCAGGCTGAAAGGCATTACATTGTAGTAGTAGTTGCCCGACTCTGTCATGAAGGCCGTGTGCTGCTTGTTGACCTTCGCCATGGGGATTTGATTGTATCCCTGGTACGCGTCCATGAACGACAGCAATTTAAAACCTGCAGAATTATCGACCAGTTTGCTGATGTTAGGCAGTTGATAAGCATCTTTCGGGCAATGCCCGATTAAGATCGGTATAATCAATGTACATTCTCCATTTTCCATTATTATTTTTAACAAGTACAAAGTTGGATAGATAGGTTGTGTACTGGGCTTCCAAAATAAAGTTTTCCTCTAAGAGGTCTTTTACAGCTTTTTCAGCAGCCTCCGCTTTCTCGTGAGACTTCCTACGCCTATGTTGCACTACGACCCTAGCGGACAGATCTATTGTGAGATGGTGGCAGGCCACATCTGGGTCAAGGTCGGGCATCTCCGCAGCGCTCCACGCGAACAGGTCAGCATTCTCCCTGAGGCAGGCCTACAACTGCTTCCTTGCCAGGTCCGAGAGCCATGTGTCAATCTTCACCTTCCTGCCTGGAATGTCCCCGAGAGTGATGAGAATGGGGCGTATGGGGTGGAGAGGTTGCCTATTGCCTTCAGCTGGAGGAGTGTGATCCGTTGCCTCGTCCTGCTCTTGCTTGCTGGGGAAGCGGTTATTGAGGTCAACCGCATTGACGCGCGGGAGTGGCTTCTGCTCCTCATCCAGGTCTGGCTTCCCTGTGGTCTTGAACTTGATGTTGATCGAGTTCAGACCCTTGGTTGCAGCCTCGATGCATCTCCTGGCGGCCTCAATATCCCTGTGGAGAGTGACGACCCGACCCCTGGTCGTGTATACTTCATCTTCAGATGGACTGTAGATGGTACTGCCGTGAGTTTGGCTAGAGTCAGCCTCCCTAGGATGCCCTGGTACAGAGAAGGTCACTCCACCACCAAGAAGCGGACGATAACCTGTCGAGCAGTGTCGTCGTTCCCAAAAGTGGACATAAGCTCGACATAACCCCATAGTCTGGTGGTGGCGCCGTTGAAATCCTGGAGGTCTGAGCCCACGTAAGGGGTCAGATGTGTCTCGTTGAGCTGGAGGGTAGTAAAGAGCTGGGCATACATGATGTCCACCGAACTCCCTTGGTCGACCAAGATGCGGCGGAAATCAAAGTTCGTCATCTGTGCTCTGATTAGGAGGGGATGTTGGATTTGGGGGCGCCGCCCGACAATTCTTCGAGGTAGAAGGTGATGGGGTTCGACCTTCCCTTGACCTTCTCAAAAGTGGCTTTCTGCGCCGAGCTTGCCTCTATCAACTCATCGAACTTCTGCTTGATCGACCCCACTGAGAGCTTATTGAACCCCCCGCCGGATATGACCATGGCGGCGGGGAAACTTTCCCATAGGCTGCGAGCGGTAACAGGTGTGTCGGGCTCACTGGGGAAGTAGAGGTCCTCTGGTCGGGTGAAACACAGGGCGACTTGTAGCCTGTTCTCGCCGAGGGATGGGGTCGCCTCCTCGACCCTTTTTGCCTCCCGGGTCTCTTGTCGGGGGGCATCACTCCTCTTCGTGTACTGCTTGAGGTGCCTCTCTTTGATCGAGATTTCTATTGCATCCTTGAGGTGGATGCAATCCTCCGTGACATGCCCGTGGCTCCAGTGGAACCGGCAGTATTTGGACTTGTCGACGTTTGATTTTGGGGGTGTCGGCTTCCGGAAGCGGACACCTCCTTTCTAGAATTCTGAGTTTATGCACTCGGCCAGGATGCGCTCGTGGGGAGTGATGAGTAGCGTGTACTTAGTGAAACGGCCAGCGGTAAGTATTTGGGGCTTTTGCTCGATGTTTTGATCCTCAACAGTGTTGGGAACTAGTCAAGTGGTTGGAGTCGTATTTCGACCTTCGACGAAGCTAAGACCTCGATCTAGGTCTTAGCTCCGAGGCGTGAACCTCCCATCGTGAGCTGGGCGTTCTGCCTAGTTGGTACAGTGGCGGTGGAGCCCGGTAGAGTTGTCCCCGTTGGATCAAGGGTCCTCGCGCACACACAAGAGCGCGCCCTTGTCTTCTTGTCTCGAGTTAAGGAGTCGCGCTTGTACCTTAGTGCGCTCATGTTGTCGCGACGCGAATAAGTCGCGGGCAGTGTTTAACTTAGTACTGTTTAAGCTTTTCAGTGTTCCATGGTCGAGCAAGTTCATCCCCGTGCAGATTTTCGAGGTAGTAGGCTCCCGTCCCAGTTTTCATGCAGACGTGATATGGATCCTCCCAGTTCGCAACGAGCTTGGCTTCACACGAATCTTTCTAGTTCCTTCACAGGACTAGGGTGCCGACCTGAAATTCGCGTTTGATAACTTTGCTGTCATGGCACAAAGTTATCTTCTGTTTGAGCGAGGCTTCGCGGAGGGATGCCCCGACCGTATTTATTCGACCAGGTCGAGCTCCTCCCTTAGGGCCTCATCGTTCATCTCCTCGTCGAGGAGAGCCTCGGTCCTTCTTGAGGGTTCCTTTATTTCTACCGGAATCACTGCCTCGGTTCCATAGGTCAGTCGGAATGGGGTTTCCTCGTTGGTCGAGTGTGGGGTCGTTCTGTAGGCCCAGAGCACGCTGTGCAACTCCTCGACCCACCTTTTCTTGGCGTCGCCCAGTCTTCTTTTCAGGCCTCGCAAGATCACCCTGTTCGCGGCTTCGGATTACCTGTTTGTTTGCGGGTGCTCCATTGACGTGAAATGTTGCTTCATGCCCAGCTTGGTAACGAAGTCCTAGAAGTTCTTGTCGGTGAACTATGTCCCGTTGTCGGTGACGATTTCATGGGGTACGTCGAACCGGGCAAGTATATTCCTCTTGTAGAAATAGAGTATGTTATGGGCCATGATTTTGGCTAAGGCTTCGGCCTCTATCCACTTAGTGAAGTAGTCGACGCCTACAATCAAGTACTTGTTTTGGTACGACCCTATGGTGAAGGGCCTGAGGATGTCCATCCCCCACTAGAGAAATGGTCATAGGGATGAAAGCGTTTTAAACTCACTGGGCGGGGCCAGGTGCATGTCCTCGTTTTTTTGGCGACCTTTTGCGACCGTGGAAATATATATATATTTATAAATTTAGGCTTTTAAAGTGCAATGTCGGCGAACCTATTTACCCCACCAAAGTTTCAAGTATGCGCCCTCATGTATGCTTGCCGTGTTTTTTGCAAGCTTTTGTAGAAAGGTCTAAATAGGACGAACATGTTCGTTTGTCATCCCTGACTATACTACTTTCTAACGCTCCACTATTAACAGAAGGTTACTAAACAAACCAATGACGGAAGGTTTTATACTACACCCAATGGGCAAACACCCTTTTAATGACTCAATGGTTAAAAATGTTTATTTTTTTAATTATTTTTATTATTATTCATTTTCTCATTATTTTACCATTATATACAAATTAAAACAAATTTTCAGTTTAAAATAAAATTAGTAAGTATGGTACTGATTTTATCTAATTTAAAATATTTTATACATTTTCAGAATATTATATATTTTAAGAAGAAAAATAATAATTGATACAAAATTTTAAATATAAAGTTTAAAATTATTATTATATTATTAAAATTATGAATTTATTAATATATTATTAAAAATTAATTTAATGTATTAAAAATTAAGAAACAAGAAAAAAGGGTGTGCATATAAATGGGTGAAGGTCGACTTGCCCACGACATCCTTCTCCAAGTCAACAATATATCTTACTATAGAATTGCAAAAGTAGGGTAGATTGAGAGTTTTTTTTTTTTTTTTAAATAAGAGATGCAAAGACGCTGTAAAATTTATTTGTCATCCAAACAACGATATGGTTTCTACTACATTATAAAAATATATTAAATGATTTAGATGATTTATTAGATTGATTGTCCTTTATTAGGCGATCATGTAAATTTTTTTTTTACACTGACGTTGCATGTCCATTATTAAGATATATACATTTTTATCTAAATTTTTTATTAGAAGATCTTGTAAAATTATATATATATATATATATATATATATATATATATATATATATAAAATAGCATTCATTTTTATAATTCCAGTTTTTATCCAAATAATTGTTGTGATATGATTTGCAAATACTCAATGGATCTCTCTAATTATCACTTCTAATTTAAAGAGTTAAGGTTTTGAAGATATATTTTTCATACGAAACTAACAAGGATTCAACTTCTGAACACTATATTATACTTGATTTCCTGAATTATGCTACAAGAACTTGATGGATGATGTACAATTATAATCACATATATGATGTATACATTCAGAACATGAGAATATATCATTGATTCAGTATCACTATTATGTAATTTGGAGAGGAAATTAAGTTTATATGTTACAACAGAACTTTGTAATCATGTCTGGATATCACCACTAGTTTCCAGCTCCTGGGCTAGGAACAGAAGATACTAGAACTCTTCCATTGTTGGCAAGATGAGCAACGAGTCTTCCATTTCTATAAATATTGAGATTATTAATAACATCACTTAAAGGTAAGGTACCCTTAGAAGAAGGCAGCTCTTGCGTCTCCATTTTGAGAATCTTTCGAGCATCTATAGAAGATGTTAAAGAATAGATGATCAAGAAAAGCAGAGTGATGAGTAAAGCAGAATTCAAACGAGCCATATATAGAGAGGAATAAAAGAACAAGATAAGGTACTAAGAAGGTGTTTGTGTATTTGTTATGTGTTGAAAAGAAGAATTGTTTGTGCGCTATTTATAGGATTTGGAGTTTAATACTTATCTCATGCAAACAAAATAGGGCATCGCTTATCACTATCACATTCGCACTGTGTTTTTTCTTGTGCTTTGTTAAATTCTAGTGTTTTTTTAAAAAAAAATTTAATGTAAATAAATTATTTCTTTGTAAATTATTAATTGATTAAATATTTTACACCAACAATATCTCTAATTATGCTAGCTGAAAAATATTACGTCATGGTTGTTTTCCAAAGTCTAAAATTGAGGGGCTTGGTCCCAAGCATCTACTATTATGCCCATAATAATTAGACCATTTAATAGGACTCTTTGGCTTGACTATTCTGAGCCTTCTTTTATTGGTACCTGCTTCTGTTTTTGCCCTGCCATTAAAGCTTTCTGGTCTAGGCCTTAAGCACAGACCTAAACTTAACTGATACCCAAAATCAAAATTTGATATTTATATTAATAGTAATTAATTATTATACATTATGAACTTTTTAAATAAGTTTGGTATATATATATATATATATATATATAACGAATCACATTCTTATATAGTATCAATTTTCTCGTTTCTATCCATCAAACTCTTTCTTACCACCGTCAAGCTATACAATCTTAATGGATGAACACGATTCCTCCTCAAATCACGTTGACGACACTTCATCAACGACAAACCAAAATACATCGGCGAAGAAAAACACTTTCCACTCTATTTTCGCTCTTAACAACGTTAAAATCATCATAGCACATCATTAACTCTAATTTGTATATGTCACGGTCTTCCCTCTTTAAGGTGCAAGCACACGTTAACAATGTGCTCAATCACATCATTCCTATTAGAAATATCCTAGAAGTCCCACATTGGTTGGAGATAGAGCAATGAAATAGTTTATATAGAGTGGCACCCCTCACCTTACCAACCGGTTTTGTAAGGTTGTGTTAGGTCAAACTATAATATGGTATCAGAGCCTATCGATCGGACCTTGGGCAGTCCACCGTTTAAATCCACGCACCAAACCCAAAAAGAGTGTTGGACGTGAGGGGGTGTATTAGAAAGATCCTAGAAGTCCCACATTGGTTAGAGATAGAGCAATGAAATAGTTTATATAGAGTGGCACCCCTCACCTTACTAACCGATTTTGTAAGGTTGTGTTAGACAAAACTCTAATAATTCCTTCCTCTGATGAACAAGTAATCCAAGCAGCGGCCACCCTTAAAGTTAGTGATTTTGACCTTTGGAATTGTCTAGACGTTGTTGTGTTATAATCGATGTATGCAACCGTATCACAAGACATCCTCAACTTCATTCTTGTGATCGACAATTTTTCCAAATAATGTTGGAACCGAATAGCCGCCATGTTCAACGACAATAAACACTCAAGGATTGTTCAACTTGAAAACCAGTTTAGCAACACTCATCTGACAGATTTTTCCTCCACCAAAGCATATTGTAATCGTTTCAAACTCCTATCCTATCAACTTACAACGTGGACTCTCCGCTCTCTAATACCTGTTTGGTTTTGAAAATGATCTCCGATCTCACCGATGCCTATGTTGGGGTTGTGACTTACATACAAAAACCTGACCCTTTAGCCACCTTTGCTGCTGCAAAATCTCGATTAGAACTCGAAGAATCGACTATTCTTCAACGCACTTCTCGCAACTCTTCGTCCACACCAGCAACACTCGTGGACATAACCATCGCACCCACGTCATACAATCTATCTGCATCCACAGACAACACACAAACCCGTAACACTACACCCAACAGTTATCGCAGTCACAGAAAGAAAAATAACTACACTACCAGTAGCACCCGGAACTCAGGGAGGGGTGGTTGAACTGATGACCGCGAACAACAATCTCAATGGCAGTAGTGGTCTCCTTGGTGACAATGGGCGTCTTGGGACATTCCACCTTGTCCTTACCCATCTTCAAATTGAAATATGCCAAACAATATTGTACAACAAAGTAAAACTCTTGGGCCCAAGACCACAAGCTGCTCTCAATGTGAATGCACTCTGCCCTACTAATATTGAAAATGTTGTTCACACCCTCAGTCTTTTACATGCACACCAATCTTGGTATATGGACATCAGTGTCACCTCTCTCATAATGTCTTTGCAAGGCAATCTTTCATCTTGTTTTAAATTGAGAAAAAATAATAAAATCACCATAGAAAATGGTCATCTGCTCCAATTCATGGACTTGGTAGTGCATACATACCCTAACCTTATCCTCCTCTTTTACTAAAAAATGTATAACATGCCCCAAATTTAATTAAAAATTTAGTATATGTTCCTAAATTCACTACAAATAATAAAGTTTCAATTGAGTTTGACCCGTTTGGTTTTTCTTTGAAGGAACTTTAAACAGGGCTCTAATGAGATGTGAAAGTTAAGGAAATCCATACCCAATCACCAACAACACCATATTCCCCAATAAGGTTGCGCCTACATCAACCTTTGCAGCTCTATCACATTCTCTTTGGCATGATCGTTTAGGTCATTCAGAAAAACAAGTTTCAAAGTCTCTTACTCAAATTAAAATAATCGAATGTAATAATCCTAGGAATTTACATTCTCGTTTTTGTCATTCTTGTGCACTTGGTAACCATGTTAAATTATCATTCCTTCTTTCTCATAATCATAATTTGTTGGCATTTGATATTTTACATAGTGATGTGTGGAAATCTCCCGTTTTAAGCTCGTTAGGTCACAAATACTATGTCCTATTTTTGGATGATTATTCAAGATTTTTATGTATATTTCTCATATCTTGCAAATCTCAAGTATATTCATGTTTTGAAAACACATAATTTCAACGGGAAATCAAAATTATTCAATGTGACAATGGTAGTGAATATGTAAATAGTAATTTTTGAAAAATATGTGAAACCAATGGAATATATTTTCGTTTATCTTTCCCATATATATATATATATATATATATATATATATATATATTCTCAAAATGGAAAATCTGAATGAAAAATATGTTCCATTAACAATATTATTAAAACATTATTAGTTCAGACATCATTAACACCATCTTTTTGGCACCATGCTCTAGAAATGGCCATATATCTTATAAACATTTTACCAAGCCCTCTTAAAATGTTGTATCACAAAGACCCTTCCTTTTCCTACTTATATGTTTTTAGATGTTTATGTTATTCTCTATTTTCATCCACCAAAATACAAAAACTTCAACCTCGCTCCATACCATGTGTCTTTCTAGGATACCCATCACATCATAGAGGCTACAAATGTCTGGATATATTATTGAATAAAAGTATCATTTGTCTCCATGTATTATTTGACGAAACACATTTCCCGTATGCAAATTTGCACACCCCTAACCCACCTCTTACATATTCCTAGAAAATGACTTGTCTACTTAATTCATAGACTACATCCTGACTCAAACTCAACCCGAACCGAATTTAAGTCCACCGGCTCATCTATCACACTGGTCCCCCCACTAAATTCGAACTCATCACAAACTCCCCCAATACAACAAACATCACCATAGCCACCCGTCCCACCTTCACATACATCGTAGACTAGCCCTCTTTCCCATGACATACATCTTTCCCCAACCCCAATTACACCGTCACACCTCCAACAAAAATATCAATAATCCATTCCTCCTATTTTCCAACCCTCTTTACAAACAGATACCAAACCAGTAACACGAAGTCAACACGATGTTTTTAAACAAAACCAAAAATATTATGGATTGCACACTAAAGTTACCAAATCCTCTCTCCCTAAAAACCTTGTGTCCGCACTTAATTATCCAAACTGGAAAATGGCCATGGATGATTAATATTATGCTCTAATTAACAATAATACGTGGAATTTAGTGCCACGGCCGCCTGATGTTAATGTTATTCGTTCTATATTAATTTTTAGACATAAGAAAAATATGATTGTTCTTTTGATAGGCATAAAGCCCGACTTTTAGGTGATGGTGCAGGTCAACAGGTTGGCATTGATTATGAATAAACTTTTAGTCTAGTTGTTAAGCCAACTACTATTCAGATTGTCCTTAGTATCGTTCTTTCTAAATTATGGCAAATTCATCAATTGGATATTAAAAGCTTCTTTCAACAAGGTGAACTAAAAGAAACATTATACACGCATCAACGTTAGGATTTAAGGACCCGATAAATCCTCATCATGTGTGTCTTCTATGCAAATATTTATATAGGCTCAAACAAGCTCCTCGAGCTTGGTACAAACGCATTACTGATTATGTTTCATCCATTGGTTTTTCTTAAAGCAATTGTGATCACTATCTCTTCATCTAAAAGAAAGGCATTCATATGGTGTACATTTTATTATATGTTGATGATATTATTCTTACTACTTCTTCAATTACTCTAAGGTAATCTATCATATCTCTACTCAGTTCAGAATTTTCTATGAGAGAACTGGTACCCTTGAACTTCTTCTTGGGCATTGCAGTCACACGCCACTAAAGGGTCTATTTCTCTCACAAAAGAAGTATGCAGAAGAAATTCTTGTATGTGCGGGAATGTCATCCTGCAAAGCATGCCACACATCGGTTGATACAAAATTGAATTGAGTGCCATTAATAACACTCCTTGTGAGGATTCATCTCTATAATGTAGTCTTACAAATGCTCTTCACTATCTCACTTCACTCAACCATATATCTCATATCATTACAAGAAAACTGTGATTTAGCTTCAAAAAATTTAGCATCAACCAATTTTTAATGCTAATAGTGTCTATTTAGCATCCAAATATTCAAACGCAAATGCTTTTTTTAACTAATTTTTTTTTACATAAATTTGAGTCAGCAGAATTAGACGTTATACAATATATTTGTTGACATTAATTATTTTACAATTTAATTTTAAAATAGCATCAACAATACCTAATGCTAATAAATTATTAAATTTTAATTTTATAATTAGTGTTTATAAGTTCTGAAGCTAAAACAAAATATACCAAAAAACTTTCCCACATTTTTTTTTACGTTTCCCTCTTTTTATTTTTTTTATTTTAGAAAAACATTTCTCTCCTTTTCTTTTTTAGAAAATATACTTTTCTAACCTAATATATATCCATCATTCATTTCTCACATTCCCTCTTTCATTTGTCATGTTCTTCCTTCACGACTGCCATTCATGAACAATCTCCGACCTCCGTTCACCAAAAATTTCCGATGACCTACGACGACCTCCGTTCACGGATCTACACGACCTCCGTTCAATATTCTAGGACAAAGAGGTAAGTAATCAAACTCCCAATCCTTTTTCCTTTTCTTATTTCTTCTTTCGTTCACCACCGTTATTTACTTTTCTACATTAAACTATTAACTTTCTCTTTTTTTCTAAACTCTATTGTCTTTCTTCTCTTTTATAATTTCTTGTATTTATATTTTGGGTTTTCTATTTCTTCTTCATATTTTAGGGTTTGTGATTTGTGAAAATCTTTGATTATTTTGGTAAATTGGGTTGTATGGTTTCTTCTGATTGATTATTCTTACTTAATCGGGATTTTGAGAAGTTGTTTTGTAGTTTGAGCTAACTGGAATTTTCAGAAGTTATTATGTAATTTGAGCTAATTAGGATTTTTTTCAGTTTTGGTTACTGAATGGATTTGTTGATATTTGTTGTTTTATTTTGATTTTTGAGTTGAATTTTATTGTTTGTTGTGTTGTGTTAACTCAATGAATGCTGAGTTGATTTGATTTTAATTTCTTGGAATTTGAATGAGATTTTGTTTTGTAGTTTGAGGTTACTTTAATCACTATATTTAGTTAATGAAGAAACTTGTTCATATTTTACAATCTCTTAGTTTTCTTGATTTTGGTTTTCTTGTTGATATTTTGGTTCTGCTGTGTATTCTTCATTGTTTCTTAGTTAATTTTTATGTCAACGGATTAAAATTGGAATGAATCGATTTATAGTTTAAGCTAATTGTGGTTACTGCTTTTGGTTACTGAAAGGACTTGTTGATATTCTTCTCGATTTTAGTTGTTCTGATTTTTGAGTTGAAGATGCGCTTGTGCTTAGGATAGTTGTTGTTTTGTAGTTTGAGGGAATCACTGAAAAGTCTTGCTGATATTCTACTATTTTTTCTTAATTGAGTTTTAACACGATTTGATTTTAATGGCTTAATTTAGACCCTTTTGTCCCAAGCTGGTTGTTGATTTAACTTTATTGTATTTGTGCTTGTTGCTTTTAGGTGTTGGTAAGTTAATGGTATGAATCATATTACTTTGTTGCAGGTTTGATGTTTGTTGTACTTATGGTAGGTTGAGAAATTTTGGATTGTGCTATGACCCTCTTATCCCAAGCCGGTTGCTGATTAAGTTTTGCTATATTTGTGCTTCTTGTTGCTTTTAGGTGTTGGTAAATTAATTATATGAATATTTTCAAATCTAGTTTAGTTGTAAGTATAAATATAGAATTACTCTTTAAAATTACGTGGGAGGTTGGGTG
This sequence comes from Lathyrus tuberosus, assembly GCA_022829125.1. Taxonomy (NCBI): domain Eukaryota; kingdom Viridiplantae; phylum Streptophyta; class Magnoliopsida; order Fabales; family Fabaceae; genus Lathyrus; species Lathyrus tuberosus. Next base: position 11,842,089 of record JALAZF010000091.1, read on the forward strand.
TAGCAGGTGCTTAGAATTTGAATATTATTATATGTCTAGCATGTCTTGTGTTTGGAATTTAATAATATTATAAATTTGACTTAGCATTTTTTTATTTTGGACGCTAAAGTTTGAATCAACAATAAATATATGCTATTTACCCTTTTAAATATACTGATGTTAAATTTAGGTTCTCTAAATATTAATGCTAGTTAGAGTTTAAAATATGCTGATGTTACATGTGAGATTTGGATCAAACTCTAGTTTTAAGCATGAGGTCGAAGTTCGTTCACATGCTGCTGTCAAAGTGTTATACTATCGAAATTATACATGTTGTAGTCGAAGGTTGTTCTAACATGTATTAGTTAATATTGCTAGGGTTGTTAGCATATTGAATTGGGCCTTGTGTTAAGGATCCAATTGTTTAAGTTAGCTTGTACCCTAAGTTAGCTTGTAATGAGTATTTTGTTAAAAGCCCATTAGTTTAGTGTGCTAGGTTTTATTATAAATAGCATGTTAGTCTCTCATTCTAGAGTGTGACAAAACCTAGAAAGAGTGAGTGGTTAGTTTGTTATTCTTGTATACTTGTAATCCTTGTTTTAAGGAGAAAGGAAAGAATAACAGTTTTATAACCAATCCTTGTTGTTTACTCTTGTTTTCTTTGTTAACCCTAACCCTTGTGAGTTCTTTGATCATAAAGAAACCGTAAATACTTTGTTTCAAGGTATCCTATTCACAACAAATTGGTGCGGTGAGCATGGAGAAGATGCCTTCAACAAAGTATGAGATCGAGAAGTTCACCGGAGTGAACGACTTCGGTCTGTGGCGCTTGAAGATGAAAGCCCTACTGGTTCAGCAGGGTTGTTTGGAAGCGTTGAAGGGAATGGCAGCCATGGATGCCGCGTTAACGAAAAAAGAAAAGACTACCATGATCGAGAAAGCACACAGCGCAATATTGTTGAGCCTTGGTGATAAGGTTCTTCGACAGGTATCAAAGGAGACGACGGCATCGGGGTTATGGGTGAAGCTTGAAAGCTTGTACATGACCAAATCTTTGGTGAATCGACTCTACCTGAAACAAGCCTTTTATTCGTTCAAGATGAGTGAAGACAAAGCTTTGGCTGAGCAGTTGGATATGTTCAACAAGCTGATTCTTGATCTTGAAAATATCGATGTGAAGATCGATGACGAAGATCAAGCACTATTGTTGTTGTGCGCTTTGCCTAGAACACATGCTCACTTCAAAGAAACTCTCTTGTATGGAAGGGAGTCCCTGACCTTTGAAGAAGTTCAATCAGCCTTGTACTCTAAGGACCTGAACGAATGAAAGGAGCATAAACCTTCGACGGTTGGTGAGGGTTTGGCAGTTAAGGGAAAATTCTTGCGAAAGGATGGTAGGTTCGACAAGAAGAAAGGTAAAAGTCAGCAGAAGGCTTCTAGTGGCGAAACATCTGGTTTTCGATGTTATCACTGTAAGAAGGAGGGTCACACAAGAAAGGTGTGCCCTGAACGCCTGAAAGATCATGGAGGTAAGGATAATGGCAACGCAACCATTGTTCAAGATGACTTCGACTCATCTAATGTTCTTGTAGTTTCAAGCGGCGACTCAAGAAAAGAGTGGATTATGGATTCAGGATGCACTTGGCACATGACTCCAAACAGAGAATTGTTCGAAGAGCTATGTGATCAAGATGGTGGATCGGTGTTGCTGGGAAACAACAAATCCTGCAAAATTGCAGGTATTGGATCTGTGAGATTCAAACTCCATGATGAGTCAATAAGGTGATTGACTGAAGTCAGGTATGTACCTGACTTAAAGAGAAATTTAATTTCTCTTGGTGAATTCGACAGGAAGGGATACGTTTTCCAATGAGAGAAAAGTATCCTAAGAGTCATGAAGGGGTCGAAGGAAGCCTTGAGAGGCGTGAAGAAACAAGGCTTGTATACCCTTGAGGCTGAGGTTGTAAGTGGTTCGACAAATACTGTATCCACGAAACCTGTGTCGAAGACATATTTATGGCACATGAGATTGGGCCATGTCAGTGAAAGAGGCCTAGTCGAATTGGGGAAACAGAACCTGCTAGGTGGTGACAAAGTCGAAAAGTTGGAGTTTTGTGAATCTTGTGTATTTGGTAAATCCTGTAGGGCGAAGTTCAACAAAGGCAAGCAAAGAACACATGGATCCCTTGATTACATTCATGCTGATCTTTGGGGGCCTGCAAGGAATCCTTCACACTCAGGTGCAAGGTATTTTCTATCCATTGTTGATGACTATTCCAGAAAGCTATGGGTATTCATTCAGAAGACAAAGGATGAAACTTTTGAGAACTTCAAAAGTTGGAAGATTCTGGTCGAAACTCAAACTGGCAGAAAGGTTAAGAGGTTGAGAACCGACAATGGCCTTGAGTTCTGCAACAAAGCGTTCGACAGTTACTATGTTGAGTCTGGGATTTCAAGGCATAAGACTGTAGCAGGTACTCCTCAACAAAATGGATTAGCTGAGAGATTCAATCAAACAATCCTTGAAAGGGTTAGATGCATGTTGGTTAGTGCTGGATTGAAGAAGGTGTTTTGGGCTGAAGTTGTTTCGACAGCTGCATATCTGATAAATAGATGTCCTTCGACTGCATTAGATATGAAGACACCTGAAGAAGTTTGGTCGAGAAATCCACCTAGTCTCGACAGACTGAGAGTATTTGGTTGTGTGGCCTATGCTCACATTAGGCAAGACAAGGTCGAACCTAGAGCTCTGAAGTGCATGTTCATGGGATACCCTGAAGGAGTCAAAGCTTATAGGCTATGGTGCCTAGAGCCAGGTCACAAGAGGTGTATCACCAGTCGAGATGTAGTTTTCAATGAAGTTGAGATGGCTTTCAAGAAAATTGATGTTGCTGACGAAGAGCTGGAACAGGGAGAGATTCCTGTTGAGGTGGAGCATGTTGATGCTGAAGTGCGTACCCCAGATGAAGTCGATGACGAAACAGAAGATGTTGTCGAAGATGAGGAAACTGATAATGACTACCTGTTAGCAAGAGACAGGTCAAGAAGAGTCATCAAGCCACCTCAGAGACTTGGGTTTGCATATCTTATAGTTTATGCCTTAATCTCTGCAAGTGAGGTTCTCGACGAAGAACCTAGAGACTATAAGGAAGTTATGAGGAGTCGAAAGAAGACTGAATGGCTGAAAGCCATGGATGATGAGATAAAATCTCTTCATGTCAACGACACATGGGAACTGATCAAGAAACCTGCTGGAGCCAGGTTAGTCAGTTGTAAATGGATTTTCAAAGTCAAGGAAGGAATCGAAGGAGTGGCGTCGAAAAGATACAAGGCAAGGTTGGTTGCTAGGGGATTCACTCAGAAAGAAGGTGTCGACTTCAATGATGTGTTCTCGCCTGTTGTAAAGCATAGATCCATTCGAATGTTGTTAGCCATGGTGGCACAGTTCGATCTTGAACTGGAACAAATGGATGTGAAGACTGCGTTCTTGTATGGTGATCTAGATGAAATAATCCTGATGAGGCAACCTGAAGGGTATGTCGAAAAGGGGAAGGAAGATTATGTGTGCAAGCTGAAGAGATCTTTATATGGACTGAAACAATCTCCTCGACAGTGGAATAGGAGATTCGACAAGTTCATGGCACGTATAAGTTTCATCAGAAGTCAGTTCGACCACTGCGTTTACTTTAGATTTCGACCTGGTAATTCATTTGTTATTTTGTTGCTTTATGTGGATGATATTCTAATAGCAAGCAACAATGTCGAAGAGGTAAGGAGGGTGAAGGATGAACTTAGTAAGGAGTTCGAAATGAAGGATCTGGGAGCTGCGTCCAGGATTCTTGGGATTGACATCCGAAGAGATAGAAAGCAGTCTAAATTATGCTTATCTCAAGAGGCATACCTACGAAAGATTCTCAAAAAGTATGGTATGTCGAATTCAAAGCCTGTTGTAACTCCGACAAACCCTCAATTCAAGCTGAGTATAGATCAGTGTCCCAGTACTGATGTCGAAAGAACTTGTATGAATAGCATTCCATATGCTAATATAGTTGGTTCTTTCATGTATGTTATGGTTTGTACTAGACCCGACATAGCATATGCAGTAAGTCTTCTAAGCAGGTACATGGCGAATCCTGGAAAGGCTCACTGGCAAGCATTGAAGTGGATTTGAAGGTACATAAATGGGTCTCTGAATAGAGTTCTAATTTATGGTAGAGCCTTGGGTGATGATAGTAAAACAACAGTCGAAGGATATGTCGACTCTGACTAAGCAGGTTGTATGGATACCAGAAAATCTATTTCTGGATATGTGTTCACTATGTTTGGGACAGCAATCAGTTGGGAAGCAACACTTCAGAAGGTGGTTGCCTTATCAACCACTAAAGCGGAATATATTGCCTTAACTGAAACTGTGAAAGAAGTAGTGTGGCTTGAAGGTTTTGCAAAGGAGCTGAAACTTCAAGGTCCAGTTATCATTGTTAAATGTGATAGTCAAAGTGCAATACACCTGTCGAAGAACTCAGCCTATCATGAGCGAACCAAGCACATTGATGTGAGGCTGCATTTCGTCAGAGGGGTAATCGAGCGTGGAGAAGTCCAAGTGCTGAAGGTTTCGACAGATCATAATGCTGCTGATATGATCACCAAGACATTGCCAAGTTGCAAGTTTTTCCACTGTATGCAGTTGATAAAGCTGCATGAAGAAAACTAGTTCGTTTTTTTTTCTTGTTAGAGTTAGATCCAAGGTGGAGATTTGTGAGATTTGGATCAAACTCTAGTTTTAAGCATGAGGTCAAAGTCCGTTCACATGCTGCTGTCGAAGTGTTATACTGTCGAAATTATACATGTTGTAGTCGAAGGTTGTTCTAACATGTATTAGTTAATATTGCTAGGGTTGTTAGCATATTGAATTGGGCCTTGTGTTAAGGATCCAATTGTTTAAGTTAGCTTGTACCCTAAGTTATCTTGTAATGGGTATTTTGTTAAAAGCCCATTAGTTTAGTGTGCTAGGTTTTATTATAAATAGCATGCTAGTCTCTCATTCTAGAGTGTGACAAAACCTAGAAAGAGTGAGAGTGGTTAGTTTGTTATTCTTGTATACTTGTAATCCTTGTTTTAAGGAGAAAGGAAAGAATAACAGTTTTATAACCAATCCTTGTTGTTTACTCTTGTTTTCTTTGTTAACCCTAACCCTTGTGAGTTCTTTGGTCATAAAGAAACCGTAAATACTTTGTTTCAAGGTATCCGATTCACAACATTACATTTAGCTTCGGTAGATTACAAACACTAATTAGTGTCTACGATTAGATAAGTATTTAGCTTCCATTTTAGAGTCCATTTATGTAAATTCTAATTAGCTTCAGCAGGATGCTAATGTTTAGCTTCAAGGTTTTTATTGTCTTCAATGAATTGGACGCTAAATTGACGCTAAATTGTTGTTAGCGTCCAAATTCCAACGTTTAGCATCCATTTTATGTTAAGGCTAAAATGATGTTTTCTCGTAGTGTATGGAGTACAACAAATATGTCTCTTTATGAACAACCCCGAGGACGCCCACATGCATGCTCTCAGACGCATTATGTGGTGTATTCAGGGTACATGACATTATGGTTTGCATATTTATCCTTCATCCACTACCTTCTTAATATCTTATACAGATGTTGATTGGGGAGGGTGCACTGACACTAGATGTTCTACCTCTAGTTATTGTGTGTTTCTTGGTGATAACCTACTCTCTTGATCATCCAAAAGGCAACCCACATTATCCCATTCTAGTGCTGAAGCCGAGTACTGTGGCGTTGCAAACATGATTTCTGAATCATGTTTGTTGCGCAATCTACTTCTCGAATTACACTGTCCAATTCCCAAGGCCACTTTGGTCTGCTTGACAACATCAGTGCAATTTATCTCTTCGACAACTCGGTTCAACATCAATGAACAAAACACATCAAAATGGATATTTATTTTGTTTGCGAAAAAGTAGCTCGTAGTCAGAGTCGTTTCAAGTTTTTGAAGGCCCTGTGTAGTGTAGCTAGAGTTTAACTATGACAAAAAAAAGAGGCCCTATTTAATCAGAATTTAACCTAAAAAATATATTATGAGGCCTTATTTAACTAATATTCTAATCCTGACTAATTTGAGGCCCTGTGCGGTAGCCCGCCTTGCACGCCTTCAAAGACGGCCCTGCTCGTAGTCATGTACATGTTCTTCACGTTCCTTCTCGTTATCAAATTGTAAACATCTTCATCAAAGATATTCCTTTGATACTTTTTCAAGACTTTAGAGACAGTCTCATCGTAAGTCAACCTCCTCCTTCGACTGGGGGGAATAATAGACAATAAAATAAAATAGAATATGTCTAAAATTAGTGGACAATGATTTAATGTAAAAACATAGTTATTATATATTATTAGTATCCTAAATAGGTTTGATAAATTCTTTATTATATATAATTAGTTTCCTAAATATGTGTGGTAAATCATTGAATATGTATCATATTACATATCAATAATATTCAAAGAATCACATTCTTACATACATCCGTCTTTAAAGATATGATTTTTTTTTAAATTACAGAAATTAAAAAAAATGTTTGTGGAATTACACTTATTGACAATTGTGATATTATTCTGTAAGTTTATTTAATTTATAATAAAAAGAATTAATTAATATTTTATAAAATACTTATTACAAATTATAGAAATAGATATAACTTATGAGGAGGGGTGGGAATAGGGTGGGGCGAGCTAGGCTTTGCCAAGCTTGAGCCTAGGGTTTATGGTTTGGGGTCTGCTAAAAAATTCAAAGCTTAAACCTGACCTGTAGTTTATCATAGACTTATTTTTATGCTTAAGTCTGACCTTTTCGAATGTCTGATTAGCATACTAGCATATTTAAAAGCCTACTTCGTTTGAACATCTGTAAATAAGAAATTCAATTAATGTTAAATAGACTAACAAGTTAAAAGATCAATGAAATTAAATGTTTGTTTTTATTGTCTCGTTCAAGTTTTCTTATTAGCATAAGTTTGGTGATACTATTTGTTGAAGATAACTTATGAGAAAAACTTATGACAATAACTTATGACATTGTTTATAATGTTTTTTCAACTTATTTTCATAAGTTCTTCAAGATAACTAAGTTTTATTTTCGTATTTTAATTCAAAGTACAAAATAGAATATAATAATAATAAATTTATTGATTTTTTCTTAAATAGGTCAGCCTGATAGGCGTAAAAGGCTATTCTTACGGCATGTGGCCTAGCTTCTTTAGCTAAATAGGCTTATACAAAAACCTAGGCCTTTTTTATTTAAGAAAAAAATCTAATCTGACCTGAGCCTATGTAGGTTAGGCTGTAGGCCCCTGTTAGTTGGTCTGACATACTTCCACCCCTACTTAGTGTGATTAGTAAAGAAGTAATTAACGTATTAAAAAAAAATGGTAAGAAATCTTTTAAAAAGAGAAAAAAAAAATACTTAGGATTTTTTTGAGTGTTTGGGAGGGAAAGGAAAGAAAAAGTTTTGGAAGATGATGATTAAAGGAAAATAATTAGATAAATTTTAAAATTTTTAGAGGTTTTTTGTATGAGTTGTTTTAAAAACGAAATCGAATTGAAAATTTGAACCGATTGAACCGTGAATCTAAAAGGTATCTGATTGGAGCTTCAAATTCAATGGCCATGTAATCAAGCGGATGGAAACCGACTAAAATCGGAAAAAAATAGTGAATAAGGAATTTTGGCAAACCGCAAAGATTAAAGTTTGTTCTTATTTTTTATATTTTAAAAGCCAAAATGACGCCGTTTTATAATTTATATTTAAAAAAAAATATTAACAAAACATCAAAATAGAACATAAATTTTAGACATTAAAAATCTCATTCGTCAAGGTTTTAAAAGTAATGTTTAATAGATAGAAAAAATTGATTTAGTTTATAACATTTTTTACATTTTTTTGGATGTCTTATATGTTAAATATTTTTAGAGATTGAGTTATCCGGCCAGTTAAATGTGATTTAATACATAGACAATTTTATTATCAAGATCAATTTGTGGGATCGAATCATCTGATTTTGTTTGAATCAATGAGGGTTTTATAATACACCACTCAACTTTCTTAGACACCACGTGAAATTCCGTTTATGTCCCCTGATTCCGAATGTGCACATCCGGATGCACCGTAATCTTAAAAAAAAAATAGTTCGGGATGTGCATATGCGGAAGGTCACCGGATCTGCATATTCGGAATAATTGCTGATATATTTGAACCTGCATGATCACTCCTCCCTTCCCATTCTCAACCTTTCTTCTTCCACACTCACCCTCACCAACTTAAAAAACCCTACTTCATCAATACCATTTATCACTCGAAAACTACAACTTTTTGGTGCAACAAATCAAAGGGAGCAAGAGAAGATAAAATTTCAGGTAAATATTCAACTTCATCCACTACATTGCTCACATTATCAATCTACTTTTTTGGAAAAAAACAAGTTACGCTACTTCCGGGTGTGCACATCTGGAACGTATTGAGCATGAACTTGTCCGGATGTGCACATCCGGAAAAATGCCCGGAACTTATTAATTTTAATTTTCAGCAATTTTTAATATGTTATAGTTATACATATTTATTGTTCTATTATTGTTTATAAATAGATATGGTGCACCCCGATAACATCTCAAAAGAATTTGTTTCGCCGATTTCCTCAAAAGATGAAGGCATTATCGTAAAGTCGGTTGATGTAGGCGGTGACTTTAATAACAAGCAGGAGTTTGATGATCGTGAAAACATGCTCGCATATATTCGTAGGATGGCTATTGAGCTTGACTTCGGTGTAAATATCGGAAGATCGGATAATGGTTCGGAAAGAAGAAAGGCTTTTGTAATTTTGGGGTGCAAAAGAAGCGGGAAATATCAGGTTCCTCTACGAAAGTTTAAAAAAAGAGGAGACCGGTAGTAGAAAATGTGAGTGCCCTATTAAGATTGGTGGTTACATGTTAGCTTCCAAAAAATGAAAATTTAGTGTTCATTGTGGTATACATAATCACGAATTGTGCTCAAAGTTTCAAGGCCATCCTAGTGTATGTCGGCTCAAGGCGGAAGAGAAGACATGTATTGCCGACATGACCTTGAATCTTGTCCAACCGAAAAATATACTTGCCACGTTGAAACGGAAGGAACCCAGCAATGTAGCAAATATAAAGCAAGTGTATAACATTCGGTATCAGACGAACAAAGCAATTAGGGGAGATAGAAGTGATATGCAACAACTGTTGAAATTGTTGGATGATAACGATTACGTGTCTCGGTACAGATATCGCGATGATGGAATTACGGTCCGAAATATTTTTTGGACTCATCCGGATTCCATAAAGTTGTTCAACACGTTATCGACAGTACTCATTCTCGATAGTACCTACAAGAGGAACAAGTATCGACTTCCATTATTTCAGATGGTTGGTGTTACGTTTACGGATAAGACATATGTCGTTGGTTTTGCATTTTTGGAGTGCGAAAAAGAGGACAATTTTACATGGGCATTGGAGACGTGTCGGTCACTTTTGAAGAAACATGTTCAAATGCCAAAAGCAATTGTTAAGGACCGCGATAACGCTTTGATGAATGCGGTTGCAAAGGTCTTTCCTTCTTCCAATGCATTACTTTGTCGATTTCACATAACAAAGAATGTGTGAAGTCGGGTTAAACCCACGGCGCGTATGATATGGTGTGTATTAACTTGACGCGATACGGTTTTTCGGAAACCTTTTTTCCACTCCACACCGCACCACCGTCCAATCCAAATGATCGCATGATGTGTATCGGATGGCTTGCGAAATCAAGACATTTTGTACAAGTTATCTTGAAACCCGGATGCCCCATGCCACCTAAATCACTGCAATGGGCGACGCATGCAACCGCAATTGCCGAGTCGTGGCCGGATAGTTTTGTTGAAATGATGCTTGAATTCGAAATATTGAACGCAATTGAAAAGGCATCAAATGCGGAAAAGTCGAAAGGTCATGTTCCGATAGATTTAGACGGAGACTTTTGTTTTAACTCTTTTGTATAATCGTACGACAAAATGTACATTTTTGAAGTGAAATATATTGAATTTTTATTCATATGCCTTTTTAATGCACTTATGAATTTTATTCCAATGAAAGCATTCCAATTGGTTGCATAACATAGTCAATTCTGTTTGAAAAATGTATTAGTAAAATATTCTGATTTGCAGATCCGAGAAATTTTCGGATGTGTACATCCGAAACCAATATTTGTAGGGTTTTTCCGGATCTGCACATCCGGCACGAACTCAGGCAGAAATTACTTTACCCTAATTTTTCTATAAATTATGGGTTTCATTTGATATCTTTCACACAAACTCTAAATGTCTCAATTGTATGAAATCAAGTTCCGTTGGTATGTCGCAAGTGTCTCCTACACCGACGGCAAAACACGCGGTCACACGTTTAAGCTAATGAGGGACATCTCCATCGGCGAGATCATTGACAACATCGAACATCTCCTACCTTACAGAGACAAACGGAAGGTTGCGAAGTTTCAGTATCGTTCACCTTCGGTTGACAACGAAGGGAACGTCGCTTACAGCCTTGTTGAGCTCAAGAATCAAGAGGATGTTAGAGCGTTGTGGCAAACTTTTTTCGATTACGAAGAACGATTCTCGCTCAAGTTCGAGGCGACCATCAAAATTCGAAGAACGGTAGATGACATTTAGAGATGTGCAAGCGTCCACCGGGCTATTGATCTTGTAATGTTTAAATTTCTGTCGATGTAATGGCGAATTTCTGAATGTAATCCCAATTTTATTTTATGAATGTGAGAAACATTGTTGGATTTTTGGTGTTCTGCATCAGAATTTATTTCGGATTTGCAAATACGAATTTTTTCCGGATGTGCACATCCGGAAAAAACTAAAACATTAAAAAAAAAAGGTGCGTCCGGATTTGCACATCCGAAACATAGGGGTATTTTTGTAAGCACACATGGTGCCTAAGAAGGTTGGGTGGTGTGTTAAGAAATGCTCGAATCAATTATTTGATTCAACCAATGATAATTTGGTTCGACCACTGACCCCTTGATTTCGTAATTTTGGACCCGTTTATTTTGGTTTTTTTTTAAAATGATTTTTATAGTGGAAAAAAATTTTGTGAAAAAAAGTTTTATAAAGAAACTTTTCATAAAAGCTTCAAATGAAAATTTGGTTTGAATAGTTATTCTTAAAATGTTATTTTAGGTATTTCATCATTTTATCAAAACTTTTTTTGGATATCAAAATTTCAAAAAATCACTTAATTTTGAAGCTATTTCAAATAGTTTTTCATAAAAATCATTTTGAAATACAGCTTTTTAAAAAAAAAAATGTGATTTTGACTATGTTTTGATCTTTAATAATGTATATTTGTTATAGAGTATCAAAATTAATCTTTTAATTTATAAAAAACAAATTTTAAAAAAACTTATAATATTTTGAAAAACGTTTTTGTAGAATCCATTTTAAAAAATACAAAGAAAAAACGTTTTTTATAGGGGGTTTTTCGAAAAGCGCCTATATGGCAAGGACAAAATGACTATTAACCCTAGTTTTTTTTATAGTATTAAAGATAGATTTTAATTTTTTTATAAAATTTTTAATTTTTATTTAGAGTGAAGAAGATCATTATTTTGATCTTCTTTAATTAATTTTAAAATATTCTTTATTTAACCATAATTAGTGTGAGTTGGTTGTTGTAGAATTAATATCATAAAAATCAAAGAAAATTAACTTTCAGATTTTTAGATGTATAATCAGTGTTCTATCTTAAATATTGGATTAATGAATAAATAAAAGAAAACTAAAATTGATACATGTTTCTTTTTTTATTTATTTATGGGAAATATATTTTCATTAAGAAGAAGCGACACTGAGATCATACACTACAGGCTCCACAGGGAGACAGTCTCTAATTCAAGTTTTTGAGTCGAACAATTTCCCCAACCCAACTAAATTATGAGCATCAATATTAAAAACCCTTCTTAAAAACATAATTGAAACTACTAAGAAGTAACTGATAATCTGCTGCAATGGGCCCTAAAACTGCATTATTAATAACAAAATTTATGCAAACAACATCAGTAAGGGAATCCGACTGGATTATTATCCTTCCCAAGTTCATATCTTTTGCCAGCGTGAGACACCACCTAATTGCAAGAATTTCGGCTACTTCCGGAGCAACAGAGATAGACTCCTCCCGACTAGCAGCGAGGACAATTTCCAAAGCAGGATTCTTAATGATGCACGTAAAAGATACGAATTCCTTCGAATGAATGCCTGCGTCAACCTGCAAAACATGAACATTTCTTCATGCAGAATCCAAATCAGGTTGCATAAGCATTCATTTTTTGGCGCCAATCTCATGATTCAATTTGTTAAACTCAGTCACAAAATTGAGTACTTCCTCTGCCACCCTGAAAGGCTCCAAACTTTTCTGCTGATACAAAAGTAAATTGTGCATAATATATACCTTTTGGTGTAGAGAACACAGCAATCAGGTACTCAACAAGTCACCACAAGTTAATATACTCATCATTCAGTCATCGAGTTCCATGTCAGGAGGGATCTGATAACTAAGAATAGAAGATAAGAAGACTTTCTTGGCAAACTCATAGTCTATGTAGAAGTGGTGGACTGATTTGGCTGCAAAATTATAAAGGCGACAAGAGTTATTATACTTGATTCCTTTCTTTAGGAAATTGTCTTTTGAGGGTAGAATATTCTTCGCTAACCTCCAAAGAAAATTTTGTGTCCTGGTATGAATATTGGACCTCCATGTCTCTTTCTAGAGTCTCTGATATGGGACACTTGAGGGGCCTGGGTTTTTTGCAACTTTGTTCTGCAAACTGATGTTGTATGCAGAACGAATAGAATATTCCTCATTCCTTTTCTAATGCCAAATTAAACGATCTTCAGTGTTCCTAAAAGAAAGAAGAATGCTGACAATTTGTTTTGCTTCCGAAGGGTCGAAACTATCAAATATCAGATCTTTTTTCCAAATGCCCAAATCATTATCAATGAAATCCTTCACTCTGGACTCCCTGTCAATACCTCTCACAAGCCCAAGAATCTTGAATCTAGTGTTATCTGGTAACCAGCTGTCTTTGCAGACCGTAACTCAAGGATTTTATCCTAGTTCGCTTGAAACTAAAAGCTAATCCAGTCCACCCGCCAAGGTGATTTCTCCTTATACACAAGGACTTAATCCACTATAATCAATTTATTACAAATGCACTAGCAACAACTAGTGACTAATAGATCACAAAGACAAACAGTCAATGTCTTCTCAAGGATTCTGACCTAACTGGTCCCTTAATGAAAAACAAACAACAAATTTGAATAAAGAATGTGTGCTTACAAGTTGCTTCTACACCAGAAGATTTACACAAATGAAATACAAACACTTAAAGAAAAGTATACACAAAGTTGAGAGCTTTTACCTAGAAACAGTCTTGTAAAATCGCCAACTTTCTTTAAGTCTCCAAGTCCTCTATATAGAAATAAAAAGGAATCATTTGAGGGCAAATTAGGAATACAAGAATTGCAGTTGTCCACTAACGGAATAGTGACAGGTGTGAAGAATAGTACAGTCCTTTCACCTATAATTTCAGGTAGTAGAAGGAATATTTTTGTTTTGTACTATGTACTATTTGATCACGTATCCTTTTATCCTTATCTTCATATTCATAAGCTTATGGTAGAAAGTTGATGAAGCATGAAAACTAAGAAACACATAACTGGGATTAGAATCTTCATAATCTTCAGTCAGAACCTTTTGACAGTGTCAACGTTTGGCTTGAGAATCTTCAGAGTCTTCAGCTTAGTAACATAAACTTCAGAATCTTACCATTCTTCAGAAGATTGGTGATCAGAGTCACATACAGAAGAAGAACCAGAGAAAACATTGCAGTAACAATATAGTGTCTTCTAAGAAGCTTCTTAGGAGTGAATCAACGCATAAATGAATTTTGAAACACAAATGTTCAGAAACTGATGACGTTGCACGCCATATTCTCATAATCAGAACTGGTTGTTAAAGCTGCACAATAACAAACCGTTAGGGTACCAAAATTGTTCTCACACAAATACTAATTTGTCATCATCAAAATTAAAGGTCTAGATGCAGAACTAAATCGTGTTCTAATAATCTCCTCTTTTTTTATGATGACAAAACCATGTAAAATCTGAATGAAAGAGCACTTTCCTGATTAACCTTTTGCAGAACAAGAGTGATCTTCTATCAGAATTTGGTTTTCTTCAGAAGTTGCTTGAACTAATCCAGAGCACTAGTTGATAAATTCAACTCTTCTGATGAAATTCACTTCAGAAGCTTTGAAATCTTAGCTGATTTGAAAAAGATTCTTCAGATCTTGGTTAAGGTTCTTTAAAAAGAAAACTAAACACCTGGTAAAGCATGATTGGAAATCTTTCTCAAACTGTGAAGTTAACTTTTCAATCTCAGATTTAAAACCATTTCTACATAAATTTGTAATCTTAAGTGATCTAAAAACTTCAAAAGCTTCTGAGTTACGTGACTTTCCCTGAAACATAGCTAACACAATATTCTCAAAGTAATTGTTAGCAGAAACATTAAAAAAATGTTTGGGTTCTGATTCAAGAACATAAGTATATCAAAATCAATATGTTTCTCCCCCTTTTTGCCAACAATAAAAAAGACAAGAAAAGGAAACACAACTGAAGAAAGAAACATAATTGCATTAATAAAACTCCATAAGACGCAAGAGTACAGAACAATAGAACCAAAAACACTTAAATAAAATAACACAAAAAGAAAAGTGTATAAACATTTTTTAAAAAATAAACTAGGGTTTGGGGTTCGGCGGAGCAAGTGTGGAGAGGATAAGCTCAAACATCTGATCCTGTTTCTCTAAGCATTGTCTGACCATGGCTTTTTTTTTCTTCAACTCAGCAAGAGTCTTCATAATCTCAGGAAACATTCTAGAAGAAGATGAAGTTCCAGCAGCATATTGATTAATAGAAACATTATCCTCAGGTTTCTGTCTTTCAAAGTCCTTTTCTTCTTCACGAAATATACAACCAACATAGCAAGTAAACACCTTGTACTTGGAAACCTCTTCGCTAACCTCTTTCAAGTCTTCTTTCGGAATGATCTATACAATATCTCCAACAAGGAGCGAAATCAGGTTGATAAAAGCATTGTTCCCAATCTTCTCAGCGTGCATCCTAACAGACATCTTCATCATAGTGTTCTTCCTCATAAGAATCATTGAATCCCTGAGAAGTTTAAATAGAAGAGTTGGAAGTGTTAACTTGACACCATCTTTTACAAAGAACAACATGAACTTATGGGAAGTGTTGATATGGTGAGCTGAGTTGATGTTAGGTCTGTGAAAGATGCTACCCAAAATAATATAGAACCATACCCTTAAGGTATCTTTCAAATCCTTTGCAGTAGTACTCTTTACTTTTTCAATCACAGTTTCCTCCCTGAAAAATGTTGATGTTTTCAATGCATCTCTTTTAGGGTCAGTTTTGATGTTGAGAATTCTCTTACCATCATGAGAGATCAAATCAGCGATCGTCTTCTCCGTAATCTCAAGTTTTCTGCCAAAGACGTGAGAGATAACCTTTTTCTTTTCAGCCACAACATGAATCCAAAATTGTTTGACGAGGACTGGGTAGATTGGACCCTTTAGCCTTTCAAAGAAAGCATTCCAGTCTTGGAATCCAAGCGTTCCAGTTAGGTCAAATCCATTATCTTTAAGATTTTGGAAATCAACAATAGTCTCACATAGCACAAAGAGATCATCAACTGGAGTGTCAAGAATGATGACTGGTTCTTCAGGAATGACGATGGAAGCAACTTGTTGTTAAGGTTGTTAAGAAGATTCAACCATTGTAGACAGTTAAAGGTTGAGGAAGCAGATGAAGTTTGACAGATGGAGAGGACGGTTTTAGGTTTGAAAGAGAGAAAAGTGGGGGATTTATGTGAGCGTAGTGTGAAATGTGAGTAAGGTGGGTTTAAATAAACGTTTTAGCAATAATTACAATAAATATAATAATTACAAAAAGGTAAATACACAGACAAAAGAGGAATACGTAGGGATTTAACCTAGTTCCAAGAAATTACCAAACCCAATGTGTCACGTCATCAATACGCATGCTCGGGAAGTGGAACAATTGTCTCCGCTAAAGACCACACGTTATCAAACGAAAAGACAACCATTAATGATGTAACTGTTCAAAATCCAGAAGACAAATCAATAGGATTTTCTTCTGATCACAACCTTTCTGATTCATGAAACTTCCTCACTTCAAAAAGCTCATGTTTTAGAATCAACCAAATAACATCACAACTTGAGAACTTCAGAATCTTAATCAAGAATTCTGGAAGCAAAACATTATGATAACATCTTTTCATTATGGACAAGGTTTCATAAATAGATTTTTCAGAATGAAAACGAATCTATCCTCAGTAAGGGTTTTTTTTAAGATATCAGCCCACTGACGGTCTGTATTAATAAATTTTAAATGAAAAATACCCTTCTGAACATAGTCTCGTAAGAAATGATGTTCAATCTCAATATGTTTTGCCCTAGAATGTAAGATAGGAATCTTGGATAAATAAATAGCAGAAGTATTATGACAGAAGATATGAATATTACTCTCAAAGATCTGATAATCTTCCAGCTGACTCTTCATCCAGAGTATCTGAGTGCTACATCCAGAAGCTGTGATATACTCAGCTTTAGTTGTTGAAAGAGCAATTGTTAATTGTCTCTTACTGGACCACGAGATCCGATTGTCTCCCAAAAATGGACAACTTTCAGAAGTACTTTTCCTTTCTATTATGTCTCCAGCATAGTCAACATCACAATAGCATACTAATTTGTATTCACTTGATTTTCTATAAAACAAACCAAGATTAGTATTTCAGATACGTAAAGATTCTCTTAACAACAGTTTAGTGAGTCTCTTTAGGATCTGATTGGAAGCAATCACACAAACAAACAGTGAATAAAATACTAGGTCTAAAAGCAGTTAGATAGAGGAGAGGACATATCATACCTCTAAATAGCTTATGGTCTACCATACCACTTACCTCTTCTTTCTCCAAAATGCATGTGGGATGCATTAGAGTCTTTTCTAGCTTACATTCTGACAAGTTAAACTTCTTAAGAAGTTCTCTTATATACTTGCGTTGGTGAATGTATGTTCCTTCCGAATTTTAATCAATCTGAATCCCTAGAAAGAACTTGAGTTCTCCCATTAGACTCATTTCGAATTCTTCCTGCATTAACTTAGCAAAATCCTTGTACAACGAAGCATTTTACTTCTGAGCCTTTTGCTTCAGCATCATTGTCTTTGCCTTCTAAGTCTCTGTCTTCAAAATCTTTGTCCTTGGATTCTAAGAAAGTGATCTTCAAATCTGTAAGTTTCTCAAATAGCTTTGACTTTTCAGGGTCAAGCTTATTATTGAATCTAACATGAATTAATTCCTTAACAATTCGTGTTTCAGTGTAATAGATTATGTAGCCTTTTGAGCGTTCAGAATATCCTAACAATATACATTTTTGTCCTTTAGAATCAAACTTTCCAAGATTCTCCTTAGTGTTCAACATAAAACAAACAAGGCCAAAAGGATGGAAATAAGAAATGTTGGGCTTTCTTTTCTTCCACAGTTCATGAGGAGTCTTACCCAGAATAGGTATGACAAAAATCCTGTTCTGAATATAACAAGTTCTGTTAATTGCCTCTGCCCAGAAATGCTTAGCCATGTCAGTTTCTTGGATCATGGTACGAGCCATCTCTTGCAAAGTCCTATTCTTCCTTTCTACAACCCCATTCTGATGTGGAGTTCTAGGACAGGAGAAATCATGGGAAATGTCATAAGAATCAAACAAATTCTCAAAGTGCTTATTCTCAAATTTGTCACCATGATCACTTATGACTATGACTATTTTGCAATCCTTCTATGTTTTCACTTGTGAGTAGAAGGTAGAGAACACAGAGTGTGACTCATCCTTGTGTTTCAAGAACTTTACCCATGTCCAACGACTATAGTCATCAACAATGACCAATCCATACTTCTTACCACTGATAGAGGCAGTTTACACTAGGCCAAACAAATCAATATGTAGAAGTTCTAACGGTCTAGAGGTGGAAACAACATTTTTCGCTTTGAAGGAAGTTTTGGAAAACTTGCCTTTCTGGCATGCTTCATAAAGAGCATATGAAGCGAACTTTAGGTTGGGTAAGCCTCTGACTAATCCAAGCTCATTTAGATGTGAAATCCTCCTCGTGCTAACATGGCCCAAATGTCTATGTCATACCCATTGCTCCTCATTAACAGACATTAAGCATTTAACATTCTAGTCCTTAAGATCAGAAAGTCTAATCTTATAAATATTGTTTTTCCTCTTTCCGTTAAAAAGGATTGTACCATCTTTCTGAGTAACATCCTTACAGGACTTTTGATTAAAAAATGATGCCATAACCATTGTCAATAAGGTGACTGATAGACAATAAGTTATGTATCAAACCATCAACTAAAAGAACATTAGTAATATAAGGGAGTTTACCATTACCAATAGTTCCAGAGCCAATAATATTTCCTTTTAGTTTTCCTCTGAAACCAACGAAGCTTTCAAGCTTAAGTTCCAAATCTTGGAATATATGCCTTCTGCCTGTCATGTGTCGCGAGGATCCACTTTCCAGGTACCATGATTAATGTCTAATCTGAGCTACTAAGGATGTCTGCAACATAAAGGACCTGATCCTTAGGTACCCACTTTTTGGGTCCTCTTTTGTTAGTTTTCCTAGATTTTCTCACAACATTGGGTTTCTGTACAGCAGGATAATCAAGTGGAATTTGTGCATGATACTTGGGTTTTAAAACAGAGTTTTGTATCTGTGAAGGTTTCTCTGCAAGCTCAGAACAATCGAGCTCAGTGCCATTAGGCACGAAATGCTCATAGAGAGGTTTTGGTTTTACCTTCTAACTTTTGTCAGGTTTGAAGTTTCTGTACAACCTAAACCTTTCTTTTCATTTATGCTAACTCCATAGATCATGGAAGCCATTTTGCTTCTATCTATGCTTTAAGCTAGAAAGTACTAGAATGATCTGTCATATCTAATGATGCAATCAGTACCAGAAGCTTCTGAGATTATTTCTTCCTCTAGTTTTGAAATTTTTATTTTCAAAGCAGAGTTGTTACTTTCTAAAGAAATAATCTTTTCATTTAGAGAAAAATATCCCTTTCAAGCTCACTACGAGTTTCAAAAGAAACTACTTGGACTTGTTTAAGGTCCTTGTATTTACTTTGAAGACTTTGGTACTTTTTCCAACATTTCAGAGACACATAACTCTAAATCAGAACGAGATAGTTTAGAAAATACCTCTTCAGAATCGGAGTCTAATTTTGATTCTGATTCTAACAGATCCTTGGCTTCCGACGCTTCAAAACTTTCAGGATCAACTATAGTTTCCATCAATGCAACGTTGGTATGTTCCTCTTTTGAATCTGAGTCGTCCCATGTAGCCATGAGCCCCATCTTGCCTTTAGAAAACTTATTCTTAGGTCTCTTGTCCTTCTTGAGCTTGGGACACTCATTCTTGTAGTGACCTGGCTCCTTGCACTCATAGCAAATAACCTCTTTGCCAGAACCTTGTTTCTTCTGTCCAGAAGAATAATTAAAATGACCAACAGTTCTTCTAGCTCCTCTGAACTTCCCTTGACCATTTTTCCTATGTCTCCAGAGTCTGTTAACTCTCTTGGAAATCAGCGACAGCTCATCGTCATCTTCTAAGTCTTTATTAGAATCTTCTGATTCTTCCTCAACTTGATAAGCCCTTGCCTTTTTAGGTTTAGACTTCAAGGCAACAGATTTACCTCACTTCTGAGGTTCATCTTCCTCGAGCTCTATCTCATGACTTCTTAAAGAACTAACAAGTTCTTCAAGACTAATATTGTTCAAATCTTTAGATAGCTTCAAGGAAGTTACTATAGGTCTCCATTTCTTTGGCAGACTTCTGATGATTTTCTTGACAAGGTCATCAGTAGAGTATCCATTGTCCGGAAACTTAAGTCTTGCGACAAGCTTTTGAAATCTTGAGAACATAGTCTCAACAACTTCATCATCCTCCATTCTAAATGCCTCATATTACTGGATTAAGGCTAAAACCTTTGTCTCTTTTACTTGAGCATTCCCTTCATGAGTTATCCTTAGAGAATCAAAAATAGACTTAGCAGTATCTATGTTTGGTATCTTTTCATACTTAGTATAAGAGATAACATTAAGCAATATAGTTCTAGCTTTATGATGATTCTTGTAATCCTTCTTTTGTTGATCTGTCATAGCACTTCTTGCTACTTTGTTACCAGCAGAGTCAACTGGGTGAGTGTAACCATCAACTACAATATCCAAAAGAAATACATCGTAACCAAGAAAGAAACTTTTGATTCTATCTTTCCAATAATCAAATTTCTAACCATCAAAGACGGGTGGTTTAACGTTTTAGTGATCTTTCTCATTGTTAACAATAGGAGCAGCAACATGATAAGTGCAAAATGTACTTATTTTTGTATATAAGTTTTGTTGCACTTATCGATACTTTTTGTCTATATCGTTCAAATAAAACCCCGCGTTGTTATAAATACGTTTATTTTACGTTTTAGTGTATATATCGTGTAACGTGTAAATATTACGTAGGTTAATTGATTTTATCTCAATTTTGTAGCTATTCAATAAAGGATATCTTGCCATATTCTTGAAGAGCATTGAATAAGTTTTCCAACGCTTCCGACCGTGCGTAAATCGGAGTTTCGGTGAAGAAGTTGTGGCCAAAATAAGGACTGGTTTTCTGTCTTGTTCGCACTGCGAACTGGCAGCGAGTGTTCGCATTGCGAAGGTCCAGCGAAGGTCGCAGCGAAGGCTGGCAGTGAGTTACAAAAGAGAAATAAGCCAAGGTTCGCACTGCGAACCAGTTAACGAGCATTCGCACTGTGAATGGTTCGTTCGCACTGCGAACCGACGAAGGAAAGCAAAGGCGGTTTAGCAATCAGAGGCACTTAAAGTGCCATTTTTTGAGTCATTCGCACTGCGAACCATGCAGAATTTACAATGTATATAGTTCATTTCAGTTGCTTTTTTAGGGATGGTTTTGGGGTTTCTTGATCCCATTTCCATCAAACTTCATTTTTCATTGCTTTGCTCAGAAAACAACTATGGAGCATGCATACGGATGAACTGGGGTGGATTGATCGTCGACCGGCTCCGACAATCCGCGAGATGTTTGGTTCATTTCTTTTCTTCTTTGTGTTTTTCTTTATGGTTGGGTTGTGTATATGTATTTGCTGCAAACTCATGTATATTTGTCGCCCATGGCATTGTATAAAACTTGATTTACAAATCTTTATTGGTAATTGTCTCTGATTTTTGCTTTATGCGCGGGGTTTGGGTTGCGTTAGACATAACCCTCACGAACTTCGATTAGGGACGATTGTTTGTTAGTTTCTGGACTCTAGAGATAGATTTAGGAGCTGACAATCTTCAATAGGCGTCGAATCTTAATGCCTTCCGTGTTTCGAGGCTTCGATCGCGAGAGTGACGAAGAGAGTGACACGGTTGTTATCTCAACTTTGCGTTAGACATAACCTGTCTTGTGAGCGATGCTGGGTGATATTGAGGAGTATTGTAGGTAGAGTATAACTGGTCGGTAAGTTTAAGTTTGTGAGGAGTGATTTATATGCATTGCTGGACGAGTTTTTCTCTCTGAAGAATGAATTTGTTTTATGTTTTAATGTTTACTTTTCTGTTTTCTTGTTTGAAACCATTCAAAACCAAACTCATTAACGCGAGAGACTGTCGAATGACATTCTTTCCCTCGAACCGATCTCTGTGGACACGACATAAATCCCAGAGGGAATTCTTCCGAAAATAAATATTTTTTCTTGCTTGCCCTATTCTGCATCCAACAAAATGGCGTCGTTGCCGGGGATTGGTTTTGATATTGAATCGCATTGCGATAGTTTCTTTGTTTTTGAGTTTTGTAGATATCGTATATTTTGTATATTTTCACTTGTCTATACTGATACTTGTACATTTTTGTTTCTTTTAACGTTTGTTTAAGTGTTTGGTTAGGACACTTGCTTTTGGTTGCGCGGTGAGACATCACCATGGCATGAATGAAGGAAGTTTCTAATTAAGCACCGTAAAGGCGTCGAGCTTACGACGTAAAACAAGCATGTTGTATAGTTTTTCTTTTCTAATGTTTTGGTTGTTGTTTGCTCACATGTCTTGGTCGACTTATTTGAGGATGCTTTTGGGATTTTCCAAGTTGGTTCATTTCAACTTGCGGATGTTTGGTAATGATTTTGTTAAGTTTTGTACACGTCTGAGGTATGTATTTATCGCTTTCTATACTTTAGCATATTCATGATACTTAGGCATTTTACAAACTTCCATGCCATCCATTCTTTTGTATACTTGTTCTATTGTGAATCACTTTAGTTCCCAACCTTTTTGTGAGGTGGTTTTCCATTGATCATATATGCGCGGAGAACCAACATTCTTGTTCTAACTGGATTTTATTATGTTGAATCTTTTATTTGTGTTGATTATATGAATGCATGAAAAGGATCAAGGCAATTGTTTCATTTTGAGCACAACTACCTTAGCCAAATATTCAATTCACCTTGTGAGTGTGTGAGAATTCGTAACCCCTTTGATCTTTTTTATCCATGTTTCTATTTGAACTTAATGCTTGTCTATGAGTATTTAGTTCACTTATTTTTGAATGGATTTTGTTTTTTTCTTGGACCTCAACTTTGTGTTGTTGTATGGATTTTTTCCTTGCCTTAGAAAGTAGGGAGTATTCACATGATGGTGCGGTTGAATTCAAGTTGGGGAGAGGATGATTGTATACTCATTGGTTGGATTCTATGAGGATTGAAAAAGAAAAGAAAAAAGAGAAAAATTTGTGAAAGAGAAAAAGAAAGAAAAAAGAAGAAAAAGAAAAATCCTTGAAAAAGGAAACAAAAAGAGTTTCAATAATTGTGCTAAATAAGTATTGTGTGTTGTGTAGCACTTGGGATTTTTGAAGAAGTTGGTTGAAATTTTGTGTGTGAATCTTTGTGAGTTTTCACTCCCTTAGGTTTAGGAAAGTTTTTGTTTCAATTACCTTAAGAAATTGCCCCTTGCTTGTTTACCCGACCACGTTACAACCTTGAAAAGCCCTTGTGATTCTTGCCTTTGTATTTTCAATGTGAATTTGTGGATGTATGCATAATTTAGTCTTTCGCTTGCATGAGTGTTGTGTGAGTGTAAAGTACCTTATTGTGTGTTTTTCTTCTACCGATGATTGTTTTTACTAGGTGTGATTCACTTTGGAACTTGTGTTGTTTTAGAATGTTTGGCATGATTTTTGTATTTTACGTTTGTTTCGTGACTATGTTATCATCGTAGTTTAGTGGTAAGTATTTACGTTTTGTGTGTACCATTTTCATTTGAACCATTCATTCGTCCGCTTTTCAAAACCTGTTGATTTGTCTTTCTTTGGATATTGCTTGTGCATTTTCAAGTTTGTTTGATTCTTGTTTGTGGACAAACAATTAGGTAAGTTGGGGAGAGTTTGATAAGTGCAAAATGTACTTATTTTTGTATATAAGTTTTGTTGCACTTATCGATACTTTTTGTCTATATCGTTCAAATAAAACCCCACTTTGTTATAAATACGTTTATTTTACGTTTTAGTGTATATATCGTGTAACGTGTAAATATTATGTAGGTTAATTGATTTTATCTCAATTTTGTAGCTATTCAATAAAGGCTATCTTGCCATATTCTTGAAGAGCATTGAATAAGCTTTCCAACGCTTCCGACCGTGCGTAAATCGGAGTTTCGGTGAAGAATTTGTGGCCAAAATAAGGACTAGTTTTCTGTCTTGTTCGCACTGCGAACTGGCAGCGAGTGTTCGCATTGCGAAGGTCCAGCGAAGGCTGGAAGTGAGTTACAAAAGAGAAATAAGCCAAGGTTCGCACTGCGAACCAGTCAGTGAGCATTCGCACTGCGAATGGTTCGTTCGCACTGCGAACCAACGAAGGAAAGCAAAGGCGGTTTAGCAATCAGAGGCACTTAAAGTGCCATTTTTTGAGTCATTCGCACTGCGAACCATGCAGAATTTACAATGTATATAGTTCATTTTAGTTGCCTTTTTAGGGATGGTTTTGGGGTTTCTTGATCCCATTTCCATCAAACTTCATTTTTCATTGCTTTGCTCAGAAAACAACTATGGAGCATGCATACGGATGAACCGGGGTGGATTGATCGTCGACCGACTCCGACAATCTGCGAGATGTTTGGTTCATTTCTTTTCTTCTTTGTGTTTTTCTTTATGGTTGGGTTGCGTATATGTATTTGCTGCAAACTCATGTATATTTGTCGCCCATGGCGTTGTATAAAACTTGCTTTACAAATCTTTATTGGTAATTGTCTCTGATTTTTGCTTTATGCGTGGGGTTTGGGTTGCGTTAGACATAACCCCCACGAACTTCAATTAGGGACGATTGTCTGTTAGTTTCTGGACTCTAGAGATAGATTTAGGAGCTGACAATCTTCAATAGGTGTCGAATCTTAATGCCTTCCGTGTTTCGAGGCTACGCTCGCGAGAGTGACGAAGAGAGTGACACGGTTGTTATCTCAACTTTGTGTTAGACATAACCTGTCTTGTGAGCGATGCTGGGTGATATTGAGGAGTATTGTAGGTGGAGTATAACTGGTCGGTAAGTTTAAGTTTGTGAGGAGTGATTTATATGCATTGCCGGACGAGTTTTTCTCTCTGAAGAATGAATTTGTTTTATGTTTTAATGTTTACTTTTCTGTTTTCTTGTTTGAAACCATTCAAAACCAAACTCATTAACCCGAGAGACTGTCGAATGGCATTCTTTCCCTCGAACCAATCTCTGTGGACACGACATAAATCCCAGAGGGAATTCTTCCAAAAATAAATATTTTTGCTTGCTTGCCCTATTCTGCAATCAACACAACAACCATTGTTTCTCACACAAACTAGATCGGTATTGAACATGATGAAGTGTTGATAAAGCATTTATCTTAATCAGAACCGGAGCTCTAATGTCAATTGAAGGTGCAAAAAACACAAGAAATGGGGGTTTGAATTCGGTTTAAAAAACAAAAGCTTTTAACCAACTAAAAAATTCAACAATCGAAAGATTGAATAATGAGAGTGAAACTCTGGTTGCAGATCTCAGATGTCCTAAGAGATGTCGAGACACTTGATCTTTGCTTCACACACAAGGATAATTAGGAACAGAATACAGATTTTAGAAAATAAAGTAACACATAAAGATTGTTAACCTAGTTCGGTGAATAACAACACCTATGTCTGGGGGCTACCAAGCCAGGAATGAAATCCACTAGATAGTATTAATTCTAAGCTAAACACCTCCGGTTTACAACTTATCACTTAATCACTACCCGTGCTTAATTTCTACCTAAGACACTTCCTAGGTATGAGACCCTTCTCAATTCCATTTCAATCACAACAGTGAGAGAAATTACAACTCAATGTAAACAGTCCAGCTCTAGTATCAACACCACACAAGAGAGGCTCACAAAATACAAACTATAAACTCACTAGGCAACAATGTATTTTTCCACACTTTTCCTAGGTTAAATCCATCCTATTTATAACCGTAAACATGACTGGATTTGGGCTTCAGAACCGCAGTAATTCTGCTCCATAGAATCTGCAACTAATTCTCCTCTAGAATAGTTTCTTTAATCCTAAGTTTCCTAAAGTATCTCCAAACTTAGAAACTGCATCTTCAAATTATAATCAGAATCTCTAATTCCTCAATCTTGGACGCCACCTAGGAAAAACAAATTATCCCATAATAATCTGAAATCGTGAATAACATAATTAAAAACTGAAAAAGTAACAGACGCAGATGTCGAATCATCATGATATGACATCTTGTCCAACATCTTGATCTTCAGTTAGTTCTTCATGTTTGGACATCTTGTCCAACATCTTGATGTCAAGTTAGTTTTACCAAAATTGATGCTAACCTAAAAGGCTTGGACTCATCAATCTCCCCTTTTGGCAGATTTTGGCTAAAACTAACTAAATGGAACTTGTAGACAGAAAACCACAGTCCGAGGCCAAGAAACAGAACATCCGAACATCAGCAGCAGAAAACAAAACTAAAGAAAGCCTCCCTCTCAAGAAGCTCATTCTTCTGCAAGTAACAGATTAGCACACTCCCCCTCAATGGCAGCAGCATCAGTCAGTGGTTAACAATGGTTAGTAAAGTTAGTAATACTCTCCCTTTTTAGCCATAATATGGCAAAGGCAGTTAAACTAACTAAATAACCAAGCAAAAACATAAAATATTATAGTACAAAACAAGCACATAAAGTGCCAAAAGATATCCTGGGCATTAAGCCTTTACATAACCATAAAAAAAGAAAAGAAAAAACAAGACAACATTCAACACTCATCTTCAGTTTCCTCATCATCCTCTTCCTCTTCTCCATGATCATCATCAGCCTCATCTTCAGCATCATCATCAGTATCCACCTCATTATTTCTAGCTGCATTCTTCTTAGCATCATTAGTGTCAGCTTCAGTCCACTTGTTTTGCTCAGCTGTCAAGGCATGTATTAACTGCTCCAGTTTAGCCTTCCTTGATGTACTTGACTCGATGATTGCATCAAGATCCTTATAGGTTTCCTTCAGTTGTGCAATGGTATCTTCCTTTGAAGTTCCAGGAACAGATGTTGATGCAGATGTTGTAACAATATCTGGAACATGACTCCCAGCAAATAGTTTATAATGCAATGTCAAGGGAGAATCCATTTTCATTGCATAATCTGCAATCACAAGAATACCATGATACTGCTCCAGAATTATGCCACAAATGAGAGAGGAAAAGCATATAGGCATATTGGTAGCAGTGTATAAGGCTTGCTTCAGAACTTGATCAAAGATATAGGTCCCAAAATCAAACTTTCTTCATTTACTAACAATGTATATGAATTTTCCTAGCCCAGCAGATATGGTTGAAGTGTGGTTGGTATGCACCCAGTTGATAGTACCAATTCTATGCAGAATTGAATACTTCACACTAAGTTTCCCAGCTGACAGCTTCCCTTTGTTTGGCCAATGCTTCACATTATTACAGGTGATCTCCTGACACACCTGATCATCAGTATCTTCACACTCAGGTTGAGGGTCTACTGATCTTCCCAAAAACCTGTTGATCGCAGTGGAGGAAATGTTCACAACATTTCCCCTAACATACACTTTCATGTAGTCTTCACTGGTGGCATCATTACATCCTTCAGGAATGTTCACTACAAATTCTTTGACCAGTTTTTCATAGCAGGACCCGAATTTAGTGACTGTCTTCATCAGGCATGCAACTTTAATGAGCTTCAACACCTCTTGGAATTCTAGGGCATTCTTCCCGAGTTCTCTTTCCAAAGCTACTCTTCTTTGGTACACATAAGGCCACTTCTCCACATTTTCAGAAACATGGAAGGAGACATTGTCCAAGGGAGATTTAGGAAGAGCATCGCCTCTTTTCTTAGAGAATGGCTTCTTAACATGCATGTTGTCCTAGACATCTTCAACAACATCATAGTCTAACTCAGTATCAGACTCAACCTTTCTCTTTTTAGACACAATACCAACCTTGCTCCAAGGTTTATGTGGTCCAACCACAAGTTTCTTAGCTATCTTGGTAGGGGTGTTTTCAGCAGCAACACCCTTACCTTTTCTGTTCTTTAATCTCTTGGCCACACTCGGATGGAGGCTCTTGGAATTGATTCATCATCAGAAGGAAAGTCATCCATATTGATAACTTGATCAGCAGTCTTACCAATAGTACCCTCAGATGTCTGTTCCTTATATTCTTCTACAGATGGGGATGTTCCACCATCTGTTTCAACGTCTTTTACAACAGAGTCAGCAAGGGTGTGCAAGTTCCCTTCAGATCGTTCATGATCATTCCCTTCAACATTCTCCTCAGTCACTACCCCTGGTTCAGCAACAGGAGCAGAGGTAGTGGGAAGAATCTGAGCCAACGGTCTAGTAATACCAGCAACATTCACCCGACCCCCTTGATTTAGGATCTGAGCCACTATTGTTCCAATCCTCTTATCCGTGTCAAAAATTTCTTCTTCTGTCCTAGGGTTAGAAAAAGCTCTAGAGGCATTTGAAGGAGTACATGTAGGAATGTTTTTAGATATTCTTACTGAAGATGGTTGGTTTATACCTGAGTGAATCGCACACTCAAAGATACAACAGAGTCGCCACCGAACTTTATTTAGTCCAAAAGGACAGGGAAAATATCGATAAAACCCAAGGGGAAGAGAAACGGGAACGGGGGTCGGTTATGCGAAAGGAAGGCACTAGCACCTTAAGCATCTGTCGTACTCGACGAGAACCATTTCGATTGCTTCTAGGCTTGGATGGGTTATCTATCTAAAGGCTTCTAGCTAAAGAGAAAGGAGAGAGAAGAGAAAAGAGAAAAAAGAAAGAAAATGCTCGCGGAGGATTGGGGCCCTCGTGTCTATGTACCCTCATAGTGCGATGAGGAAATCAGAGCGCCGTAGTTCAGGGAACCAGGGACAAAGAAGAAGAAAGGAAGAAGGTGGAAGTGTGCTTGCCAAGATCATCGCGATCTCGTGCCTACGTATCATACATTCAAATGAATGCAGAATCAGAGCTTCCGTAGTTCGTGGAACTAAGACGGAAAAGGAAAAGAAAGCGGTGCCAAAACCAAGAGCAAAGGAAAAAAACTCCGCTGGGGATTCCCAAGAAATGGTGTCAAAAACCAAGAAAGGAGTGCAAAGGAAAAGAGAGTAACTATGTTGAGGATAAAGTGCAAGAATGGTGTCAAAACTAGGAAAAGATAAAGGAGAAAAAGGGAATGATAAAGACTCCACTGAGGAGGTAAGAGAACAAATAATTGTGCTAGAGATCAGAGGATAAGCGACCCTACTAGGGATCAAAAGAAAAAGGGTTCGGTATGTTAACTGACTGGCAGTGGTTAACCAGAGAAAGAGAGTAAAACTCTGTGGGGAGAAAGGGTTTGGTGTCAACAGATAGGCTGTGAAGAACCAAAAGGAGAGAGTATTAAACCAAGAGAAGGTGTTTGACCCTGAAGGGATTTCGGTATATTAACTGATAAATAGTGGTTAACCAAAGAAACGGTTGCAACTCTGAGGGGAAATAAAGGTTTTAACAGATAGACTGTGATCAACCAAAAGACTGGGTGTAGAACCAAGCGAAGTTTGTGACCCAAAGGAGGGGTGTGAAACCAAGCGAAGGTTGTGACCCGCTGGGGATGTTGGTACTAACTGAGAAAACAATACTTGGCCAACAAAAGGGGTATTAAACCAAAAGAGGTTGCTAACTACTGAGGATTCGGTGTTAACAGAGAAACTGTGATTAACCGAAAAGAAACGAGTGATTAACCAAGAGAAAGTAATTAACTCGAAAGGGGTTCAATGTTTTAACAGACTGGATGTGGTTAACTGAAAATTGGGTGACTAACCAAGAGAAGGTGATTAACCCAAAAGGAACTCAGTGTGTTAACAGATAGACTGCGGTTAACTAAGAAGAAATGCAAATTGGTGTTTTAACTGACAGGCAGTGATTAACCAATCAAAGGGAGAAGAACCGAGAGAAGGTTGCGAACTCCGCTAGAGTTTCGGTGTTTAATAGGAAGACTGAGTTTACCCGACGGAAAAGGAATTGAGACTCTTCTGGGGAATCAAAAGATGATGATTGACCACAAGAAAAGGATAATGAGACAAGAGATGGGTGTTAACCCAAGAGATAATGATTTTTAACCAAAAGGATGGTGATTGATCAAAAGAGAGATAGAAAAACCAAGAGTGATCAGAGATCGACTCAACTGAGGAAGGAGATACGCTACCCGCCTAGAGATAGAGGTGACTAAGCCAGGCACATGGTCATTTGTCCCCTACCTGAAGTGGTCAGAATGAGAGTAGGAATTCTCCATTCTCATTTCTTCTCTAACACATAGGGGTGTAGTGCAGAAGTTGAAACGGACAGTGTAACAACTCCAAGTTGTACAGTGCTCTAGTGTCATGCGAAACTCCGACTCCGCGGGGGGAGGGGGGGAAGAGAGAGAAAGCTCTAAAGGAAGCCTAAAGAGAAGCGCCAAAGGGAAGATCAATAATCAAAATGAAGTCTCGATTAATTAATCAAAAGGGAGGAACATGCTAATAATTTTCCCAAAATGAATTGAAAAATTATTAAAGCAAAGGGTGCATTATTGATTATACAAGATTAAGCTTATCCTTGAAGAAAAAACTTAATTCAAAATGAATGGAAAGTGAAAAACAGTACCAAATGACACTCAAAATGCAACACAAAACCATGTTATTATGTGAATGAAAATGTGCAAGAATGATCATGTTCATGCAATGTCGAAAATATGAACAATTGTGAAATCGAAAGATCGAGCATCGAAAAAATCGCAATCATGTTTCAAACAAAAGTGAAACAGCACCTAAAACATCCATGAAAATCAATCATATTAATCCATGGAAGTTAGAGGAAGAAAGCATGGCAAACACACTTGAAAAACACCAAAAATGGCGCTCTGTTATAGTGGTAATCGATTACCCTAAGTAGGTAATCGTTTACTTGCTTGAAAAACAGCAAATCTGGAAAAAATTATGCAGAGTAATCGGTTACTCTATTAGATTAATCAATTACTTAGTTGGAAAAAACAACGTTGATGCCAATTTGTGAAGAGTAATTGGTTACTCTCTTTGAGTAACCGATTACCACTGTAACAGTGGCAAAAATAGCTTTTCAAAAACACTTTCAACACCTAAATCACTTATCTAAACTACCACATACCAGGGTATGAATTTGTACACGAAAATCAAGCTTAATAACAGCAAATAAACAACAATGGAATAATTAACTCATCAAGATCATGGGTCAAGTAATGTCATAATCAATCACACACAAAAAGGCATCGAAACTACATCGCGAATGATACGAAAACGTTCGAAACAGTAAAATGAGTGAGATCTACCAACCTACAAGCCGGAGAATTAGCTTGGTGATTGTTGCAAAAGAATCTTGATGAAGATAATCAAAGAAAACTAGAGGAATCTTCAATTGTAGCCGAATCGTATCAAAACTGAGCAATTGCGACGAATCTCCGAAATACGAATTCGAACTGTAGAATCTTGAAGCAAACACTTGAGATGAATCCAAAACCTCCAGAAAATCAAGTAGAATTGCAAGATGATGAAGGTTAAGCTCAAGAAATAATCACTTCCAATGTAAAAGTGATTAATATTTAATGGTGAAGAGCTATAGTGAGGTTTGGGAAGAAAATGTAGATGAAGATGAAGAAGTTGCAGAAAAATTCAGAGAGAATGCGAGAGAATTGAGAGTGAAGTTTGAGAAATGTGTGAAATGGTTGAGGGTCTTGAAAAATGATTGAAGCTTTGTTTATATAGAGTTTTGGTTTAGAGTGTGAGAGGTTTGAAATTAGGCTAAGAGCTAGCTTAGGGTGGTTTGGAATTAGGCTAGGAGTTAGTTACATCTAACTCACTGAGTTAGAGGCTAACTCAGTTAGTTATTTGTTAACTTGGTGGGAACATCCCAATGTAAGCTTCAAATCCAAAGGTTCACATCTTAGGAAAATAGGGTGCATGGTAGTCTTGAATGGAAAGGGTACATTGTAGCAAATGCCAATGAATTGCTTGAAGAGTCTAGAATATTCCACATGCTGCTAGAACTATGTAGAATCCAAGAACAAAGAGTGTGCATAGTTGTTGTCCCAAAAAAGCAGTAGAATTTGCAAAACTGTGCAGAGTAATCGGTTACCCTATTAGAGTAATCGATTACTCTAGACAAATTTTGCCCATATTGTTTAGGAAACAGTACTGTGGCCCTGGTTTCGATTTTCCACCTCTTGTTTTGATGAATAACCATAGAAACCCTTATTTTGTGCTTATTTTGATGATGTGATGACCTTGTGAGGATGCAATTAATCAGGCTAAAAACCTGAATATTCCTGCAACCAAAAAACACAGAGAAAAAAAATGTGAATGCTTATACCAACGATGCGAATGCACATGCTCATGCAAAAAGCCAAAAGAGGAGGTCAAATTTCGGGTTATGACACTTACAACAAGTTTATTCGGCTTGCATGGTACCAAAGCCAAGTGGACAACATCTATAACATCTTCACCAGACAATTTCTCAGGCCTGTCCTTAGCCGCTGATGAAGAACCTTTTTATTTCTTTGCTATTCCTCTAGAAGAATGTTGTTGAGACATCTTGTAACACTTGAAAGCAGAATTTAGTTTTTCTTTGAACTTGAGTATGAAGCAGTTTTTCTTCGAACTTTGAAATGATTGTTTTTGAAACCATGCATACCTTTAAATAGTGTTCCCACAAACTAATTTCTCTAAACCCTTAAGCAAGCAAAACCCTAATTTTCCCCTCAACATCTTGACCTGATTTTTGATACCAGTGAGGTTCAAGTTGTCATAAGATGATGTCCCGACATCTTGTGTGACATCATGCCAAATCAGCACCTGTCTAAATCCTATAAACTGAGGGCAACTATCCCCTGTTGCTATTCCTTCAGTTTCTATGATTGAGTCATCAGTGACAACATAAGTGCACCTTTTTCCTTCAAAATTATCAATCATAGAGACCCTATGAAGAAGATCCTGAATCCTTGAGATAGTCTGATGTTGCAACTTCTTGTGTGACATCTTGGTTAACTTCCCGATTTGTCATTCATCAATGTTCAGATCTGAGGTAGGTTTCTGTTGCTTCCCATTTGACATTGATAAGCACTCTGTCTGTAAAGAAGTTTATACATAGCAATTATTTTTTGATATGGCACCCTTCATGATAACTTTATCTTTATCATTCATAACCAAACATTCAGATTTGGTAAAGTTAACCTTTAGACCTTGGTCACAAAGTTGACTAATACTAATCAAATTAGCAGTCAGTCCCTTGACAAGCAGCACATTATCAAGTCTAGGTTTCCCAGCATGGTCCAATTTTCCTTTTGCTCATCACAACTTGGTCATTGTAACTAAGTCCACTGATATCTCCAGCATCCCTCGCAAATTGAAGGATCTCATCTAGTACATCAGAGCTGCTGTTGAGCATTATAACAGTTTTGGTTATATTGTCAAGTTTGGAGTTGAGCAATACAACTCCCTCATTTAGATCAGAGATGATGTCAAGATGCTTCAATCTTTCAGTCTCAAGACGCATAATAACACTGTGTTGATCCTCTCCTAGCTGACAAACTTCTGCACTTCTGGTGTACAGCTCCCTGTAGGAGTTGACCAGATCGTTATATGAGAGTTCTCCAATATCTGATTCTACATCAGAGTCAAATACCCCTGTAAGAGCAGAAACCTATTTAGGTGATTCTCTTTCACCAGCAGAATCATCTTCAGACCATGATGTCGACAAGCCTTTCTTTTCTTTCTTAAGAAAGGTAGGACACTCAGATTTAATGTGTCCAAAACCCTCACATTCATAGCACTTGATTCCTTTCCCCTTTGCCATTTTTCTCTTCATTTTTGGACTTTCCTCCAAAATCCTTCCTTTTGTTATTGTCAAAAGACTGAGTCTTGACATTTGCTCTTGACTCCCCTTCCATCCTCTTCAGTAATTGATTGTACTGTTTTCCAAGAAGCACAACAGCCTTAGACAATTCTTCCTTAGAATTTGTCTTTCCTTCTTTTTGATTAGACACCAAGGCTAAGCTTTTCTTTTTCTCAGTTTTCTCATTCAAGGCCATCTCAAAAGTTTGTAGAGAACCCATGAGTTCATCTACCTTTAGGGTATTCATATCTTGGGCTTCTTCGATGGCTGCCACCTTCATGTCAAATTTCTTGGGAAGGGATCTTAGGATTTTCTGGACCAACTTTGCTTCTGGAATCTTTTCTCCAATATCACTTGCGGTGTATGTAGCGAGCGATTTTGGACGCGGTTCTTAAGCGCTGGTCGCTCTCTGCGGTTTGAGCTTTGACTACAGGTCGATTCATTTTTTATCCTATTGTGAGCTGAATAAGGAAGGGAAATAGATGTCTCCAATTAACCCTGCTTGCATACTGAGTTTAAACAGCGGTCTGTTAGGTTACGGATGCTATCAATGTGGGGGGGCCTTTGTACTGGTTATTTGTATTTTCGCCAATACTGTTTTCTTTCTTTTTTACCTGGGCAGAAGGTTTCTGGCGGGGAACTAGGATTAGGATGTTAGGACTGATGCTTTTGAAATACTGCTTTTGATTGATGGAGATATGGGATTTGGGTTTTTTGTTGATTGCGCTCGCTAAGATCTTTTCTTTCGATCTTATGCCTACGTATTCCCGTTTACCGAAACAGGGAAATCAGAGCGTTCGTAGTTCCTCCTATTCTATGGGAGGAAATTGGTTTTTGGTGTCTTGTTCAAAGCCCAAGACGTGAAGCGAAAGGTGGTTTGTATCTTGTTCAAAGCCCAAGATGTGAAGCAGAAAGGTCTATTTGTGTCTTGTTCAAAGCCCAAGACGTGAAGCTGAAATACCTCGGCTTTAGAGAGAATTTGTCATCTCTAAAGAGAAGAGAAGGAGAATTACTTTAACTGGGATACGCGGATCCGAGCAATGCCATAATTTCCGAAGAAAGGGTTTTAACCTGAAGGAGAAGACTTTAACTCAGTGTAGAGCAATGTCATCTTTCCTTAGGAATTTCTCATGCTAAAAGAGGGACAGTGGCGTGGATATAGATGATCCAGAGGCTTGCCGCTTACAGCGATTAGATGAAGGGAATAGAGTTATTGATGTTTGTGTACTGTGAACGAGGCACAGCTTTGATGCTAAAAGGTTAATTGGATCAACCAGTGGTTTTCTTATACAAAGCCTAAGAGGAGGCTAATTTCCGCTAGGAAAATCATTATACAAAGCCTAAGAGGAGGCAATTTTGTGTCCCGTACAAGGCCCGAGAGAGAGGCTAAAAGTTTTTGACCCGACGATGGAGTCTTTTGGTATCTCGTATAAAGCCCGAGATGGAGGCGATTGTTTGTTTGGCTCAATAAGAACCTTTTTGTATCTCGTACAAAGCCCGAGATGGAGACGAAAGGGGGATTGACTCAACGAGGGAGTCTCTTATGTGTCTCGTACAAAGCCCGAGAGAGAGGCTAAACGTTATTTGACTCCGCTGGGGAGAATCATTTGTACAAAGCCCAAGAGAAGGCTAAGGTTATTGCGTCAGTTAAGTGACAGGTCCAGTATACTGATTTTGAAAGAGAAAATCAGTTCTTATATGAGCATCACTGTACTCATGGGTTAGATCTGAGGATCGGGGTTGTTTCCTTTTCTTTGGGGAAACTGGAAATCCAAAGGGTATTGAGACTGTCCGAGTCTGCGGGTTTCTTTCCTATTTAACGAAGGGATCACTTGAGAATGTCTTTTGAGACTCAAGGAAGTTAGACTGTCCGTGTCTAGAGTTTTATCTTTCGTACTATGCTTTGAGAAACAGTAGTAGACTCTATGAAGGGACTGTTCTATGAGGATGACTAGGTTCTGTTCCTATACCTCTAGGAGGTCGTCGGGACAATTTGTACGAAGCCCAAGAGGAGGCTGGAAACTTTTAATAAGCCGACGGGTCCTTGTACGAAGCCCAAGAGAAGGCTATCATTCCCGGAGGAAGAGATCATTAGACGAAGCCTAAGAGGAGGCTGTGAATACTTCTAAGAAGCCGTAGTGTCCTTGAATAATGCCCAAGAGGAGGCCGATGCTTTTAAGAAGCCCGTGGGTCTATCATCTCCTTTCCATTAGGAGAGATAACTCTTTTAAAGATAAAAACCACTGGTAAACGTGCGAGGTTTACTATCCAGCGACTTTTAGCTTTTAAAGAGGGTTCCTTAGTTAAGGTCCAAGATTATGACCGTAGTGGGTACCCAAACCCCGAGACATTCAAGGCAAGCTATCCACAAGGAATAGATCAAGTCAGGAAAGTTCGAGAATTTGGAAGAAACTCAAAGATGCCATTCACGGAGAATACATTCATCTTGGGGAGTAGAGCTTCTTGACGATTCCTAAGGAGGACAGCCGAAGAGAAGACTGTATCTGGTACTCCTATTGGGGATCTAGGCGTCTATTTCTACGAATAAATGAAACGGCGTCACCTAGTTCTAGACGTAGTAGCCGGGGAAACTCAAAATATCTATACTATTATTACACAGTAGATATGAGTTTATGAAAGGAGACTTACAGTGAGCAGCCCCACAATACAGTTTATAATATGAAAGCAGTAAACGAAAGCGATAACCACTTACTCGGTTGTAGAGCTTCCATGCTGTTTGGTTAGTTGTTTAACAAAGAAAGATTGAAAACAACAGTATATTCAAAATCAAGGAGAAAGTGCTTTGAAAAAGAAAGATTTGGGGCTTACAGCTCAAGGAGAGGCCCAGGGTTTTATCAGTGAGCGCACTGTTTGAATTTGTACAGAGGGACTTATACAAGTGACTGGGGCCCAAAAAGGTTTTCTGTACAAAGGGATGGGTCTTACACTCTCTCAAGAGGCCCAAAAAGGTTTGAAAAAGAGTGGGGCTTATAACACGAGGGTAGGCCCAAATGATTTTTCTTTTAAAAAATGGCGATCGTGCCGAGGTTTTCTTTTAACGCAGAGGGACTTATACAGTAAGTGAGGCCCAAAATGTTTTGGTTAAAAGGGGGATTGGGTCTTACACTCTAATAGAGGCCCAAAGTGTTTTGAATGGGTCTTATAACTCAAGGAGAGGCCCAGATGATTTTTATTTTTAAACGGGCGACGATCGTGCCGTTTACTTGTACAGAGGGACTTATACAATGAGTGAGGCCCAAAAGGTTTTTGTACAAGTGGGATGGGTCTTACACTCTCTCAAGAGGCCCAAAGAGTTTTGAAAATGATTTATGAGGGTTGAATTAATCCAAAACCCTAATTTGTTTTCAAAATGTATTTAATTGAATAAAAATTCAATTAAAATGATCAAAAATTGTTTAACACATGGAAAACAAATTGTGATCTTGGATTAATGCTTCAAAAATTAAGTATTGACCTACAAAATAATTAGAAAGCATTAAAAGTTGCAAAATCAATGTAGAAAAAATATTTAAAATGCCAAAAACAATCAAAATATTAATTCTTTACAAAAATATCAATTATATGAAATAAATAATATTTTTGGGATTTTTTGTGAAAATAAAATATTTTAACATTTTTGTGAATTATTAAAAAAAGAATCAACTCAAAATCATTAAAACTCAGAGAGAAATTAATTTTTGAATCAATTAAACAAAATCACAAAATTCAAATATTTTAATTTCTAAAAATGGCGCCAAGAACAAGCTGAAGAACACGCGCGTGTTCTTGGTTTCTCAGATTTGCATTTTCTATCCAATCTCCATGAATACGTAATCATATCATGCAATCCACATATCATTATGCTCGCCTCAACCTCACGATCATGTCTATGTACTTTAATTTCATTTAAATTAAACATACAACAAGAAATCACGAAGAGACCTCAAGAACCCTAATTTCTGCATGAAGGCTAGGATTTTTGATACACGATTCAAATAATGCAATTAATTGAGGGAAAACATTCCATGCATGATTATGAACATCTGGCCAAATTATTGTGCGAGGAAATATGCATAGATTGAGAGATGACCAAGTATGTGCTTACCTCTAGGCCGTGACAGCAAGTTCAAAGTGATTTTTGATTTGGAGGTGTTACAGATGAGTTGTGATGATCTGGACAGCTTCCCTACACCCTATGGATTGTGTTTGGCGGGTTGGACTTGATTGAAATTGGCTGGATCACTTTGTGGTACCTCAGCTGCAACTTGTTTGAAAATTTGAGCAACCAGCGGGTGATTTTATGAAATTGGTGTTTCAGAAGTGATCTAAGTGTTTGATCAGCTCATATGTGATGTATGTGAGGTGTGTGAGTGATTGGTTTGATTGGAATTGCTCTCAAACTCAAAACCCGATAGTGACTTGCCTTAGAAGGCAAAATTGGAGTGAAAGAAGAGATTTTGAGGAAAGCATCTGTTAGATGGATTTGGTGTACTCAAACTGACCACAATTGAGCTCTATTTATAGTAGAGCAAGTTTGTTTTGCAAGGAATAGTGCATGGCAGCTGGTAAGTAGGTTTGGCCAATGTTGGCAAATGAAAATCCAAGTCTCCTCTAGCCATTGACTAGAGGTTAGGGCACAGAGATTTGGTTCCCTTGGTCTTGGATAAGTCTTGACTGATTTCAGATGAGAATGGCTCAATCCATGCCACCTTGATGGTTCCATTGAATGCCTCATTCCAAATTTGAAGTCTTGTCCCTATTTTGGCCATTCTAGGTTCAACATGCTATTTCTTGTTCCATGGACTTTGGAGGCTTGGCTCAGTGATTGTCCCCTTTAGATTCAATCCTCTGAGGTGTCCAAGTGGATAGGAGCAATTGAATTTGGCTGATTTTGGCAAATCGACCAAAGTTGCAAATTCTGCCTTGCCTTGACAGATTTCAGCAAGGCAACTTGACAATGTTGTATCTCATGGTGTAGGTTGAATTTGGCAATGTTCTTGGCCATTTTGGAAAGCTCCTACATGATACAACAACTGTTTGAACAAGTTTGGTTTTGATATCTTTTGATCCCAAGTGAAAAATCCCCCTACATTTGGCAAAAAGTGAGGCAGAATCTGACTTAGTGAAAATTTCACTAAGTGTTGGAAAAAGTGACATTTTCACTTTTCAGCCACTTTGATCACTCCATAACTCAAAATCCTTAATGAATTGGAATGACTTGTAGTTGAAGTTTTTGTAGGTGATAATGAGGGCTACAAATCCATCTTTGGATGAGAAAAAATGGCCTTGTGGTTTAGGAGTTATGGTCCTCCAAAGTTGGTACCTTTGCCACTTTATTTTTAACTTAGAAAAATTTTAAAGTTTTATGGTTACCCTTTTTACAAGTTACCTCAATTTTCTTGATTTTTCTTGATGAATGATGATTCAAATCATACATTAACATCATTTTAGGGTTAAAAATCCATTTTGGTGAAAAATCTCAAAAAGTCAAAGTTGACTTTTGTGCACAATTGACTTTTTATCAGATGAATTCCAAACTGTGCAATTCTTCAGGAAATCATGTCCTTGACCTAAATCAAACTTGATGGACATGTTCCATGGGTGTCATAGGGTATATTCAATCATTTATTAGGGTTTGGGAGCATGTCCAATTCAAAAGTCAAAGTTACAGTTGACTATTCCCTTAAAACCCTAATTGTGGTGCAGATGAAATTGAGACTTGTTGCTCAAACTTCTTGGATCAATCCATTGTTCCAAATGGATCAATATGGTATATTAGAGACCCTCAAATCATCTCTTGAGGTCTTGGCTCATGGTTTGTCCCAAAAGTCAACTTAGGGGTGAATTAGGTCAAGAAACCCTAATTCCTGATTTTTGATGAATGCATCCCCTGAGGCAAAATTGACTTGATGCATGGGTTCATGAGGTTCCATGAAGTATATCAGGTTATGTTTTGGATCATTGCCTTGTGCCCAGATGAAAATTTCCATCTGGAGGCCCTGGTCGACCAAAACCCTAATTTGGTGACACTGTCGATCTTGAGACTTGATCCACCTAGAAGTGAGCAGCCTTGTGCTTAATCCTTGAAGTGGGAGTCCTTTTTGATCCATTGTGGATATTTAAGAGATTAGACAAGTTGAAGATCATGTCATTTCTTGATTGATCCTTTGTCTAAGCACTCAGAGAGGGCTTGAAACCCTAATTTTGATTGTAGTGGATGCTCACCCATCTTTGGGGAGACTAATGAAGCATAAAGGTACATCCATATTGTGATGATGATTTTCACAATGATGGGAAATCTAAGTGGTCAAAATTTGGGGTATTACAGATGCTCCTATTTAATCTTCTTGGACCCGAAGGTGTGAATGTCGAAGGGATTCGGGCATTCGGGGTGCAAGAGGATTAAATATCGGAATACCCAAAATTTTGATGGTGGTTATGAATGGTAGCTTACGCATTCATCTTCTTTAGCTAAGCAATGATGCTTAGAAAAGGTAAACTTCCCCTCGATCCTGGTCTTCAGCCAAGGAACTGGTCTCAGTTTTCTTTTGAAATAAACCTCCCCTCGTTCTTGGTTTCCTACCAAGGAACTGGTCTCAGTTTCTGATTTAAACTTCCCCTCGATCCTGGTTTCTTACCAAGGAACTGGTCTCGGTTTCTGATTTAAACTTCCCCTCGATCCTGGTTTCTTACCAATGAACTGGTCTCGGTTTCTGATTTAAACTTCCCCTCGATCCTGGTTTCCTACCAAGGAACTGGTCTTAGTTTCTTTTGGTCAATAAACTTTACTGACAAGGGACGCTATTCGTAGCG
Organism: Lathyrus tuberosus; assembly: GCA_022829125.1. Taxonomy (NCBI): domain Eukaryota; kingdom Viridiplantae; phylum Streptophyta; class Magnoliopsida; order Fabales; family Fabaceae; genus Lathyrus; species Lathyrus tuberosus. The sequence goes on from JALAZF010000091.1 coordinate 11,882,579, forward strand.
GCTTTCCTTCAAACTTCTCGCCGAATTTTCCTGGGGAGATGCCATTTGAGTGGAAAAAGTTTTGATGTCAGACTTGCTGGGGAACCCATTCGTCTGAATTGTAGAGGTACACAAACTTCTCTGTTTTGGAGACGCCATTTGTCGATTCTACTAGGGAAAGCGAGTCTCTTGAGAGACTGTTTTCGTTTGGGATCTTTCATCATACTTTTCTCGGGATCTTCCCGGAGAAACGCCATATGATGGGGTCCAATTTTGAGGTGCCAATGACCTTCTCATCAGCGGCTTTTCGGAGAAACACTGATGTACTGCCGAATCTCTGTTTAAGAGGCTTTCTCTGGGGATTTTCCTTAATCCGGGAAAGTGAGGATATCATCTTCAATGGCGAAGAGTGACATCTGTTGAAGGTTCTCTGATCTTTCAGAGGTTCAAGTTATCAAAGTGGCCAAGTGTCGACTCTGATCTAAAGATACACTGGTGGTGCGATTGTGCAGACGCAACACTTCCTGACGAGGAAAGAACTGACAAACTCGATTGAGAAAACTGTTTATCACTAGGGGACAAGACCGGCTAGAGTGATAACGATGCAATATGAAATGTAAATGCAAATTAAAAATGCATGAAGTACGTATGTATATGCTGACAAAACTGACGCGACATACAGACTAATGGATGAACACAATTGGATACTCGGCCATCGCAGGGCGAAGAAGTACCGTTGGTTCAAAATAGCAATTCCACCTTGCTTAGGAGAAATAGTCCACGCGGGGAACTATGTTGATCGGGCTTAGGAGATGAGAACTCGGCCGAGGGTATCAGACGGGAAAACCGTATCTGATACAGTTGATCCTTCATTCAGGCGCACTGGCTTAGAAGGAGTACTTTGATTATGCACTTCAAAGTTTGCTTACTTCGGGAGAAGCGATCGATGTTCTTCTGATGTTCAACAGTCAAAAGAAATGCCATCTTTAATTTAAAAGCAGAAAAAGTTTAACAAGTAAATTTATTTTTGTTTTATTTCAAGAATCGCTGATTAAGTTTAAACAACGTCGTTCTGTAAAGCTAAAACAAGTAAAGAATTACAAACAAAAACACAAGGGCTCAAATTTTATTGATAAGATGGAGATCAACCAAACGCGTGATTCCAAAGAGTATATACAAAGTTAGAAAATGGTAATTTACAAGGAAAAGGGCTACGTTGAAACATAACGACCACTATCCTTCTACCAACTTTGAATTCGGGACATCCTGAGCTTCTGTCGAAGATGACCTTGACTGGAGTTTTCCTCCGATGGATGCTGTAACTGCTGCTGCTGAGGGACTTGCCTCTGTTGAACATAGTTACTTGCCATTATCCCTAATTTTTGCCTGGATTGTACTATGAGATTTCCAATCCATCGGGATGATTCTTTTCATGTCTCTAACTTTTGCCTGGACCGCCCTTTCGGGTTTTCAATCCACCGAGACGTTTTTTTTTTGTTTTAGGCGAAGTATTTCTTGACTACATCAACATTCGTGGGATAGGCAAATTCCTCTCCGTCCATGGTTGCAAGTCTCAAGGCGCCGCCTGAGAAAGCTTTTGTGACCACATAGGGGCCATCATAATTTGGGGTCCATTTGCCCCGAGAATCAGTGAGAAATGATTGTATCTTCTTGAGCACAAGGTCTCCTTTCCTGAAGACACGAGGTCGGACCTTTTTGTCAAACGCCCTCTTCATTCTTTGCTGATACAACTGACCGTGGCATAGTACCGTGACTCGTTTTTCCTCGATCAGGTTCAATTCATCGTGTCGACTTTGACACCATTCAGCTTCGGTGAGCTTAGCTTCCATCAATACCCGGATTGATGGGATCTCTACTTCTATGGGGAGAACTGCCTCCATTCCATATACTAGAGAGAAAGGGGTTGCCCCTGTTGAAGTGCGGACAGATGTTCGATAACCGTGAAGAGCAAAGGGTAGCATTTCGTGCCAATCTTTATAGGTTACAACCATCTTTTGAACGATCTTCTTGATGTTCTTGTTAGCCGCTTCTACCGCCCCGTTCATCTTGGGTCGGTAGGGAGATGAGTTATGGTGTTCGATCCTGAACTCTGCACACAACTCTTTCATCATCGTATTGTTCAAGTTAGATCCATTATCAGTAATGATCTCGCTTGGAACACCATAAAGGCAGATGATATTGTTTTTGATAAATCGGACCACCACTTGTCGGGTTACATTGGCGAATGACGCTGCTTCGACCCACTTGGTGAAATAGTCAATGGCTACCAGGATGAACCGATGTCCGTTTGAAGCCTTGGGCTCAATCATACCAATCATATCGATTCCCCATATGGAAAATGGCCACGGGGAAGAAAGAACTTTGAGATGTGATGGCGGTACATGAATTTTGTCGGAGTATATCTGACACTTGTGACACCTCCTCATGTACTTGTAGCAGTCGGATTCCATGGTCAACCAATAATACCCGGCCCTGAGAATTTTTCTCGCCATTGTGTGTCCGTTGGCATGAGTGCCAAAGGATCCTTCATGAATTTCTTTCATGAGCATGTCTGCTCCTGGTCTGTCGACGCATCGGAGCAAGACCATGTCAAAATTTCTCTTATAAAGAGTGTCACCGCTCAGGAAGAAGTTTCCAGCCAATCTTCTGAGGGTTTTCCTGTCTTTTCTGAGTGCCCCAGATGGGTACTCTCGTTTCTGAAGGAAGCATTTGATATCGTGATACCAAGGTTTGTCGTCTATGACTGCTTCGATCGCGAAGATGTAAGCGGGCCTTTCAAGGCGCATTATGTCAATCTTAGGTATGTCATTCCATCGACCTACGCTAATCATGGAAGAGAGAGTGACTAATGCATTAGCCATGTGATTCTCACCACGAGGGATGTGATGAAAGTCGACTCTGTTGAAGAAGGGTAACAACCTCCTTGCATAGTCTTTGTAAGGAATCAATCCTGATTGATATGTGTTCCAATCTCCTTTTATCTGGTTAATAACCAGGGCTAAATCGCCGTATACGTCCAAGTTTTTGATCCTTAAATCAATCGCTTCTTCGAGACCCATGATACATGCTTTGTATTCGGCCTCGTTGTTCGTACATTTGAACGTAAGTCTGGCAGTGAAAGGAATGTGGGAACCCTGAGGGGTAACAATGATTGCCCCAATTCCGTTTCCATAATGATTGACTGCTCCGTCAAAGATAAGTCCCCACTGGGAACCTGGTTCTGGCCCTTCACTGGGTAGCGGTTCATCGCAATCTTTCATTTTTAGATACATGACATCTTCGTCTGGGAAGTCAAACCCGATTAATTCTTGATTGTCAATCGGTTGATGAGCAAAATGATCGGCTAAAATACTTCTTTTAACGGCTTTCTGAGAATGGTACTCTATGTCATATTCTGATAGTAACATCTGCCAACGGGCAATCCTTCCCGTGAGAGCAGGTTTTTCGAAAACGTACTTGATTGGATCCATTTTGGAGACCAACCAGGTAGTATGATAAATCATGTACTGGCGAAGACGTTTGGCTGCCCAAGCCAAAGCGCAACAAGTTTTCTCAAGCATTGTGTACCGAGTCTCGCAGTCGGTGAATTTCTTGCTTAGATAGTAAATGGCAGACTCTTTCCTTTTAGTTTCGTCTTGTTGGCCTAGTACACATCCCATTGAGTCCTCTAGGAATGTGAGGTAAATGATCAGTGGTCTTCCTTCCACTGGAGGTGATAGAATCGGAGGATTCAACAGATATTCCTTGATACTGTCAAAGGCGGTTTGGCAATCTTCTGACCAAACATAATCCTGGTTCTTTTTGAGTAACTTGAAGATCGGCGCACACGTCGCGGTCATAAGGAATATGAATCTGGAGATGTAGTTCAAACGTCCCAGGAATCCTCTGACTTGTTTTTCAGTTTTCGGAGAAGGCATTTCTTGAATGGCCTTGACCTTGTCAGGATCAACTTCAATTCCTTTCTGGCTGACGATGAACCCTAGTAATTTCCCCGAACGGACACCGAAGGTGCACTTGTTAGGATTCAAGCGGAGCTTGAATTTTCTTAGACGTTCGAACAATTTTGACAGATGTTCAACGTGCTCACTCTCTGTTTTTTATTTTGCAATCAAATCATCGACATATACCTCGATTTCTTTGTGTATCATGTCATGAAACAGAGTAGTCATGACCCTTTAATAGGTTGCCCCGGCATTCTTCAAACCGAACGGAATTACCTTGTAACAAAAGGTACCCCATGGGGTAATGAACGAAGTTTTCTCCATGTCTTTCGGCACCATTTTGATCTGGTTATAGCCCGAGAATCCATCCATGAAGGAGAATACTTTGAACTTTGCTGTGCTGTCAACCAGCATGTCAATGTGTGGTAAAGGAAAGTCGTCCTTTGGACTTGCCTTGTTCAGATCTCTGTAATCGACACACATTCTAACCTTTCCGTCCTTTTTGGGAACGGGTACGATGTTGGCTAACCATTGAGGATATTCAGATGTAGCGAGGAAACCCGCGTCGATCTGTTTCTGTACCTCCTCCTTGATTTTGATGGCCATGTCCGGGTGAGTGCGTCTCAACCTTTGCTTTACTGGCGGATATTCTGATCTCAACGGTAAGTGATGTTCCACGATGCTGGTATCCAACCCTGGCATATCCTGATAGGACCAAGCGAATACATTGGGAAATTCTTTGAGAAGCTTTATCAAACCCTCTCTGGCAGTTGGACCGAGTAGTGCTCCGATCCTGATTTCTTTTCTCTCTTTTTCTGAACCCAAGTTTACCGTTTCCAACGGCTCTTTGTGAGGTTCAATGGACCTTTCCTCTTGTCTGAGTAGTCGGGAGATCTCTTCTGGAATTTCGTTGTCATTTTCTTCTTCAGCCTCGAATACCGGGAACTCAAAGTTGGAAGAAGGCATCAGATCGTATGTTTCAACGGGGTTTAAAACAAGCAATCTGCATGACGTGATGATTCGTGTTTAGAAGAGATAGAGAAAATGCAAGTGTGTGCAGTGTTTTTGTTTTACTGCTTGTTTTTATTTTTGAATTATTTTTTAGGATTACCATTTTCTGAAAAAGCAAAAAGAGAAAACAGCAATTAATGCGGAAATTACAGAACGACGCTATTTTATTAATGAACAAGTCGAATCTTGAAACTACATCCCTATAAAACAAAACTCTGTCGCTTTGGGCAAAGCGAAGAGGGAAATTTACAGAAAACGAGCCCTATCAAAATATCCGTTTCACCTGGGCAGGGTGAAAGGTTAAAGATGGCAATTACTTTGACCGACGAACGACCTTCGGAACCTCGACGGTAACCCATTGGCGGCGAACTCCTCGGTAAATCACAAAGTCTGGCACCTTCCTTGATTTGTCTTCAGAAATGACGCTGATTTCTGGTGGAGTAGGATCATTGGAATCTGTTTCCCAGGCAGAATTGTCGTAGGAGGATTCCTCTGTTGCATTTTGCATAGCATTTGTGCTCTCAGTTGTATCTCCCCATCCAGTTGACTGGATATCTTCGAGCCTGATACGAGAGCTTTCAGGAGCGGTGTACTTGACCATAAAGTCGTATTTTCCACTCGGTTGTCCCAAGGTGTCCCACATTTTTTTGGAACTGGAGGAATCATCCCTCTCGATGACGTTGACCTCGGGAAAAGCATAGTTGATGAATTTAAGTCCTGCGAACGTTGCGAATTCACCTTCATGTTGAGTAGTTTCTGAATGACCTGAGTGTTGATCCCATGACAGGGTGGGGACACAGGTATTCTATTCAATGACGCTCAGCTGAGTTTCATTGTTCGACTGACTTTCTTGCCCCAAGTTTCCTAGGTAAGGCTGCCACATTGGCAGGCCATCCATCGGGCCATAGTAATTGTGATCAAAGCTGTGTTTCATCGGAGTGTCTTCCTCTAATAAATTTGGCGGAGCACGGCATCCTTCCGGATCACAATCTCCGTAGATCATTTCGACATCTGATATTGGTATAAATCTCGGACTTTCTGTAGGAAAGCAAAAAGGCATAGGCACCTCTTCCTGAGACATATAGTCGTCCTTGTTAAGGTAGGACTTCCATTCTTCATCTGTGTCAGAGGGATCTTCCTCATTGATAGCATGAACTTTTTGAGACACTGGGTGAAGAAAACCTCCACTGTGGAAGAAGTTTTGAAGGGGATGAAGACTTTCATCGTTGGCGGCTGTCTGGGTACAGGTCGCAGAAAAACCAAGACCCTTCTTTGTTTTATTGTCAATAGGAATGACAAGCCATCCCCATCCTATCGTATCGGTACTCTCGACCACTTTGATAGCATCTTTGTATGAAGAAATTGAAGTTCCTTCTTTGAACTGATTGTCCTTGCTCACCGATAGTGCTTGGAACTGAGTTCCAATAACCTCCTCGGGTTCCACACAAGTAGATGATGATAAGTTGCTCACAAGCAAGGCTTGTTCCCCACAAACCGTGACAAGTTGATCGTTCTTGACGAACTTTAGCTTTTGGTGAAGGGTTGAAGTAACCGCTCCAGCCTGATGTATCCAAGGTCTTCCTAATAAACAACTGTATGTTGCCCGGATGTCCATGACCTGGAAAGTGATTTGGAAAGTGTGAGGACCAATAGTTATGGGAAGATCAACTTTGCCGATAACTATTTTTCTAGATCCGTAGAATGCTTTGACGACGACCTCGCTGACTCTCATCTGAGGGCCCTTGAATGATAATTGCATCAAAGTGGACTTCGGCATAACATTCAGGGCTGACCCTGTGTCTACCAGTACGTTGGCTAAAGCATCGCCCTGGCAGTTAACTGTAATGTTGAGCGCCATGTTATGACGGCGACCCTCTTCAGGTAATTCCTCATCACTAAATCCCAAATTATTGCAGGAAGTGATGTTAGAGACAATGCTATCGAATTGTCTGATTGTTACATCCTGTTCCACAAAGGCTTGCTCCAAGACTTTCTGTAGAGCCTCTCTGTGTGCTTCTGAACTGAGTAACAGTGATAATACTTAGATCTTTGAAGGAGTCTGTAACAGTTGATTAACAATGTTATATTCACTCCTTTGGATGAGCTTTAGCATCTCATCTTTGTCTTTTGAAAAGTCAGGATTACTAGATTGACCGACTGGTGGATCAGGAATTTCTGCCTGAAGTTCCTTTTCTTTGTTGGATTCTCCAACCCCTCGGTTGAAAATTCGACCGCTCCGTGTTACACGACTGATGTCTGCAATATTCACGACGGAGGGTAATGGAATTTCCTTTCCATTCTCGATTATTGTTGCACCGTATTTGTAAGGGATTGCCTTAGCTGATTCATACGGTAGTGGCCCCGGTAGATAGATGACTATGGGAACCTTATGATTTTTTTTTTACCATCATAAGTAACCTTGATCCGTTCCCGGTTGGGAACTCTAGATTCGTCAAGTAGAGGGATGATGGCAAAAACATCCCTGGTCCAGTGATGATCAGAGATCGTGACAACATCCTCAACTTGCTCGGCAAGGTAGTTCGGCGACCAAATGATGGGTCCTGAACCTGGATATGGACGAATTTCTCCATGATCGACCCGACCCTGAAGAGCTGCTCTCACAAGGTAACACCCTTGGTTACTTTCCGAACAGACGCTACAACTGTCATAGTTGTATGGTGGCACCTGGCCACGCCCACTTTGAATACAATGTAACCTCACTAGGTTACCTTCCACTGATCGGACACCCTGACTTTGACGACGAGTAGGATTCCTGTTACTGATACTAATTTGCTGAGTATCTTCATCCATGTAGATTGGCATCCACCAATGATTTAACAAGTGCTGAAGTGCCTCCTGGACAAGGGTACAACCTCGATCGTTTTCGCAACCTGCTTTACAGTTTTGATAATCATGTGATATTAAGAATCCGAGTCGGACCTGCTCAGCATGTAACTCTACCAGGTTGGTATTCATCACGCGAATGTCAAAGATCTGAACCATGTTGATTTGATAGGAGTTCCTATCATGGTAGTCTTGGATCCATCCAAGATCCATCTGACGCTGGAGGGCCTCTTGTATGAAAGAGCATCCCTGTTTGTTTACCGAGCAAATCAGACAGGAACTGTAATCGTGCCGCGGAAGATTATGATACTGGCTTTGCCTTGAGTGCATCGCCACCAAGTTGACATTCATCGCACGGATGTCGTGGTTTTGAATGACGTTGGAATTCGCGTAAACCATGTTAACTCCACGAACTCGGTGCTCTTGGATCCATCCAAGATCCATTTGTTCCTGTAGAGCTGCTTGCACTACAGAACATCCCTGGTTATCTTTAGAGCAGACATCACACTGGTGATAATTATGAGGTGGCACATGGCCATATCCACTCTGTCTACAATGCATCTTGACCAGATTGGTCCCCAATGAGAGTACATTGTGAATTTGATAGACATTGTTAGTCTCTTTCTCAATCAGATTGACTGCAGCTTTCTCATGTTGAGGCAGCGGGTTCGTAAGAACATTAGGATTCGTATCTTTGAAAGATAAGAGCCCGCTCCTAACAAGCTTTTGCACGTCGGATTTGAAATTGAGACAAGTCTCAATGTTATGCCCTGAACCTCTTTGATGATAAGGGAATGTTTGATCCGCTTTAAACCAAAAAGGCGGATTCTCCAGAACTGAAAGGGGAGACTTAGTCTGAATGTGCCCCTTAGCCAGCAGTAACGGAAACAGCTCTGCGTACGTTACGGGTATAGGATCGAATCCTGGTGGCCGTGTTGTACGGTTTTTGTTATATGGAGGACGAGCCTGCTGAAGAGGATGTTGTGTCCTTTGTTGGTCAGGTTGGCTCTGCGCAACCTGAGGTTGATACATAGGAACAGGCACGGGGCCGATAGCAGGAGTAACAACTGCTACTGGCTGATAACGTCGCCTTTGCTTTCCGAGAGAGATATTCCCAATATCTTGCTCTTTTTTCTTAGGGAGAGCACTACCGTATTTTTTTAGTACCGCTCGTTGATCCAGTGTCTTTTACCAAACGTCCTTCTCGGACGGCTTCCTCAAGACGTACACCCATGCCGACCATTTCGGTGAAATCACTGGGCACACTGGCAACCATTCGGCCGTAGTAAAATGAGCTCAAGGTCTTTAAGAAGATCTTTGTCATCTCTTTTTCCTCAAGAGGTGGACAAATTTGAGCGGCAATTTCACGCCACCTTTGAGCATACTCCTTAAAGGTTTCCTTTTCCTTTTGCGACATCGATCTGAGTTGATCTCTGTCGGGTGCCATGTCCAAATTGTATTTGTATTGTTGGACGAAGGTAGTACCAAGATCTCTGAATGTGCTGATCGTAGTACAGTTTAAACCCATGTACCATTTGAGTGCGGCACCGGTTAAACTATCCTGGAAGTAGTCAATCAGCAGGTCCTGATTCTCCGTCTGAGCTGACATGCGCCGAGCGTACATCACCAGATGGCTCTGAGGGCAAGAGTTACCCTTGTATTTTTCAAAGTCGGGCACTTGGAACTTGTGCGGGACTTTCACATTTGGGACCAAGCAGAGGTCTGCGGCGTCCTTCCCAAATAGATCCTGACCGCGAATGGCTTGCAGCTCTTTCTGCATTTCCAAGAACTGTTCCTGGAATTCCTCCATTCTGTCAAACATAGTTTCCTTCTTACCAGAAGGTGTCTGTGGAACCTGTCCTTCTGGGACAGTGTGCACCACAGGGGGTGGTACCGTGACTACGGCAGTAAGTCTTGGCGCCTCCTGAAGTTTGTAACCTTCAGGAGTCTTGAGTATGCCCCTGGCATCTTCGTTTTCCCGAAGTTTGTAACCTTCAGGCCCAGCGGCTTCTGTTGCGATTCCCAGATCTTCAGTGATCGGCGGAACATATCCTTCAGGGATATAGTTAACAGGCATGCCCCAAGGACGATCTTTCGGCATCTGATACCTAGGATCATACTTTTCTATGATGGGCGTTGAGGTGATCTCTGAGATCACGGTTCTTTGTAGCTGAGCTTCTGCCATGGCTTGCATGTCGTTACGAAGCTTTCTCATATCCTCTCACAGAGTGTCGATCTCTTCTTTCAACTCTCTGTTTTCTTCCTCAAGATCATCCATCTTTTTCTGACGATTGGCCCGAGTATTGTACGAATGAGACAGTTTGACTCTAGAATCGAGACACAAACGTGAGATTCGTAGGTAAGGAGAGTACGCGATGTGAGAATGATGAATGCAATGATTATATTAATTGTTTTTTGGTTTAATCAAAATAAACTTCGACAATTAGATTGCAAATATCAAACAGTGGGGAAACCCCTTTTTATTGAATTCCAAAGGATTACAGAAATGGAAATACAGTAGATTACAAAGTGTAGAAACAGAAACCTAAACTAATGGGTCCCGAGTCCTCTTCTTTGACCGGGGCGCTTGGGCCGTTGTTGCGTTGTCATTCCTTTGCCAGGTGAAAGGAGCGAGCAAATTCCTTTGGTCATCTTGATTCTCTACAGCGTGCTGCTCCAAAATTTCAATCAGAGCATCTTTCTCTTTTAGTAGTTGCTGTATTTGGATACACTCTACGTCGAGGGTGCGGTACTTGTTCTTCCAAGATCTTCTTTCCTTTTGAACTTTGTTGAGAGTAACCTGAAGCTTTTCAGTTTCCGTCATGAAGTACATGACAGTTTCCCTCAGTGGAAGAATTCCGTAACGAGGATAAGGCATCTTTAGCTTGAGAGCTCTAGTTTGTGCCCAATGGAGATAAGGCTCCACCGAGACACAGCCCGGTTTTCCCAGAGACTCTCGTCCTTTCTTATGAACATGTTTCCAAGCTTGCACTATTTCCATCTTTAGTGCTCTGTCATTTTCTCCTTCTTTGAAGAAAAGACCTTCCAGATGAACACCCAGTGGGATGTGTCTCATCGGGTATCCAAATTGACGAAGAACCAATATCGGATGATAGTTGATTCCTCCTTTAGTTCCTATGAGGGGTACGCTGGGGAAGTTTCCACAACGGTCAATGATTCTAATTCCCTCATAAATCCTATTACACCAATCTATATTAGAGTTGGTAAGAGACATGATCTTCTGCGACCAATGTAAGACACTCTTGCAATCCCAAAAAGCAGCAGACTTGGGCAAGTGCGAGATAAACCATTTATAAAGCAGAGGTACACAGCAGGTGATCTCCCGTCCGCTGTACAAATTTCCCAAGTGTACAGAATGATACGCATCTGCGAGCAAAGTTGGCACAGGGTTTCCAATGAGAAAAACCTTAATAGCGTTGATATCGACGAAGTTATTGACGTTGGGAAACAAAAATAACCCGTAGGTGAGCAAGACAAAGATGCTTTCAAAAGCAGTCTCGTTCCCTATACTAGCGAAGTATAGAGCCTTTTTTGTCAAGAACCGGGCTGGCAAACCTTGGATGCCACCCTTAGTGGTCATGTGAGTCCTGACCTCAGACTCGTCCAAATGAATTGCTATTGCAATAGTCTGATTCTTTGGAATCTCTTCTAGTCCAGAAAACAGAGCTCGATCAGTGATATGTAAATCAGTCAGATGAGAATACTCCTTCAGCGTTGGTGATAGCTGGTAATCCGGGAATGTGAAACAGTGATAAACCGGATCGTAGAATTGAATGAGCACGTCCATGATCCCCTTAATCACATGGACTCTTAACAGTGGTAGCAAACCACCGTGCTTGGCTCTGAAAGCCTCTGGGTTAACGATCATCCTTGCTAACTTTCTCAAATCCTCTAGCTTTGGAACCTTGAAGGTATACTGGCGAGTTCTCCTTCTACTGAAATCCATTAATGCAATCTTTTTCTCTGATATTTGCAATCACAGTCTTAGTTTAATTTGAAAAACAGAGAGACTAGAAGAGAAAGTTTTTTGAGTGTTTTAATGTTTTATTAAATGAATGCATGAATGCAGCACACAAAAACATAGAAAAACATAGGGTCAAAGGGTCATTGTCATGAAGTCAAGGCTCTACCCATCCCCAAAGGTTTATACTAGGGTGATTTTTGTACCTGTACTCATTATCATCAGCTCCTCCCAGGAAAGCAAAACAACAAGCGGATCGCCAGCGAGTTGTAGAGCAATCTTAGAGTAAGTGCCATTCACCGAGAATAGATCACCAACCTCAAATGAGGGTAGTATCGCATAACAACTATTTCCGATAGTTTTCGCACTACGAAAGGGTTTGGCTCCTCAGCTTCTCAGACTTAACAACCGGCCCATTGGCTAGAAGAGTGAATAGGTTGCGTTGGTCAGCCTCCACTGAGGTTGATGGTCGACCCCGTCGCCATCACTTATCTTAAGTGTATACTCATTCTTTCCACATACGGCATCACCCGCATTCCCATTAGCAGAAAAATAAACATGTATAGCAATTAGGAAAAGCAGTATATATATTTGTCCTAATCATCCTAGACTTATAAAGATATGATTCCTAAGTTCCTGACAGAAAATGGGTTCCCCGACGGAAGTCCCAATCTGTGGTATTCACACAAGTGAAGAGAAAAAAGGTTTGTCCAAGGTTTCCACCTTAAACGTTTAAAAAAGAAGATTCGGCCCCACGGTGGGCGCCACTTTTCTGTAGCGAACGATTTTGGACGTGGTTCTTAAGCGCTGGTCGCTCTCTGCGGTTTGAGCTTTGACTACAGGTCGATTCATTTTTTATCCTATTGTGAGCTGAATAAGGAAGGGAAATAGATGTCTCCAATTAACCCTGCTTGCATACTGAGTTTAAACAGCAGTCTGTTAGGTTACGGATGCTATCAATGTGGGGGGGGCCTTTGTACTGGTTATTTGTATTTTCGCCAATACTATTTTCTTTCTTTTTTACCTGGGCAGAAGGTTTCTGGCGGGGAACTAGGATTAGGATGTTAGGACTGATGCTTTTGAAATACTGCTTTTGATTGATGGAGATATGGGATTTGGGTTTTTTGTTGATTGCGCTCGCTAAGATCTTTTCTTTCGATCTTATGCCTACGTATTCCCGTTTACCGAAACAGGGAAATCAGAGCGTTCGTAGTTCCTCCTATTCTATGGGAGGAAATTGGTTTTTGGTGTCTTGTTCAAAGCCCAAGACGTGAAGCGAAAGGTGGTTTGTATCTTGTTCAAAGCCCAAGATGTGAAGCTGAAAGGTCTATTTGTGTCTTGTTCAAAGCCCAAGACGTGAAGCTGAAATACCTCGGCTTTAGAGAGAATTTGTCATCTCTAAAGAGGGGAGAAGGAGAATTACTTTAACTGGGATACGCGGATCCGAGCAATGCCATAATTTTCGAAGAAAGGGTTTTATCCTGAAGGAGAAGACTTTAACTCAGTGTAGAGCAATGCCATCTTTCCTTAGGAATTTCTCATGCTAAAAGAGGGACAGTGGCGTGGATATAGATGATCCAGAGGCTTGCCGCTTACAGCGATTAGATGAAGGGAAAGGAGTTGTTGATGTTTGTGTACTGTGAACGAGGCACAACTTTGATGCTAAAAGGTTAATTGGATCAACCAGTGGTTTTCTTATACAAAGCCTAAGAGGAGGCTAATTTCCGCTAGGAAAATCATTATACAAAGCCTAAGAGGAGGCAATTTTGTGTCCCGTACAAGGCCCGAGAGAGAGGCTAAAAGTTTTTGACCCGACGATGGAGTCTTTTGGTATCTCGTATAAAGCCCGAGATGGAGGCGATTGTTTGTTTGGCTCAATAAGAACCTTTTTGTATCTCGTACAAAGCCCGAGATGGAGGCGAAATGGGGATTGACTCAACGAGGGAGTCTCTTATGTGTCTCGTACAAAGCCCGAGAGAGAGGCTAAATGTTGTTTGACTCCGCTGGGGAGGATCATTTGTACAAAGCCCAAGAAAAGGCTAAGGTTATTGCGTCAGTTAAGTGACAGGTCCAGTATACTAATTTTGAAAGAGAAAATCAGTTCTTATATGAGCATCACTGTACTCATGGGTTAGATCTGAGGATCGGGGTTGTTTCCTTTTCTTTGGGGAAACTGGAAATCCAAAGGGTATTGAGACTGTCCGAGTCTGCGGGTTTCTTTCCTATTTAACGAAGGGATCACTTGAGAATGTCTTTTGAGACTCAAGGAAGTTAGACTGTCCGTGTCTAGAGTTTTATCTTTCGTACTATGCTTTGAGAAACAGTAGTAGACTCTATGAAGGGACTGTTCTATGAGGATGACTAGGTTCTGTTCCTATACCTCTAGGAGGTCGTCGGGACAATTTGTACGAAGCCCAAGAGGAGGCTGGAAACTTTTAAGAAGCCGACGGGTCCTTGTACGAAGCCCAAGAGGAGGCTATCATTCCCGGAGGAAGAGATCATTAGACGAAGCCTAAGAGGAGGCTGTGAATACTTCTAAGAAGCCGTAGTGTCCTTGAATAATGCCCAAGAGGATGCCGATGCTTTTAAGAAGCTCGTGGGTCTATCATCTCCTTTCCATTAGGAGAGATAACTCTTTTAAAGATAAAAACCACTGGTAAACGTGCGAGGTTTACTATCCAGCGACTTTTAGCTTTTAAAGAGGGTTCCTTAGTTAAGGTCCAAGATTATGACCGTAGTGGGTACCCAAACCCCGAGACATTCAAGGCAAGCTATCCACAAGGAATAGATCAAGTCAGGAAAGTTCGAGAATTTGGAAGAAACTCAAAGATGCCATTCACGGAGAATACATTCATCTTGGGGAGTAGAGCTTCTTGACGATTCCTAAGGAGGACAGCCGAAGAGAAGACTGTATCTGGTACTCCTATTGGGGATCTAGGCGTCTATTTCTACGAATAAATGAAACGGCGTCACCTAGTTCTAGACGTAGTAGCCGGGGAAACTCGAAATATCTATACTATTATTACACAGTAGATATGAGTTTATGAAAGGAGACTTACAGTGAGCAGCCCCACAATACAGTTTATAATATGAAAGCAGTAAACGAAAGCGATAACCACTTACTCGGTTGTAGAGCTTCCATGCGGTTTGGTTAGTTGTTCAACAAAGAAAGATTGAAAACAACAGTATATTCAAAATCAAAGGAGAAAGTCCTTTGAAAAAGAAAGATTTGGGGCTTACAGCTCAAGGAGAGGCCCAGGGTTTTATCAGTGAGCGCACTGTTTGAATTTGTACAGAGGGACTTATACAAGTGACTAGGGCCCAAAAAGGTTTTCTGTACAAAGGGATGGGTCTTACACTCTCTCAAGAGGCCCAAAAAGGTTTGAAAAAGAGTGGGGCTTATAACACGAGGGTAGGCCCAAATGATTTTTCTTTTAAAAAATGGCGATCGTGCCGAGGTTTTCTTTTAACGCAGAGGGACTTATACAGTAAGTGAGGCCCAAAATGTTTTAGTTAAAAGGGGGATTGGGTCTTACACTCTAATAGAGGCCCAAAGTGTTTTGAATGGGTCTTATAGCTCAAGGAGAGGCCCAGATGATTTTTATTTTTAAACGGGCGACGATCGTGCCGTTTACTTGTACAGAGGGACTTATACAATGAGTGAGGCCCAAAAGGTTTTTGTACAAGTGGGATGGGTCTTACACTCTCTCAAGAGGCCCAAAGAGTTTTGAAAATGATTTATGAGGGTTGAATTAATCCAAAACCCTAATTTGTTTTCAAAATGTATTTAATTGAATAAAAATTCAATTAAAATGATCAAAAATTGTTTAACACATGGAAAACAAATTGTGATCTTGGATTAATGCTTCAAAAATTAAGTATTGACCTACAAAATAATTAGAAAGCATTAAAAGTTGCAAAATCAATGTAGAAAAAATATTTAAAATGCCAAAAACAATCAAAATATTAATTCTTTACAAAAATATCAATTATATGAAATAAATAATATTTTTGGGATTTTTTGTGAAAATAAAATATTTTAACATTTTTGTGAATTATTAAAAAAAGAATCAACTCAAAATCATTAAAACTCAGAGAGAAATTAATTTTTGAATCAATTAAACAAAATCACAAAATTCAAATATTTTAATTTCTAAAAATGGCGCAAAGAACAAGCTGAAGAACACGCGCGTGTTCTTGGTTTCTCAGTTTGCATTTTCTATCCAATCTCCATGAATACGTAATCATATCATGCAATCCACATATCATTATGCTCGCCTCAACCTCACGATCATGTCTATGTACTTTAATTTCATTTAAATTAAACATACAACAAGAAATCACGAAGAGACCACAAGAACCCTAATTTCTGCATGAAGGCTAGGATTTTTGATACACGATTCAAATAATGCAATTAATTGAGGGAAAACATTCCATGCATGATTATGAACATATGGCCAAATTATTGTGCGAGGAAATATGCATAGATTGAGAGATGACCAAGTATGTGTTTACCTCTAGGCCGTGACAGCAAGTTCAAAGTGATTTTTGATTTGGAGGTGTTACAGATGAGTTGTGATGATCTGGACAGCTTCCCTACACCCTATGGATTGTGTTTGGATGGTTGGACTTGATTGAAATTGGCTGGATCACTTTGTGGTACCTAAGCTGCAACTTGTTTGAAAATTTGAGCAACCAGCTGGTGATTTTGTGAAATTGGTGTTTCAGAAGTGATCTAAGTGTTTGATCAGCTCATATGTGATGTATGTGAGGTGTGTGAGTGATTGGTTTGATTGGAATTGCTCTCAAACTCAAAACCCGATAGTGACTTGCCTTAGAAGGCAAAATTGGAGTGAAAGAAGAGATTTTGAGGAAAGGATCTGTTAGATGGCTTTGGTGTACTCAAACTGACCACAATTTAGCTCTATTTATAGTAGAGCAAGTTTGTTTTGCAAGGAATAGTGCATGGCAGCTGGTAAGTAGGTTTGGCCAATGTTGGCAAATGAAAATCTAAGTCTCCTCTAGCCATTGACTAGAGGTTAGGGCACAGAGCTTTGGTTCCCTTGGTCTTGGATAAGTCTTGACTGATTTCAGATGAGAATGGCTCAGTCCATGCCACCTTGATGGTTCCATTGAATGCCTCATTCCAAATTTGAAGTCTTGTCCCTATTTTGGCCATTCTAGGTTCAACATGTTATTTCTTGTTCCATGGACTTTGGAGGCTTGGCTCAGTGATTGTCCCCTTTAGATTCAATCCTCTGAGGTGTCCAAGTGGATAGGAGCAATTGAATTTGGCTGATTTTGGAAAATCGACCAAAGTTGCAAATTCTGCCTTGCCTTGACAGATTTCAGCAAGGCAACTTGGCAATGTTGTATCTCATGGTGTAGGTTGAATTTGGCAATGTTCTTGGCCATTTTGGAAAGCTCTTACATGATACAACAACTGTTTGAACAAGTTTGGTTTTGATCTCTTTTGATCCCAAGTGAAAAATCCCCCTACATTTGGCAAAAAGTGAGGCAGAATCTGACTTAGTGAAAATTTCACTAAGTGTTGGAAAAAGTGACATTTTCACTTTTCAGCCACTTTGATCACTCCATAACTCAAAATCCTTAATGAATTGGAATGACTTGTAGTTGAAGTTTTTGTAGGTGATAATGAGGGCTACAAATCCATCTTTGGATGAGAAAAAATGGCCTTGTGGTTTAGGAGTTATGGTCCTCCAAAGTTGGTACCTTTGCCACTTTATTTTTAACTTAGAAAAATTTCTAAGTTTTATGGTTACCCCTTTTACAAGTTACCTCACTTTTCTTGATTTTTCTTGATGAATGATGATTCAAATCATACATTAACATCATTTTAGGGTTAAAAATCCATTTTGGTGAAAAATCTCAAAAAGTCAAAGTTGACTTTTGTGCACAGTTGACTTTTTATCAGATGAATTCCAAACTGTGCAATTCTTCAGGAAATCATGTCCTTGACCTAAATCAAACTTGATGGACATGTTCCATGGGTGTCATAGGGTATATTCAATCATGTATTAGGGTTTGGGAGCATGTCCAGGTCAAAAGTCAAAGTTACAGTTGACTTTTCCCTTAAAACCCTAATTGTGGTGCAGATGAAATTGAGACTTGTTGCTCAAACTTCTTGGATCAATCCATTGTTCCAAATGGATCAATATGATATATTAGAGACCCTCAAATCATCTCTTGAGGTCTTGGCTCATGGTTTGTCCCAAAAGTCAACTTAGGGGTGAATTAGGTCAAGAAACCCTAATTCCTGATTTTTGATGAATGCATCCCCTGAGGCAAAATTGACTTGATGCATGGGTTCATGAGGTTCCATGAAGTATATCAGGTTATGTTTTGGATCATTGCCTTGTGCCCAGATGAAAATTTCCATCTGGAGGCCCTGGTCGACCAAAACCCTAATTTGGTGACACTGTCGATCTTGAGACTTGATCCACCTAGAAGGGAGCAGCCTTGTGCTTAATCCTTGAAGTGGGAGTCCTTTTTTATACATTGTGGATATTTAAGAGATTAGACAAGTTGAAGATCATGTCATTTCTTGATTGATCCTTTGTCTAAGCACTCAGAGAGGGCTTGAAACCCTAATTTTGATTGTAGTGGATGCTCACCCATCTTTGGGGAGACTAATGAAGCATAAAGGTACATCCATATTGTGATGATGATTTTCAAAATGATGGGAAATCTAAGTGGTCAAAATTTGGGGTATTATAGTGTAGGCAATATCAATAATGTTCATATGAAAGTCTTGAATACTTTCATCCTCCTTCATCCTCAAGTTCTCAAACTTGGTGGTGAGAAGTTGAAGTCTTGAAGACTTTACCCTAGAAGTTCCTTCACACGTAGTCTTCAAAATCTCCCAAGCATCCTTTGCAACAATACAGTTTTTGATCAACCTGAAGATGTTCTTGTCACCACCATTGAACAAGGCATTCAAAGCTTTGGAGTTACGTTTAGCAATCTTGTCATCTTCATCATCCTAGTCTTCCTCAGGTTTCAACTCATCAGTGATATTCCCATCCTTATCTTTGGCCTTTGGTGGGTCCCACCCTTTAACCACCGACTTCCAAGTTTTTCCATCCATAGACTTGATGAATTCCACCATGCGCACTTTCCAATATTTATAATTGGAACCATCAAGAATGGGTGGTCTATTCAATATACCTCCTTCTTTATACATTGAACCAGAAATTATCGTCCCTGAATCTCACCTAGATGCAGAGCAGGATGCCTGTTCTGATACCAATTGAAATTCTGGTAGCAGATCTCAGATGTCCTGAGAGATGTCGAGACACTTGATCTCTGCTTCACACACAAGGATAATTAAAAACAGAATACAAATTGCAGAAAATAAAGTAACACACAAGGATTGTTAACCTAGTTCGATGAACAATAACACATACGTCTGGGGGCTACCAAGCCAGGAATGAAATCCACTAGATAGTATTAATTCTAAGCTAAACACCTATGGTTTACAACTTATCACTTAATCACTACCCGTGCTTAATTTCTACCTAAGACACTTCCTAGGTAGGAGACCCTTCTCAATTCCCTTTCAATCACAACAGTGAGAGAAATTACAACTCAATGTAAACAGTCTAACTCTAGTATCAACACGACATAAGAGAGGCTCACAAAATACAAACCCTAAACTCACTAGGCAACAATGTATTTTTTCCACACTTTTCCTAGGTTAAATCCATCCTATTTATAACCATAAACATGACTGGATTTGGACTTCAGAACAACAGCAATTCTGCTCCACAGAATCTGCAACTAATTCTCCTTTAGAAACAACATCTTCAAATTATAATCAGAATATCTGATTCCTCAATCTTGGACACCACCTAGGAAAAACAAATAATCCCATAATAATCTGAAACCTGGAATAACATAATTAAAAACTGAAAAAGTAACAGACACAGATGTAGAATCATCATGATAGGACATCTTGTCCAACATCTTGATCTTCAGTTAGTTCTTCATGTTTGGACATCTTGTCAAACCTCTTGATGTCAAGTTAGTTTTACCAAAACTGATGCCAACCTCAAAGGCTTGGACTCATCAGAGAGAGACACAAGGATTTTTATCCTGGTTTGCACGAAACTCAAAGCTAATCCATTCCACCCGCCAAGGTGATTTCTTCTTATACTCAAGGATTTAATCAACTATAATCAACTGATTACAAATGCATTAACAACACCTGGTGACTAACAGATCACAAAGACAAACAGTCAATGTCTTCTTAAGGATTCTGACCTAACTGGTCCCTTAAGGAAATACAAACAACAAGTTTGAATAAAGAATGTGTCTTTACAAGTTGCTTCTACACAACCAGATTTACACAAATGAAATACAAACACTTAAAGAAAAGTACGCACAAAGTTGAGAGCTTTTCATGTAGAAACAGTCTTGTAAAATTGAAAACTTTCTTCAAGTCTTCGAGTCCTCTTTAAATAGCAAAAAAAGGAACCGTTGGAGGGGGAATTAGGAATACGAGAATTGCAGCTGTCCACTAACGGAATAGTGACATGTGTGAAGAATAATACAGTCTTTTCGCCCACAATTTCAGGTAGTGGAAGAAATATTTTCGTTTTGTACCATGTATTATTTGATCACGTATCCTTTTATCCTTATCTATATTAATAGGCTTCTGGTAGAAAGTTGATGAAGCATGAAAACGAAGAAACACATAGCTGAGATTAGAATCTTCAGAATCTTAAGTTAGAACCTTTTGACAACATCAGCGTCTGGCTTGAAACTCTTCAAAGTCTTAAGCTTAGTAACAGAAACTCGAAAAGCTTGTCATTCTTCAGAAGCTTGGTGATAAGAGTTACATATAGAAGCAGAACTAGAGAGAACATTGCAGCAGCAACATAACGTCTTCTCAGAAGCTTCTTAGGAGTGAATCAGCACAAAAATCAATTTTGGAACACAAAAGTTCAGAAACTGATGACGTTGCACATCATATTATAGAAATTAGAAGTGGCTATTAAAGCTACATAATAACAAACCGTTATGGTACCAAAATTGTTCTCACACAAATACTACATTGTTATCATCAAAACTTAAAGGTTTAGATCCAGAACCAAATCATGTTCTAATAGGTTAGGTTGTGTTGTGATGAACTTTATTCAATCTTGTTGGCATTATATGGAGGTTTGACTTTGTATGAACCTTTTGACTTATAATTTTATTCAGTTGTTTATTTTTCTTATTGCTTATTATTTGAGATACTCTGTTAATATGTTGTTAGATGCATATGTATTCATGATATGTAGCCTTTGTATTAGACCAAGGGCAATTGTTCTACTTAAGCCGGCCGAAAAGGGATAGGAGACCTCGAGTAGTGGCACAGGGAATTAACGGTATGTACATCGACTAACACTGCTTACGCTGGAGGACTAGGGATAGAAAGCTCTGAGTAGTTGTTAGTGAGTTATTTCGTGGGGGACTGGCTATAACGGTTTTGTTAATTCTTCGTAAAATTATAAGGATAATATAATTCATTCAAAACATCGTACATCAACAAGAGGGGATAAAGGGATTCTAAAACACAACATGACTGCTTTCGTGACTTAGTTTTCTCGTTTAATTTCTTTTTGCATTGAAATCTGCAAACCCCCTTTTCACTGTTTTTAGTTTATTTGCACAAATAATTGTTCTGTTCGAACACAATCCTTAGGGGTTCGATCTTTTTATTACTGCGACATTATCGTTACATTTGTCAAGAAGTCATCAACTATCTTCTTGAAAAGGGAAAGTTGTTTCTCTTGGAGGCAAGGTTACCTTGCTTAACTCAGTTTTGAAAGATATACCTTTTTTTCCTTCTCTTTCTATAAAGTACCGAGGGTGGTTATTCCAGAGATCATAAAAATTCAATGAGCTTTCTTTTGGAATGGTGAAGAAAACCATATATGGATCAGTTATGTGGCTTGATCCATAATTTGTAAGCCTAAAGTTGATAGGGGCTATTAAATTAAGCATTGTGAATTTTTCTATTGGGCAATCTTAAGTACATAGGCTTGGAAGATTTAAATAGAGGGAAACTTTCTTTTGCATAAGGTTCTTTCTCTCAAATGTGGCAACAATAAGGCTTTCACACTCGATCATTCCCTTCCTTTTAATAAATTGAAATCTTCTATATGGTGGAGGGATTTAATGGCTTCTTTAGGGTCTTGGGTTGTAGATGGAAAATGGTTCGGTAAAAGCATTGTATGTAAAGTCGGGAGAGGAACAAACATAAATTTCTAGAGGGATTGCAGAATTATTGATGATTCTCGTTGCTGCTAATTTCCTATCTTGTGTGATAATGTGCAGGGTTCACGTTTGAAAATTTATAAGTCTAGCTATTGGCGCGATGGCATTTAAATTTGGAATTTCAGTGGTTAAGAAATTGCCAATTATTTGATCCTTCAAAGTGCGAGTTGGAAACTCTTCTAATTATTCTGATTGTTGTTTCTCGTATTCAGGATTCACTGGAAAAATTTGTGTGGTGGTGTGACCCCAACGGGTTCTCTATCAAATGTCCCTTCTCAAGATTGAGTTATCGGGTTTCTCTTGTGTTGTGAAACGATGTCGTCAATAACAGAACAAAGTTATGAGATAAAAATTGAGTTTCTTGAATAAACACAAGAAACCCTATTAGGTTTCACAAAGGAAAAGAGACGAATGAAAAAAATAGAGAATTGGTTAAATCTGTTTTACTATTCACTTTCTCAATAAGGGTTCAAAGATTACAAGTGAATGCCAACAATTAACATCTCTCACCCTAATTGAGATTTTCACCACCCTTAAAAAGATGAGAGACTAACATGCTATTTATAAGAAAACAAACATACTAACCTAATGGGCTTTTACACACAGGCCCATTACGCAAGCTAACTTAAGGAACAAGTGAACTTAAACAAATGGGATTACAAGCAAAACCCAATTCGACATACTAACTTAAATTACAAGTTAATATATTTTGACAACATGCTTCAACAGACTTCGACTACAGCATGCACAACTCCTGTTGAAATATCAAGTTACCCTTGTCGACACTAGAGTTCGATCCAAAATACCACAAATCTCCACCTTGAAACAAACTTTACACAAACAAGGGAACATACTAGCTTTCATAATCTCTGATCCTTTCAACGCTTCTAACAAACCCTCTTGAACAAGAAGGGCTTGCATCTTCAAGCGCCACAAACCGAAATCATTCACACCGGTGAATTTCTCAATCTCATACTTTGTTGACGACATCTTCTTCTCCACGCTCACCGCAGCAGTTTGTTGTAAATTGATGTCGTCAATAATAGAGCAAAGTTAAGAGATAAATATTTTAGTTTTTTGAAAAAATATAAGAAATCCTATTAGGTTTTACAAAGGAAAAGAGAAGAAGAAAGAAGAATAAAGAATTGGTTAAATCTGTTTTATTGTTCACTTTCTCAATAAGGGTTCAAAGATTACAAATGAATACTAATAATTAACCTCTCTCGCCCTAATTAGGATTTGCACCACCCTTACAAAGATGAAAGACTAGCATGCTATTTATAAGAAAACTAACATACTAACCTAATGGGCTTTTACACACAGGCTTATTACACAAGCTAACTTAGTTGACGACATCTTCTTCTCCACGCTCACCGCACCAGATTGTTGTGATTTCATGTCGTCAATAATAGAACAAAGTTATGAGATAAATATTTGAGTTTTTTGAACAAACACAAGAAACCCTATTAGGTTTTACAAAGGAAAAGAGAAGAAGGAAGAAGAATAGAGAATTGGTTAAATCTGTTTTATTATTCACTTTCTCAATAAGGGTTCAAAAATTACAAGTGAATACCAACAATTAACCTCTCTCACCCTAATTAGGATTTGCACCACCCTTACAAAGATGAGAGACTAGCATGCTATTTATAAGAAAACTAACATACTAACCTAATGGGCTTTTACACAAAGGCCCATTACACAAGCTAACTTAGGGAATAAGCTAACTTAAACAATTGGGTTTACAAGAAAGACTCAATTCGATATACTAACTTAAATTACAAGTTAATATATTTTGACAGCATGCTTGAACAGGTTTCGACTACAGCCTGCACAACTCTTATCGAAATATCAAGTTACTCTTGTCGACACTAGAGTTCTATACAAAATACCACAAAGCTCCACCTTAGAACAAATTCTACACAAACAAAGGAAGAAACTAGCTTTCATCATCTCTGATCCTTTCAACGCTTCTAACAAATCCTCTTGAATAAGAAGGGCTTGCATCTTCAAGCGCCACAAACCGAAATCATTCACACCGGTGAATTTTTCAATCTCATACTTTGTTGATATCATCTTCTCCTCCACGCTCACCGCACCAGTTTGTTGTGAAACGATGTCGTCAATAACAAAACAAAGTTATGAGATAAAGATTGGATTTCTTGAACAAACACAAGTAATCCTATTAGGTTTCACAAAGGAAAAGAGAAGATGAAAGAAGAATAGAAAATTGGTTAAATCTGTTTTATTATTCACTTTCTTAATAAGAGTTCAAAGATTACAACTGAATACCAATAATTAACCTCTCTCACCCTAATTAGGATTTGCACCACCCTTACAAATATGAGAGACTAACATTCTATTTATAAGAAAACTAACATACTAACCTAATAGACTTTTACACACAAACTCATTACACAAGCTAACTTAGGGAACAAACGAGCATAAACAATTGGACTTACAAGCAAGAACCAATTCGACATACTAACTTAAATTACAAGTTAATATATTTTGACAGCATGCTTGAACAGACTTCGACAATAACATGCATAACTCCTGTAGAAATATCAAGCTACCTTTGTCGTTAATAGAATTCGATCCAAAATACCACATCTTAATTTTCAGGCCAGTAACCATTTGAAGTTCGCCTTGAAACGCATTTGGAAAGCGAATGTTTCTAGTAAAATTCAAGTTTCTGGTTGAAGGCTTCTCAATAATAGACTTCAAACTAGAGATAAACTTGCAAAGCGAGATGTGATATCAAGAGCGCATAGTCTTGTGTGCCCATTATGCTTTGGTCCAGAAGAATCACATAATCATATATTTCTTGAGTGTGTTGTGGTCTTAGAAGTGTGGTATGTCTTTTATTTGCGATTGGGTTGGTTTGTGCAGGTCTAGTCCTGGCTATGATATTATTGCTTATTTATTGTCCTTTGATATCACCTTCGGTGAAATGTCGAAGAAAATTTATAGAATTCTCCTTTAGTTAGTTGTTGTTAGACCAATTTAGTTGATAACAAATGATATTCGCTTTAATAGGGGAAATAAATTGGTCTATGAAATTGTATTGGTGGCAAAATCATTATCTTGGAATTTATTTGGAGTTAGATTAAAGGATCAGCTTTTTTGTTGTAAACTTGACTGGATAATAAATCCTCTAGGGTGTTTGTACTAGTTATAGTCCTTTTTCTCCATTTATACTCCTTATGCTCCCGTACGTTAATGCTATTCTGCTGCGTATAGAAAACACAGATTAAAATGAAATTTCGTAATATAAAATATATTTTATATATTTCTACAAAACAAACAAACATAAAAAGATAAAAAATAAATAATAAAAACCCATAACTTATTCATAACTTTTCAATGAAACCAAATTTATTGTAAGTATATATCTCGATAAAAATGATAAGTCCGTAAAACTTTCCATTTTGATATTGGGTTAGGTACACATGATATTGGGTTAGTACATAACTTAGTAATTTTAATTTTAATTTTGGTTTCTAGGTTAGTACATAACTTAGTAATTTTAATTTTAATTTTGGTTTCTAGGTTAGTACATAACTTAGTAATTTTAATTTTAATTTTGGTTTCTAGTATGATATTGGAGAAACATTCATTTTAATTTCTTGCTTTGTTGTGAATCGGATATCTTGAAACAAAGTATTTACGGTTTTTTTATGATCAAAGAACTCACAAGAGTTAGGGTTAACAAAGAAAACAAGAGTAAACAACAAGGATTGGTTATAAAACTGTTATTCTTTCCTTTCTCCTTAAAACAAGGATTACAAGTATACAAGAATAACAAACTAACCACTCTCACTCTTTCTAGGTTTTGTCACTTTCTAGAATGAGAGACTAGCATGTTATTTATAACAAAGCTTAGCACACTAAACTAATGGGCTTTTAACAAAATACCCATTACAAGCTAACTTATGGTACAAGCTAACTTAAACAATTGGATCTTTAACACAAGACCCAATTCAATATGCTAACAACCCTAGCAATATTAACTAATACATGTTAGAACAATCTTCGACTACAACATGTATTATTTCGACAGTATAACACTTCGACAGCAGCATGTGAACGGACTTCGACCTCATGCTTAAAACTAGAGTTTGATCCAAATCTCACAAATCTCCACCTTGGATCTAACTCTAACAAGAAAAACGAACTAGTTTTCTTCATGCAGCTTTATCAACTGCATACAGTGGAAAAACTTGCAACTTGGCAATGTCTTGGTGATCATATCAGCAGCATTATGATCTGTCGGAACCTTTAGCACTTGGACTTTTCCACGCTTGATTACCCCTCTGACGAAATGCAGCCTCGCATCAATGTGCTTGGTTCGCTCATGATAGGCTGAGTTCTTCGACAGGTGTATTGCACTTTGACTATCACATTTAACAGTGATAACTGGACCTTGAAGTTTCAGCTCCTTCGCAAAACCTTCAAGCCACACTGCTTCTTTCACAGCTTCAGTTAAGGCAATATATTCCGCTTCAGTGGTTGATAAGGCAACCACCTTCTGAAGTGTTGCTTTCCAACTGATTGCTGTCCCAAACATAGTGAACACATATCCAGAAATTGATTTTCTGGTATCCATACAACCTGCATAATCAAAGTCGACATATCCTTCGACTTCTGTTTTACTATCATCACCCAAGGCTCTACCATAAATTAGGACTCTATTCAGAGACCCATTTATGTACCTTAAAATCCACTTCAATGCTTGCCAGTGAGCCTTTCCAGGATTCGCCATGTACCTGCTTACAAGACTTACTGCATATGCTATGTCGGGTCTAGTACAGACCATAGCATACATTAAAGAACCAACTATATTAGCATATGGAATGCTATTCATATAAGTTCTTTCGACATCAGTACTGGGACACTGATCTATACTCAGCTTGAATTGAGGGTTTGTTGGAGTTACAACAGGCTTTGAATTCGACATACCATACTTTTCGAGAATCTTCCGTAGGTATGCCTCTTGAGATAAGCATACTCTCGACTGCTTTCTATCTCTTCGGATGTCAATCCCAAGAATCCTGGACGCAGCTTCCAGACCCTTCATTTCGAACTCCTTACTGAGTTCAGCCTTCACCCTCCTTACCTCTTCGACATTGTTGCTTGCTATTAGAATATCATCCACATAAAGCAACAAAATAACAAATGAATTACCAGGTCGAAATCTAAAGTAAACACAGTGGTCGAACTGACTTCTGATGAAACTTATGCGTGCCATGAACTTGTCGAATCTCCTATTTCACTGTCGAGGAGATTGTTTCAGTCCATATAAAGATCTCTTCAGCTTGCACACATAATCTTCCTTCCCCTTTTCGACATACCCTTCAGGTTGCCTCATCAGGATAATTTCATCTAGATCACCATACAAGAATGCAGTCTTCACATCCATCTGTTCCAGTTCAAGATCGAACTGTGCCACCATGGCTAACAACATTCGAATGGATCTATACTTTACAACAGGCGAGAACACATCATTGAAATCGACACCTTTTTTCTGAGTGAACTCTCTAGCAACCAACCTTGCCTTGTATCTTTTCGACGCCACTCCTTCGATTCCTTCCTTGACTTTGAAAATCCATTTACAGCTGACTAACTTGGCTCCAGCAGGTTTCTTGATCAGTTCCCATGTGTCATTGTCATGAAGAGATTTCATCTCATCATCCATGGCTTTCAGCCATTCAGTCTTCTTTCGACTCCTCATAACTTCCTTATAGTCTCTAGGTTCTTCGTCGAGAACCTCACTTGCAGAGATTAAGGCATAAGCTATAAGATCTGCATACCCAAGTCTCTGAGGTGGCTTGATGACTCTTCTCGACCTGTCTCTTGCTAACAGGTAGTCATTATCAGTTTCCTCATCTTCGACAACATCTTCTATTTCGTCTTCGACTTCATCTGGGGTACGCACTTCAGCATCAACATGCTCCACCTCAACAGGAATCTCTCCCTGTTCCAGCTCTTCTCCAGCAACATTAATTTACTTGAAAGCCATCTCCGCTTCATTGAAAACTACATCTCGACTGGTGATACACCTCCTGTGACCTGGCTCTAGGCACCATAGCCTATAAGCTTTGACTCCTTCAGGGTATCCTATGAACATGCACTTCAGAGCTCTAGGTTCGACCTTGTCTTGCCTAATGTGAGCATAGGCCACACAGCCAAATACTCTCAGTCTGTCGAGACTAGGTGGATTTCCTGACCAAACTTCTTCAGGTGTCTTCATATCTAATGCAGTCGAAGGACATCTATTTATTAGATATGCAGCTGTCGAAACAGCTTCAGCCCAAAACACCTTCTTTAATCCAGCACTAACCAACATGCATCTAACCCTTTCGAGGATTGTTCGATTGAATCTCTCAGCTAATCCATTTTGTTGAGGAGTACCTGCTACAGTCTTATGTCTTGCAATCCCAGACTCAACACAGTAACTGTCGAACGCTTGGTTGCAAAACTCAAGGCCATTGTCGGTTCTCAACCTCTTAACCTTTCTGTCAGTTTGAGTTTCGACCAGAATCTTCCAACTTTTGAAATTCTCAAAAGTTTCATCCTTCGTCTTCTGAATGAATACCCATAGCTTTCTGGAGTAGTCATCAACAATGGATAGAAAATACCTTGCACCTGAGTGTGAAGGATTCCTTGCAGGCCCCCAAAGATCAGCATGAATGTAATCAAGGGATCCATGTGTTCTTTTCTTGACTTTGTTGAACTTCGCCCTGCAGGATTTACCAAATACACAAGATTCACAAAACTCCAACTTTTCGACTTTGTCACCACCTAGCAGGTTCTGCTTCCCCAATTCGACTAGTCCTCTTTCGCTGACATGGCCCAATCTCATGTGCCATAAATGTGTCTTCGACACAGGTTTCATGGATACAGTATTTGTCGAACCACTTACAACCTCAGCCTCAAGGGTATACAAGCCTTGTTTCTTCACGCCTCTCAAGACTTCCTTCGACCCCTTCATGACTCTTAGGATACTTTTCTCTCCTTGAAAAACGTATCCCTTCCTGTCGAATTCACCAAAAGAAATTAAATTTCTCTTTAAGTCAGGTACATACCTGACTTCAGTCAATAACCTTATTGACTCATCATGGAGTTTGAATCTAACAGATCCAATACCTGCAATTTTGCAGGATTTGTTGTTTCCCAGCAGCACCGATCCACCATCTTGATCACATAGCTCTTCGAACGATTCTCTGTTTGGAGTCATGTGCCAAGTGCATCCTGAATCCATAATCCACTCTTTTCTTGAGTCGCCGCTTGAAACTACAAGAACATCAGAAGAGTCGAAGTCATCTTGAACAATGGTTGCGTTGCCATTATCCTTACCTCCATGATATTTCAGGCGTTCAGGGCACACCTTTCTTGTGTAACCCTCCTTCTTACAGTGATAACATCGAAAACCAGATGTTTCGCCACTAGAAGACTTCTGCTGACTTTTACCTTTCTTCTTATCGAACCTACCATCCTTTCGTAAGAATTTTCCCTTAACTGCCAAACCTTCACCAACCGTCGAAGGTTTATGCTCCTTTCGTTCGTTCAGGTCCTTAGAGTACAAGGCTGATTGAACTTCTTCAAAGGTCAGGGACTCCCTTCCATACAAGAGAGTTTCTTTGAAGTGAGCACGTGTTCTAGGCAAAGCGCACAACAACAATAGTGCTTGATCTTCGTCATCGATCTTCACATCGATATTTTCAAGATCAAGAATCAGCTTGTTGAACATATCCAACTACTCAGCCAAAGCTTTGTCTTCACTCATCTTGAACGAATACAAGGCTTGTTTCAGGTAGAGTCGATTCACCAAAGATTTGGTCATGTATAAGCTTTCAAACATCACCCATAACCCTGATGTCGTCGTCTCCTTTGATACCTGTCGAAGAACCTTATCACCAAGGCTCAACAATATTGCGCTGTGTGCTTTCTCGATCATGGTAGTCTTTTCTTTTTTCGTTAACGCAGCATCCATGGTTGTCATTCCCTTCAACGCTTCCAAACAACCCTGCTGAACCAGTAGGGCTTTCATCTTCAAGCGCCACAGACCGAAGTCGTTCACTCCGGTGAACTTCTCGATCTCATACTTTGTTGAAGGCATCTCCTCCACGCTCACCGCACCAATTTGTTGTGAATCGGATACCTTGAAACAAAGTATTTACGGTTTCTTTATGATCAAAGAACTCACAAGGGTTAGGGTTAACAAAGAAAACAAGAGTAAACAACAAGGATTGGTTATAAAACTGTTATTCTTTCCTTTCTCCTTAAAATAAGGATTACAAGTATACAAGAATAACAAACTAACCACTCTCACTCTTTCAAGGTTTTGTCACTTTCTAGAATGAGAGACTAGCATGCTATTTATAACAAAACCTAGCACACTAAACTAATGGGCTTTTAACAAAATACCCATTACAAGCTAACTTAAGGTACAAGCTAACTTAAACAATTGGATCCTTAACACAAGGCCCAATTCAATATGCTAACAACCCTAACAATATTAACTAATACATGTTAGAACAACCTTCAACTACAACATGTATTATTTCGACAGTATAACACTTCGACAGCAGCATGTGAACGGACTTCGACCTCATGCTTAAAACTAGAGTTTGATCCAAATCTCACATGCTTGTTTACTCCAAACTCCTTGTAATTTCTTGTAAAGTTGAATATTCTAATTCCTCATATGGCAAATTCCACATCTTGATTCCTCTCGTGTAATTCATTGG
The DNA here is from genome assembly GCA_022829125.1 of Lathyrus tuberosus. Taxonomy (NCBI): domain Eukaryota; kingdom Viridiplantae; phylum Streptophyta; class Magnoliopsida; order Fabales; family Fabaceae; genus Lathyrus; species Lathyrus tuberosus. Next base: position 11,913,391 of record JALAZF010000091.1, read on the forward strand.
CAAATACAATTATATATTATGGCTCCCCAACTTAATTTGACATTTTTTATAGTGCTCTTATTCTCAAGGAACCATCATGAAAATGGTTCATATTGCCTTTATGAATCAATAATTGTACATGTCAATTTCCTTTGACTTGAATACAATGAATGCCTGAAATTATTAGTTCCACCAAAAATTTTCAGAAATAAAAGGAAATTATGTTGAGCTATTTATTAACTTTTTTAAAATTAAAACATGGTGATATTAATTCATTAAAATATGTAGAACACATCCAACCAGGGCTGGCCCAACACGTCTCGAGGCCTAAAGCGAAATTTAAAAAAAAAAAAAAAAAATATATATATATATATATATATATATATATATATATATATATATATATATATATATTTAAAATTATTATATTTTAGTAATTGTATGATTTAATATCATAAAATTATTATAATCAATTTTATTTAATATTTTATTTCAATTGATAATAACATTAATTCATCTAAACACTTTTTTCATTATTTAAAAAAATCATAATTGAAAAACAATGACAAAATTGTGAAAATAATCTTACATATCAAAGTCTTCTATTATATTAAGGAAGTCAAAAACTTATCATCTACACATATAATTTTTAAATTAACAAATCAAATAATACATATTATAATATTATAAATGATTGTTATTATTATATATTTTAAATAAATTTATATAACATAATTTAAAAAATATTTTTAAAAAAATCAATTAATTAAAACCATATAAAATTAAAATTAAAATGTGATGCCCTAGGCGGTAGCCTTGGTGTCCTACCCCTAGGGTCAGCCCTGCATACAACAACATTTTAAAATATGTAAGACGCTGATGTGTTGTAATAGTTGAGATTGTAGACTATTTATCAAAAATAAATTTATAATTATATGCTTATAATCAATCACCTTTAGATAAATTAATTATTTATATAACATTATAGCTTCCTTTCTTACAAAAAAATCAACTGTTAAGTGGTTCAAGTCAACAACATAATCACTTAAGTTGTACAATTTCCTCTTGGAGATTGATAGGCAGACTAAGACAAGAAAAAGTTACAAGCAAAGTGATGCATGAATGGGAGAGATTAGTAACTCCTTTGCTTTTAAAGACGTGCGTGTATGTAATGTCATATATCATGGAACTTTGCCAGCATTTGAAAATAGTATATGATAGCAAGACATTTGGAAAAAGTTTATGATAGCAAGAGCGTTCGTTATCCTGTTGTTTACATGTAGAATTCAAAAAATTAAAAATCGTAATAACGCGATTTTTTTAGGAATAATAGTATATGTGTACTTGGTCAACTCTCTTAATTTTTTTTAAGAATACAAATTTAAGAATGTATTGTAGAACTATGTGTTTGTAGATACAGTTATTTACAAATGATTTTTGTGGTAGATGAATCTAATGATTTTGTTGATGACAATACCTAATGTTAAGTGGCGTTTGGTGGAGTCCTAGAAGATATATGATTAAATAATCTCGGATGATCGTGTCTATCAAGAAGCTTTATCAAATCTCATTAGTTAGAAGAAGTCATGTCCCAAATGAAGTGATAAATCGATAATGAATAGCGTAAGAGATCTTGAAGTTTTAATGTTGTGAAAGAGAGAAAGTGAGAAACCTCTAATAGTCTTATGTCTAACACTACAAGAAAACAACGATTTAGTATCAGTCAAAAGTCCTCGCTAAACGGTAAAAAAAAAAAACAACGCTAACAAGTATTAGCGTCGGCCTAGCGTCAGGGTTGAGGCGGACGCCTCAAAGCTAGAAGCTAAACTTAGTATCTAGCCGACGCTAAAGTTGCATCGGACTTAGAAAACGCTAGTTGGAAGATAATGAATGGGTGAAGACCCTAAAAATTTAATATATTTTATTTCTACGTTGGTCTCCATTGACACTGTGTTTTACACATGTTTGTATAGCGTTTGTCCAAAGTGACGCTAATTTGGTACACGTGTTTAGTTAACGTCGATTATAAACGACGTTAACTTGTTATATGTGTTTATTTAATGTATTGTAAAAGTATAAAAATATCTCCTAAGATAATAAGTAAACTCTCTCTCACACACACACTCAAATGTTTTAGATACTCATTATAACTTTAGCAGTGATTTTTACAATAGATAATCAATTAGCAAACTATGGTTAATTGATTAACTCTTTTGTGACGCCTCACTATCATTTAGATAAGGTTAAAGTCGATTAATATCGAAAATTTTAAAACCTTCCATATTTGGCATATCTAATCGATTAACTATAAGTCTTAATCGATTAAATGCATTAAAAAGATCATAATTGTTATTATTCACTTGCAATCTTTGAATTCTTATTGAATAAGTGAATAGTAAAACAGTTTTAACCAAATCCGATTTTTCTTCTTCCTTTTTCTCTCTCTTTCGTAAAACCTAATATGGTTTCTTGTGTTTGTTCAAGAAACTTAATCTTCTTCATATTTTGATTTGTTCTTGACGACATCAATTCACAACATTCTCTAATGCATCTAATTTAGATTTCATAGCCATTTGTAAAAAATTATATTGACTTGCTTCTTTAAAGGGTTTTAGATCAATGTAGTGTGTGCTAGAAGAAGAAAAGTATGATATAAAGGTGATGAATGTGAAAAGGTATGATAAGAGATTATAAGGTAAGGAGTACTTAAGAATTCGATTTTTTTGAACCATCAAAAGCATTACACACATAATCTACAAGATAAGATTGTGAATTCCTTTTCCTAGTAGAAAGGAGAGGTGAGAACAGTGAGTTTTAAAAGGGCGGTGTTTATGACATAGTGGAATTTGGTGGTGTTATGTTAGGTTATATTATATCACTAGGTGGATGAATAACTGAAATTCAATCATAAAATGTTCTACCTAAGAGAATGGTATTCTCAATTAGAAGGTTTATAATTTAGATTATTAGACATGATGTGTTCATGGTGTGTGATATTTCTATAAACAAATATTTCTTTATTATTCAGATAAACGTGTATAAATTCTTTCATTCCATTTTCAAAACTAAGGTACATACATTTTCTACCTTTAGGATCCAATTTGGTTTGATGTGATTGTAAAATAGATGCATAATTTAAAGAACCAAAAACTTTTAAAATTTTTAAATTAGTAAGCTTATTAAGCATAAAAAAATATGGTGATTGATTATTAAGAACAGAACTAGAGACACAATTTTGATAAAGATGGCATGTGACACTGCATAACACCAAAATAGTGTGTAAGTTTTAATGGAACAACAAAACCCTATCTATATTCAATATATGATGATGTTTTTTTTTCTATTCATTCATTTTGTTATGGAGATTCTATAGTACTTCTTTGATGAATAATTCCTTAGGAAGAATAGACAGAAGACATGCAAAATTATTGGCCATTATTAATTTGCATTTCTTTAACAAGGGTATTGTGTGTGGTTCTATGTGATGTACATGTAAATGTGATTTTGATGATGCCAAAAAGAATAAATAAAAGCTATTAGGAAGCAATAATTGATTAAGAAGCATACTTAATTAATAATCAATAGTTTTCTCTCTAATGGATTAGAACATTTGTTTAATATTGTGAGATATTGAATCGAACTCTAGTATGGTCGAAAGAGGTTTAGCTTGTCGCCGAAGTCTGCTCACATGCTATTGTCGAAGACCTACATGATATAGTCGAAATGTGTTCTAGTATGTAGTTGTCAAATTGGGCATGTTTGTTATGTTCAATTGTTTAAGTTAGCTTGTAATGGGTAATTGTTAAAAAAAAACCATTAGTTTAGTATGTTAGGTTTATTATAAATAGCATACTAGTATCTCATCATCGTATAAGGTGCAAATCCTAATTAGGGTGAGAAGGTTGTTTGTTATTCTTGAGTACTTGTAATCTGATTCAAAGAGAAAGTAAAGAATAACAGTTATAACCAATTCTTGTTGTTCTTCTTGTTTTTTTGTTAACCCTAACCCTTGTGTGTTTCTTGCTGATAAAGAAACTGTTTATACTTTGTTTCAAGGCATCATTTTTCACAACAAATTGGTGCGGTGAGCATGGAGAAGATGTCGTCAACAAAGTATGAGATTGAAAAGTTCACTAAAGTGAACGATTTTGGTCTGTGGTGCTTGAAGATAAAAGCCCTACTGGTTCATCAGGGTTGTTTGGAAGTGTTGAAGGGAGAGGCAGCCATGAACGCTGCATTAACGGAAACTGAAAATACGCCCATGATAGAGAAAGCCCACAACGCAATATTGTTGAGCCTTGGTGATAAGGTTTTCCGATAGGTATCAAAGGAAACTACAACATCGGGGTTATGGTTGAAACTTGAAAGTTTGTACATGACCAAATCACTAGTGAATCGACCCTACCTGAAGCAAGTTTTCTATTCATTCAAGATGAGTGAAGATAAAGTGTTGGCTGAGCAGTTGGATATGTTCAACAAGTTGAGTCTTGATCTTGAAAATATTGATTTTAAGATCGATGATGAAGATCAAGTGTTGTTCCTATTGTGCGTTTTGCCCATAACACATGCTCACTTCAAAAAAACTCTCTTGTATGGAAGGGAGTCCCTGAGCTTTGAAGAAGTTCAATCAGCCTTGTATTCTAAGGACTTGAACAAACGAAAGGAGCATAAACTTTCGACGGTTGTTGAAAGTTTGGCCATTAGGGGAAAATTCTTGCGAAAGGATGGTAAGTTCGACAAGAAGAAAGGTAAAAGTCAGCAGAAGTCTTATAGTGGTGAGACATATGGAATTCGATGTTATCACTGTAAGAAGGAGGGTCATACAAGAAAAGTATGTCTTGAACGCCTAAAAGATCATAAAGGTAAGGATAATGGCAATGCAACCATTGTTCAAGATGATTTCGAATCATCTGATGTTCTTGTGGTTTCAAGCAGCGACTCAAGAAAATAGTGGATTATGCATTCAGGTTGCACTTGGCACATGACTCCAAACAAAGACTTGTTCGAGGAGCTATGTGATCAAGATGGTGGATCAGTGTTGTTGGGAAACAACAAAGCTTGCAAAATTGTAGGTATTGGATCTGTGAGATTCAAGCTCTATGATGAGTTAATGAGGTTATTGACTGAAGTCAGGTATGTACCTGATTTGAAGAGAAATTTGATTTTTCTTGGTGAATTCTTCATGAAATGATATGTTTTTCAAGAATAAAAAAGTATCCTAAGAGTCATGAAGGAGTCGAAGTAAGTCTTGAGAGGCGTGAAGAAACAAGGCCTGTATACCCTTGAGGCTAAAGTTGTAAGTAGTTCGACAAATGTTGTATCCACGAAACCTTTGTCGAACACAAAAATTTGGCACATGAGATTGGGTCATGTCAGTGAAAAGGTTCTAGTCGAACTGGTAAAAAAATCTGCTTGGTGGAGATAAAGTCGAAAAGCTGAAGTTTTATGAACCCTGTGTATTTGGGAAATCTTGCAGAGTGAAGTTCAACAAAGGCAAACAAAGAACACATGGATCCCTTGATTACATCCATGCCGATCTTTGGAGGCCTGCAAGGTGTCCATCACATTCAGGAGCAAGGTATTTTCTATCCACATTTGATGATTATTCCAAAAAGTTATGGGTATTCATTTCGAAGACTTAGGATGAAACTTTTGAGAATTTCAAAAGTTGGAAGAATCTGGTGGAGAATCAGACTGGCAGAAAGGTTAAGAGGTTAAGAACCAACAATGGCCTTGAATTTTGCAATGAGGCGTTCGATAGTTTTTATGCAGCCTTAGGTATTGCAAGGCACAAAACTATTGCAGGTACTCTACAGCAAAATGGTTTGGCGGAAAGGTTTAATCGAACTATTTTGGAAAGAGTTAAATGCATGTTTTTTAGTGCTGGGTTAAAGAAGGTGTTTTAGGCTAAGGTTGTTTCGACAGTAGCATATTTAATAAACAGATGTCCTTCGACTGCGTTAGATATGAAGACACCTGAAGAAGTTTGGTCAGGAAATCCACCAGATCTTGACAAATTGAGAGTATTTGGCTGTGTGGCCTATGCTCACATTAGGTAAGACAAGGTCGAACCTAGAGCTCTGAATTGCATGTTCATGGGATATCCTGAAGGAGTCAAAGCTTATAGGTTATGGTGCCTAGAGCCAGATCACAAGAGGTGTATCACCAGTCGAGATGTAGTTTTTAATTTAGCTGAGATGGATTTCAAGAAAACGGATGATATTGGTTGAAGTTCGAAGATTTTTGAAGAAGAGCTAGAACAAGGAGAGATTCCTGTTGAGGTGGAGCATAGTGATGCTGAATTGCATGACCTAGATGAAGTCGAAGAAGAAGTAGAAGCTGCTGTCGAAGATGAGGAGACTGATAATGACTACCTGCTGGCAAGAGACAAGTCGAGAAGAGTCATCAAGCCACCTCAGAGACTTGGTTATGCAGATCTTATAACTTATGCCTTAATTTCTGCAAGTGAGGTTCTGAACGAAGAACCTAGAGATTATAAGGAAGTTATAAGGAGTCAAGACAAGACTGAATGGTTGAAAGCCATGGATGATAAGATGAGATCTATTCATGATAATAACACTTGGGAGCTAATTGAGAAACATGCAGGAGCCAGGTTAGTCAGTTGTAAGTGGATTTTCAAGATAAAGGAAAGAATCGAAGGAGTGATGTTGAAGCGTTTTAAGGCAAGGTTAGTTGCTAGGGGGTTCACTTAGAAAGAAGATGTCGACTTCAATGATGTGTTCTCACATGTTGTAAAGCATAGATCCATTAGAATGTCATTAGCTATGGTGGCGAAGTTCGACCTAGAACTTGAACAGATGGATGTGAAGAAAGCTTTCCTGTATGGTGGTCTAGATGAAAAGATCCTAATGAGGCAACCTGAAGGGTATGTATAAAAGGGAAAGGAATATTATGTGTACAAGCTGAATAGATCTTTGTATGGCCTGAAATAATCTTTTCGACAATGGAATAGGAGATTCGACAAGTTCATGGTACACATTGGTTTCACTAGGAGCTAGTTCAACCACTGTGTTTACTTCAGATTTTGACCTGGAAATTGACTTGTTATTTTGTTGCTTTATGTGGATGACATTCTCATAGCAAGAAACAGTGTCGAAAATGTTATGAAGGTAAAGGTTGAACTCAATAAGGAGTTCGACATGAAGAATTTGGGAGCTGCCTCCAGAACTCTTGGGATTGATATCCAGAAAGATAGAAAACAGTCAAGATTATGCTTATCTCAAGAGACATACCGAAAGAAAATTCTCAAAAAGTTTGGTATGTCGAATTCAAAGTTTTTCTAACACCGACTAATCCTCAGTACAAGTTGAGTACGACTCAAAGTCCTATTATTGAAGTCGAAAGAGTCTATATGAGTAGCATTCCATATGCTAGTATAGTAGGTTCTTTAATGTATTCTGTGGTCTGTATGAGGCCATACATAGCATACGGAGTGAATCTTGTAAACAGGTAAATGGTCAATCCTGGAAAGGCGCACTGGCAAGCATTAAAGTGGATTCTGAGGTTCATCAATGGGCCTCTGAGCAGAGTCCTGATTCATGGTGGAGCCTGTGGTGATGATAGCAAAGTCGAAATCGAAAGATTTTTCGACTCTGATTATGCATGTTGTATGGATTCCAAAAAATCTATTTCTGGATATGTGTTCACTATGTTTGACACAAAAATCAGTTGGAAAGAAACACTTCGGAAGGTTGTTGCCTTATCAACCACTGAAGAAGAGTATATCGCCCTTACTGAAGTTGTGAAAGAAGCATTGTGGCTTGAAGGTTATGCTAAGGAACTGAAACTTCAAGGTCGAGGTATCACTGTTAAATGTGATAGTCAAAGCGCTATACACCTATTTAAGAACTCAGCCTATCATGAGCAAACCAAGCACATCGATGTGAGGCTGCATTTTGTCAGAGGTGTAATCAAACGTGGAGAAGTCCAAATGTTGAAGGTTTTGGTAGATCATAATGTTGCTAATATGATCACCAAGACATTGCCTAGTGCAAGTTTTTGCACTGTATGCAGTTGATAAAGTTGCATGATGAAAGCTAGTTTGTTCCTTGATGTTATAGTGTTTGTTCTAAGGTGGAGATTTGTGAGATATTGGATCGAACTCCAGTATGGTCGACAGAGGTTTAGCATGCCGTCGAAGTCTGCTCACATGTTGTTGTCGAAGATCTACATGCTGTAGTCGAAATGTGTTATAGTATGTAGTTGTCGAATTGGGTCTGTTTGTTATGACTAATTCTTTAAGTTAGCTTGTACCCTAATTTAGCTTGTAATGGGTAATTGTTAAAAAGCTCATTAAATTAATATGTTAAGTTTATTATAAATATCATGCTAGTCTCTCATCATCATATAAGGTGCAAATACTAATTAGGGTGAGAGGGTTATTTGTTATTCTTGAGTACTTGTAATCTGATTCAAAGAGAAAATAAAGAATATCAGTTATAACCAATTCTTGTTGTTTTTCTTGTTTTTTTCTTAACCTTAACCCTTGTGTGTTTCTTGCCGATAAAGAAATTGTTTATACTTTGTTTCAAGGCATCGTTTTTCACAAAAAATCTATTTTGGAGCAAACTCGCTCTATAATCTATTAGGAAAGCTCTTGAATGATTAGACTTCAAACCTGTCATTTTCTTTCTTAAAAGACTAGGTCATGACTAATTAGCACGCTAGCTAATTGATTACGATGCGGCTCTGGCCCAAAATCATGTTCTACTTGGCCAAATGTTTTCCCATATAAGGAGGATTTGTGTTCACTTCATAAGAACACAAGAAATGAAAAATGTATCGCTTCTCTCTTACTCACTTTCTTTTTAGAACTTTTTTACACAATTCACTACTACAGATAAGTGATTTACCCTAGGTTAGAGAAGAGTTTTTATCTCAGTTTACTGTGCGAGGTAAAGAAGCGTGTCATGGAAAGTGTGCTACTTTTTCCCTCGGTTGAACTACCAACCGAGGGGAAAAATTTAAGTGGCCATGGGTTATATCCCTAAAAACTATCAATGCTTGTCATTCATAACATAACATCCAAGATGTATATTTTTTCAGTATCAATATTTGTGATTCACAGTAATATTATTTCCATTATCAATATTTTTAATATTAGATCACTTGTTCTCTCTCTCTCTCTCTCTCTCTCTCTCTCACACACACACACTCTCACCCTCTCTCTCTCTCATGCTTCAAATCATATACTAGTCTCAAAAAATTCAAATTTCTCTTCATCCTTAGTATTCATTATTGTTTGTGTATGCTTTAGAATCTTTAGTCTTGAGTTTGATTTGTGGATAATCAAATATTCCCCAAACCTTCTTTGTTTCGAGGTTGCACCTTTATTCAAACACCTAGTGTGCATATTCTGTCCGAACAATCATCAATCGCACCTAAGATTGCAAAAACCAAAGGTGATTCTAGAGACAAGGGTAAGGCTACCACATCATCAATTGCTCCAAAAACTGATTTTTCACTAGTTTCGACTGATTGTCTTGAAGAGTTCGAAGAAAAACACCAACATCGTCTAGTGATGAAGCAACATGTTTGGAAACCGGTTGTGGCTAGATGTTTGGATATCCTTGAAGTTGTTCGGCTTATTGAGCACCAGAAAATAAATTACTTTTTGCATCTCTCATAGGACTACAATGAATATCTCACTCGGGTGTTTTATTTTGGGCTGCACAATCGGCGCGACTCTGCCTTCAAATTCTCAATAGGTAACAAACTCTATAAGTTTACTAATGAATTATGGAAGTCTTTATTTGATATTACGATTATTGATGTTGATGAGGGCGATGAAGGTGATCCTTTGGTAATGGATACCTACACTCATATGCATTTTGAGTGGACTAATCATCTAAACGAGATGCTTAAGGCCTGTAGATCAGATCATTGCTATGATATTCCTGCTGTCAGCCAATTGAAGATGGTTCCTAGGATCCTACTGTGGCTTGTCTCTCATGTTTTGGATTCGAAGAAAGGAGGGTTCTCTAGAATTGATCACGCAGAAGTTCGCCTTGTGTATATTCTCTTGCACAAGATTAGAATCAATTGGGCTAACTATTTTGTTTACCGGATGTTTGCAATTAAAGAATGAAATAAGGGAACATTTTTTGTTACATGTCCATGATTTCCAAAATTCTCAATTATTTCAATATAGTCCTGCTAAATTTGTTGTTTATATCACCTGGTCCTGTTCAAGAGTTCTCCAAATGTACCTTAACTAATATGGGGTATTTTTGGAATGAGGAATATAAGGTGTACTAATTCCGGTTGGGTAAACATGGGAGGAAAATATACAACTTTGATAACCCCTATGAAATTATTGATTCAACTACCGAGCCACATATGACTGGTGATGAACACGTGCAAGATATCAATCATGAATATGGTCAAATAGGTAATGAACATGGAGATCAAACCTCCATCATAAACTAACTTCAGAACATGCAGATCAAGCGGGACAAGCATTACAAGGAGGAGTGTCAGAGAAGAGAAGCTTTTGAAGTGACTCAAGTGGAATAACTTCGTATTTTGCAAGAGCACACGAAGTCTCAAGATGCAAACTTTGAGGCTTTTGCATCATTTGTGATTGAGAGGTTGGTCTCTCTAAAGGATGAAATGGATGCCAATACTACTGCTACCATTGCAAGGGTCAATCACATGATTGCTGTCCAGAATGAAAACAACCAACATTATGCTCAGTTTTATCAAGAGATTTGTGACTTTTTGGATCGTCAGTTTGGGAATGATGGTCAGGGATGGTTTCGTGGAGGAAGGACTAGAGGTCGCGAAAGACATTGAAGTGTTGAGTTTTAAGTCGTCTATGTCTAGTGTCTTAGGATTCCTTTTATCCTGCATTTAGTTGTTCCTATCCTCATGCATTTTTTATTTCTGTTTGGTTTGTTTTCTGCGTTTGGTTTATGTATTGAAATATGTTTAAGTCTAAAATAATTATTGTACTATGATTGTTATGTTTAATGATTATGAGTATTGTTTAATATTGAAGTGTTTATTAAGTTTGTGTGTTTACATATATGACAAATGTATGTAAGTGCACCACTTATCTTTACAAATTGCCTCTATATAGTATATTGTATATGTGTAATGTGTATCTATGTGATACTACTAATAGTTGTCTTGTCTCTTTTTGATGTTGTTAAAGGGGGAGAAGTATATGAAACTATGATGTACATATTCAGGGGGAGATTTTCATGTATCAAGAAACAAAATCGTCTCAAGTTTCAAGTTTTTCCATCATCAAAAAGGGGGAGTATGTGATGTTAGAACAAAATTTGTTCATGACAAATTCTCTTTTAGTTTTGATGATAACAAAAGTATTAAAAGAACAATGGTTTATTTGATGCGTGTTTTATTTATGCAGGTTCTTGTTCTTGTACATAAATAATCAGAATCTGTTTTACTTAGACACATTTGGGAGTTGCTTCATTGCTAGCTTCTGGTGGGAGAGTCTGAAGAACAATTGCTAGTGTGGCTTGGCGCAGACTCTTAGCTGAAGGCCTCAACATTCAGATGAGTTACTACACTTGGTAATTGTATATCAACATCTAGTACCATTCAGAGTTGGTGATAAAGTTGTGGATTGTCCGTACAGTAGAAAGCCAGTTGTATTGTCTTATCAGCTTGTCAGCTAGAGTCTACAAGACTGCAAGGTTCAAGAAAGGTTGGCATGATCTACGGATGTCTGCTCTCAATGGCTCTATCAGTATAATACCTCTTGAAGACTCAAATGTTAAGCGTGTTACACAATGGATTTAGAATCTATTGTGCATCCATCTTCAACATCTCTTGTACTATGGAGTAAAGGCAAAGACACTTGATCAAGTCAATTCCTCAACGGTTAGTTTCTACAAAGGCTATAAATATGGCCAAAGATTCAAGTTTGAATCTTAACAAGGATTCTTCAGATGAAGGAGTAGCAAGATCAAGCAAATACTAACTCTAATGTAATATGCAGATTTTTAGTTTTAGGTTGTAATTGTAAAAGCCTTAAGATTTCTTACGGTTAAATATTTTAGAAATATTAAGAGCTTTAGGTATTTGTTATGGTGATTTCCTGTACCTCTGATGCTTGCATCATGTACACCTTATTCTCTATTATGCTGAGCCTTCAATAGTTTAGATTAAATCTCTTGCTATGTGCTTGAGCAGAAGTCTTGTCTCATTGGGATTCAAGCAACAAGTCTTGAGCCAAGATGCTTAATCCACGTAAGTCTCATTGCTTAAGTGCTTGACCTGTGAAAATCTTATTCAGCTAGTCTGATTAAGTAGAGGGGAAGTCTCCGTCTGAGGGGCGTGAACAGGAAGTCTCAAGTGCGACTTGAGCAAGGGGAAGTCTCAGTTTGATGACAAGAAGAGCAGGTGGCTTGGTCAGAGGGCGTGAGAAAGAAGTCTTAGACATGTGCTCTAAGCAAGGGGAAGTCTCAACCAGAAGACCTTTGGAGTAGGTGGCTCGGTCAGAAGGTGTGAGCAAGGGAAAGTCTTAGACATGTTCTCTAAGCAAGGAAGTCTCAGACAGTTGGTCTGAGCAGGTATAAAAGACTTATGCAGAAGCATAAGTGATTGTAATCATGAAGTGGTTATAATGAAAATCTCTTATGAGGCAAGGGGACTGGAGTACTCTCGGTTAGGGGAAGAACCAGGATAAATCTTTTGCGCCTTTTGTTGTTATTTATTTACTTTTATTATATCCACTGCTAATGAATTAAAACAGAATTTGAACACCAATTCTGATTCTAAAAACTCTGATCAGAAGTTAAATTAAAGAAAACGTAAAACACAATTTAACCCCACTTCTTGTGTGCTTTTCACACCCCTACCTTCAACTCTAATTCTTTTTGCAAAATATTATTTACTTTGCAACCAAAATTAGAGGTGGAGAGAGGGGTGGTTGAAGATCTACAATCATTAAACCAAGTTCTAACTGTCAAGGAACAACATGCAGTTAACAGTGTGAAGAATTCTTGTCAAGAATTGAACGTGTACTTATTTTCTAATACAATTTTATCCATAATATTATAATTTTCTAATATAGTTTGGAAAGTTATACATTCGGTAAAGGATTGGAAAAACACTCATACCACATAATATATAATAAACTCATCTTTTAAACAAACATTAACAACAACATTCATAAAAAGATTCATCAACAACAAATACGATACACCAAACATATTAAGTCATAAAATGCTTCAGAAACATACCATACATGTCCTATAATGGCGTGTCGTCAATGAAATAAGGATGAAGATAAATTTAGACTTGCAAACTTGTGTATATTTTGAATGGATGTCATTTTTCATATTTAACATAAGTTTACAAGGCTAAATTTAGCTTTGTCCTCTTTATTGAAAGAAGCATTCATACCTACAAGTCAAAACAAAAAGGAAGTTCAAACATCATGAAACAAGCTATTGAAACAGATTTTGAAAAAAAAAACTATAGAGAAAATGAACATGTAAATACCCATTGGCTAAGATTTGTTGTTATAGTTTTGTTTTGGGGTTTCCATATGGGGAGACGAGTGACAGAGTTCTTAGGGTTTTATTTTGAGAGAGACGAGTTAAAGAGTTGTTAGGGTTTTGTTTTGAAAGAGACGATTGTTATGTACTGAAGTGATAGATAATTTTTCTTATATATAAATAAAGTATCACCTTTCATCACGGTTGGAAATAAAAATTATGGTGATATACAAGGTCAATAACATTTTTATCACGATAAATGGCTAATTGTTGGTGTTGGGATTCGAACTATTTCACTCCATGTACCTTTTCACCACGGTTGCTTCATTTGACCGTTGTGAAATGTTCTCTAGTAAATACCAACAAAAAAAAAGCGCCCAAAAATAAACTATTATCACAGTTAACAGTATGGCCGTTGTAAAATTAGTGTTACGAAAGGTCTATTTTGTAATAGTGAGTCATTTATAGGTCGACACATATGCTTTCATAGGTCGACCTATAGACTTGAAAATTTTGATTTTTATTTTCTTTTCATTTTCTCTTGCATGCCCTTTGCTTCATATCTTGCACACACACACACACACACACACACACACACACATATATATATATATATATATATATATATATATACTGATACATGCATCATTTTATAGGAAGGTTCTAGTGTAAAACCTATATGATACCAGGAAAATTTTTATTTTTATTTTCTTTTCATTTTCTCTTGCATGCCCTTTGCTTCATATCTTGCACACACACACACACACACACAGATATATATATATATATATATATATATATATATATATATATATATATATATATATACTGATACATGCATCATTTTATAGGAAGGTTCTAGTGTAAAACCTATATGATACCAGGATTTCAAAGTATCCTCACCGTCTTAAACCTCTCTTCTACGCATACACATAATCAAACTACACATAATCATTTTTTGATTAGGTGACCATCTAGATTAGGGTTGATAATGTCCAATTAGGTTGTTGTACCAAAAATATATTAGGTTGAGTTATTTGAGGGTTTCAAATAAGATAATCGAGCTGGGGTTTTCCTTCAAAATAGTTGAGGAATTGAAGGTTTTGGAAAAGATTACGCAATTCAGATTTGATCGAGTGAAATCCTTAGGACAAGGGGTGCCTTGCAAGGGAGTAGCGTGACAAAGTGGATCGTGTTGGTAAATCTTAGATTTCAACAAGTGTGCGCTTGGGATTAATTTGACCATGTGAAATCCTTGAGACAAGGAGGTGCCTTGTAAGGAAGTAGCAAGAATTGGTGAATTAAAGCAACATTGTTGATAACTTGATCAATCTTTAAACAAGGGTTTTGGAGGTGGTAGAATCAACAACAAACTATATGGTTTGTAGGGTTAGCGTTCTTCATCTCTTATATATACATTGTTAGCAAAGTAAGATTAATTGCAACTATCTCAATTCGAATATGAATTGAGGGCAGACGTACCCATAGTGAAGCCGATTGGGCAACTGCCTAAACAGATCCTTGTGTGTGTCTGCCTCTCTATCTCTTTTAATTTTGTTCTAGTAAATTATTGAATTCATTGGTTGTTTGATCAATTCATATGGAAATTATTTTTGAATCATGTTTTGAATTAAGTTGTGTTGATATAATCACAATCCGTTTGATTGTGATTAGTTTTTAGATCAACAAAACAAAGGAAGTTTCCAAACGATATCGATTGCACACAAAGTGTTCGATAAATTTCCTAAGTGTGTTTTTGTGTGTTTTGATCGTTGGAAATAAGCTCTACATATAGCTTAGCATTTAATTGTTTGTGATTGATTGTTGTTGGATAATTTGTATTCGTTTTCATATGTTTGTGTACCTTTACACATTTCCAGGATTTTTGATAGAGGTTCGGTTAGATGATTTGATTCGGGTTGTTTTAGATGTGCCATAAAACTTTGGAAAATCATATTTTCCAAAAGTTTGAATTTTAAATTTGTGATCTATTCACCCCCTCTAGATCGAAGTCTATCGTCTAACATCTTATATTTAAAGTTTTCCTCGGAGAATTATTTTGAAGTCTAGTAAACTTCACAAATGTTATTATTCATACTATTGTTAGAATATGATGGGACATGTTGGGTCTTTTGTCGCTTCTTCCTTCCACCAAGAGAGCCCTTTCACTTTTGAGATACTGACCTACAAATTGGTGTGACATAATTACCATATGGGAACTAAAATTGGAATTATGTTTTCGTGCCTTGAATGTTTCCACTCTTGATAATGTGGTGTCCGGTCATTGGTCCTTTTACGGCCTCATAGATCCCTCGATTTCCACTCTAGAGGGAAGTACTGAAAAATATTCTTCTATTAGTGATTTTCAAATTTTCGATACTTGTGATACTGGCTCGCATGATTTGCCTATTTTTTGAAAATGGATAAAAGATTATATTTTTTCACATATAGATATTTTATTTTTAAGTTTGTCTCTTCAAAGCAACTGTCTCCATAATATTATAGTTTTATTACAACTATTGACTCTAGGAGTATTAAATCATCTATTAAAGAGACATTGAAAGATAAAAATCTAATTCAAGCTATGGCCGAGAAAATTAAATCTCTTGAAAAAAATTGGTACTTGAGAGATTGTTGAGAGAAAAAGTGATAAGAAATTAATTAATTTCAAGTGGATATATACTATGAAACACAACGTAGGTGACATCATTGATCGTTAGAAGGCGAGACTAGTTACAAATTGATATACTTAGACATGAGGATATACTCAAATATATCCACTTTGGTTGTAAACTGTTGGAACTGAGTTCCAAGAAAGATGAATATTTGAGAGAAGAAGAAGAAGGAGAGAAAAGAGATTAGGGTTTTGAGAAACTTTGCAAAATTTTATTATGAAGCTGTGTGTAAAAATGATGTATCAAAATACAAAGTACAAAGCCCTTTATATGGGCTATCAAAGCCCAGGCCCAAAACTAACATTTCGACTAACTCTTACCAGCTGTATTCGATTCTGTCGAATACAGTTGAATATACACCATTACACCTATTCGACTGACTCTACAACATTTCGACCAAAACCTATAAAACACTTCGACTTCGACAAACTAACATGAATTACTTCTAACACACCACCTAATTCATGTTTTCGAGACTTCTCATCCCAATGCTCTTCTTTAACTCGTCAAATCTGATTTTCTTCAAAGGTTTGGTAAGTATGTCAGCTAGTTGAACTTCAGTCTTGCAATATTCAAGATCCAGCTTTCCTCTGTTTACTTGTTCCCTGAGAAAATGATACCTTCTTTCTATGTGTTTACTTCGACCATGACACATAGGATGATTGGCAAGATCAATAGCTGACTTGTTGTCTACAAACAACTTCATCTTCCCAGGTTCTTTGATCTTGAGTTCTTCGAGCAACATATCTATCCATGTTGCCTGACATGCTGCATACGATGCAGCTACATACTCAGCTTCACATGATGACAAAGCCACAATGCTTTGTTTTTTCGAACTCCAAGAGATTGGAGCTCCTTCGATCATGAAGATATAGCCTGCAGTACTTTTCTTCTCATCTTGGTCTCCACTGAAATCTGAATCAGTATAACCATATCCTCAGCATCTTTCGACTTGGACTTATTCCGACATGGCATCAGCACACCATGATCAATCGTACCCTTAATGTATCTCAGTACTCTCTTTACTGCAATAAGATGACATTCTTGGGGTTTCTCCATAAATCGACTTAACAATCCGACACTTTGACAAATGTCTGGCCTTGTATTGCAAAGATACCTCAAGGATCCAATGATTTGTTTGTATAGTGTCGAACTTACAAACTCATCATTAGTTACCTTTTTCAACTTTGCTCCTGTTTCCAATGGAGTTGTCGTAGCTTTACAGTCAGTCATCTTGAACCTCTTCAAGATGTCTTGAGCATACTTCTTCTGGTGCAGGAACACACCTTCAGCTGTGTCTTTGAATTCCATCCCTAAGAAATATGACAAATTCCCTAGGTCGGACATTTCGAACTCTTGCATTAGCTTCGACTTGACTTTTCTTATCTCAGCTTCATTTGCACCTGTAATCAGCAAATCATCAACATACAGGCATAAAATGATTCGACTATCATTGTCGACATCATTTACATAAACTCCATGCTCAGACACACACTTTGTGAACCCTGCTTCGATTAGGAAACTATCTATTCTTTTGTTCCAAGCCCTTGGGGCTTGCTTCAATCCATAGAGAGCCTTCCTCAATCTGTACACCTTTGACTCATGCCCTTTAACTTCAAATCCTGGTGGTTGACTGACATATACTTCTTCCTCCAAAGGTCCATTTAAAAATGCTGATTTTACATCCAACTGATGTATCTTCCATCCTCTATACGTTGCTGTCGAAACAACAATCCTGATTGTTTCCAACCTAGCCACTGGCGCATAGACTTCATTGAAATCAACACCAGGTTTCTGCAGAAATCCTCTTGCCACTAGTCTTGCCTTATGCTTGGCAATTTCACCATTTGGCCTTTGTTTCAGCTTGTAAACCCATTTCACATCAATAGGTTTCTTGCTGGATTTTTCGACAAGTTCCCAGGTATTGTTCTTCTCGATTGCCCTGAGTTCTTCCTTCATGGCTTCACACCAATTCAAATTATTCATGGCTTCATCCAAATTAATTGGTTCTGCTTCAGCCATCATCATTGCTTCTTCTATTAAGTCACCATCTGCATCAATTGCAGTATCTGGAAATCTCTCATATCCAGCTAACCTTGTCGACTCAGCTCTTGTTCTAGTTGATCTTTTGACATTCTGCTCAGGAGGTTCTTCATTTCGACTTGTCGTGGCCTCAGTTTGTTGATCTTCTTCAAACACTGTCGGAACTGTCTCTTCCATCTGTCGACCAGATTCCTGTCGAACTGATCCATGACTCCACTCCCATGTTTGATTTTCATCTACCAGAACATCTCGACTGATCACAAATTTATCATCTTCTGGTGAATATAGTCTATATGCACCAGTCGAATGATAACCTATGAGCACCATGGTTTGACTTCGATCATCTAGTTTTGTTCTCAATTGCTCAGGAACATGTCTGAAACATATTGATCCAAAAACTTTAAAATGACTTACATTTGGCTTCTCACCTGTCCAAGCTTCATAAGGAGTCTTCTCGACTAACTTCTTCGTTGGACATCTATTCAGAATGTATACTGCTGTCGAAGCTGCTTCAGCCCAAAATCTCTTTGGCACCTCTTTAGCCTTCAACACACTTCTCGTCATATTCAGTATACTTCTATTCTTCCTCTCAGCTATGCCATTATGTTGAGGTGTATAGGGTGCAATAACCTCATGCTCTATACCTTCCTCTTCACAAAATCTAGCAAACTCTCGAGAGGTGTATTCACCACCACCATCAGTTCTCAGTTTCTTTAGCTTGCAGCCACTTTGGTTTTCGACAAGCAACTTAAACTTATTGAACTTTGTGAATACTTCACTCTTACTTTCGATCATATAAATCCACATATATCTGGTGAATTCATCAATGAAAGTTAAGAAGTAACGCTTTCCACCATTCGACCTAACTTCAAAAGGTCCACATACATCAGAATGAACAAGCTTCGACTTTCCTTTCGACTTAATTGGCAGATCATGTTTGAATGCTTTTCTAGCCTGCTTTGCTTTGCAGCATTCCTCACACACATGATTTGGTTCCTTTACCTTAGGTAAACCATACACCATCTTCTTCTGATTCAGCATACCTAAACTCCTAAAGTTTAGATGCCCATATCTATGATGCCATAGCCAATTCTTTTCCTCTTCTGTAGTTGATGCGAGACATTCATGATTAATCATATTAATCTGAACTTTAAACGTCTTGTTATCAGCCAATGGTGCTTTCAGTACCAACCTACCATCAGCATGATACATCTTCATTTGATTATTCTCCAGCTTCATATTATGTCCTTTGGCAAGTAATTGACCTATACTTATCAAGTTACTTGTCATAGAAGGCACATACAACACATCAGTAATGCTGGCTTTTCTACCATCTCTTCTCATTACAGATATGTTTCCTCTTCCACCTGACGTGATCTGTCTACCATCTGCAAACTTTATCACCTTCTTAACTGATTCATCAAGCTTGTTGAACCAGTTCTTGTTACCAGTCATGTGGTTGCTGCAACCTGAATCAAGATACCACAAATTCGTTTCATCATCATTCGACTGAGTGTCTGCCATTAGTAGCACACCTTCAGAATCACTCTCTCCTGTCTGTGCATACTACGCTTTGTCACTTTCTTTTGCTCGTGTTTCCTTCTTCTTTCGACAGTCTCGAGCATAATGACCAAAACTTTGGCAATTGTAACACTGCACGTCTTTTATGTCAACTTTCTTCCCAGAATACTTGTTGCCCATGCCTTTCTTTGTCGAATCATCATGATTCTTTGAACTCTTGCTTGACTTCTCATCACTAGCAAAATTCCTTCCCTACTTCGCCTTCCCAGATTTCTTGGTGAATTTCGCTTGTAGTGCTTGGTCCGATACCTTTTCTCTTTCTGAATCTCTTTGCTTCAATCTCATCTCATGAGCTTCTAACGAAGTCTGTAGCTCTTCAACCTTCATCTCAGCGAGATTCTTGGACTCTTCAATGGACACTACAATGTAATCAAAATTTGCAGTAAGAGATCTTAGTACCTTCTCAATCTTCTGCAAATCTGTGATTGTTTCTCCACAAGACTTCATCTGGTTCTTCAGCATCACCAATCTTGAAAAGAATTCCGAAACTGATTCATCTTCCTTCATTTGAATCATCTCGTATTGTTTTCTCAAGGTTTGCAGCTTCACCCTCTTCAGTTTCTCATCACCTCCATACAAGTTCTTTAACTTGTCCCATGCTTCTTTTGCAGATTCTTCTTCAATAATTTTCTCAAACACATTCGGATCCACACACTGGTGAATCAAGAACAACGCTTTGCCATCTTTCTTCCTTTGATCCTTATACGCAGCTTTCTGTTCATCAGTAGCATTTGCCCCCAATTCCGTTACGCCATCATTCACGATTTCAACCACATATTGAAATCTGAAGATAACTCTCATCTGCGCCACCCACCGTTGGTAGTTTTCCCCTTTGAAAACCGGTAGATTCGCTGGGAATTGTGTGGACGTTGTTGTTCCGTTTTCCATTAGAATCTCTCTGAATCGCAACCGGGCTCGATGATACCAATTGTTGGAATTGAGTTCCAAGAAAGATGAATATTTGAGATAAGAAGAAGAAGGAGAGAAAAGAGATTAGGGTTTTGAGAAACTTTGCAAAATTTTATTATGAAGCTGTGTGTAAAAATGTTGTATCAAAATACAAAGTACAAAGCCCTTTATATAGGCTATCAAAGCCCAGGCCCAAAACTAACATTTCGACTAACTCTTACCAGCTGTATTCGTTTCTGTCGAATACAGCTGAATATACACCATTACACCTATTCGACTGACTCTACAACATTTCGACCAAAACCTATAAAACACTTCGACTTCGACAAACTAACATGAATTACTTCTAACATAAACCACGACAATCTGATGTAAAAAATAATTTCTTACATGGATAGTTAGAGGATGGATATGTATGGAGATTCCACTTAACTTTAGTCTTACACGTAGAACCACTAACACGTGTTTATTGAAGAAGATCTTATATTGATTAAAGCAACCCCCTTAGTCTAATTTGAAAGATTCACATGGGTCATAGTGTGTTTGGGCTATAAACAAAGTAAAGGAGACCACACTTTGTTCTTCAGACATTCACAAGGAGGAAAATTAAGTGCACCTCTTGTTTATGTTAATGATATTATTATTACATGTGATAATTTAATTGAGAGATAGCTACTCAAAGAAAATCTATCAATGGAGTTTTAGATAGAAATTATTAAACAAATCAAATATTTATTGGGAATTGAGCTAGCCCACTCGAGACAATACATCTTTATCTCTTATAGAAAAATATGTGTTTGATCTTTAGTAGAAAACAATGAAACTTGGATGCAAACCAGTAAGTGTTTCCATTGAGTAAAATTATAGGATAAGCCTTGAGAAGGAAAGTGTCAAAGTTCACAAGGGTCGGTATCATAGTTTAGTGAAAAGAGTTGATTTACTTGACACATACTAGGTCAAATTTGACATATGTAATTAGTGTGGTCGTCCAAGTTTAGCATATATAGTCAGTGTTGTCATCCAATTTATGCATGATTTAAGGGAGAGATATTTGCAAGTTTTAGAACTTGTTCTACAATACCTCAATGTCATTTCAGGTAGAGGACTCTTGTTTAAAATAGGTGGAAGCATAACTATAAAAACTTACACTAATATTGATTATGATGGTTCAGTGAGTGATAAAAAATCTACTTTTGTATATTGTACTGTCTTGTGTGAGAACCTAGTTGATTGGAGGAGTAAGAAACAAAGTGTAGTTACTCGATAAAGTAAAGAAGTCAAATTTAGAGTTATACGGATGAAATGATTGTTAAGAGATTTAAAGATATAATATGAGGACCCTATGAAAGTTGTTTTGCGACAATAAATCGGTCATTATTAGTAATGCATATAATTTTATTCAATATGATAAAACAAAACACATTGAGATTCATCAGCATTTCATCAAAGAAAAGATGGATAGTGCATTGATATATGCAATCTACATTCCTTCTAGTATCAGTTGATATACATGTTAAAAAAGAATTTACCAACAAAATAGTTCACCAACTTATTTCCATGTATGAAATGATTAATATACATTCATCACCTTTAGAAAGAGTGTTGTAAATACTATATTATAAATAACAATTTGTAATATTAGTAAGAGACTGATTGAGTAGAATTATTTTCAAATTGTAATTACAATTTTTAATATATCCGAACCTTATATTTTACAAAGCTGTGACTTTTAAGGAAAGGACCATATTCCATTGTGTAGCAAAGCATCAAATTCAGCCGAGCATGGTGGTCTCTACTCGGGGGGGTATTTTAAGCTAATATGGTACAACCAAAGTTTGTAATCATGTTTGGATATCAATAACTATAATACCAAAGATATCACCACTTGTGTCCAGCACCTGGGCTAGGAACAGAAGATACTAGAACTCTTCCATTGTTGGCAAGATGAGCAACGAGTCTTCCATTTCTATAAATATTGAGATTATGAATAACATCAGTTACAGGTAGGGTACCCTTTGAAGAAGACATGACTTGAGTCTCCATTTTGAGAAGCTTTCGAGCATCTATAGAAGATGGTAAAGTATAGATGATCAAGAAAAGCAGAGTGATCAGTAAAGCAGAATTCAAACGAGCCATGTAAAGAGAGAGGACTAAAAGAACAAGATAAGGTACTAAGAAGGTGTTTGTGTATTTGCTATATGTTGAAAAGAAGAATTGCTAATGTGCTATTTATAGGATTTGGAGTCTAAAACTTATCTAATGTGCACGACAATAATTTTTTTTTAATTAAGACGGACAACTTTAAACTGGTTAGGATATTGCCAACCTCATATAATATTCAATTATACAATTATTATATTTGTATAAATCTATAATATATATTTAATTCATATTATTTTTTAATTATATATATATATATATATATATAGAGAGAGAGAGATTAATTGGAATACACTGTCAGTGTAAAACCACTTTACACTATCATCCAATTAAAATGAATTATTTTGACACATGAGAAGAGAAAAACATGGAAGAAGTAGTTATTAAAATAGTTTAATTATAATTTTTTAATTTTTATTTTTAATTTCATAATTATGTGTCAAAATGATTCATTCTAATTGGATGTCAGTGTAAAGTAGTTTTACACTGACAGTGTATTTCAATTAATCTCATATATATATATATAAAATCTGTTGATCTCTGTAAGTTAGCAAGTTTTTTATTTTGGTCCCCGTAATTTTTTTGTCAAAGCCTCTATATCTCACTTTTTGCGTGCGGTTTAGTCCCTAAAGCCAAAACCCGCATTAGGGACTAAAACGCACGCAAAAAGTAAAATATAGAGACTCAGACAAAAAAAAATTACAAGAACCATAATAAAAAACTCGCTAACTTATAAGGACTAAATGTGCTTTTTATATATATATATATATATATATATATATATATATATATATATATATATATATATATATATATATATATATATATATATATATATAACAAATGGAAAAAAAAAAAAAGAAATTATTTAGAAATTAAAATTCCACTAGCATCAGCTAGCAAGAAAGTGATGATTCCAACGGAAGACTCTGCAAAAGACGGGTACGCTGCATCAGTAACAGCCTCATGTTTTGCTAGATTGTCATATTACTAAAGCTATTTCCATGAACATTCAAAATCATATTACTATTTGTGTGTGCATTCCACGTGATCGTTCTTGTTGGATGAGATGATTATGTTTGAGAAAACATTTGGCTAATAGATTAGCATTATTCACTGTTATGAGTTTCAAAGTCTAAGAAGATATCACTTCATCTGCAAGACATTGTTTGTTTCTACCGCGCCACAACCACTAGCAAGTAGCCAAAAGATAGAGGTATCATCAATGTCATGTCTAATCCAATCATATAAACTATCTCCTTGGAAGAATAATGGGTCCAAGAAACTAATATATTTCCAAAATCGAATAGCAAACCCACATTCTCCCAGGTAGTGTAGAGACGTCTTAGCATTCTGATTGCATCTAGGACAGAGATTTGTCTGGAGTATACCATGATGACACAACATCGATCTCGTAGGAAGAGAATTATGTAAAGTTGTTCAAAGGACGAATTTCACATTCTCAAGAGCCGAAATATGCCACACTCACTTCCAAGAGTTATTGTATATCGTATTCTGAGAAAATTCAAGTTTATTGAGCTAGTTATAATCATCCCGAGCAGTATAGATACCATCTAACGTGCCTTTCCAGATAAACGATCAAGCAGTAGAAAATTCAAACAAATTGGAATCGTTTTCATGTGTCCATAAACAATTGGAGGAATATTTGTATATACTGAATTGAAGTTATAATTTCCATCCATGTAAACATCATTCACTCGCATTTTTAGATTATTTATACCCAAATAGAGAACATGTTCCGTTAATTTTACTACCCTAGAGCAATTGGAAAGCCAAAAAGAGGAGTTGATATCCCCTAATCTAAATTCAAACTGATCTTTAGGAGTGGGGAGAGCTTTCATAATTGCATTCTAAGTAATTGATCTTGATTTCTTTTTCATATTAAATAATGTTTCGTCACTAATGTACTTATGCTACAAAAATTTGACCCATATGGAATTACAATCCTAGAAGAGACTCCAAACCAGCTTACCCAACATATAAGTATTGACCTATTTTGCTTTCTGGATTCCAAGACCGCCCAGCTTTTTTGGGCTTAATGATTTTATTATAGCCAACGAGATGCACACTAGAGTTTGAATTACCTTTCCACAAAAAATTTATAGTCATCCTATCAATAAAATCACATTTTGGCTGAGGTAGTCAAGCCACTTGCATATAATAATTTGGGATGGAGTTTAGGACAAACCTAACTAAATTCAAATGACTGGCCTTGTTTAACAATTTATGTTTCCAAAACGCTAACCTCTGACTGATTTCCTCTTATAGAAACTCAAAGACCATGTGTTGAATATGACTATGCATCATAGAGAAACTCAAGTATTTCTCTTGAGTAAGAGTTTTCTTGATATTTGAGCATGAGATAATTAAATTCATTTTACTCCTCTTAGTGGTAGCCGAGAAGAACATCTTTGATATTTAAGGCCAAAAAACATAGAAAAACGATACAAGATATCAGAAATGATCTCTACCTGAAGTTAGAAACCTTCACAAAAAGAAGAACATCAACAACAAAAAATAAATATGATATACATTACAAGATAACCTAACAGGTTTCCAATGGCCTTCATCGACTTCCATGATGATTGTCAGTGACAAGAATTTCATGCAAATAACAAAGAGATAGAGTGAAAGGGGGTCACCTTGTCATAGTCCTCAAATCGAACCAAAATTTAGTATTCATCTTCCATTCCAAATAATATACATAGAAGAGATAGTTACACAGTGCATGATCAACTTTATAGGAAAGGGAGGAAACTAATTTTGCTATAAACTTAATTTCAAGAAATCCAATTAACATGATCATAGATCTTTTCAAGATCTATTTTAAACATAATGTTAGCTTTTTTCTGTTAGATTTTGTTGGTACGGTAAAGCGGCATGCAACAAAATGTTTTTGGAAGTATTTATCCGAGAAATTATCGTGTCCACCGAGATTAGTGTTATTGAACTTTCGTTCGACAATTTAAATGTTATTGAGTTTAGGTTTAAATGGTTTGGAATAAAAGTGCAAAAGGAAAAACATAAAACAAGAAAATAAATACATTCTTAAGACATGAGAAAACTCGCCAAGAGTTGTATTTCGTTCTGCCCATCATGTACTAAAAATATATGGATCAAATGCACTCAACCTAAATCACTTGTCAAAACCCCCACGTATCGCTCACAACAGAGGTTATGTCTAACGCAAAGTCGACAGATCAACCGTATCGTCTCATCGGTGATGTCTCACGCAACTCAACAACACAAAGCATTAAGAACCGATACCCACGCGAATATTAGACCTAAATTTATGTCTAGAGTTTAGAATCAAACAAATGTTCATCTTAGATCGAGTTAGAACCGTATATGTCTACAGCAATCCAAACCCAATAAGTAAAAAATCAAAGATAACCATCGATAAAGAGTTGTAAAAGAGATTTAATACAAAGATCCATAAATATACATACAATCAAGATAAACTTACATACAAAACCCCAACAAATAGAGGGCACAAAGAAAAGAGAGAAGAAGAACACAAATCTCACAGTTTGTCAACTCCGATTGAAGTGGATTCGACTCCGGATCGTCAAGATGCACACTCCATGTGTTATTTCTAAGCTAAATCTACTCAAAAATGAAAGTTTGGTGAATTGGGAACAAATACCCCAAAACATTACCTTAAAATGTGTTTTTACCCCTTTTAATGTGTTTCTGCCCAAACAAATTCGCCCGGCACAACAACGGTTCGCTCGACGAATTAAGGCAGCTTTTTCTACAGCTTCTGGAATTTTTGGCTTGCTCCAGACTCGTCCGGCGAGCTCGGGGCGAGAGCTGGCAGTAGAAAAATTCAGCATATTGTTTTCTTCATAACTTTCGAACCGTAACTCCCTTTGAGGCCTAGTCGGAAAGCTTATTCAATGCTTTATCTAACAATGACTAAATATCAATGCTTGAATACCTACAAAAATGAGATAAAAACAATTAAAATCAATGATATTTACACGAAAATACTAGTATACACTAAATATACACTTTTACAAACAAAGTGGGGTTTTATTCAAAGAATTCAATACAAATGAATCGATAAGTGCTGCAAAACTACTATTTAAAAGACGGGATTTTGGAACTTATCAGATTTATGCATAGAATGGATCTTTTTGCATGATAATGACATTATTAATTGTCCTTTTACCACGCAAAATCCTATATTGAAAGAGTCCAACTATCTGATTTAGATTAAGATACAATTTATTAACCATAATCTTCATAATAAGTTTGTAAATAGTGTTGCATAAGCTAATGGATTTGAATTCTTTAAAATTTTGAGAGTAATCTAACTTAGAAATTAATGCGATAATATATTATTAATAAGGGTTATATATGTTTTTGGTCCCTATAAATATCTCAATTTTGGACTTTTAATCCCTATAAAAAAAAAGTCATGTTTTAGTCCCTATAACATTACTTTAGCACACAGTTTTAGTCCCTGTAGATGGACTAAAACTGCGTGCAAAAGTAATTTTATAGGGACAAAAACATGACTTTCTTTATAGGAACTAAAAGTCCAAAAATGAGATATTTATAGAGACCAAAAATATATTTAACCTTATTAATAATAACATTTAATTTTTGTAAAATAAATTGTTATTATTTTTTCAAGATTTAAAATTTAAATTAAATTCAAATTTATAAATATTTTATTCTTTAATATAATTAGATCAACCGTTATAAATATTTTTTCAAGAATTTTTGGATGGAAATTTTTGGCTTAGACTACCTTCTGCAGATGCATTAAGAAATAGAGGTGTTTGGTTAATTTTGTTCGCTGACTGTGTAATGAGGTTGCTGATAGCCTAGCTCTTTTATAGTTTTCTTACAATTTTTATGCAAAGGTGTGGTTGAAAATTGGTGATTGGTGTGGCAGTAAGTGAATTTTGAAGGGGAAGTGGCTAAGCTTTGGTTGGATTGGAGTGGGGGAGGATCCTCTAAATTTTTCAAAGGAGCGGTTTGGTTGGAAATTGTTTGGTCTCTTTGGAAGGAAGAAATTTTTATCTTTAATTCAATTTCTTGCAATGTTGATAATATGCGTTGGATCATTAAAATTATTGTTTCGAAATGGGGTTGTATCGAAGAGATTCCCTACTCCAACTCTTTTTTTTTTGTATGAACCGTTATAGGTTCTCGTAGTAGTTGTTGGAATTAACCCAAAACCTATGGGAATTCTAACCCTATCTTGATAAATAAGAAGGGTTTTTAGCGCAGCAATACCAAAGAAAAGAAGAAAATAGAGAAAGAAAAGAAATTAGGATTCTAAGAGAATTTGGAGAAGAAGGTTTTTACCCACAAACTGTGGGATTTTTTTTCTCTTTCTATTCACTTGCAACTGCAAACCGTGAACTACAATGTGTTATGATTCTTTACAAAAATAAGAGTTACTCCCTATTTATAGATTTAGGTTTACTTGTTCTCTAAGCCAAAGCCCAAAACTATAAAAGCCCAAAATACCTATTTTTGGAACTATATCAAATCAAATCTAAATCAAATCCAATTCAAATCTAAATCAAATCTGTGTGAAACAACTGTTTCGACACACCCTTGCTTCGACACTTCGACACAAGGAATTACAATTTAACACACCACCTAATTCGTTGTGTCTAATCTGTCTACATTCATCATGGCTCTTAGTCTTATGAAAACTTCGACCTGCACTCCCTTCGTCATGATATCTGCAATCTGATTCTCAGTTCTGCAGTGTTCCAAGTTCATCTTCCCTTCTGCTATCAGCTCTCGAAGATAATGGAACCTCATTTCGTTGGGCTTGCTTCGACCGTGTACGATTGGATTCTTTGCCAAGTTGATAGCTGACATGTTGTCGATCTTCATGGTAATTGCTCCATGACTCTTTCCTGTAATCTCTTCGACCAAGTTCACCATCCAGGTTGCTTGACATGTACAAAGAGAAGCATCTATATATTCTGCTTCGCATGATGACAATGCCACTACTGGCTCCTTTCTCGAACTCCAAGCAACCGGTGCACCACCTAACATAAACACATATCCAGCTGTGGATTTTTTATCCTCAACATCTACACCAGCTAGAGTCGGTGTATCCCACTAACTTGCATTTTTTCCCTTCATCAGCTTCAAAAAACAAAATGTCGTAGTCGAGAGTTCCTTTCAGATACCTCAGTATCCTCTTCGTTTCTGCTAGGTGTGATACCTTTGGCTTCCACATGAATCTACTTACCATACCCACATTGTATGCTAAGTCAGACCTTGTGTGACAAAGGTATCTAAGTGACCCAATAAGTCTTCTGTATTGGGTTGGATCGACATCATCTTCATCTGAATCCTTCAACAGTTGCAGTCTGGTCTCAACTGCAGCCGAAGTTGGGTTGCAATCTTGCATCTCAAATCTCTTGAGTATTTCGCCTGCATGTCTTCTTTGGTGCATCATCAAACCTCTACTAGTCTTGTAGAATTCGATGCCAAGGAAATGAAATATTTCCCAAGTCTGACATTTCAAACTCCTCACTTAGGTCATGTTTGAAATCTTCGATCTCCTTCTTGCAACTCCCTGTTATCAACAAATCATCAACATAGAGGCATAGTATAAGCAATTCATTATTGCTTCTCCTTACATACATTCCATGCTCAATCGTACACTTCATAAATTCCTTCTCCCTTAAGAAGCTGTCGATTTTCTTATTCCAAGCTCTTGGAGCTTGCTTAAGTCCATACAGGGCTTTATGCAGCCTGTACACCTTTCCTTCTTCGCCTAGTTTCACATACCCAGTTGGTTGTGTGACATAAACTTCTTCATCTAAGGGGCCATTAAGGAATGCACACTTCACGTCCATCTGACATGTGTGCCAATTGTTCATATTTGCTAGACCAACAACCAACCTGATTGTTTCAATCCTATCAATAGGTGCGAACACTTCATCGAAGTCGATTCCTTCCTTCTGAAGAAATCCTTTCGCCACAAGTCTTGCCTTGTGTCGAGTTACTTCTCCTCTAGGATTCACCTTCACCTTGTAAACCCACTTCACATCAATTTCCTTCTTGCCTTGAGGCAATTCAACAAGTGACCAGGTTTTATTGACTTCGATGGACTCTAACTCCTCATTCATTGCTTTCACCCACTTCGAATCTTTCAATGCCTCAACTACATTGACTGGTTCGACATCTGCGTAGAAAGCATAATGTACCAGCTCACCCTCTTCATCAACCACATCATCTGATGTAATTACACATTTTTGTAACCTTGCAGGCATGTGTCTTGTTCGTCGAGGTCTGCTTGGACCTGCTTCATCTATGATTGGTTCCTGTCGAACTTCTCTTTAGACTTCAGTGGCTGGTTCTTCACAAGATATTCTTACTGAATCCTTCTTGACATTCTCAGTTCAATCCCATTCTTTAAGCTCATCTATGATCACGTCCCTGCTGATCACTACCTGCTTATTCACTGGGTCGAACAACTTGTAACCTCTAGTCGAATGATATCCTATCAAGATCATCTGATTTGACTTTTCATCAAGCTTTCTTCTCAACTGATCTGGCACATGTCTATGTGATATAGATCCAAACACCTTCAAGTGACTGAGGCTAGGCTTGACACCAGACCAACATTCTTCTGGTGTGATTTCTCCAAGCTTCTTCGTCGGACATCTGTTCAAAATATATGTTGCTGTCGAAACCGCTTCTCCCCATAATTCTTTGGGTAAATGGTTTTCATTCAACATACTTCTCATCATGTTCATGATGGTTCTGTTCTTTCGTTCTGCAACTCCATTTTGTTGTGAAGTATAGGGTGGCACCACCTCATGCACAATCCCTTCCTTTTCACATAATGCACCGAACTCCTTCAAAACATACTCTCCACCACCATCAGTCCTCAGAGTTTTCAACTTTCGACCACTCTGTCTTTCGACTATGGATTTAAATCTGGAAAATACCTCAATCACATCACTTTTCTTCTTGATGAGGTAAGTCCACAACTTTCAAATGTAATCATCTATGAGCGTGACAAAGTATATGTTGCCACCAATCGAATCTACCTGGATTGGACCACATACACCAGAGTATATGACTTCCAGAATTGCCTTCGACTTCCTTCCTACATCCTTGCTGAAGTTATTCTTGTTTTGTTTCGACTGAACACACTCTTCATAGACTTCACTTGGAATGTCGATTTCTGGTAATCCTGAAACCATATTTCTTCTCTTTAGCTCTCTGATGTCATTGAAGTTGAGATGGCCTAGTCAAAAATGCAATAATCACTCATCTCTGCTGGCTACAGTTGCTAGGCACTTGCGCTCCATCACCTTGAGTTCAATCTTGAAGGTCCTATTCTGAGACACTAGAACCTTCAAGATCAACCTACCACCTGTGTCGAGGACTCTCATCATCTTGTCTTCAATAACTACCTTGTAGTTCTTTTCGACCAGCTGCCCTATACTGAGCAAATTACTCTTCATGCCTGGTATGTACAACACATTAGAAATTATTGACCTCTTGCCATCTTTCCTCATAATCAGAACATCACCAACACCTTCAGCTGCTAGAGTGTTATCGTTTACAAACTTCACCGTGTTCTTTGATGAGGGCTTCATGTTGACAAACTAATCATTCCTTCTAGTCATGTGTGACGAGCATCCTGAGTCCAAGTACCACTGATCTTGGAATCTTTCTTCATTTCGTGTTGTGACCATCAGCAATGTCTCTTCTTTTTCATGTTTCGTCAGCTTTGCATCAGTTTCTTGATTTTTCTTCTTTTCTGGACAATCACTAAAATAGTGGTCATACTTCTGACAATTGAAACATTGAATGTGACTCTTGTCAGATTTTCGACCACCACCTCTTCCTCTACCTGCAGCACCACCTCTTTGGTTGCCTTAGTTCCAGGGTTTTCTCTGATTCGACCAGCTTCCTCCTCTACCTTTGTTGCCATTCCCGCTTCCTTTGCCTTTTCTTTCATTTTCTGACTGCGCCTGCAAAGCCATATCGCTCTTCGACTTTCCTGCAGCTCATTCAGCCATCCTTTGTTCATGAGACTCAAGCGTCCCTTGAAGCTCTTCCTTCGTCAATACTGACAAGTCTTTCGACTCTTCTATGGCTACTACCACGTGGTCGAACTTTGGAGCCAATGACCTCAAGATCTTTGCAATAACTGATCTTTATGTCAACACCTCTCCACATACCTTGATTTGATTCACCAGCTTTGTAACTCTGGTAAAGAAATCTATTATACTCTCATTGTCTTCCATCTGAAGCAACTCATAGGTTCTCTTGTGAGTTTGTAACCTCACCTCTTTCACCTTCTCTGCGCCTCCACACAATTTTTCAAGAATCTCTCACGCTTCCTTCGCTGACTCTACATCACTAACCTTTTCAAAGTTATCTGGATCGACACACTGATGGATTATAAAGAGAGCTTTATAATCTTTCTTCTTCAACTCTTTGTGTGCAGCCTTTTCTTGATCAGTCGCGTTCTCCGCAAGCGGTGTTACTCCTTCCTTCACAAGACCCAAAGATCTTGATAACAAAAAACCACCTTCATCTGCTTGCACCAATTCTCATAATTATCTTTCTTGAGAATCAGAAGACTCGCCGGAAAGTGCCTGTTCGGATGATTCATTGCCATCATAATTTTCCTTCCTTGAATTGCAACCGGAGCTCTAGATACCAGATGTTGGAATTAACCCAAAACCTATGGGAATTCCGACCCTATCTTGATAAACAAGAAGGGTTCTTAGCGCAGCAATACCAAAGAAAAGAAGAAAATAGTGAAAGAAAGGAAATTAGGATTCTAAGAGAATTTGGAGAAGAAGGTTGTTACCCACAAACTGTGGGATTTTTTTTCTCTTTCTATTCACTTGCAACTGCAAACCGTGAATTACAATGTGTTGTGATTCTTTACAAAAATAAGGGTTACTCCCTATTTATCGATTTAGGTTTACTTGTTCTCCAAGCCAAAGCCCAAAATACCTATTTTTGGAACTATATCAAATTAAATCTAAATCAAATCTAAATCAAATCTAACTCAAATCTGTGTGAAATGACTGTTTCGACACACCCTTGCTTCGACACTTCGACACAAGGAATTACAATTTAACTGTAGTGTTGGTAGAGAATGTCATTTCCTTGATTGTAAGGGTTAGAATACCCCTTGTATTCTTTATATATATATATATATATATATATATATATATATATATATATATATATATATATATATATATATATATATATATATATATATATATATATCATTTACCTTTAGGAAAAAAAAAAAAAAACACAAAGTGATGGAACAATTCCATCAATAGTTCGGTAATTACTTAATATATTGACCAAATCAATTATTCGTTTGGGTTTTAAAAGAAAACGTTCTTGTAATTTGAATTAATATACTAGATTGTGAGTTATGGTTAAAATAGCAACACTAGTGTTTGAATCCTTTCTATATGTTATCTGAAATAATAAACTCCATTTTGATAAGTACCAAAAACTTTCCATTTTGATAATGGGTTAGGTACACATGAATTGGACTCTGGCTTTGGTTTCTAGTGTGATATTGGAGAAACATTCATTTTAATTTCTTGCTTGTTTACTCCAAACTCCTTGGAATTTCTTGTAAAGTTGAATATTATAATTCCTCATATGGGAATTTCCACATCTTGATTCCTGTCGTGGAATTCATTGGCAAATACAATTGTATATTATAGCCCCCACCTTAATTTGACATTTTTTATAGTGCTCTTATTCTCATAGAACCATCATGAAAATGGTTCATATTGCCTTTGTGAATCAATAATTATACATGTCAATTTCCTTTGACTTAAATGCAGTGACTGCCTAAAATTATTAGTTCCACCTCAATTCTTCCAAAATAGGAAGAAATTATATTGATGTATATTAACATTTTATTTATAATTAAAACAAGATGATATTAATTCAATCAAATTTTTGAAATACATCAAAAAAATCATATAGATGAGATGATAATGATTACTTTAAGTGTAACTAGAGATTCTAAATTCAAATTGTAGAATATTTTTAAAATTTTAATTATAGTCAAATACTTGTAATTGCTTTTGAGTAAAATAATTTTTTTTATCTATCTTTACTTAAAGGTTGACTTTCACATTGATTAGAAATGTGTCAAATACTTGTACTCAATGTTTATGTAGGTCATTGCTCTTAACGCTCTCTATACTCTTTAAACACAAGAGAAAATCACAAGTAAAATGATGCATGAATGCAAGAAATTTGCTTTAAAGACGTGCATGTATGTAATGTTATAGATAGTGGAAGTTTGCCTGCATTTGGAAAAAGTTTATGACAG
Organism: Lathyrus tuberosus; assembly: GCA_022829125.1. NCBI lineage: Eukaryota > Viridiplantae > Streptophyta > Magnoliopsida > Fabales > Fabaceae > Lathyrus > Lathyrus tuberosus. The sequence continues at coordinate 11,947,584 of JALAZF010000091.1, forward strand.
AAATATTCTGGTTTTAGTCCTTCAGGTACACGTAGCATTCAAAAACTCTTAATGCCAAGTGTTGTTCATACAATACTTTGTAGTCAACTTGGCAGATTTAGTTCTTGAAGTAATCAACGAAGAAAGGACATGCTCACTATGTCAACTCTCTTAATCAATTAATTCCTTCATCCCACAATGAGTTGTTCAAATGATCATTACATAAAGATTAAAGAAATAAATAAAAAAGAAAATGATATTTTTTTTATCAAAGTATCTCTTATTAAATATCGAGAATGATAAAAATAATATTAATTAGAGAGTTAAATTAGAAAACAATTGGAAAATAAAATGGATAATTCATTTTAAGACATTTTTTATTCTAAATAAATCATTCATTGTAAGATTAAGGGGGTATTTTTTTGCAGATAAAAGTTTAAGTGAGCTAGAGTGTTATGTACTCAAGCTGTAAAAGGTGAGTTTAATGGCAAGATTCTTATTCATGACTTAACAAGGATCTCTTAATCAAGTGCATCAAGCTTTAATGGTGGAAATTAAAATGAAAATATGAGAGAGAGAGAGAGAGAGAGAGAGAGAGAGAGAGAGAGAGAGAGAGAGAGATTACACATTCCACACTTATCCACTAACTTCTCATCACTATTTAAAGTATTTGGGATTTGGTTTCTTCACCCTCATGGTTTTCCTCGCCTCCACTAATCCATTAGTTATTGCTGCTATTTTGTCTTCTAATGCATGTGTGACATTGGCATTTCGCTCTCTAGTGCATGGAAATTGGGTGTTATGATTGAGCATTTCCCTGCCTTTCATACAATACCCTTCCCATCAACAACAACCTAGACCTAGAGTTTGAAATTACGGTAAGTTGCGTGCCTGATTGTCTTGTCTTCCCTTGTGACAAGAGATGTATCAAGATCTTGCCACTTGACCAAGATTTGAGAAAGTGATTGTTTCCCCTTCAATATTGTTTGCATATGTAAAACTTGTTCTAGTTGCATAATGGGACCAATATGGTTGGTAGGCGGCGATAGAGGATAATACGAATCACAGATGCTGCCTTTGAACTTCTTCAATTCAGACACATGGAAAACAAGATGGATTTTGGCCGTAGAAGGGAGTTGGACTTTGTAAGCTACCGAACCAACACGATCAATGATGGAAAAAGGGCCAAAATATTTCAAACTCAATTTATGGTTTCCTCTATGCTCCACATTCATCTAGCGATATGGTTGTAGCTTGACTAGAACGAGATCACCAATATCAAAGGAGACATCAGAGCGTTTCTTATCAGCTTGTAATTTCATCACCTGTTAAGCTTTGTGTAAGTTCTGTTGTAGTTGTTCAAGAATTCTCTCTCTGCCTTGGATTTGGAAAGATGTTGTGGAATCAACTATATCCTGATTCAACTGTACTCTAGTGAGTGTAAGGGATCGCGCTCGTATAACGCTTTGAATTGTGTCATGGTTTCACTTGTATGAAAATCAGTATTATACCAACAGTGGGCCCAATGAAGCATCTTAGACCACACATTAAGGTTGGATAATGTGAGACACTGAAGATACATCTCTAAGCATTCAATGCTTCAGTTTGACCATCACTTTAAATGTTGTAAGTGTAATTGCATGTCCCTAATACATTCAGGGGGAGCACCCCAATACAGTTATTTCAGTGTTTGTTTTATCACTTTCATCTTTAGTTTATTTTTTATTATTGAGTCTTCTTCATGATTGCACCTCTCTGAATCAAGTTTTGAAATGATTCGTTTTTAGCATGCATAAACCATTGGTTAGGTTTGAACTTAATCGTGATGCTTTTAATCAATTGCATGAGTCAGTGGAATAAGAGTCATATATGATATTGATTCAAGTTAGCAAGAAAGAAAAATCTCAATGTCTCCTTAAAAATTTTGAAATTTTGGAATTTTGGGTGTTTGATTTGAATCAAGCACAAATTCTTATTCGAATCATTTTGGACAGAGTCAAACCAAAAATTTTCAAACCATTTGATTCGAATCACATTTTACACAAGATTTGAATCATCAAACTCTAAGTAACCTCTGCCTCAATTGATTCAAATCACACTTTACTGATCGTCTGACACTGACGGATAAATCTGCAAGTATACAGTTGATCATGTAGTCTTAAAAAGGTTGTCGAACCCACAGTGAATGATAATCAAACTAATGTTATCCAAGGTTACTGTGCAAAGCTAAGGCTAGAGGGAAAAAATAATTTAGCGGGAAATAAATGGCGGAATTTAGGATCTGAAATTTAATACTAAAACGAGCCCGAAATATGATTTTCGTGCACCTGCGGGACTTATAGAATACGGGTACTAGTTATGACTATGTTGTCATTTTGTAGAATAAACTGACTTAAAGGCTCCGCCTCACGCTCTCGCGGTCTTGACAAAAGCCATGCTTCCTAACCCCAAGATTTTGCTCTCGCTCGCCCGATAACTAAGAAACATGCTTTGGAAATTGATAAAATCGTAAACATTATTTAAAGCGCTCTCGCTGTATTTAGATATGTTGCCTAGTTTCCACTATCCAGTTCCCTCCTCACGCTCTCGCGGTCTCGGCTTAAACCTTAACTCATTCCACATTCTCATGTCGAAATAAGAAACATTAAACTTGGAAATTAAAACCAAAATGACATACAATCATAATTTCGTACCTATTGTTTCTACGGAGTCCTGCCGAATACGACGGTCCTCACATGTCGGTCTCAATTTATTTACTCAGACATAGTTAATCCTAAATCTAACATTTTTAAACATACATTTTCTAAGTCTAAAATGTTAAACAATTGTAAAGTAGCAATTATATTAAAACTGCGGTAAAGTAAAGAAACCTGTAAAATTCTGCGGTAAAATAAATCTGGACGGAACGAAAATAAAACTTGTATAAATCTTGATCCAAAAAGTACAGCAAAGGAAGATAAGTACAGGGTTTGCAACAATTCTTCAGTGTGAGTTATTATTGCTTTTATCGGTAATTTGTGCCTAAGGTTCTAATGAGATTCTGGAAGAGCTTCTGCGCACTTTTTAAACTCCTTTTCACTGCTCCAAGAGGCCCTATATATAGAAAATCTGATGCTCAATTGTCCACTTTCAAATTTCCAAATTTAGAGGGAAAGGGAGTTGTAAAACTCCTCAAAACTGCCAAAAACAGACTCTGCAGTGAAAAACTGCTCCCGCGACTGTACGGAGAATGCCATAGGGGCATGGTGAATGCCATGCTCTGTATTCAAATTGGGGCGCCAAAAGGAAGGGATGGCGAACGCCATATCAGCTGGGAAGGCAGAAATTGCTGCTCTGCTGGTTTTTCTTCTTTCTTTCACTTCTTTTCTCCATTTCTTCCGGGATCTTGATTATTATTCCTGCAAACACAAAACATAATAAAAACGAAGTAAATATAGTAAGACTCGATAAAAGCACGGACTAAAAATGCGCATAGTGAGCCTAAAAATACGATATAAATTTGTGTCGTCTAACCCCCTGACACTAAGACCATTGTTTGTCCTCAAGCAAACTCCCAACATAATTAAAACGGTAAGTGCAGCGCCTGACTCGTAGGCACGACTGTAAACAACTAAGGCGCAAGGTTGTTAGGCTAATGTTAATCGGATAGGTACTATATAGTGAAAACAAGGATATCGTAACGACACATTTTCACATTTGTGGACAAAGACTCCCTTCCTATGCAATACCAATTCAGATCATGACATCATACCTCGACCTATATCCTTCATCCTATTTCACCTCTTTTTCATTCTCGCGCAATCATATTAAGCCCTTTATCCTTTGTATTTACATGGTAAGCGAACCTATTTGTGTTATATGATCTCATTACTCAAAAAATGTTCTTTTTCGCACATTATGCTTTTCTTTTGCTCACGAATTTCAAGAGTCCGAACCTTTAGGCTAAATGGTCAGGTGAGGACCACCTAACTTAGAGGGAACATGTCTTTCATTTGCTTTTTCTATAAAAATCACATTATTCAAATTTTTGAGGGATGGTGCTGACTGCTAGTATAAACTAATCAAGAGGCTACTTCTAAGAAACTAGGCATAAGGTCTCGGCATAATATCTATTTAAATCAATATCACATATCTAGGGAATCTATGGTGTAGGAACGATACTGATATTTACAAAACTTTCCCAAGTCTATCTAACATAGCCTAATAATGAAAAATAACCTATACACAGAGTGTCATGCCAATGAATCAGGATAAACAAAATTTTTTCGTTAGGGGTCAAAATTAAGGGAGTTTTCAAACAGGCAAATAAAATAACGTAAAATAGGACTCAATAACGCATATGACTCGATAAACTAGACAATCTAAAAAGTAAAAACTAGAAAACATAAATAACAGGAAAGAAAATAAAACGGTAAAGCTCATACCCCACACTTGAACTAAACATTGTCCTCAATGTTTTAGTACAAGGTGAAAGAAAGGAGTGATAAAACCTGGTCAAGGATGAGGTGCACGGCCTCTGCCTCTGACGACCTGCTCTACCCCACTCAGACTGTGGCACATGTCTGATGAAGTCCCTCAGATTAGTCGTCTCCAAGCGCACTCCATTCATCTGCGCTATCAAGTCAGCCATATCATGCTGAGTCCTCTCTACAAAATCTTGTTGCTGGTGGCTAATCTGGTCAACAGCAACTCTAAGCTTCTCCTGCTGTCTCTGCATGCTGCGGAGTAAAATATCACACTCTGCCTCCATGTCGTTTCGATGCCTAAGCTCAGACAAAATATCATCCAGTGAACTCCGGATGGCGACGTAATCATATTCCTCCTGGGGCTGATGTGTACCTGCAAAAAGGTCAGTAGAAAAATGTGCAGTGTGGGAACGGGCGCTAGGTCTGGGTGTGTCAGTAGCACGGGTACGATTACGGGGTTGGGGAGTGGTAAATCCCATAACATCATAGTAGTGCCTCTCAGCTCTCTCTTGCTCAAGATCAAGGGCCTCGGTATCTACTATCCAGTTCGTGCTAACACGCACGTTAATGCAGTCGGAACAAGGCAATGTGACTCCTTTAACCTCTCTGTTGCCTATCATCAAGTGATATTTGCCATTTGGTAAATTCTTAACAAGGCGCGTGGCATGGCAATGGTAAAGATCGGAAAATAGAGCGGGTAAGGGCTCAAGAGGCTCCTACTCAATATGCAATCCTAAAGCTAAGGCTATCGAGGTAATGATCCCTCTGACACAAATGGAACCGCCTACTCTACCACTAGCAGACTGGAGGCGTGCAAGTAAAAATGGTGTCGGGTTAACCTTGGTTTCGGAAAGCGCACAGTGGATGAAGAATAAATATTTGGAGTTCACATTTCCAGTGTTCTCCCGGCCAAAGATAGTGTTAGCGTGGAAACACTATAAGAACTTAACAACTTATATGTCAGCCTAATGTAAGTATAATTACTCATAGAACAGAATTGTGACATACCTAAGTTAGTAAGCATCCAATTGACGCTATCAAAGAGACCCAAGGTATGGACAGCAGCAATGTCTGGATACTGAGTCGTGACGACTGCCCTTTTACGAAATTTGAGAAAGTTGGAATGTTGGCTCTGACCAAGGACACCTTCAGGAAAGGTGATGCCCATATAGTCAATATCAGCAGCGACTCTTGGAGGCATCTTAACAGAATGATTGTAGTAAGAATGGTTGAAATGGTTTGTGAGTGAAAAGTGTGAGTGATGGTTGTGAGAAAGATGAGAAATTTTGATGAATTTATAGGGAAAATGGGGGAATCTAGATGGTTGGTAGTTATGAGGGATTAATGAGGGGTTAACGAGGGTAGTTGGAAGGTGTTTTGGAAGTGTAAAAAGATGATTGGAGTGATTTCCTAGGAAAAACACACAAGAATTTGAATTCTGCGCATGACTGCAGTTTCCAACCTAATGGCGAACGCCATTAAGCACATGCCGAACGCCATGTGTTGTGAATGAGAAAAATTCAGAAATTTGAACTGATGGCGAACGCCATCAGCATAATGGCAAACGCCATCAGCATAATGGCGAACGCCATTATACTAAAATGCGAATTTTTTTGCTGCAGGTTCAGAAACAGAAGACCAAACTTGGTGTTATAATTTTTTAGTTTTGTTTCTACTGCTAGTACGAAAATAGGTACTTAACAAGCCAAGAAAATTTCCAAACTTGCTAAATTTCAACAATGTATAATTTAAGGAAAGGGAAATTTGCATTAATTGAAAGAACAGTAGTACAAACATAGTTCATTTTCGGCATACCGATAGTATACAACAGAATTAAAAGAACGAACAGTACGGGAATGTGGAACACTGATACAATAAAACAAATCCTAGTCTAAGAAAATAGGGAAATGAGTACAACTAAAACTATCCATTATGACGTCTCATCTGAGGTTCAGCAGGACGCCGGACTGAATAAACAATCTAGAACAAATGATCGAATTGTTCATGCACCACATCCATGAATCCTAAGAAATCCACACGAAGAGAAATCATCTCTCCTCGGAGGAAATCCACTTCATACGGTAGAGCATGAATTGCAGTGACAATATCAATAGGTGGAACAACCGGCTGAATAGTTGAGCCATGAGTAACAACATCGGGCATATCGGCTTCTAAATTCTTATAGGCTTGTGGAGAGTCAGGAGGAGTCAGAGACTCGTTCTGGCCTTCCAAGTCATAAAGCCAATTGTCTCTGTTATGCACACTAGTCTTCTCATGATTCGACAAAGTAAAATGGTGGACAACAACATTGTCAATCAGTAGTTCAAACTCAACTGAACCAAGGTTTGCAATAATTGATAACACGAAAATGTATCATATATTTGCCTTGATTTATGACTAATAATTATGTTATTTCAGTCCAAGTGCCGATTATTCCACAAGTATTCTAGTGTTTTCATATGTATTTCATTGTCCAAGCCTAAAAGGAGCAAAGTAGAGAAAACATGAAGAAATGAGAAGAAAACAGGAAGAATCAATAAGAAAAGAGCAGAAAATGAAAAGTGGTGTGTGTGATGACCGTCACACACCTGCCACGACCGTCACATTCCCATTGCTCATCACGACCGTCATGACCTCACCACGATCGTCACACGCTCAATTATGGATATTATGTTCAGAACGCAGACGTGGAAAAAGAAGCCCAATGCAGTCACGCATGTTGAGCAGTTTCTCCTACATTCTCTCAACCTCAACTTCAACGGTACATGAGCCATTCTCCCTAAAACTTCTCAACCACCAAAGGATGTGCTCCTATAATCTCTCCAACGTTAAGTCAATGCTTTGTCTATAAATACAGAAGACATTGAAGAGCACGGAACACAACACGATATAGAGAATTTACCCGAATTGCTGCAGAATTAATTTTCCGAACTTTTACTTCCTTTGCATTCTTTGTTTCGTTTCCCATTCCTTGTTTACCATTGTAATACCCCAAAATTTGCTCTCCCCTTTTGTCATCATAGCATGGCATTATCATTTATCATATCATATCCACCTCATTAACATTACATTGCATTTAACATAGAAAAATGAAGCATGGCATCCTTCTTACCATCAGGGCATGTGATCAGGTGGAAGGTGGACAATCAAGGAATCATTCAAAGCACAAAAAGGTCAATCAAGTTGGCTCTAGGCAAGCCAAGAGGTCTCTCATGTCTCATACTATCTCAATTGATCTTCCAAAACCTCAAGGAAGTGAGATTCAATGGGAGATTGAAGCACTACATCTTCAACATGCAAGAAGTCCAAAAATTGGAGGAAAATCCTCAAAAGAGATAGCTCATTGATTCAAAATCATTCTCAAGTGGCATTTCTCATCATCCTTTAAGAGGATACACAACATACTCTGAGGAATTTGGATTTGGAAGATGTGCAATTTCCTCCTAACCAGAGGGGGTCAAGATTAGGGTTTCTAATAAAATCAGGATATCTCTGATTTTTTTTTACAAAGCTTGATGTCATGGTATTACATATGTCCCTAAGTGTATGTATGTGGAAAATTGCATCTCAATTGGTTTTAGAAGTGGTTCAATTGGAAGAAAGATCAAGAATCAGAGAAATTGGGGCAAAGTCAAATAATCAGAGGAAAAAGTCAACTCTTGACTTTTTGAGCCCAAATTCATGAAATTCATGTTACATATGTCCAATGTACAAAATTTGGTCAAGAAATTCCAAAGGAATCATGAAAAAATCAAGATGTAAAAAGTTGCCATTTTTGGATGAAGAAGGGTTACTAAAAATAGCAAGTTTTGGCCATTTTGCATCAGAGTTTGAACCAAGGCCATTTAAATTTGGAGCACCAAATGAAAATTCCACTCTGCCTCAATGAAAGGCCTTGCTTTAAGCTTCAAATCCATGTGTGGAACATCTCCATTGGATAAAAATTGAGTGAGATATGAGTGATCAAAGTTAGAGCAAAGTAGGTTCAAAACTAGGTCATGACCAAGAACTTTCAGGTCACGCGCGTGTCATTTTCACAAACACATGGTGGGCCAAATGTATTGATCAATTACTCATGGTTAGAGGCCTCAAATGAAAAATCTTTCAACATGAAAGTTGTTCCTCTATGTGAGATCTTCAAAAGTGGTGTTTATGATTTTTTCATTTGATCAAAGGTTGAGAAGTTATGACGGGTCCAATTTACTATGATCATGCTGAAAACCTAAGTGCCATGTTGCTTTGTCAAATGACCATATGCCACGCCCTTATATCAGTTCCAAATTTGTGTGTTCCAATCCCTTTTTCAACCTATTCCAAGCCTCAATTCAATTCATTTCTCATACCAAAGTTGTTCTATTATGATTCTTCTTTCCAATGACCTCAAAAACACATCAAACCACCCATTGGGTAGAGACAAAATCATCACCAAAACCACCATATCTCCATTGTTCCAAACTGCCATAAAAAACCAGAAAAAACAAATGTTGTTGATGTTGTTATTATCAAGCTTGCACGTGCATTACTCATACCATTCATCCATTGCCCTTTTAAACCAAACACTTTTCATGAACACCACATCACGTGCCTCACTATACATGGAAATGGAAGGAGAAAGCTTGTAGAACAAGTTTATGTTGTTGCAGCATACGTGAGTTTTCTTTATTCAATTCGTCTCCACCATAACACTCTAAACATCCACCTCACCTTAGCACAGCCATTGATAACTCGTCCCCTAACTAACTTGACTCAGTTAGTTAGGATGGACTCACTTTAACCATGATAACTCACCACAACTCACTCACTTAACCACCTCTGGTTCACTTCTAACTCACACTATAAAATCAAATCTCACTCACATTTCTCATGACAACACTCATTTCTCTCACTCACTTCAGAATTTTTCTCTCACTCTCTCTGATTTTGCTCATTTTCTTCTCCACGATCTCAACTCCATTGTGCTTCCATTGCTCATTGTTTTGGTGTGGTTGAATCAAGAACAACTAGAGCAATTCCATTTCTGCAAGTTTAGCATCACTGCAAATCCATATCCATCATCATTTTTCAAAAGTTGAAAGCCTTTATTTGGCCAAGTGAAGCTCAAGGAAGGAGCAGTTTCCTCTGGTATTCTTGTGTACTCAAAGCTTCATCAACTTCAGGTTTGAGTTCTTGAACTTTGATTGCACGTTTTCTCTTCATTATCACTTGTTTCTTGTTGGTTTCAGCTCAATAGGAGCATTCCTAACTCCGGCTAGTTGATAGGCCTTTTAAAGGCGTAGTTGCAAAACTTAGGGCACAAATTCATCTCCTCTGTTCTTGCTATGAGTGCATGATATGTTGTTTTTGGGAGTGAATTCTTAACCTACATAAGCTCAGCTTTAATTTGGTATCATATTTGTGGATTTTTGTGAGATGTGAGAGTTGCAGGTGGTGGTTCTCGCCGGAGAAGGTGACCGGAGGTCCCTCTCCGGCCGGTAGCTTCGTTCTAGGGTTTTTCTTGCCAGTTGGAATTACAGCCGTTTGATCTTGTTGATCCAACGCGTGAAACATTGCCAGCGCATTAATAGAAGCATGCACCTCACGTGCCTATTTTCTGAATTCACTTATGCAACGTGTGGTGCAGTGCATGTTAATGAATGTGTTCCCTCGCGTGTGTGTGTTGATTCCAACTACTTTGACCATGAATTGACTTTGACTTGATCCATTGGCTAAGAATGAGTCAATTTCTGTTGACTGAAGTGCATGATTGTTATGGTGTTTTGCGCAGACTTGGACCTATTCAGATTGATAATTACACCCCCATGTATTGAAGCCCAATGATTTTGAACTGTGACTTTGCTATGTTCATACCCCCCTTCATTTTGCATTCATTTTTTATTTTTATTTCTTTCATACATGTTTCATTTCTAATTGTTAAAAATACCAAATTACATAAGAAAATTCTACAAAAATTCATGAACATTCTCAAGACATTTAGAAAATTTTTGACATTTTTATCTCATGATTTTATGACATTTTTACCCCTGTTCCATAATTTTCTTTGAATTTCCATTTGTGTGCTTTCTAATTGTGATACATGAATTTGTTTAATTTTGTTCTTGCTCATTACCAACTATTTTGACATGACTCTTTTTGCATTGATTCACTAATACATTGAAGCATGTTAGATGATTTTTGTTTGATTTTTTAGGTCACTTTATCACATGTTTTGATGCCTATATTTGCACCACTTTGCATGATGTTTCAACTTGACCTAATTGCTTTGTTTGAAGTCATTTTGCTTTGAATTTTGATATGCTATTTTGATATGTGATTCATCTCTGATTAGTGAACTCTAATACCATGTTTTCATATTTTTCATGAGGCCATTTGATTTTTGTTTGATGCATTTCATTTAAAGCATTATAACATGTCATATCATTGTAATCTTTGGTGCATGTTTTCTTTGGTGTATACTTGCATGATCATTTGCATATTTGGTGAACCATTCACTTGACATTATAGGTCTTTGATACACATTATAGGTCATCTTTACATGTTCATTCCAATTTGAACTTTGTGCATCATTAACATGTTTTGTTTGCACTTTCTTTTTGAACTTTCATTTCAATTCTTCTTGTATTACTTCTTGAATGCCTTGAAGTTGATTCATAAATACTTTTGAGATGTTTATAAACCCTTTTCCATTTAGTTTCAATTCTGGTTGTTGATTTACATGTTCCATTTATGCATGTCCTCTTCATTTCTTTCCATCTTTCATCTACTTCTTCTTCTTGTAACATGTTTAAATGCTAATGGGTGATGATGGTTGCTTATTCACTTGCACTTGTATGATAATAACCATTGGTTTCCATATGATGCCCATTCTGGTTGTGGTTCTAGGATTTGTTTTCTCATTTAATTCTTGTGAGTTTTATGATGCATTACATGTTCTTTTACTTCTTATACTTCTTACACATGTTTACTAACCATGTAGGGGCTTCGGTAAGTTTCAATTGAGTGTGGATAAGGAATCCACATTCAACTTCTATCCTTTCTCTTTTACAATTCCATTTTGTGTTTTGCTAAGCACTTATGTGCTTTCTTTTAATAACTCATTACTTTCCCTTTTTGAATTACAATTCATCTTCTACTTTGGGAGTGAATTGTTTAATTCTTTCTTTCTTTAGACTTTAGGTTGAAACCTCACAAACCTTAGGATCACTCCCTTAACTAATCAATTAGGATTGAGTCTTAGTCTATATAGATTTCTACCTTTATCCTCTCTTGAGTCTTTCATCTTCTCATCTCAAAGGAAATTCAAAACACATAATAAAGGTAGGCATTTATTGCATTTAGGCCTTTCATATAAAGAAAAGATTATAAGGGGTCTTCTCTTGTAATCTTAGAATGTGTAGCATATAGCCCATCTTGGGTCAATGTGTTAAACATTTGATCTTGTATGAGGGACTTAAATGCAATACTTGTTGAAGGTGCAAATAATAAAAAACACTTCTTCATTTCTTAATCAACAAAAACACTTAATAAATACAAGTATGCTAGTGTGTTTGAACCTTGACAATTGGAACTAAGTGTGGGGGTCTTCTTCACCCTTAGTGTGCTTTCTTACTCATTCCATCTTGGAATGTGAGAATGTACACATTCCAATTACTAAGATTCAGATACACTGTCATATGCAAATAAATGGAAAAAACTTCTAAAAGACAAAAACAAACAATAACGTCTTTCCTTCGGGAATTCTTTTCTCACCTCATTCACTCTTAGCATACGAACGCGCTTCTACTCGTTCTCTTGCAAGACGGTAACGCACTCGGACCAGCGAGCCTGCAACACCTGAGCTAGAACGTTAGCCGTTCCTTAAAAAATGCAAACAATCCATCCCTAGTGAGGGGAACTACGTCGCTCTGATTCTCATGTTCCCGATGAGATACGTAGGCAGTGGGGTAGGGCCCATGCGAGCACTTCTTTTATTTTCCCTACATTTGTTTCTTCGTTTCTTTCCGTTCTCGTTCCTTTTCCTTTCCAGTAGCAGCGGAGCTCCAGTTTTCTACACCCTTTGATTGAAGCAAGCAAGCGTGGATCCCATCGGGTACGATGGACGCGTGGGGGTGCTAATACCTTCCTCTCGCGTAACCGACTCCCGAACCCAGTTCTCTTGGTCGTAAGACCATGCTTTTCCTTTCTCTCAGGTTTACGCAGTGTTTCCTTTCCCTCTCTTGGGATAAATACACATTGCTGGCGACTCTGTTCGGTGCCACTTTCGCGTTTGTACTTGGATGAAAATCCCGGGGAGCGACAGCTGGCGACTCTGCTGGGGACCGAACCCAGAATCTCTGGTTTCCTTAGCGAGTCAATCCTAGCGCTTGTCTGCTTTTCTTTCATTGGGTGTTTACTGTTGTGCTATATGTTGTTGTTTATTTATTTTACTGTATTTACCGCATTTTAGCATTACATATCATATATTATATTGTGTTGCACTGCTTTGTCTGTTGGCGGGATGGGTGTTCTGAGAGATAAGCCCACTACCAAGGCTTGAGTACATACATAGGTATTAGAGTGGATAGTCATGACGCTTGCGTGGTGGTGACCACGTATTGTTGTTCATGAGACCCACAACCAGACGAGGTTCTATCAGGAGCTTTCTGCTACTGCATGTTATGCAGGCCAGTGGTTATTCTCTTGAGGAACTGTCGACTCTGGTGACCATTCCCGAGGACTCAGTTGCGGCACTCCTCCCGAGTTGTGACAGTGGCAGACCACATTCCGTGGCAAACCCATTGCACATTCTCGATCCGAGGACCCAATGCTGGGAACTTGCTATAGGACATCCCTTTTTGAAAGAGAATCAGCGGAGGCACTCCTCGATTGGCGGTAGTACTGTACCCTGAGGGATGAATGTATTATTGCTTCTCGACCTCAGTGCCAGAAGCTGAGGACCTTTTTGTTTTGGAGAATCAGTTGAGGCCTCCTTGATTAATGATGATGCCAAACCAGAAATGGTGAACGTATCATCATTTCTCGACCTGAGAGCCCGGGATACTGAGCATCCTAGTACCCACATGTGAGAAGGGCGGGTTGTTTACAGGTTTGCAGGTAACCATGACCTCCTACATACCCGGTTTTCTATCATCATTGCACAAAAAGGAAGTTTCATCCTATTGTATTCAGATGGTTCTTATCTATGGTTCTATATTAGTCTCAGAGCTACACTGACACCGTTCACAGTTCAGCACAGACACCTGATTACCTGATCACATTGCCCTTTGCATTGCATTATCATATCCTAACATACATGTTTATTCATTTCCAGGTGCATATATTACCCTTGATCCCAGTCATCAGGTCCCTGCAAAGATGAACACTAAAGAGAGGAAGAATATCATCAGCTATAAGTTCCTTACGCCTACTTTGGGCCCTATTGTTGTGCTGAAGGGAATGACGAGCCCGGCAGCACGAGAAGCTTTTGAAGAGAAATATGGGTGGATTTTATCAATGGTCCGTAATGTCAGTGATTATGAAGCCAGAGGTCTCCATACGTTGATGCAGTTCTATGATCCGCCTCTGAGGTGTTTTGTATTTCCAGACTATGTGTTGGTTCCTACCCTGGAGGAGTATTCCAACATGTTGGGGATTGCTATCAAGGAGGAGCCCCCTTTCTTTGGATCAGTGGGGGATCTTGACTTTGGGAAGTTGGCTGGTGCTCTTTATTTGAGCAAATCAGAGCTAAGTGACAATGTCTACAACAAAGGAAAGATTCGTGGTTACAAGCTGGAATATCTGATTAAGAAGGCCCAGGAAGCAGCTAAAGGCGAGAATTGGCTGGTTTTTAATGCTTTGCTAGCCCTTTGTATATACGGCATAGTGTTGTTTCCCAACGAGCCGGATTTCATTGATACGGACGCTATACGAATATTCATGATGAAGAACCCGGTGCCAACGCTACTGGGAGATCTTCACTACTCGTTGTACAACCGAAACGAAAAGAAAAGAGGAGGGATAATTCGTTGTTGTGCACTCTTGTTCTATAAGTGGTTTGCGGGCCGTTTACCACAATCAGGGGCTTTTGTGGATTCCAAAGATTCTCTAGAGTGGAAACAGCGTTTAATGGGATTGGTGGCCAAGGACATCGTATGGGTAGATCATGGGCTGATTGGTAAGAATATTATCCACAGCTGTGGTAAGTTCCCTAACGTTCCACTGATAGGAAGACTGGGTGGGATTAACTACAATCCTTCTTTGGCCATTCGACAATTTGGGTATGCCCTGACAGGTCCGCCTATTAAGAGAGATGTGGAGGAGTCCCTCTATTTTCATACATCAGAAGGATGGGAAGCAGCACAGAAAGCTTCGGAAAGCTGGGGTAGCATACTGAAAAAGGGGAAAGTTACTCTAGGCAAGCCTAACAACCGGGTTTACCCAGCATATGAAGAGTGGGTGAAGAAAAGAGTTGAAGATTTTCTCTTGCCTTTTGGTAAGGCACCCCTTTTGTATCCGGAGAATGAGAAAGCAAAAAGCACTGCTACGGTGGAAGAAGTTGACAAGTTGCAAGCCTTGGTGAAAAAGCTCCAAGGAGAGAATTCTGAGTTGAGTAGCCGTCTTCAGAATGCTCTACATGCCAACAAAGAGCTGGAGCGGAAAGCCCAAGATGCTGAACAAATCCTAACTGCAAAAGAAAAAGACTTTGCTGGAAGAGCCCAACATTTCCGGAAGATTAGTAAAGGTGCTGATGATGCTACTCAAGCCCACAAGCAAACCAAACAGGCGTTAGCACAGACCAAAGAAAAGTTAACAAAGTTTCAGCACGCTTGGGACGAAGTTAGGATAGAGAATGCTGAATTACAGGAACGGTTGCAGATTAAGGACGAAGAGCTTGAAAAGGCGCATGAGCAGAGGAGAAAGTATCGGGAAAGCCTCGGTAAGAGTCAAGAACAGCTAGAAGAAGCTAGAGGTGAGCTGAGGCATACCAAGAAAGAGCTTGAAGAAGTCATGATAGAAAGGGAGATACTCAAGACGCAAGCCGGCATAAAGAGACACAAAGGAGTGTATGATGACGAGGCTCTGATGCTGCACATGGGTTCTTTAACTGAAGCTCTTGAGAAAAGGGATGTCTTGATCAAAGAAATGATTGAAAAGCCGAATCACCAGCGTACCCGTATACTTTTTGAGGAGATCAAATACTCAAGTGATAAGCTGAAGGGTGTGGAATTGTCAGACTGATGTTCTTTTCCTTATATTTTGTTATTAATGGTTACCATCAGGCTTGTTGATGGATCCATTTTTCCTTGTATTGCATTTGCGGATGAGCCTTTCTTAAATGTACTTGAATACTTTGTTGAATGAGTATGAGCAGTTTTATTCAGAATTATTCCTTATCAGATAGCTGCACACAAGCACATGACCACGACACGTCTCTTTATATCACAATTTCTGGTCTTCAGATTTCTGTGGTTGGATTGGAATCAGGGTATAAAGCACCTCGGAAATGACAAACATGGCATTGCATGGCATTGCATATCATTTTGCATTTTTGTTACTTGCTTTTCAGGTACTCGTTGCAGGGTCTCTAACCTTTATTTGGTTTCAGGCAGTATAGCGGAGAGTCATATTCACCGATATTCGACGCGAAGGAATCAAGTAAGAATCATGGATCAAGTGCAAAGTGATTTGGCGGAAATGAGGGCGCGTATGGACCAGTTCATGACCCTCATGACTGGCATGGCGCAAAATCAGGAGAGACTGAGGCTTCTGGTAGAGCGTCCCGACAATGGGCCCGAAGGTGATCATCATGACAATTCACAGGGACATGGCATTCCTCCTCCCGGTGGCAACCCTCCTCCTGGCGGTAACAATCGGGGTAATGGAAATGGTAGGCATGCTGGTGTTACCCTTGAAGATACTCTAGAAGACCAATTTACTCTGCTGGATGCTGATGTGGGTAATCAAGGGGACCGAAGGTATGATGAGTTAGCAGAGAAGATCAGGGCCATAGAATGCAAGAACTCTATGGGTATTGATGTTACCAGCTTGGGGCTGGTCTCAGGAGTCAGAATTCCCCCTAAATTCAAGCCTCCCACTTTCGATAAGTATCACGGCAACGCGTGTCCCCAAACGCATCTTCAAGCTTACTTTGGGAAGATTTCAGCCCATACGGATGACGAGAAGCTATGGATGCACTATTTTCAGGACAGTCTGGCGGGGGCGTCTTTGACCTGGTACATGAAGTTGAGTAGAGCTGCTGTGAAGAATTGGAAAGATCTGGCAGAAGCGTTCCTGAAGCAATACCAATATAATATTGACATGGCGCCCAACCGCACCCAATTGCAGGGATTGTCACAAAATGCCAAGGAGAGTTTCAAAGAATATGCACAGAGGTGGAGGGAAATGGCTGCCCAGGTTCAACCTCCCTTGTCAGACAGAGAAATGGCAGATATGTTCATGGGCACCTTGCAAGGGGCCTATCTTGACAGATTAGCTGCTTGTCCGTCGACTGGATTTGCTGATATTGTGATTGCGGGAGAAAGAATAGAAAGTCTGTTAAAGCTTGGAAAGATCCAGGATGTGAGTGGGGCTGGCTCTTCGGGGACGAAGAAACCGTTTGCTAGTAACCAGAAAAGAAGAGAAGGTGATACGAATGCTGTGTTTAGAGGACGAGGCAGAGGGCGTTCTCGAGCTTATTATCAGGTAGATGCTGTGACAATCCCCACACCGTCTGTTCAGAAACAACAACCCCAACAACAAGTTCAACAGCAACAACCTTTTTTCCAACAAAGGTCTAGACAGAGGGATCGTAAGATGGATCCTCTCCCTATGACTTATGCCGCGCTGTTGCCTCGGCTACTCGAGTTAAAGTTGGTAGAACTCCGTACTATGAAAGCTCCGGTTGCTGGAAACCTGCCACCTAACTTCGATGCTAATGCTCATTGTGAGTTCCACTCAGGTGCTCAGGGGCACTCCATTGAAAAATGCTGGGCTTTCCATCATAAAGTACAAGATTTGATTGATGCTAAAGCCATCAATTTCTCTCCCGCTCCTAATATTACTCAGCATCCCATGCCTGATCATAGTGCAGCAAATGTGTACGCTATTGAAGATGGGAGGAGATTGAATTTGGTGTTAGACGTTCATCAAGTGAAAACTTCTTTGTTGGTTGTAAAAGATCGTTTATTGAAGGGACAGGTGTTCCCGGGCTGTAATCAAGATTGCTCTGAGTGTATGAATCAGGAGAACGGCTGTGATAAGTTGAAGATGGGTTTACAAAATCTGATCGATGAAGGATGTCTACAGTTCGACAGAGTTGTGAAAGACACTGATGAGATATCAACCGTGACCATCTATTACACTCCCGCTGAGATTCAAATGCCGGTCAATGCAGTTCCCGTGGCGAGTGTTGCGCCAGAAGGGCCCAGTCCTGTCACTATCACGGTGCCAGGACCAATTCCGTTCACATCCACGAAAGCTATCCCATGGCACTATGGGGCAGATGTATATTACGAAGGTAAAAAGCAGGAAGTTGAGCCGTCAGTCAGCCCAAATATTGATAATGTAGGGGGTGTAGGGGGCTTTACAAGGAGTGGAAGGTTGTTCGCTCCCCAAACCTTGAGAAGTGATAAGGAGGTAGAAGCAGCAGCAAAGGCTAAGGGTAAACAGGTGGTTGAAAGTGCGCCTACACCTGAAGCAGAGACAAAGATTACTTTTGATAAGGAAATGGAAGAATTTATGAAGATAATCAAGAAAAGCGATTATAAGATTGTGGACCAACTGAATCAGACCCCTTCAAAGATTTCAATCTTGTCACTATTGATGTGCTCTGATGCGCACCGGCAGGCGTTGTTGAAAGTGTTGAAGAGTGCATACGTGCCACAAGAAATTACTGTTAATCAGCTCGAGGGCGTAATCTCCAATGTTAATGTTAGCCATGGCTTGGGCTTTACAAGTAGAGATTTGACTGTTGAAGGAAGAAACCATAATAAGGCTTTGCATATCACGATGGAGTGTAAGGGCGCAGTGTTATCTCATGTACTGGTAGACACTGGTTCGTCACTTAATGTCTTGCCCAAGAAGGCATTGATGAAGCTGGAAGTTGATGGTTTGATCTTAAGGCCTAGTGAATTGGTGGTCAGAGCATTCGATGGAACTAGACGATCTGTGTTTGGTGAGGTGGAATTGCCCGTACAAATTGGACCACAAGTATTCAAATCCACGTTCCATGTAATGGACATACAACCTGCATATAGCTGCCTATTGGGACGCCCTTGGATTCACGGAGCCGGAGCTGTTACTTCTACTCTACATCAAAAGCTGAAGTATGAATTTGAAGGGCAGGTTGTGACAGTGTGTGGGGAGGAAGACATCTTTGTGAGTCACTTGTCCACATTCAAGTACATTGAAATGGATGGGGAAATTCATGAGATGCTGTGCCAATCATTTGAAGCAGTCAATATTGACGATGCACCTGAGTCTTCTTCTGTACCAGTTGGGGCTGGTACCTCCATTTCATCTTACAAACAAGCTGTCGAAGTCGTCAGGGCAGGCAACGCCCAAGGTTGGGGCAGGTTGATAGAGACCCCAATGAAGGAAGACAAATTTGGTATTGGTTATCATCCCTCTACAACTTCAGATGCGGGGAGCAGGGAACCCATTACTTTCAATAGTGGGGGAATTATCTACATGGACCAGTCTTGTGCAGCCACGGAGGGTAGTGTTGACAGTGATTGTGACCTGGACAACTGGGTACGCCCTCATGTTCCGGGACAACAAGTGCAAAACTGGTTCGTTGAAGAAGTCATCCGGGTTACTCTTCAGACAGAGTAATTTTTCTTTGTTTTTTCTAACCATAATGCATGACAAAATCTTGCGCTCTGCCCAAGGCGTATAGATTCATTTGTAGGGCCACCATGGTTGCATTTGCAATGTTTAATCATTAATAAAGGACGTTTTGGCAATCAAATTTTGTTCTCTGTCTTTCAGTTTTTATTTTTGCACAAAAAATATAAAATGGCAATGTTTCATTTTCTTTTGTTTTGCTTAAAAATAAATTCTAAAATAAGGCATGAACCCGTTCATGCAGACTTGATCCTCCGGATACCACTGATAACGATTTTGATATGGCCATGTATGACTTTGACAATCTGATTTATCAAGCCGAAGAAGGGGATGAGAAAGATTGTGAACTTTCTGAAGAACTGGCCAGATTGTTGAAACAAGAGGAAAGGGTCATCCAGCCTCATCAGGAGACTGTAGAAATCATCAATATTGGTACCAAGGACGCCAAGAAAGAGATCAGGATTGGTGCCAGCTTGCAAGCAGATGTGAAGCAAACTTTGACGGAAATGTTGCGCGAGTATGTTGACATCTTCGCCTGGTCGTATCAAGACATGCCGGGGTTGGATACGGATATTGTCGTGCACAGGCTACCATTGAGAGAAGAATGTCCGCCAGTCAAGCAGAAACTTCGTCGGACTC
This sequence comes from Lathyrus tuberosus, assembly GCA_022829125.1. Classification (NCBI taxonomy): domain Eukaryota; kingdom Viridiplantae; phylum Streptophyta; class Magnoliopsida; order Fabales; family Fabaceae; genus Lathyrus; species Lathyrus tuberosus. The sequence continues at coordinate 11,967,488 of JALAZF010000091.1, forward strand.
ACCCCGACATGGCTTTAAAGATTAAGGAGGAAGTCCAGAAGCAGTGGGATGCTGGGTTTCTTGCTGTGACAAAGTATCCTCCATGGGTAGCCAACATCGTGCCAGTACCGAAGAAAGATGGAAAAGTGAGAATGTGTGTGGATTATCGAGATCTTAATAAAGCTAGCCCGAAAGATGATTTTCCACTACCTCATATTGATGTGCTGGTCGATAATACAGCTCAGTTTTCAGTGTTCTCATTTATGGACGGTTTCTCCGGGTACAACCAGATCAAGATGGCACCTGAAGATATGGAGAAAACCACGTTCATTACTCCGTGGGGTACATATTGTTATAAAGTAATGCCTTTTGGGTTGAAAAACGCAGGGGCAACGTACCAGCGGGCGATGGTGACATTGTTTCATGATTTGATTCATAAGGAGATCGAATGTTATGTAGATGATATGATTGCCAAGTCTAGAACAGAAGAGGAACATCTGGTTAACCTGAAAAAGCTGTTTGAAAGGTTGAGAAAGTTCCGTCTGAGATTAAATCCAAACAAGTGCACGTTTGGGGTGCGTTCTGGAAAGTTGCTAGGTTTCATTGTGAGCGAAAAAGGAATCGAGGTTGATCCTGCCAAGGTGAAAGCAATACAAGAAATGCCTGAACCGAGAACAGAAAAAGAGGTTCGTGGTTTCTTGGGTAGATTGAACTACATTGCAAGGTTCATATCTCACCTAACAGCCACGTGTGAACCAATATTTAAATTGTTAAGGAAAGATCAAACGGTCAGGTGGAATGACGATTGCCAATTGGCATTCGATAAGATAAAAGAATACTTGCAGGAACCTCCGATTCTAATGCCTCCAGTTGAAGGGAGACCGCTGATAATGTATCTGACAGTGCTTGAAGGTTCCATGGGTTGTGTTCTCGGTCAACATGACGAGACAGGTAGGAAGGAGCATGCTATTTACTACCTGAGCAAAAAGTTCAATGATTGTGAGTCCCGATACTCAATGCTTGAAAAGACATGCTGTGCACTTGCATGGGCCGCTAAGCGATTGAGGCAATATATGGTTAGGCACACGACCTTGTTGATTTCAAAAATGGATCCTATCAAGTATATTTTCGAGAAACCAGCATTGACAGGCAGAGTTGCACGGTGGCAAATGGTCTTGACAGAGTATGACATTCAGTACACTTCACAAAAGGCCATCAAAGGAAGTATCTTGTCCGATTATCTTGCACAACAGCCAATGGATGATTACCAACCCATGAAGTTTGACTTCCCTGATGAGGACATCATGTTTCTCAAAGCTAAAGACTGTGAGGAACCACTCCCGGAGGAGGGGCCAGACCCTGAATCCAAATGGAGTCTGATGTTTGATGGGGCTGTCAATATGAATGGGTGCGGAGTTGGAGCAGTTCTTATCACGCCGGAAGGTGTTCATATGCCTTTCACTGCACGAATAACTTTCGGGTGCACCAACAATGAAGCAGAGTACGAAGCTTGTATAATGGGGATCGAGGAGGCGATTAATCTACGGATTAAAACCCTTGATATATTCGGTGATTCAGCTTTGGTAATCAATCAAGTGAAAGGGAGTTGGTACACGCATCAAGCAAATCTAGTGCCGTATAGAGATTATACAAGGAGGTTGCTGACGTTTTTCACAACAGTGAAACTGTACCACATTCCTCGAGATGAGAATAGGTTCGCTGATGCCTTGGCCACTTTGTCTTCCATGATCAAAGTGCAAAGATGGAACCATGTACCTAAGATTGAGGTATCCCGCCTTGACAGACCAGCATTTGTGTTTGCGGTCGATGCAACGTCTGATGACAAGCCATGGTTTCATGACATTAAGTGTTTCTTGAAAAGTCAAGAGTACCCGTCCGGGGCATCGTCCAAAGACAGGAAGACGTTGAGAAGGTTAGCGGGTAGTTTCTTCCTGAACAAAGATGGCGTGCTGTATAAAAGAAATTTTGACACGGTCCTGCTTAGATGTGTGGATAGACATGAAGCAGACTTGTTGATGATTGAAGTGCACGAAGGCTCTTTCGGTACTCATGCCGGAGGGCAGGCAATGGCTAAAAAGTTGTTAAGGTCGGGATATTATTGGTTGACTATGGAGTCAGATTGTTGCAAATATGCCCGCAAATGCCATAAATGCCAGATCTATGCAGACAAGGTGCATGTACCTCCAAATCCGTTGAGTATCATGTCGTCGCCTTGGCCGTTTGCCATGTGGGGCATTGATATGATCGGAAAGATTGAGCCTACAGCTTCCAATGGTCATCGTTTCATCTTGGTGGCAATTGATTACTTCACCAAATGGGTTGAAGCCTCATCCTATGCCAATGTTACAAAACAAGTGGTCGCTCGTTTCTTAAAACGGGATATTATTTGCCGATATGGAGTCCCCGAAAGAATCATTACTGATAATGGTTCTAATTTGAACAATAAGATGATGGCTGAGTTATGCCGGGACTTCAAAATCGAACACCACAATTCTTCTCCGTACCGCCCAAAGATGAATGGCGCGGTCGAAGCGGCCAACAAAAATATCAGGAAGATTGTACAGAAGATGGTTGTCACGTACAAAGATTGGCATGAGATGTTACCATTTGCTTTGCATGGGTATCGAACGTCGGTACGCACGTCCACTGGGGCAACCCCATTCTCACTTGTATATGGTATGGAGGCAGTGCTACCGGTTGAAGTAGAGATTCCGTCCCTCAGAGTCATGATGGATGTTAAGCTAGATGAAGCTGAATGGGTACGAGCCAGATTTGATCAGCTGAGCCTTATTGAGGAAAAGCGATTGGCGGCTATATGCCATGGGCAACTATATCAGCGCAGAATGAAGCAGGCATTTGACCAAAAGGTGCGTCCTCGGGTTTACAAAGTCGGAGATGTGGTACTCAAAAGGATCCTTCCTCCCAATACAGACCACAGGGGCAAATGGACTCCTAATTATGAAGGTCCATTCGTGGTTAAAAAGGTCTTTTCGGGCGGAGCTTTATTGCTTACAACCATGGATGGCGAAGACTTTTCATCCCCTGTCAACTCGGACGTAGTCAAAAAATACTTCGCATGAATAGACCCGCTGGATAATAAAAATAAAAAAATCCAGGCAAAAAAGGGCATCCCGGCGAACCAAAAACAGAATAAGGTTCGGGCAAAAATTAGGGATATAATTGAAAAAAATTGTACACCCGGTAAGTTGAAAACCCGAAAGGGCAACTTAGGCAAAAAAGGGTATCCTGGTGGATCGAAAACCTGAAAGGGCGGTCCACACAAAAGAGGGATTTAAGCGAATGACTACAGTCTGAGTTATCTGTACCCATTACCGTTTGAACAACTGACGTTCTGAAGAATAGGAATCGGTCTGATCATTCCTCAGAAGGCAAGGTCGGGGAGTTTTGAAGACATACTGGTCATAACAGAATGGAAACTCAGTGGAATTCCGTTTTCACATTGCCATTAGGATAGTTTCTTTTCTCAATTTTTAGCGATCACCTCTTTCCAGGGATTGCTTCCAGATGTAATTGCCTATTCTGGGCTCTCAGTCAATAAATTGAATTTCAGTAAAAAGCTTTCCATTTTTGTTTTATTGCTTTGTTTGCAAAAACGTCCTAATTTTTGATAAAACATTGCATTTGAAAACATGACAGCCTTGCAATAACATGCGCAGAAAAAACATTTGAAATTACTTCGAATGTTGAATACTCCCGGATGGTGGATTCTAGCCACGCAATATTCGGGGCATGTGGGCATATTCTTTTGTTGCAGGTAGCAGGTGCAGATGATTTTAAGCACAAGACTAGCAATAAATCACCCCACGCAAAAGACTGGGGCAATTATGGGTAAGGAGATCGGCGTTCATCGGGTCGATCTCAGTGAATTAAGTTCAACTGGGTACCGTTGTATCTTATTAAGTCGATTCTCTCATTCAGTACTTCCAACAACTACAAGCTTTTCTGTGTCGATAACGGTCACAGGATCCCCAAAAGAGTGGTCTCGTCGACACCGAAACGGATGGTCATTATCCCCGTTGAAATCGCTAGGAGTTTGAAGAGGCTAAATCTTCTGTAAAATTCTCTTATGACATCCTCTTCGGGGACAAATTGTTGGTTTTCTTAAGCATGGGGCATGTTGCTTCCCCAACGTGAAGTGTTGATCACCCCCCAGTAGAGTTTGATGATCATTATCCCCAGCGAAGTCGCAGGAGTTCGAAGAAGCTAAATCTTCTGTAAAAACCTCTTATGACATCCTCTTCGGGGACAAATTGTTTGGTTCCCCAGCATGAAGTGTTGATCATCCCCAGTAGAGTTTGAGGACAGTTGGTCTTCTGTAAAATCCTCTCAAAAGGCATTCCCCAACACGAGACGTTTTAAAGCAGTTTTCTCCAGCAGAGTTTGTTATAAACCCGTCATCCCTAACGGAATTGTCTAAAGGGAAGCTCGCCTAACATGGGGCATTGTAGTACTTATCCTAAGCTCGACAGTCACATTCTTCAGCAGACTACTATGGATTTGCTTTGGGTTTCCCCAACAGATCTCTAAGGACTCTTTCTAGCAAGTTGCAGGGGAATGTTCTAACCAGGATTTGCATATCCCTGGCAGAGTAGCCCTGATACCCAGCAAGATCGTATCTCTGGTCATGGTATCCCCACAGAGGTCAGCATCGAATCTTGTCAGCAACTTCCAGCTGAGTTGTTGTTCTCTCCGCAGAGGTTTATCAGATCGACAGAATCTATTCCTCAACAAGGATGGTACAGCCTTTCCCCAGCCGGGTCAGAAGGTTGATAATCCCTATAAAGGATCTTGGGTTGAATAAATCCCCAAGCAGAGTTTTAATGGCTCATTTCCCCAGCAGGACGTCATTTAAAAATTCTCATCCCCAGCGGAGTTGCTGTGACCAGAATCCAGCCCCAAACAGATGGAATAATTCCTGGCAGAGTCGTCATTCCCTCATATCTTAAAGTCCAATTTATTTTTGGCATGCTTGACAATTCGAAGCAGACGGATTGTTCATCCATTCGCCAGCAGAGATATTATCCTTTTAGGAGTCTCCGAGATTAAATCATTGATTGTTGTTCCTCAGCAGAGTCAGCATAGATGTCTGACACAGATGCAGAGAGTAATGCAATTTTGCATATGGCAAAAGTCCAACAGTGGATTGGCAAAAGTCCGTCTTCGGGTGGCAAAAGTCCAACAGTGGATTGGCAAAAGTCCGTCTTCGGGTGGCAAAAGTCCAACAGTGGATTGGCAAAAGTCCGTCTTCGGGTGGCAAAAGTCCAACAGTGGATTGGCGAAAGGTCCATCTAAGGGTGGCATATTCTAAAAGTCCAACAGTGGATTGGCGAAAGGTCCATCTAAGGGTGGCATATTCTAAAAGTCCAACAGTGGATTGGCAAAAGTCCGTCTTCGGGTGGCAAAAGTCCAACAGTGGATTGGCAAAAGTCCATCTTCGGGTGGCAAAGCAGCTAAAAGTCCAACAGTGGATTGGCAAAAGTCCGTCTTCGGGTGGCAAAAGTCCAACAGTGGATTGGCAAAAGTCCGTCTTCGGGTGGCAAAAGTCCAACAGTGGATTGGCAGAAGTCCATCTTCGGGTGGCACGAAGCTGCAAAGTCCACCAGTAGCGTGGCAGGCCAGTAGTCGTCTGGAATTGCATAAAAGACATTATCAAAGTCCACCAGTAGTGTGGCAGGCCAGTAGTCGTCTGGCTTCGTTCAAAAAGACATTATCAAAGTCCACCAGTAGTGTGGCAGGCCAGTAGTCGTCTGGAATTGCATAAAAGACAGTATTAAAGTCCACCATCAGCGTGGCAAGCCAGTAGTCGTCTGGCGTCATTCAAAAGACAGATCTCTCCGACGTTTCATCGAGGATTCAATCCAGCAGTCTCGTTGGGTTTATATCCCTTTTCTTCTTCACCCAGAGCAAATTTTTGGTTATTTTTGGTATTCAATCACTATATACCTTGAAAGTCCGAAAGCAATTGCTTTCAGGCATTCAGGTCTACAGCGCTTGAATAGGGGCAGCTGTAATACCCCAAAATTTGCTCTCCCCTTTTGTCATCATAGCATGGCATTATCATTTATCATATCATATCCACCTCATTAACATTACATTGCATTTAACATAGAAAAATGAAGCATGGCATCCTTCTTACCATCAGGGCATGTGATCAGGTGGAAGGTGGACAATCAAGGAATCATTCAAAGCACAAAAAGGTCAATCAAGTTGGCTCTAGGCAAGCCAAGAGGTCTCTCATGTCTCATACTATCTCAATTGATCTTCCAAAACCTCAAGGAAGTGAGATTCAATGGGAGATTGAAGCACTACATCTTCAACATGCAAGAAGTCCAAAAATTGGAGGAAAATCCTCAAAAGAGATAGCTCATTGATTCAAAATCATTCTCAAGTGGCATTTCTCATCATCCTTTAAGAGGATACACAACATACTCTGAGGAATTTGGATTTGGAAGATGTGCAATTTCCTCCTAACCAGAGGGGGTCAAGATTAGGGTTTCTAATAAAATCAGGATATCTCTGATTTTTTTTGACAAAGCTTGATGTCATGGTATTCCATATGTCCCTAAGTGTATGTATGTGGAAAATTGCATCTCAATTGGTTTTAGAAGTGGTTCAATTGGAAGAAAGATCAAGAATCAGAGAAATTGGGGCAAAGTCAAATAATCAGAGGAAAAAGTCAACTCTTGACTTTTTGAGCCCAAATTCATGAAATTCATGTTACATATGTCCAATGTACAAAATTTGGTCAAGAAATTCCAAAGGAATCATGAAAAAATCAAGATGTAAAAAGTTGCCATTTTTGGATGAAGAAGGGTTACTAAAAATAGCAAGTTTTGGCCATTTTGCATCAGAGTTTGAACCAAGGCCATTTAAATTTGGAGCACCAAATGAAAATTCCACTCTGCCTCAATGAAAGGCCTTGCTTTAAGCTTCAAATCCATGTGTGGAACATCTCCATTGGATAAAAATTGAGTGAGATATGAGTGATCAAAGTTAGAGCAAAGTAGGTTCAAAACTAGGTCATGACCAAGAACTTTCAGGTCACGCGCGTGTCATTTTCACAAACACATGGTGGGCCAAATGTATTGATCAATTACTCATGGTTAGAGGCCTCAAATGAAAAATCTTTCAACATGAAAGTTGTTCCTCTATGTGAGATCTTCAAAAGTGGTGTTTATGATTTTTTCATTTGATCAAAGGTTGAGAAGTTATGACGGGTCCAATTTACTATGATCATGCTGAAAACCTAAGTGCCATGTTGCTTTGTCAAACGACCATATGCCACGCCCTTATATCAGTTCCAAATTTGTGTGTTCCAATCCCTTTTTCAACCTATTCCAAGCCTCAATTCAATTCATTTCTCATACCAAAGTTGTTCTATTATGATTCTTCTTTCCAATGACCTCAAAAACACATCAAACCACCCATTGGGTAGAGACAAAATCATCACCAAAACCACCATATCTCCATTGTTCCAAACTGCCATAAAAAACCAGAAAAAACAAATGTTGTTGATGTTGTTATTATCAAGCTTGCACGTGCATTACTCATACCATTCATCCATTGCCCTTTTAAACCAAACACTTTTCATGAACACCACATCACGTGCCTCACTATACATGGAAATGGAAGGAGAAAGCTTGTAGAACAAGTTTATGTTGTTGCAGCATACGTGAGTTTTCTTTATTCAATTCGTCTCCACCATAACACTCTAAACATCCACCTCACCTTAGCACAGCCATTGATAACTCGTCCCCTAACTAACTTGACTCAGTTAGTTAGGATGGACTCACTTTAACCATGATAACTCACCACAACTCACTCACTTAACCACCTCTGGTTCACTTCTAACTCACACTATAAAATCAAATCTCACTCACATTTCTCATGACAACACTCATTTCTCTCACTCACTTCAGAATTTTTCTCTCACTCTCTCTGATTTTGCTCATTTTCTTCTCCACGATCTCAACTCCATTGTGCTTCCATTGCTCATTGTTTTGGTGTGGTTGAATCAAGAACAACTAGAGCAATTCCATTTCTGCAAGTTTAGCATCACTGCAAATCCATATCCATCATCATTTTTCAAAAGTTGAAAGCCTTTATTTGGCCAAGTGAAGCTCAAGGAAGGAGCAGTTTCCTCTGGTATTCTTGTGTACTCAAAGCTTCATCAACTTCAGGTTTGAGTTCTTGAACTTTGATTGCACGTTTTCTCTTCATTATCACTTGTTTCTTATTGGTTTCAGCTCAATAGGAGCATTCCTAACTCCGGCTAGTTGATAGGCCTTTTAAAGGCGTAGTTGCAAAACTTAGGGCACAAATTCATCTCCTCTGTTCTTGCTATGAGTGCATGATATGTTGTTTTTGGGAGTGAATTCTTAACCTACATAAGCTCAGCTTTAATTTGGTATCATATTTGTGGATTTTTGTGAGATGTGAGAGTTGCAGGTGGTGGTTCTCGCCGGAGAAGGTGACCGGAGGTCCCTCTCCGGCCGGTAGCTTCGTTCTAGGGTTTTTCTTGCCAGTTGGAATTACAGCCGTTTGATCTTGTTGATCCAACGCGTGAAACATTGCCAGCGCATTAATAGAAGCATGCACCTCACGTGCCTATTTTCTGAATTCACTTATGCAACGTGTGGTGCAGTGCATGTTAATGAATGTGTTCCCTCGCGTGTGTGTGTTGATTCCAACTACTTTGACCATGAATTGACTTTGACTTGATCCATTGGCTAAGAATGAGTCAATTTCTGTTGACTGAAGTGCATGATTGTTATGGTGTTTTGCGCAGACTTGGACCTATTCAGATTGATAATTACACCCCCATGTATTGAAGCCCAATGATTTTGAACTGTGACTTTGCTATGTTCATACCCCCCTTCATTTTGCATTCATTTTTTATTTTTATTTCTTTCATACATGTTTCATTTCTAATTGTTAAAAATACCAAATTACATAAGAAAATTCTACAAAAATTCATGAACATTCTCAAGACATTTAGAAAATTTTTGACATTTTTATCTCATGATTTTATGACATTTTTACCCCTGTTCCATAATTTTCTTTGAATTTCCATTTGTGTGCTTTCTAATTGTGATACATGAATTTGTTTAATTTTGTTCTTGCTCATTACCAACTATTTTGACATGACTCTTTTTGCATTGATTCACTAATACATTGAAGCATGTTAGATGATTTTTGTTTGATTTTTTAGGTCACTTTATCACATGTTTTGATGCCTATATTTGCACCACTTTGCATGATGTTTCAACTTGACCTAATTGCTTTGTTTGAAGTCATTTTGCTTTGAATTTTGATATGCTATTTTGATATGTGATTCATCTCTGATTAGTGAACTCTAATACCATGTTTTCATATTTTTCATGAGGCCATTTGATTTTTGTTTGATGCATTTCATTTAAAGCATTATAACATGTCATATCATTGTAATCTTTGGTGCATGTTTTCTTTGGTGTATACTTGCATGATCATTTGCATATTTGGTGAACCATTCACTTGACATTATAGGTCTTTGATACACATTATAGGTCATCTTTACATGTTCATTCCAATTTGAACTTTGTGCATCATTAACATGTTTTGTTTGCACTTTCTTTTTGAACTTTCATTTCAATTCTTCTTGTATTACTTCTTGAATGCCTTGAAGTTGATTCATAAATACTTTTGAGATGTTTATAAACCCTTTTCCATTTAGTTTCAATTCTGGTTGTTGATTTACATGTTCCATTTATGCATGTCCTCTTCATTTCTTTCCATCTTTCATCTACTTCTTCTTCTTGTAACATGTTTAAATGCTAATGGGTGATGATGGTTGCTTATTCACTTGCACTTGTATGATAATAACCATTGGTTTCCATATGATGCCCATTCTGGTTGTGGTTCTAGGATTTGTTTTCTCATTTAATTCTTGTGAGTTTTATGATGCATTACATGTTCTTTTACTTCTTATACTTCTTACACATGTTTACTAACCATGTAGGGGCTTCGGTAAGTTTCAATTGAGTGTGGATAAGGAATCCACATTCAACTTCTATCCTTTCTCTTTTACAATTCCATTTTGTGTTTTGCTAAGCACTTATGTTCTTTCTTTTAATAACTCATTACTTTCCCTTTTTGAATTACAATTCATCTTCTACTTTGGGAGTGAATTGTTTAATTCTTTCTTTCTTTAGACTTTAGGTTGAAACCTCACAAACCTTAGGATCACTCCCTTAACTAATCAATTAGGATTGAGTCTTAGTCTATATAGATTTCTACCTTTATCCTCTCTTGAGTCTTTCATCTTCTCATCTCAAAGGAAATTCAAAACACATAATAAAGGTAGGCATTTATTGCATTTAGGCCTTTCATATAAAGAAAAGATTATAAGGGGTCTTCTCTTGTAATCTTAGAATGTGTAGCATATAGCCCATCTTGGGTCAATGTGTTAAACATTTGATCTTGTATGAGGGACTTAAATGCAATACTTGTTGAAGGTGCAAATAATAAAAAACACTTCTTCATTTCTTAATCAACAAAAACACTTAATAAATACAAGTATGCTAGTGTGTTTGAACCTTGACAATTGGAACTAAGTGTGGGGGTCTTCTTCACCCTTAGTGTGCTTTCTTACTCATTCCATCTTGGAATGTGAGAATGTACACATTCCAATGACTAAGATTCAGATACACTGTCATATGCAAATAAATGGAAAAAACTTCTAAAAGACAAAAACAAACAATAACGTCTTTCCTTCGGGAATTCTTTTCTCACCTCATTCACTCTTAGCATACGAACGCGCTTCTACTCGTTCTCTTGCAAGACGGTAACGCACTCGGACCAGCGAGCCTGCAACACCTGAGCTAGAACGTTAGCCGTTCCTTAAAAAATGCAAACAATCCATCCCTAGTGAGGGGAACTACGTCGCTCTGATTCTCATGTTCCCGATGAGATACGTAGGCAGTGGGGTAGGGCCCATGCGAGCACTTCTTTTATTTTCCCTACATTTGTTTCTTCGTTTCTTTCCGTTCTCGTTCCTTTTCCTTTCCAGTAGCAGCGGAGCTCCAGTTTTCTACACCCTTTGATTGAAGCAAGCAAGCGTGGATCCCATCGGGTACGATGGACGCGTGGGGGTGCTAATACCTTCCTCTCGCGTAACCGACTCCCGAACCCAGTTCTCTTGGTCGTAAGACCATGCTTTTCCTTTCTCTCAGGTTTACGCGGTGTTTCCTTTCCCTCTCTTAGGATAAATACACATTGCTGGCGACTCTGTTCGTTGCCACTTTCGCGTTTGTACTTGGATGAAAATCCCGGGAGCGACAACCATCACTTGAAATAGTGATAGTTTCCCACATTGAGGAGCTATTGCACCATAGTTAGAATTTTGTTTTCAACCTCCATCATTCGTTATTCCAATACATCGAGCAAAAGCCTACCGACTTGTGGAGGAATTGCGAGAATCAACTTATTGCAAATTTATCAGGTTTTTATTCATTAATCGTAATAATAGCATTATCGTTTCTCCATTGCAATGTTTAATTTACTATTTTGCAATTTATTTTCATGCATGTTTGTTTTAATTAATATGTCTAGCTAAATCCGATTTATCGGTATGTAATTAAGATAACCGGAATGGATTCGATAATTCTAAGCTAAAACCATAAACAACTTATTTTCTGGCCGCGATTTCTTAATCAAAATTGGACTTTTGTTACGAGAGTAAAAAGGTAGTAAAGGTTAGGATCAAGATCCACGAGAGTGTGAGATTTTAACCGGATAGCTGAAATCGGGCATTGGTTTTAAAAACAGCGAGAGCGCTTTAAAGTTAATTAGACTGTATTAGTTTTCAAAAAGTGTTTTTAAACTCAAATGGGCTAGCGAGAGCAGACATTATGATTTAGGAATATAGTCTGAAGCAAGATCCACGAGAGTGTGAGGTGAGGGCTTTTAAACTGATATTTTCTACAGAAAAATAATGTGACTCATTTTTATACGCTTAGGTTTTATTAAATCCACTATGGTATACTAAGTTACGTACCAATATCCTTATCTCAACCAGTTTATTCCAAAAATTTAGATTCCCTTTAGTTTCCCTTTTTGAACTTAAAACCAAAACATCTTCGCCTTAGCTAAACACAGTAACAAAACCATAGCACTAGGTTGATTATCAGGTCTCTGTGGGATCGACAACAAAATGTTAGAAACCCAAATCTCACAAGTGGCTCAACAACAAGCAGTTACCGCTACCCCAACTGGGAAACTTCCAGGTCAAACTCAAATTATTCCGAAGGGACATGCAAACGCTATAACACTTCGGAGTGGAACAGAACTAGAAGGACCCACTGACCCAAGAATTGAAAATCCAGCCATGTACCAAAAGCCCAGTAAGGAGTCTGAAAAGGAAGGCGAACCAAAGCAAAACGAGAAGGAAGATAATGGCAAAGAGGCCGAAGATAAAGAAGAACCATATGTGCCTCCACCGCCTTATAAACCACCTATCACGTATCCCCAAAGTTTCACTAAATCTAAAAACATAGGCCAATTTAAGAAATTTGTCGAACTTCTGAAACAATTAAATGTCACAATACCTTTTACAGAAGCAATCACACAAATGCCCTCATACGCTAAATTCCTAAAAGAAATATTAACTAATAAAAAAAGCTCGAGGATATTGGAACCGTTATGCTTACCGCAGAGTGTAGCGCAATAATCCAAAACAACATGCCTCCTAAGCTAAAAGATCCTGGTAGTTTCTCTATACCATGTGTGATTGGAAAGTTCATCATAGACAAAGCTCTGTGCGATTTAGGAGCTAGCATCAGTTTAATGCCCTTATCTATTTGTAAAAGGCTCAACATGGGAGAACTGAGACCAACAAGAATGTCTGTACAACTAGCTGATAGATCAGTGAAATTTCCTTTAGGAATGCTAGAAAACGTTCCAGTACGTATAGGACAATTCTATATTCCTACATATTTCATAATCATGGACATTCAGGAAGACTCAAACATCCTTATCATTTTAGGAAGACCATTCCTAGCTACAGCCGGAGCAATCATAGATGTGAAAAAAGGAAAACTGACTTTTGAGGTTGGTGAAGAAAAAGTAGAATTCATTCTCTCACAATTTTTCAAAGCACCTGCTATAGAAGATTCGTGTTGTTTCTTAGATATAATTGATGAATGCGTTAAAGAAATGGAAAAACACCAAAACACGTGTTCTGAAGTGCTGAGAATTCCGATGCCACCAATTTTTGAAGATGATAATTGGCGTGGTGAATACCAAGACAATGATCTAAGTGAATGTCTCGCACTTACTCCTGACCCTATGCCTTGCCCGAAGAAACCAGTCGTAGAACTGAAAAACATTACCCAAAGATCTAAGGTATGAATTCCTAGATACAGAACTCGAACGACCAGTTATAGTCAATGCAGACTTAGGACAAATTGAAACCGAGAAATTATTGCATGTCCTAAGAAAGTACCCGACTGCCTTAGGCTATAACATCTCAGACTTGAAAGGAATAAGTCCCTCTATCTGTATGCATCGCATTATGCTTGAGGAGGACTGTAAAACCTCTAGAGAACATCAAAGGAGAATCAATCCCGTTCTGAGTGATGTCGTTAAGAGAGAAGTGCAAAAGCTATTAGAAGCAGGAATCATATACCCGATATCAGATAATGAATGGGTTAGCCCAATTCGCGTGGTACCCAAGAAAGGAGGTGTTACAGTCATCAATAATGAAAAAGGCGAATCTGTAGCACAACGTACCCAAACCGGATGGAGAATGTGTATCGATTATAGGAAACTAAACAAAGTCACTCGTAAAGATCATTTCCCTTTACCCTTCATAGATCAAATGCTTGAACGTCTGGCTAAACACTCACATTTTTGCTATTTAGACGGATATTCAGGATTCTTCCAAATTCCTATCCATCCTGACGACCAAGAAAATACTACTTTCACATGTCCCTATGATACTTTTGCCTACCGGTGAATGCCTTTCAGATTATGTAACGCACCCGCAACATTTCAGAGATGTATGATGTTCATCTTCTCTGACTTCTAGATGGTATGATGGAAGTCTTTATGAACGATTTCTCTGTCTGTGGGGAAAGTTTTGAAGGATGTCTATCAAACCTCAAAATGGTGCTCGAACGATGTGTAAAAGTCAACTTAGTACTCAATAGGGAAAAATGCCATTTCATGGTCCGACAAGGAATCATGTTAGGACATATAGTATCCGACAGAGGAATCGAAGTTGACAAAGCAAAAGTAGAAGTTATAGAGAATCTCCAGCCACCGAAAACCGTTAGAGAAATAAGAAGTTTCTTAGGACACACCGGTTTTTACCGACGTTTCATTAAAGATTTCTCTAAGATAACCAAACCCCTAACTGAGCTGTTAATGAAAGACGCTGAATTCGTCTTTCATGACAAATGCTTGGACGCATTTCAAACACTCAAGCAAGCTTTAATATCAGCACCCATTATGCAACCCCCAGATTGGAATAAACCATTTGAAATCATGTGCGACGCTAGTGACTATGTTGTAGATGCAGTCCTAGGACAAAGGAATGACAAAAAGCTTCACGCAATCTATTATGCCAGTAGAACCTTGGATCATGCACAAATGAACTACGCTACCACAGAAAAGGAACTCTTAGCTGTCGTGTTCGCATTAGATAAATTTCGTTCCTACCTAGTAGGAGCAAAAATAATCACCTACATCAATCACGCCGCAATCAGGTACCTATTAAGCAAGAAGGACGCCAAACCGAGACTTCTGAGGTGGATTCTACTCCTACAAGAATTCGACTTGGAAATCAAGGACAAGAAAGGCACCGAAAATGTAGTAGCTGACCACCTGTCGAGAATGGAAAACATCCAACCAGACCAAGTACCTATTAATGACGATTTCCCTTATGAAAGACTCTTAGCCCAGTTAAAAAGCAATACAATAGAACAATCCCTGACTTATACTGATACAGAAACTAATGAAGTGGTAGAATCTGTTTACACTAAAACCACGCTGCCATGGTATGCTGACTTTGTCAACTATCTAGCAGCTGAAGTACTACCACCTGATCTAACCTATCAACAAAAGAAGAAATTCTTCCATGACCTTAAACACTATTATTGGGACGAACCACTTCTCTTCAAGAGAGGCGCCGATGGTATTTTCCGCCGTTGTGTACCCGAAGATGAGGTGGAAGACATAATTTCTCATTGTCATTCCGCGTCCTATGGTGGGAACGCAAGCACTTCAAAGACTTGTGCTAAGATTTTGTAAGCTGGCCTCTTTTGGCCTACTCCATGGAAAGATGTCCATATTGCGGTTATAAATTACGACCGGTGTCAACACACTAGTAACGTCTCTAGACGAGATGAAATGCCTCAAAAGGGAATTCTAGAAGTAGAAGTCTTTGACATGTGGGGAATAGATTTCATGGGACCATTTCCGTCTTCTTTTGGTAACCAGTACATACTCGTCGCTGTCGATTACGTTTCCAAATGGATCGAGGTTGTAGCTTCTCCTACAAATGACACACAAGTAGTGATAAAGCTCTTAAAGAACATAATCTTTCCTAGATTTGGTGTTCCAAGACTCGTCATTAGTGACGGTGGCTCCCATTTCATATCTAAAATATTCGATAAACTGCTATCAAAATACGGAGTCAAACATCGTGTGGCGACACCATATCATCCACAAACCAGTGGACAAGTCGAGGTTTCGAATAGAGAAATAAAATAAATTTTAGAAAAGACTGTCGCTACCTCTAGGAAGGATTGGTCAACTAAACTTAATGAAGCTTTATGGGCTTACATAACCGCTTACAAAACCCCCATAGGAACCACTCCATTTAAGTTAGTCTATGGAAAATCTTGTCATCTGCCGGTAGAAATAAAGCACAAAGCCTATTGGGCTATTAAAACCCTCAATTTAAATTATGCTACCGCAGGAGAAAAACGAATCTTAGATTTGCACGAATTAGAAGAACTAAGACTAGATGCTTATGAGAACGCCCGCATATATAAAGAAAGAACTAAGAGATGGAACGATAAGCGCTTATCTAGAAAAGAATTTAGTGTGGGAGACATCGTGCTCCTATTTAATTCGAGACTTAAGCTTTTTCCAGGAAAACTTAGATCTAGGTGGTCCGGACCCTTTGAAATTTCTAAAGTTTTTCAAAGTGGAGCGATAGAAATAAAAGGAAGAAATATTGAACCATTCATAGTAAACGGGCAACGCTTAAAACATTATCATAATATTGCAAACAGAGACTATTTGAATAGTCTAAGACTTTTAGAGCTGCCCGCTCATCCCTATAACTGGATTATCACTAAGCTTTCGTCAGGCTTATGACGTTAAAAACAGCGCTTAGTGGGAGGCAACCCACGAGATTGTTTTCTTTCCTTTTAACATTCTTTTATTTCCATTTCCTTTTAAATTTCTTTACATTTTTCTTAAGTCTATTTTTATTTCTTTTCATTTCCCTTTACTTTCTTAATCTTATTTTCATTACTTTTTCATTTTTATTTATTTCTCAAAAATTTAAAATTTTATGGAAACTGCTTTGCTGATCTTATAATTACATGCTACAAGATTTTTAAAGTCTTTATACCTTCTTCCTTCTACATCTACTTTACTTTTCCGACTAACTGTTAAGATGGATAACAAAGACACCATGGTTGTGCTATTTAGGGACGTTGTCCAATGGCACCGCTATGAGGTTCTCTCCCGCAGACCTATGGCCTTAACCAAATTTGCCCATGGACCTACCATGACTGCCTTAGGTATAGAAGATAACATAGAATTTATGTTTAGCCCGATAGGATGGGAAGGTTTTGCTAGAAAGAAATATCCAACTTACCATAGGCTGACCCTAGAATTCCTAAGCTCATTGACCTACAACCCTAACTATGGCATAGGATTTAATAGGGGTAACATAACCTTTAGGCTGTTTGGATACACGTGCCGCTTCAACATTAGAGAGATTGCGGACCTGTTGGATTTCCCCAATGGACCCGATGTTTTTACTACGACACTAGAAGATTTAGTAATGGAAGATGAACTGGACCTTTTCCGGAGAAGTATTTCAGGACAACCTCATCATGATCCGCATCCTATGGTGTCCACTAAAATTCATAACCCGACCATTAGATACTTCCATATGATTTTAGCCTTTACCCTTTTTGGAAAAGCCGAGAATGACACCCTAATCTCTAGAGATGAGCTTTTTATCATGTTTTGTGTGTTTCAATCCCGACCCATTAATTGAGCCACTTTTATGCTTGACAATCTCCGTAGGATTGCTCGAGATGATCACAGTCCCATTTTGATAGGTGGCCTCATAACAAAAATTGCTGATGCCATGGGATTTAGAACACGACTTTTCAAAGTAAACCCTCTAGGCGGATATAGGCCAATGAACATTACTTTCTGTTTTAACCGTGGACTCATTAGAAATCGTGGACCACCCCCGTTTCGACTCCTGATCAATAATGAAGTTGTTTCACACTTTACACTACCGGATCACGAGCGAACTAGTGTGCATAACCGCCACAACTGGCTGTATGATTTAGATGAGCCCCTGCCTGAAAGAGATTTTGAAAGTCATGTGTCTGACACTGAAACCGACCCTGAAACTCCTCCTCACTATCATAATTACCTTGAGCATCCCATGAGAAACACTTGCAATTTCCCCCCCTGCTAATATACATGCCACTCTCGAAGCCTTCCGCACTGCACTTCAAGATATGAGAGATGAACTTCAACTTATCCGTCTTGACGTTGTCGGTTTAATGGATACCGCTGTCAAAGAATTTGATCATCTGAATCAAGCTGTGGAATCTTTGAAGAAACAACGTGGCTAATTCTGTCACAATGCATTTTTCCGTTTAATTGCTTTTCTTTTAATATTTTAGAGCCATTTACTTTACAGTCTATTTCTTTTTAATGTCAAGGAACAAATTTATTTCAGTTCAATTTCAACTTTATTACTCTACTGCAATGTTATTTTAAATACACTATTATGAATTTCTAATTTTAAATAAAGTATTCAATTCTTGTTTATTGCTTGTGGGTGAGTTGATGCTTGTGGTTGAGTTGATGATATAATGTTCCTGCTTGTTTTGTTTCAGTCATTTTATATGCATTCTAATGTTTATCTCGTATCTTACTGCTAATTATAATTGCCATATCCAATATATATAGTATGCCAGATTTCATCTGGTTTCTGTGAGAATAGCAGATTTTGTGAGCATGACGGGCGTAACGCCCATGTCACGACCATAACACGGCTTACGACCGTGACGGTTTCGTGACGAGCGTCACACTTGTTTTAACACGCTCTCTGTTAATAACAGAGACCCCTTTTCTCTTCATCTTCTCTTCTCTTCAAATTCTTTTCAAACGACCCACTATCTTTTCATTCTCCTTAACCGTCCCACTCACATTACTCTC
Source organism: Lathyrus tuberosus (assembly GCA_022829125.1). Lineage (NCBI taxonomy): Eukaryota > Viridiplantae > Streptophyta > Magnoliopsida > Fabales > Fabaceae > Lathyrus > Lathyrus tuberosus. Next base: position 11,985,971 of record JALAZF010000091.1, read on the forward strand.
CATAAACCTTTCACATTAAACCCCAATTTCACTCCAACACTTCATATTTCCAAACCCTCTTATTTAAACCTCACGAAACACTCTCATTCTCACAGAACAACTCTTACCCATACCCACCTGCTCCATTAAACCTTTTTCACTTTGCATGCACCATGGCCAGACGCACAAGACAAGCTCCTGACCTTTCCATTGTTACATTCAGAGAGGGAGAAGCCGGAGACCGCCAAAGAGCGAATTACGTCAGCTTCTACCAACGCTCTTTTCAACCGACACGGTACGTCCACATTGCCAGCCTTGAAGAGTTGGGCATGCTAGAAGGTGTACGCTGGATGCTCCAAAATGCTGGTTTATGGCAGCTCTGCACACAAGGGCAGCCTACCTACGAAGCTCTGACTCTGGAATTTCTGAGCTCATTTACTTATGTTGCACCTCCGGGTGAAACAAACCAACTTTCTGGTGTAGCTAAATTCCGCATGTTTGGCTCTGAGTATTCGGTGAGCCAAACCCGACTCGCCCAAATGCTTGGATTCCATCATGGCATGAATGTACATTGTCGTCTACCTAACGATGCATGGTTCCAAGAAGCCTTCGACCTATGGAATCGACTTACAGGTGTAGCTGCTTCGAGCTGGGACAGCCTCAACGCTACCTATATTCATAACCCAGCAATACGGTATTTCCACAGAGTTCTAGGACACACAATTTTCGCAAGGGACAACAACCACAAGGTAAACTCTAAGGAGCTCTTTTTCCTTCGTTGTGTGCTCCATCCTGAACCAATTAATGCAGCTATGTTCCTTCTGTCGCACATCCGCGCCAACTGTGCTAGAGGTTCTAAACCTCTCTACTTCGGAGGTATAGTAACTTCTATCGCACTCGGCCTTGGTCTGGGAGATGACCTTGATAATCTACCTTTCATACCACCTGAGTCCCTGGACACAGAGTATTGTCGCTCCTCCCACCTTATCAAAGCAAGGGCGGATGGACGATACCATCCAGTGGTCCGTATCGGAATAATCAGGAGCATCATCATGCCATGCAGAGACCGCATCGACCCTCAAAGACAAGAAAATTGGCTTTTTGATCTTCGTGCTCCCGAGCCTAATGTGGCTGCTCAAGAAAACCAAGAAAATGAAGCAGTCGATGAAATGGAGCAAGAAATGGATCAGCCACCTCATGAAAACCCACCACCTCCTACCCAAGATGCCTCAACATCCACCGGACATCGTCATCGCGCCACTCCAGAACAAGACCCCGTCACTAATGAAGAAATCTTAAGGGGCATATGGCTACAAAACCAATTGGCTGCCCAAAGAGAGGAACAACAACATAGGCAGCACAATGAGATGATGAGCCTAATGCGACAAATTCAACAGGGGCAAGTCCACCAAGGACAACGGATCGACGGTATGATAGACAAGATGGGTGCCCTGACACTACGCGTGCAAGATTTACATGATTATATCCATCACGTAGGCATCCCAGATCATGTAGCCCAGAATGGACGCGCTCGCACCTGAGGCAGAGGACGTGGACCTCGTTAGATTTAGATTTTATTTTTGTTTTAGTTTTATCTCTTTTTGTAGTTTCTTTCCGCATTTATATCGAGACATTGAGGACAATGTCCGATATAGTGTGGGAGATGTACCTTTTATTTTCCCTTATGTATTCCCTTTTCGCATTTCCTTTCGAATAAAGAAGCATTTATATGAAATTTTTGTACATTTCAAAATTTCCCCACTTTATTCAGCTATAACAAAAAAATTTATGATCATTGCACAACTTAACATACCGAAACATAGGCTATCGAGAAAATTTTAACAAGATTGATACCGTCTTGACACCTTAGACCTCTTGCATATGCGAGGTCAGTTCTAGTTCTAAAGTAACCCCGAGTAGTTTATATTAGCAGTCAGCACCGTCTTAAACTCAAACCACGTGGAGAGCCGATGAAGATAAGTGTTTGATTCTGAATTATTAAATATCCTTCGTATGCTTCATTGTTGTGAAAAATTTTAAAAAAATGCACCAAACCCACGGTTGCAAAAGTATTACGAAGAGAAAAGAAAAATCCATTGCTGGTTGGTTCAGAGCAACCTGGTTCTGAACTCGATAGGGCGAACTACGGTTCGATCCCCCACAACCTACGATTAGGATATATATATAGGGTTACCACACTTGTGTACCAGACCCCGTGCTAAAAAGGATCAAAGTCACTAACCAGCTACTCCACTACGTACGTGTAAAGGCAAAGGGCTTAATGTGATTGCGCTAGAATGAAACTGGGTGAAATAGATACGAGAAACTTTAGGTTGAGCTATAATAGAATGATTAGAACTGACTTGTGTAGAGGGGGGTCTATGATTATGCTTGTTGCTTGTGTCACTAATGTATCTTTATTATTTTACTTAAGTATCCGTCATCTTAACAAAAATGCCTTACGAAACATTTTCAAAACAAAAGGTATGTCATGGGTGTGGGGTTGATAAAACTTGTCTGACATTCTTACTGACTAATTGCTTGAGGACAAGCAAAGATTCAAGTGTAGGGAAGTTTGATAACACGAAAATGTATCATATATTTACCTTGATTTACAACTAGTAATTATGTTATTTCAGTCCAAGTGCCGATTATTCCACAAGTATTCTAGTGTTTTCATAGGTATTTCATTGTCCAAGCCTAAAAGGAGCAAAGTAGAGAAAACATGAAGAAATGAGAAGAAAACAGGAAGAATCAATAAGAAAAAGAGCAGAACATGAAAAGGGGTGTATGTGACGACCGTCACACACCTGCCACGACCGTCACGTTCCCATTGCTCATCACGACCGTCATGACCTCACCACGATCGTCACGCGCTCAATTATGGATATTATGTTCAGAACGCAGACGTGGAAAAAGAAGCCCAATGCACTCACGCACGTTGAGCAGTTTCTCCTACATTCTCTCAACCTCAACTTCAACGGTACATGAGCCATTCTCCCTAAAACTACTCAACCACCAAAGGATATGCTCCTATAATCTCTCCAACGTTAAGGCAATGCATTGGCTATAAATACAGAAGACATTGAATAGCACGGAACACAACACGATATAGAGAATTTACCCGAATTACTGCAGAATTATTTTTCCGAACTTTTACTTCCTTTGCATTCTTTGTTCCGTTTCCCATTCCTTGTTTACCATCACTTGAAATAGTGATAGTTTCCCACATTGAGGAGCTATTGCACCATAGTTAGAATTTTGTTTTCAACCTCCATCATTCGCTATTCCAATACATCGAGCAAAAGCCTACCGACTTGTGGAGGAATTGCGAGAATAAACTTATTGCAAATTTATCAGGTTTTTATTCATTAATCGTAATAATAGCATTATCGTTTCTCCATTGCAATGTTTAATTTACTATTTTGCAATTTATTTTCATGCATGTTTGTTTTAATTAATATGTCTAGCTAAATTCGATTTATCGGTATGTAATTAAGATAACCGGAATGGATTCGATAATTCTAAGCTAAAACCATAAACAACTTATTTTCTGGCCGCGATTTCTTAATCAAAATTGGACTTTTGTTACGAGAGTAAAAAGGTAGTAAAGGTTAGGATCAAGATCCACGAGAGTGTGAGATTTTAACCGGATAGCTGAAATCGGGCATTGGTTTTAAAAAACAACGAGAGCGCTTTAAAGTTAATTAGACTGTATTAGTTTTCTAAAAGTGTTTTTAAACTCAAATGGGCTAGCGAGAGCAGACATTATGATTTAGGAATATAGTCCGAAGCAAGATCCATGAGAGTGTGAGGTGAGGGCTTTTAAACTGATATTTTCTACAGAAAAATAATGTGACTCATTTTTATACGCTTAGGTTTTATTAAATCCACGATGGTATACTAAGTTACGTACCGATATCCTTATCTCAACCAGTTTATTCCAAAAATTTAGATTCCCTTTAGTTTCCCTTTTTGAACTTAAAACCAAAACATCTTCGCCTTAGCTAAACACAGTAACAAAACCGTAGCACTAGGTTGATTATCAGGTCTCTGTGGGATCGATATCTTTATTACTACGCGATAGGCTGTGCGCTTGCAGTTAGTAACCGTTAGACTCAGAAAGTCGCGATCAATAATCCCACGGTTAAAACAAAAATTAATGTCCATGGGGCGAAAACTACCAAAAGCATGAGTACGGTTCAAATGATACCGCAACCCAATAGCATCAGCGATCATGGTAATCAAGCCTCCAATAATAATAGCTCCGAAAGGCTCACGAGAAATCTTAGCAAAGTTAGCTAGCATGAACGGGGCAGCATTAACCGGCTTACTTTGAGAGGCACAAAACATGATATAAAGCTTGTCCTTAGAGACTGAAGTCACATTTTCTTCCTTCCCAAAAAGAGTATGGGCCAATGTCTTATGGAAATACCTGATACCAGGATTGTGGATACTTTCAGAGAACATGCCATTTGGCTCAGGATTGTAGTTACCAGTGAGAGTACCCCAAAACTGATTTAGACCATAAGCAGTGAAAGCATCTTGAGGAGTCTTAGTTATAGCATCAGTCCCATTAGGAAATCCTAACAAGTCATCCAACTCATGATGGGTGAAACGATACTTGTTTCCAAACAGCCTAAAGGTAGCCAATCCATGGCCAAAACCGAACCCTCGGGTAGGATCATAGTACAACGAGCTTAAGTGTTGAATATCTTCCTGATAGCAAAATCATCCCACCCAAATTGATTCAGCAGGTAGATGATGCTATCTCGGATGCCAAGAGTGGTCATAGCAGGTTGTCAGGGTAAATGAACACAGCAAAGTCTCTCTGGGACAGGGCCTCAAAACGACGCCTCTGAACCTCATTCCTAAAAACAACTTTGTGATTCTCGAAGGGCTGCATTCTCCTAGAATTAGTGCTAGCCTAAGACGAGTTAGCCTGAAATTAGACAATGATATCCTATTAGTCAAGTTGTACCACAAACAAATGTTAGTAAAAATACACAAAGATAGTAACAATAGGAATAATAATAATAATAATAATAATAATAATAATAATAATAATAATAACTAATAATAACATAAATATAAGTATGCAATAAAATTAATAACTAACACAAGTAAAAGTCTGAAAATCCCAATAAAATAATAACGAACTAAGATCGTGGGTCGTCTCCCACTGAGCGCTTCGTTTAATGTCGGGAGCTCGACATTGATCTAGAAAGAAATGTCATTCATTTGGAGGAGCGGGCAGCTCTTCCAACTTACAACTAGTAAATAATTCCATGTTATCTACGGTATGGTAGTGTTTTAGTCACTGCCCGTTTACAATGAATGTTTTGTTTATTTTTCCTCAAATTTCTATTGCTCAACTTCGGAAAGCTTTCACAACCTCAAAGGGGCCAGACCATCGGGAACGTAACTTCCCTGGGAACAGCTTCAGTCGAAAGTTAAAGAGAAGAACTGTGTCTCCTTCATTGAACTATCTCTTTGCTATCCGCTTATCATGCCATTTCTTGGTTCTTTCCTTATAGATTCAGGCATTATCATAGACATCTAGTCTAAGTTCCTCGAGTTCATAGATATCTAAAAAAAATTTCTCCCCTGCTGCTGTGTAGTTCATGTTTAGGGTCTTAATGGCCCAATAAGCTTTATGCTCTAGTTCTACTGGCAGGTGGCAAGACTTGCCATAAACCATTTTAAATGGTGTGGTTCCTATCGGGGTTTTGTAAGCCGTCCTATAAGCCCATAAAGCCTCATAAAGTTTAGTAGACCAATCTTTCCTGGAGGTTACAACGGTTTTTTCTAAGAATTGTTTAATCTCCATATTTGGCACCTTGACTTGCCCACTGGTTTGGGGGTGATAGGGTGTTGCTACTCGGTGTCGGACTCCATATTTAAGCAAAAGCTTTCCAAAGACATTTGAAATGAAATGGGAGCCGCCATCGCTAATGACAATTCTTGGAACACCGAATCTAGGAAAGATTATGTTTTTAAAGAGCTTAATCACCACTCGTGCATCATTTGTAGGAGAAGCTATTGCCTCTATCCATTTTGATATGTAATCGACTGCAACGAGTATATACTTATTACCAAAAGAAGACAGAAAGGGTCCCATGAAATCTATACCCCATACGTCAAAGACTTCCACTTCTAAAATCCCTTTCTGTGGCATCTCATCGCGTCTAGAGATGTTCCCAGTGCGTTGACATCGGTCGTAATTTATAAATCCTTCCAAAGATTTGGCCAGAAGAGACCAAACTGTAGGATCTTTGCACATGTTTTCGAAGTACTCGCATGCTCTCCATAGGGTGCAGCATGATAATGAGATATGACATCACCTACTTCTGATTCAGGAACGCATCGACGAAATATTCCATCGGCGCCTCTCTTAAAAAGTAGGGGTTCATCCCATTAGTAGTGTTTAAGATCATGGAAACACTTTTTCTTTTGTTGGTATGTTAAGTCTGGTGGAAGCACCCCAGCTGCTAGGTAGTTGACAAAGTCAGCATACCACGGCAAGGTGGTCTTGGTGCAAATTGATTCTACTACTTCATTAGTTTCTGCATCATTAAATTTCAAGGAATATTTGACTGTCTCGCTTTCGCTTTCTAACTGGGCTACTAGTCTATCATATGGGAATTCGTCATTAATTAGCACTTCTTTGGATCTCAGATCCTCAATCCTGGAGAGATGATCTGCTACTACATTTTGGTTCCTTTCTTATCCTTGATTTCTAAGTCAAACTATTGCAAAAGCAGAATCCATCTTAAGAGTCTTGGTTTCACATTCTTCTTAGTCAACAGATATCTGATTGCGGTATGATTGGTATAGACAATAATTTTTGCTCTCACTAGGTAGGAACGAAATTTATCTAAGGCGAATACAACTGCAAGGAGTTCCTTTTCGGTGGTGGCGTAGTTCATCTGTGCATTGTCCAAGGTTCTACTCGCATAGTAAATAGCATGAAGCTTCTTATCTTTCCTTTGTCCTAGGACAGCGCCTACAGCGTAGTCACTAGCGTCACACATAATTTCGAATGGTATACTCCAATCAGGTAGTTGCATGATGGGTGTCGTAATAAGAGTGCTCTTAAGGTGTTCGAATGCTTTCAAGCAATCCTCATCAAAAATGAATTATGTATCTTCCATTAACAGCTCAATCAGTGGTTTTTTGATTTTAGAGAAATCTTTAATGAATCGTCGGTAAAATCCGGCGTGTCCTAAGAAACTGCAAACTTCTCTAACCGTTTTCGGAGGTTGAAGGTTCTCTATAATTTCTATTTTTGGTTTATCTACTTCAATACCTCTGTGATAAGTGCAAAATGTACCTATTTGTGTATATATGTTTTGTTGCACTTATCAATGCTTTTTAGTAAATATCGTTTGAATAAACCCCGCTTTGTTTGTAAATGCGTATAGTTTACGTTTTCATGTGTATAGTGTGTTATCGTGTAAATATCATTGAGTTTAATTGATTTTAATTTATTTTTACAGGTGTCCAATCAAGGATGTCTTGCCATTGTTGTATAGAGCATTGAATAAGCTTTCCAGCGCTTCAAACCGTGCGTCAAACGGAGTTACGGTTCAAAAGTTACGAATAAAACAGTGCAGAAAATTCTGCAGACTGGTGTGCTGCGCCCCTGCAGTGCCGGGCGGTGCAGCGCCGGGCGGTCAAGAGGCCCAGCAGTGTCACGCTACTGGAAATTGCAAATATTAAACCGCCTTGAGGCGCCGGGCGAAGCCAGAACGCCGTCGGGCGGTGCTGCGCGTGCTGAAACTCCATTAAAGCCCCAAAAACTCATTTTTTTGGTTATGGTTGGATTTTTTAGAGTTCCATACCATCCAATAGCATTTTTTGAGTGGAATTAGGCTAGAAAACACATTGGAGCATGCATTGGGATGATCCGGAGTCGAATCCTTCATCAATCGGAGCCGACAACTCAAGAGATGTTTGGTTTTTCTCCATTTCTTCTCTATGTTTTTCTCTTTTTGTTGGGTGTTTGTATATTTACTATGAACATATGTATCTTTGTTGATCATAATATTGTATAAAGCTTGCTTTACAAATCATTATCGATGTCTTCCTTGATCTTTTTGCATTTATGTTTGAATTTGTGTTGTGTTAGAGATAAACATCACAAATCTTGATTAGGGATGGATATTTATTATCTAGATGCTAGAGATAGATTTAGATGATAATATTTGTGGTGTCGGAACTTAAATGCCTTCCGTGTTTCGAGGCTTCGTGCGCGAGAGTGACGAGGAGAGTGATACGGTTGCTTCTCAACTCAGTGTGCCAGAGATGGACACTGTTGTGAGCGATATTGGATGATTTTGACGAGTATTGTAGGCGGAGTATATTTGGTCGGTAAATTTATGTTTGTGACGAGTGGAATATATTCATGCTTGATAGGTTTCTTCTCTTCAAAGAATATACTTTTTATGTTTTTATTTACTTTCCCGCATTTACCTTAAACCCATTATAAACCAAACTCATTAACAATTAAATTGTCGAACGGCAGTTCAAGAACCGATCTCTGTGGACACGATAATTCCCGGAAAAATACTTCCAAAACTTTTTGTTTGCTTGCCGCTATACCGCTTCCAACAAAATGGCGCCGTTGTCGGGGATTGGTTTTTATTGTTCTTGCATTGCGATAGTTTCGTTGTTTTAGAGTTTTGTAGATATCGTACATATTGTATATTTTCACTTGTTTATATTGATACTTGTATATTTTAACGTTTGTTCAAGTGTTTGGTTAGGACGCTTGCTTTTGGTTGCGCGGTGAGACATCACCATGGCATGAAGAGAGGAAGTTTATAATTAAGCACCGTAAAGGCGTCGAGCTTACGACGTAAAACGAGCATGTTTTATAGTTTTTCTTTTCTAAAGTTTTGTTTGTTGTTTGGTTGCAAGTCTTGGTCGACTTAGTTGAAGATGCTTTTGTGATTTTCCAAGTTGGTTCGTTTCAACTTGCGGATGTATGGTAATGATTTTGTTAAGTTTTGTACACGTCCGAGGTATGTATTTATCGCTTTCTATACTTTAGCATATTCATGTTACTTAGGCTTTTTACAAACTTTCATGCCATTCATTCTTTTGTATACTTGTTCTATTGTGAATCACTTTAGTTCCCACCCTTTTTGTGAGGAAGCCTTCTATTGTTCATATATGCGGAGAACCGACATTCTTGTTTAACTGGATTTTATTATGTTGAATCTGTTGTTTGTGTTGTTTATATGAATGCATGAAAGTGATCAAGGCAATTGTTTCATTTTGAGCACAACCACCTTAGCCAAATAGTCAATTCACCTTGTGAGTGTGTGAGAATTTGTAACCCCTTTGAGCTTTTTGATCCATGTTTTTATTTGAACTTAATGCTTGTCTATGAGTGTTTAGTTCACTTATTTTTTATTGGATTTTGTTTTTTCTTGAACCCTCAATTTTGTGTTGTTGTATGAATTTTTTCCTTGCCTTAGAAAGTAGGGAGTATTCACATAATGGTGCGGTTGAATTCAAGTTGGGGAGAGGATGATTGTATACTCATTGGTTTGATTCTATGAGGATTGAAAAAGAAAGTAAAAAAAAAAAGAGAGAGAAAAGTTTGTGAAAGAGAAATAGAAAGAAAAAAGGAAGAAAAAAAGAAAATCTTTGAAAAAGGAAACAAAAAGAGTTTCAATAATTGTGCTAAATAAGTATTGTGTATTGTGTACCACTTGGGATTTTGGAAGAAGTTGGTTGAAATTTTGTGTGTGAATCTTTGTGAGTTTTCACTCCCTTAGGTTTAGGCAAGTTTTTGTTTCAATTACCTTTAGAAATTGCCCCTTGTTTGTTTACCCGACCACGTTACAACCTTGAAAGTCCTTGTGATTCTTGCCTTTGTATGTTCAATATGAATTTGTGGATGTATGCATAATTTAGTCTTTTGTTTGCATGAGTGTTGTGTGAGTGTAAAGTACCTTATTGTGTGTTTTTCATCTACCGGTGATTATTTTTGCTAGGTGTGATTCACTTTAGAACTTGTGTTGTTTTAGAATTTTTGGCATGATTTTTGTATTTTGCATTTGTTTCGTGACTATGTTGTCGTCGTAGTTTAGTGGTAAGTATTTACTTTTTGTGTGTACCGTTTGCATTTGAACCATTCATTCGTTTCCGTTTTTCAAAACCTGTTGATTCATCGTTCTTTGGATGTTGCTTGTGCATTTTCAAGTTTGTTTGATTCTTGTTTGTGGACAAACAATTATGTAAGTTGGGGAGAGTTGATAAGTGCAAAATGTACCTATTTGTGTATATATGTTTTGTTGCACTTATCAATGCTTTTTGGTAAATATCGTTTGAATAAACCCCGCTTTGTTTGTAAATGCGTATAGTTTACGTTTTCGTGTGTATAGTGCGTTATCGTGTAAATATCATTGAGTTTAATTGATTTTAATTTATTTTTACAGGTGTCCAATCAAGTATGTCTTGCCATTGTTGTATAGAGCATTGAATAAGCTTTCCAGCGCTTCAAACCGTGCATCAAACGGAGTTACGGTTCAAAAGTTACGAATAAAAGAGTGCATAAAATTCTGCAGACTGGTGTGCTGCGCCCCTGCAGCGCCGGGCGGTCAAGAGGCCCAGCAGTGTCACGCTACTGGAAATTGCAAATATTAAACCGCCTTGAAGCGCCGGGCGAAGCTAGAACGCCGCCGGGCGGTGCTGCGCGTGCTGAAACTCCATTAAAGCCCCAAAAACTCATTTTTTTGGTTATGGTTGGATTTTTTAGAGTTCCATACCATCCAATAGCATTTTTTGAGTGGAATTAGGCTAGAAAACACATTGGAGCATGCATTGGGATGATCCGGAGTCGAATCCTTCATCAATCGGAGCCGACAACTCAAGAGATGTTTGGTTTTTCTCCATTTCTTCTCTATGTTTTTCTCTTTTTGTTGGGTGTTTGTATATTTACTATGAACATATGTATCTTTGTTGATCATAATATTGTATAAAGCTTGCTTTACAAATCATTATCGATGTCTTCCTTGATCTTTTTGCATTTATGTTTGGATTTGTGTTGTGTTAGAGATAAACATCACAAATCTTGATTAGGGATGGATATTTATTATCTAGATGCTAGAGATAGATTTAGATGATAATCTTTATGGTGTCGAAACTTAAATGCCTTCCGTGTTTCGAGGCTTCGTGCGCGAGAGTGACGAAGAGAGTGATACGGTTGCTTCTCAACTCAGTGTGCCAGAGATGGACACTGTTGTGAGCGATATTGGATGATTTTGACGAGTATTGTAGGTGGAGTATATTTGGTCGGTAAATTTATGTTTGTTACGAGTGGAATATATTCATGCTTGATAGGTTTCTTCTCTTCAAAGAATATACTTTTTATGTTTTTATTTACTTTCCCGCATTTACCTTAAACCCATTATAAACCAAACTCATTAACAATTAAATTGTCGAACGGCAGTTCAAGAACCGATCTCTGTGGACACGATAATTCCCGGAAAAATACTTCCAAAACTTTTTGTTTGCTTGCCGCTATACCGCTTCCAACACTCTGTCGGATACTACATGTCCAAGAATTATTCCTTGCCTCACCATGAAATGGCATTTCTCCCAATTAAGCACTAAGTTTACTTTAACGCATCGTTCAAGTACCATCTCAAGGTTTGATAAACAATTTTCGAAACTTCCCCCATATACAGAGAAGTCATCCATAAATACTTCCATTATGCCGTCTATGAAATCTGCAAAGATCAACATCATGCATCTCTAAAATGTTGTGGGAGCGTTACACAGTCCAAACGACATTCGTCGATCGGCAAATGTACCATAGGGACAGGTGAACGTAGTCTTTTCTTGGTCATCAGGGTGAATAGGGATTTGAAAGAACCCTGAGTATCCGTCAAGATAACAAAAATGAGAGTGTTTAGCTAGCCGTTCAAGCATTTGATCTATGAAAGGTAAAGGAAAATGGTCTTTATGAATGGATTTGTTTAGCTTCCTATAGTCTATACACATTCTCCATCTAGTTTGAATTCGCTTTGCTACGGATTCGCCTTTCTTGTTGTTAACAACTGTAACACCTCCCTTCTTCGGTACGACATGCATCGGGCTAACCTAATTACTGTCAAATATCGGGTATATAATTCATGCTTCTCATAGTTTTTGCACCTCCTTTTTTACTACATCACTTAAGATGGGATTTAATCTTCTCTAATGCTCTCTAGAGGTTTACAGTCCTCTTCTAGCATAATGCAATGCATACATATAGAGGGGCTTATTCCTTTTAGATCTGAGATGTTGTAACCTAAAGCCGTAGGATACTTTCTTAAGACATGTAATAGTTTTTAGGTCTCTATTTGTCCTAAGTCGGCATTGACTATTACTGGTCGCTCGAGCTCAGTGTCTAGGAATTCATACCTTAAATCTTTGGGTAGTGTTTTTAAGTTTTATAGAAGGTTTCTTCGGGCATGGCATTGGATCTGGCGTTAGTTCTAGGCATTCCCTTAGACTGTTATCTTCGTATAGCTCACACCAATTATCATCTTCGAATATTGGAGGTGCTAGAATCTTTAGCACTTCAGTGTACTTAGTTGGTTCCTTCTCCATTTCTCTAACGCATTCATCAATAACATCTAGGAAACAACATAAATCGTCTATAGCTGGAGCTTTTAGGAATTGGGGCAAGATAAATTCAACTTTTTCTTCCCCAACTTCAAAAGTTAGTTTTCCTTTCTTAACATCGATGATGGCTCCGGCCGTTGCTAAAAACGGTCTTCCTAAAATAATGGGTATGTTTGAATCTTCCTTAATGTCCATTATCACAAAATCAGTAGGGATATAGAACTGATCTATACGAACGGGTACATTCTATAGCATACCAACATGATATTTAACAAAACGGTCCGCTAGTTGTAATGACATTTTTGTCGGCCTTAGTTCCCCTAATTCAATTTTCTTGCATGTGGACAGTGGCATCAAGCTAACACTGGCTCCTAAATCGCATAGTGCTTTCTCTATGATAGATTTTCCGGTTACGCAAGGTATGGAAAAACTGCTTGGATCTTTCAGCTTAGGAGGCATGTTGTTTTGAATTATAGCGCTACACTCAGCAGTGAGCATGACAGTTTCATTATCCTCGAGCTTTTTATTCTGGGTTAATTATATGAAACCCCCTGCCATTAGGGCGAGATTTGATATTACCCCCCTGAAGTTTTTTTTTTGAACCACCCCTTATAAAATCAAAAACCATCTTTTACCACTCCCTTTTACTGTGTTGCTGACTGGGCAGTAATTAATTGGTAATTAATTGGCTAGGCCTGCTGACTGGTGTTGCTGACTGTATAATAATATACCAAGTCAAAAGCATTTGTTCAACAGAAATAAAAGGCCACACCAAGTCAAAAGCCATATCAACGAGAGGAAGAAAAAGTGGAAGAACAAGGCAGCCTTCATTCTCGTCAATTCGATTCCAGATCTCAAACTCCACTCAGGGTTCGCTTCGACCCATTCTCACGACCTCTCTCGCACTTGTTTCGATTCACTTACTTCATCCTTTCTTCTCTTGTTTCTCTGTTTCATCTCGTCTCACCCTGATTCGGTTATGATTTGGGAATGGTTTGAAAATTGTTTGTGTGTTTTTGTGGGTTAAGAGGTATGAAGGCTGGGTTGTGATTGAGATTGTTTTGTTATTTTGAATTAGAGTTAACAGGTTTGGTTGTTGCGAATCGTTGATTCATTTGAAATGGAGAAAAACGAGTTGTTGTTGTTGTCGATGTGTTGTGATTTGTTCATCTTCTTCACTTTCCAGCCGCAGAACACTCACTGTTTCTTTGTCTTCTTCACGTTGGAACTCGCCGGCGACGGGAAAGGTTGGATGACTGTGGTGGTTGTAGGAAGGACCCAATCGGATAACAAAAAAGTGTTGTTGTTTATGTCGTAATCGTGGGAGCCTAACAAGTCCATGAATCCAAAAGAGGAATCCAGATCGAGAACCATGAATGGAGTAAACCTAAATCCTAAATTGATCCGGCCAAGCATGCTCAAGTGAGAAATTGGGGCCAAGACATGGTGAATAACTTACTATGAAGCAAAAACGCCATTAATTTAAGCAAGAACTCGCAAAATACGTACTGATGTGAAGCTCCGGCACGGTGATTCTGCTGCTCCGGCGACGGCAACCGCTTCTTAGGTTAGGCTTCTCCCTTCCTCCTCCTTGATTCTCTTCTTATTTCCATTTCTTCAATGTGATTCCACTTCTGCATTGTTGTTGCGTGCGTGAAACTAATGAAAGTTTGGGAGAGAAAATATTGGGATGAAGCTTAAGAGCAAAGAGAAAGCGGTTTTGTGTGATGAATGATGAATTGATTGCAAAATGATTCAGAGAATAATGAGAGAAAATCAATTCAGTCAGCAACACTAGTTAATGCTTCATTATTATACAGTCAGCAAGCCACAAGGGAAATCAAATTGCCACCTAACCAATTAATTAATGCCAAGTCACCAACACCAGTAAAAGGGTGTGGTAAAAGTAGGTTTTTGGTTTTATAAGGGGGAGTTAAAAAGAAAATCTTCAGGGGGGCAATATCAAATCTCGCCCTAACGGCAGGGGGGGTTTCATATAATTAACCTTTTTATTATTAGACAGGATCTCTGTGAGAAATTTTGCATATGAAGGGATTTTTGTAATAGCTTCTATGAAAGGTATGGTTATGTTCAGTTGTTTTAGAAGCTCTACGAATTTCTTAAATTGTCCTTCATTTTTAGATTTGGCGAATCTTTGAGGATAAGGTACCGGTGGTTTGTATGGTGGCGGAGGCACGTAAGGTGTTTCTTTCTCTGTGGCCTCTTTTCTTTTATCTTCCCTATCGCTAGTTGGTTCTCTTACTTTTTCAGTTCCCTTTTATGAGTTTTGGTGTATGGCTGAATTTTGAGATCTTAGGTCAACTGGTCCAACGTATTCTGTTCCGCTTTACAAAGTGATAGCATTAGCATGACCTTTTGGATTTGGTTGTGGTTGACCAGGAAATGCCCCAGTGGGGGCTGCTATAGTTGATTGTTGTTGGGCTACTTGAGAAATTTGGGTTTCCAACATTTTGTTATGGGTAGCCATATCATCAAGTTTACTTGACATTTGTTTCATCAATTCACTCGTATGAGCGTTTTGATTTGCGAACTCTTTGTTTTGTTGAACTTGAGCATTCAGAAAGTTTTCCATCATGATTTGCAGATTTGATTTTCTAGGTGGTTGTGGTGCAGATGGTGGTCCTTTCTGGTTAACCAGGTGGAATAGCAGGTGCTGGGTTTGGTGGTTGTAAAGCATTGTTGTTTTTGTATGAAAAATTCGGGTGATTTCTCCATCCAGGATTGTAAGTATTTGAATACGGGTTTCCTTGAGCATAATTCACTTGGTCGATAGGAGTACCATCCAATACTTGACATTTAACGTTAGTGTGCCCAGGGGTTCCGCATATTTCACAATTGGGTGTAATTGCAGCTACGGTAGCTGCTGGTGGTGCTATTGCTAAACTTTTGATTTTTTGGTGTAAGTGCATCCACTTTAGCATTGACACGGTCTAAACCATTGACTTTGTACATTCCTCCTTTTAGAGTTGACTTCTCTACACCAGTACGTTCACTTCCCCATTGGAAATGGTTTTGAGCCATAGTCTCTATAAGTTCGTAGGCTTCCTCATACGGTTTTTCCATTAGAGCACCGCCAGCTGCTGCGCTCAGATTCATTTTGGTATTGTGCAGCAGACCATTGTAAAAGGTATGGATTATCAGCCATTCTTCAAGTCTATGGTGTGGGCAAATCCCCATCATGTCTTTGTATCTCTCCCAAGTGTCGAAAAGATATTCGTTATCTTTCTGCTTAAATCCGTTGATTTGAGCTCTTAACATATATGTCTTACTTGGTGGGAAATATCGGGCTAAGAAATCTTTCTTTAACTCGTCCCATGTTGTCACTGAGTTAGACGGTAGAGACTGGAACTAAGCTCTAGCTCTATCTCTCAAGGAAAATGGAAAAAAATTCTTAATCTTATCACTTCAGGGCTGACACCATTTGCTTTCACGGTGTCTGCGTATTGCACAAATATTGACAAATGTAAATTCTCTTCGTCCGTAGCATTGCCTAAAAACTGGTTTTGTTGAATCGCTGATATCAGCGAAGGTTTCAATTCGAAATCGTTTTGGTTAATAGCGGGGGCAGCAATGCTGTTATGTGGTTCTTCTTGTGATGGAACAACATAATACTTCAGAGGAAGGTTTCTCGGTCCTTCGGCCATTATTGGTTCTGGTTCTGATTTGGGTTCTGAATCTAAGTAAGGAATAATAGGGTCTGGAAGATTATATCTAATACGGAATTCGTTAATTCGACGTCTTAGACTAATATAACGCTCAATTTCGTCAATTGGTTGCTCCAACTCTTCGCCTTGTGAGCGAGTTCTTGGCATACAATCGACAGTTTAAAAGATAAAATAGTTGCCTTAGTCTATACTGCGCAACAAAATATTCACAATATTGGCTAAATCAGTCCCCGACAACGGCGCCAAAAACTTGATCGTCTAACACTGACAGATAAATCTGCAAGTATACAATTGATCGTGTTGTCTTAAAAAGGTTTCCAAACCCACAGGGAAAGATAATCAAACTAATGTTATCCAAGGTTACTGTGCAAAGCAAAGGCTAGAAGGAAACAGGAATTTAGCGGGAAATAAAGGGCGGAATTTAGGATCTGAAATTTAATACTAAAACGAGCCCGAAATATGATTTCCGTGCATCTACGGGACTTATAGAATATGGGTACTAGTTATTACTATGTTGTCATTCCGTAGAATAAACTGACTTAAAGGCTCCGCCTCACGCTCTCGCGGTCTTGACAAAAGTCATGCTTCCTAACCCTAAAATTTTTCTCTCATTCGCCCGGTAACTAAGAAACACGCTTTGAAAATCGATAAAATCCTAACTAATATTTAAAGTGCTCTCGCTGTATTTAGATATGTTGCCTAATTTCCACTATCCGGTTCACTCCTCACGCTCTCGCAGTCTCGGCTTAAACTTTAACTCATTCCACATTCTCATGTCGAAATAAGAAACATTAAACTTGGAAATTAAAACCAAAATGACATACAATCATAATTTCGTACCTATTGTTTCTACGGAGTCCCGCCGAATACGACGGACCTATCATGTCGGTCTCAATTTATTTACTCAGACATAGTTAATCCTAAATCTAACATTTTTAAACATACATTTTCTAAGTCTAACATGTTAAACAATTTTAAAGTAGCAATTATATTAAAAATGCAGTAAAGTAAAGAAACCTGTAAAATTCTGCAGTAAAATAAATTTGGACGGAACGGAAATATAACTTGTATAAATCTTGATCCAAAAAGTACAGCAAAGGAACATAAGTACAGAGTTTGCAGCAATTCCTTAGTGTGAGTTATTGTTGCTTTTATCGGTAATTTGTGCCTAAGGTTCTAATGAGATTCCGGAAGAGCTTATATGCACTTTTTTGACTCATTTTCACTGCTCCAAGAGGCCCTATATATAGAAAATCTGATGCTCAACTGTCCTCTTTCGAATTTCCAAATTTGGAGGGAAAGGGAGTTGTAAAACTCCTCAAAACTGCCAAAAACAGACTCTGTAGTGAAAAACTGCTCCCGGGACTGTACGGCGAACGCCATGGGGGCATGGCGATGCTCTGTATTTAAATTGGGGCACCAAAAGGAAGGGATAGCGAACGCCATATCAGCTGGGGAGGCAGAAATTGCTGCTCTGCTGGTTTTTCTTCTTTCTTTCACTTCTTTTCTCCATTTCTTCCAAGATCTCTATTATTATTCCTGCAAACACAAAACATAATAAAAACAAAGTAAATATAGTAAGACTCGATAAAAAACACGGACTAAAAATGCACATAGTGTGCCTAAAAATACAATATAAATTCGTGTCGTCATTTACACATGATTCGAATCATGCAATTTTTCCACATGTTTTCAGTTAAGACGGTCTGTTTTATTCAAATCAAATTGAACACATGATTCGAATCACGAGGTATTTGATTCGAATCACACTTTCCACTTGATTCAAATCAACTAAAAAATGGGTCAAAAATCTGTTTTTCTTTTATTCCACTTCACTTATTCATTTGATTCAAATCATGAAATGCTCTTGATTTGAATATAACTGATTTTTTCAACCATTTTCAATGCTTAATCACAAGCACATATAAAAAATTTTTGTCATCATTTCTCAAACAATGAATCATGGTGAGTATCATATTCAACATTGTGATTTTGTGAAAAGTCAATTTCATCTATTTTGAAAGTTCAAAGTTCTTGCAACGAAATTCTTGTATCTTCAACTTCAATTTGATCCAGATCTTGATAACGAGAGATTTGTAATTAATTCAAGGATGCATGTTCTTGAAGCTAATCGTTCTTGAAGATTTGGTTGATATTTTCATATTGTTTGCAAGATTGAGGTGATTTTCAATGGTGATGACGAATTCCATTGAAAAAAATAGGTTCTTCTCTCCAGAATTGCCTTAGTAGTGACTGTTTGGAAGGTTGCGGATAAGGCTGAGTTCTTATTAAATCTTTGGACAATTCATCGCTCAAGGAATCAGTGGGAGTAAAGGATTAATTGCTACACACGAAGGCTTTGATCAGATTGGTGATATTGGAATATTAAAGAAGCGTTAATCGAGTAAAGCTTACGTAGAAGAGTTCAGCATTGTGTTATATACAAGTCAAGATCCAGATAAAAGTTTTTAATTTTCTCAACTATATTGTGAATTGGTGACTGCATGAACTCTTGGAAATATTTGTCAAATAAAAAAGAATAATGCAGCTTCCAATGGGAGACCATTGAAGAGTGAATGTAGGCAAATCGAGAACGAACGCCGAAGCACTATAAATCTCGGTGTTATCTCTCTCTCTCTCTCTCTCTCTCTCTCTCTCTCTCTCTCTCTCTCTCTCTCTCTCTCTCTCTCTCTCTCTCTCTATCTCACTATTGCATTTAATTTTGCAGTATTTGCATGCTTAGATATTTCAATTCTAGTGTAGTTTATCGTTGATTCAATTGATGGTCATTTATTACGTAAGCTTTACGTTTAGTTAGAATTGGATAGCTTATTGAGCTGAATTGGTGATTAAATCTTTGATAAATAATTGAGGTTAGAATTTTCTACAATGAATCATTGTATAAACACATCTCGGGATTATACAATCAAATCAATTGGATACCTTATGTTTCATCATATTCATCTTTGGTGTTTGTGAAGCGATCTAGTGTTAATGTGGCCAAAATTTATAATAGTATAATTTTCATATTTTCGCATCAAACCTTTCGCTCGCAATTTTTTAAAACACTTTAATAATTTTTTAAAAAGAATTTCATTTTTATTTTTAGTCTATTCACCCACTTCTACTCCTATATTCACACTCAACTGTAAGCGGAGCTTATGCCGAGGGTAGTGCCTTGGAACCGAAACAAATGTTGCCAAAATTTGCTTGTGAACACCTTGCCTCAGTCAGTAACAATGGATTTAGACATTCCATAAAGCTTGAAAATGTTGTGCATCATGATTTCTGCCACCTTGTGGCTATAATAATCTTTCTTCAAAGGAAAAATGGCCAAATTTTGCCAGTCTATCAGCTATAACAAGAATGACTGTGAATCCACATGAATTAGGCAAGTTGGTAATGAAATCCATTGCAATGTCTTCCCACACATTAGCATGAATGGGAATCGGGTTGAGGAGCCCCCGAGGAAAAGTTGTCAAGATCGGGATCTTGCATAAGATCGGGAGGGCATAGTAAAAGCGTAAAACATAAGATCGTAAATAAGATCCGAAGATCCTACCCAATTATTTTTTGTGAGATAGAGAGGGGGATAACAAGATTGTAAAACATAAGATCGTAAAAAAAATCATAAGATATTACTAAAAATAAAAAATTATATTAAATATTTGAAGTTTTTTTTACATGATATTTTGGTAGGCAAGTGTATTTGTTGGAAAATGGTTTCCGCCGTACCGTAATTGTTGCGCTTCGGCATCTTATCAGTCTCCTCAGCTTGTAATGGTGATGACCGGAAAATGGTGAGTGGCCGAAAAACGACTGATCGTGGTCGGAACTGGCCAAGATCACTCAAAATCGATGATTTTCAATTTTTTTATAATTTGACTATAACACGTAATTCTACTTAAGACTGGGATCGATGGAGGTGACTGAGATCACAAAATCGTAAGATTTTAAGATCTAGATCGAGATCTTGACAACCATGCGAGGAAGTGTAGTGGTGTGTTTGGCTTGTTGGAAAATTGTGCAATGTTGAATATATTGCGTGATGGTGTGTCGCATCTCAGGCCAGAAAAATTGACTAGCAATTCTAGCCAAAGTTCTGGTGATCCCTGCGTGCCCACCAATGGGGAAGTCATTGAATTTATTCAGAATTTGGGCAATAAGATTGTTTGAGGGGGGAATTACGAGTGTTTCTTTCCAATAAAGTAGACCATTTCTTACCGTATAATATGGATTATGGGAGTTTCCTATGATGCATTGATGGTATATAGGAGAGAAATGTGTGCATAGCAATATTTGTTTGCGAAGTTCTTCCAAGAAGGTGCTATGAGGTTCAGACCATGCCAAGGAAAAAATGCAGGATAAAGCATCAGTAACTTTATTATCCTTTCCAGGCATGTAATCGATTGAGAAAGCAAAGCCAATGATTTTGTGTAGCCAAGTCTGTTCCAACAATGACTTTAGGCTTTGTTGGCCAGTTTTGATAATAAATTTGTGGCCCAAGAGGTAATGTTGAAAATTGGCTAAAGCTTCTGTGATGGCTCTAAATTATCTGATATAGGAAGTCTTTTTTTGTGGATGAGGTCCTAGTTTTTTTTTTCAAAAATATGCAATAGGGTGTCCTTGCTGACTGAGAACGACGATTATACCTATGGCTGATGCATCTGTTTCCAACACAAAAGGTTGAGCAAAATCAAGGAAAAGTAATACAGAAGCTGAATTCATTGCTTGTTTGAGGGTGGTAAAGGCTTAGCAAACATGTCAGATCAATTAAAATTGGTTCCAATTAAAATTGGTTCCCCTGAGTCAGGGTCAACATAATCCAATTGGAGCAACATGATGTATTTATTGGGACATCTATGCTTAGGGCTAAACTTATCATCATGGTAGTAACATAGACCCTGGTTTTTTATGGTTTTGGGTTTAAGGAGTGTATTGAAGGGTTCGGTGTTTGGAATTGGGAGTAATGGAGGTTTCTTTTGGGGTTGGTGAGTTACAGTGGGTTTGATGGAATAATTTGAACGAGGGTTTTGCTGAGAGTTTGGTTTGGTAGCAGGGAAAAATTTATCCTTGGACAAACATGCAATTGCAACAGCTTGAATCATGGTAAGGAGTGCTTTAGAAATTACCTTGTGTTTAAGATATTTCTGCAAGCCACTGATGAAGCAATCGAGCAACGCGATTAGCAGGCATTGTCAACTCCAAGTAGCAATCATCCAATGATTCCTTTTGAGCTTGTTTGAACAACGTGACCCTATGGCAATCAAATGTCGAAGGTACAAATTCCATTTCAATATCGCATGATAATTCCTGCCATGACATGAAAGGATGCGCACGTTGAAGCATTTGAAACCATGGAATCACAACTTGATCAAAATGAACTACAACGATGGTCAATCTTTCTGGATCAGCTGTGTTATAATACTAAAAAAATTGATTCGCACAAAAAATTCCTTTCGAGAGCATGTGAGCCATCAAATCTGGGGAATTCCAACTTCACGTTGCAAGTCTAGAATGGAAGAGTATCAAGTGTTGGACCATGGGTGATGGAGTTGGTAGCTAATGGTTGAAGTAATGATTTCATTTGTTGCATGGTGGAGGAAGATTATGCATTCCCAGATTTATGAGCTATCACCGTCTCAGTGAGCTGCAAAATTTGTGATTGCACCTGCGTGTTAATGGTTTATGTTAAGTGTGGCAATTGGTTTTCAATCATTTTGAAGCATTTCCATCGGTCATGGTGTAAGTGAAAGCACTAGTTGTTATGTAATCAGACTGTAAAAGGTAAATTTAATGGCAAGATTCTTATTGATGACTTAACAAGATCTCTTAATCAAGTACTTCAAGCTTCAATGATGGAAAATGATAATACACATCCAATGAGAGAACTAGAGATTACATATTCCACACTTATTCCCTAATTTCTCATCACTATTTAAAGTATTTTGGATTTGGTTTCTTCATCCTCATGCTTTTCCTTGCCTACACTATTCGATTTGTTCTTGCTGTCATTTTGTCTTCTTCTACATGTGCGACATATTAAACTGTATTTTCTATTTGTATATGGCAGTTAAGGTAGTTAGGGTTTCTCCTACTATTTAGGGAAGCTAGTTATGTTCATTGCTATCCAAGCTACTTCTTGTATATATATTTCTCCTTTGATTAATGTAAAGGCTATGCTCAATTATGCACAAATATACAAATCCTATTATAGTATCAGAGGTGTGAGTAACTATCAATTTTCACTATTCACCTTTTGAAATTCTGGTACATGTGCAGAATTCAGATGTCCTAGAACATGCCGTTCGACATCTGCTCTGACATGATCACTAAGGGCAAGGTATATTGCAAAAAACATGGTACTAAAAAGATAAGAGCAAGACACACAGAATTGTTAACCCAGTTCGGTCGAACCCACCTACTCTGGGGGCTACCAAGCCAGGGATGAAGTCCACTATTAGTAGTATCAATTCAAAGCTAAACTACCCGTTTACAGCTTATCACTTAATTGCTACCCAATGGCCCTTCTACCTAGATCCTCTCTAGATATGAGAACCCCTTCTCATTCCCAATCATCGCAATGATGTCTAGCAGATGACATCGCAGCCACTGCATCAACGGCTCTTTACCTATATAATAATTCAGCAAGGAAATCATCCTTTCAAGACACAACTTAGAGTTACTTAAAAGCTTCCTCCAAGAAAAATACTCCTCTTACTTAGCAGCTTCGAGGATCACACAAACAAACTGTCCAACTCACAGGTCGAGTGGTACAGGAACCAACCCTAATGATAGAAATTTTACATCTTTGGTTGAGTTACCAAACTAGGTTACAAAACATCTATTTATAACCTATTCTCAACTGGATTTGGGCCTACAAAAACATAGCAAATGAGCTGCTATAAATCAGCAGAGACTTCTGCTACATAATAGGACTTCAATCTTTAACTTCCTAAAATATCTCCATATTTAGAAAGTGCATATTTTCCCACATTCTTCTCAAATTCAGACTTGAATCTTCAAACCTTTTAATTCAGCGCCACCTGGAATTTGTATATTATTTCCTGAAACTTCTGCATCTGTTAGGATATAACAAAATTCTACATTCTCTTCAGTTCTGGCACGATGTCGAATGAACCTGCATGGGACATCTCGATAGGACATGTTGTAGCAGATGTTAACACTACTTCAGCTCAACATGTTCCAATGCACACTAGGACTTCTTGCTCAACCTGTTCTTCTTTAGCAAGATAAACCAGACTATCTAACATATTGTTGCTATTATTTGTTTTACAAAATTAATGCCAACCCTTAAAATTAAAGAACTAACATTCTCCCCCTTTGGCAAATTTTGGCTAAAACAAATACACATAAACATTACAGCACATATTACCGCAGCCATCACAATACTATACTACTATCAGTAGTCATCAGCAACTACTGAACCTAACAGTAACCATCAGTAGCCACTGTGAACAGCAATCCTGGAGAAACATCTTCTAGGGAATATTTGAATGATGTTAGGACATCATGTCTGACAACTCTTTTGGCAGCACATTTCTATGAACTCCATAACATCACCTTCGAGCATCCCACCACAATCACTTCAGGCAGCACATCAGGAGTTAAGAAGTAGAAAGTCCCGAAGTTATGCACATGAGGAAGAAGATATCTGGTGTACATGAGGAAGAAGATTTCTAACATTCCCCCTTAATACAACACATTTCTTTTTCCTTTCAACTCAGACCCGGATTCATTGTAGAAGACTCTTCCAGAAAAGAAGCGTCTGTCTTAACACACAGGACCAAATGTGGCATACGAGATTTCTACACACCTTGCTTGATAAGACGCCCCCAGTCAACCTGTGGCATAAGATGAAGCTCAGGAAGTATCAATCTATTAACCCAGGTAACTTAGAACACAAGTCACAACTGTGTTCATAACTCGGACACAAGTCACAATTGGAACTCAACACCAACTCAAGAATTTTAACACTCTCTTCGCAAACAATTGGAACTACAGACTCAGTGCAGACTCAGAACAAGGCATCTACATAACCCATTTCAAACACCCTTTCTCCCCCTTTTTAGCCAAAACTTGGCAAAGAAGGCCCTCACAGAACCAGACCCAAGTGACACTTACCCAAATACAAACAAACGCCATAAGACTAGTGAAACAAGACACTCACTTGGCTGGAGGAGAAGAGAGCAGCCCCTATAAATAGCTGACCAGTAACTTAGGAATTAACGAGCCTTGAATATGTCAAGGTTCTTGGTCAAAGAAACGCTATTTTAGGTATCAAAAACTTCATTCAACATTCAATGCCTACCTTCCAAAAACTGCCTTGACTGCCTTAAATGTTTCTCAACTGAATCTTACCATAAATTAGGCCAATAACGCTCCATGCATAGGCAGAGACACGTGTTTTTCCTTATCCTTATACCACCGTCCAGAGTAATTCCTTGTTTGGCTCAAGAAAAACATGTCCTGTACCATGTTCTGACATCTTATCAGACAATGTCTGCTTGCTCACAACATTATCAGCCCAAGACTCCACATACCCTTATACAAACCCATCTTCTTATCTAATGGATACTGAGACGACTTCTCTCAATCCCTTCTAGATTCCTTCAAGGCAGCAGAGTAAAAATAAAGTCACCCAAAACCACCAAATCTGCTTTTTAGACCTCTTCTACACAGCTATGATGTATCCCATCATGAAGTTTGACATCACACTGCACAAACTTGACCAGCGCACATGCTACACAGAAATCTGCACCCTTGCAGTAATAGACCATAGACAACAGCCTTAACTCCCCTTGACATGAACAACCAAAGCTCCTTATGAAGATGAACACTTGACACCAGATGATAGCACAATGATGTTGCCACATTCTCAACATAAAAAACTGCCACTTCTTGTATTTGTTGAGCATAATCTTACTAGGTTTATGCCGAGTCCAACATAAAAGTCCACTTGATTTGGAATTTCACACATATTCCATAACAAATGTCTTTAGATTACTTGCAACACAAGATAAGGATTGCCACCACCTTTTACTTGTATTAGAAGAACCTTCAGCCATTCTGATCAGATCACACCACTGACAACAACCTTTTGTCCTTACATTCACAAGCACCTAAGAAGTCTTCATCATGAAAGTAGTAATGTATTGCCAGAACAAACTACTTAACATCAAGATCAGAATCTGCCCATTCTAATCCACATTATGTCAGAACTGCCACTTCAGACAATAATGCTGCTTCTTCCAACTCCAAAAGCACAGTCCCAGACCTTCATCCAGGATACACAATAACCAATGATGTTGTAACATTATGTAGGACATCAGCCTTGGATAAAAGATCACACCTTCTGCATTTTATTCAGGTAATCACACCCACCTGATCACAACAGTGAGAAATAAACTCTCACACAATTCAGAAATCTGAATTGCATCCACACATCAGATAACTACCAAACTCCCAACAAGGTCTTTACCATCAGTCACATACACATCTCCATCAGACTCATACCTAGCTCTCGACAAGGTATTTGTTATCCAAGAAAGATTCACAAACAAATAGCAGATGATGCTCACTTCTTCATTCACACACTTTTGATACAGTCAGCTGATAAGGCTACCTCATGTTGTCATCAACCACAACCACTCAGAAAGAATAAATTCCTGAACCATAATATCCAGACTGCAGACTTGCATAATTCTCTAGACAAATACTTAGTCTCCCGTCAAAGTATTTACCCTTATGCATAACATCAATAATAGACAAATACTAAGTCTCCCGTCAAAGTATCTACTATTAGTCAGAAAAAGATTACCTTCTCACACAAGGTATGACAATTTGTTTGTAGTCTTCTGCATACGTCTGACAACTTCTGATTCATGACATATATTCACAAGTTACTTTAACTTGGATCAGTGGCTTGATCTTGGACTTCTTTTTGCGCAAAACAATCTTGGCTGAACAAGCAACCACCTGAATTGATGTTCCAACATCAATCTCAGTCACACATCTTCATAGAGTTTTTCTTAAGATATCGTCTATAGTAAGGCTCTAGCACACGTGGATCAACCATCAGTAGCTGATCAAGCTTCCAGGTCATATCTCATTCAGCAGCAGGAACAGCACAAGAGTCTTCTCCTTAAATCACAGCATCTTGCCTGACTTTGAGATGTTGGATGTCACCAACATTCCACAACCAATTTGCCTCTTCTAAACCGTCAGCCAAACTCATCCAAGCGTATAGTCACCAACTAACCCCACCGGTTGATTCAACTCCACAGTGCTTAACCCTTGAAAGTTCTCCACTACACCAGAATAAGAGTTCTATACTCTCATAGACTTGATAAATGTCATCAAGTTTGAGTAAACAACCTCCATCCTGACTCAGAGAACCATCATCCAGACAGCTTGAGACAATAGATTCTTAATGCATCAGGTCAGAATCTGCCAAGAGCACTTCAGAGAATCATACATTCTCCCCTTTAATAATAGCACAGATTGTGATTAGATCATATCAATCCTAAGCACACACAGTCAATACTTATCTAGCTTCACAAGATCATTCAGAACATGCTTCCAAATAGCAGAGAAAAAACATGACCTTTTGATCTTTGACCTTCATGTCCAAGAAGTCTGCTAGAGATAATACTTCTTGAATCTCAGGTTCTCCACTCCTGCAGCAAGGACTAGAAATAAACTGACCTCATGAGTAAGTAACATGTTGATCACACCTTGACCAACTCACACAACTAAGATAAGTTCCAGGGCCAGAACCTTCTTAGACATACCACCCAGATGCCTCCTCTTCCAGATCAGGAGTAGGCTCCAAACTCATGTGATCAAAACACATTAGTTTAGCACCCAGAGCATCTGCTGTGCCATTCCTTCAGACAACAGAATTCAGTGATGTTCTAACACAAGATAGGACATCATTCCAATGAACACATCAAGAGATCAAAGACTGGAGATTAGTCTTTTTAAGAAAAGAAGCAAAAGTAAATTACTTCTCAGATCTCTTCCTTACAACCTCACTTATCAATGCCTTTATGAGTGTACTTGAACAATAACCTTCAAGTATCGTTGACAGAGTAAGTTGAAGCAGTCTTGCATACATCCCATCACCATATATACAGAGAAGAACACCCTTCTCAGTTACAATCTCAGGAGTTTTTAGATAAATTCGCAGCGGATCAAAATACACACTCCTTAAAGCCTTCAGCACATGCCACGAACAGTCCATCCTCCACTTCTAGGGACCATTCTCACAACTAAGTGAACTACTCCAAGTTCAAACAACTTTTCAGTAGAAAGCTTCTACCTTGACCATGAACCAGAAAGTATCTTCCCTGGGATCTCATCCAGATATAGAACAGAATGACCTGCTTTGATACCAATTGAAATTCTGGTACATGTGTAGAATTCAGATGTCCTAGAACATGCCGTTCGACATCTGCTCTGACATGATCACTAAGGGCAAGGTATATTGCAAAACACATGGTACTGAAAAGATAAGAGCAAGACACACAGAATTGTTAACCCAGTTCGGTCGAACACACCTACTCTGGGGGCTACCAAACCAGGGATGAAGTCCACTATTAGTAGTATCAATTCAAAGCTAAACTACCCGTTTACAGCTTATCACTTAATCACTACCCAATGACTCTTCTACCTAGATCCTCTCTAGATATAAGAACCCCTTCTCACTCCCAATCATCGCAATGATGTCTAGCAGATGACATCGCAGCCACTGCATCAACGGCTCTTTACCTATACAATAATTCAGCAAGGAAATCATCCTTTCAAGACACAACTTAGAGTTACTTAAAAGCTTCCTCCAAGAACAATACTCCTCTTACTTAGCAGTTTCGAGGATCACACAAACAAATTGTCCAACTCACAGGTCGAGTGGTACAGGAACCAACCCTAACGATAGAACTTTTACATCTTTGGTTGAGTTACCAAACTAGGTTACAAAACATCTATTTATAACCTATTCTCAACTGGATTTGGGCCTACAAAAACATAGCAAATGAGCTGCTATAAATCAGCAGAGACTTCTGCTACATAATAGGACTTCAATCTTTAACTTTCTAAAATATCTCCATATTTAGAAAGTGCATATTTTCCCACATTCTTCTCAAATTCAGACTTGAATCTTCAAACCTTTTAATTCAGCGCCACCTGGAATTTGCATATTATTCCCTGAAACTTCTACATCTGTTAGGATATAACAGAATTCTACATTCTCTTCAGTTCTGGTGCGATGTCGAATGAACCTGCATGGGACATCTCGATAGGACATGTTGTAGCAGATGTTAACACTACTTCAGCTCAACATGTTCCAATGCACACTAGGACTTCTTGCTCAACCTGTTCTTCTTTAGCAAGATAAACCAGACTATCTAACATATTGCTGCTATTATTTATTTTACAAAATTAATGCCAACCCTTAAAATTAAAGAACTAACAACTTTCTTTCTCCTTCCTTGAGTTTCTTCACCATCTTCAATCATGTTTAGTGGTCATGAAGACAACAACAACAATCACACCACCACCACTCCCGCCACCACCACCACCAACAACAACAACAATGCAATAACCAAGAATCCTGCTCTCGATTAATTCATCCAGTATTACCCACATACAATTGAAAATTGAGACACAATTCTTATTACACTACCATTATCAGAGAATAATTATGAATCTTGGAGCAGGTCCATGAAGCATGCTCTTATCAGCAGGAACAAGATCAAATTCATCAGTGGCAAGATCGCATCTCCGGCAGAGGATGGTCTTTTTTTCAACAGTTGGGAACGCTGCAATAACATCGTTCTTGCTTGGATATCTGCATCTCTTTCTCCAGATATCACACAGAACACCATTTATGTGGAAAACGCAGCTTAACTTTGGACAGAACTCCAAAACTGTTTCCCCAAAATTGATCACTTTAGGTTATCAGATCTTCTTCAACACATTCATTCTATGCTCAACTTTGCAAGCTCTTAGAGTTCTACCAACCTGCACTTGTGGTGTCCATGAAACCATCAAGAAACAACGTGACATGGAATATGTTATCTGCTTCTTAAAGGGCTTGAATTATGATTTCAATAATATCAAGTCTTAAATCCTCACGATCAAGCCCCTTCATGACGTTTCTAAAGTCTTCTCATTAATCCTGCAACAAGAATGTCAATTAGCATCTCCATCATACCCTGATAACCCCAGTATCCTCCTGACTCAATCCCATAACCCTTCTTACAACACATTCAGCCCTAAGCAAAGCAAAGGTTATGGTAAACCTCCTTCTCAAATCAGACCCTCCAACAACTCTAAAGTGTGCTCTTTCTGTGGCAGGACTAGGCATATAATCGATACATGTTATTTCAAGCATGGTTTTCCTCCAGGCTTCCGCTTCAAAGACAAAACAGGTTACACCAACAATATTGCCACTGATACTGAACAACAACACTCTTCCTCACCCGATGCCAACAATCAAGAAGACAAAGTGGAGATTTCTTCATCCATGTACAACCAACTTGTAGCACTTCTTCATCAATCTGAAGCTTTCCATTCTTCTGATCCTCACATCATCAATACATCTTCATCAGGTTTGCATCATTCTCCCATCCACATAAATGTAAGTTCACCAAACTATAGTTGGATCCTTGACACAGGTTCTACAAATCATATATGTTCTTCCCTCCATCTTTTTTACTCATATCACTCCATGAATCCTATCACCATAAAATTACTTAATGGCTCTAACATTATTTCAACAATATGTGGTACTGTTACATTAAATGAACATTTAACCCTTCATCTTGTTTTATATGTTCTTGAATTTACTTGTACTCTGATATCTGTTTCTCAATTATCTGCTAACAAAAAATGCAAACTTGTTTTTTTATCATTGTTCTTGCACTATTCAGATACTACCTTCGCTGAAGATAATTGGGCTTACTAAAGTGCATAATCACTTGTATATTTTGACTCAGGATCCTTATGTACCTCTGTGTTATCATATTGATACTCTTTTTGCTAAGTGTAATAGTAATGTTTCTCTCAAGTTTTGTCTTTGGCACCATAGGTTGGGTCATCCTTCACACAATGTATTGAAATTTATACAACAAAATGTTCCTTATGTTCATGATAACTTTGATTCTATATGTGATTGTTGTCATTTTGCTAAACAAACCAAATTATCTTTTCTTTTAAGAACCATTAAAACTAATTCAACATTCAAGCTAATCCACATGGATATATGGGGGCCATTCGTACCTTCACTTATCTATGGTCATACTTATTTTTTAACTATTGTAGATGACTATTCGAGACACACTGGGATTTTCTTCATGAAATCCAAAGCTGAAGCTAGATCACTAATTATGCAGTTCACCAACATGGTTCAAAATCAATACAACCCTCATTTGAAATAAATCAGATCCGATAATGGAAAATAATTCCTCATGCATGAATACTGCAAAAACAAGGATATCTTACATCAAAGAACATGCATCGAAATACCATAACAAAATGTTGTATATAAGAGAAAACACAGACACATTTTGAATGTGGCTCGAGCTATAATGTTTCAATCTCATCTCCCAAAGATTTTCTAGAATTTCACTGTCAACCATGTTGTTTTTCTCATTAACAGACTTCCTTCTCTAGTTACCAATGAGAAATCTCCTTATGAAATTTTACATGGCACTCCACCTGAGTATAACAACATAAAGGTATTTGGTTATCTTGTGTATGCCTCCACAATCATGCAAGGACGCCAAAAACTCGACCCTCATGCTTCTAAATGCATGTTTCTTGGTTAGAAATAAGGAATCAAAGGTTGTCACGAATCTTTCCACGTGTGAGATCTCTATCAGTAGAAATGTCTCATTTTATGAACATGTGTTTCCCATTATCCCACCTTCCACCATTGATTCTATCTAACATTCTTAAATCCTTGACTATACTCTTCCTTTTTTTTATACCCCTGAATATACCATACCTCCAAAACTTGTTGTTTCCACATCACCACCTCCTCCTCCCATCACCCTTTTACAACCTACCACTTCATCTTATCCTACTCCAACCTTTGACACACCCACTACCACTGATTCACAATCTTTTGACAACAACATAATTTTCTCTACACCACCGGTTTTCTCTCGTGTCTCAAACCAAATCATCCAAAAACCCAAACACCTTGTAGACTTTGTCTGTAACAACCTCACTTCTTCTCAATACCAACCTACACCAAACATTTTTCATCCCATTCAACATTATACCCACATTAATCATATCCCCCCGACTCCCTCACTACCTTCATTTTGTTATCTCTGAAACCGAACCCACCATATTCAAACAAGCTTCACAACTCGATTGTTGGAATCAAGCTATGCTTGTTGAACTTTAAGCTCTCCAACACAATCACATTTGGATCACGACTCCTTTACCTCTCAACAAGAAAACATTGGATGTGAGTGGATATACAAAATTAAATGTAATATTGATGGATCCATCAAAAGGTACAAAGCACGACTCATTGCAAAAGGCTATACACAAACTGAAGGCATAGATTACATGGAAACTTTCTCACCAGTTGCTAAGATGACAATTGTCCGCCTCTTTTTGGCCATAGCAGCATCTCAGAACTGGCACCTTATTCAACTTGATGTTAACAACACTTTTTTTGCATGGATACCTTGATAGAAAAGTCTACATGACACCTCCCGCGGGGTTAAATCCATCCAATCCATCCCTTGTGTGCAAACTTCAAAAGTCTCTTTATGGATTAAAACAGGCCAGTCGACAATGGTTTGTAAAACTTTCCTCCTTACTTCTTTTCTTGCATTACAAGCAATTTGCCTCTGACCACTCTCTCTTCACTCAATTTCATGATGGCCACTGCATTATTCTTCTGATTTACGTTGATGATCTTATCATTTCTGGCAACGACATCAATGGAATACATAATTTTAAAATAATCTTTAACAAACATTTCAAAATCAAAGACCTTGGTAACCTTCGATTTTTCCTTGGAATTGAGGTTATACGTTTTTCCCGTGGTATCTCCATTTGTCAACGTAAATATGCACTAGAATTACTCCATGACACAAGCCTCTTTGCTGCAAAACCCTATCCAACTCCAATGACAAAATCACACAAATATACCATTGTTGATGAGTCTCCTCCCACTGGTGCTACCGCCTATCGTAGGCTCATTGGGAGGTTAATTTATTTATGCACCACTCGACCTGACTTAATTTTTAGAGTTTAACAACTCAGCGAGTTCATGCCCTCTCCTACTTCTCTTCATCTTCAAGTTGCCTATAGAGTTATGCGGTGTCTCAAACAGTCACCATCCCAAGGACTATTTTTTTCCTCCTCATTTGCACTGCAACTCAAAGCCTTTAGCGACATTGATTGGGCCTCTTGCAGTGATACCATGCGCTTCATCACAGGTTTCTGCATTTTCCTTGGAGACTCCCCCATTGCTTGGAAATCCAAAAAATAACAAATTGTTTCTCGCTCTTCCTTGGAGGTTGAATATCGCGCTCTCGCATCCACAGTCTGCGAGATACAGTGGTTAACTTATCTTCTTCATGATCTGCATGTTGACTTTTTTTCTCCTGCTGTATTGTATTGTGACAACCAATCTGCACGCCATATTGTTGCCAACGCCATTTTTCAGGAACGTACGTAACACATAGAGATTGATTGTCATTTCGTACGCAAAAAATTGCTTGCAAATCTCTTCCAACTCCTACCTATACCTAGCTCTACGCAGCTTGTCGACATCTCCACCAAATCGCTTGAACCATCTCCCTTTACTCTTATACTTTTCAAGCTTGGAATCTCAGTTGACTTTGCTCTAGCTTGAGAGGGGGTATTAAACTGTATTTCCTATTTGTTTATGGAAGTTAAGGTATATAGGGTTTCTCCTACTATTTAGGGAAGTTATTTATGTTGCTTGTTATCCAAGCTACCTCTTGCATATATATTTATCCTTTAATCAATGTAAAGGTTAAGCTCAATTATGTACAAATATACAAATTGTATTATGACATCAGCTTTTTTATCCTCTGATGCATGGGAATTGAGTGTTATAATTGAGCATATGATTAGACCTTTTTTTGCCTTCCTTACATAGACTTAAGAGCTCATTATAATCATTACATATTTGAAAGTTTAGAGAACATCAACAATTAAGTATACTTTTTTTTTCCTTCACAGTGAATTCGACTTTGTTTCATTTATTTATTTTTATTTATAATTTAGGCTTAAATAATGTTTTCGTCCCTGTAAGTTGGCGAGTTTTTGGTTTTGGTCCCTGAATCTTTTTTTTTTGTCCAAGTCCTTAACATTTGATTTCTTTTTGTGATTAGTCCCTGACGTCAAACTTCCGTTACAAAAATGATGATGTGGCTAATGGTGATGACGTGACAAGTTTTTTTAATCATTTTTCATTTATTTTAACCTCCAATAATTCCACATCATCATTTTGATTTTGGTCCCTGTAGTTAAAGAAGGCAAAAATTCAAATTTTGGTCCCAAGAGGAGTTGAACCCATGACCTTTGCTTCCACAACATGATTCTTAGCAACTAGACCATTCAACTCACTTGTGTTTTTACTTGCAACAAATTTATATATTACATAAATCCAATATTTAATATTTAATACTTATATTTGAAATACTGCACTTATTTAATACAATTAGTATAAATTATTTTATACTGATAATATAAATTATTTTATAGAGTTTAATACTTAATACTTATTAATATAAATAAAAATTATTTAATATAAATATTTATATATACTGTTATTATAAATTATTTATCATAATTAGTATAATTATTTTATTAATTAGTAAACTAATTAGTCTTTAAACTAGTAAAATAATTGAAATAGTAAAATTATTAAACCAAATATTTAATAAACCAAATAATTATTAATTAATTAAATAATTAGTCTTTAAACTAGTAAAATAGTTGCAATATTTAGTATATCAAATAATTATTTTATTAAATATTTAGTAAATAATACTGTAATTATTTAATAAAAATGATTAATATTAAAATTAAAATTATTTAATAATAATATGATCGAAATTATTTAATAAAATTGTAATTAATAATACTGTAATTATTTCAGTAATTAATAATGTTGTAGTTTAAATTGTTTAATAATATTGTAATAAAAACTGATTATTTAATAGTATAATATTTAATAAACTAATTAATATATTTGATTAATTACTGGAATAAAAACTGGTTATAGTTGTTTGCTTTGCTACCACAATAATTAATCCCTTCACAAAGTATGCTATTTTATTCATAAATAGTAATTAATAAATGGTAATTAATGATTAAATAATTAATTTTTAATCAACTTATTAAATATTAAACAATTATTTTATATTATTTCAACTATTTTCATAATATTATGAAATAATACTACATACTGCGACTATTATATTTTAATTATATTTTTATTGATTTTATGAAATAATATTAATATTATTAAATAGTTTATTAAATATTTCAACTATTTAGTTAATTAACATTATTAAATACTTTTATACAGTTTTTTAAAATACTTTTTTAATAGTTTATTAAATAGATTTTTAAAATACTTGATAAATTGTTTTTTAAATATTAGATATGTTATTAAGTAATTTATATTTCAACTATTAAAATATTAAATAGGTTATTAAATATTAAATAGTTTATTAATTAATTTATATTTTAAATAGATAAAATAGTTTATAATAAATAGATAAAACAGTTTATTTAAAATAATTTATTAACTAATTTATATTTTAATTTTTATTAAATAGATAAAATAGTTTATTTAATATTTATATTTTAATTATTTTATTATATATTAATAAAATATTAATATAATTAAATAATTATTTACATAACTATTTCAACTATTATTTCAAATAGTTTAAACTAACTTAGTTAATTTATTCAATATTTTAACTATTTAAATAAGTGGCAGAAATATTATTAAATATTTAATAAAATAATTAATAAACTAATTATTAGTTATATTATTTAATAGCTGAAATATTTATTAAACTTATTATTAGTTGTAATATGTAGGTTGGTTTAGTAATATATTAGTTATATCATTTATGTAATATATAAATTTGTTGCAATGAATTAACCAAATATCTAAGTTAGTGTAGTGGTTATGTACTATCATGTGAACCCAATGGTCTTGGGTTCAACTCGTTTTGGGGCCAAAATTTGAATTTTTGCCTTCTTTAACTACAGGGACCAAAATCAAAATGATGATGTGGAATTATTGGAGGTTAAAATAAATGAAAAATGATTAAAAAAACTTGCCACGTCATCACCGTTAGCCACATCAACATTTTTGTAACGGAAGTTTGACGTCAGGGACTAATCACAAAAAGAAATCAAATGTTAAGATGTTAAGGACTTGGACCGGAAAAAAAAGATTCAAGGACCAAAACCAAAAACTCGCCAACTTACAGGGACGAAAACATTATTTAAGCCTATAATTTATTTATGAAAGTGATAAACCCAATTTATAAATTAGTGGGGTCGATTAGTAGAATTTATTTATTAAATTGATGAGATTCATTTATTATTTGTAAAAATTTGGAAACTAGCTATGGAATAGGGCCACCATCAACATATTGGTTGTTTGGTCTCCAAACTATTTCAACATTAGAGTTCCTAAAATTGTTTACAAGAGATTGTCTACATTTTGATTTTAAATCCACAAACTTTGATATTGTTGGAATGGTAAAGCGGCAAGCAAAAATATTATTTTCGAAAGAATTCCTTCCGGGATTTATGTCGTGTCCACAGAGATTGGTGTTATTGAAATGTCGTTCGACAATTTAAATGTTATTGAGTTTAGGTTAAAATGAGTTTAAAGTAAATGCAGAAAAGTAAATATGAATATAAAAAGAATTTATTCTTCAGAGAGAAGAAACTTATCCGGCATGCATATAATTGACTCGTCACAAACTTAAACTTACCTACCAGTTATACTCAACCTACAATACTCCTCAATATTATCCAGCATCGCTCACAACAGTGTCCATCTCTGACACACTGAGTTGAGAGAACAACCGTGTTACCCTCGTCGACACTCTCGCACCCGACTCGAGATACAGAGGCATTAATCTTTGACACCTATAAAGATTGTTAGCTCTCAATCTATCTCTAGCATCCAGAAACTAACAGATAATCATCCCTAATCAAAGTTTGCGATGTTTATCTCTAACACAACCCAAACCCCGAGCATAAAGCAAAAATCAAGGACAATCACCGATAAAGATTTGTAAAGCAGATTTTATACAATGCCATGGGCGATAAATATGTATAAGATCAAAGTAAATACATATACAAAACCCAACAAAGAAGAAATACACAAAGAAGAAAAGAAATAAACCAAACAGCTCGCGGTTTGTCAACGCCGGTCGATGAGAAATCCACCCCGAATCATCCGTGTGCATGCTTCAATGTTGTTTTCTAAGCTAATCCTACTGAAAAATGAGTTTGATGGAGTTGGGAGCAAAAATCCCCAAAACCATAACCTAAAAAATGAATGAAATGACTTAAATATCATTTACAAAATCTGTCAAGTTCGCAGTGCGAACTTTTATTCGCAAAGCGAACATCAAATTTAGGCACCTGATGCCTTAGGAACAGTTAAACCGCCTCTGCGATTCTGCAAAAGTTCGCAATGCGAACTTTTATTCGCAAAGCGAATATTCGCTGGAAAGTTTGCAATACGAAATTTGGTGCATTTTTATACTGCCTCAAGTCTGGGAGCATTCACTGGAAAGTTTGCAAAGCGAGCATTCGCTTGAAAGTTCGCAAAGCGAACATGACAGCACACCAGCCTTTGTTTTGACCATAACTTTTGAACCGTAACTCGGATTGACGCACGATCGGAAGCGCTGGAAAGATTATTCAATGCTCTTTATGAATATGAAAAGATATACTTGCTTGAATACCTAAAAAAATGAGATAAAATAAATTAAACTCAATGATATTTACACGATACGCAATATATACACTATAACGTAAAGTAAATGTATTTACAAACAAAGCGGGGTTTATTAGAACGATATTAACAAAAAGTATCGATAAGTGAAACAAAACTTATATACAAAAATAGCTACAATTTTCACTTATCAAATACCTCTTCATTTGTACTATGGAAGCTATGCACAACACATTTGGAATCTATTTTAAAATACACCTCACCAAGTCTGAGTCACAAACCCATTAGCTTCTTCTCTAATGTCCACCTCGAGAATAATAAAGAACCACTCAGTTTTTTAAAGCAAAATATGACATAAACTACCTAACTAATAATGGAACATGCCTATTAACACCCTAAATTACCCTAATCATAATTCACTTTACACTAACAAAGACCCTTTATGATAATTTACTAAATATTAATTCATTGACCAATAGGATTGTCTTACATTGCCAAATGGCTCATCGATTTGAGAAGTCCTTTTCAATTTTCAAACACCCTATTAACGAGGTAAAAATACACACACCATAATTTCAAACCATTGGTCTTCATTTTTCTTCATATTTCCTTTAACCTTTTTCGTACACCTTCAAACTTTCTCCATAACATCTGCTTTTCCTTCTTCCATATCGAATTTCTTCCCTCCTCTCTCGTCTCATAGTTGAAGATTGAAGAAGAAACCCATTTTCTCTCACCAGTTTCAAGTTCTTCCCATTTCTCATAAGGTAAGATGTTCCGAAAACCTGGTTTTTTCTCAATCGCCTTCATTTGATGTTTCACAGATTCCATCTTTAACTTCCTTATCTGAATCTTAGGTTTTTCTCTAAACTTGTAAATTTTGTTCTCGATTTATAGTCCGTACTGCTTTTGTTTCACTATTTTCAAATGGTTTTTTTCTTGCTTTTTAGTCTTGAAAATTGACTTTTGATTTTGTTCTTTATAATGATGGTTGTTTTCGTTTTTCCATTTTCGTTAAAATGTTTTATAGTTTCCATGCTTGTAGAAATTTCAAGGGTCGGTATACTCAACTGCACTAACAAATGAGTTTCGTGACTTTATTATGTATATAACTTATATTTTATATCAGTAATTTTCTGCTCCTTTAAGCATATAATTTATACTTTGAATTTCTACATTTGAGCTTCTCTTCCTTCAGATTCCTGGAATGTTTTTGTTACATGAAACAAATGGATGAGTTAATCACCATATCTTTTTGTGATTTTGTGAAGTGCTTTTAGCTATGCATAAGAAATATTTATCTTAAATTGGTTCATCAACCAAACATAACATGCAGTAGGGGTTCATGGAGAAATATCTGTTTGTAGAGTATTAGGTACAAAATATGCTTTTATGTATTAAACCTAACAGTAATTTTTAAATGTACCATAGGATCTGTACTCTGTACAAACATATCAAGTTGATTTATCAAATAGCGAAGCCATGGCCACTATGACGGATATGCATGGCGGTTTCTAGGATCGCTGCAATGGTAAATATTGGCTGATATTGTGGGGATTTCTATTATAATCGCATAGTGGCCGGTATGGGTGATATTGCGGGGTTTTTCGCTGTAATGGTATACTCAACTAAGTAATATTAAAGGCAATTTAGTAAAAATGGAATGTAAAAGCTTCAAACAATAACAATGACAGTAATAACTAATTGGAAGAGAAAGTAAATTAAACCTGAAAATTAAATTGCAATTTGCCCCAAACGGTGTCATTAATTCAGTACAGGAAATAAAACCTTGCTGGAAGTTAAATGTTGGAATATAAACTTGCTTCAAAATAAACACCAAGCTTAACACAAAATTTTGCAACAATCCCTCAATGTGAGAAATTAAATCTTTTAAGAACTAATATTTGTGCCTATCTATGCTTGGATTCCTTGCAAGTGTGAGTCCAAGGTCTATTTACATGAGGATTTTCGAGTACTAACTACCCCAGATCATGAATAAGTAATGGAGAAAGTGGGAGAATCCTTCAAAGTAGTGATGTTATTGGGAGAATTTTTGGGTTTCTGAGTTCCATGGCGAACGCCATGAGTGCAAAAGGTGGAGAACACGGGTTTTCAGGTCCATGGAGAATGCTATGAGTGTAAAATCTTCGCCCTTTGCTTTTTCTTGTCTTTTGGTGGCGCCCATGGCGAACATATATAATTGACACTAAAATGCATATGAATCGAGTCAAAACACAAGAAAATGATGCAAGCTGCCAAAGAGTAGAGGAAGACATCAGTAAGTTCGCTTTGCAAACTTGAAAGCGAGTGCCAGCGAATGTTCGCTTTGCGAACTCTGACGAGGTCTCTAGCGAATGGTCCCAGGATTTGGCAGGGGCAAAATGCACTAAAGTTCGCTTTGCAAATGGGAAAGCGAGTGTTCGCTTTGCGAGTGATCCTTCGCATTGCGAACTCACGAGAATTTCTGGGGCGGTTTAACTATTCAGAGACACCTGAAGTGCCTATTTTTGCCATTCGCTGTGCGAATGAAGAGGTTCGCTTAGCGAACATGAAAATTCATGAATGTATTATAAATAGAATTTTCACACTTTTTAGGTTATTATTAAGATATGAACTTGAGAGAAAGATCATAACTTGTAATTTTCAGCATAAAAACTCAAATCCCAATGGGGAGAAGGTAAGAGCTTCAATCTCTTGTTGGATTTGGATGTAATCTCTTGATACCTATTGTATTTC
This sequence comes from Lathyrus tuberosus, assembly GCA_022829125.1. Taxonomy (NCBI): domain Eukaryota; kingdom Viridiplantae; phylum Streptophyta; class Magnoliopsida; order Fabales; family Fabaceae; genus Lathyrus; species Lathyrus tuberosus. The sequence goes on from JALAZF010000091.1 coordinate 12,026,018, forward strand.
ATCTAATGTATGTTTGTGAATATGTTTTGATTCTCTATTGTTGTTGTCTTTGATTGATTATTTGTGGTCTTGACAAAACCTTTACAAATCCTTGATCTTAGATTTTCATCTATCAATGAACCAAACTTTTAACATGGTTTTGTGAATTGATATTCATTGTATCTTTTGTTGTATTGTGTTGATTAAGTAGCATGGCTAGCATGAGTAGGATCGATACGGTATTGCGAGGATGCGTGATAATAGTGATGAAGAACGGTATTCACAATCATTTGGGAAATTAGTTGAATACATGAAAAAAGGGTTAAACGTATGTACGTATTCTGATCGTTGGCATTTTATATAAAGCAGTCATTTATCTGATGTGGGTGTCATCTTTGTTTACCTGTTTATATTTGATTTGAACCACTATAGACATATACTCTTCAGATTTGGATCTAAGATGATTATCTATTTTGTTCTGAACTCTAGAAATAGATTTAGGCTTAACACTTGCGTGAGTATCAGCCCTTAATGCTCTGTGTTGGTTTTTGTTGCATGAGACATCACCAATGAGACAATACGGTCGATCTCTCGACGTTGCGTTAGACATAACCTCGGTCATGGGTGATACGTGAGGATATTAGGCGAATGATTAATTTATGTATAATATGATTAGAAGAATACATGTGTTATCAATTGATGAGATCCAATTCCAACAAGGCTCCGTTTATAATTCAGTCTTTATTTTATATTTTTCGTCTTTACATTTTCCGCATTTGCTTTTGGTTCCGCTTTAAACCAGAACTTTTGATCCGTAAGCTTAGAAATGTAGATACCGTTGAATGACATTCTTTCCCTCGCACTGATCCCTGTGGAGAACGACAAAACAGGGTTACTTATATATTTTTGCTTACTGCTATTCTAGCTTCAACAATAATACTCATTTATTTTCTTTTTACATTATTTGTTGCATTATACTTCATTTTCCTAATTCCTTCCCTATCTTTCTTGTAGAAAAAATGACCGACTTGTACGTGAAGGCGTGGAAAAAGTTTATGTTGGAAGCCCGGGAGACGAGAAGAGTAGCCAGGCCAACTCGCTGCTAAGTCGGACCTGTCCGGTTTAGAAACCCGGATATTAAAGAAGAGAAAGGTAGCCCTAAATAAAATAGCACCGAGTATTTCTGAGCCCTATGTTTCCACCATCCCACCAAAATAATACTCTTATCCGAACTCCCCAAAGAAAATGAAAACTTTGATGAGTGACGAGGTTTACATAGCTGATTGGGAAATTTCCTCTTTGATGCGAGAGGCTGGTGGTAGCGACCAAGGCAAACCATCTAATGAGTTTAAATTATAGAGTAACAACGTTGATGGATGAGATTCCTCTATGACTATCTAAATACCATAGAAGATGTAAATAAGGCGAAGATAATAGGTCGGCAGAAGATGACCCAAAACATTAGTTCCTATCTGATGAGATGCACTGTCCTGACAAAAGGATTGTTTGAACTTATGGAAGATTATGAGCAGAATGAAATTAAGCTCAATCAGGAGATCAATCAACTAAAAAAATAATAGAATATGCAGACAGATAGAATATCCCACCTGGAAAAGCAATTATTGTGGGGAAACGCTAGAAGCTGAGAACCAAGAACTGCAATCCATTATCACCAAGGAATCTGCATATATGACATCAACTCGGGAGTCGAGTGACCAATTCTAGAAAGCTTAGATTGACATTCTTGATGTAGGCAATGAAGCTTTTGATAGGGCAAAGACTCATATTTTGTGTCTTCACCCTGGGCTTGACTTGTCCGAGATGGACTTTTTCAAAGTTGTGATGGATGGTCGTCTCGTGGGTATGGAAGAAACCCAACCTTTTATTGCTGATGATTTGTCCAAGGAAAACCGTGATGATGACATTAACCTCAGAGTTGTTGATGAAAACAAGAATGAAGAATAATCTTATTTCTATTCCCTTTTTGTCACTCATCCATTAGGGTGCGTTTTGTGATGTTTTTAAGCATGTTGTCCTTTCTGTTTTGTATTTGGATCCAACTGTGATTCGTAACATCTATGATAATCTTCGTATTTTGTTCTGTGTTACTGGTTATCCCCTTTTTAATTTGATCATTATAATTGGTTTTTTAAGGTCAATTCGTATATTTCTATTTTGATAGACCACTCAGGTACCTTTACTAAGTTTACATCGGAGCACTTATAAGACCCCGATCAGTTCATAACTCAAAGACCCCGGTTATGATTAGTATATCCTGACCAAGTGCTTTCCTTTATACCTAATTTCCCCTGTGGTCTTTATTAATTTAATTTAATTTAGGCCAGAGGTTTCATTTCACTTAGCCCCGCTGCAACTGATTATGCTAGTGGTTTTAATTAACTTGGACTTCAGTTAGACCAGATGTTTCAATTTACATAGCCCAGGAAATCTATTATGCTAGAGGTTTCAATTAACTTGGACTTCATTTAGGCCAAAGGTTTCAATTTACTTAGCCCAGCCGCAACCGATTATGTCAGAGGTTTCAATTAACTTGGACTTCAGTTAGGCCAGAGGTTTCAATTTACTTAGCCCAACCGCAGCCGATTATGCCAGAGGTTCAATTAACTTGGACTTCAGTTAGGCCAGAGGTTTCAATTTACTTAGCCCGGCCACAGCTGATTATGCTAGAGGTTTTAATTAACTTGGACTTCAGTTAGGCCAGAGGTTTCAGTTTACTTAGCCGGCCGCATCCAATTATGCCAGAGGTTTCTGGCTTGATGGATGTTTACTCACTAGTTCCATACTTAATCTTGGATCATGTCCCAAGACTATTTTTGCCTGCTTTAAAAATTTACAATACAACTATTTTAACTATGGGTGCCTCATTAAAAACCCTTGCCCTTGCAAGGGAAAATATGTTTTCCCACAATTTTATTCATGATGTTTATTACATAGTCTAGCTAAATTAAAACTTAAGATAACTTATATTACATGCCCTAGGTATTTCAAACCACTAAACTTTCTAATTTATAAGCCTCATTATGCAACTTCTGACGTATATGAAAAGGTCCTTCCCAATTAGGAGCTAGTTTGTCTTTCTTCTTAGGGTCTGTCATCTTTTTCAACACCAAATCTCCTTCGTGAAATCCTCTTTTCATTACTTTTATATTAAACATTTTGGCAATTCTTTGTTTGGCTGCGAACTCCCTTATGTGGGCTGCTTCCCTGACTTCTTCTAATAGGTGTGCAGAATTGTCCAGACCGTCTGAGTTGGCGTTTTCATCAAAAATAACGCGCCTCCAAGTCGGAGTATTGATTTCAACCGGTATCATTGCATCAGCTCCATAAACCATCCTGGAGGGAGTTTTCCGAGTAGTTGAATGAGGTGTAGTATGATAAAACCATAAGATCTCATGTAATTACTCGAACCATAACCACTTGGCTTCAGCCAATTTCTTTTTTATCCCGGATAGAATTATCTTGTTCGCAGTCTCTACTTGACTATTTGTTTGAGGATGCTCCACCAAAATAAACTGGTTTTTTATCCCCAAATCTCTGCAAAACTCTACTACCGATGAACTAGCGAACTGAGTGTGGTTGTCTGAAACATGACCTCGGGAAGGCCAAAATGACATATTATGTTTTTCCAATAAAATCAACATACCATTTCCGCTGTGATTCATGCCATTGCTTCTGCTTCCACCCATTTAGTAAAATAATCAACAACTACTATCAAGAACTTCAACTGTCTGGCCGCAACGAGAAACAAGCCTAGAATATTTGTCCCCCATTGGTAGAACGACCACAGTGAAAGTACTGAATGCAATAATTTTGCATGAGAGTGGATGAAGGGGGATAACACTTGAAATTTCTCACTTCGGCTTACGAACTGTGCAAAATCTTGAAGAATGCTTGACCAGTAATACCCCGCTCTAAGTATTTTTTCCAACAACGATCTTTCTCCAATGTGACTTCCACACACTCCTTCGTGGACTTCCTTCATGACTAGCTTAGTATCCTCTTCTGAAATGCACCTTAACATAAAAGTTGATCTTCCCATCTTATATAATTGACCATCAACTATGAGGTATCTAGCTGATATCCTTTTAATGTGTCTAGATCCAATTTCTTCTTCTCATAGCTCACCCTGGGTCAAATACCTAACAATAGGTACCATCCAATCACTTACACTATCTAATGTTATAACTTCCTCAACCTCTATATTTGGTGCTTCCAGTGTCTCTTAAATTACCGTCTTGTTTAAACCAGAACCTTTGGTGCTTGCTAACCGGACCAAGAGGTCGGCTCTGACATTCTCCTCCTTGGGAATATGGTTTATATCAAATTCCATAAATGTCTTAGACATCTTGAGAGATTTTTGCAAGTATCTGACTAATGACGGATCTTTCGTCTGAAACTCCCCTTTGACCTAGCTGGCAATTAACTGGGAGTCGGTTTAAATAAGAAAGTGTGTTGCTCCAACCTCTTTTTCTAACCTCATACCTGCAATCAAAGCTTTATATTCCGCCTGGTTATTGCTAGCCTGAAAGTTAAAACATGAAGAATATTCCAAGACCAAGTCACCCAAGCCCTCCAATACTATCCAGACTCCGCTTCCTTTAAGATTAGAGGATCCATCCACAGATAGAGCCCATCGACATGATAACTCTTCTACGATCGGGGCACTCAATTCAACCAGGAAATCGGCAAGCACTTGAGATTTGATGCTACTTCGAGGCATAAACTCTATATCATATTCTGACAATTCTACTACCCAAGCCACCATTCTCCTTGGTAAATCCATTTTTTTCAAGACCTGCTTGATTGGGTAATTGGTTTTGACAATGATAGGATGTCCCTGGAAGTAATATCTTAACTTCAGAGCTGTAATCACTACTGCTAACGCAAGACGTTCAATCTTTTGATAACATAATTCTTCCCCTCTTAATACCATACTAACAAAATATATCAGCTTCTCCCCATTCTCTATCTCCTGGACTAACACGAAGCTCATGGCCTTATCTGAAATGGCTAGGTACAGGATTAAAGGCTAGTTCTCCTTCGGTCGTATCAAGAAGGAAGAGGCGGACAAGAAATGTTTTACTTATTTATAAGCATCTTCACATTCTTCTGTCCACTTGAACTTTTCCGACTTTTTCATTGCAACGAAGAAATGAATCGATTTGTCTCTTGCACAAGACAAAAAGCGAGATAAGGCGGCTAAACGGCCTGTTAACTGTTGAACCTCTTTTACTCTTGAAGGACTTCTCATAACAATGATTGCTTGACATTTATCCAGGTTTGCTTTTATTCCTCACCTGGTCAACATGAACCCAAGGAATGGCCTGTACCTTGAAAGTGCACATATCTGGGTTAAGCCTCATGTCATAACCTCTAAATGACACAAATGTTTCCACTAAATCATTGATGTGTTTATGGTTTTTCGCGGTTTTGATCACCATATCATCCATATATACCTATAAGTTTCGCCATATCTATGAAACGAACACCTTATCCATCAGTCTTTGGTAGGTAGCCCCTGTATTTTTGAGCCCGAAAGACATCACCTCATAATAATAATTATTCCTGTTCGTCATGAACGCTGTCTTAGGAGCATCCAATAGATTCATTTGTATCTGATTGTAGCCCGAATAGGTATCCATGAAGCTGAGAAAATGGAAACTGGAAGCCCCATCAATGAGTCGATCTATGTGAGGAAATGGGTAAGGATCTTTGGGACATGCCTTGTTTAAGTCAGTGAAATCCACACACATCTGCCATTTTCCCGATTTCCTGAATGAAACCAGCCTTCACAAGCTTCCCGACTTCATCTTCTATCGGTCTTCTCTTTTCTTAGATGTCCTTCCGTTTTCTCTGAGGCACCTACTTGATGGTTGGATCCAGTTCCAGATGATGATAGATAATGTTTGGATCTATTTCGAGCATGTCAGTTGACTTCCATGCGAATAAATCTATATTCTTATTCAATATTCTTATGATCTCGGGCTTCCTTCTCCGGGGACAAGTTGGAACCAATATGAGTCGTCTGGGAATTTTGGGCACCGATCTGCACCCTCTTCACATCCTCGATGGGTGTCAGCCTATCTTTCGCTGGGTCCTCTCGCGGGTCAATGTCAACTAGATTCATCTTTGAATGATCATCTCTTATTGGCTCATCAACTTAAACTTTCTTTTTGAGTTTCAGACTGACTTTATAACATTCCCTTGCTAATCCTTGATCACCCTTTATTACCCCTACACGACCATCTTCAAGAGGATATTTCAGTGTGAGGTATAAAGTGGATAATGCCACCTCCAATGCATTGAATGATGGTTTTCCAATAATAGTGTTGTACGGATATGCGACACTGATAATCAAGTATCTAACCTTGACACTTTTCGGATTGTTACCACCACCAAAAGTTCTTATCATGGGCATATGTCCTAGAACCTGCACCGTTTCTCCAGAGAAACCGACTAAAGTACTTTTAAAAGGTAACAACTCGATGATATCAAAATTCATCCCATTGAATGCATTCCAATATAAAACATCAGCTGAACTGTCCAAATCTATTAAGACTTGCCTCGCGCACCAGTTAAGATTTGTACTTTGATTACCATTGGGTCACTTTCATGAGCCAATATTCCTTCGGCGTCTTTTATGGAGAAACTGATTACGGTCGAGTTTTCATCTTTTCCAAAAAGCGTCTTCTGTCTAACATGCATCACTGCCCGGGCATATCTTTTCCTGGCCGAACTAGTTTCTCCTCTTCCTACGAATCCCCCAACCATGATGTTTAATGTATGATAGAGGGTCTCAGTCCTTGAGAGCATTTGAATTAGATCCGGCGGCAGAGGTGGATCATTTTGGCTGGAAGATGATCCGGACATCGTGTAGCTAGGCTATTAGCAATTTTTGATTATGATTCTTTATGTGGTTTGGGAAAGTTTTCCTAGGGCTCCATTGTAGGCACCGAATATTCTTTCTAAGAACACTAAAATGTTGACTTCCCCGATGCTAGTAAGGATAAACCTTAAATGATTGATTAAGTGTCTGTAAATGTTTTGTTTAGGTAGTTCTTGTCCTCCCTGAATGATTTTCTAACACCCTTTGTATAGGCCCATCCTTCCCCCCAACAATCATGATGAATCATTTCCTCTTCCTTCCCCGATGCTTGTAACATTTTCTTCATAACTGTGTTGTTATGATACTTCGTCTTTCGAGACCGTTTCCAGATGATGTCTCTACAACGATGATGTTCTCAGTCTATCAAAGCTCACAACCCGACAACATGACATCGGTCTATCAGAGCTCACAATCCGGCAAGGCCAAATTCTAGTTCTTACTACTACCCGACTTTTACCTGAACCATCCCTATTTCATCACAAACTTCTTTCGATTTTATGCACCAACTGATCAAACTAATTTCCGGGATATACAATTATATATAATTTATGATAAAAGTTTATTAAATTTTTCCTTTTCTATTTTTTCGTTTATTAGTTTATGTAAACTAATAACTTATAATTATAAATAAATATTAATGTGTTACATGTTAATTTAGACTATTACATAGGTATATGTTAAAATAAATTTATAGAATTTTATCTACTTTGGCTCACCTTTTAAATTAAAAAATATTAAAATTTCATAAAATATGTATTAAAGTGATTAGTTATTATATAGAGAAAATGGGTGATACACTGACAGTGTTAATTATTTTTACACTATCAACTAATGACAACCATGAATCCCGCCACATCACACTGATATTTAAAAAAAAAATTAAAGATATACCAGACTGTTAATTTTTTATTGGATGACAATGTAAATCTATTTTACACTGTCAATATATATCAATTAAACCCTATTATATATATTTTATTTACTTGTGCTAATGTCTTCCTTAATATTTTAGACAAGATCTACCACTACAAATCTCAGTCACATTTAAATCCCTGTCACATTTAAGAGATCTTGAATTTTCCTTTTTTTTTTGAATCAAGGATATTTTATTAATTCAAAAAACCAATTAAGTACAAGGTGATCATATGATCCAACCTACAAAAAGGACAAAACAAATCTATATCATCAAAGAAGCTATATGCTTTCTCAACTTCTTTGATTCCCACCCTATATACATAATAATATCTATAATTTCTTCACTAATGTCTATACTATTGTCCCTGCTTTAAGTATTTCTTCCAAAAATATTTTCGTTTCTATACATCCAAATGACGTATATCGTCTCACTGGCTGCAAGCTTTAGCAAGTTAGCTCTCCAGCCCTTCTTCTCAGTCATGCTCTGTAGCCATATCCTTTCCACGGATCACTTATCCGGGTCATGAGTGAAGTCAATCCACTGTAGGACTTTCTTCCAAATTTCTTTCGAAACTCTACAATCAAACAGGATGTGATCAAGAGTTTCATCAGCAACAAGACACATACTGCAAACACTGTCATTTATCATACCAAACTTGATCAACCTATCCTTCGTCCCTAATCTCCCATGACACGCCAGCCACGTCGTATGAATTGCACGCGGTCTAGCACAATTGTTTCTAAGCAATCCTCTCCACTGCACTCTATCACCTTCCATTAACTTCTCATAAACCATTTTCATACTAAACCGATTTCGAGTTAGCACATCATCCCACACAGGCTGCAATCTATTGACGACTTCTCTCTGGTTCAACACCTTCTTCATGACCCATGAGGTGCTCTTAGTGATTGCAATCTCCATAACATTCTTGCCTTTCATATAGTAGATATGCACCCACTTCACCCAGAGATTATCAGATTTCTTGCATAAATTCCATAAGCATTTCAGCAAGGCTACATTATTCCATATCAGTAAGTTAAAAATATGCAGTCCACCTCGAGCTCGAGGCTTACAAACGGTTTCCCATGCAACAGGGCTCTTCCTACTAATCTCAGCTTTTCCACTCCACACAAAACTCCTGCACATGCTATCTATCTTCTTAATAACACTCTTTGGAATGGGTAGGCATTGCATCCAAAACTGTATCACAACAGTAATGATGCATTTCACCATCTGAACCCTTCCAGCCATGCTCAACAATTTCGAAGTCCAGTGCCTGATTCTTGCCATGATCTTGTCTATCAGAGGTAAATAGTGATTAATACTAAGCTTCTTGGTAGTGAGAGGTACCCCAAGATATCTCACAGGAAGGTCCCCATCTTCAAAAGCAAAGATCTCTTTAATCCTATTCTTGGTATCTCTATCCACACCACCAAAATAAATCTTGCATTTGCTGGGATTTATCACCAATCCAGTAGTGGCAGAGAAAGTTTTGATCACCTGTAGCATCATATCAATAGACATTGTATCACCCCTACAAAATAAAAGAACATCATCTGCAAATGTGAGATGTGTGATTCCCATTTTCTCACATTTAGCATGATGATTAAAGTTAGGATCCAGTTGCATTTTCACTAACAGCTTGTTAAGGTATTCCATCATCATCATCACAAAAAGCAAGGGGGAAATGGGATCCTCTTGCCTAATGCCTCTTCTAGCCATCATCACATCAGAAAGCTCACCATTGATATTGAAAGTATAGCTGATAGTTTTCACCGTGGTCAAAACCCACTGTATAAACCTTCCAGGAATGCCCATCTCCCTTAAAACAATCTCAAGAGCATACCAATCTACCAGCTGCATCATGGTTCTAGGAGTACCACCTTTCCTAGCATACCCTTATAGGAGCTCATATGCAAGCATGATGTGGTTATGAATCACCTGCCCTGGCACAAAAGCTGCTTGAAAGAGACTTATCACACTAGGAAACACTTTACCAAGTCTATTTGTGAGCACCTTTGATATGATTTTGTAGAAAGTTGTACAGCCTGCAATTGGCCTATAGTCCTTGACATATTTAGCTTCCTCAAATTTAGGAACCAAAGTGACCACAGTCTGATTAAAAGGCAAGAACATTCTCTTTTGGTTAAAGAACTCTTGGGCAGCATTCACAACATCATCTTTTACTATATGCCAACAAGATTTAAAAAACCTTGCATTGTAACCATCAACACCAGGGGACTTTAGGTCACCTATCCCATGTAAGGCATCTTCAATCTCTTTAGAAGTAACAAGACTCACCATCAAATCTCTTTGGGGCATAGTGATTTGACTACCACTCCTTAAAGCTTCAATATGCACATGCTGCAGGCAATCACTTTCATGTCCCATTAGCTCACCATAAAAACCAGTCACTTCATAAACAATGTCCTTATGTGAGGTACGGATTGTTCCATCTACTTTCTGAATAATTTCCTTATTTTATTATAAGACAATTTTAAAATTACGCGAATAATAAGAGAAATAATTAGAATAATAAGTTTTGTAAAAGTGTATTAGTTTTAAATAATTACACATATATATTTTTTATGTAATAAGAAAGGAAAAACTATTTTGATAAAAAAAAAATTGATAAAAAAAAAGAAAGGAAAAACTATTTTGTATTTTTTTAATTATAAATTTAATAAATATATTTTTGAAAAAAATCATTAATGTATGTCTAAACATAAATGAAAAATAAAGAACCTTCTGTTCTATACCTTTTTGAATTTTTTGAATAAATGCACCAATATATACTCTTTGAATTTAATTAGGTAGATACCTATCATTCAATTAAATAATTGTATTCAACATCATATTACGTTTTTTTCTATTTTATTTTATTTTTAACTAAAAATTTAAAATTTAAATTAATTTTTACTAAAGGAATCGTTAGCCAATCACAATTTATGAATATCAAAAAATTTTAAAAAACAAAAAAGTATAAATGAAAAAAAAAAGGTTTTAATATTAAGGACATTGAGAGCAATAACTTTACTTTTCCTTTTTATATGTCTATGAGGAAACTTTTTCTTCATTTTGGTCAAATTTATATTTGCAAACCTGTCGTTTTTAATGTGAAACGGATATAATAAATAATTTCCCCAATATTTTAAAATTAACAACTAAAAAAAAAAAAAAAAAACTGCGGCGCTTTTTTGAGCATTTTAAGTTTAACGTTTCTCCACTCTTTTCTCTCTCTCTACTCTCTCTCTTGTTTCTGAGTGTAGCAATAGAGAAAGAGCACAAACCAGATTCGAAGACAAAAATGGCGGGTTACAGAGCCGACGACGACTACGACTATCTCTTCAAGGTAGTTCTGATCGGCGACTCCGGCGTAGGCAAATCCAACCTTCTTTCTCGGTTCACGAAGAACGAGTTCAATCTCGAGTCCAAATCCACCATTGGTGTTGAATTCGCTACTCGTACTTTAAATGTTGATTCCAAAGTCATTAAGGCTCAGATCTGGGATACTGCTGGTCAAGAGAGGTAATTTTCATCATTTCTCATTTGATTTGTGATTTGTTTTGCTCGAAAATGGGAGATCGTGCTTGTGTGTGATGAATTTGTAGCTGAGCTTTAGGTTTTGTGGTTTGGTTTTTGAATGTTTGTGATTTTGTTGAATGGATCTGATCTGTGGATAGTGGAGTTTTTGTTGTAGTGTAGTGGATCGTGATCTGTTGTTGAAGTGTTGTTTAATTCAAATGCTTTAGTATTTGAATAGTATATAGAGTTATTTATTGATGAATGATGAGTTAGAAAACGATAGAAGAAGAAGTAGAAAATGAAGAAATGAATTTTGTGTTTGTGGAATTAGTTTAGGTAATTGGTTAATTAATACTTTTATTAGCGGTAAGGAAATTTCTTTTTAGATTCAATTTTGTAGACTTATGCATTTGATTTTCCATATTAGCGGTGGAGTTTGGACTCAGGTCCATTATTTTTGACTTTTTGTTTATAAAAAAATCAAGAATTTAATTTTGTTTAAAAAGACCAAGAGTTTTACTTTTATGAATATAATATACTCTTGTCACTTGTCATCTGGTATTTCTACCATTTCATTAATCAAAATGGTATTTCTATACGTGGTATTTCTACCATTAATTTCTATTGAGTTGTGTATATTGTAACATTGATATTGAGTAGAGATTGAAGGTTGTGCATTGACAATGTAAAAGTTTTACAATGTCATCCAATAAAGATTCATCATTCGGTCGTGGCATACAATTAATTTAAAGATATTAAGATGACTTGGCAAAATATACGACGGTGACTTAATTTAAAAATATTAAGGCGACATGACAAAATATATGATGGTGATTGGTTGATAGTGTAAAATTATTTTCCACGGTCAATACATATCTTTTTTTTCTCTATTGACTTATTGAGAAACTATCCTATTTCATTGTCAAATAATAACTAAGTTCATTTAGTTCATGGAATGGAAACTTTTTGTCTTCATATTCTTAACTTATATAATAAAGATATTCACATAACACTATTAAATTTGTATATATAATATGTTATGCTTATGTTTTAAATTCATGTACAAGCCTCATTTTGAAAATCAAGTCTTGTTTGGTGTTAAAAAAACGCTTTCTAGTTTATTTAAGATCCATTTGGCCGCCTGTTATGAAACCATTCAGATCACGCTCCAGGTGTCCAGTGTTTGACGTGAGGGGTCCGTGTTTGGAGTCCTACATTATATGAGAAAATTTCTAGATGAGTATATAAGTGTGGCAGTCACACCTTACAAACAGGTGGTTTTGTAATAGTTGAGATAGACTGTACCCAATTTCTCGGAACTTATATTACAAAATTGATACTTTATGCCCTATTTTTGAATTGTATAGAAACTAGTGAAAACGTTTTGTTTTCACATTTTCTTACAAAATCTATGGAAAGAAGCAGAGCAAAAGTTAGGTGACATTATTGTAATTACTCGTAAAAATTAAAAACATTTCTCCAAATCAAATTAAACCAAACATGCCCTTAGTTTTTGCGTTTTCATTTTATTGCTGGGATTTTGCATTTCCATCTTAAAGCTTGTAGGGATTTGGAATGTTGATATGTGTTGGTTCTTCTGTTCTCATGCTTTGTTCATCTATGTTCATGGTCTATCAAACTGTTCCAAATAGGAAGCGTTTGGGTGCAATTGTTGCAAAATAAAGTTAAGCATCACCCTCAGTTATGCATATATACCTATAGAAATTTATCATACAGATATATTCTTGTAATTTGAGATATGTTCATGGATGCCTAACCATAATGTCAAAATAGAATTTTGGAATATTAACAATCATTCTTATTGGATGCTTACTTAGTACATAGACTGTATTAAACTTGCTATAAATAAGTTACATGTATCTTAACTCCTAACCAAAGTTTCCTATGGTGGGCTGGGAGTGAAGCATAGTGTCCTCTGATCAAGTTTCCCTTTCTACCAAATGGAAAACTATAACTTTACATGTGATAAGTAATGATGTTGTTGTGGGTTTATAGGTTGAATTGCTGACACATGATGATATCTTAACCAGTTATAATCTTCCCTGTTCATCTCATTACATATTCATCCCCTTTCAAAATTGCAATCAATGGAAGATGGTAAAAAAGCTTAAACAAGAGTAACAATATGATGGTCTTTTTCTGTTTACCATATCAGTTATTCCCTTCAAGAGTTCAACAATACCATAATTTGTTTTTTCGTCGTGTTTTTCCTTGAAAAATCGTCCTTGAAACCAAATCCCCATCTAGCACCCTGCTAGTATGAATAAATTACTATTGTTGAAATTTTACTGCAGACATTAATTAGAGTTTGTAATTGTCTAACAGTGTGCTATTAGAAATTGATAGTTGCATCCGATCTGAAATATATTTAAATCAGACGCAATATTTGAGATTAAGGTATTTGGGTTATATTTTTCATTCCAATGGTTTTGTTAAATCCCAAAATTGCATATCATTTTTAAAACATATACTGTGTTATACCATCTCTAGATATTTTGATGTAAGTAATATTTTATTGCAACAAAGTTTGGGTTATCTTCCCTACGTTTCCTGACGAATAATGGAACAATATGCTCTCGTTTTTATTTCTTAGTTAACTGCTATTTTTCAGAAAGGGGAGGTTAGAAAACTAGAATAATGAGATGAGATACATGCGTGAATTCTGAGTTGCCGATTAGTAGTAGAAATCTAAGGACATGTTCTGTTGTGCCCCAATTACTTCATTTTGGCTCTAATCTTTGTTTAGAGTAATTGTAGTATCATTCAAGTTCTGTAGCCAAGAAGTACTGTCTAGATTCCTGTTGTTTTGCATTGTGACCAACTTAATGCATGAACACGCTGCTGCATTATTGGTTAAAAATATGCTGTTGTGAGTAATGACGTGTAACAAGTTTCTAAGCACTCATGTTTTACTAATTCACATTGTTTTTGTTTGCAGGTATCGTGCCATCACCAGTGCTTACTATCGCGGGGCAGTTGGTGCACTTCTTGTATACGATGTCACACGCCATGCAACATTTGAAAACGTCGACAGATGGCTGAAAGAACTGCGAAACCACACAGATTCCAACATTGTTGTGATGCTTGTTGGCAACAAAGCAGATCTTCGTCACCTTGTTGCCGTATCAACTGAAGACGGAAAGTCTTATGCTGAGAAAGAATCACTTTACTTTATGGAAACCTCAGCTCTCGAGGCTACTAATGTAGAGAGTGCATTTGCTGAAGTTTTGACTCAAATCTACCATATCGTTAGCAAGAAAACGGTAGAGGGTGCTGAAAATGGAAATGCATCTGTACCGGCCAAAGGAGAGAAAATAGATCTTAAAAATGATGTCTCTGCCTTGAAGAGAGTTGGTTGCTGCTCAAGCTAAGATTGAAAAACATAATTTGAATTGGTTGCTATCGGCTCTGTTGTATGTGTAATATTCTAAGAGAGATACAAACTAGAAGAAAAAACAAAAAATGTAATTTAATTATTCATAGCATGTTAGACTCTATGTGTAATCTTAAAAAACAAGTTTGATGTTTCAATAGGATTTGCTGGGGAAACAAGTTTGTTGCTAAGCTGCATAGTGGTTCAAACATTCAAGTAATTGAATCATTTGTTTCACTAAGGCATATAAATTTACAAAGGTCTAATTACAACTTTTTTCTAATTTATATATAATAATTTTAAGCATACATTATAAGTATTAAAATATAAACTTAAATTTAGCAAATACTTTCATATCATAAGATGTTAAATTGTCTCATTTTAACATCCTGACTAGAGATGTCCACGCTGTGGTTAAAATCGGTTTTGAATAAAAAATTCATTTGATTTAAAGACAAATTTATTTGCAATTTTATTTGATTTTAAATGATTGATTAAAAATATTTGAACCAATCCAATTTATTTCATGCAGTTTAATTTAGATATATTTTAGATATTCAAATTGCAAATTATCTTTTTTACTAATATTATAAATATGTTAAAAATAAAAGATTTGATATAAATATAACATAATATATTAAAAATCATAAATTATAGTTGAAACAAATAAAATAATAAAAATAAATAGATTTAAATAAATTAATAACTAGTATAAAAATAAATAAATAACTAGTATAAAAGTAAATAAATAACAACTAATAACAATTTAACGCAGTGTATTATATTAATAAAAAATAAATGAGTATTCAAATATATACATGTGATTTCCTTTAATTTAGATCAGTTTCAAAAAACCAATCTAAAATACAATCCGAACTAAAATTTTCACAAAATGAAATCAAAGCACATCTTATAATAATCGATTTTTGGATCATTTTGCATTTTTAATTTTATTAATTTAGGTTTGAACACCCCTAATCTAGACCTAAATTATTGATTAAAAATTTATTTCATTCTTAGATTGATGGAGTTCAGAGAATAAAATAAAAGTCATTTTACCAAAAAGAGTATTTTGGTCATTTCACAATGATTAAATGACATTCTATGTCTAGTTAAGACCAATGAAAATATAAGAGTATTATTATAAGTTTAAGCCAAAGATTTATGAACAAAGGGATATTTTAAAATTTTAGTTGATGTAAGGAAATTATTAGAATTTCACATGCTTTCATGAAAGGCTAAAATATAATTTCACTTGGGTATTATAAATAGGTGTCTTGGCTTGGGAACAGTATAAAATTCCATTTGAATTCATTCTCTTTCTCACCCGAAATAGAGGAAAAAGAGAGAATGAGGCAATTGGAAGTTCATCTTTCTTGTGATCGTTCACATTCCTATGTGGTCATGATCAGGAAAAAGAATGATATAGAATGGGGGATCAAAGGAGTTAGAAGATAAGTAGATGAGGGTCATTGGTAAGGAAGAAGAGAGGTTTAATTTCAAGGATGATTAGGCTTGAATTTGAGGATTTGCATGGAGAGAGAAGGTGGAATGAGTCGTCGTCGTCATCATCATCATCATTATCATGATCGTCATCATTATCTTCTTTTGAGTTTGTAATTTCTTGTGTCGAAGCAGTGTAGCTCGACAGAAACAAGGATTAGTCGAATTAGTCTAATGTGTGTGTCGAGTTGCTTAGATGTTGAAGTGTCGAAGCAGGTTGCTTGACACGGAATTTCGACTTAGACCAAAATTAGTAATTTTGGGCTTTTTCTATTATAAATAGAGGGAGTAACCCCTATTTTGTATAACTTGTATTTACAATTTTTTTGCAGTTGCAAAGTGAATAAAAGAAGTTTTTCACAGTTTGTAGGTGGAGATTCAGCAGTTGAAAATCATTCTCTTCTTCCTTTAATTTTGTCAAACTATTTCTTTCTCTCTCGTTTTTATTAACAGTTGATGCGCATAATCTTTCTTGAAATCAAGATTGATTAGGAATTCTCAAAAGGTTTTAGGTTATTCCAGCATCAGGTATCTAGAGCTCCGATTGTGATTCGTGGGAGAAAAATCACGATAAAGATGAATTATCCAAACGGGCATTTTTCGGCGAACCTTCCAATTCTCAAGAACAATAATTATGAGAATTGGTGCAAGCAGATAAATGTGATTTTCTATTATCAAGATCTTTGGGATCTTGTGAAGGAAGGAGTAGCACCGCTTGCAGAAAATGCGACGGATCAAGAAAAGGCTGCATACAAAGAATTGAAGAAGAAAGATTATAAAGCTCTCTTTATAATTCATCACTGTGTTGATCCAGATAACTTATGTAGAATCAGCGAATGAAGCATGAGAAATCTTGGAGAAATCATTTGGAGGCGCAGAGAAGGTGAAATAGGTGAGGTTACAAACTCACAAAAGGACGTATGAATTGTTTCAGATGGAAGAAAGTGAAAGCACAACTGATTTTTCACTAGGGTTACTAAATTGGTGAATCAAATCAAGGTATGTGGAGAAGTGTTGACATCTAGACCAGTTGTTGCAAAGATCTTGAGGTCATTGGCTCCAAAGTTCGACCACGTGGTAATATCCATAGAAGAGTCGAAAGACTTGTCAGCATTGACAAAGGAAAAGCTTCAAGGGATGCTTCAGTCTCATGAAAAAAGGATGAGTGAAAGAGTTGCAAGAAAGTCGAAGAGTGATATGGCATTGCAGACGCAGTCAGAAAAAGAAAAAAAAAGCAAAGGAAGTTGAAATGGCAACAAAGGCTACAACAATTCGACTGGTCGAAATCAACAAGAAGAAAACTGGTAAAATCAGAGAAAACCTTGGAACCAAGGCAACCAAAGAGGTGGTGCTACAGGTAGAGGAATAAGTGGTGGTCGAAAACCTGACAAAAGTCACATTCAGTGTTACAATTGTCAGAAGTATGGTCACTACTTTAGTGATTGTCCAGAAAAGAAGAAGAATCAAGAAACTGATGCAAAGCTGGCGAAACATGAAGAAAAAGAGATGTTGATGATGGTCACAATAAGAGATGAAGAAAGATTCCAAGACCAATGGTACTTGGACTCAGGATGCTCATCACAAATAACTGGAAGGAAAGATTGGTTTGTCAACATAAAGCCCTCAATGAAGAACATGGTGAAATTTGCAAATGATTATACTCTAGCACCTGAAGGTATTGGTGATGTTCTGATTATGAGGAAAGATGACAAGAGGTCAGTAATTTCCAATGTATTGTACATACCAGGCATGAAGAGTAATTTACTCAGCATATGACAGTAAGTCGAAAAAAACTACAAGGTGTCGATCGAAGACAAGATGATGAGAGTTCTCGACTCAGGTGGTAGGTTAATCTTGAAGGCACCAATGTCTCAGAATAGAACCTTCAAGATTGAAATTAATGTGATGGAGCATAAGTGCCTTGCAACTGCATCTAGCAGAGATGAATGGATATGGCATTATCGACTTGGCCATCTTAATTTCAAAGACATCAGAGATTTGAAGAGAAGAAATATGGTTTTAGAATTACCTGAAATCGACATTCCAAACAAAGTTTGTGAAGAATGTGTTCAGGCGAAATAACAAAAGAATAGCTTCAGCAAGGATGCAGGAAGCAAGTCGAAGGCAATTCTTAAAGTCATATACTCTGATGTATGTGGTCATATCCAAGTGGATTTGATTGAAGGTAACAGACACTTTGTCACGTTTATAAATGATTTTAGTCGAAAATTGTGGACTTACCTGATCAAGAAGAAAAGTGAAGTGAACGAGGCATTTGCCAAATTCAAATCTATGGTCGGAATACAGAGTGGTCGAAAGCTAAAGACTCTGAGGACTGATGGTGGTGGAGAGTATGTGTCAAAATATTTTGATGCATTATTTGAAAAAGAAGGGATTGTGCATGAGTTGGTGCCACCCTACACTCCACAGTAGAATGGAATTGCAGAGAGGAAGAATAGAACCAGCATGAATATGGTGAGAAACATGTTGAAAGGCAAGCATTTACCCAAGGAATTATGGGGAGAAGCTGTGTCGACAGCAACATACATCTTGAATAGATATCCGACGAAGAAGCTAAAAGGAATCACGCCAGAAGAATGTTGGTCTGGTGTAAAGCCTAGCCTAAGTCATTTGAAGGTGTTTGGATCTATAATACATAGACATGTGCCAGATCAGTTGAGAAGAAAGCTTGATGACAAGTCGAGTCAGATGATCCTGATAGGATATCATTCGAATGGAGAATACAAGTTGTTCGACCCAGTGAATAAGAAAGTAGTGATCAGCAAGGACGTGATCATAGATGAGCTTAAGGAATGAGATTGGAATGAGAATGTTAAGAAGGATTCAGTGATAATCTTATGTGAAGAACCACCTAGGGAAGTCGAAAGAGAAGTTCGACAAGAAGAAGTTCGAGGTGAAACAAGCCCAAACAGACCTCGACGAACAAGACACATGCGTGCAAGGTTGCAAGAATGTGTGATTACATCAGATGATGTGGTCGATGAAGAAGATGAGCTGATACATTATGCTTTCTATGCATATGTCGAACTAGTCAATGCAGCTGGGGCATTGAAAGATTTGAAGTGGGTGAAAGCAATGAATGAGAAACTAGAGTCCATAGAAGTCAACAACACTTGGTCACTTGTCAAATTGCCTCAAGGCAAGAAGGAAATCTATGTGAAGTGGGTATACAAGATGAAGGTGAATCCTAAAGGAGAAGTAACTCGACATAAGGTGAGACTTGTGGCAAAAGGATTTCTTCAGAAAGAAGGAATCGACTTCGACGAAGTTTTTGCACCTATTGCTAGAATCGAAAAAATCAGGCTGGTTGTTGGTCTAGCAAACATGAAAAATTGGCACACATGTCAGATGGATGTGAAATGTGCATTCCTAAATGGCCCCTTAGACGAAGAAGTTTATGTCGCACAACCAACTGGATTTGTGAAACAAGGCGAAGAAAGAAAGGTGTACAGGCAGCATAAAGCCATGTATGGACTTAAGCAAGCTCCAAGAGCTTGGAATAAGAAAATCGACATCTTTCTAAGGGAGAAAGAATTTATGAAGTGCACAAATGAGCATGAAGTATATGTAAGGAGAAGCAATAGTGAATTGCTTATACTATGTCTCTATGTCGATGACCTGTTGATAACAGGAAGTTGCAAGAAGGAGATCGAAGATTTCAAACATGACCTAAGTGAGGGGTTTGAAATGTCAGACTTGAGAAATCTCTCATATTTTCTTGGTATCGAATTCTAAAAAAGTGGTAGAGGTTTGATGATGCACCAAAGAAGATTTGCAGACGAAATACTCAAGAGATTTGAGATTCAAGATTGCAACCCAACTTCGACTCCAGCTGAGCCCAGAATGCAACTGTCGAAAGATTCATATGAAGGTGATGTCGACCTAACCTAATATAGAAGACTTATTGGGTCACTTCAATACCTTTGTCACACAGGGCCTGACTTAGCATATAGTGTGAGTATGGTAAGTAGATTCATGCAGAAGCCAAAGGTATCACACTTAGCAGCGACGAAGAGGATACTAAGGTATCTGAAAGGAACTCTCGACTACGACATTTTGTTTCCTGCAGCTGATGAAGGAAAAAAAATGCAAGTTAGTGAGATACACCGACTCAAGTTGGTGTAAGGATGCTGAGGATAGAAAATCCACAGCTGGCTATGTGTTTATGCTAGGCGGTGCACCAGTTGCTTGGAGTTCGAGAAAGGATCCAGTAGAGGCATTATCGTCATAAAGCAGAATACATAGTTGCTTCTCTTTGTGCATGTCAAGCAACATGGAAGGTGAATCTGGTCGAAGAGATTACAGTGAATATTCATGGAGCAATTACCATGAAGATCGACAACATGTCAGCTATAAATTTGGCGAAGAATTCAATAACACATGGACGAAGCAAACACATCAAAATGAGGTTCCATTATCTTCGAGAGCAGGTAGAAAAAGGGAAGATGGACTTGGAACACTGCAGAATTGAGAATCAGGTTGCGAATATCATGACGAAATGAGTGCAAGTCGAAGTGTTCAAGAAGTTAAGGTCTATGATGAATGTAGATAGCTTAGACACAATGATGTAGGTGGTGTGTTGAGTTTGTAATTCCTTGTGTCAAAGTAGTGTAGCTCGACATAAACAAGGATTAGTCGAATTAGCCTAATGTGTGCGTGTCGAGTTGCTTAGATGTTGAAGTGTCGAAGCAGGTTGCTTAACACAAAATTTCGACTTAGACCAAAATTAGTAAATTTGGGTTTTTGTAATTTTGGGATTTCTTCCATTATAAATAGAGTGAGTAACCCCTAGTTTGTATAACTTGTATTCACAGATTTTTTTGCAGTTGCAAAATGAATAAAAGAAGTTTTTCACAGTTTGTGGGCGGAGATTCCGGAGTTGAAAATCATTCTTTTCTACCTTTAATTTTGTCAAACTCTTTCTTTCTCTCTCGTTTTTATTAACAGTTGTTGCGCATAATCTTTCTTGAAATCAAGGTTGATTAAGAATTCTTAAAAGGTTTTGGGTTAATTCCAACATCTTCATCATCAATCTTCTTATAAGTTTCAGGTGGGCTTCTTTTTAGGCTTTAATTTTACCTTTGTCGCTGTCGTCGTCGTCATCATCATCATCAATCTTCTTAAACGTTTCAGGCGGGCTTCCTTTTAGACTTCAATCTTACCTATGTTGTAGTTAAAAATTTGTATGATTGATATGAGAAACTCGACGAACTAGATGATGAATGACATGTTAGAAACCATGATCAACTCTAGATTTTCTAACATTGTTGTGCTGAGAATTACTCGTGATTCAATTGCCTTAATTTCCCATAAACACGTGTAATTTATATATGAATGATAGGAAGCGTTAATGTAGATTTGAGGGTGGTTTGGTGGTGAGAAAATGAGGTTTTATTAGATTCTAGTCTTGTGAATCGAGTTAGGACTTGCGTGAATTGAGTCATGACATGTTTGATTCGAGTTGGGACTGATTTGACTCTAGTTAGGATTTATTTGAATTGATTCAAGAAGCAAGGATTTAAACCCCAGATTTTGTGACTCAAGTCATAAAACTTCATGAATCTAGTCATGAGCCCAAAATTCCCTAAAATCCCCACTTTTCATTTTCTAAACACTACTTTAAGATGACTAATAAACTTTAAGACTAATGGAGTAATTGTATAGGTATGATTATGATTAGAAGTTGACTTAGATATACGGTGATGGATGATTAGGAATTGGTGAAATCAAGTATGCAAAACACGGTTAGGATCAAATAAAATTTTCTATTAATCAAGTAAGCACCATGAGCTTAGGAATGAGACTAAGTAATAGTTAGTGAGGGTGGAACATGTTATGTAAATTATTAAATAATTCTTAGGTTAACTTTTTTTTAAACCTAGATAATGGATAAATATAAGTCTTAATTTTGAATAGGCGTGAGTTTAGCAAGTTTATGGGAAGGTGAGACTACACATAATCTTAGTTTTTATAGGGCATTCATTTTTTGTGCGTGTGTGTAAGTATATTACTTGAAGAGATTTCCATCCAAAATCAATTATGAATTATTTACACGTGAATGGAAGGTAAGAGGGAAGTAGGATGCACCACTGAGCTCTTTTTTATGGTATAATCAATTGTTTTTAGAACTACATCCGTAGAACTAAGACACACCATTGCAACATTGCTATGCATGACTCTTTCTAAAAAATTCCATTGCTTCAAGTGTTAGGAAGTTAAAATTATCAAATGAAAATGGTATAAAAGTATTTAATGCATCTGAGAAAAGTGTAATATTCAACCACATTTGGAACTTCCTAGAGCATGGTGTTTGACGTGGAGGGAAGTGTTATGTACATGTGTTTAGCTTCCAAAATTGTAACATCCAAAGTCCTGCCTAAGTCTGTCAATCATTCCTAATTAATTGGATTAGTAAGACTATAGGAATTAGGAGTATTAATCTCTAATTAAGAAAGATTATGATATGAATTAGTAAACTTGATTAAATAGCAAGGGCAAAGGTGTCATTTCCCAAAGCCATTATATAATAAGCCACTTTTGAGCCAATTTCCTCATTTCATGCTTGTCTTCTCTCACTGTAATCAGTGCTTTTGAAGAGTGTATGAACTAGAGAGAGAGGGAGAGGTGTGTGGCTTGGAAAAAGAAGAGAGGAGTTCTTGAAATGAGCCCCAATCCTCCTTGCATGTGTGGAATTTGATCTTTTCTTGAGGAGTAAAGCATCAAGCAAGCTTTTGGTCACCACCAATCTTCATCTCTCCACCTCATTTCAGGTTCTTTAACTTTGAGGTCGGTTTCAACTTAGATTTGCAATTGAGAAATTAGAGTGATTTCTAAGAAATTGCATGATAAGGAGTTGGGCTACGTGTATTTTGCCTTAGGATTTCCAATTCATAGGAATTGATCCTTGTGAATATGTGGATTGCTGCTGTGATTTGAATGTGTTACATGCGGTAATGTGTTCATGTTAGGAGGCTAAATTTAAGAATGCATGTGATGAGAACTTAATTAGGGCATGTTGAAAATCTCTTGTTTTGCGACCTCATGGAAGTTATGAATGAGTGTTTCTTTAGATGTTGCATGTCCTGATTAGTAGTATGTTATGAATCATCATGTGTTAAAAGAACATTTGAAGGGTTTGGGTGCAAGAGAATATTGGAAATTCTGGCTTAAAAATGGGATTTTTGATGAACTTCATGAGTACAATTGATTGATTGTTTATAGAAATTGATTGCATGCTTGAAGATGGATCAATTTCTAGAAAATTTCTAGCAAGCAGTCGATTGATGCAGAGAGACAATTGATTGACATCATCAAAATTTCCAATTTTGTTTTACCGTGCACACAACAATCGATTGATGCACAAGAACAATCGGTTGATCCAATAGAATTGCGTTCATACAATCAATTGATGCAGGGAGGAAATCAATTAATGCCATTAAATTTTCCAATTTCGTTTTATAGAATGCACACAACAATCGATTGATTCTTATGAGTCAATCGATTGCTTCCTATGTTCCTTCACACTTTACTTATTTGACGCTTTTATGCAAACTATGAATTCCTAGAATGTAGGGATGATGTATAACTTGAAAACTTCTATGTTTTTGTGAATTAAACATGTTTTTGTGAATCAAACAAGAATATAATGTGTCTTATGATGGAACGGTATGGATGTGTATTTAACACTAGCTGGTTTCTTTATTTAAGGTGTTTTGTCATATGGTAACAATGTGTAAGTGTGTAAGTGTTGTCTAAGGGACTTAATGAAAAAACTTAGAAACACACCAAGTGCGTAATACGGTATACGAAACCCTATTTGGTTATATGAACGTCTCTGTACCATGGTTGAAGTATAAAGTTCAAGTGTGGTTGTCAGAACCTAAAACTCTTGATATCATATATATATTGTGAAATGCGTGGCAGTACGACTAATAGAACGACCAATTAGGTCTAAGTATAAACCCCAATGATTTAAATGTATGTATGTGTGCATGTGTTTGCCTAAGAGATATTACTTGGTAAGTGATTAAAACCTAGGATTAATGAAGGATTTCATGGCAAGGAAATATGGAGGTGTTCACACTTCAAACTTCAATAGAAGTCAATGCATTTAGGCCTGATCAACTTGATTCTATACGTTGGATTGACAAGATAAGGGAAGTCAGATGTAGAGGTCCTAGAAGGCTTAGGACTCGAAATGTGGAACCAGAACCAGCGGTTGGGAATGAAGGAGTTCAATGGAAGTAATTTAGGTAACAAATGCATCATCATCATAACTACTTCATGTTGCAGATGATGCAACAGATGCAGGGTCGTCAACAATCGCCACCTGCTCCGTAGAATGCTGCAAGTGAAGGTATTCAAGAGTTCTACCGAATGAAACCTCCGTAATTTCAAGGTGGTTTCAACCCAATTCTATCTCATGGTTGTCTTTCCGGAATGGAAAGGGTGTTCTTAGTGGTACCATGTAGCACAGATGAAAAAGTGGCATTTGCCTTACACGTGATGAAAGGTCCAGTTGTAAGGCGGTGAACCGATGCTTTGGCTCTCATGAAAACCCAAATAACCCCTAAGGATTGGAAGCGCTTCAACGAAGTATTCTTTGATAAGTATTTCTAAACAGTTTAAGACCACAAAAGGAAACGTGTCTGTAGCAGAGTACACTGAAAAATTCGAGGACATTGTTGCATACTTCAGGAAAGTGGTGTATGCACTAGATAAAAGGTAGAAAATAGACCAATTCTTGTTTGGGATATGAGGAGAGATAAAGTACAATGTATTGCAGAGAGAGTTTTCTACATATGATACATTGTTAAGACAATGATATGTTTCTGAGAACAGCTTCAAGAAAATCCGAGTGGAAAGGGAACTATCCACACAAAGTCAAAGAGACTAAGGCAGATCTAGTCACCATTGAAGACCAAGAGTTCACCTTCAAAAGGAAAAGAAATAACAAATTGGAAGACTTGTGTAACTACCTATGTGTGGTGGATGTAAGAGGTACCATTCCGGGGAATGAAAGAAAGAGTTGTGGAGATGCTTTCAGTGTAATGAACAAGGTTATATGGCAAAGGATTGTCGAAATCAAGGAGTGGAAGGAAAGAGTGTCGTCCGAGCCTACACCCTAGATGCTAAAAAGGATAAGGGTAATAATAAGTTAACTGTTGGTACATGTTATCTGAATAATCAACCTTGCTTTGTATTGTTTGATTGTGGAGCATTACATTCTTTTATATTCACAAAGTGTGCACAATAACTTGGACTCAAAGTTTTTTCCTTGATGTCTCCAATGGTAGTAACCACCACTACGAATAGTAGCATAGAAACTAAATGGATGTGTGAGAATTGTCCAGTATCAGTTAATGGATAAGTGTTTCTGATTGACCTTATGTATTTGTCGTTCAAGAAGATCGAAGTGGTTTTGGGGATGGTTTGGTTCTTCTCTAATTTGACATGTATCTGCTGCAAAGAAAAATCTATCTTTATTCCGACCGATGAAGCCACTCTAGAAGATGTAGTAACCATTCTTTTATAAGGTACGATCAACATGGCCAACTCTTTATTCGAGCAAGAAAAATCCTTTCTCTTAATTATCACCAAGGAATCGAGAAAAGAGATGCATGTCTCTCTAGTTCCAGTGGTCTGTGCATTTCCTAAGGTTTTCCTTGAAGATGTCACTTTTATTCCTCCAGAAGAGAAGTGAGTTCTCCATCGACCTAGTTCCGAGGATGGCTCCAGTTTTCGTTGCCATGTACCATATGTCATTGATTAAACTCAGAGAGTTGAAGAGTTGTTGGATAAACATTTTATCCACCCAAGTGTGTCTCTATGGGTTGCTTCGGTCTTGTTGGTAAAAAATAAGGATGATAGGATGTGCATGTGCATTAACTACCGTCAGTTGAACAAGGTCACCATCAAGAACAAGTATCCACTACCTCAGATATATGACCTATTGGATCAATTGAGAGGCACCTGCGTGTTCTCGAAGATTGACTTGTGACCGGGCTACTGCCAAATCCGAGTTAAGAGTTCTGACACTCCAAAGACTGAATGTAGAACCTAATATGGCCATTACTAATTCCTTGTGACGCCATTCGGGGAGACAAATGCTCCTATCGTCTTTATAGATTACATGAACCATATGTTCAAGGATTACCTAGACCAATTCATTTTAATCTTCATAGACGACATTCTTATCTACTCCCGTTCGTCACAAGAGTACACTGAACATTTGAGGATTGTCCTATCGGTGTTGCGGAAAAAGAAACTTTTTGCCAAGATTAGTAAATGTGAATTATGGATGACCTAAGTTAAGTTTCTTGGCCACATCATATCTGAAGTAGGTGTGGTGGTGGATCCATTGCAAGTAGAAGCCATGATCAATTGGGAATGACAGAAGAATGCCTCTAAAGTAAGAATATTTTTAGGACTGGCTGTATATTATTGGAGATTCATCCAAGGATTCTGTAACGCCCCAGTTTTGATCGTTTTATTTAATCGAGTCGATTTAATTATTTTGAGTATTATATTATTTTTACTTATGACTTTGGTGTGATAATATGTTGTTTTGTACTGTTATTATATTTTATCGCATTTTGGGATCGTTTGGGAGATAATTGAGAGTAAGGGTATTTTAGTCTTTTCCCTAATTATTTACTAAGTTAGTAAAGAAAAGAGAATAGAAATAGAAAGGAGAGAAAAATAGAGAGAAAAAAAAGAGAAGAAGAAAAAGGGAAGAAAGAAAAGAAGAGAAAGGAGAAAAAGAGAGAAAAAGAGGAAAAGCTTGGAAACTCAAGAAAATCACTTCTAGGAATCGATTTAATCGGGTAAGGGTGTGAAATATTGTTATCCTAACTTTGTGTATGATTATGTATGTGTTTTGTGTGGATGTTTTGGTTGGTTTTCCATATGTTTCCGTTTATGCCGTATTGGACGAAACCGATAGAAACCGATGTTTTTACGGTCGAAAAGTCGTATAAATACATGTGTTGGTTGGCTATATGTATGTGAGCAGCTGTTTAAAGTTTCATGAAGTTTGGTTATGTTTTGGTTAGTTTTCGTTATGTTTCCGTTGTTTTTCCGTTTAGGTCGAATTGTAGGAAATCGATAGAAATCGATGTTTTCACGGTTAGAATTCGAAATAAATTACGTAGTTGTATCGAGTAAGGTTAGGTCGTCGTAAGCGTGCTTTTTATTCGATTTGGTGATGTTTGAAAATTCAGGTTTTTGAAAGGTTGAAATTTAATCGAAAAATCGAACGTCGTAGAAATTTCGTTTATGTGTTCTAAATTGTTCTTATGTATTTGGTGGTTGCGCATATAGGTTTGTTTCGGTGAAAATGTTCGATTTAGTCGAGTTTTCGGGTATTCGGAAAAGTTACAGCAAGGGTGTAATTGAAAATTCTGGTTTTTGGAGAAAAACAGAGTTATGTATCGATACATAACAGCCATGTATCAATACGAAATGGTTTATGTATCGATACATAACCCTTATGCATCGATACATACTGTAGAATTTTAAGAAAACAGAATTTTTACTACAGCATGCGTCGACACATGCGTGCTATGTATCGATACATGTTGCCTTTTTGAATCGATACATAGGCCTATGTATTGATACATACTGAGCTGTACCAGAAAATTCTGGTTTATCGGGGAAACTTCGGAAATTCATATCTTTTGATCCGTAAGTCGATTTTGACCCCCGTTCGAAGCGTTGGGAAGCTAACGAGATGTTCTTTCTAGGAAAAATGGTTTTGAGGTCTAAACCTGGTCCAATTGGAACATTATTTTCGAACCGTTTCGTAGTGTCGGGTCTCCGGTTTATGTTTTTGCGTTATTTTGAAATATACCTATCTTCTTCGTTGTTTATCGGATTTAAGTGTTCTTTATATCGAATCGAAGCTGTGGATGAATACTTTTTTATGATGATGGAAAATATTATTTTTAGCCGACTTTTGGCCTACTTTTCCGATTAAATGTAAAGTGCGGTTTGTTGTCGTTTGGCTTGATTGAGGTGAATGTGTATGGATTGTATGTGATATGTATGAGATAAATGCATGACTATATAGTGACTATGTATGCATTTCAAGAGTGTCATGAGTCATGTTGTATGTGAAACATCATGATGTGCATTCTTGCATTGAGGGGTTCTAAGATGAATCCGTTGTAACGTCGTGAGCCTATGTGAAAGGTGTGAGCGATGATTACAAACGATTGTGAGCCTATGTGACAGGTGTGAGCAGTCGGGTTGTGAGCCTATGTGATAGGTGTGAGCAATCCATAAACCTTGTGAGCCTATGTGATAGGTGTGAGCAATGGGTGAACGTCGTGAGCCTATGTGATAGGTGTGATCGAATGGTTCCAATAAGTTCTTCAATTGAACTTGAGATGAAAGGAGTCGGTACCGCATTGCATCTGCATAGAGTCGCGAGTCGGTCTCTATGATTTGCATTGGTCATATTTGTATATGTGCATTGATGAATGAACATGAATATATGTATTTATGTTGAATGATAAGCATTGTGATGAATATGCTTGGTTTTGTATATATATATATATATATATATATATATATATATATATATATATATATATATGCCTTGCGATGTATATTGAGTAAGATGCGATGAATGGCGATAAGAGTTGTATCTTTGTAATGATACATTGGTGAATAAACATGTATGTGTGTTATGTTGAATGAATGGTGATGAATTGAGATGTATTGGGGATACATGTATTTGAGCATGAATGAATATGCCTATGTGAAGGATGCGTTAATTACGGATTGTTATGCCGTGTATTTGATTTATGGTATATGCTTGGTGTTATATATATATATACATGCATAGTGATGAGTTGTGGTGAGAATGTGGTATATGTGTATTATATGTTGAGATATATAATTATATGCAACGTTATTATGATAATATTTCTCACCCTTCTGCTG
The DNA here is from genome assembly GCA_022829125.1 of Lathyrus tuberosus. NCBI lineage: Eukaryota > Viridiplantae > Streptophyta > Magnoliopsida > Fabales > Fabaceae > Lathyrus > Lathyrus tuberosus. The sequence continues at coordinate 12,055,211 of JALAZF010000091.1, forward strand.
TTTTATAATGCTCTACGAGGCATTGCAGAGTAGGCTTGCTGGCGGTCTTGTTGTGAAGCGTGGCTTCATGTCCGTGTTAGTCGGGTGGCTCTGATATGTAGCACCGGGTAGCTAGGATGCTTTTGATTTCCTTTTTGTGATACATTTGCATATGTATCTGGTCGATGACTTTGTGTATATACCATGACAGATGTTGATGAATCATACTGGTTGATATATGTATATATATGATGTTTATATATGTGGTTGTTATTCAATGTTTAGTTGTTCCGCTTTTATGCTAAATATTGAAATGTGGGTGTAAGGACGTAGATTCCTTGATTGATAAGTTACCCCGCTGTTGCATATCTTATGAGCAGGTGCTGTATGTGTTTTAATTTCATGTATGTTGTGGCATATCTCTTTTATACCATGTTATGATTATACTCTGATGAAATTTTGAATACGTGCCTAAATAATTAATTGATATATTTGGGGGTATAAAAGGGGGTGTTACAATAGTGGTATCAGAGCCAGTGTTGAGTCAGTTGTGTCTGTCATGTGGTTGTGTTGGTTAACTGTTGTTTACCTTGTTGTCATTTTTGGGAACAATCAGATATGGCTGGTAGAAACGATGTTGCTATGGCTGCTGCTATGAAAGCAATGGCTAGGGCTATGCAGGGTGCACCGAATGTGAGTGCTAATGATGAGTTCAGAAAGAATCAACCACCGGTCTTCAAAGGAAGATTTGATCCCGATGGTGCTCAACTTTGGTTGAAAGAAATTGAAAGAATTTTCAGGGTTATGGATTGTGCTGAAGAGAATAAGGTGAGGCTTGGATCTCACATGCTGAAGGAAGAAGCCGACGATTGGTGGGTCGGTATGCGTCAAATTCTTGAGGTGGATAATGAAGAGATAACTTGGGAATTGTTTCGCACCCAGTTCTTGGTGAAGTATTATCCTGAAAGTGTGAAAGGAAAGAAGGAGATGGAGTTTCTTGAACTGAAACAAGGTAGTATGTCTGTGGTGGACTATACTGCTAAGTTTGTGGAATTGGTTCAATTTCATTCTCATTATGCTGCGATTACTGCTGAGTTCTCAAAGTGTATTAAATATGAGAATGGTTTACGTCCCGAGATTAAGCAAGCTGTGGGATATCAAAGGATAAGAAGGTTTGCGGATTTGACAATGTTGTAGAATCTTCGAGGAAGATAGTAAGGCTCGTTCTACACATTACAAAAGTTTGAATGAGAGGAAGGGGAAGCAACAAGCTAGGAGTGGACCTTATGTGACACCCGCTGATAAGGGCAAGCATGAGGGAAACTTTGATAAGAAATATGGAGGAGGAGGTTCCGGTTCCATTAAGTGTTACAAATGTGGTGAAGTGGGACATAAATCCGTGGAGTGCAGAAATACTGCATTGAAGTGTTCTAACTGTGGACGTATGGGGCATTCTGTTGCCGATTGTAGAAAGAATTTGGTGAAATGCTATAATTGTGGAGAAGCGGGTCACATTAGTACTAGGTGTACTAACCCGAAACAAGCTCAAGCGGGCAGAAAAGTGTTTGCATTAGCGGGGTCAGACACTACTAGTGCGGATCGTTTGATTGAAGGTACCTGTTTTATTAATAGTACGCCTTTAATTGCTATTATTGATACTGGAGCGACTCATTCGTTTATTCTGTATGAGTGCGCGAAGCGTTTGAATTTGTTGTTGTCTTCTTGGGGTGGTGTGATATTTATCGATACTTTCTGCATAGGGGTCGATAATTACTTCTTGGGTTTGTTTATTAGTTCTTTGACCATTTATGGTAAAGGATTTGTGTTGGATTTGGCATATTTACAGTTGGAAGGATTAGAATGAGATAAGTGGGGGAGAAGCTGGTACTTCTCCAAGTTGCTTCAGGTGAGGAGCGTTGGCTCGGTGTGTTGTGAATTGCAAGATTATAAGTGTGGTTGCTGGTTCAAGACGGAATGCAGAAGTAAGGTTTATGTCAACTAAGGATTTGTGCCTTAGGTAGTTTTGTGTATAAGATGTAATGAATACTATTATAGTTGGTGGAGACGGTTTATGCCTCATCATGATTGTCGCCTGTTTATTGACAAATTGAGGAACTGATCACCCTTAATCTCTTGTTGATAGCAGACGGGGATTATGTTGGATGGAATGGACGTGTCTTTCTGGCTTTGATAGTGTGTGCAATGAATTGTTTGGAATTTAAGGAAATGGTTACAGATTGTTTTGTTGTGTCGATGAAGATTCTTATATCAGAAGATGAGATGGATTAGAGGTGCTGGTATGTGGTTAAGTGGTGAATTCATTAAGAGTTCTTTTTGGTTGGTTGAGTTTGATTAGAATCACAATTGTTGGAATATTTGATAAGAGTGGTGGTTTGTTTAAGTTGTGGTTTATGTTCTTCGACATTTGAGGATTCGAGGAAGGATCAGTACTATTGTGGAATTGGTTGTAGCTGTGTTATGTTGGATTATAGGAAGTATCATCTTTGTGATTCTAGATTCGAAGTGTTTGGTAATTATAAGAATATTGAATATTGAATATTGAGTTGGTCTGAAAGAATAGAGACAGCGAGGATGATTAGGATTCGTGGCGAGTCATGAATTGGTTTAGGATTATCCTTGGGGAAAGGATGTTGTTGTGCCTGATGTGTAAGTCAGAAATTTTTATGCGTGTCTGTTTTGATGGTCAGAGAATTGGAATTATTTGAGCAGTACAGAGGCTCATGTTTAGTGTGGTTGGATATATTGGCAGTGAAGAGTGATTTTTGGTGGATATGAGAAAGAGTTAGGTTTTGAGCGTGAGGTTGATAGTCTTGATGGTTTCGGGTAATCAGAGTGCGCGGTGGAAGCGTGATGTGGTACATTTTGTATTTGAGAGTGAACCAGCAAGTTGTGCTTGTGTATTCTTTGAGTTGGGAGTTGGCCGGCAAGTGCATTGTATGGCCTTTGCGCCTTGTCGTTGTTGTTGCTGCTGTTAGCCAGGTGGTTAGTCAATTGTGTTATTTGTGGTGCGCTTTTGGTTGATCTAGTGTTTGTTTGGTCGGATGCGAGGGCCGTGTTTGGAGTTGTTGAGATCGGTTATATTTTCGAGGACGAAAATTTCCAAGTGGGGGAGAGTTGTAACGCCCCAGTTTTGATCGTTTTATTTAATCGAGTCGATTTAATTATTTTGAGTATTATATTATTTTTACTTATGACTTTGGTGTGATAATATGTTGTTTTGTACTGTTATTATATTTTATCGCATTTTTGGATCGTTTGGGAGATAATTGAGAGTAAGGGTATTTTAGTCTTTTCCCTAATTATTTACTAAGTTAGTAAAGAAAAGAGAATAGAAATAGAAAGGAGAGAAAAATAGAGAGAAAAAAAAGAGAATAAGAAAAAGGGAAGAAAGAAAAGAAGAGAAAGGAGAAAAAGAGGAAAAGCTTGGAAACTCAAGAAAATCACTTCTAGGAATCGATTTAATCGGGTAAGGGTGTGAAATATTGTTATCCTAACTTTGTGTATGATTATGTATGTGTTTTGTGTGGATGTTTTGGTTGGTTTTCCATATGTTTCCGTTTATGCCGTATTGGACGAAACCGATAGAAACCGATGTTTTTACGGTCGAAAAGTCGTATAAATACATGTGTTGGTTGGCTATATGTATGTGAGCTGCTGTTTAAAGTTTCATGAAGTTTGGTTATGTTTTGGTTAGTTTTCGTTATGTTTCCGTTGTTTTTCCGTTTAGGTTGAATTGTAGGAAATCGATAGAAATCGATGTTTTCACGGTTAGAATTCGAAATAAATTACGTAGTTGTATCGAGTAAGGTTAGGTCGTCGTATAGCGTGCTTTTTATTCGATTTGGTGATGTTTGAAAATTCTGGTTGTTGAAAGGTTGAAATTTAATCGAAAAATCGAACGTCGTAGAAATTTCGTTTATGTGTTCTAAATTGTTCTTATGTATTTGGTGGTTGCGCGTATAGGTTTGTTTCGGTGAAAATGTTCGATTTAGTCGAGTTTTCGGGTATTCGGAAAAGTTACAGCAAGGGTGTAATTGAAAATTCTGGTTTTTGGAGAAAAACAGAGTTATGTATCGATACATAACAGCCATGTATCAATACGAAATGGTTTATGTATCGATACATAACCCTTATGCATCAATACATACTGTAGAATTTTAAGAAAACAGAATTTTCACTACAGCATGCGTCGACACATGCGTGCTATGTATCGATACATGTTGCCTTTTTGAATCGATACATAGGCCTATGTATTGATACATACTGAGCTGTACCAGAAAATTCTGGTTTATCGGGGAAACTTCGGAAATTCATATCTTTTGATCCGTAAGTCGGTTTTGACCCCCATTCGAAGCGTTGGGAAGCTAACGAGATGTTCTTTCTAGGAAAAATGGTTTTGAGGTCTAAACCTAGTCCAATTGGAACAGTATTTTCGAACTGTTTCGTAGTGTCGAGCCTCCGGTTTATGTTTTTGCGTTATTTTGAAATATACCTATCTTCTTCGTTGTTTATCGGATTTAAGTTTTCTTTATATCGAATCGAAGCTGTGGATGAGTACTTTTTGATGATGATGGAAAATATTATTTTTAGCCGACTTTTGGCCGACTTTTCCGATTAAATGTAAAGTGCGGTTTGTTGTCGTTTGGCTTGATTGAGGTGAATGTGTATGGATTGTATGTGATATGTATGAGATAAATGCATGACTATATAGTGACTATGTATGCATTTCAAGAGTGTCATGAGTCATGTTGTATGTGAAACATCATGATGTGCATTCTTGCATTGAGGGGTTCTAAGATGAATCCGTTGTAACGTCGTGAGCCTATGTGAAAGGTGTGAGCGATGATTACAAACGATTGTGAGCCTATGTGACAGGTGTGAGCAGTCGGGTTGTGAGCCTATGTGATAGGTGTGAGCAATCCATAAACCTTGTGAGCCTATGTGATAGGTGTGAGCAATGGGTGAACGTCGTGAGCCTATGTGATAGGTGTGATCGAATGGTTCCAACAAGTTCTTCAATTGAACTTGAGATGAAAGGAGTCGATACCGCATTGCATCTGTATAGAGTCGCGAGTCGGTCTCTATGATTTGCATTGGTCATCTTTGTATATGTGCATTGATGAATGAACATAAATATATGTATTTATGTTGAATGATAAGCATTGTGATGAATATGCTTGGTTTTGTATATATATATATGCCCTGCGATGTATATTGAGTAAGATGTGATGAATGGCGATAAGAGTTGTATCTTTGTAATGATACATTGGTGAATAAACATGTATGTGTGTTATGTTGAATGAATGGTGATGAATTGAGATGTATTGGGGATATATGTATTTGAGCATGAATGAATATGCCTATGTGAAGGATGCGTTAATTACGGATTGTTATGCCGTGTATTTGATTTATGGTATATGCTTGGTGTTATATGTATATATACATGCATAGTGATGAGTTGTGGTGAGAATGTGGTATATGTGTATTATATGTTGAGATATATAATTATATGCAACGTTATTATGATAATATTTCTCACCCTTCTGCTGTTTTATAATGCTCTACGAGGCATTGCAGAGTAGGCTTGCTGGCGGTCTTGTTGTGAAGCGTGGCTTCATGTCCGTGTTAGTCGGTTGGCTCTGATATGTAGCACCGGGTAGCTAGGATGCTTTTGATTTCCTTTTTGTGATACATTTGCATATGTATCTGGTCGATGACTTTGTGTATATACCATGACTGATGTTGATGAATCATACTGGTTGATATATGTATATATATGATGTTTATATATGTGGTTGTTATTCAATGTTTAGTTGTTCCGCTTTTATGCTAAATATTGAAATGTGGGTGTAAGGACGTAGATTCCTTGATTGATAAGTTACCCCGCTGTTGCATATCTTATGAGCAGGTGTTGTATGTGTTTTAATTTCATGTATGTTGTGGCATATCTCTTTTATACCATGTTATGATTATACTCTGATGAAATTTTGAATACGTGCCTAAATGATTAATTGATATATTTGGGGGTATAAAAGGGGGTGTTACAGATTCTCTCTGTTAGCATTAACAATGACTAGACTCCTGGAAAGAAATTCCTTTTAGTTGGGATATAGTGCGTGAATGAAGTTTCATTGAGTTAATGAAGAAACTTACCACCGCTCATGTATTGATAATCCCATATCGTGATAAGTCTTATGAAGTGTTTTATGATTCCACAAAGAAAGGGCTAGGCGAAGTCCTAATGCAGAGTGAACATGTTGTGGCGTATGTGTCTCTAAAATTGAATCCTCATGAAGAGAAATATCTAATACATGATCTCTAGTTAGAAACTATAGTATTTGCACTAAAGTGTGGCCCATTATTTGTATAGAGTGCTTTTCATGATGTTTAGAATTCATAAGAGCTTAAAATATCTCTTTGATTAGAAGGAGCTGAATATGCGGCAAATGAGATGGATGGATTATTTGAAGGATTATGATTTTGAACTTAAGTATCATCCAGGGAAGGCAAATAAAGTGGCATATGCGCTAAGTTGAAAGGAAGTGCATACAACTAAACTAATGATTTTGGAGCATGACCTGTAGGAGAAGTTTCAGAGTATTAATATCCAATTTGCATGGACTCATGATGGTGTACTAATGGGCAACCTGAGTATCACATGTGATTTGAAAAAAAGGATTCGGTAGGTCAACTATACGATTTAGAGTTGCAATCTAAGATTACTCACCAGTTTTTTCTCAAGCCATAAACAGGGTTCTTCTATTTAATAAAAGAGCTTGTAATCTGAACTATGCATATTTGAGAAGGATAATATTAAAGGAAGCGCTTAAAATGGGGTTTAACATCCATCAAGGATCGTCGAATATGTATTAAGATCTAAAGAGGAATTATTGGTGGCTCGTGATGAAGAAGAGTATTGCTAAGTATGTATCCGTTATGTGGTGTGCGAGCAAGTGAAGATCGAGCACCAAAAGGCAAGTGGAATGTTGCAACCGTTAGAAATTCCATGATGAAAATGGGAATGTATCTTCATAGACTTATTTATGAGATTATCGCGTACATTGGGTGGTCACGGCTCAATTTCGGTGATTGTAGACCGACTAACCAAATCAGCCCATTTATTGGCCGTGAAAGCCACATACAAGGTGATTCAGCTTGCATGATTATTTATTACAAAAATTGTGAGGTTACTTGGTGTTCCCTCTAACATCGTCTTTGATGGGATCATTAATTCACTTCGAGATTGTGGAAAGCATTTCAGCATGCTATGGGGACAAAGTTGTGTATGTGTACTGATAATCCACTTTTAGTGTGTTATTATTATCCATTTTTAATTATGTTTTTGTTTTTAAATTAAGAGTTTATTAATTTAATTTTAATTTTTTTTAGCTTGTTTTGCTTTGAGCACAATAGGTGCTATTTTTGTATTTTTCATGTGTGTTATTATTTTGCAAGGCAGTTTTTAAGGCAAGTTAAGGCATGCCTGGTCTAGGCAGCGTCAAGAGGTAAGAGTGGAACGGAGAATTAAAAGTTGCTAAGGATCACAAGGAGAAAATGGCCAAAAGCTTGATGGGAGATAATTCTAGGGCTTGCGTGGCAGAATTTGCTTGGAAGAATTGGAAAATCAAAAGGATAAGATCAAATGCACAAAGAGACAAAAGCATAGTACGATAGGGACCACCTCTGCAAAAGCACGCCCTGCACACCAACATTGCGCCACCTGCACCTCTACACCACTACCTGCTACAGCAGCCTGCAACAGACACACTGTCTCCCACCATTGTATGTACCAAGAAGCTTGTTCACTAAGAATTGAGGACAAAAAAAGAATATGCTGATTTGATTTGGGTTAAACCTTGTTTGTATCAAAAGCCTATGATCCAAGGCCTACTACCTCTCACATCCACACTCAAGTCTATAAAAACTGACCTTAGGATTTGGAATAGTAGTTCCACACACACAAGCGTTATAGTTTTGTATTAGTTTATTTTAGTTTGAGGGTTAGTGAGAAAATAAAGAGTTTTTCTTCTCATCCAATCTTGTACTCACTGCTGAGAGTTGGCGCGACTAGAGACTTCACTTGCTGTTTATCCAACACTAGAGATCTCTAAGTTATTTTTAGGTTGTCATTCCTTTTACATCTTTTGTTTAAGCATGTTTCCTAATAGTTTCAGTTCACTAGTTTGTACTCAGCTCATCATGAGCTAAACACTTGTTTGATGAGCAATGTGAAGTTAATATAATGTGGCCTTTATGTTAAAATGATGTGATGTTAAGTGTCTTATTTTGTTATGTGTTTTCATGCTATAAACCCGACTCTTTGAATGATCAACTTAGAAAAAGGTAAAAATTTGTTGTTGTGAGTGATCCAACAACAAGTGGATTTCATTACAAAAGTGGTTAAACAAGTAGGATATAGATATTCACTTAATTAGCTTACATAAGAAGTTAAGGCCATAAAGAACTTTCAGAATATAAACCAGATGTATTTTAGGGTTATAAGTGAGACTTAGAGATTTGTTCCCCTATTAATGCACGATTTGATGTTGTAGAGATACACATAAAAATAAGGTTATGACCTTTTGAGGCACGACACATCTCATCATATACACATTCCGGCTACTACATATTAATGGATCATAGCTTATCATTCACTCTCTTGATTTTATCAACCCTATATTTATCTCATTTAGTTCAGTGATGTGGACACCTATAATTTATTACCAATTATTATTTTGTTACCTTGCTCATACTTACTTTAAATAAATATTACTTACAAGTGTTCAATATAAACATCTTTAACTCCCTGTGGGTACGATATCCTTTATATTATCACTTGTTGCAATAAAACATACATGTATACTTGCATGTGACGCCATAGTCTTATTTTATACGCGACAAGTTTTTGGCGCCGTTGTCAGGGAGTGCCAAGAAGTATTTTGAACCATTAAACTATTTATTTTTGTTTATTTTTGGCGCCGTACTCTGGTGTCACGACAAGTGTAGAGCTTCTGCATGCCTAGGTTGTTATCCCCAGAATACAGAGAAGATCCTGAACCTAAAAGAACATTTCGCATACGAAGGAGATTGATACGTGCTATGCAACAACCAGAAGAAAGAGGTTCTATTCATGAACCTCAAGGATTTCAAGAGTGGGTACAAGAAGACATAGTCATGACGGAGCCCGACATCATTGGCATAGCTAATGATAAGTCTCGTAGCATCAGAGAAGGGGTGTTCATGGTTCATGAACTGCACTGAACCAAACCACATTTATGGTTCAGTTTAGTTTACACTAACCATTTCAATAAAAATGCAATTAACTGCTAAAATGGATTCAATTCAGTTTAAAATTAGTTTAGAACCAGTTTGTATTTATAAACTAGTTTATAATATGTTTGCAATTATAAACTAATTTTTTAAATTTGAAAAAAAAAATAATTTAAATTCTTTTTTATAATATTTAAAATAATAATAATTTTTTTAAAAATTGAATTTTTTATTTTTCCAAAGAAAAAAAAGAAAACAAAATTCGAAATAATTTTAGTTTTTTATTTAATTTTCAAAAAAAAAAAATTAGATTAAATTTTTTTCAGAAAATTGTTTTGAAAAAAAAATTAATTTTTTTCAAAAAAAAAAGTTTCAGAATAAAAAATTTTCAAATTTGGGAATTTTTTTATTTTATGAAAAAAAATCCAGAATAATTTTTTTTAAAAAAATTTTTGAAAAAAAGTTTCAGAAAAAAATTTAAAGTGTGGGGATTTTTTTTTTTAAATTATTTTTTATTTTTCGGGAAAAAAATATCGGAGTAATTTATTTTTGGAAAAAAAATTTCAAAATAAAATTAAATAAAAAGTTTCAGAATAAAAAATTTTCAAATATGGTAGATTTTTTTTTTTAATTTTTAGAAAAAGTTTTAGGAAAACAAATTTTAGAATAATTTTTTTTTGAAAATTAAAAATTTCAAAATAAAAAAAATATTTTCAATAAAATCTTTTTTATTTTTCAATAATTACAAATATTTTTTAATTTCCAATTTTTTTTTCATTCTAAATAATTTTTCTTCTTCTTTTAATGAAAAACTTATTTCTATAATTAAAGCAGTTTATAAAAAAAAAATGGTTATGAACCGGTTTTAAACTGGATTAGAATTGTTTGAATTAAATGGTTCAATTCATTAACTATTTAAGTGCTTCAGTATTTTTATGGTGCAATTCAGTTTAGTAATATAGTTTGGTTAACCATATTTTTCCACACTCCTATCAGAGACTATGCAGTTTTTGATCTTAGTGCTATGAATATTGGAATCATCAGGCCTGAGATAACTTTTCCTCAGTTTGAATTCAAGCCTATGATGTTTCAGATGCTGCAAGCTATTGGGTAATATTCTGGATCTGCTCATAAAGATCTTCACTTGAGACAATTTCTGGAGGTGGCTAGTAATTTCAAGATCCCAGGTGTGACAAATGATTCATTCAAGTTAAGGCTCTTTCCATACTCTCTAAGGGATAGAGCCAGAAGTTTGTTAAATTCCTTAAAGTCGAATTCCATTGATACTTGGAATACATTGGCTACAAAGTTTTTATCCAAGTATTTCCCTCTTGTCAAGAACACAAAGATGAGAAATGAGATCACTTCATTTAGACAAGGAGAAGATGAGTCTCTGTTTGATGCATGGGAAAGATTCAAAGAATTGCTTAGACAATGTCCTCACCACGAGATACCTATTTATATTCAGCTTGAAACATTTTACAATGGGTTAATTCCATCTTCAAGAAATATGTTAGATGCTTCCAGTGGTGGAGCTTCGTTATCCAAATCATATGAAGAAGGATACAAGTTGATTGAGAGCATTACGGCCAACACTTACCAATGGCCTTTAACAAGGGTTGGTGGAAGTATAACATCAAAGAAACCTGCTGGTGTTCATGAAGTTTCTGAATCCAATGCTCTTGCTCCTCAAATAGCTCTGATTCATCAAATGATGAAGAATATGATGACAACCCCTGAAGTAGCCAAACCTGAACCAATTAAGGTGGTTACTCACGCGATTGCAATTTCCTGTGTATACTGTGGAGGAGCGCATTTATTTGAAGAATGTTCATCAAACCATGTGTCTATTAACTATGTTGGCAATAACAAGTATAACAACCCCTACTGCAACACATATAATCCAGGATGGCGCAATCATCCTAATTTTTCATGGATCAATACTCAAAATCAACTCAACAAACCCCAAGCAACACAACATACTCAAGCACCACAAGTTCTACCTGGTTATTCTGCACCTAACTATTAACAAAATCAAGCATGAAATCAGCTGGAAAATGTTCTAAAATCTTTCATTCAATAGGCTAAAACTCAAATTAAAACGCAAGGAGAAAGTATTAAAAACCTTGAAAATCAAATGGGTCAAATTACTATTACTCTTAGCTCTAGAAACATGAGAACTCTTCCCAGTTCTACTGAAGCCTCTGCCACTACCTCAGAAGTCTAGAATATTGAGACTTGCAAGGTTATCAAGCTAATAAGTGGTAAAGAATGTGAAGGATTAACAAGTCAACAGTCAAGTGGAGACCTGACACCACAAGACAACACTAAAGAAAAGGGATTCACTGGGGAACCGACCTCAGAGGAACAACAAGGAAACAATGACAAAAGAAGCAACGAGGGTGTTATTTCTAGTTCAGAAAAGAAGAAAGGAGTCATGCCTGAAGCTGAAAAAATACCAATTATGTAACAAGAAAGACCACAACCACCTTTTCCTCAAAGGATTAGGAAAGTTAAGGAAGAACAACAGTTTGGAAAATTTATGGAGATTCCATTCAATATTCAAGAACCATCCTTTACTGGTACTCTGTTTCTCATTTTCTTAGACACATGTATTTATAGTATCTATCCTAGTTGGAACTTCATAGATTTCCTTAAGGGTGTCCCACACTTCTTTGGTCGTGCTATAGTTAAAAGCATGAAAGAACTCTCTAGTGCCTAACACATTGGGCATCCAGTACATAGAAATCCTTGCGAAAAAGATGGAGAGAAAGAAATAAGGCATAAAGAAATCCTTGCGATTTGAACTTCACCCTTGATTGTGTTACGACCTTCTACCTTGCAATTTTCCTAAAAACCTTATCTACAAGACTTAGAATAATATAAATCATTGTATCAACTTGAACTTCTCTATGTGTTAGGCTAACCAACGCAAATGCTTCCCTTGTCAAAGCCTTAACACAATTTTTTAAAATAAAAATTGTAGTTTGACAGCAAATTCTCGATGTCATAGTTAGTACTCATTGTGCTTACTTGAAATATTGGTCCATGTTTACTTGGAAATTTTGTAAACAAAACAAGTTTCTATTAATACTTAAGGGATTAAACTCAAAAATATTCCGAAACATATTTGTGTGAATCATAACCTTTAGACATCATGTTGCTATGGAAATTGAAACACAATGTTTAAAAGATAGTAATTTGAACTTGACTAAACTCGAAATGTAAAAGATTTTGAAAGCAAAATAACTGAAATTGAAATGTAAACTGAAAGTAAAATAACTGAAATCGAAATGTAATTTAAATGCAGAAAGAATTGAATGTAAAATACTTGAAGTTTATAAATGTGGAACACATACGTATATTTCCTCACTCATTTCTCAATCAGACAGATACTTTACGTATGTAAAAATTTGAGTACAATTGCAGACCCTTACAACATAAGCAAACGTCTTTTTATATACTAGTCTAGAATAACTATCTATAACGGTCGACTAAACATATCACGACACGTTTTACTTCCATGTGACTCTTGTCTTCGACGGACTTTCACGTGTCTTTGAGTAACTACCTAATTTTATCCAATTCCCGCTATTTCGATTAAGCAAAATAACCAACTAAAACACTTGGAAATTTCACTAAGTCCAAAGGCTATACAAATACTCTTTGACCTTCATCTACACACTTCAACCACAATTCCTACATCACCTTTCAATATGTAAAAAAATCAACCTTCTTCATGGTCTCGATCTACCACGTTTCTACTTCACCTCTCACCATAGCATACGTATATGTCTTACTTGCCATTTATATCCTGTGTCGAAAATCCAAGGTAACAAATTTCCCCCCAAAATGCCATGTTTCGATGTGGATCCGAAGAGAAATGTGGCATTTTTTATCGTATTTTTGACATTTCTTTCACTTCCATGCCGACGTCATCGTCATCATTACCCCTTTTATTGCGCATTGTCATTTTCTGTAAGATCTTTTCAGAAACTCATCATCACTCCTATTTTCTAGGAAGACATGAATGTGCATGTCTTCACTAATTGCTCCACTCATATCAATGTTGTCACTTCGTAATACACGAAATCGTTCCATTACCTCCACACAGATGTCATGTGTCCGACTTCAAACATGTAATGAAAATGCTATAAATACCCACCTTCACCTTTCTTTTCACTTTCTTCATTCACCCATCTTCTTGATCTCCTTACGCAGAAAAAACCTTTCACTCACACACACTCTCTCTCTCTCTCTCTCTCTCTCTCTCTCTTGTAAAAGCTTCTAATTCCAACAATGACATCCATTAAAGCCTCAACTCCAAGGTTTGACACTAGGAAAAACCCAATGGCTTTCACGATTTCGGCAGAGGAAGATGAGCAAGGTAGAGATTTTGTTCCTGAACCCCAACGTAAAAAAAAAAAAGATCTCAAATTTGGCAAACCAGGTACTCATCCCCTTCTCTCTATCTAATAAACTCTTCGCCTTCTTGGGGCTATATCCGACTGCAAAGTCAAATGTTGGGAAAGTTAAGAACTTTTTCCTAGGCTACCCAGTCACCATGCCTTCAGCGTTCAAAGAACACTTTCTCGATTTGTCCTTCATGGACAAACCTGCGCGTGTGTTCCGATCTGCACCACCTGCTCAAAGCAAGGAATACCTGACTTGGCTCGACAAAGTTCAACGCCAAAGAAAACACCAATGGCAAGATTTGGGTATCTACGACATGATTAAAATCTCCAAAACTGGCGCTAGATACAACCCGACCATGTTATTAGCTTCGATATTTTTTTGGGAAGGATCGGCCAATACTTTTCAATTCTCTTGTGACATGTTAACGCCAACTTTATTCGATGTAGCAGCTATCACAGAACTAAACCTCCTAAACGAGACCTTTACTCCGACCTTAGAAACCTCCAACAAATTCACCATCGAACTATTCAATAATGTGTTTCTCAATCTAAAAAATCACTACTCAAAATATATTTGTAATGTGTTTCTCATCCTAAAAAATCTCTACTCAAAAGAATTCAACCCTTACCTTTGAATCCTAAAAGTTCTCTTTCGATTTTACAAAGTTAACCACAAAATGAAGTAGTAAGTACCACAATAAAGTCTCACACATAAAATAAGAAAGATTCTAGATTGAACATGAGACAACACAAGATATTCAACCTAACCATGTCAGTTACGGGTTGAGTTAGGAGTTATAAATCGTAAATCTCAAATTTAAAGATACATAAATAATAAATTTGTATTTCATAAAATCAAACAAATGCAAATACAAAATGTAATGAAAATTTAAATTATTCTATTTATTTCTCAATTTTCCTGTACAGAAGTAATACAGTCTTATTTGTATATATCGTTAAGAAAATGCATTATTTGAGAGTAGTTGCAATTATCCATCATAGAGCTATTTATCGCAACAGCATACATTTCCGATACAACTTCCACCTTTATAATAACTCTTTTTTTCACAAAATTTGGAACAATGTGCATCATTATTTGGACAAGACCCTTTGCCAGGGCAGACTTTAGAGCCAATAATAACCTGTTCACTTGTTACTCCTGCAAATCCAAATACTATCATTAGAAACGCTCATGGCACTATAAATCTGTATAACAAGTTTTACAAGAATAAAAGCTAAAGAAAATTATTATGAAATTGTTTGTTACCTGTGTTCATGATGACCAAAACAATGCATAAGATTGTAAAGATATTTTTAATGCTAGTAGTCATTTTGGAAGCTTAACAAACATAGCATTGCTAGAGTCTATTTAAGGTGGCAAAAGGAAACAAATGCAATAGATTAAAATAATAAAAAGTAATGGGTCATGTTCAAATGAAATCTCACTTTTTTTTTTCATACCATTTTTAAAACTATCTTAGAGTGCATTTCTTTTCTTAATAGTTGTTTTATTTTATTTTATTTATTTTATTTTTATTTTTTAACTTTTCTTTTTATTTTTAAATTTAAATGTTATTTTTTTTTACTCATTTACTTTTCTCTTTAGATTGTACTCATTTTCATTTGATTTTTTCAATTTCTAATTTGATACTCTAAATTTATTGGTTACTATTTTAACAACTTCAAACTTAAACTATACACATCTTTGAGAGGTAATCCTTCTCCTCTAAGTATGGTAGAGAAGTGTTTAGGTCAAGGGTTATAAATTAGGATTAAAAAAAAAGGAAACAAGCTCAATATAGATACGCAAAGGATAAAAATAAAAATAAAAATGTTAGCATGAAAGGGTCTAGACTAAAAATAGTTGATTTTTTTTCTTTTTAATTTTTTTCTTTCTCTTTTTTATTTTTTATTTATTTTAATTAGTTGATTATTTTTTTCAACTCATTTCCTTTTCTCTTTAGACTGTACTTATATTTATTAAATTTTCTTAATTTCTAATTGATACTTCAAATTTATTGATTGTTATTCCAACAATCCCAAACTAAAATTATACACATCTTTGAGGTCTAATTCTTTTACTCCAAGTATGATAGAGAAGTATCAAGGGTTATAAATTAGGATTAAAAACATAAAAAAAAATAAACAAGTTCAATATGGGTATGCAAAAGATAAAAATAAAAATAAAAACGTTACCATGAATGTCTATGGACTAAAAATAAAGATCATTTCTTAATACACCACCCAAGTTTCTTATACACCACGTGAAATTATTTTTTTGTCCCCCAGTTCTGGATGTACACATCCGGACGCACCGTTTTTAAAAAAAATGTTGTCTTCTCCAGGATGTGCAAATTCGGAATGACAAATTATGTGTATTCTGGATGTGCACATCCGGAAAAATGGCTAAAACTTAAAAAAAGATATAATAATAATATATTTATTTTAAGAAATAATAATAATATGTATTTTAAAAGAATACCGATCAACAGTAAAACATTACTTCTTTGACGTTATCCGAACTCCCAAATCTATTGTCGAAGATTGTAGGACAAATCAAGATTAACAGTAAAACATTACTTCTTTGACGTTATCCGAATTCCCAAATCTATCATCGTAGATTGTAGGACAAATCAAGATCAACATTAAAACATTACTTCTTTGACGTTATCCAAGATAAATGGCAGCAGAGTCGGCCCGCTGGAATCATAAGATAATTTTGTTAGATTTGTGTATTCCTCGTGATAGGATAATTCAGGGAGTGGCGTGTGGATTTCTAAAAATCAACTGGGTTTAAGCCTAAAAGGATTATATTTTACAGGTTCGCGTTGGTTTTTTCTAAATGATACATACTGATGTCTATTGATGTATATGTATATATTATAACTTGTATATTAATGATACAGTTCCTCCTGCTTATTATGCACACATGCTAGCTTTCCGCCCTCGATACTACATAAGTGAAGTCGAAAATTCTTATTCTGGTTCTGGTTCTACATAAGTTCATTTTCGCATGGAGCTTATTCAAGTACATTTAAACTTTCATGATGCATTCATGATGTTAAATGATAGTTGTTTATATTCATGACCGTAAATCTGTTGTTAACTTTAGCAGAATGCCGAAGACAACCATTATATTGACGGAGAGACTCCAACCCTAGAGTTTGTTATAACTTCTGATGACATTACTACTACTGGTGCACCAGCCACATTACTTATTTTCAATAACGAAAAGGGTTTATCTCCGAAAAATATTGAGTCCATCTGTAGTGTTGGAGTATCAACAAAGAAAGATAACATGAGCAGTGGTTACACTGGAGAGATACGGAGAACAAAGTTTTCTATTGGAGAGATACGGAGAACAAAGTTTTCTATTGGAGAGATATGAAGAACAAAGTTTTCTATTGGAGAGATACGAAGAACAAAGTTTTCTATTGGAGAGATACGGAGAACAAAGTTTTCTATTGGAGAGATACGAAGAACAAAGTTTTCTATTGGAGAGATACGGAGAACAAAGTTTTCTATTGGAGAGATACAAAGAACAAAGTTTTCTATTGGAGAGATACAAAGAACAAAGTTTTCTAACCCCTTGACTCAAGATTTTCATCATTCTGTCAAGACCTTCTCGCTCCCCTCATTTGAATGTATATTAACTTGCGATGATATATTAACGTATGCGACCAACCGACAAAACCGATTTTAAAAAAAAAATAAAGTTATGCTATTTTTCGGATCTGCAGATCCGAAATTTTAAAAAATGGTCAAAATAAATAACTCGCCTCAGTGTTTAAACATCGCAAATGAAGTCAATTAAGAACGTATATAAGTTTTAAATAAGTAATATATACCAGAATGTTTTTAATTGATGAAACAAAGTGTTTAGTTTTTTGTGTTGCTCACCATGTTGGGTTAGACATAAACAACATACAAAGTACATCCAGTTTGATGTGATGTCTCAACCAGATATTGTAAATCTGCTCAACATTGAATATAGCTCAATAAAATCACATTAGAATGTTTGAAAATATGTAAAAAGTACTTTAACTTGTGGCATACTTTTAGACTGAAAATAAATATTTCGGTTTATTTTTAGACATTCATTGTTTTACTACGTATTATCAGATAACCATACGAAAATAAACAAACTAAAAATATAAACAAAATAAACTAAATTTAATTCAAAACACAATTTAAAAGAAAACTAAGGCCAGAGTACCTTTTTTGGGTTTCCTCCCGAACATTGCTCGTTTAACGTCATTAGCTTGACACCTCATCATCCACGTTAGGATGGATACTTCATCTTCAATAACTCGTTGATTTTTCCGAAATGAGGACGCATGTTCCCCAGAGATTGAGTCTGCTTTGTGTAGTAGGTTATTCAATGTTTCCATAGCATTACTTTGATGTCATTTTTTTTCTCACTTGATTTTTGGAATGAATTTTTGAGCTTTTTTTATGAGAGGTGTTCGTGGTGATGGAACCATTTGAGATGTTATTCTAGAGACTTTATCTGATTGTATTGTTTGAATTCGGCCTTCGACACATGTTTTGATCATGCCTACTTGATAATGATTTTATTTGTCTTCCTATTGCTTCCTAATTTCTAACACATTTAATTTTATTTCCTCACCATAAACCTTTAAATTGATATTATCTTTTTCTAAGATATTTCATCTACTTGTAAGCACAAATGGTCAACCAAGAATCAGAGACATCTCTTTGTCTTTAAGCATATCCACGATCACAAAGTCAACTAGAAATCTAAATTTGACTGTTTTAACCAACAAATCTTACACTATCCATATGAATGCTTTATGGAGTGATATGTGAATTTTAAATTCATCTCTGTGTCGTTGATTTTTTTTATGCCGAGAATTTTATAGCTTGATAATGGCATCAGACTGAAACTAGCTCTCGAATCAATTAGAGCCTTCTTGAATGTTCTGTCTTTTATAGTGCATCAAATTATGAGAAATTTAAGATCTTTTTGTATGATGGGGATTTTCATACACGGGGACATACCCTAGTTGTTTTCCCAATAATATCTAAAGGAATTGTTCGATAAAAAATATTTCTTTTGAGTAAAGAAGGAAACTTTGGACTCCCTAAATAAGAAAACTTTTGAGTAAACGAATGTGGATCCATGTGTGATTAGCAAAAGGATACAATGTAGTAATTGTGAGAGCAAGAAATGTCTCTACAAGTCAATATGTGTTTTGATGATAACAATAAGTATTTGTGAAAGAACCATTTTATGGCCTAACGTGTGTTGTGTGCAGATCATATGAACTAAAGATATCAGAACCAACATACACCAGCTAGATGTACTATGATTGAATATATACATATGCGAAGTTACTATGTGTGACTAAAGTCGCGAGAAGCAAGAACACTTCTTTATCGAGTCATGATCAGCAAGATCCAAGGATGCCAAGATTGCTGTTGCAATGCTCTTGTGGATGCTCTCTGAAAGTGATTGAGATTCTGAAGATAGCGAAGCTTCTAAAGAAGTACACTCTAAAAAGAACCAAAGTGCGGAAGACTTCTATGACTTGAAGCTCTGATGGCTGAAGGCGCTGAAGACCAAGTGCAGAAAGAATCTGAAGACTGATGAGTTATGAAGATCAAGGTTTCAAATAAGAAGTTCTGAAGACTCTGAAGACAGGCTCTGAAGATTCGGAAGACTTGAAGCAGAAAAGAATAACGTTCTTAAAGACCAAGTGATGAAGTTCTGAAGACTGATTCCTAATGGACTTCTTCAATCGACGAAAGACTTGAAGCATCAGATATTCTGCTAAGAAGACTCTAATCATGCTTCATCAAATTAACATCAGAAGCCACTGAAGTTTTGATGTCTAAATATTACCGTTGTGAGTTAAATGTACACACTGCCCAAGAAAATATGGCCGGTCACTTCTTCCTCTGCAAAAAGAAGATGTGTCAGTACAACTCATTATATCACAATGTCTCTTTTCCAAACTGCCAACAGTATTCTCTAACGGCTATATTTCTACTTGCTATTTAATGGAAAGAGTTTTTGCTTCTGATGTGTTGATCACTTGTAGAATCACGAACTGAATGTTCATCTATAAAATTGACCAAGTCATTGTGAAGATAGCAACAAAAGATGAGTTCTTATTGTAACACTTAACATATTCAGAGCTATCATCATTTCACTAATGGCGGTTGTTGTTAAAACTTAAGAAGACAAATCAATACCACAACAATAATCAAACAGAAGCTGTTGATGAAGAAGACAACATTGAAGATCTGTCAAGTCATCAACCTACCTTCTCGTCAAGACTACATTGAAGATCTGAAGCAAGGAGTTGCTGCTCAAAGCTTGCTCAACCAGAAGACGAAGAAGAAGAAGATCTACAAGATGTCAACAATTGTAATATCTAAATACATCTTTGTAGTTTCTTAGGAAAGCAAGGAGCTGATTGCTTATAACTTACTTAAACACATGTGTGTGTTCTTTGTACTTAAACTTAGGAGAAACTTGCTTATTAAGAAGCACAATCTGTAATCTCCAGTTTGCCAATTCGACTAAATGAATTGAGACTCCTCAAGTGAACGTTATATCCTGAAGGGATCCCTGAACGATTCAGCTGTGAGTTGAGGCCCTTGAGTATATCACATGGTGATCAGATACTTGAGATGACAATGGCTGAGGGTCATTGTGGAAAATCTTGAAATATGGTCAGTAGCGTTATATTCATTGTGATGAATCCCTGAACGGCTAGCTGTGAAATCCCAGCAGTGGGTCTGCTCGGTCAATGAACATTATATCCTGTTGGATCCCTGAATGGTTCATTGGATTGTTAGTCACAGTATGGCTGTGCAAGATGTTAGTCACCGACGTGGCCCGTGCAAGTGTAATCATGATTTGATTATAGTGGATTAAGTCCTTGTGTTCAAGGCGAAATCACCTGAGGAGGGTGAACTGGATTAGCCTGCGTGGTGAACCAGGATATATCATGTGTCCTTTACTCTCTTGCTTAGTATCTCTATTTATGTTTATGCATTGAATATCAGAACCTCATATTAAGCAAAGTCAGAACCTTGCAGCTTATCTCTGATAAGCTTCCGCACTACAAGTCCTGAGTATCGTATCTTATGATCAGAACCTATATGGTTCTCATGCTCCATAGTTAAGAGATCAGAATCTCTCAACGAACATTGAAGGTTCTTGAGTATCTCTTTAACAAGATGCGAAAAGTTACAAAAAGAGTAAATACACAATTCAAACCCCCATTTCTTATGTCTTTCTCGCACCTTCAGTAATGTGTGGTCTAAAGGTGATGAACTATTTGAAATATTATTTGTGAACAATCTTAAAATATGTGGAATTATCTTTTTCATTAAGGTAAGCAAACTTGTAAGGAATCATATAAGGGAGATGTATATCAATATTTTCCAACCTATATGAAAATATAGCATTCAACCAGAGTTGTAGAAGCCAAATTGGACCCTCCATGTTCAAAAGAGAATCCTAATTTTTTGAAAGATAACTATATTAGTCATCTAAAGATTGTAAATTTAGCCAACTAGAATTTTATCAAGTTGACATTATGATCCTCATGAAGCAATCTAGCTAGAGGAAGAATTGATTTTTCACTAGAAATAGATTTATAGTAGACGAAAGAATTATTTAACCAAAATAAAAGGAAAGTGATATGCTCGTTTTGAAATATCTAAAGGTTTCTCTTTATTATGATGAATGTAATGTATATAACTGGTATGCATTAAGTTATGTTCCCTAATATCAAAATCGCGATCCAAATCGTGAAATCGCACGAATTTCCGATCTCAACCACCTTCAGTGATCTGGATCGTAATCAAGATCGTACCATAGCAGAAATCATGGGAAACATTTTGGATTTGGTAAACAGATCGTGAAATTAGACTATTTTTAGAAATATTTCAGAATCCTAAGCTTTAATAACTTGAGTTAATTTCGACCCGGTTTAATTTTAACCCAATGTTTCTATGTTATGGCCTTTTGCGTTTTTGCTCGTTCCGTAATGAAAGCTTCAAACTTTATTTTGGTCTACACCTGCATTTTTTATTTTCTTTTTCTTTTTCATCTTTATTTTCGTTTACCTGCGTTTTCAGTTTTACTTTCTGAAAGTTCATGTGTTCTTCATCTTCTGATTTATTTTTTGTTTTGATTTTGTTTTTAAAAATACATAAATAATTTTACAGCCACGCGATAGATCAACTTTTAAAAAGTGAGTTGAATTGGCATTATCAGATATTAACATTTTTTTTGGGTGTGCAGTGTAAGTGACACAACGTCACAAACAAGCCACGACATATAACTGTGCATGAAACCGCAAAAAAAAAAGTGAGTGGGTGAGAGTTCGCAAAAGGAGGGATGTTAACAATAGAATCAAAGCATGGGATATTTTCAAGCCAGAAAGAGGATCAAGTAAGTTCAGTGGAGAGGCGATTCAATCTTTCTTTATCTCTGACTTTTCGGATAATGTCACTGCTAAGAATCTCTTCAACATCTTTACGGCTCATGGGAAGGTGATGGAGGTAGTAATACCCCCCAGAAGAAACAAGTTAGGGAAACGATTTGGTTTCGCGAGGTTTGCGGAGGTCGCCGATGGAAGGTTAATGGCTATCAAGCTAGATAATATTTTCATTGATAGGGTCAAAATCTATGCCAATATTCCTAGGTTCAACAGGGCTGAGAAGTTTAATGGGGGTTTCGAACAACAAGACAGACGCCATAGGTCCAAGGAAGAAACTTTCGATCCAAGGAAAAAGGTTCATTTTGACAGTACCAGAGGTGATAAAATTACGCTGATATTGTGAATTCAGGAAGATTCAGGGGTGGGGAAGCAGACCATCAAATGGAAATGATCCATCTTAAATTTGAAGCTTCTGAGGAAGATTTGAGGAGTCTCAAGAAGGCGTATGTTGGGACTGTTAGAGACGCGAGGATGACTTACAACATCAGAACAAATTTCGAGATGGAGGGTTTTTTACTATTAAAGTAACTCCTTTGGGTGCCAATCTTTGTCTTCTTGAAGAATCAGAAGAGGGGAGATTAGAGATTTGATTCGGGAAGGAGAAGCGTGGTGGAAATAATGGTTTGTGGAGATTAGAGAGTGGAGAGAAGATTTGGTGGATAAAGAGAGGGTAACGTGGTTGCGATGCTATGACATTCCTTGCCATGCTTGGAATCTCAATTTCTTTGAAGTGCTGGCAAAGACTGTTGGTAGGTATATGTGTTCGGATGAGAATACGGTGAAGGGGGAGTGTAAGGACGTAGCTAGGTTTATGGTGAGAACTTATTGTGCTGTTGTTATCAATGAAACTTTTAGAGTGTTGATTAACGGGAGGGAATTTATGATTAAGATGTGTGAAGACTACCATGGTCCTCTTAGAATCGTTTTAAACAAACATGTTAAGGAGGCAAAAGTGATAAATTCGTCCTCAGAATCGGAGTGTAATTGGAGTCAGCTTGGGGAGGAGGAGGGGGATCTGATCTGGGTTGACGATGAAGACGTGGATAAGGAAGAAGACAGGGCTTCTTCGGAGAAGTTAGGATCTCCGGTGGGGGTGTCGTCGACAGAGGAAAGGGTGAGACTGGCATTCGAATGTAGTAATGATGAGTCTTCTGAGAAGGTGGGGCCCCTTCTGATTGAAGCAGAGGATATGGGAAACTTTTCTCTCTTTGACACGGTTGTCGAAGGGTCAGAAAATCAAAAGTCGATGGTGTAGTAGAGGCAAACAGACCTGATAATGATGATATGTTGGTTGTAGCAGAAACGGTTCAAGACCCAGTGTGTCAGGAGGCTATAGGTTGTAGCACTAAAAACTATACTAGAGACGATCTTAAAGATACCAAAAAAGAGAAATAGAAAAAGGTGTCTGAGCTTATTGGGCCTATCCGTAGAAAACCCAAATCTAAAGATAAAAGAATTTTGGGTCGGTATAACTGTGTGGGCCAAGAGGCTTCGGTTGATCCTATTGAGGAGTTTTATCAACCTTCATACTATGGAGTTCTCAACAAATTTCCTAATTCAATTTGTAACAGTAATAATAACCCTAATTTCCGCTTAACTTAAGAAGATGATTCTGAGGATTTTTCTGGAGGTGCGATTTTATGTTGTGATCAATTGTCTGACTCCGATATGATTTTTTGCAACCAGAATTTCTGGAAGAAGCTGGATACTAATGTAGGAGAGAAACTTTGGGGAGATATGAACGAGATGGGGGTGAATGCAAGCGATTTCGATAGAGTTTCATAAGAAGATTGATGATCACGAAGCAGAAGATAGAAGGAAATGGGAAGGGATGAAGGCGAAACCTTTAAAGATACAATGATTATAAGAGCTCTTAACATAAGAGGGGGAAGATCTTTGACCAAGAGGAGAAGGATCAAAGATATTATAAGTCGAGGGAAAACAGACATTTTTTGTATTCAAGAATCTAAGTTGGAAAAGGTTGAAGAAAATACAATCAGAAGTATGTGGAGTCATGGTAGTGTTGATTGGTCTTTTGTTGGAGCTACTGGTTTCTCAGGTGGATTAATTACTGTTTGGAGGATACGCAGTTGTATTGGTCGGAAACGAAGTTCATATGTGTGATTAATCGAATATGTGTGAAAAGGATTAGCGAAACCTAACCTTGACATGCTTTTCTAAAAACCTTACAAACTCGTTGCCACAAATTTACTCTTTGCTACCAATTAATGTTAACCAAAATTGAGAACCATTTGAAACTCTTGAACTTAAAACATTGTGACTATTGAACGGAAAGCATCTAATATCGCACAATCCCTGGGGAGACGATAAAAACACCCCCTAATACTGTTGCAACAAAATGGCGTCGTTGTCGGGGATCGGTGTTTAGGTATTGAATCGTATAGTTTCTATATTTTTAAGATTTGTAAATTTGTTAATATTATATGCATTTGTGTTCCTTTAATGTTTTCTCTAGTGTGAATCAGGAATGATGAGAACTCCTAGATTGGTTGCTTTGTGTATAAAAGTATTCAATGAAGCTTCGACCGAGTCTAGATAGATGTTGAGCGTTGAAAGTATGCTTTGTAAATTGTACCGCTTTATAGAATGTTAGAATGATTTAAGAATTTTGTGCTTTGTGCAAATGTGTGTTCTTGTTTCATTTTCCAACTTGTTTGATTGCTTGTTTCACTTAGGTCCAAAAGCCACAAATTGTGAGGAAACCTCCATTGTTTACTAAATGCTTGGATGGCTGATAACTCTGTTAATTCATTTGATTCATGCTTTATCTTTTGATTATTGTGATTTTGTGGAAGCATTGGAAATGATGAAGGCATTTGTTTATATTGAGCATAACCGTATCCAAAAGTATCTTACCTGTGAGTAGTGAGAATTCGTTAGCCCTTTTGAGCCTAAACACTTTAGATCTCATTTTAGTGATGAACTTGTTTATGTACATAATTTTGAAAGTGTGGTTCATCATTGAATTTTGTGAGTTTCTAAAAATTTCTTCTTGAACCTTTGAACATTGGTATAATTTGATTTCCTTGCCTTAAAAAGTAAGGTTCATTCACTTGAGGTTTAGTTGAATTCAAGTTGGGGAGAATGAAAAAGAAGATGGTAGGTTGCTTTCAACTTTTGAAAAAAATTTTAAACAAGCATGAAATGAAAAAGTGTAAATAAGAATGCTTGTTTGATGAGAAAAATAGAGATGAAATAATTGTGCATAAGGAAGTTTAAGAAGGTTGGTGGTAAAGGAATGAGAATGGTGAATGAAGTTGTAATGAGTAAATATCATTTATCGTCGATTTCGATTCAATGGCCTTTAGAAATGTCCCTTTGTTGTTAACCCGGCCAAGCTACAACCTTTAAAGCCCTTAGTGATCTTTTTGCTTCCATGTTTTCATTTATGATTGTTAGATGTTGTATGAATTGAATTTATTTTTGCATTGTTTGTCGGATGAGTGAAATTTCCCCGCGGTTGCAAACGCGTCAATTTCTTCATTCTTATTTTGAAGAGGAGTGTTAGAGTGATTCAAGTATGAAAACTTAGTTGTTCTTTGAACCAATTATGATATTTGTTTAAGAACTTAATTCTTGGTCATTGTTCGATTCTATTGAGTGGTGAATGTTGCTTGTGCGCATTTTCGTTCTTGTCCGCATTTATCTTGCTTTGGTTGAATCTTATGCTTGAGCAAATCCTCTTGTTTTCATGAGGGGTGCTTTGCTTGAGGACAAGCAAAAGTTTAGTTGGGGAGAGTGTTAGGTGCAGATTTGACCTAAAAATGACATATCTTTTTTTACATTTTTTCCACTCTTTTCTCATGTTTTCATTGGTTTTTATCCATGATTGTTGTTGTTCTTCTAACCTTAAGAAAATACCTTTGGTGCTTGTAATATATGTGTTATTGTGCAGTATAAGGCATGAAATGATCAAAAGTGTAAGACACAAGAAATGGTGCAAGCTGTCAAAGAAATGAGGAATGCATCAGTTGGTTCTCTTTGCGAATGGGAAGGCGAGTGCCAGCGAAGGTTCGCTTTGCAAACTCTGGCGAAGGTCCCAACGAATGGTCCCAGAATTGGACAGAGGAAAAAGGAGCTAAAGTTCGCAGTGCGAACGAGAAAGCGAAGGTTTGCAGTGCGAACAAATCCTTCGCAGTGCGAAGTAGCGATAATTTCTGGGGCAGTTAGATCAGCAGAGGCACCTGAAGTGCCTGTTTTTAGCCATTCGTTGTGCGAATGAATGGTTCGCAGTGCGAACGGTGAAAATCATGAACTTGTATAAATAGAATTTTCACACTTTTTAGGTTAATATTTTAGTTTTGGAGAGAGAGACTTGTAGTTTTCAGCATAGAACATTACATTTCTTCATTTTCAAGGGAGAGAAGGTAAGAGCTTCAATTTCTTGTTGGTGTTGAATGTAATCTCTTGATACCTTATGTATTTCATCTAATGTATGTTTGTGGATTGAATTCTGATTTTCTATTATTGTTGTCTTTGATTGATTATTTGTGGTCTTGACAAAACCTTTACAAATCTTTGGTCTTAGATTTTCATCTATCAATGAACAAGCTTTTGACATGGTTTTGTGAGTTGATATTCATTTTATCTTTTGTTGTATTGTGTTGATCAAGTACCATGGCTAGCATGAGTAGGATCGATACGGTATCGCGAGGATGCGTGATAATAGGGATGAAGAAGGATATTCACATTCATTGGGAAAATTAGTTGAATACATGTAAAAAGGGTTAAGCGTGTGTACGTATTTTGATCTTATTTAAATACGAAGAAATCATTTATTTGATATGGATGTTATAGTAATATCTGTTAGGACTGAACTCTAGACATAGATTTAGGCTTAACACTTGCATGAGTATCAGTTCTTAAAGCTCTGTGTTAGTTTTGTTGCGTGAGACATCACTGATAAGACAATACAGTTGGCCTCTCGGCATTGCGTTAGACATAACCTCTGTTGTGAGTGATACGCGAGGATATTAGGCGAATGATTGATTTGTGTTTACTTAGTTAGAAGAATGCATGTGTTATCAATTGATGAGATCTGATTCCAACAAGGCTCCATTTATAATTCAGTCTTTACTTTATATTTTCCGTCTTTACATTTTCCGCATTTGCTTTTGGTTCACTTTAAACCAGAACTTTTGAATCATAAGCTTATAAATATAGAAACCGTTGAATGGCATTCTTTCCCTCGCACTGATCCCTGTGGAGAACGATAAATTGGGTTACTTATTAATGTTTGCTTGCTGCTATTCTAGCTCCAACAAAAGGCATATAAGTAAAAAAATATTATGTTAAGGCTAAAGTCCATTTACCCATTCGACTGTGCAAAATAGGTTTGGAAAACATATGTTTAATAACGTCGAAATTAGATGAAACATAAACTTCCACTGGTTTTATATAATGCTTCAATTTTGTACAAGAAAAGTATAGACAAAGACACAACTTTTTGACTATAATATATTCTAGTCTCTGCATCATTCAAGACTCTACTAAGGTAATAAATGGCTCTTTCGACACCATTTTCATTATCTTGAGCTAACATTCTCCCTAAGGTCTTGTCAGACACAGATATGTATAATCTCATACTCCTATTTCTACAAGGAGGCGACAGAATTGAAGGATGAGCAAGGTATTCTTTAATCTTGTCGAACACCTCTTGTTACGCTTACCCCCACTCAAAACCTTTTTGCTTGAGTCGAAGTAGAGGTGAGAAATCTTGAGTCTTGCCACTTAGATTGGAACTGAATCTTTTAGAAAGTTGATATTTCCTAGCAAAGACTGCAACTCCTTCTTTGTAGAAGGCGTTTTCGCCTCCATGATTTCCTTGGTCTTATTCGGATTGATCTCTATTCCTTTTTTGTGGACCACAAAGCCTAGAAAATCCCCCTCCCACACACAAAAAGCACACTTAAGAGGATTCATCTTGAGACCATGCTTCCTCATTTTTTCAAACGATTGTCGAAGATGGTCTATATGACTTTTTCCTAAAACAGACTAAACCACAATATCATCAATATAAATTTGCATAAATGTTTCAATAAATTCATGAAAAATTAAATTCATTGCCCTTTGATACGTTGCCCCAGCATTTTTCAGGCCAAAGGCCATTACTACCCATTCGAAAGTGCCTAATGTTCCAGGGCATCGAAATGTCATTTTCGACACGTCTTCCTCAGCAATGAAAATTTGATTATAGCCAGAATATTCGTCGAGCATACTTAAATACTCATGGCCTGCAACAGAGTTGACTAGATTTTCCTCCACATGCATTGAATATTCATCCTTTGGGGTTGTAGCGTTTAGATCTCTAAAGTCTATGCAAACCCTTAAAGTTCCATTCTTTTTAATAACTGGAACAATGTTGGCAATCCATTCAACATACCTGGTCGTACGAATGAATTTACATCTCAGAAGTATTTCAACCTCCCCTTTGATCTTTGAGAGAATCGCATGTGCAAATCGCCTTAGAGTTTTCTTAATGGACTTCTTCCTATGCTTTATTGGCAACTTCAGTTCGACCAGATCTCTACATAAACCAGGAATTTCGTTGTAATCCCACGCGAAGCAGTCTATGAACTCTTTCAATTGTTGAATTACTTCGACTCTGAGTTGTGGGTCAAGGTTGACACTGATGTATGTTGGCCTTTTCGTTGTTCCTTCTCCCAGGTCGATCTCTTCTAGAGGATCTTGTGCCAGCATTTTGATATTATTTGCTAGCGGATCCTTCTCAAAGCCCAAAGGCTCATCATCATAGATGGCATCTAGCCTTTGGCTTGACACTTCGACTGGATCATCGTCGGGTGGCTCCGGGTCGAAGTCCTTCCCAGGACCTTTGAAGTGCTCTTCGTCATCTATGGCTTCGACATTCATATATTTTACTTCGGCCTCTAAGGCCGCTTTCAATTTGTTTTCAGCTATATAAGCCAAAATCTTTTTGAGTGCCAATGACTCAGTCATTGTCACTGAATTCACTTCCCTAACCAGTTGGTTGGATTCTCGTTGTTCCGAAGACATAGTCCTCTTCGTCAACAACCTCCATATCCCACTGGAAGCCGTGGGCGGGGTGCAAGTACAAGGAACAGAAGGCGTTATCCGCAGGTGTAAAATCAAAACCTGCAGGATTGCATGGTGCTATGTGGACTAAATTTTTATCAAAATGACACCCACTTATTTGGCTAACCTCACCCATGTAATAGCTTTGGTCGGCCTCGATATTTTCAACAATTCCATCACTCCTCCAAATGGATATCCTTTGGTGAAGTGACGAAGGTACGTCGCCTATGCCATGGATCCACTCCCTTCCAAGGAGTAAGTTGTAGTTTGCCTTAGATGCGATCACC
Source organism: Lathyrus tuberosus (assembly GCA_022829125.1). Classification (NCBI taxonomy): domain Eukaryota; kingdom Viridiplantae; phylum Streptophyta; class Magnoliopsida; order Fabales; family Fabaceae; genus Lathyrus; species Lathyrus tuberosus. Next base: position 12,084,740 of record JALAZF010000091.1, read on the forward strand.
ATAAACATCGTTGGCCTAGTAATCGTGCCAACTGTTAAGTCTACCTGGATGACTCTCATGGTTGTTCCAACTTTCCCTTCGTAATTAGAAAGGACCATGTTATGTGGCTTCGTGTCGGAATCACTTTTGCCAATCTTCTTTAACATATAATGCGACATAAGATTCACTATCGCTCCTTCATCTACCAGTATCTTATTGATACCTACGTTCTCTATCTTCCCTCTGATGAATAGAGGTTTCATATGGTTTTTCATGGCCTCATCTGGTCTCTCGAAGAACGTATTCTGTTCCTCGACACAACCATTATTCAAAATGTAGTAACACACTAGCCTTTGGCAGGCCACTTCTTGTTCGACCTCATCCTCAGGGTCCTCCAATTCTGTCACCGTGTCATACTCCCTGGGTAGAATGGATATGACATTACATATAATGTCGAGCGACGGATCAGATCCCAAGTCAAAATTGTCCATCATGATGTCATCATTTTCCATCATTTGGTCATACTTCTCTTTTATATCTTCTTGCTGGTGTGTGATGATCGCGACTTTATGAGTCGAATAAGGATTACTGCAAGTATACAGTCGTATCGCGTAGTTTTAAAAGATTATCGATCCCACAGAGACTAGAAATCGAACGCACCATTATCTATCGTTACTATGTTTATCTAAGCTAATCAGAATTTGGGTTTTTAGTTCAAACGGGAAATTAAAGGGAAATTAAAATTTGGGAATACTAGTTATGAATAAGTTATCGGTATATAATTCGGTAACCTACGTAGAATTAATCAAACCTAAGCCTGTAGAGATTTATCACCCTATTCATCTGTAGGAGAAACCAGTTTAAAAGCCCTCAACTCACACTCCCGTGGATCTTGCTTTGGACTATACTTCTAAGTCAATACGTCTGCTCTCGCTAGCCCGTATGAGGTTAAAAATACTTTTTGAAAACTAATTAAACCTAATTAACTTTAAAGCGCTTCCGCTGTTTTTAAACCTAATGCCCGATTTCAGCTATCCGGGTAAAGCCTCAAACTCCCGTGGTCTCGACTTTAACCTATGTTACTTCTTTACTGTCGTAATAAAAGTTTGGGTTTTATATTAAGAAATCGAAGCCAGAAGGAGGATTGATTATTGATTTTAGCTTAGAGAAAATTAATTCATTTTAGTTACTTCATTATACACCGATAATATCGGTTTAGCTCGACATAATTTGGAAATTAAACGCTAAAGAAAGGAAATAAACAAACACAGACATAATTAAGGAATAAACAAACAATACTTGAATTAAATAACGGAACCTTGAATTTAGTAACAATGGCAACATCAATCCCTCCACAACTCGGTAGGTTCTCGCTTGAAAATAATAAAATGTAAGGTTGAAGGCAATGAAACAAAGAAATCTAAAGCTAAGTTGTAACAGTCCCTCAGTGTGAGAAACTGTCACTTTTGTTCGGTAATAGTTAACAAGGAAAATGGAAATGCAATGTAAAAAGAATGACTGAAGCTTCTGAAAATAAATTGGCAGCACAACGGTATACTTCGAAAACAGAAAATGGCCACCCTTTGTTCTTCGTGAGTGTCTCTATTTATAGGCTCAGCATCATGTGGAAGTTGGAGAAAAATCAGCCATTCATGCTAACGGTTATCCCATGTTGGACCTAGAAAACTTCGGAGGTAATGGCATCGTGTGAAACTGTTTCATCTGAGAATTCGTAGTTGAGTCTCTGCATCCAATGTGCACTTTAAGCGTGTGACGATCGTGGTGTCATGTGACGGTCGTGGTGAACTTTGGAGCTGCCACGGTCGTGGCACTCCCATGACGATCGTGATATCAGCAAAAATGGATTCCTTCAATTTTTCTTCTCTTTTCTGCTCTTTTCTTGCATGTTTTGGTTATTTTCCACATTTAGCATACTTTGACTTGTAAAATATGATTACCTGCAAAGACACTTAAATAATCTCGAGAAAATCAGATATTAGGCAAAAAACGGAATAAGAACTAACATAAATCGAAGTAAAAATATGGTATAAATTCGTGTTATCAAACTCTCCCACACTTGAATCTTTGCTTGTCCTCAAGCAATCAATCTATTAAAACGGACAAACTTTATCAAATGCACGTACCTGGCATACCAATGGTGTTGAAAAAGAGTTTCTTGTTAGTCAGACGGGTAGTGGTGCAAAGCACTAAGGACACAATAACGACACAAAGCAACAAGCTTGTCATAGACCTCTCTTTTGTACAATCCAGTCCAGATCATTATATTATAGTTCAACCATAAGCTTTCGTATCCATTTCGCCCGGTTTCATTCTAACGCAATCACATTAAGCCCTTTGCCTTATTCACGCGCGTAGTGGAGTAACCGGTTAGTGACTTTGATCCCATTTTCTCGCACGGGGGCCTGATACACAAATGTGGTAACCCTTTATACATCCCATTCGTAGATTGCAGGGGATCGAACAGTAGTTCGCCCTACCAAGTTCAGAATCAGGTACCTCTGAACCAATCAACAACGGATTTTCTTTCTTTCTTTCCTTGCACATTTTCACAACTGTGAGAGTTGTTGCATACTATTTTTTTTCCAGCATATAGATAAGAAATATTTTTTTTTCTTCTTTTTCTTGATTGGGCATCAAACACTTATATTCATCGGTTCCCCACGTGGTTTGTGATATAGACGGTGCTGACTGCTAATATAAACTACTAAGGGTTACTTTTGGACTGAACTCAAGGTATCGTATAATAAGTATCGAAACTGATATCGCATACGCAAGAGGTCTAAGGTGTCAAGACGGTATCGATCTTGTTAGCACTTCCCACGCTTCCTAACATAGTTTAAAGCTTGGTATGTCTCAGATGTGCATTAATCGTAAAAATTTCGTTATGGCAGAATAAAGTGAGGAAATCGGATAACTGAACGAAAATATTCATATATTACTTTGATAAGTAAAAAGAAAGTACAAATGAAAGGGAAATATACGGAAATAAATCTAACTCTCCCACACTATATCAGACATTGTCCTCAATGTTGCGATATAAAGGGGAAAAGGAAAACTAAAAAGGGAAACAAAATACAAAAAGAAAAATAAAATCAAGGTGGACCACGTCCTCTGCCTCTAGAGCGTCCTCGTCCATGCTGTGTGACGTGATCAGGAATGCCCACATGGTGGATGTACTCGTGTAAGCCCTGCACTCGCACTGTCAATGCACCCATCTCCTCGATGACACCGTCAAGTCTTTGACCTTGGTCAACTTGCCCTTACTGGATTTGACGCATAAGTGCCATCATTTCATTCTGTTGCTGGGTTTGTTGCCATATAGCCCTCAGGATTTCATCATTAGTAACTGGGTCTTGGTCAGGGCGGCGACGACGTCTGGAGGTCGAAGGAGCATCATTAGCTGGCGGTGGTTGGTTCTCATGGGCAGTATCCATTTCATGCTCCATCGCATCAACAGGTCCCTGTGCTTGATCATTTGGAGCAGGCGCATTTTGCTCAAGAGCATTAAGATCAAAAAGCCAATTGGCCATATTCTGAGGGTCAGTGCGATTCCTGCAAGGCATGATGATACTTCTTACGATTTTGGCTCGGACCATAGGATGATATTTCCCATCTCGTCGTAACTTGATGAGCTGAGAGCTTCTGCAATAATCGATATCAAGGAAGACTGGAGGCAAGGGGGTAATCTAGCAAGGTCGTTTTCCAAATTCAAACTAAGTGCAATAGAGGTGACAATCCCTCCAAAGTGGAAGGGTTTGGAGCCTCTAGCACAGTTTGATTGTATGTGTGCTAATAAAAATGGTGCGGCATTTATTAGCTCTGGATGAAAAATGCAATGAAGGAAAAACAACTCTTTAGAATTCACCTTATGGTTACTATCTCGTGCAAAGATGGTGCTTCCAAGTGTGCGGTGGACGTATCTGACGGCTAGGTTATGGATAAATGTAGCGTTAAGGCTATCCCAACTGTCAGCTGTTGTTCCGGTTAAATGATTCCAAAGTTCGAACCCCGCTTGATAGAAAGTGTCCTGCGGTACTCGGCGATGGACATTATTGCCATGTTTGAAGCTAAGCATCTCGGCAAGACGATCTTGTTCGATTGAGTATTCTTTGCCGAACATGCGGAACTTTGCGACTCCGGATAGTTGGCTCGTTTCGCCCGGAGGGGTTATGTAGGTAAAGGAACTGAGGAATTCTAAAGTGAGGGCTTCGTAAGTGGGCCGGCTCTGAGTGCAAAGCTGCCAAAGACCGGCATTCTCTAACATCCATTGAACTCCCTCACGTAATCCTAGTTCTTCTAAGCATGCAATGTCGACATAGCGGGTCGGTACGACGGAACGGCGGTAGAAGTCGATATACCGAGTTCTCTGGCGCTCTCCTGCCTCTCCATCTCAGAAATTTAGCGTAGATAAATCTGGAACTTCACGTGCCATTGTTGTGTTAGAGAGGATTTTGTTTTTGGGAAGAAAGTGGGTTATGGAATTTTGAGGGTTTGTGAGAAGAGAATGGCCGTATGATGTGATTATATAGTGTAATGGGGGAGTTGAATGGTTATTGCAATGAGTAATGTGGTTTAATTTATAATGGGACGGTTTGGAATTTGAATGGAGGTAGTGGACGGCTGGTGTTTGAATGGAGGAAGAAGAGGGAACGAATGAAACAATTCTGTTTTTACGCAGAATTTGTTTCAGACCCGCGTGACGATCGTCACGGGGCTGTCACGGTCGTGGCGCCCACAAAATCTGGGTGGTGAATTAGTGCAATGACAGATACGGTTCCAAACATTTTAATTCAATAGATGTTATAACAAGCACATGGAGATATCAGTAATTTCATACACATAGATAAGTAACAGTATAACACAAATTAATATAGAACGAAAAGAATAGGAATGGAATTTGAAATCACAAAGATTGAATAGCAGCAGATGGAATTATTATTTAAAACCAGAAAGGTGCTAGTTAAACTACTAGCACTGTATCAAAAATGTATGAAATCAAATTATTCCCAACATGAAAAAAAACAGAATTAATGTAAATTGTTCCAAAGTAAAATGCATAAAAAGTAATTCTTGAAAATAATGTGCTTCATAAATCTAGCCAAGGCGTTTCTTCAAAGATGCGATGGCTTGATTTAGATGATCAAACTGTTCAACGGTCATGTCCATAAGTCCAATAATATTTTGACGCACGGTGTTAAGCTCATCCTTCACTGAATTGATTTCTTTATGGTATTCATCCATGGTCTTTAAAATAGAATTCAGATTGGAAGCATAATCAGTGGCATCAGCTTTAGGAATGTCAATATTTTCTTGGAAATCCATATAGTCAAGATCATGGTAATGAGGGGGTGTTTTCGAGTCAATCTTAGGTTCAGGAAAGGTTTCTTCTGGTTCAGGCACGGGTTCATCAAGGTTGTATAGCCAGTTATGTTGGTCATGCACACTTGTGCGTTCATGATTTGGAAGTGTAAAGTGTGGTACGACAACATCGTTAACCAAAACCTGGAAGTGGTCTGGACCTTGGTCCCTAATCATAGCCCTATTAAAGCAAAAGGTAATATTCATTGGTCTAAATTCTCCGAAGGGGTTAATCTTAGAGATCCAGGTTCTGAATCCCATAGCATCAGCTATCTTAGTAACCAGGCTACCTATCAAAATTGGACTATTTTCATTATTGATAAGTTTGCAAAAGTTATTCAGCATAAAAGTAAGTCCATTAACCTCTCTAGACTGAGAAGCACAAAACATAATAAAAAGCTCATCCCTCGTAACAGTGTTATCGTTTTCAGGTTTACCAAACAGGGTATATGCCAGGATCATATGAAAGTATCGGAGAGCAGGGTTATATATCTCGGTTGAAAGCATAGGGTCCATGTCAAAATCAGGTTTCCCTGAAATTCTACCCCAAAAGTCACTCAGCTCTCCAACTAACTCTAAGTCCTCTTGAACCACAGAGAAAACATGGGGTCCTTCATGAAATCCCAAAAGATCCGACAGTTCCTTTATGGTGAACTGGCAGCTGTATCCAAACAATCTAAATGTAACCCTTCCCCTGGTTAAACCTTTTCCACAGTGAGGGTTATAACTTAGAGAACTCAGGAATTCTAAAGTTAGCCTACGGTAACACTTATGTTTCTTATTTGCAAAACCCTCCCAACCTAACTGGCTAAACAAAAAGTCTATGCTCTCACCTACACCTAAGGCGGTCATGGTGGGTCTGTGGGCGAATTTCGTCAAAGCAAAGGGTCTAAGAGACAAAGCCTCATAGCGACGCCACTGTGTTCCATCTCTGAATTCTATTGGCATGTTATCCTCGTTTGCCATTAGTTAGTACTTTTTGCAAAAATGAAAACAGAAGAGGAGAACAGAGAAGAGTAGAAAGACTTTATAATCCTGTAGTTTTTTCAATTTTTAAGATCAGCACAATATTTTCAAATTAAATTTAAAACGATGTAAAAGAAACTGAAAATTTGCAAAATAAAAACAAAACATAGAAAGCATAAAGAAGTAACAAATATAAAGCATGAAAACGGAAATCATGGGTTGCCTCCCATCAAGCGCTGTTTTTAACGTCGAAAGCCTGACGAATTCAATTATATGCTTAGTTAGGAGATTCGGTGGGCAACTCTAAAAGTCTTAGGCAGTTCAAATAATCTCTATTTTCAATGCTGTGATAGTGTTTTAGACGTTGTCCATTAACTAAAAATGGATTACTATTCCTCCCTTCTATTTCTACCGCTCCACTTTGTAGAATTTTTGTAATTTCAAAAGGACCGGACCATCTAGACCTTAATTTCCCAGGAAAGAGTTTTAAACTTAAGTTAAAGAGGAGTACAACGTCTCCCACACTAAATTCTTTTCTAGATAAGCGCTTATCGTGCCATCTTTTTGTTATTTCTTTATATATCTTAGCGTTCTCGTAAGCGTCTAATCTTAACTCTTCTAGTTCATGCAAATCTAGGATACGTTTTTCACCTGCGGAATCATACCTTAAGTTCAATGTTTTAATAGCCCAATAGGCTTTATGTTCTAATTCCACTGGCAAATGGCAAGATTTACCATATACAAGCTTGAAAGGTGTAGTTCCGATTGGTGTTTTGTAGGCCGTCCTATATGCCCATAAAGCTTCGTTGAGTTTTGATGACCAGTCTTTCCTAGAGGTGGTTACGGTCTTTTCTAGAATTTGTTTTATTTCTCGGTTCGAGACCTCAACCTGTCCACTTGTTTGTGGGTGATATGGTGTTGCTACGCGGTGTCTTACTCCATATTTCGATAGTAATTTGTCGAATATTTTTGATATGAAATGAGAACCTCCGTCACTTATGACAAGTCTCGGCACACCAAATCTGGGAAATATTGTATTTTTAAAGAGCTTTATGACTACTCGTGCGTCATTTGTAGGAGAAGCTATTGCCTCAATCCATTTTGAAACATAATCGACGGCTACGAGTATATATTTATTTCCAAAGGATGATGGAAAGGGTCCCATAAAGTCAATCCCCCATACATCAAAGACTTCTACTTCTAATATACCTTTTTGAGGCATCTCATCGTGTCTTGATATGTTACCAGTGCGTTGGCACCGGTCGCAGTTTAGTATTGCGATGTGGACATCCTTCCAAAGGTTGGGCCAGAATAGGCCGGATTGCAAGATCTTAGCGCATGTCTTTGAGGTACTAGCATGTCCTCCATAAGGAGCAGAATGACATTGAGAGATGATGTTTTCTATTTCTTCTTCTAGGACGCAGCGACGGAAGATACCGTCGGCTCCTCTCTTAAACAGCAAAGGTTCATCCCAATAATAATGTTTTAGATCATGAAAGAATTTTTTCTTTTGTTGATAAGATAAGTCTGGTGGAGGTACTCCAGTTGCTAAGTAGTTGACTATGTCAGCATACCATGGGGGGTTTTGTGCATGTTAATTTCTTCCACGACTTCTTCCATCTTTGGGTCATTTAACTGTAGAGTAGACATACCACTTTCTAGTTGAGCTATGAGCAGTTCATATGGGAAATCCTCATTAATGGGTACTGGCTCTGATTTAATGCCTTCTAATCTGGATAGGTGGTCTGCTACTACGTTTTCGGTTCCTTTCTTATCTTTGATCTCTAAATCGAATTCTTGTAGAAGTAGGATCCACCTCAGCAGTCTAGGTTTTGCATCCTTCTTGTTAAGTAAATATCTAATAGCTGCGTGATCTGTATAAATGATTATCTTAGCCCCCACTAGGTAGGAACGGAATTTGTCAAGGGCAAAGATCACGGCTAAAAGTTCTTTTTCTGTGGTAGCGTAGTTCATTTGGGCGGAATCTAAAGTTCTACTTGTGTAGTAAATGGCATGAAGTTTTCTATCCCTCCTTTGTCCTAAGACTGCACCTACGACATAGTCACTTGCATCACACATGATTTCGAAAGGTAATCTCCAATCTGGTGGTTGCATGATAGGTGCTGTAATAAGAGCTGTTTTCAGCTATTCAAACGCTTTTAGGCATTTCTCATCAAAGATGAATTCCGCGTCTTTCATTAATAGACCGGTAAGAGGTTTAGTGATTTTTGAGAAATCCTTTATGAATCGTCGGTAGAAACCGGCGTGTCCTAAGAAACTTCTTATTTCTCGTATGATTTTCGGAGGTTGAAGATCCTTTATAATCTCTATCTTGGCTTTATCAACTTCAATTCCTCTATCGGACACAACGTGTCCAAGTACAATTCCTTCATTTACCATAAAATGGCATTTCTCCCAGTTTAATACAAGATTAACTTTTACGCATCTTTCCAGTACCATTTCTAGGTTCGATAGACATCCTTCGAAACTCTGCCCACATACGGAGAAGTCATCCATAAACACTTCCATAATGTCATCTATAAAGTCAGCAAAGATTGACATCATGCATCTTTGGAATGTGGCAGGCGCATTACATAGTCCAAACGACATTCGCCGATAAGCAAATGTACCATAGGGACATGTGAAGGTCGTCTTTTCTTGGTCGTCAGGATGAATAGGAATTTGAAAGAATCCTGAGTAACCGTCTAAATAGCAGAAGTATGAGTGTTTAGCCAATCTTTCCAACATTTGGTCAATGAAGGGCAATGGGAAATGGTCTTTACGAGTGGCTTTATTCAGCTTCCTATAGTCGATGCACATTCTACTTCCAGTTACAACCCTTTTTGTTATAGATTCACCCTTTTCGTTCTTAACAACTGTAACACCTCCCTTCTTTGGAACGACATGTACTGGGCTGACCCATTGACTGTCTGATATCGGGTATATGATTCCTGCTTCTAAATTTTTTTTCACTTCGTCCTTGACTATAGTGCTCAAGATCGGGTTAATTCTTCTCTGATGTTCCCTAGAGGATTTACAGTCTTCCTCCAGCATAATGCGGTGCATACAAATAGAAGGGCTTATTCCTTTAAGATCAGCGATGTTATAGCCTAATGCAGTTGGATATTTTCTTAAGACATCTAATAGTTTCTTTGTTTCGGTCTGTCCTAAGTCTGCATTGACTATCACAGGTCGTTCGAGAGCTTCGTCTAGGAATTCATACCTTAAATTTTTGGGTAATGTTTTCAGTTCTAGAGCTGGGTTCTTTGGGCAAGGTAGATGATCTGGTGTAAGTGCTAAGCATTCACTTAGGCTATCATCTTGATAAGGTTCACGCCAGTTATCATCTTCGAAAATCGGAGGTATAGGAATTTTTAGAATATCTGAATATATGGTCGGCTCCATCTCGATTTCTCTTACGCATTCGTCTATGACATCTAATAAATAACATGTGTCGTCTATAGCTGGAGCTTGTAGGAATTGTGTCAAGATAAATTCAACTTTCTCTTCACCAACTTCAAAAGTTAGCCTGCCTCTCTTTACATCTATAATTGCTCCAGCAGTAGCTAGGAATGGCCTTACTAATATGATAGGAGTAGTAGAGTCTTCTGTAATATCCATGATTATGAAATCAGTAGGGATATAGAATTGTCCTATACGAACTGGAACATTCTCTAGTATACCAACTGGGTATTTAACAGAGCGGTCAGCTAATTGAACAGACATCTTAGTTGGTCTTAATTCTCCCATATCAAGCTTCTTGCAAATGGATAAGGGCATAACACTAATACTGGCTCCTAAGTCGCATAGAGCTTTGTCTATGACGAATTTCCCAATTACACAAGGTATCGAGAAACTACCTGGGTCTTTTAGCTTAGGAGGCATTTTGTTTTGGATTATTGCGCTACACTCAGCAGTAAGCGTAACTGTTTCGTTTTCCTCAATCTTCTTCTTATTGGATAGGATTTCTTTTAGGAACTTAGCGTATGAGGGCATCTAGGTGATGGCTTCTGTAAAAGGTATTGTGATGTTTAATTGTTTCAGAAGTTCAACAAATTTCTTAAATTGCCCTGCAGTTTTAGAATTTTTCAATCTTTGAGGGTACGGAATAGGTGGCTTATAAGGTGGTGGAGGCACATAAGGTTTTTCTTTGTCTACATCCTCTTGGTTATTATCTTCCTTTTCCTTGGGCTCACTCTCCTTCTCAGTTGTTTGGTCGTTAGCAGACTTTTGGTACATGGCTGGATTTTGAAGTCTTGGGTCAGTGGGTCCATCTAATTCTTTTCCACTTCTCAGTATAATAGCGTTTGCATACCCTTTAGGATTAGGTTGTGGCTGTCCAGGAAATGTTCCAGCAGGAGCAGCAGTAGGTGCTTGTTGTTGGGCCTCTTGGGAAATTTGAGTTTCAAGCATTTTGTTGTGAGTGGCCAAAGCGTCTACTTTGTTTGCTAACTGCTTAATCTGTTCACTAGTGTGTACGTTTTGATTCAGGAACTCTTTGTTTGTTTGAGTCTGGGTAGCTATGAAGTTCTCTATCATCAGTTCAAGGTTAGACTTCCTAGGAACATTTGGAGCAGCTGTTGCAACCTTTTGATAACCTGGTGGTGTAGCAGGTGCTTGACTAGGTGCATACAGTGCATTGTTGTTTTTGTAAGAGAAGTTGGGGTGATTCTTCCAACCAGGATTGTAGGTATTTGCATAAGGGTTTGCTTGAGCATAATTCACTTGATCTGGAGAGGCTCCTGCTAAAACTTGGCATTCAGGGGGCAGCGTGTCCAGCTGTTCCACATAATTCGCAGTTTGGCGCTACAGCAGCTACGGTGGCTGTGGGTGTCATGGTCGAGTTGTCTATCTTTTGAGCTATTATATCTACCTTAGCACGAACGACATCTAGGCTAGATACTTCGTACATTCCTCCTTTCGATTGGGATTTCTCCACTTGAGTTCTTTCACCTCCCCATTGGTAGTGATTCTGAGCCATACTCTCGATGAGTTGTTGGGCCTCATCATAGGGTTTATCCATGAGTGTACCACCTGCGGCGGCATCTATTGTCAATCTTGTGTTGTACAAGAGACCATTGTAAAACGTGTGGATAATTAACCAATCCTCAAGACCATGATGCAGGCATATCCTCCTCAATCTTTGTATCTTTCCCACGCATCATATAAAGACTCGTTGTCTTTTTATCTGAAGCTGTTGATTTAGGCTCTCAGCATAGCTGTTTTGGTTGGCGGAAAATATCTTGCCAGAAAGACCTTCTTCAAATCTTCCCAAGAAGTAATAGAATTTGATGGCAAGGATTGCAACCAAGCCCAAGCTCTATCTCTTAATGAGAAAGGGAAAAGACGTAGTCTTATGGCATCTGCGGTTACACCATTCGCTTTTACTGTGTCTGCATACTGCACAAACTTGGTTAGATGTTCGTTCGGATCTTCTGTTGGGTTTCCCGAAAATTGATTTTGTTGTACAGCAGATAACAACGAGGGTTTCAACTCGAAATCGTTTCGGTTGATAGCTGGAGCGACAATGCTGTTGTGAGGTTCTTGTTGAGATGCGACAGCATAATACTTAAGAGGTCGGTTATGTGGTGGATCATCCATGTCTGGTTCTGATTCGGAATCTGATTCGGATTCGGGTTCAGGATCGGATTGAGATTCAGGTTCTGATAAAGGAAAAGGGATATCGTGAGTTAAGCAGTATTCTTGGATACGTCTTTTTACAGAAAGAAGACGTTCAGGTTCGTCTGTTGGTCGTACGAGGTCTTCGCCAGAAGAGCGAGTACTTGGCATACAATCAACAGAAAGGGAATTTTGGTTTTTGCCTTAGTCTATACGACGTAACAAAGGAATTGCGATGTCGACTTAATTAGTCCCCGGCAACGGCGCCAAAAACTTGATCGCAACTTTATGAGTCGAATGAGGATTACTGCAAGTATACAGTCGTATCGCGTAGTTTTAAAAGATTATCGATCCCACAGAGACTAGAAATCGAACGCACCGTTATCTATCGTTACTATTTTTATCTAAGGCTAATCAGAATTTGGGTCTTTAGTTCAAACGAGAAATTAAAGGGAAATTAAAATTTGGGAATACTAGTTATGAATAAGTTATCGGTATATAATTCGGTAACCTACGTAGAATTAATCAAACCTAAGCCTGTAGAGATTTATCACCCTATTCATCTGTAGGAGAAACCGGTTTAAAAGCCCTCAACTCACACTCCCGTGGATCTTGCTTTGGACTATACTTCTAAGTCAATACGTCTGCTCTCGCTAGCCCGTATGAGGTTAAAAATACTTTTTGAAAACTAATTAAACCTAATTAACTTTAAAGCGTTTCCGCTGTTTTTAAACCTAATGCCCGATTTCAGCTATCCGAGTAAAGCCTCACACTCCCGTGGTCTCGAATTTAACCTATGTTACTTCTTTACTGTCGTAATAAAAGTTTGGGTTTTATATTAAGAAATCGAAGCCAGAAGGAGGATTGATTATTGATTTTAGCTTAGAGAAAATTAATTCATTTTAGTTACTTCATTATACACCGATAATATCGGTTTAGCTCGACATAATTTGGAAATTAAACGCTAAAGCAAGGAAATAAACAAACACAGACATAATTAAGGAATAAACAAACAATACTTGAATGAAATAACGGAACCTGGAATTCAGTAACAATGGCAACATCAATCCCTCCACAACTCGGTAGGTTCTCGCTTGAAAATAATAAAATGCAAGGTTGAAGGCAATGAAACAAAGAAATCTAAAGCTAAGTTGTAACAGTCCCTCAGTGTGAGAAACTGTCACTTTTGTTCGGTAATAGTTAACAAGGAAAATGGAAATGCAATGTAAAAAGAATGACTGAAGCTTCTGAAAATAAATTGGTAGCACAACGGTATACTTCGAAAACAGAAAATGGCCACCCTTTGTTCTTCGTGAGTGTCTCTATTTATAGGCTCAGCATCATGTGGAAGTTGGAGAAAAATCAGCCGTTCATGCTAACGGTTATCCCATGTTGGACCTAGAAAACTTCGGAGGTAATGGCATCGTGTGAAACTGTTTCATCCGAGAATTCGTAGTTGAGTCTCTGCATCCAACGTGCACTTTAAGCGCGTGACGATCGTGGTGTCATGTGACGGTCGTGGTGAACTTTGGAGCTGCCACGGTCGTGGCACTCCCATGACGATCGTGATATCAGCAAAAATGGATTCCTTCAATTTTTCTTCTCTTTTCTGCTCTTTTCTTGCATGTTTTGGTTCTTTTCCACATTTAGCATACTTTGACTTGTGAAATATGATTACCTGCAAAGACACTTAAATAATCTCGAGAAAATCGGATATTAGGCGAAAAACGAAATAAGAACTAACATAAATCGAAGTAAAAATATGGTATAAATTCGTGTTATCATGTGAACAACTTTCTTTCGACAGCTTTCCTCTCGAAGGGTTTTTTGTCTTTAATGTTGTCCTTTTTTATTTGCATGTTGCTACTAGACTCAACATTCTCTTTCGCTGATGCTTCTCTCTCAGCCTTACGCTTCCTTCACTGGCATCTCCATTGAAACCGCGTCATTGGATTCTTCTCTTTGTAGTTTTCTGAATGCCAGACTGATTTCTTGGAAGCTTGGAACTCCCTTCTGTATGCTATTGAAGATCCTCTCTCGACTTCGAAATTTCACCACTTTTTCTGGCCATTCTCTCATTTCTCCACTGGTCTCACCCATTTGCCCTTGGGGGCATCTGAAGTGGGCTTGAAGGTCGACGACATGTTGCCATGTACCCCTGGTCCATGTTAATTATATCCTTTTAGTGCTCCCTTTTTATTGAAAGCGCCACATTTGCCCAAGTCCCTCCAATTATTCCTATCTTTCGCACGTCGAATCCCTTGGATATTCTCCGCAGCCTTTCGGTCGAAGACAACACTGCATCTGGGATATAACATCACTTGGGAACTCTTACGCTGACATCTGTGAAGAAACTCAACCAGATTTTCTTGTTGTCTTAGATACGCCACTTTGGCCTATTCTTCTTGTTGGAGAGTGCATTTATCCACTTCCATTGCAGACTCGTTGGTCATCTCGGCCATGTTAACTCCAAGATTAGTACCTGCAAAGATATCCATTTCTTGGAACTTCATCGTAAGGCCCTCAGTGGAACTTCATCTCGTGCTTACGTATCCTGACTAGGATGGAATCAGAGCATTCGTAGTTCACCTAATTACGGTTGAGGAACTCTTGAGTGTGGTCAAGGTTCCAAAGGGAAGTAAGTGTCAATGGCAAGACACCTACATAGAGTATGACGACTCTAATCCTAAGGTTATGATGAAAGGGTAAGACTCTAAATTTTCCTAATTATGTACAATAAGTATGTACAAGGTATGCTCGCCAAGACGTTGCATCTCGTGCCTACGTATCTTGACTAGGATGAAATCAGAGCATTCGTAGTTCACCTCACTAAGGGTGAGGAACTCTTGATTGTGGTAAAGGTTCCAAAGGGAAGTAAGTGACCGTGGCAGAACACTTACATAGAGTACGACGACTCTAATCCTAAGGCTAGGATGAAAGAGAAAGTCAGTGTTTATAACCATGACACTCACTTAGAGTACGGCGACTCTAAACCTAAGGTTAGGTTAAACGGGGAAAGTAAGTCTCCATGGCAAGACACCTACATAGAGTACGATGACTCTAATCCTAAGGCTAGGTTAAAACGGGAAAACCTAAAGTTTTCCTAAGTATGTATAATGTATGTACAAAGTATGCTCACCAAGATATCGCAACTTGTGCCTATGTATCCTAACTAGGAATGAGGAATCAGAACCTCGGTAGTTCACCTAACTAGGGGCGAGGAACTCTTGACTGTGGTCAATGTTCCAAGGGGGAGTAAGTGTTCATAACCATGACACTTACATGGAGTGCGGCGACTCCAAACCTAAGGCTAGGTTAAACAGGAAAGGAAGTGTTCATGGAAGAACACTCACATAGAGTATGACAACTCTAATCCTAAGGCTAGGATAAAAGAGTAAGACCCTAACAAGGTCTAAAGGGAATGGTGGACAAGCCTATCTTAAATATGACATGGCAGTCAACAGAAATGATCATTTCCTTTGGAATGAGATTGGGATTAAGAGCAAAAAAAAACTAACCTAATGTTATCATTCAAAGATCGAGAACTTAAAATCTATCCTAGCTCGAGCTTAATCGAAAATTAAGTCAAACTAGGAGATCCTAAGGGAACATGCGAAAATAAAAACTAGCGGATGGATAAACAGGACATACATACGAGCAATCAAGATGAATCAATAAGAGAAACAGGATCAAGTCATGAAAATAAACAGCCACATATCAGGAAAAAAAATGTAATATGATAAAAAATGCAATGATGAACACAAGAGAACAGTCAGGACAAGAATTGAAATCACAAGATCAAATAGATATAGTCAAGTCTCTAAACACATAAACTCCAATCTACAAGTCACCAAATCCACAAAGTTAGAAGTTAAATTGATAAAGAAATCAAGCTAAATAAAATCTAAGTGATTCACACAATTAAATTCTAAATTCAAAATAAAATGAAAAGATTAATTCAAGCACTACTAAGAAAATATTTTTTGAGGTTTTATTATTTTAACGAATAAATTAGAGAAGAAGGTATATCCTAAAAAGCTACTTAACCAAATATCGACAATTAAGAACAAAGTAATGAATCAATATTTACAAAGTTGATAACCAAATTATTGACGACACAATAAAGTACTTCATAAAGATAATTAACAAAAATATATTAACAATTTTTTTTTAAAAAAACAAAGTGTTTTTAAACAAAAGTTATAAACTACAATATTAACAAGGATTATTAAAGGAAATTATTAGCAAAGCTATATTAACACATCCCAAAATAAATAACCGCAACATTAACAAGGATAATTAACCAAAATAAAGTTGGTAAGAAATTAAAACATTAAGCGAAATAAATACCAAAATTACTAACAAAGGTATGTAACAAGAATCTAAAAAATATTTACCAAAGTCATTAATAAAAAGATAGTTAAAAAGAAAAAAGAAAGGGTGTAAAGAGTGAATTAGAGGTGGTGGATACACAAAAGCCCGTGTTGAGAAATAACAAACACAACAAAAATAAAATAAAATAAAATAAAAAAGGGATGGGGAACGCCCTCTGTTAGAGCTGACAATGAACTGAACCAACTCGAAAATAGTTCGGAACTCGATTTGACAATTAATTCGTTGAATTTGGTTCATGAACCTAATGAGTTAAATATGAACGAAAAATTAAGTTCGTTAATTAAATGAGTTGAACTTGAACTATACATAGTTCGACTCGTAAAGTTCATGAATCAACTCGATTATATATTGTCTTTAATAGTAGATTTAAAGATTTAATATAAATTTTAACATAATATTTTATTTTAATAACGGTTTAATTGATAATTTATATTCTCAAATAAGCAAAATATTTCTAAAAATAATTATACAAATAAAATTAGCATCATATAAATTAATTAATTTTTGAATTAGTTGATTTTTGAGACAAAGTTAAATTTCAATCTAATAACTTTTATTTTATTTAAATACTTTCTTTTTAAAATAATATTAATTTAAAATGGTAAATATATAAAAAATAGACTTTAAAAAATGACTTTTAAGTCCGTGAAGCGAACGAATTGAACCTAACGAGTCGAATCGAGTTGCTCGTAAACTTATAACGAGTCGAGTTTGAACTTAAAAAAAATTCGTGTCGAACTCGACCCGATATTTGAGTTAAACTAATTCTTAACGAGTCGAGCCGAGTTGAGGCGAGTTCAACTCGACTCGGCTCATTTCTAGCCCTACCTAGGGGTGATCGTATCCGAACCAATCCAAAAGCAAAACCGCAAATCGAACCAATCCAAACCGAAAACCGCATTTGGTTTGGATGATTTTGGATGATTTTTTTACTGAACCGCACGGTTTGGTTCGGTTTGCGGTTTTCATTTCACAAAACCGAACCAAACCGCATTTTAAACTTAAGTTACTAATTTCTATTATTATATTTCCAATTCCACTTGACTCACTTCCAATTCTATTCAGTCATTAGCTTTCAATACTAATATCTAATTTTTATTATCATATTAAACTTGTTTTCTTTTTTAATACAGTAATACTGCTATTTTAATTTTAAATTAAACTTTCAATTTCAATTTCAATTTATTGACTGCAATCTCAATTTCAATTCCAAATTGTATTTTCTTTGTTATTCCCTTCTAAAATAACTGCAGTATCTCTATTAATTTAATTCTAGTAATGTTTGTTTTATTTTTTTATTATTATTATTTTTTTTTGTTGAAGATTAACTTTTTATGGATATGTTTTATATGCGGTAACTATTACCCATGTCAGAAAAACATGGCCATATAACTAGAATTTTTTAATAAACAACTTATTTGTAATAAACAACTTGCTCTGTATGATTGTTCTGTTTAGGAAATTATATGATTAGTTTTTTAGTTTTATAATTTCATAATCAAGAAGTCTATAAACCGCAACCACCGAACCGATTCTAACCGCATTGGTTTGGTTTGGATGAATTTTTAAAAATCAACCGAAACAAACCGAACCGCATGCATTTTTATCTCGCGGTTAGGATGATTTTTATGCTCAAAACCGAACCAAACCGCACCGCGAACACCCCTAGCCCTACCCCCTGTGTAAGCTACAACAGAATTTTAATTAGTTTCTTCATAAGCTTCCTGCCACAAATGTTATAAGGACAAGTGGCATTATATAAAATAATAATAATAATATTAATAATAATAATAATAATAATAATAATAATAATAATAAGTAAAAACAATAAATCTACTTAATCTAAATCTAAGGTTGTCATGATGGCAACCCTAGACATGTGTCATCATGATAGCTACTCTAACATCAACTTTAGATTGATAGCTATTCTAACATCAACCCTAATTCTATTTTTTAAAATTTATTTTACATAAATAATAATTAATAATAATAATAATAATAACAATCATATATTATTCAACTAACACTATTAAAATAATAATACTAATAATATAATCTACTAATATAATATTCAATTACCACTATTATATCTTATTACTCTAATTCTCATTTTTTTTTTATATAGAAAATCTATAATCATATATTATTCAATTAAATCTTTTTAAAAAAAATGAGTAAACACATTGTTACTAATTCTAGATTGATAACTATTCTAACATCAACCCTAATTCTATTTTTTAAAATTTATTCTACATAACTAATAATAATTAATAATAATAATAATAATCATATATTATTCAACTAACACTATTAAAATAATAATACTAATAATATAATCAACTAATATAATATTCAATTACCCCTATTATATCTTATTATTCTAATTCTCATTTTTTTTATATAGAAAATCTATAATCATATATTATTCAAGTAACACTATTAAAATAATAATACTAATAATATAATCAACTAATAAAAAAATAAAATAATAAAAAAAGATGATAAAATTTAAATTTAAACTTTTAAAATGTAATAATAATAATAATAATAATAATTATTATTATTATTATTATTATTATTATTATCATCATCTCTGTTACAATAAATAAAATTAATAAAAATTATTACTATATTACTATATTACTATATAATCATACAAATAAAAATAAAAATGATGAAAAAGTTTAAATTTGAACTTTTAAAATGTTATTATTATTATTATATAGTAACAATTATTATTATTTTTTCTTAGAATTATTAAATCTTTTTAAAAAAATGAGTGAACACATTGAATTCTAAAATTACCCAGTAAAATAATTCGTCCAATCAAAGAATATTTTTTAATGAACACAAATTGTTTTTTAATTAAAGACATTAAAAACTTCAAAACTCAAAAAATTACTTTTCAATTTTGAAATAAATTAATAAAAATATATAATCGTACAAATAAAAATTGTTACTGTTCAATTTCTATAAATTGACATTTAAGTTTTTATTACAAATTTAAAACTTATTAACTTTAAAAATTATAATAATAATAATAATTATTATGTCAGTTACTATTATAATTGTTATTCTTATGTCAGTTACTAAACATAAAATTAATAACAATTATTATTATATTTCATAAGTATTTTGTAACTCCCATATATATATATATATATATATTAATTCATTATTAAATCTTTTTAAAAAAATGAGTAAACACATTGAATACTAAAACTACCCAGTAAAATAATTCTTCCCATCAAATAATATTTTTTAATGAACACTAATTGTTTTTTAATTAAAGACATTAAAAACTTTAAAACTCAAAAAATAACTTTTCAATTTTGAAATAAATTAATAAAAATATATAATCATACAAATAAAAATAAAAATAATGATAAATTATAAATTTAATCTTTTAAAATGTTATTATTATTATATAGTAACAATTATTATTATTTTTCCTTAGAAATATTAAATCTTTTTAAAAAAATGAGTAAACACATTGAATTCTAAAATTACTCGGTAAATATGATTGTTTGATTTCTAAATAAATAAAATATTAATATTAATTACATAGTGATATTTTCTCAAATTTATAAAATATAAATATTTTGTATTATTTTTTTTGTTAGTTGTTTTGAAAATATTACTATTTACATAAAATATATTGTTTAAAAATATTAAACTACACTTATATTGATATTGATGTGTAATTTGTAAATTATTTTTTATAATTTATATAAATCAATAATTCAAATGATATTTTATTTAAAGCATTATAACTAATTATTTTAATGTGTCGTTTTTATATTATTAGAGCTAATTATAACTAATTTATTTTAAATCATTATAACTAATTCATTTTAAATTATTATAACTAATAATTTTATGAGTAACGTTTTTAAAATTTTAAATATAAATCATCTTATTAATATTATATTTATAACAGACTAATAATTTACAACTATTGAGTATAACTTTTATAGTAAATTATATCGAAAATAAAACGGTCCCCCATTAACTATTTTTATTGTGTAAAATATAATTTGTGTTGTTATTCATAATGAAAATTTTTTTAACCTTTTCAATTTCTTCCAT
Source organism: Lathyrus tuberosus (assembly GCA_022829125.1). NCBI lineage: Eukaryota > Viridiplantae > Streptophyta > Magnoliopsida > Fabales > Fabaceae > Lathyrus > Lathyrus tuberosus. Next base: position 12,105,167 of record JALAZF010000091.1, read on the forward strand.
TAATGAAAACTTTTATTCAATATAAATAGATTACGTCTGCCACCCAATTCATATAGAATTGAGATCTACGTTTTCTTTTGTATTCATATTTTGATTACTTTTCCTAAACTCTCACTTATGTTTTAACTATTTTTTAGTTTATGTTGCAGGTTAATGACTCAACTTAATCTATCCTATCAATTATTTAAATATTTTATCTATGGTGTTTTGTAATAATTTATTTTGAGCATCAATATAATATTTCGTTATCAACTTTTATACTTTTCTTTTCTGTTTATTGTATATTTGAATATAATTATTTTTATTATGTGAACGAAAAAGAAGAGGTAAAGAAAACTCCTATTATTTCTACTTTTGCATCCTTATTACTTAAAAACCACTGTTACTTAAAAAATTTTAAATAAAATTTATTTATATAAATAATATAATAATTAAAAAATGTAATTGATGAAGTAGATATTAATATACCAAATAATTGTTTAAACTACATTTTTTTCTTTTTTGTAACTCCCATTATATGATAATAATGAGTAGAATAACAATGAATTGAAATTAATAAATGACTTGAAACACCTTTAAAATATGAAAAAATGAATAATAAAGATAGAAAAAGCTTAAAGAATTAAATTTAAAATAATATCAGAATAATAATAATTTAAAAATATCATTGATAAAATAATATATAAATATGATACATAAATCTTTAAACTATATTTTGTTATAATTTTCCGTAATTTTAATATTTAGTTACGAAAATTTACTCACTTAATATATTGATATAAATTTCAATTAATATTTTAATTAGTTATTATTTTTTATTTTAGTTATTATTTTACGCATAATCACGTCACATGTATATAAATATGTTATATTAATTTATTACAATTTAATTTATATTTTTTATATTTTATAGTAATAATAATGAATAAAATAGCAATGAATTGAAATTAATAAATACACTGAAATTCATGAAAAATAAAAAGTAAAAGATATTGAAAGGTTAAAAAATAAGAGTAGATAAAATATCACAAAAATAATAATTTAGACATTTAATTATAAAATAAATATATTAATATACCTAATAAATATTTGAGCTACACCTTTTTATATTGTGTAACTACTATAATTTAATTATGACAATTCACTCATTTATTATATTGAAATAAATGTTAATTACTAATTTGATTGATTATTATTTTCGTTATTTATTGTTGTTCTATTCATGTTTACGTGTGTGTGTGTATATATATATATATATATATATATATATATATATATATATATATATATATATATATATATATATATATATATATATCAAATCTAATGGTTATCATTGTTGGTGATTGGTGGTGCTCCTCACATTTTTTATAATTATTTTTGTTTCACTTTACATTTGTCTTGCCATTTGTTTTGTGACATAATAAAAATTTGAATTATTTTATTACAAATATTTAAACTCATGTTTAAATATATATATATATATATATATATATATATATATATATATATATATATATATATATATATATATATATATATTTTGGTTAGTCTCCTATTCTAATTATTTTTATAATTTTTTATTGGTTGATATATATATGACTTTTTTTCATGTGAATCAAAAGAAGGTGATGATGAAATTCTACTATGTTATTGTTGCTTGGAAAGTCTAATATAAATTAAGGAAAGTACATGTCCATAGGCCTATTATTTTTCTCATTTAAAATTTTTCTTTTTATTGATATACTTTTTTGTTAGTGGGTTATTCTATATTTCTTTCTCATTTTTATATTGGTTAACATAAATATAACTATTTTTCATATGAAACAGGAGTACAAGATATATGAGACTCTTACTTTTTTTTTAATTCTTGCATCATTCCTGCTCTGGAGGTCTATGAGATTGTTGTTGACATAAATACATCTATTTTTATTCCTAATATTTTTTCATTTCTACGACATTACTATTGTTACAATTATATTCATTTGTACTAAAATTAATTTAAATTATAAGTTAATTGTTAAACTTAATATAGTTCAAGTAATCATATTTTTATACTCATAATGTTTAAAAATAACTTACTTATTTTAATATATAAATGTAACCATAATAGATCTTCTGATAATCTAAAAAACAATAATATAAAACACTTTTTGTATTATTGTTTCTCATTAAAAAATTAATAGTATAATTGCAAACATAATCTAAACGGTCTACAAATAAATATAAAAAATTAAATATCAACTATTATAAAATATTGTAATTTTATTTCTAATATATCTGTGCGGAGCACGAGTGGGCAATCTAGTAAAATAAAATAATAAATGAAACAATTGAAAACTCTCATTTCCTCTCATTCGATCTCGTCGTAAACTCTCTCATTCTTCTCATGAAAATAAAAATGCAGAAAGCTAAAATAAAGTTTTTCATATTTACAAGCTCCTCTTTTTTTAATCTTCTTAAACCAAAACAAAACAAATCAAACATTATGGCTCAAACTCAAACAACTACAAAGCTAGCAAAGGCATTCAAAAGAAATGAAGGAAAAGTGATTACCGAATGACGAAGATTTTGATTCGGAAGGAGATGTGAGCGAAAGCACTTGCGGATGATGTGAGTGACCTGTTGGTATGGAGGATGAAAAGTTGGCGGTTTTAATGAGTTGAGTTGTTGGCTACTCGCGCCGGAAAAATCGAAATGAAGTTAGTGTGTTGTGTATGTGCAGGGTCGTCTCAAACAATTTAGAGGCCCTGTTCTAATAATAAAAATGGGCCCTTCATAAATAAAAATACCAAAAATTTAAATTAAATTATTCTCTAATTAAATACTAAATATAAGCAATAACATCAAAATCAATCATCCATGTACATATCATTAAAAAAAAGTTATATTTTAATCAATAATATCAAAACACAATTTCAAATAAATATTATCATTAACATTCTGTCTATTTAAAAAGAGCCATCCTTCGAACACTTTTTGAAGCAAATTCATCAACCAAATCCTCATATTGTATTGTCTCTAAGATATCATTCTCAATTGCTATTAGTGCTAAGCCATTAAGTCTTTCTTGTAACATGGTAGACCGCAAATATGACTTCAACAACTTTAATTTTGAAAAACTTCTTTCGGCAGAAGCAACTGTTACAGGAATAGTCAATAAAATTCGATATGCAATAATTGTATTAGGAAAACAATCCATTCCTTTCAAAAATTTTAATATATCAATAGGTCCTATTATTTCTTCGGACAAGAAATTTCTTAGTAACTTTAACTCCACAGATAGTTCTCTTCCATTAATATCAGATTGATCATTATGTTTTAATCTCTGTTCTAAATGACTACAACAAGACTCCAAAGTTGCATCGTCCAATGATTGTAACTTATGAGAAAGTAAACAAGAAGTCAAAAACACTTTCATATTGTTGGTACTGCTCAAATCTCTTTTTAAGAGATACAATGGCTTGATCAACAATGTAGAGAAAATAATTAACTCTAAAAGATTCCACTTCAGACAACTCAACTGACGAAGTACTCAAATTCTCATCAAAGTGTCTTTTTCTTCGAATTAAACGCCTTTGAGGAAATACTGGATCAATATTCAACCCAATAGAAATTTCTTTAGCATAATCCAAGGCCTTATCAAAACCACTTTCTCTATAACTCTCAAAATATGAAATCAACCCCATTATTTTTTCCATGGCAACATCAATAAGCATGTTCTTTGACTGTAAAATTTTGCTGACTGAATTAATTGCATATAATATTTCAAACCAAATAATTATACTCATTAAAAACTCAAAATCACCAAGCTCATTTGTTGCTAAGGATTTAGCTTCACTTCTTATTTTAGAATCAAGATCCATTTCTGACACTTGAAGCAATGCTTCTCTAAAATCTGGCATTTGAGATTTTATAGCTTTGATACTATTTACATGGCTCTCCCAACGAGTAGATGACAGTGATTTTGGAGTCAACTCTTTTATATTATCTTTTAAAATTTGCCATCTCTTAGTGGAATTGGCAAAAATAGTATAAATGCGTTGAACGACACCAAAAACATCTTTAGCTTTAATACATGAGTTAGCCATGTCACACAAAGCCAAATTAAGATTATGACAACCACATGGAGTATAATAGGCCCTCGGATTTATGTCTAAAAATTTCTTTTGTACACCTTGATGTTTTCCTTTCATATTTGACCCATTATCATATCCTTGTCCTCGCACATCAAATAGGTCAAGATCAAGCTTTTTCAATTCATTTTGTAACACGTCAAAGAGCCCTTGACTAGTTGTATCATCAACATTCAAAAATCCTAAAAAAGATTCCTCAATGCTAACAGAATTTGATGAAACATTCACATATCGTATTATCAAAGACATTTGCTCTTGGTGACTAACATCAGGAGTACAATCAAGTATCACTGAAAAATACTTGGCTTGTTTGATTTTTCTAATGATTTCAGTTTTAATTGCAGAAGAAAGCAAAAGTATTATCTCATTCTGGATGCTATGTCCAAGAAAGTGAACATGGACATTATCATTTGTAATACGTCTAACTTGTTCTTGAACTACTGGGTCAAATTCAGCTAACATTTCAATTAATCCCAAAAAATTGCCATTGCTATTTTGGTACAATCTCTCATTAGAACCACGAAAGGCCAAATTATGTTTAGCAAGAAATTTCACTATTGAAATAATTCTTTTTAAAACACTTTTCCAATGATCTTTTTCTTTGTTAATCAATCTTTGAGACGTTTTATCAATAGTCTGGAAGTTTTGCATCCTTTGACGCAATTCATACCAAGTAGTCATATTCTTAACATGTTCCATGCCAATTTCATGTTCTCTGAGTCTTTCTCCAACATGTGCCCAATCACCAAAACCCTCATTTGTTGGTTGACCTTTACCAATCCCTTTTTTAAAAACCTTACAACAAAAAGAAAATGCTCTATCAAGCTCTTTTGAATACACAAGCCAATCTCTATCACACTTCTCTCCATTTGATAAAACTCTAGTATACAAATTAGCCGTAAAGCGTCTAGATGATTCATCTTTAGAACCCTTTACAATAGTTAAATCTCTTTTAGGATCTTTCATAGCTAATAAATCAATGAATTTAGACTCAAGAGAATCCCAAATTCTTGGATCAAATATATCTTTCCCATTGTCATTAACATTATCAACATTAACCTTTTCAGCATCTAAATTATCATTTTCAGTAGCATTAACATCAATATTATTCTCCATATTTTCATTAGCATCATTAAGATCAATATTATTCTCCATATTTTCTGAAGTAACCACATTTTCAATAATGACTACACCAACATTAACAACATTCTGATTTTCAACCGAAACTTTTGATTCTTTTATTATGAATTTATCAAGAGCTCCTGATTGAGATTGAGTTAACTCATCGAGTCTCTTTTTTTTTTTTTACGTTTCTCATATCCAGAATCAAACTTTCTAACCTTTGGAGACAATTTAGAAGAGATATTATAAGTATGAAAAAAATTAAAACCTGAAATTTTCCGCTGTTCTTGAACAAATCCGCAATGTTGAGTTTGAGCCAGATAGACAACATTAAAGTTGAACCGGCAAAAAAATAAAAGATAATAAGTAATTAAAAAAATAAAATTATGAACAAATTAATAATTAAAAAAATAAATTTATAAGATTTATAAAATTTGAAAAATTAATATGTTATAAAACAATAACAATAGAAATTTATAATTTTATAAAGTAAATAATAAAAAAAAGTTATTAAGAATTTATATAAATAAAAAAGTTTATACTAAAATGTTGTATAATTTATTATAAATATATAATGTAGAAACAATATAACATTTTAAAAAGAAAATTAATAGTAAATAAACTATAAAATAGTATAAATAATATATTTTAAAAAATAAATCTTTAAAACTTAAAAGAATTCAAGTAAGATTACCGGTAAAAAAAATTGGCTTCGTTGGACTTGGTGATGATATTGTACTTGCAGTATCAATAAATACTAGCCTAGCCTATATGATGAATGATGAATTAGGCTGAATAGTGCATCGATGATACTTTGCAGTTTGCAGAAATTGCAGTATATTTCTTTCTGCCGGCGCCGTAACTTTATCGTACAAAGTGTTACAAGTAGTAAGTGTTTCTAATAATTAAATATATAGTATAATCTAATTTGACCAAAAATTTTAATAACTAATTGGGCTGGGCTTCAATTTTTCCTTACAATTTGAGGCCCCTGGAATTTTGAGGCCCTGTGCAGTGGGTCAGCCTGCACAGGCCCAAATCCGGCCCTGTGTATGTGGTAGTGAAGTTGATAATGGAGTTGGAATAAACAAAAGTGAGGGAGAAGTATCATGTTATTTTTTTGGTTTTTTATGGAGCATGAAGGAATATTTATGGTGTAGTAATGGTGTTGTTTGAAATGTTTAGTGAGGTATATGAAGAAGGTGATGTGGAGTGTAGAAAAGAGAGGTTGTATGTAGTAAGAAAGTGATGTGCATGAAGTATGTTGTGAGATGGTTTTTTATGAAAGTGAGATTGAGATTTAAATAGTGATGTTATGTATTGTTCACATGAGAGATAAGAAATGGTAATAAGATGTTGTTCATATTGAAATGGGGGAGATGATATGGTGAAAAAAATGAAGATTCATGAAGGTTTTTTTTTAGGAAATTAATTTAAATTATAAGTTAATTGTTAAACTTAATATAGTTCAAGTAGTTATATTTTTATACTCATAATGTTTAAAAATAACTTACTTATTTTAATATATAAATGTAACCATAATAGATCTTCTGATAACCTAAAAAACAATAATATAAAACACTTTTTGTATTATTGTTTCTTATTAAAAAATTAATAGTATAATTGCAAACATAATCTAAACGGTCTACAAAGTAATATAAAAAATTAAATATTAACTATTATAAAATATTGTAATTTTATTTCTAAAATAATAAATAAAACAATTGAAAACTCTCATTTCCTCTCACTCGATCTCGTCGTAAACTCTCTCATAGCCTTTCTTCTTCTCATGAAAATAAAAATGCAGAAAGCTAAAATAAAGTTTTTCTTATTTACAAGCTCCTCTTATTTTAATCTTTTCAAACCAAAACAAAACAAATCAAACATTAAACAACTACAAAGCTAGCAAAGGCATTCAAAAGAAATGAAGGAAAATTGATTACTGAATGACGAAGATTTCGATTCGGAAGGAGATGTGAACGAAAGCACTTGCGGATGATGTGAGTGACCTGTTGGTATGGAGGATGAAAAGTTGGCGGTTTTAATGAGTTGAGTTGTTGGCTACTCGCGCCGGAAAAATCGAAATGAAGTTAGTGTGTTGTGTATGTGGTAGTGAAGTTGATAATGAAGTTGGAATAAACAAAAGTGAGGGAGAAGTATCATGTTATTTTTTTGGTTTTTTATGGAGCATGAAGGAATATTTATATTTATGGTGTAGTAATGGTGTTGTTTGAAATGTTTAGTGAGGTATATGAAGAAGGTGATGTGGAGTGTAGAAAAGAGAGGTTGTATGTAGTAAGAAAGTGATGTGCATGAAGTATGTTGTGAGATGGTTTCTTATGAAAGTGAGAGTGAGATTTAAATGGAGATATTATGTATTGTTCACATGAGAGATAAGAAATGGTAATAAGATGTTGTTCATATTGAAATGGGGGAGATGATATGGTGAAAAAAATGAAGATTCATGAAGGTTTTTGTTGAGTAGAAGAGTGGAAGAGTGAAAAAAATTAAGGTTGTTGTAGTAGGAAATGAAGACGGTGACATTTAGAGATGAAAATGAATGTTAAACAAGTGAGGTTGTTATATGAAAGAGATGGTGAATGGTTTTTTTGTGTGTAGAGATAATGTTGTGTATGGAGGTTTTAAAGAATGGTGGTGATAAATTAAGAAAAAGGAGAGTTGTTTATTATATTTGGTTGGAAAAAAATGGTGATGTGGTTGATAGTATATGTTTAAGTTGCAAGTGAGCTCTATTAACATGGTTTTTTTTAAGGGAGTTTTCTTGTTGAGTGGTTTTTTTTTGTTTTGTTGAGGAGTGAAACATGGATATATGAGAGAGTATCGTGTGTTCCCCAAAACATGCAGGCGGAGGGAGATTATTTTTGTGTGTAGTCCTTGTTTTAGTGCCAGGTTCTTTTTCATGAAGCAAAAGCAAAATCTTTCTAACACTTCAGAATTAAGTATTTTCAAAAAGAAATAACAAACAAATGTTATATATTATAAAAAAATAAAAGTGATAAATGAAATAAAATAAAAACTATTTAAATAATCCTAAATAAAAAAATTTGATTGAATTAAAATAATTATTGACTAAAATAAATAAATAAATAAATAAATAAAAATGAAACTGGTTAAAAATGAATAATCAGTCCGGTATTGAAGTATCTGAAAAAATAAAATGAATACACAAAAATGATCAGCGTGAAATATACGTATTGGAAAAATACAGCGTTTTGTTAAATTCTGAAATAAATTTTACCCGCTGAAAAAGCTTAAACTGTCCAAAAATGCGACCGAAAAGTGGTCGAAAAAATTAAATGGGCATGCCAGGTGAAAATACCCGAAACGTAGATTAACATCACTGACGCTTGCAGGCTCGATTTTAAAATTCTCCTTCCATTGATTTTACGCACAGTTGACTTTTGTTTTGACTGATTCGGCTGTAAATTCAACAAGTTTATTCCGACTGATAAATTGGGTATTATGCAAGATGATTGACCTAGAATAATATGCAAAAGATCAAAGAATCTAAGGGTAAATTTTGGGGTATGACACTACCAATCAATTATGCACAATCTAAACAATCATCAATATCATCATGTATCGCTCATCAACAACGCTATGTCTAGATGATGTCGCGAGTTTTACCCTATTGTTTAATCGATGGTCTCTCCCTCTATTAAACAACACAAAGCATTAAGATTTGATACCCATAGTGAATATTAGATATAAATCTATTCTAACATTTAGAATCTAACAGATGATTATCCTATATTGAGATTCGAAGAGTATTTCTCAATCACAGTTCAAATCAAAATGTAAAACAAGTAAACAAGGATAACATCGATATAGATTCATGAAATAGATTGTACATAACACCATGATCAACAAAAATACATATATAATTTAACACTAAACTTACATGTAATCCCAACAAGAAATGGATTTAGCTAACCTTGGTATCTAAATACAAAGAGAAGAATAAATATGAACAAGTATCCATCGCAGTATCCTGTCGATAGAAGCGAATCCAAATCTGGATCTTCAAGGTGCACCCTCTCTTGTTGTTTTCCAAGCTCCTCTCTTCCAAAAATGGGTTTCTTGTGTTGTTGTGCCAAGAGAGAATATGAAAAATGGTTGAGTCTTCTAAAATATCTAAGAAGAAACGAATATATACAAAACTGAAAAGTGGATTAAGGCTAAGCACAAAAATCTGGGCTAAGCACAAACCGCACTAAGCCCACTCTAGTTGCACATAGCCTAATAAGAAACTTCAAAAATTCCTTCTCCACTACCTAGGCCCTCTAAGCGCGCTAGGACCGCACTTAGCCTGCTTAGGAACTTCACAATTTTTATTTTAGAAGCAAATCCCATGTCCTTTGATTCTCAAAGCTTCTCTAATGCATACAAACCTACAAAATAAGTTGAAAATGATCAAAATACAAAATATGTACACAAAAGTTGAGGATTATCTAAGAATTCAAATGAAATAAGTCAATAAGTGCCACAAAACTACATACATATTTAACACAGTTTGACACTTATCAAACTCTCCCTAACTTAAAACTTTGTTTGTCCTAAAACAAGAATCTTACAAACCTAAAGAAGCAAGAGGAACTACCAAGAATTCATGACTAAACAAGTTTTTTGAACCGGATGCAAATGCATGGTTCAAATTTCAAAAGTACAATTAAAGTAGTGCTTACCACTATAATACAACGCCACCATGATCATGAAAAAAATTCTAAGTACAAAGCACATGTCAAAAATTTTAAAGCAACACATTTTCAAATATGAATCACACGTAAAACACTACTTCACCAATGGATAAAGAACAAATATGAGGGACTTGACTCACACCCAACAATCTTGCTAACATCTTGATCAACTTATGCATTCATCCAAAAAACTCATATTGAAAGCATAAAAGCACAAATCACAAAGGACTTTCAAGGGATGTAATGTGACTTGGTTAACAAAGAAGAGTCATTTCTCAAGGTAATTGAAACAAAAATTGCCTAAACAAATGAGAGTGATCACTTCTCAAATTCTCAAGCATTCACAACTTCATTCATCTTTTTCTCTTTGCTCAATTGTTACACCCTTGAACACAAATTATTAGCATAAAACGTTTGCTATATATTTTTTTTTCTTTTTCAAGGCTTTTTCTTTTTATTTTCTTTTTCACTTTTCTTTTCTTTCTTTTTCCAAATTTTTCTTTTTCTTTCTCAACCTCTTAGCAACCTACCTTTTTCTCCCCAACTTGAATACAACCAAGCATTGTAATTTGAATGCTCGCAAACTTTCTAAGTCGAGGGTCAAAATTCAAATAACAATTAATGGTTGAAGGTTCAACAAAAACAATTCAGAATCCAATTTAAAATCAATGATAAACTACTCTCTGCGTCCAAGGGAAAAATTCCACAATCCAAAATTGATATAGATTCGGACACTAAGACTCAAAGGGGTTAACGAATACTCACTCAATTCCAAGGGAGGTTAGTTTTGGTCAAGTGGTTGTGCTCAAAATCAAACAAAATGCCTTGATCATTTTTATGCTTTCATAAAATTCAACACAAATGCAAGATTAAACATAAGTCAAACGAGTTAAAACAAGAATTGTTGGTCTCCTGTGCATATAGTGAACAATGGAAACTTTCCTCATATTTGGCTATGATCTAAAGTGATTCAATCATGAACAAGTATTGCAAAAGAATGAATGGCATGATATTTGTACAAAGAATAAGTTTCATATTCATGCTATGTTATAGAAAGTGTTAAACATGTACCTTAACAATGCACTTTCAATCAAAATTTTATCATTACCAAAGCATTTTCTTGTTGATGCATTCAAACTTGAAACAATCACTCCATGTTTCCTCAAGCCAATTAAAGTCAAGCTTCTTGGACAAACACAAAACAATTTTCTAACAACTTAACAACTTTAAATTAAATTAAACTACTAAGCATATAACAAAATAAGTTAAAAATGGGTGAAAAGACCTGAGTGAAAGTGGATAAGTGGGCTGAGACATTTTTTCAAGTGCAGTAGAGCACGCTAAGCATCCTCTGGCTGCGCTGAGCGAGCAGAGCTGCAACATGGTTTTTCAAAAATGGAAACTTTTCTCAAGTTTTCTATCCACTTTCACTATTTAATGCCTATATTACTAAATGAAAAGATATAAAAAACTTAAAAAGTTAGGTTGCCTCCCAACAAACGCTTGTTTTACATCGTTAGCTCGACGCCTTTTTCAAGTAGACGTTCATTCTTGTTGCATCTTTGTTGGGCTAGTTGTTCACCAACAGCTACCCCTAACCAAGACCTGAGAAAATGTGAAAGGAAACAAAAATATATACAATATAGAAAATATGTACAAAGCTAAAAAAAGTAGAAACTATTGCGATGCTTTTAATAGCTAGATACCAATCTCTGACAAGGACGTCATTTTTGTTGCTGTGGTAAAGCAGCAAGCAAAAGTAAGTATTATGTTTTATCGTCTCCACAGGGATTGGTGCGCCCTCAAATATCGTTCAACGGTCTCTACGTTTTTAAATTTGATTGTTCGAAGGGTGCTTGAAAGATTAAAGATGCGGAATGTAAAACGCATGAATAAATAAATAAAGTTTTGGAGAGAGGAGAGAACTTGTCAGGATTGGATTCCATCCACATATCAAATACATAAATCTACCAATCAGTTATGCACAATCTAAAAATTCATCAATATCATCACGTATCGCTCATCAACACCGCTATGTCTAGCCGATGTCGAGAGTTCTGCCCTATTGTTTAATCCACGATCTCTTACTCTATTAAACAATACGGAACATTAAGATTCGAGACCCATAGTGAATGTTTGATCTAAATCTGTTCTAGCATTTAGAATCTAACAGATGATTATCCTAGATCGATATTTGAAGAGTATTTCTCAATCATGATTTAAATCAAAATGTAAAACAAGTAAACAAGGATAACATCAATATATATTCAGGAAATAGATTGTACATAACACCATCATCAATAAAAATACATACTTTTACACTAAACTTACATCCAATCCCAACAAGAAAGGGATTTATCTACCCATGGTGTCTAAATACAAAGAGAAGAATGAAGATGAACATGAATCATCGCAGTGTCCCGCCGATATAAGCAAATCCAACTCTGGATCTTCAAGGTGCACCCTCTCTTGTTGTTTTCCACGATCCTCTCTCCCCAAAATGGGTTTCTTGTGTTGTTGTGCCAAGAGAAAATATGAAAAATGGTTGAGTTTTCCAAAATATCTAAGAAGAAATGAATATATACAAATTTGAAAAGTGGATTAGGGCTAAGCACAACCCGGGCTAAGCACAAAAATCTGGGCTAAGCACAAACCGCGCTAAGCCCACTCTGGTTGCGCATAGCCCAATCAGAAACTTCAAAAATGCCTTCTCCACTGCCTAGGCCCTCTAACCGCTCTAGGACCGCGCTCAACCCGCTCAGGAACTTCAAAAATTGCATTTTAGAAACAAATCTAATGTCCTTTGATGCTCAAAACTCCTCTAATGCATACAAACCTACAAAATAAGTTGCAAATGATCAAACTACACAATATGTGCACAAAAGTTTAGGTTTATCTAAGAACTCAAACGAAACAAGTCAATAAGTGCCACAAAACTACACACATATTTAACACAATTTGGCACTTATTAATATCCGATAATTTTTCGAAGATACATCTCCGAAGTGTATCAAAACAGGTTATTTTTTGCTATAAGTTGTGTGTTTGTTTTCAGATGAGGTATAACACATGATCCAAAATAATAATAAAATAGACGTACAAAATAATAGGAGACTAATACTTGATGAAATATAACAATATATGTAGAAAATGTCGTATAATAGATATCCAAAATGTGATAGAACTGTAAAAATAAAGTAGATAGTATAATAATACAACAAAATAATAACAGACTACTACTGGATGTGCCTAACAACATCTCTTCTGCCTGCTCTGCCTCCTCAGCCATCAATCCCCCCATTTTTCGACGATGTCTTAGGTACAACAGTGCCTCCTGTGCCTCCGTCACCATGGCATCCAGGACTCGCATGACAGCAGACCCCTTAGAGAAGATACCCTCGTCAATGCCTACCCCCGCAATCTCTATTATGCGACGACAGCGGGGCAAAACATCATCAGTATCATTGCCTCTAGTATCTCCTGATGAGCTGGTCTCAGCGGATGTCTTGGAGAAGTCTCCACCATGTACAGATGTGACACCCTGAAGAACCACCTGATATATCTGTCGATGTAGCTCTAGTCGTTCGGCGCTATGGTAGCCCGTACCTTATTCGGAACTAGATGACTCTCACAATCAGCAAACATCGCCTCTATCTGTCTACGAGTCAATGCAGGATGAGCAGAGTCAACAGGGTGTTTGGGGATGGTCTAGGAGTACCCGAATTGCTGCATGACGCGCTCGGGAAGGTGAGGAGCAGTGATACGCAATCCACAGGCTAACCATCCAGAGTATAACAATATCTCGTCAAATGGTCGCTTCTGATGGTGATCCACATAGTTGTTGAAGCGTCAGCAACCAAACAGTCAAGGTAGACTATAAAATGCTTGACTACCTGGTTCCCTCTAAGCGGGATAAAAGCACAGGCACGAGGCATGTCCTCAATGTACTCATCCACACTCGTCCAGCCAGCGATGCACGGGAAGTGCTGGAGGATCCAAGACTGAAATGAAAATAAAAAAAAATTCAAGGATCAAGAATTATCGCCAATGGTTTCGCAAATATGAAATGAAATTGACAAAAAAATTCAAGGATCAAGAATTATTACCACCAATAGTGTCAAGCTACCTGTGACCTGCTTCGTCTTCCACTGACATCCATCTCTCAACTTCGAATAAAGATAGTACAGGCAAGCCGGCCTCAATTGTACTCATGGATCTGAGTGAGATCCAAGAAGTACCGGAGGTATGCAATGCTAGTATAAGTGGCATTCGTGTCCATAAAAATGCAAGTGCCAACCAAAAAAAGAAAATATGCCCTCAAAGCATGAGTCCTGTGTACCGCCACCTGCTCAGCATCACCATGAGCCTTCTGTGCAGCAAGGATCTCATCATCATATCTCTCCTTCAGGAGCTCAAATCTAGCATGAGCACCCCTGGTCCTATCCACTCCTTGAATCTCCTCCCCTGGATCAACCCCCAGATGCTCTACCATCATCTCGACTGCCTCGTCTTTGGTCATCCTACCATGATCGAGGAATCTCCCCCTGGTCGAAAGATGTATCAAACACGAGACATTGTCCAGTGTGATAAACATCTCACCGTGCAGGAGATGAAATGAAGAGGTCTCAGAATGTCATCTCTCCACGAATGCAATAAGCATCACGTGGTTGACCATAGTGTAACCGGTCATGCATAGGTCCTTCAGGCCAGATAAGGACAAAACTGACCGAAACCAATCCTCATCTGGCTGAGCTAAGCCAACAATCTTCCTCCCATGGTTAAGAAACTTATGAGGATCATGCACCTGAAATTTTCCAGAAATAATCAATTTTAGTAATAATCAATTTCAGCACTTAAAATTAACGTAAAAAATAAATAAATAATCTAACTAATGCTACCTCTTAGTCCTAGATATGTATGACAATATGGTCTAGATACAGAGGAAGTAAGGAGAAATCAGATGTACCTCCTCCAAAACCCTCTGGCTCGGCATCCACAGTAGTCTCACCCTTCGGAGGTTGCACTAGAACAGCAGGATCATCAATGGGAGGTGGCATTGGATCCGTAGGTAGTGGCACTCGTGAATCCTGTCGCCTGCGGGATGATGGGGGAAGTGATGCGTAAGATGGTGATTCCCGTCTCCTATGATAATAAGAAGAAATTGGAGTGGCCTGAGATGGAGTGGGTTGAAATGGAGTGGCCTAAGGTAAAGCACGATCCCCAGAAGTAGACGCCAGAAGTCGACGCCTCTACGTGACCAGAGGTACCTGCTGCCTATAGAACCTGCTGGCTCCACTCCCGCCGAACAGATGTGTGTTGGGTTACCCCGCCATGTCTCAATGTGTCAACTCTATCAGCCATTATGCTTGTAAGGTAAAGTAAGACATATCATTAGTGGACGCAAACCAAACACACAAACAAGAAAATTAAAAAAAAAATAGACTGCAGGAAATTCTGAAGACACGTCTCCGAAAACACCGTAAAACAAAAACGTTGAACAATTTTGGAAATGCATCTCCGGAAACACCATAAAACTATTAACTTTGAAGAGTTTCGGAGATGCATCTCCAAAAATTCCCAAAGTATATGAAATGCTGAACTATTCCGAAGATGTATCTCCGGAAAGTTCTGCAACTCAGAGGTTGCGACAATGACGCAATGCGCCTCATGCAAGTTGAAAAAACATGATTGATTGCCATTTTGAGCCAACAAAAAAGTCATACACTAAGTCTAAATTATATTACATGCAATTCCTACACATTTCTAACCCTAATAATTAATTTCTACACATTTACACTAAAACTCAAAATTTACCCGAAAACTTAAAAATTTACCTGAAATTTATGGTTTTGATGACGTTGAATGATGTTATTAATGATGTTTGATGTTGCTTTGATACTTGTTTGATGAAACTTGATGTTGTGAAGTTGAAGTGTATTGAGAGGAGTTTGAGGTTTTAAGTTGAACAAACTGTGAAATGAGGGAGGAGAAGAGTCAGTCGCGACTTATGCTCTAAATTGTTCTAGAGATATATCTCCGGGATATTTCAACGCTTGCTGAATTTTTGGTGCGTCCGGAGATGTATCTCTAGAATTAAGGAGCATATGTGGAATTTCACATGATGCGGTAGAAATACATAGGATGTTATAAGAAATTCTCATAGTATAAACTCATCCTCGCTTGAAGAATGCAAGACCCAAATACAATTTTGTATTTTGAGTGACCGAAAAGGGTTAAAAGAAGTTATGAATTCAAAAAAGCTAACAAATGATCAAAAGAGGGTGTTAAGAGTCTCACATTAAATAATATATGGTTTGAACATGTATTTATAAGTGGAGACAATCATCACTTTACCAACCAATTTTATAAAGTTGAATTAGATTAAACCATATTTCTTAACATGATATCAAGAACTTTGATTTAAGATCCAGAGAAAATACGAGCAAGCATTTTCACATGTAAACTATGAGCCAATGAATTGGTGGTCATATTCAACGATTCAAATTTCACCTTCAATTGTGTCACGACCTTCTGCCTTTTAATTTCCCTTAATACATCATCTTTAATGCTTAAAATAATAGAAATCCTTGTCCAATCCATCATCTTGGACTTCTCTATGTATTAGGCTAACCAACACTAATGCCTTGCCTTTCAACGTCTTGACACATTTTTTTAATCAAAGTTATTGTGTGACGACAAATTCTTTACGTCCTAGTTAGTACTCATTGTACTCACTTGAAATATTGGTCCCTAATATTATTACAAGATGATAAATTCTGATAAAGATTTCCATTGATGTGCTGCAATGTGCAGAGAAAAGATGGAAAAGATACAAAAGATGCACTGCAGAATGCAGAGCTTTACCAACAGAAAAAGTCGAAATGAAATCTAATTCCCGCCTTCCAAAAGCGGCACAAACAACACTATATAAGCCCGATAGAAAACCTAATACTAGCAGGCCCAAAGGCAAGCCCAATGAGCCCAAGAAGCCTATTTCTCTAATACCCCTATAAGCTGGTGGACATATACAATGTAGACCAAGCTTACTAATGTTAGGACGAAAAATAGAAATGTCTAAAGGTTTGGTGAAGATGTCTGCGTTTTGTTGAGAAGATTTGACAAGAAGCAATTGAAATAGACCGTGCTGCAGTTTCTCACGAACAAAGTGGCAGTCAATGTCAATGTGTTTGGTTCTTTCGTGGAATGAAGAATTGTTGGCAATATGAATAGCGGAAGCATTATCACAATATAGCAGAGCATGATTTTTGTAAGGAAGTTTTAGTTCAGTAAGCATATTTGTAAGCCATTGTAATTTAGAAACTGTGGATGCCATTGCGCGATACTCGGCTTCAGTAGAGCTGCGAGATACTGTAGGTTGTTTCTTAGATTTCCATGATATTAAGGAGTCTCCTAGATATATGCAAAAGCCAGTGATGAATTTGCGTGTTTCAGGGCATGTTGCCCAATCAGAATCAGATAAAGCTTTCAATTGGACGGTTGAATGGCTGGGAAAAAAGAGACCTTGAGCAGGTGATGATTTGAGATAACGAAGAACACGTATAGCAGCTTTGTAGTGCACATCTGTGGACTGGCTCATATGCTGACTTAGTTGTTGGACAGAATACAAAATGTCTGATCTAGTGTTCAGCAAGTAGATGAGCTGGCCAATGAGTTTACGATATGTTGTGGGTTCCTTCATTGGAGTGCCATCAGTTGTGGTAAGTCTGGTGTCACGAGCCATGGGAGTGTTAGTAGGTTTACAGCCAAGCAATCCAAGGTTGGAGAGAAGATCCAATGTGTATTTGCGCTGATTAATGCTGATTCCAGATTTGGTTCTAGCAATTTCGAGCCCTAAAAAATATTTGAGTGCTCCCAGGTCTTTAATGTGGAAATGGCTATGCAATAACTGTTTGGTTTTGTTGATGATGTCTAGATCATTACCTGCAAGAAGAATATCATCAACATAGATAAGGAGGAAAGTGAAATGAGAATGATGTTGATGTATGAAAAGGGAATGATCTGAAGAACATTGAGTAAATTGGTTAGCTAACAAAACTGTAGACAATTTAGCAAACCATTGTCTGCTGGACTGTTTTAAGCCATATATAGATTTTAACAGTCTGCAAACTTGGTTAGGAAAAGAGGGAGTAATTCCTTTAGGGAGTGTCATGTACACTTCTTCAGTTAGGTCCCCATGTAAGAATGCGTTATGAACATCCAATTGATGTAGATGCATATTTAAACTAGATGCAATAGCAAGAATAAGCCTAACTGTGGTAAGTTTAGCAACATGAGAATACGTATAAAAAAAATCAATACCTTGCACTTGATTGAAACCCTGAGAAACTAACCTTGCTTTATACCTTTCCAATGACCCATCTGAGTGAAATTTGGATTTGTAAATCCATTTACAACCAATAGCCTTCTTACCTGGGGGTAAAGTTGTGAACTGCCAAGTGTTGTTTTGAGTGAGTGCCTTGATTTCATCATTCATGGCTTGAATCCAATGAGGGGAAATGCTGGCTTGTTTATATGATGTGGGATCACAAGCAGTAGTAATAGCAGAAATAAAAGTAAAATGCGCAGGAGAAAGAGCATGATAGGAAACATGTTTAGAAATGTCATGTGTAACATTATGATAAGCAGTATTACAAACAAAATCTTTCAAATAAGCAGAGGCACTTTTAGTTCTGGTGGATGTTCTAGGAACAGGTATAGGGGAAATGTTAGAATCAGCAGAGCTGTTAGTGGGGGATGAAGGGGATGTAGGAGTAGGTATAGGAGATGTATTGTGATTGATAGGAGTATTAGGAGGATGTTGAGGGATATGGGGTTTTAAGTTTCAGGAGTTAGTTCAGTGGGATTATGCAGATAAAAAAGAAAGGGAATGGTAGAGGGTTCAGTGTCTAAGTTGTTATGAGTAGAAGTGTTTGGCTGTGGATAGGGAGTATAAGGAAATATATTTTCATGAAACACATAATTTCTAGATGTGAAGACAACTCTTGTGGTGAGATCAAACAAAAGAAATCCTTTCATACCAGTCAGAAAACCTATGAAAATACATTTAGTGGCACGAGGATCTAATTTGTCTCTATGCATAGTTAGTGTGGAAGCATAAACAAGGCATCCAAATATTTTAAGATTATGAAAGTCAGGAGGAGTTTTAAAAAGAAGTTCATAAGGGGTGTTGTTTTGTATAGTAGGGCTGGCAAGTCTATTGATCAAGAATGTAGCATGACAAAGGGAGTAAGACCAAAAACATTTAGGTAAGTTGGATTGAAACAACAAAGAACGAGTAACATTTAAAAGATGCCTATGTTTTCTTTCAACAACAGAGTTTTGTTGAGGAGTTTCAACACAACTCCTTTGGTGAATGATGCCAAGATCAGCATAGTAAGAAGGCATGAGAAACTCACTACCATTATCAGTTCTAATAATTTTGATTTTGCTCTGAAATTGAGTCTGTGCATAAGCTATAAATTTTTTAACATGAGTTCTAGTATCAGCCTTGTTGTGCATTAGGATGGTCCATGTATATCTAGTGTAATCATCCACAATAGTCAAAAAACAATTGAAACCATCCAAGGAAGGGACTGAAATTTGGCCCCATATGTCCATGTGAACTAAATCAAAACAAATAGAAGTAACAGATGTGCTTAACGGAAATGAAAGTTTACATTGTTTTGCTATATGGCAAGTATTACAAGGTGACATCTTGTTGTAAGAAATATCAGAGAATTGGTGAGACATATGATACAACACTTCATTAGATGGGTG
The DNA here is from genome assembly GCA_022829125.1 of Lathyrus tuberosus. Taxonomy (NCBI): domain Eukaryota; kingdom Viridiplantae; phylum Streptophyta; class Magnoliopsida; order Fabales; family Fabaceae; genus Lathyrus; species Lathyrus tuberosus. The sequence continues at coordinate 12,124,920 of JALAZF010000091.1, forward strand.
ACCTAGTCTATGATGCCACAAGGCAATTTTATGAGTAACATGTGTATTATCAGTGTGCTGAATCCTAGTACTAACAGCATTACAGGTAGGATTATGAGTTTTAGGTTGTATAGTATGTTTGTGCAGAATGTAAAGATTATGAAGTTGTGTCACAGGTCCAATCGTCTCCATGGTAGACACATCCTGTATATGACAGGAAGTGTGTGAGAAAGAGATGGTGTATGAAGAATTAGTACATAATTTTGATATGGATATGAGATTAAATCTAAACTCTGGTATGTAAAACACCTTATCAAGATGGAATTTAGAATTAAATCTAATTGTGCCAGAATATTTAGCATGGATACAAGTGTCATTCGGTAAATGTATGGGAACAAGATGTATATGATGAATATCATAGAAACAATGAATATATGGGCAAACATGGTGTGAAGCACCAGAATCGAGTATCCAAGTAGAGTGATCAAGAAGGATATTACCTGGTTGTACAATACCTGATATCAAAGCATTATCAGAGGTTGCAGCCTTGTCTGTCTTGGTTTGTTGATGGTCTTTCTTGGATTGTTGAAGAAGTGAAAGAAGATGTTGGAAATATTCTTTAGAAATGACTTCTACTTTGTCCTGAAATTGAGATGTCTTGACATCTGAAGCAGTTTTGGAATTCTTCGTTATGTATCCTGGAGGGAAACCATGCTTGAAGTAGCAATTGTCGACTGTGTGGTTGGTTTTTCTGCAGTTGGTACACAACATGGGTGTCTTGGAGGTTGTTTTACCCTTGACCTTTGTGTTTCTATTGTTAGCATAGAGTATGGTCGAGGGTGATGTAGCCGTATTAGCATTCGTGGGATTGATTTGTTGTTGAACCACAAGAGAGTATGCACGGCTTATGCTAGGAAGTGGGTCAAGAAGCAAAATTTGGGTGCAAATATTGTGGTAATTGTCATTCAAGCCTTTCAGAAAACAAGTAACGTATTCAAGATGTTTGTAAGTGCTTATCGCTTTAGACAAGTTACAGGTACATGGAGTAGGGCATGCACAAGAAGGAGTAGGACGTAAATCTTCCAATTCATCCCATAGGATCTTGAGATCAGTAAAATACGTAGATAAAGAGTGATCCCCTTGTTGTATAGAATGCAGTTCGCGTAATAAATCGGAGAATCTGAGATGATTACCTTTTGTGTACCGTTCACGGAGATCTTCCCAAAGATTATATGCAGAATCGAAACAGATAGTACTCTGAGCAATATGTGGTGAAAGAGTGCGATTGATCCATGAGAGCACCATGCTATCAGCACGTTCCCAGAGTTCATAATTTGGATCGGAGGTTGAGGGTTTGGGAAAAGAACCATTGATGAAAGCAAGCTTATTCTTGGAGGTTAATGCACGACGCATCGATTTGCTCCAATTATGGTAGTTGTTGTCGTCCAAAGGTGGTGCTACAATGGTAGCACCAGAGTTTTCGCCAGGATGAATGTAAAACGGATTGCGAGGGTTAAGAAGGGGATCTGGGTTGTCATTCTTAGAAACGTCGTTCTTGATTGGGGATTTTGGTTGCGCGTCGTCTTCAGAAGCCATAGATGCGGGAAGGGAGGTTTAACAAGAAGGTGAGTTGCAGAAAGAAAACGAATGTGTTGCAAAGAGAAATTAGAAGGTTGTGGATGAAAAAGGTGATGAAAGCATGGATGCAGAAGAAGGGTGGGTAACGAAGGTATAGTCTACTGATACCATATTACAAGATGATAAGTTCTGATAAAGATTTCCATTGATGTGCTGCAATGTGCAGAGAAAAGATGGAAAAGATACAAAAGATGCACTGCAGAATGCAGAGCTTTACCAACAGAAAAAGTCGAAATGAAATCTAATTCCCGCCTTCCAAAAGCGGCACAACAACACTATATAAGCCCGATAGAAAACCTAATACTAGCAGGCCCAAAGGCAAGCCCAATGAGCCCAAGAAGCCTATTTCTCTAATAAATATTGCTCCAAGGTGGGGTCGACTTGTTGACAAATGTTTGAAAAATCAACACCTATGTTTAAGTCAACAAAAAAAAAGTTTGTATGAAATAATAATAATGAACGGAGCTACTTGTAGCATTCTGTAGGCCTATGCTCCCGCTAATTTTTTTTAATAAGTAATGAAATAACACCAACGAAGTACAAGGGGTGCTCAACCCTTACAAAAGAAGAAACAACAGAAAAACTACCGGTTTACACAGCTAATAGGAGAGACAAACCAGTCTTGATAAGTATATGATCGGTTTAATATCGTTACAGAACTCAACCATCTCCGCGACAAGAACTTAACATTATTTAGAACTTCTAACACACTATAAGGAGTATTACTTAACACTATTATTACGACATCTCCAAATACTCCAAATAGTATAGACACAAATGATAAATGCTCCGTTTCTACGACATAACTTCTTCAAAGAATTCTCAAAATTAATATAAGAAGCTGCACTAGAATAGCTTCTACTGACTTCAATTCCCAGCCATATCTCAATACCTCTCCAAACATTATAAGCAAAAGCACAATCGAAGAACATATGATATGAAGTTTCAATCGCAATATGCTCCCTCTAATATTCTACACATGCTTTTATTAATATTGACACATATTTGATTCTATTAATATAGATTATCTATCAATATAATACATAGTTAAATATATTTTAAAACATAATTGCTACTTAGACTCTAAAGTCAGATTCGAATCTTAAACCTTCTACTTGGGTATTGTATTTTTATTTTATAATTATTGTCATTACTTCTAGGACTAAAAAATTATTATACTTATTATATATTTTATTTAAAATAATACATATTTCACATATAAAGTAATATATTATAGTTGAATATAATTTAATTAGTATATATATTGTTAAATAATATAAAAAAATTATACAAGATATTCAATTACCTCTCACAAAATAAATATTGTACAAATATTTTATAAATATTATAAGTGACATAATAATATATACTGCCCTCATCATATTCTCATTTTATTGGCTTCCTCCGTAATAATAATGACAATCAAACTAAAACAACTTCAAACAATAACAACTCCTTGATGCGGAACACCAACACAATTAAAACCAAAACAAAAATAAACGAAGAGGAATACCAACTACATAAAAGATTGATTACAAGAATGAAGATGTTATTTTTTTCGCGCAACCCACAATAAGATAATAAGAAAAATGTGAATTCTTATCTATCCACTTTAAAAAATTGGGTAGAGTTATTCATAGAGTAAATTAAGCTACATTGCATTAGAAATCTATAAAATTTAAATCATTAAATAAATAATTAAGTATAATAAAATGATATAGCATTAGTGGATTGGTTGAAGGTAGACTACCCAACTTTTTGTGATAGGTAACGAAATTGTCTCCTAAGAAAAATCAAGAGATAAAGTTTAAATTATTCTCTAATAAATCTCACTACACAAGATATTTGTAAAGCGTCTCTAAACCTAAAAAATCTCTTCAAAAGAACTCAACTCTTACCTTTGACTGATATGAAGTTTTCCTATCAAAGATTTGAGACTAGGTTTCAATATTAAAAGAGAAAAAAGTAAAAGCTATCTAAAGAAAAGTAAAATCAAAAGATAACATTTTTCATTTTTGATTGATATCTTCATTGTGTCAAAGACACTACATTATATAACATCAATAATGGATAATAAAACTAAAAGCCCAAATACTAACAAAAGCCCAATTATGATAAAATGTCTTTCTAACTTAAATGGCTTAAAAACTAATTCCACTTCTTATCATTACTCACCCCTTGAAAACCAACCTTGTCCTCAAGGTTGTAGACAAGTAACACCCTTGAAAACTTGTATTTTCTTCCAACAACCAATGTCTTGTATGTTTCCAACTTATGACAAAAGCATAGGTAGTCAAACTCCATCATTGCAGCTCTGTATGTTTCCACATTAAATAAAGTCTTCATCAATAATTGAAAGATGTCCCACATAACTTGGCCAATTTCAGAAGCAGATGCATCATCAGATCTCTGCCTCAAAGAAACAAGTTTGAAAAAGTCAGAAGCATGAAGAGGAAAGTCTGGAGCAGATAGTAGGAAACCACAACCATTAATGATACCAGACTTTGCAAGATCAGTCAATGGAGCCCAAATAGCATATGTAATTTCTGCATTTAAAGTAGCTGTTACTGCAGCAGCATGCAGTTTGGCAATGTCGGTCTGTCTTATACTTTCTTCATTTAGTAAACAAGGCACCTTGTATGGACCTTTAGCAGCAGTTGAATCAGCAGGTTGCAATTTTTCAGATGCCTTCAAAACGATATAATTTGAATTGAAGAAATCACCAACAACCTCTTTAGGTATATGTGATTTAGTTCTTTCAACTACATGGTTGACTCCAACAACCTCATCAGCCCCATATTGCTGCTGCTGAGCATTAATAACTTGAGTTTCAGCCCCATAATCTTCGAACATTCTCTTTTTCTCTTGCTTCCGCATTCCCTGAGCCTTAAGGTAAGACACTGCTGATTCTAACTGCAACAGACCTCTCTTAGCCATAAATAACTCCCAGAAAACAGACCACCACTCAAGGAGAAAACTATCAGGTGCAAACCTAGCAATATTCGGTACAACCGAGGCTTCATCATGAAAAATACCTGCAGTTTCATACAATTGATTCTTCACGAGGTAATTGTAGATATAAGCATCTAGCCTTGTCGGAATCCCTGTCAGTGGCGGTGTGAAAATGGTGAATCTGCATACTTTCGTAAACATTTCAGGGGTGCACATTCTATCTATCTTTGAAATAACATCAGGGGTTTTTGGTGAGGGTATCTCATCATCGATTTGCACAATACGGTTGTCTAAATCTTGTTGGGTTTCTTCAAAGTAAATGGGATTTGGAGAGGAACTCGTGACACAGGGCGTGGAAAGTATGAACGAGGGATGTTGAAGGGAATTTGGAAAGTTTGGGTTTTGAATAGAAGAGGGTGGCTTGTGTAAAGATTCATTTGTGAAATTGCTAATGTTAGAAGAGACTATGGCTGAAGTTTTTGACAGTAGAGCCAACTCACCTTCTGATATATCCCCAAGTGCAAGTTTGTAGTTTATACCAGCAAGATGTTCTTCTTCCTCGTGTTCCGTATGTAAGAGTTGAAGTTCATGGTGTGGCTCCTCTTCTTCATCGTCAGGAATATCATCTTCCAATTTAGAACTCACTATGACACTGGAAATGTCGGTTTCCTTGTGAGCTTGCTTACGAGCAAAAGCTTGAGCATCTTTCAGGCTTCCTATGATCTCCAAATCCATGGGTTCTACAAAGGCCTCCTTGTGAGCTAATAGCTGTGAGTAAATCACATAAAGGGCTGGTGGAAGCAACTCTGCTGAATGATGCTGCTTTAATTTCTTTGTATGCATAATTCTTAGTTTATTTTGAACAGGCAATGATGCTTTCTTAAGAGACTTGAGATGTGAAGGGAGACTTGTCAGGAACTTCTTTCGGTTTGCAATAGTGATCAAAAGGATTTTCTTCTGTTGTTCAAGTTTCGCGTGATGTTTGCAGAGCTCTTTGCGCTGGTATAGCTCAAAATTGAGACCCTTGAGCATCAGATTATGAACACTGTCTTTCGAGAAATCAGAATCCTTGATATCCTTGGGAGCGTCACGTAAAAACTCTTCCTCAGGTACGAGTTCAATGTCGGGATATTTAGACTTGAAATCTTTGCAAGCCTTAATCGCTTTAAGATAGTGACTCTTTTCATACACTAAATTGTGAAGTTGCAGTGTCGTGAAATTCATCGGTGCCTTCGCACGTTCCGTTTCCATTTTAACACGGTCTTCCTCAATCAATATTGAGTGATTCGCCTGGCGGAGAGTGGTGAAGTGAAGGAACATGTGAGTGACGAGATCTCGAAGGAGTTGTTTGGGTTTAGCGTCTTTTTTTATGGAGGGGATATTAGGGATGATGGTTTCGATGGAAGATTTGCTGTTGTGGAGAATTTCGTAGGGTGATTCCTCCAGGATGGGGTCTTTTGAGGAATGTGCGGATGATTGTTGGTGTTCTTCTTTAACGGCGATTGAACCCTCTTCTATCTCACCGTCTTCCTTTTTCAGTTTGGTTATTTCTCTACTTGACCTAAAACCCTTCTTGAGCTTCGTCCACACCTTCTGTGAGCTTCGAGGCCTTGAAAGAAGCGCCATGTCGAAATGAGAATCCGGTGAGGTTTGCAAATCTGAGGGTTTAGGGGTTAGAAACAGTGTTGGAGCGGAAACTAAGAATGAAGATGGTGGTTGTGGTGCTGGTTGTGACGAGTGTGGGGTTTTCCGGGAGGTGGATAGAGTGTTTATGGATCTAATGGTTTTTTTAGAGGTTGTTTTGGATCTTTTCTTAAATAAGAGGTGAGATACTTGCAAATGTTTTTCAAAATCTCTTCTAATACTAGAATGATTTTGATATTTAGGATTAATTGTAGAAAAGGTGGTTGTTGGTTGTAGTTGTATGTGATGATTGTTGTAGTGGTATGAATAATGAGAAGTAGAATAGGATGAATATGGGTGAGATGGGAGTGGTGTATACCCATGATTAAAATACAAGCAAGGAGATGGACTTGTAACATATGGGTTTGTGTAATAAGGGGAAAAGAGTTCCCATGGAAATGATGGAAATGAAGGTGTTGTAGGAGTTGGAAAAGAGGGGTTTGTAGGGTAGGTAGGAGGAATACTCCATGGATGATATGAAGATGTATGATAAGGATAATCCATAGGAGGATTTGAGTACATGATGAAAACACCAATTGATATGAAGTTTTTCTCTCAAAGATTTGAGACTAGGTTTCAATACTAAAAGAGAGAAAATTAAAAGCTATCTAAAGAAAAGTAAAACAAAAGATAACATTTTTCATTTTTGATTGATATCTCCATTGTGTCAAAGACACTACATTATATAACATCAATAATGGATAATAAAACTAAAAGCCCAAATACTAACAAAAGCCCAATTATGATAAAATGTCTTTCTAACTTAAATGGCTTAAAAACTAATTCCACTTCTTATCATTGACTCTAAAATTTCACTTTTGTTTTCAAAAGTAAGTAAAATAAAGTCGTAAGTACGAGTCACATAACATAAAAAGATTCTAAATTAACATGAGTCTACAAAAAATATTCAACCTAACCAGGTTAATTATGGGTCGAATTAGGAACTATAAAGTATAAACGGTAAATCTAAAATTTAAAAGATATACATAAATAATAAATTTTTATTTCGTAAACTCAAACAAATACAAATACAGAATGAAATGAAAACTTAAATGATTGTATTTGTCTACAACATTCATGTACTGAAAATAACGAAGTCTTATTCGTAGATAGTGTCAAGCAAATACACTATTTGAGAATAGTTGCAACTATTTATTTATCGCAACAGCACACATTTCCGATACAATTTCCACCTTTAAAAAATTTCTTTTCTTCACAAAATTTGGAACAAGATCCACCATCACTTGGACAAGCCCCACCAGGGCAGACTTTAGAGACAACAACAACAACCTGTTCACTTGTTACTCCTGCAAATCCAAATACATTATAAATTTGTATAACAAGTTTTACAAGAATTTAAAACCTAAAGAAAATTATGATGAAATTATTTTTATTATGAAGTTATATTTACCTGAGTTCATGATGACCAAAACAATGCATAAGATTGCAAAGAGACTTTTGATGCTAGTATTCATTTTGGAAGCTTGACAAACATTGCATACCCAGAGGCTATTTAAGGTGGCAAAGAAAACAAATGGATCATATTCAAAATTCAAATGAAATCTCACTTTGATTTGTACCATTTTTAAAACTACTGTAAAAGAGTATTTTCTTTTTTTTTTTCTTTGAATTTTCTTAACAATCTTCAATATATTTATTATTCTGATTGATATTACTAATATTAATAATATTATAATTTATATTTACTATAATTACGAGCAAATATAATTATTTTAATAAGAAATTAATTTTAATAAAATGTCAATTATATTATTTTGTTATGATTTATATTTTTAATATTGTTATAAATTTAAATATATATATAGAATAAAAGTATATAATATTTTTAATTATCTACCTACTAAAAGGAGTTCCCATCGCTAACTGTATATGAACAAAATCATAATAACTTAATAAGTTAAAGTGATCATAATAATAAATATAATAGATTAAAATAAGAAAAAGTAAAGGGTCATATTCAAATAAGACCTCTTTTAGTTTTTTAGCCATTTTCAAATTTGATTTGTTTTCTTTCAGTGACTTTTTCCTAATAGTTTTACATGCACACACTATTATTCATTTTAATTTAAAAATTAATGGAATAGTAAAAAACAAAAAAAAAATGGAAAATCGAGGATATAGGACTAATTCAAGAAAGAAAACGCAAATATAAAATTCTCCATATTAAGCTTAAGCTGATTTTCTAACCTTTGAACATGTATTATACAACTGAGCTTCCTTTTTAATATTTTTTCTCCTTCACTAAAAATCACAGTCGTATAAATCTCTTAACTTGCAATTTAATTATTACACAAATATTAAATAGTTGTCAAATTCTCTCCTTCTGGCATATATTATATCATTATTTTTGTTATCATCGAATTTTTTATATAAGCAAAGGCAATTCATTAATGAGGCACTAGGGGTGTCAAAACCCAAAGGTACACAAAGATAATCCAACAAAATGTATAGAAAATAAGATTACAAAAAATTTAGAAGGCGTTTTGCTAATCATAAATTGAACACCTACTCTTAAAGTTGTTACCAAAAGCCAGCCAACGCCATGAAAAAAGAGTAATTTTATCGAATAAGGCAACCAGATCGCCTACCGCATCATTGAAAATAATGTGATTGCGCATCCATCAAATGCACCAACAAGTTATGAACCAAAATGAGCAAACAAACGAGTTTGAACAAGAAGGCGACAAACGGAGAAACCAAACTAGAAGATGCTCAACGCAATTTTCCTCAACGGAACTAACAATCCCCAACCAAGATCCAATTTTCTCCCAAACAAGCTTGATCCGCAGACACAAAATGAATAAATGATGTGAGTCTTCAATGGCGTTAAAGTAGAACACACGAACTAATTCATGATGGTTCGAAATGATATTTCTTAAAGCGAGGCTTGAGCGAGTAGCAAGTCTATCCAACAAAACTCTTCATCCAAAGATTTATACCTTAAAGCGAAAGCACCGAAAAGTGGTTGTCATGTGTCAAGGGCCAGACGAAAGCATCAGCAACACCTGCAATTGGTTTAATTTCAGACAGTAGAGACATAAGATCCACTAGTTCAGAATTCAAAACAAATTCACTGCCAGCTATCGCGCCAAAATTATCACCAAGGTCCCAGATCCAATCAGCTCCAGACCATCTTTCTATGTCCGCAACCGAGGCAAGTTTGTTGGCAGTAGCAGCAAATAATCCAGGAAAAACCTGCAGCAGTTGGTTGCTGCTGAGCCAAATAGAATACCAGAAAGAGGTTAGGCTTCTGTCTCCCAGCCTGCAATGTAGATTATGAGAGAAACCACCAATTTCCAATGGGCAAGCAATGACCAATAAATCTTTCCACCATAAGGATTTAAGACGCGAGATTCTTGTAACATCATTGAGTAAAATAATACGGCGGATACTCCCGTAGCGAGCATCCAAAATTCCACGCCAAGAAGCATCATGATCGTTAACGCATCTCCATTGCCATTTGGATATAAGCGCTTTATTGAAGAGCCCAACATGTTTGATGTCTAAACCGCCAAACTCTTTAGGTTTGCAGACAGAATTCAAACTTATCCAAGAAATGCCATTGGATTTGACATAACCAGACCAAAGAAACTTTCTTGGGATAGAGATAATTTGTTGAATGATTTTCTTCGGAGCTTTAAAGAAGGAGAAGTGGTGTATTAGTAAGTTCGCCAATACCGAGTTGATGAGAGAAACCCTTCCCCAAATAGAGAGCAATCTCCCTTTCTAAGTCGAAAGTCGATTCATAAGGAAGAGATAACTGGATGCCAAAATGAAATGTGTTTGTGGTTTCCACTAATAGTGAGACCAAGGAATTTGAAAAGTATGGTTTCCTTTTTGCAAGCCAAAAAATGTGCAGCTGCCACCAAGAAGGAATCATTCACACATACACCGTATAACTTGCTTTTGTGGGATTTGATTTGCAGGCCAGATACCAATTCAAAACCGCGAAGAACTGCCCTGATACCCCACAGGTTAGACAAGGATCCGTCACAAACCAAAATAGTATCGTCAGGGAATTACAACATGTTAATGGAAACGTTATCGTTTAAACATAATCCCTTTAGAATGCCCAACTAAGTAGTCTGTCTAACCAAAGATGCAAGTCCTTCCAGAATTAAAGAGAACAAGAAGGGAGACAAAGGGCCCCCCTATCGCAAGCCCCTTGAAACCTTGAAATCATGAGTCTTTCCGCCATTAATGAGTATGAACATATGACTGATGAATACTCCCCCAACATCCAAAGTATCCAAGATGAGCCAAACCCCATAGCTTGAAGAACTTGCTCCAAAAAGTTCTAATCAACACAGTCGAATGCCTTGGCAAAATTGTTAAGTGCAAATTTTGACTTAAATTGAATCGTCTTTCTTGGCACTTTTCAACTCATTTCTCATGTTTTAATGGATTTAATTCTTATTTTTGTGTGATTCTTCAACATATTGCAAATACGTTTGGGTTCTTTTATGTGTATGTTATTGTGTAGGATATAGGCATAAAACATCAATGATTAAGACACAAAGGATTGGAAAAGGAAGCCAAAGAAATGAAGAAGAATCAGCATGTTCGCTGAGCGAGCACCAGCGAGGTGAAGGCGAATGCTCGTTGTGCGAGATCCTGCGGAAGCCCTAGCGAACCATCCCATATTAGAGGCACTAGGAAATGGGCCCAAATTTCGCTGGGCGGAGTTGAAGCGATGAGGTTCGCTGTGCGAAAAAGTGTTCGCACAGCGAACTCAAATATTTTCCAAGGGCGGTTTAACTGTTCCTGAGGCACTTGAAGTTCCCAAAAGTAGTCTCCGCTGGGAGAAGAGGGTGTTCGCTAGGCGAACATGACAAATTTTGTAATAACTATTTGAAATTCTGGCATTGCAGGTAGCAGATGTCCTAACATATGTCAAGACATTGTTCTGCATAAACATGTAAACAAGAACAGAACAACAGACTGATACCTTGAATATCAGAACTGCAGAAACCCAGATGTTACGACATCTGATCCAACATGTTTATCATGAACACTAACAGAATAATTAAATATGCATAATGATAAAAGACACAGCAATTGTTAACCCAGTTCGGTGCAATTCACCTACATCTGGGGGATACCAATCCAGGAAGAAAACTCCATTATCTGTAGAATTATTACAAAGCTAAACTCCCCTGTTTACAACTTTATATCCTAATATCTACCCTATGAAGACTTTATCAAAGAACAACCTCTTTGATATGAGATACCCCACTCACTTCCCTTAATCACAAACTGTGATATCTACATCATCCCTGTCAATACAGAATTCTGTCAAGCTTTCTTGACCAACACGCTAACTTGGATTTGCTTAAAAGCTTCATCTAAGAATAATACATAATCCAATACCTTAAGGATTATGGATCTATGCTACACTTATATCTACCACAGTGCATCAAAAGATACAAAGGGAGACTTACAACCTAGAGAGCCAACGACTCTCAAAACCCTAAACCCTTATTTTCCAACAAGAGTACTAGGTTACAAAAAGGCATTCAAGGTACATCATAAACCCTAGGACTAATTCTTCTTTTATAGTCTTTAGTTGGACTTTAAATCTTTACTTGATCCACTGTTGAGCGCGCCTAGGATCTTGGAACAGATTTAAAATATTCTGTTATACTAGTCCTGGATGTCGAGTCTTCAATTTTAGACATCTTCTTCGACATCTCTGTTCTTTAGTAGAATTCTTCAGCTTTGGTCTTCATGTTAAAACATCTTCTTCAGCGCTGAGTTTTACCAAAATTTTGTCCAAAACAATTGAGCTTTCAATCTCCCCCTTTTTGGCAAATTTTGGCTAAAACTCTTTGTTCCCTAAGACCAGGATGTTCCCAACGTCTCTTCACCCTGGGTGTCAGCTATGATTAGAGTACTGATGTGACTCCCCCTGAAACAATGAGGTATCTAGAAGTACACATCCCCATACACACCCCAAGAGATTGGAGACTCCTGAAATTCCTGGATATAATTCTTAACTCAGGACACAAGACACAAAAGAGACTGAGGTATGAAACCTTTCTCCCCCTTTTTAGCCAAAAATTGACAAAAACAATGTACCAAGCCAGCCCAGACGCTCCACAACCAATGAACAAATCTGAATAATGCCATGAGAACACACATCTTGAGCCAAAAGTGACCCAGGCTTTCCTATAAATACCCAAGCAGTCTTCATAGGAATTAACGATCCAAAGGTCAATTCAATAAGGTCATTAAAAGCAAATGAGACTTCTTCAACACTTAGAGTTCACCGGCCAAGAATGCTTTGATTGTTTCTCCTATAAAGAACACTGTCCAAGGATTTTGCAAAACCCGAAGGGCATTGTTGCGGTGAGAATCGGATATCAAGCTATTAATTAACTTGCATCACATTTCTTTGAATTCACCACCGACTTTGATTTATCCAAAGGAAAGGTTCAAGATCGAGAAAACCTAAAGGGGGGAGATCTAAAGTTCGGGGGTTAGTTATATCAAGGGAAGGTATTAGCACCCTTAACATCTGTAGTACTCTACAGGAACCTCTTGTTTAGTTTGTGTTATGTTATGTTTGTTCGCTAAAGAATATCTGCTAAAGAGTAAAGGTGTATATACACTAAGTTTGCTCACCAAGACGTCGCATCTTGTGCCTACGTATCTGACTAAAGAATTAGAGCAATCGTAGTTCACCTAACTAAGGGTGATTTTGAGGAACCATTGACTATGGCCAAAGTTCCATGGGAAATGAGTGTGAGCTCATTTTAGAGTTTGAAGAAACTCTCTAAGTTCTAACTTATATGGGGAAAAGTGGATACTTAACAAGGAAAGCACCACATAGAGTTTATAAACTCTATCCTATGGCTAAGTTATGACTCAATGGCTCTTATGAGGCCAAAAAAAGAGAAAGATTCTTATGAGGCCTAGGTTTTGATTGGTTTATTGACTCATGAGTCAACTGAAGAGGAATTTCCTTTGGAATAGGGAAAACCACAGTTTTATGAAATAAGAAGTTTATAATGGGAATTTACAAGAAGATATGATATTGAATAACATGACATTGAAGTTAAACAAGGATTATAACATCATGCATGATTAAAATCAAACACATAGACATTATATAAACAAGATATCAAGAATCAAACAAGAAATAGAACAAACCCTAGAAGGATCCTTCCATTTTCATCATGAGTAAGTGCATTAAAGTTAAATACTTTTAATAATCTATTTTTATAGCCAAAAATTAAATTCTTTTAAGAACATTTAGCAAAAAGAACGAGTGGAAAATAGTTAGGAACGATCAAGTTATGAACATTTGAAGTTTGCATATAAACCATAAGAAATATAAAAAACACAAGTAATAAAAAAGAAGAGAGAGGTCCCCATGGGTATTGAACCCAGGACCCTACGCGTACAACCCCAAAACTAGGCCAATCCAACCAAAGCGCGCGTGCTTACTAATGGTGGTCATCAATTCAATATATGTGAAACAAGGATCAAATTGGAAAAATTAAAATAAAAGGACTGGGGCGAGGGGGATTCGAACCCCAGTCCTTGTGGTCTATGCGCGTGTGTTCTTACCACTGGGGTGGCCATACATCCAGTGTATGTGCCCACCCCACAAATACTTAACCTTTGTGCATTTTGAGATAGAACCAAACTTGGCATATGGTTGGGTTGTAGCAAATGTCAAATAACAGACCTTCAACAAAGCAGGTTCAGGCAAGGATTCTCATGCCAAAATACCGGTCATTCAAACTATAAGACAATGATCAACAGAGCAAAAAAAACAATTGGTTTATATGTGTGATAGAATCATAAAAATAATAAACCTCTACACTTTGTGAGTTTCCAAATGATGAAAAATAAAACGTGTCATGCTAAACACAAACCAAATATCCATGCTGCTATGAAATGAACCACCTTGACATGCAAATCTTGACATTGGTGATGCAGGCTCATATCAATAGCAATGAGGTCAAGTCTATGCATATGTTAAAACATGTTCACACATTTTGGAATTATAACCATCAAGGTGCCAAAACTGACAGTGCAAGGATATGCAACATACAACCAAATTTCTCCATAAAATATCCATTTGCATTAAAAATAGAGACTGGTTGGGATGCAAGAAACGAGTATTCATAAATAACAAAGAAAAAATGGCAGTGCAAGTAGTACATCAATGAGCAGTTCTAAACTTATTCATCAAAACCAAGTCATGGCAGTAGGTGAATATAATAACATCATGGTAGACATAGCATTAAGAGATAACAGTAGGGGGAAAAGGAATACTTGCTACCAGACATATCTTTATCCAAATCTTCATGCTATCACATGAACCTCTCAAAATTAATGCAAGTTTGGAAACAATAACACATACAAACATTATCATGAATATTCCAGGTCATGGAAGGTGATATTACTGATGAAGTAAGATTGGTCATAACAACAAACTAAGTACAGGTGGTTAACCTACTATAGGAGTTGAAACAGATTTGACAATTCACACAAATTCTTATGATCAAGGCATTGGAATCAAGATAATCTAAACCAAGAAAACATGGTAGCATTTGTAAACCTCCATTCTACACATATGATTGCTCTAGTCAAAATGTCAAATATGATTTAAGCATGATGGAATAGCAGGCATGCAAATTTGAGCATGAATATAGAGAAAGACACACATGAGCATAATGGCAAACATAGGCTAAGGCATTTCAAGACATGGTTAAAACATAAGGGGATTAAAAAACATCAGTGCAGGGATGTGAGAATAGGCCTGTCATGACAACATATACTCAAGCATTCATGGCATTCTACTAATCTATGTGATTCACAACAACAAAACAAGAGCAGTGCTAAGTTCATTATGACAATCCAAAATCAGACCACATTCTCATGTAGTTCACACATAGTAACTCAAGACTTGGCATGTTGATATGAAAAGAAACAGACTTAAGGACTTTCTAGGTTACAATTTTCATGAACTCAATAATTCTTATTCAAATGATCACTTGACTAAAATGCAAGAAAAATCAACAAGCATCATGGCAGCAACATAATTATGACATGGTGAGCATGAAATTTGGAAAACAAGTGAACATGCATTTTTATATGGTAATTGAAGGCACTTCCTTAGCTTAGCTTATACAAAGGCTTTTAACACACAAACATGATATCAGTGCATGGCATAATGACAATAACCTCAAGAAGCTAACAGTTTCATACATCAGTTTCACATACAAGGTTAATCGGACTCAAACAAAACCAACATGGCATGACATAGTTTGTAAGCACAGTAGGATGTGAATAAGCACCTGAATAGCTATTAAAACAGCACTATAACAAAGTGAATCAATAACAATCCTTCCTCCTTAAAGGCAGACCCAACAATAACCAACACATGAATAGTTCACTATGAAAAGGCAGGACAACGTAGCCAAGCAGCATTAAAGATGTATTTCAGGCTTCTAACACACAAACATGAATACAAAACAAAGCAGTTTGCACACATACAACTTGAATACATAGCATAGCATGATGGTAGCATTACCACATTCTTAGTGAAGATAACTAAGTCTTCTTGCCAACAAAACTCCACACAGTCATTACATGTTTTGGTTCATATTAACATAAAAGGGCCAGCAATTCAAGACAAATTCACAAATCATAAAAGTACAAGCATCTCAAATTAATCATCAATGAACTAAGCTCAAAAGAACCTACCTGTTCTCATTCAAACAAATAACATCCAAGCATCCATAAAACAGTCATGTACTTATTAGCATCAATTGTATCCAAGTGTTGGCAGGGCCAAACAACCGTGGAGTTACATGAACTCCACCTAGTCAGTGAGTAGCACAAGTGGTGTGTGATATCCTTTATTATATCTTAGGCCTGATATTGATGCCTGATGACATTGCAGGTGGTTACCTCAATAGATCATCCAAAATAAACATACATGTCTTACCTCATTATGGCATGCCATGGACACACAGTTGAACACTAACTCAAACACAACTATTTCTACATTATGGATAGATGGAAAGAAAACTAAAACACATCATATGACATTCATGATAAAGGCATAACAACAGTAATAATATGTATGAGCATGAATCTTGAACATGGAGTATGAAAAAGGAAGTTACTTAGTGGAATATGTCCACTGCACCCTCAACAATGTGAAATGTCCTTCTTCCTCCAAACTAACAACAACCCTTAAAGCTCTTCTTCTTCTCCTTATCACTTGCAAGGCTTTGAACTCAGAAGTTTTTAGAGTGTTTGTGAAAAGTGTTGATGAGAAATACAAGCAATATGGACTGCTATTTATAGGAAAAGTGAGTGAGTTCAAGGTATGGCCAATCTTGCAAGAATTGCCAACAACGCCCTTTATAAATCGTGCGAGTTCTTCCAAATGCAGAGTGAAATATTCCAAAGATCCCTGAGCCTCTGAGCATGACTGTTGAGAATTGATAGGTCCATTGCTCAATGAATAAACAATGTTATTTCTACTTTTGGAAAGTTTCTCTCTCCCTCCCACTTGCATCAACAAGACATAAATCAATATTTAAGGTTAAACCACTTGAATTTTCGTGGAGCAGCTTGTTTGGATGTTAAATGAGTCATTGGAACTCAGAAATAACAAAAACTTATGGTTAGGGATGTGTTTGAACCAAAACTCAAAAATTGGTTTCTTGAATATTAAGGAATGAAACCCTCAACTTTGGGCCTTCGAAACTCTTAGCTCCCTTGATGGATGGAGGAGTTCTAGTACTCTTTGGAAGTTCCATTTAGTTCAAAATCCCAAAGATCAGGGCTTCAGACAAAACCCTAGTTTTGACTGTGAATGCACTGGGACAAACCTTGGTGATCTTGCTTCTTCCTTCACCTCTAAAGCTCATAGATGGCCTTTAGGGATGTCTTTTATCATATGGAGTCAAGTCCCAAGGCTTGAGAACAACTCTTGATCAAAATCAAAGGCAATGATCCACTTGTCTTAACAGAAACCCTAATTTGGAGACAGGGTGAAACTGTGGCTCAAAATACTCATGATGAAAGTCAAATGATCTTGAATTCTTGTTGAGTGAGACCTCTTGGATGTAGGTAAACTCAAATGGTTGATGAACCAGACAATTCTTGACTTGATAGGGAAAAATTCTTCAGTGATTCCTCAGGTTAAAACCCTAATTCCACAGCTTGGGTCTGGTGATCTTTTGTTGACTTGACTTGATTCAAAGTCTTGAGATCTTGGTTCCAAACAACTAGTGAATCTTTGTGATGATTGTATGGATCCAGAGGGTACCTTAGAAGGCCTTGAATTTCTTTGTGTAAACCCTAATTTTAAACATAAGAAAAACAAACTGCGAGATATGGGTTAGTTAAATAGTGCATAAATGATTGATCCTAAATGTCTATGCAAGATGTTATGACATCTAAGAGGTAAAATTTGGGGTACAACAGGCATGTTTTGCACGCACATGTTTTCCACCGTCCATAATGACCCAGTTATTTTAAAAACATGTCTTTGACAATGTCCTGACATCATGTCAGTTATTTTCTACCAGATACTTCTGTATTGACTAATGTCCCCACAGTCTGCAGTAGTAGAGTAATGTCAAGACATTTTTCTTGACATCTCATCTTCAAAAATAATCACAATTTACTTGACCTCCAAACAAACTGAATTCAGAACTGCACCCCTGCAGTAATACTTCTTAGATCAAGGAGCAACTCCCTCTATCTAAGATAACCAGTGCTCCTCCAATGAACACTTATGCTGATGAATGGAAAACATAAGACGCATCTTCATGTCTTCAAAAGCGCACCCTCTGTCCAACCTACCCGCTGAACACAATCATCAACTACACTTATTGCTTCTTCTGACAAGAACCAATAATCACTCACACATGAACACCATCATGCTTCCCGTGAGGTCACATTAGGATTACCATCCTAAATTAACAAACTCTTGGATTAAGATCAAAGCTCCATTGATCCCCCTCTTCTTGAACCCATCTATACACCACACGAATTCCTCTTGAATTCTCATGTATAGACCTCCATGTTCCTTGAGATAAAATCCAATTGATCTGGAATGATCCACATTCCTCAAAGAGATACCATACCTCTTAGTTTGTTATTTTCTTAACGATGTCAGATATCGTATACATGCTTGATAAGTGCAAAATGTACCTATTTGTGTATATATGTTTTATTGCACTTATCAATGCTTTTTGGTAAATATCATACGAATAAACCCCGCTTTGTTTGTAAATGCGTATAGTTTACGTTTTCGTGTGTATAGTACGTTATCGTGTAAATATCATTGAGTTTAATTGATTTTTATTTATTTTTTCAGGTGTTCCAGCAATGGGATCTTGCCATTGTTGTATAGAGCATTGAATAAGCTTTCCAGCGCTTCAAACCGTGCGTCAATCGGAGTTACGGTTCAAAAGTTACGAATAAAACAGTGCAGAATTTTTTGCTGTTGCTGTCAGCTGCGCCGGGCGGTGTGTTTTGAGCGCCGGGCGGTGTGTTTTGAGCGCCGGGCAGTGCGCAGGCGCAGCAGTGTCACGCTATTGGAACTTGCAAATAATAAACCGCCTTGAAGCGCCGGGCGAAGCCAGAACGCCACCGGGCGGTGCTGCGCGTGCTGAAACTCCATTAAAACCCCAAAAACACAATTTTTAGGTTATGGTTGGATTTTTGAGAGTTCCATACCATCCAATAGCATTTTTTGAGTGCAATTAGGCTAGAAAACACATTGGAGCATGCATTGGGATGATCTGGAGTCGAATCCTTCATCAATCGGAGCCGACAAACCGCGAGATGTTTGGTTTTTCTCCATTTCTTCTCTATGTTTTTCTCTTTTTGTTGGGTGTTTGTATATTTACTATGAACATATGTATCTTTGTTGATCATAATATTGTATAAAGCTTGCTTTACAAATCATTATCGATGTCTTCCTTGATCTTTTTGCATTTATGTTTGGATTTGTGTTGTGTTAGAGATAAACTTCACAAATCTTGATTAGGGATGGATATCTATTGTCTAGATGCTAGAGATAGATTTAGATGATAATCTTTATGGTGTCGGAACTTAAATTCCTTCCGTGTTTCGAGGCTTCGTGCGCGAGAGTGACGAAGAGAGTGATACGGTTGCTTCTCAACTCAGTGTGCCAGAGATGGACACTGTTGTGAGCGATATTGGATGATTTTGACAATTATTACAGGTGGAGTATAATTGGTCGGTAAATTTATCTTTGTGACGAGTGGAATATATTCATGCTTGATAGGTTTCTTCTCTTCAAAGAATATACTTTTTATGTTTTTATTTACTTTCCCGCATTTACAATTCAAACCATTTTTACTCAAACTCATTAACAATTAAATTGTCGAACGGCAGTTCAAGAACCGATCTCTGTGGATACGATAATTCCCGGAAAAATACTTCCAAATCTTTTTGTTTGCTTGCCCTATACCGCAACCAACAAAATGGCGTCGTTGCCGGGGATTGGTTTTTATTGTTCTTGCATTGCGATAGTTTCGTTGTTTTTGAGTTTTGTAGATATCGTACATTTTGTATATTTTCACTTGTTTATTATGATACTTGTATATTTTAACGTTTGTTCAAGTGTTTGGTTAGGACGCTTGCTTTTGGTTGCGCGGTGAGACATCACCACGACATGAAGAGAGGAAGTTTCTAATTAAGCACCGTAAAGGCGTCGAGCTTACGACGTAAAACAAGCATGTTTTTATTGTTTTTCATTTCTAATGTTTTTGGTTGTTGTTTGCTCGCAAATTTTGATTGACTTATTTGAGGATGCTTTGGTGATTTTCCAAGTTGGTTCGTTTCAACTTACGAATGCGTGGTAATGATCTTGTTAAGTTTTGTACACGTCCGAGGTATGTATTTATCGCTTTCTATACTTTAGCATATTCATGATACTTAGGCATTTTACAAACTTCCATGCCATCCATTCTTTTGTATACTTGTTCTATTGTGAATCACTTTAGTTCCCAACCTTTTTGTGAGGTAGCCTTCTATTGTTCATATACGCGCGGAGTACCAACATTCTTGTTCTAACTGGATTTTATTATGTTGAATCTGTTGTTTATGTTGTTTATATGAATGCATGAAAAGGATCAAGGCAATTGTTTCATTTTGAGCACAACCACCTTAGCCAAATAGTCATGTCACCTTGTGAGTGTGTAAGAATTCGTAACCCCTTTGAGCTTTTTTTGATCCATGTTTCTATTTGAACTTAATGCTTGTCTATGAGTATTTAGTTCACTTATTTTTGAATGGATTTTGTTTTTTCTTGGATCTCAACTTTGTGTTGTTGTATGGATTTTTTCCTTGCCTTAGAAAGTAGGGAGTATTCACATGATGGTGCGGTTGAATTCAAGTTGGGGAGAGGATGATTGTGTACTCATTGGTTGGATTCTACGAGGATTGAAAAAGAAAAGAAAAAAAAAAGAGAAAAAAATTGTGAAAGAGAAAAAGAAAGAAAAAAGAAAGAAAAAGAAAAATCCTTGAAAAAGGAAACAAAAAGAGTTTAAAATAATTGTGCTAAATAAGTATTGTGTGTTGTGTAGCACTTGAGATTTTGGAAAAAGTTCGATTGAAATTTTGTGTTTGAACTTTTGTGAGTTGATCACTCCCTTAGGTTTAGGCAAGTTTTTGTTTCAATTACCTTTAGAAATTGCCCTTGTTTGTTTACCTGACCATGTTACAACCTTGAAAGTCCTTGTGATTCTTGCCTTTGTATTCTCAATATGAATTTGTGGATGTATGCATAATTTAGTCTTTTGTTTGCATGAGTGTTGTGTGAGTGTAAAGTACCTTATTGTGTGTTTTTCATCTACCGATGATTATTTTTGCTAGGTGTGATTCACATTTGAACTTGTGTTGTTTTAGAACGTTTGGCATGATTTTTGTATTTTGCATTTGTTTCGTGACTATGTTATCGTCGTAGTTTAGTGGTAAGTATTTATTTTTTTTGTGTACCGTTTTTCATTTGAACCATTCATTCGTTTCCGTTTTTCAAAACCTGTTGATTCGTCATTCTTTGGATATTGCTTGTGCTTTTTCAAGTTTGTTTGATTCTTGTTTGTGGACAAACAATTAGGTAAGTTGGGGAGAGTTTGATAAGTGCAAAATGTACCTATTTGTGTATATATGTTTTATTGCACTTATCAATGCTTTTTGGTAAATATCATACGAATAAACCCCGCTTTGTTTGTAAATGCGTATAGCTTACGTTTTCGTGTGTATAGTACGTTATCGTGTAAATATCATTGAGTTTAATTGATTTTTATTTATTTTTTCAGGTGTTCCAGCAATGGGATCTTTCCATTGTTGTATAGAGCATTGAATAAGCTTTCCAGCGCTTCAAACCGTGCGTCAATCGGAGTTACGGTTCAAAAGTTACGAATAAAACAGTACATAATTTTTTGCTGTTGCTGTCAGCTGCGCCGGGCGGTGTGTTTTGAGCGCCGGGCGGTGCGCAGGCACAGCAGTGTCACGCTACTGGAACTTGCAAATAATAAACCGCCTTGAAGCGCCGGGCGAAGCCAGAACGCCGCCGGGCGGTGCTGCGCGTGCTGAAACTCCATTAAAGCCCCAAAAACACAATTTTTAGGTTATGGTTGGATTTTTGAGAGTTCCATACCATCCAATAGCATTTTTTGAGTGGAATTAGGCTAGAAAACACATTGGAGCATGCATTGGGATGATCCGGAGTCGAATCCTTCATCAATCGGAGCCGACAAACCGCGAGATGTTTGGTTTTTCTCCATTTCTTCTCTATGTTTTTCTCTTTTTGTTGGGTGTTTGTATATTTACTATGAACATATGTATCTTTGTTGATCATAAACATACATGTCTTACCTCATTATGGCATGCCATGGACACACAGTTGAACACTAACTCAAACACAACTATTTCTACATTGTGGATAGATGGAAAGAAAACTAAAACACATCATATGACATTCATGATAAAGGCATAACAACAGTAATAATATGTATGAGCATGAATCTTGAACATGGAGTGTGAAAAAGGAAGTTACCTAGTGGAATATGTCCATTGCACCCTCAACAATGTGAAATGTCCTTCTTCCTCCAAACTAACAACAGCCCTTAAAGCTCTTCTTCTTCTCCTTATCACTTGCACGACTTTGAACTCAGAAGTTTTTAGAGTGTTTGTGAAAAGTGTTGGTGAGAAATACAAGCAATATGGACTGCTATTTATAGGAAAAGTGAGTGAGTTCAAGGTATGGCCAATCTTGCAAGAATTGCCAACAATGCCATTTACAAATCGTGTGAGTTCTTCCAAATGCAGAGTGAAACCTTCCAAAGATCCCTGAGCCTCTGAGCATGACTGTTGAGAATTGATAGGTCCATTGCTCAATGAATAAACAATGTTATTTCTACTTTTGGAAAGTTTCTCTCTTCCTCCCACTTGCATCAACAAGACATAAATCAATATTTAAGGTTAAATCACTTGAATTTTTGTGGAGCAGCTTGTTTGGATGATAAATGAGTCATTAGAACTCAGTAATAACAAAAACTTATGTTTAGGGAAGTGTTTGAACCAAAACTCAAAAACTGGTTTCTTGAATATTAAGGAATGAAACCCTCAACTTTGGGCCTTCGAAAGTCTTAGTTCCCTTGATGGATGAAGGAGTTCTAGTACTCTTTGGAAAGCTCTCATTTCACCTCTAAAGCTAATAGATGGCCTTTAGGGATGTCTTTTATCATATGGAGTCAAGTCCCAAGGCTTGAGAACAACTCTTGATCAAAATCAAAGGCAATGATCCACTTGTCTTAACAAAAACCCTAATTTGGAGACAGGGTGAAACTGTGGCTCAAACTACTCATGATGAAAGTCAAATGATCTTGAATTCTTGTTGAGTGAGACCTATTGGATGTAGGTAAACTCAAATGGTTGATGAACAAGACAATTCTTGACTTGATAGGGCAAAATTCTTCAGTGATTCCTCAGGTTAAAACCCTAATTCCACAACTTGGGTCTGGTGATCTTTTGTTAACTTGACTTGATTCAAAGTCTTGAGATCTTGGTTCCAAACAACTAGTGAATCTTTGTGATGATTGTATGGAGCCAGAGGGTACCTTAGGTGGCCTTGAATATATCTGTGTAAACCCTAATTTCAAACATAAGAAAAACAAACTGCGAGATATGGGTTAGTTAAATAGTGCATAAATGATTGATCCTAAATGTCTATGCAAGATGTTATGACATCTAAGAGGTAAAATTTGGGGTACAATAGGAATGTTTTGCACACACATCTTTTCCACCATCCATAATGACCCAGTTATTTTAAAAACATGTGTTTGACAATGTCCTGACATCATGTCAGTTATTGTCTACCAGATACTTCTGTATTGACCAATATCCCCATAGTCTGTAGCAGTAGAGTAATGTCAAGACATCCTTCTTGACATCTCATCTTCAAAAATAATCACAGTTTGCTTGACCTCCAAACAAACTGAATTCGGAACTGCACCCCTACAGTAATACTTCTTAGATCAAGGAGTAACTCCCTCTATCTAAGATAACCAGTGCTCCTCCAATGAACACTTATCCTGATGAATGGAAAACATAAGACGCATCTTCATGTCTTCAAAAGTGCACCCTCTGTCCAACCTACCTGCTGAACACAATCATCAACTACACTTATTGCTTCTTCTGACAAGAACCAATAATCACTCACACATGAACACCATCATGCTTCCCGTGAGGTCACATTAGGATTACCATCCTAAATTAACAAACTCTTTGATTAAGATCAAAGCTCCATTGATCCCCCTCTTCTTGAACCCATCTATACACCACACGAATTCCTCTTGAATTCTCATGTATAGACCTCCATGTTCCTTGAGATAAAATCCAATTGATCTGGAATGATCCACATTCCTCAAAGAGATACCATACCTCTTAGTTTGTTATTTTCTTTACGATGTCATATATCGTATACATGCTCCAGAAATCTTCAGCCCATTTTCTCCACAAGCAACAAGTTGATCCATTTCTAACATGTCCCATTCACATCAGACTTCCAAGACAATCATTTACCCATCATTCTCCTGTATGATAAGATAAATACTTCTAGACAAGATGTGAGTGTCAAGTTCTACACTCAGAACTTATTATCCTACTCCAAGGATAACCATCCCAGAAAATGTTCTAATATCAGTTAGGACATCCATCACACATCACAGACACCACACACCATGGTTCTTGATATGCTCCACCACTGGACTTACTATCTGCATATTTGACTCGAAGTTTAGGTTCATATTTGACCTGGGATAAACAATGCCAACAATTACTGGACTTTAGGTATCCATATGAGGAGATTAAGTATCAGATAGGTCAATACCGGGGTTGCATAAACGAAGATTAGACTTCCTGGGGAATGCCAATTATGGTTGCAAAAATTTGGATAACACCAAGGAAAGACAAGCTTCTCAAGAGATTGCTACTTGTTATTGGGTATAAATTCCAAAGAGATGTTGATATCACCACATTGCTGGAGAATGAATTTTGTCTTTCACGAGGATCTGTAAAAGATTCTTCCTGCGAGACACGGTGCAAAAATAAATGCACATCCAACTAGGTTCAACAACTTAACCTGCCAGGGACCAAAGTTCAATCTAGGAACAAGCTAGAAAGAAACGGTCAAACAAGACTCCAACCATTGAGGAATGAGCTCAAATGTGGATTTATCTTATCCTAAAGTGGAAAAGACAACTGAACCAACCATCATTCACGAGGAAAAAACTCTGTGGGGAATTCAGAAAGGATGGGCACTTTATGCCTAGGGCTGACAATTCTATCTGAGAGGAAAGACAAACCCAGTCACTTGGGGATATAACGCCAAAGTGAACAAAACAGGTAAACACCAGAAAGGAAACAAAGAATGCTAAGATGTTATGCATATGATTACCTATGTTGACAAAACAGACAAAAGGAAGCGAGACTGGAGATGAAATAAACATCTCGACAAGGATACCCAACCAAACTCAACAGATTGGACCATTACTAGGGATGAACTTACAAGACCTGTAGTTCAACTTCAAGATTAAGACCTTCCCTGGTGAGAAGAGTACTTGGTATAGCATCATGACTTCACTAGGATCACCATCATGAGCTTGATTTCTTCATAGATGCTCCAATATCTTCCAACTTTTGAAGGGAAATGAACATTAGCATAACTGAAGATTATACTTCCTGGGGAACACCAATTATGGTTGCAAAAAGTTGGGTAGCACCAGGGATAGACAAGCTTCTCAAGAGATTGATACTTGTTATTGGGTATAAATTCCAAAGAGATGTTGATAACACAACACTGATGGAGAATGAATTTTGTCTTCAACGAGGGTCTGTAAAAAGATCCTTCCTGTGAGAAACAGTGCAAAATAAATGCACGTTCAAACTAGGTTCAACGACCTTATCTGCTAGGGACCAAAGTTCAATCTAGGAACAAGCTAGAAAGAAACGGTTAAACAAGACTCCAACCATTGAGGAATGAGCTTAAATGTGGACTTATCTTATCCTAAAGTGGAAAAGACAACTGAACCAACCATCATCCACGAGGATAAAACTCTGTGGGGAATTCAGAAGGATGGGAACTTAATGCCTGGGGCTGACAACTCTATTGGAGAGAGTAGACAAACCCAGTCACTTGGGGATATAACGCCAAAGTGAAAAAACAGTTAAACACCAGAAAGGAAGCAAAGAATGCTAAGATGCTATGCATATGATTGCCTATGCTGAAAAAACAGACAAAAGGAAGCGAGACTGGAGATGAAATAAACATCTCGACAAGGATACCCAGCCAAACTCAACAGATTGGACCATTACTGGGGATGAACTTGCAGGATCTGTAGTTCAACTTCAAGATTAAGACCTTCCCTGGTGAGAAGAGTACTTGGTATAGCATCATGACTTCACTAGGATCGCCATCATGAGCTTGTTTTCTTCACTGGAGGGAAAAAATCCATTGGGAATTGTCAAGTTTAACTGATGTAACAGCTTACTCGGGAGCTGGCAGAGATGTCACAAAAGCAAAATAGTTCTGCATAACTCATCTGCCCCAGATTACATGGTCTATCAGAATAAGATACCAAAAGGATTTTACAGAAGAATTGACATACCAGATGCTCCAATATCTTCCAACTTTTGAAGAGAAATGAACCTCAGCATAACTGCCCCAGATTAACTGTATTTACACAACAACATCCTTGAACTTATTCTTTGGAGTGGTTGTTGACAACTGGGGAACAAACTTGCCCCTGTCATCTTGGTTGATCTGTGAAGGAGATCTTGTTGACTTTTAGAGATTTATCGAATCTCGACTTGACTGCTTCTGATTGACGGGTCTATGGGAACCGATCATCAAAAGGATTTTACAGAAGATTTGGCATACAAGATGCTTCAATATCTTCAAACTTTTGAAGAGAAATTCATGAATCTCGGTATAACTGCCCCAGTTCAATTGTATCTTCAATACAAAGTACTCAGACTATGGTAGAAATAACCGGGGAGCAAACTTGCCCCTGTTGGTGGGTCTCTGGAGTCCTTGCCTTGAAACAAACTTGTCATAAGATGACCTCAAGAAGGCTTGCCCCAATATCCTGAACTTGAAGAATTTTGCCCCTGATTTGATAGCTCTTGGAATGGTGGATTGGAAAATCCTTCCGCTTGGTTGCCCCTGACTGAGCTTCCTTTATCAAGTCAAATTCCCTAGCTGGCTGCATTTGTTGGGATTGCTTTGACATTGAGTTGTTTTTGCAAACAAGTATTGTTCATTAAAAATTGGCAATTTCAATGCAAAATTTATGCAAGCTTTTGAAATCAAGTTTTATTGATGAAACACACACGGTGGAATGATTAAATAATAAAAAACAAAGGTGAATCTAGCCACTTATGGCCTGGTAGATGAAGTGATCAATACCCACACATCACAAAGATTATTAGGAGTCAGGTTAATCAACCTTGCTGTAGTATGCTTTCAAAATAACCTTACCTCAATTAGGTCTTTTAAGGGTTGTAACGTGGCTTGGTTCACGGTTTATGAAACAAAGGATAAAGGCTCAAAATTTATTTGTACCCACCCCATCTTCGTGATGAACTCCAAACCTATACTCAGTTAACTCAAGCTATACGTTCAAATTTCCCTAGGCTAGGAACTGAATTGATGTTAGTTGACTACGATTCAAACACCTTTGCAGTCATTACTCCCTTGCAGAATTTGGTTATCCTTTATTACTGAGGTTTTGAGACCTCTTCTTGTCTTTTCTGAGGTTTTGAGACCTTCTTTTTTTCTTTTTTCTTTTTTGTCTTCACTGAGGTTTTGAGACCTCTTCTTGTCTTTGTTGAGGTTATGAGACCTCTTTTTCTTCATGGAGGTTATGAGACCCTTTTTTTTCTCTTTTTTTTTTGTCCTCACTGAGGTTTTGAGACTTCTTCTTGTCTTCCGAGGTTTTGAGACCTCGTCTTTGTCTTCTGAGGTTATGAGACCTCGTCTTTTTTATTGTCACTTGATTTGAGAGAGCTGACTGGTGTTATGCATGAAGCACTTGCATTAGAATACACAACCAAGTTAATTGAGAACTACCCTACCCCAAGGCTAAGACTTTCGGGTTTTTTGTGTAAGGAAAGAAAACTCCTACTTCTAGGCTCGAAGGGGTTAACGAGGGATTATCTTCCTTATTTCTCTAGTGTTTGGGAATTGAAACAATGTCTTACATCCTCGACAAGGTTTAATCGAAAGCATACCACATCAATTATGGATATAATATTTCCATCATCCTCCCCAATCTCTGCTTAACAACAATTTTGATAAGTGGAATAAAACAAGATAAGGATATATATTTTTTGTTTTCATGAACATAAAAGTAGATGAGTGAAACGAATGGACTTAATCAAAAGGTGCACAAACATTTCATTAATATTGCCAATTTGAAAGTACAACAAAGCTTATAAGCAAAAACAAATTCAACACAAAGGAAATACAATTAAAAATGCAGAAATAAACAAAATACAATCAGCTTCGGCGAGTTGATTTCAGAAGATTTCAGTTTCCGGGCCCAAGCGGGGGAACACCTTCACCACTGATCACTAGTTCCTTGTGATATAGAACCTTGAGAGGCATTGCAAGTCTCTTGCCTTTTGCTTCAGAAATTGAGACATTAACGTCTGACATACCTTCATGAGGTTGCAGTGTTTTCAGCAGGCTTAGCAGTCTTACCTTAAACTCTTTGCACTCTTCAATGGGATGCCCCCTTGTCCCAGTGCGGAATTTGCATTCAATTTCTGAATGATCTTTTTCAAAGATCAAGTCCTTGTCGTGGATTAGATTTTGCACAGTAGCTTCTAAAACCTGGAAACCATCCAAATTATGTCCTTCGGCCCCTTTATGAAAATTGCAAGTCAGATTTGCATTGTGCCAAGGTCCTAGCACAGGGTTGTAAGGTTGAGGAGTCACCAACTTGTTCTGAATCAGCAGTGGGAATAATTTGCTTAGTGGCACCGGGATAGGTGTGTAGTGAACCTTTCCCCTTTTGACAGAACACTTCTTCTTATCTTGGTTTCAAGAACTTCGAAGAGAAATAACCGTTGGAGGCTGAAACACTCTTTGGGTAGACACTTGATGATGATTACATTCTGGTGCAGGAACAAGACCAAAGGTTGGTTGGCATGAAGTTTCCTCAAAGACAGATCCTTGGCATGGGAGAACCACAGGAGATGGTAAAGGATTATTGATTTGAATTACTTGAGGCGTGAACGAGAACTTCTCAGAGTCTAACAGATTCTGAACCTTGCTCCTGAGCACCTTACAATCTTCAGTTGAATTCCCCTGCGCCCTAGCATGGTAGTCACATCGGGCAAAGGCGTCAAAGCCTGGCGGGTACAGAAAAGGCACTAGATCTATCTCCTCTGGTACTATCAATCCACCTTTGATTAAATCTGGCAAGAACTGACGGCATGGTATTGGCAATGGAGTGAAATTCCTTTTTGGCTTTCTTGGCCTTTGTCGTGCATGCTGCCGCGGCTGACGGCGGTAGGACTGTTGATATTGAGGAGGTCCTTGAGTTAGAGGAACCACAAGAGATGATGAACTAACAACTTCTCTAGGAGTAACAGGGTGAGCATACTCCTCTTTCTTTATCAGAGCTTGTAAAGTTTCTAGAACCCAATTCATCTGATACTTGAGGATTCTAACCTCCTCTTTCAAATCTTCCTGGCTCTTCATAATTTCATTCATTGTTGCCATTGTCTTGAATGGTGCTAAGTATCCTTCAGACATAGAGGGGGAGACTCAAGACCGAGAAATGCAAATGAGATGTGAATGCGCATGGAATGCAAATGTAAGCCAAGTGGTTTCAAGGAATTCAAAGGCAAGTTTGCAAACTTTTTGAAAGCTGAAGAGTTTTTCTTTAAACCCATGATCCCTTTTTTCGCAAAGGAAAGAACATCTGAGTTCTTTGAAACCAAAGGGCTATCATGAATGAAAGGATGTATGCACAAACGCACATATACAGGTATTCACAAATATGCACAAGCAATCAAGAGAGGGCTTAGGTTTGAAGATCATGAGCATGGAGCCATAGTCTACCCCTCCCAAAAGGTATGTGCTATGGGCTTATCCACTGTAGAACAGGGTTCTAAAAAGTGCCCAGAGTCGACAACCCATCTTTCGGATTTTATCGACTTCCCAATTACTTGGTAATCAATAAAATTCTCAAGAGAGTCTTGTCTGAGTGTAGTATCACGTAGCAACCATTTAGGATTACTCCCTCATAGTCATCACACTACATCCTAAATAGGCCAAGTGGGGTAAAAGGATAACTAAAGGTCATCAGTATCCCTGGCACCAAGGTCGAAAGTGGCAACGCATTAACGATTTCTCGTTCAACATATACCACCTCCAAGAGGGCCTCAACTGAGTGTGGAACTTCAAGTCAACTCCTTTGGGATTACTCCCTCGAAGTTTCCTCGAAACTCTTAGTTCCCTTGATGGATGAAGGAGTTCTAGTACTCTTTGGAAAGCTCTCATTTCACCTCTAAAGCTAATAGATGACCTTTAGGGATGTATTTTATCATATGGAGTCAAGTCCCAAGGCTTGAGAACAACTCTTGATCAAAATCAAAGGCAATGATCCACTTGTCTTAACAGAAACCCTAATTTGGAGACAGGGTGAAACTGTGGCTCAAACTACTCATGATGAAAGTCAAATGATCTTGAATTCTTGTTGAGTGAGACCTATTGGATGTAGGTAAACTCAAATGGTTGATGAACAAGACAATTCTTGACTTGATAGGGCAAAATTCTTCAGTGATTCCTCAGGTTAAAACCCTAATTCCACAGCTTGGGTCTGGTGATCTTTTGTTAACTTGACTTGATTCAAAGTCTTGAGATCTTGGTTCCAAACAACTAGTGAATCTTTGTGATGATTGTATGGAGCCAGAGGGTACCTTAGGTGGCCTTGAATATCTCTGTGTAAACCCTAATTTCAAACATAAGAAAAACAAACTGCGAGATATGGGTTAGTTAAATAGTGCATAAATGATTGATCCTAAATGTCTATGCAAGATGTTATGACATCTAAGAGGTAAAATTTGGGGTACAACAGGAATGTTTTGCACACGCATCTTTTCCACCGTCCATAATGACCCAGTTATTTTAAAAACATGTCTTTGACAATGTCCTGACATCATGTCAGTTATTGTCTACCAGATACTTCTGTATTGACCAATATCCCCATAGTCTGTA
This sequence comes from Lathyrus tuberosus, assembly GCA_022829125.1. Taxonomy (NCBI): domain Eukaryota; kingdom Viridiplantae; phylum Streptophyta; class Magnoliopsida; order Fabales; family Fabaceae; genus Lathyrus; species Lathyrus tuberosus. The sequence goes on from JALAZF010000091.1 coordinate 12,155,995, forward strand.
GCAGTAGAGTAATGTCAAGACATCCTTCTTGACATCTCATCTTCAAAAATAATCACAGTTTGCTTGACCTCCAAACAAACTGAATTCGGAACTGCACCCCTACAGTAATACTTCTTAGATCAAGGAGTAACTCCCTCTATCTAAGATAACCATTGCTCCTCCAATGAACACTTATCCTGATGAATGGAAAACATAAGACGCATCTTCATGTCTTCAAAAGTGCACCCTCTGTCCAACCTACCTGCTGAACACAATCATCAACTACACTTATTGCTTCTTCTGACAAGAACCAATAATCACTCACACATGAACACCATCATGCTTCCCGTGAGGTCACATTAGGATTACCATCCTAAATTAACAAACTCTTGGATTAAGATCAAAGCTCCATTGATCCCCCTCTTCTTGAACCCATCTATACACCACACGAATTCCTCTTGAATTCTCATGTATAGACCTCCATGTTCCTTGAGATAAAATCCAATTGATCTGGAATGATCCACATTCCTCAAAGAGATACCATACCTCTTAGTTTGTTATTTTCTTAACGATGTCAGATATCGTATACATGCTCTAGAAATCTTAATCCAATTTGCTCCATAAGCAATAAACTGATCCACTTCTAGCATGTCCCATTCACATCAGACTTACAAGACAATCATTTACCCATCATTCTCCCGTATGATAAGATAAATACTTCTAGACAAGATGTGAGTGTCAAGTTCTACACTCAGAACTTAGTATCCTACTCCAAGGATAACCATCCCAGAAAATGTTCTAACATCAGTTAGGACATCCATCACACATCACAGACACCACACACCATGGTTCTTGATATGCTCCACCACTGGACTTACTATCTGCATAGTATTCCAACTGAAGATCTTCAAACACTGTGCCACCTCCTTGATCAATAAGAACTCCAGATAACCAAAGAGAGAAATAAACTCTCATCCACCAAAAGAAGGTATTCTTACATAAACTGAGAACTTCTGCCCAAGCTCCAAGAATCATCAACTCCTGTATTTTTCAACCAACTACCCTTCTGCCCAAGCGTAATTAGTTCTAAGCACCCTGCTTGAATGCACACTATGAAACCAACCAAATGCCACTTTTTTATTGATATCACTCTTCTTCAGAGCTCCCACAAGATACACTGATCCACCAATGAAATCTGATCTTCAAGTCACATAAACTACTTGCTCCATAGCAAGACATCTTGGACCCACCAAGCCTCTAGACATGTAACATCTTCTCAATCCACGGCTCCTGCAAATTGTATGAGATAGACCTTTTTGAAGCATCCATAACTTCCATTCTCCTGTAGATCACCTTATCTTAAGCTGATGTGCCACATCACCAGCTGAGACTCTGATGTTAAGCTAGATGTCAGAACATTCTGATACAACATCCAACTGCTGAATTCAGCTCCTCCTTATGCCACTTAGAAGAACTTCCTCCCTTTAATAGAACAAGAGTTCCATGCTCTCATAGACTTGATTCAACAACCAAGTTTGAGTAGACAACCTTCATCCTGTTTAGACTTATCACATATATTCCCTTCAAGCTCACACCTTGATGAATAACTGATTTGAAACTCCAAATACTTCACACCTGCCACGTCTGAATCTTCAGAAGGGAAAGTAGTCCTAGACAACACTATAGCCATACCAAAGAATGCAACTTTCCTTAGTAGAGCAGTCTGTAGAAAGTCAGAGATAACTGCCACTTAACCTTGACCTTCAAAATGAGCAAGATCCCATGCTCCCAAGTACCTAGATAAAAAATAAACTGATCCAAGCTGTGCTACCACCAGATGCTTCTAGTAATAACTTGAACACACCTGTTGCACTCCAATACTCTTATATCAGAAATAAACTGATCCAAGAACCATCCATCAAGATTATGATGTATTCTTCTTCATCTTCCACATCACCATTGTCTAGACCAGTTTCTTGCCAGGAAACTATCAAGAGATCAGATGCTTCTGCCACACCAACTGAAATAGATTCTTAGGTCAACACCCAAGTGAAATATAACCAAAAGGCTATGCAGTACCCCTCACATGGTTCTGCACAAACCAGATGAGGAGATGTTCCAACATCTTGTTGAACATCAACAATATTGACTTTCAAGGATAATCAATTAAATACTTGTGAATTCCACAAATATCAATTGATCTTAAATCTTGTCTTATAATCCTATTTCACTGTTGTAGCTAAGCTCCAGCAGATCACTTCATGAACACTTATCAAGTATTCAATCTTTTGCAAGTATCTTCTTTGACAACAATTTTGAAATACCAAGGCTGCCACCCTTGACTCAAGTAACTAAGATTCTCTCTGAACAAATCCCATTTACCTCAACAGTTCTGAAAACTCCAATCAGATTAGATCCACCCTTAGGATCAAGAGAGATGAATCTTTTCTTGCTGTTTTGGATAGTGAAAATAAATCACCTCCACTTTCTTCAGGTTGTGTTTCATAGAAACACCTTCTAGTTAGAAGAATAACTAGAAGACTCCAGATGCACGATTGAGACGCCTTTATGAGTGGACTTGAGAGTATTCTCAAGTATCTCTGACCACCTAGCCGATCAATAATTTATCAAACTCGCAGAGCAAGAACTTGATAAACCTAAACGCAACTCCTCTCCTCTTCATTTGACTTCAAACTGTACCATGGAACCAAGATTCCAAGTACCAAGTCACCATAACAGACATCTTCCAACAACTCTTTCCATTCCATCGCTCCCGACTTTGGAATAAAAGATGCAGATATATTCACATATAGAGGCCGACGATTGAGACCTTCCACCATCTGTCTTCAGCAACAACTCCAGAATCCCATAATTCTAGAGCTCTTCCATCATAAACATATGCAGCAGAACCACCAAGGAACAAATTCTGCTTGTCCTAATAAGATGTCAGAATATCTTATAAGACACCCCAACTAGAGAGCTAGCCACCTCTCCTGCAGGTGTTGTAGAACCTCCTCAGCAACAAGAACAACCATTGGGTTGTTGCTTTCGATCCAGAACATCCATTCCATCCATTAATACCCTTGAGTATGTCTGAGTTGATTGATCTGATCTTCAAAACTCCTCCTTGTTTAAACGCCAGAAAGTATCTCCCAAAGATCTCATCCAGAAACAGACAGGATGCCTGCTCTGATACCAATTGAAATTATGGCATTGCAGACAGCAGATGTCCTAACACATGTCAAGACATTGTTCTGCATAAACATTTAAACAAGAATAGAACAGAAGACTGATACCTTGAATATCAGAACTGCAGAAACACAGATGTTACGACATCTGATCCAACATGTTTTTCATGGACACTAACAGAATAGTTAAATCTGCAGAATGATAAAAGACACAACAATTGTTAACCCATTTTAGTGCAATTCACCTACATCTGGGGGATACCAATCCAGGAAGAAGACTCCACTATATGTAGAATTATAACAAAGCTAAACTCCCTCGTTTACAACTTTATATCCTAATATCTACCCTATGAAGACTTTATAAAAGAACAACCTCTTTGATATGAGATACCCCACTCACTTCCCTTAATCACAAACTCTGATATCTACAACATCCATGTCAATACAGAATTCTGTCAAGCTTTCTTGACTAACACGCTAACTTGGATTTTCTTAAAAGCTTCATCCAAGAACAATACACAATCCAATACCTCAAGGCTTATGGATTTGTGCTACACCTATATCTACCACAGTGCATCAAAAGATACAAAGGGAGACTTACAGTCTAGAGAGCCAACGACTCTCAAAACCCTAAACCCTTATTTTTCAACAAGAGTACTAGGTTACAAAAAGGCATTCAAGGTACATCATAAACCCTAGGACTAAGTATTCTTTTATAGTCTTCATTTGGGCTTCAAATCTTTCCTTGATCCACTGCTGAGCGCGCCTAGGATCTTGGAACAGATTTAAAACATTATGTTATACCAATCTTGGATGTCGAGTCTTCAAGTTTAGACATCTTCTTTGACATCTCTGTTCTTTGGCAGAATTCTTCAGCTTTGGTCTTCATGTTAAAACATCTTCTTCAACGCTGAGTTTTACCAAAATTTTGTCCAAAACATTTGAGCTTTCACTATTTAAATACTTTTATTTTATTGTGTTGATTAGTAGCATGAGTAGGATCAATACAGTAAAGACCACGATAATGTTTTTGACGCGAACGGTATTGTGAGGATGCGTGTTAATAGTGATGAAGAACTATGTTCACATACATTTGGCAAATTAGTTGAATGCATCTAAAAAGGGTTAAGCGTATGTACCTATTCTGATCATGGCGTTTTATGTAAATCAATCATGAATATGGTATGGGTGTCATCTTTGAATACCTATTAGGTTCTAGAATCTAAACATAGATTTAGGCTTAGCATTTGCTTGAGTATCAGTTTTTAATGCTCTGTGTTATTAAGTTGCGTGAGACATAACCATTTAGACAATACGGTTGTTCTCTCGACTTTGCGTTAGACATAACCTCGGTTGTGGGTGATACGTGAGGGTATCAGACGAATGATTGATTTGTGTTTAACTGATTAGAAGAATACATGTGTTATCAATTGATGAGATCCAATCCCAATAAGGCTTCGTTTATATTTAAGTATTTATTTTATATTTTCAGTCTTTATATTTTCCGCCTTTATTTATGTTACCGTTGATTTATCAACAAATTTTCACAATAAGCTTAGAAATGTAGAGACCATTGAACGACATTCTTTCCCTCGCACCGATATCTGAGGAGACGATATAAATCTCGGAGGGAATCCTTCCAAAACTAAATTTTTGCTTCTTGCTGCTTTACTGCAGTTTGAATAAAATGGAGCCGTTTCCGGGGATTGGTGTTTAGATATTGAATCGCATTGCAATAGTTTCTATATTTTTTAGCTTTGTACAGTTGTTTATATTGTATATATACTTGTTTTCTTTTACGTTTTCTTAAGTGTTGTTTAAGGGAGGAATGATGAGAACTTCTTCTAGATTGCTTGCTATTTGTATAAAAGTAGCCAATGAAGATTCTCCTAAGTTTGGATGGTGATGGTAGGATGTTGAGTATGTGAATGCAAGCAAGGTACATGGTTATCGCTTTATAGAATGTTAGAATTCTTAAGAATTTTTTTCTTTGTGCAAATGTATTTTTGTTTCATTTTGCAACTTTGTTTGAATGCTTGTTTCACTTAGGTTCCAATAGCCACAAATTTGTGAGAAACCTCCATTGTTTACTATATGCATAGGATAACTGATAAATTTTGTTTAATACATTTGATTCATGCTTAGTATTATGATTATTTTGATTTTTGTGGAAGCATTAGAAATGATCAAGGCATTTGTTGATATTGATCACAACCGTATCCAAAAAGTAACTTACCCGTGAGTAGTGAGAACTTGTTAACCCCTTTGAGCCTAAACAGCTTAGTTCTCATTTTAGCGATGAACTTGGTTTATGTACATCATTTGAAAGTTTAGTTCATCATTGAATTTTGTGAGATTCTAAAAAAATTTATTGAACCTTTGAACATTGTTTTAATTGATTTCCTTGCCATAAAAAGCAAGGAGCATTCACTTGAGGTTTGGATGAATTCAAGTTGGGGAGAATGAAAAGAAAAATGGTAGGTTGCTAAAACTTTTGAAAAATTTCAAGAAAGCATTGAAAAAAAAAAGTGTGAATATGAATGTGAAAAACAAAAGAAAAAAATGGATTGTTTGAAAAAGAAAAATAGAGAATGAAAAATAATTGTGCAAAAGGAAGTTTGAGAAGGTTTACAATTGAGAAAAAGAAAGTGATGAATGAAGTTGTGATTTGTAAATACCATATATAGTGAATGTTTCTTTTGCGTGGCAACTTCGATTCAATGGCCTTTAGAAATGACCCTTTGTTGTGAACCTGACCAAACTACAACCTTAAAAGCCCTTAGTGATCTTTTTGCTTCCATGTTTTCATTTTGATTGATAGATGAATGTATGAATTAGATAGTTATTATCATTGTTTGTCAGGTGGGTGAAATTTCTCTGCGGTTGCAAACACGTTAATTTCTTCATTCTTATTTTGAAGAGGAGTGTTAGAGTGATTCAAGCATGATACTTTAGTTGTTATTTGAAACATTGCATGATATTTGTTTAAGAACTAAATTCTTTATCATTGTTTGATTCTATTAAGTGGTGAACATTGCTTGTGCGCATTCTCATGTTTGAGAAAATCCTCTTATTTGACAAAATCTCTCTTGTTTGAATTTGAATCGTTAATCCTTTCTTGGTAGAATCTTATGCTTGAGAAAATTCTCTTGTTTGAGAAAATCTCTCTTGTTTTTATGAGGGGCATACTTTGCTTGAGGACAAGCAAAAATCTAGTTGGGGAGAGTTTGTTAAGTTCAAATTTTGACTTAAATTGAACCATCTTTCTTGGCACTTTTCAACTCATTTCTCATGTTTTAATGGATTTAATTCTTGTTCTTGTGTGATTCTTCAACATATTGCAAATACCTTTTTGTTTCTTTGATGTGTGTGTTATTGTGCAGGATATAGGCATAAAACATCAATTATTAAGACACAAAGGATTGGACAATGATATATTGCAAATACCTTTTGGTTCTTTGATGTGTGTGTTCTTGTTTCGTCTGGATTGGTAAACTCTTGGAATATCATTGGGTTGGAAACGGGTCAAAGTGACGTTTCTAATCACTGTCCGGTGTGGTTGAAGTGTGATATCATCGATCGGGGTCCCAAAACTTTCAAATTTATTCGTGGTTGCTTTGATCATAAAGATTTCAGAGACTTCATTAAGAAGGAATGAGGGAGTTTGCAAGTCAAATGGAAAATGGCGTTCATTATCAAAGAGAAGCTCAAGATGTTAAAGGGGAGGCTTAGACTGTGGAATAAAGAAGTGTATGGTTGGGTGGATCTGCAATTAGAAAATGCAGTTCCGGATCTTAATCTTATAGAAGACAAATGGTTGAAGGGTGTAAAGACAAATTATTTGGTGGAATTGGAGAAGCGGAAATCTTTGAGCAATTCTTTCTAGAATTTATTACTCAAAAGAGAAAGCTTACTTAGGGAAAAATCAAGGGTGAAATGGATCAAAGAAGGAGATTTAAATTCGAGATTTTTCCACAACGTTATGAGTGTGAGAAACAGCAAGAAGAATATCCTTCACATTGACACAGAGGAAGGTAAAGTTGAAGGTGTTCACGAGGTCAAGGATAGCATCAAAATGTTCTTTAAAAGTAGTTACAAGGAAGACGTTTTTAATCGGCCTTTGTTATCTGGTGTGGAGTTAAATCAGTTATCTGAGGAAGATAACTTTCTGTTGGAGAAATATTTTTCTATTGAAGAATTGAAGGAGGCTATTTGGGAATGTGATGGTGATAAGGCACTGGGTCCCTGCAGTTTTACTCTAGAATTTTTCAAACAGGGGTGGGACTTTTTAACGTTAGACCTAATGAATTTCATGAATGAGTTTTTTGTTTCAGGTAAACTTCCTAAAGCGATTTCAGCTTCATTCATAGCCCTCTTTTCTAAGGTGGAGATTCCTCAAAATTTGGGGAATACCGTCCTATTTGCTTAATCTCTAGTATTTACAAGATTCTGTCCAAGATTCTTGCGGGGAGATTGAAGAAGGTGGTGGGTAAGGTCATTTATATAGTCATACAACGTTCATTTCAGGTCGGCAAATTCTAGATGCTGTTATGGTTGTTAATAAATTGATTAATCATGCTACAATATTCAAGAAGGAGTGTTTGATTTTGAAATTTGACTTTGAAAAAGATTACGATTGCATTTATTGGAGTTTTCTTAGATTCATGATCAAAAGGCTTGGGTTTGGTTCTAGATGGATTTTACGGATGGAAGCTTGTGTTTTCGGTACACCTCCTTTTTGGTGTTGGTCAACGGTAGTCTGACAAAGGATTTTTAGGTACAAAAGGTCTTAGACAAGGCAATCTATTATCTCCTTTCCTCTTTTCTATTGTTGGTGAAGGATTGGCAAGATTGGTGTCCAAGGCTAAGGATAGTGGCTTGTTCAAGGGTATGAAATTTGGGGACAACATCGAATACAACGTCCTTCAATTTGCGGATGATACAATTCTGACGGGGGGAAGGGAGTGCACTTGGCACAATTTATGGACTTTGAAGGCCATTTTTAGGGGCTTTGAATTGGTATCCGGGTTAAAAGTGAATTTCTTCAAAAGCAAGATTTATGGTTTAAACACTTCTGAATTTTTCTTAGAAGCAGGGGCAGATTTTCTGAGTTGTTGTTATGACAAAATACCGTTTAAATTCCTAGAAATTATAGTTAGTTCTAATCCTAGGAGGGTGTTATTGTGAAAAAGAGTTATCGATTATTTGAAGTTCAAATTTTCAACTTGGAAAGGAAAGTTTCTACCAATTAGAGGAATGATCACTTTATTGAACTCTACCCTTAACAGCGTCCTGATTTATATGCTTTCCTTCTATAAAGCTCTCAAATCTATTTTAAAGGCGATAATTTTGATTCAAACGATATTCTTATGGTTGGGCGATATTGATAAGAAAGGAATCTCTTGGGCTAGTTGGCAGACGGTTTACAAATCTAAAGATGAAGGAGGGTTAGGTGTGAAGGATATTTCTTTAGTTAATGTGGCTCTTTTAGCAAAGTGGAAATGAAGGTCTCTTCACTATCAGGAAGCGGTTTGGAAGGGTATGCTGGAGTTTAGGTATGGAAATTTAGTGTTGAAAGCTCTCAACCAAACTTCTTCCCAACCTTTGAAATTGACATCCATTTGGTGGAGGGATTTGAAGTGTTTAGGTTTCAACGTAACCAACAGTTTGGATTGGTTTGAGAGTAACATTCAGTGCAAGTTGGGAAGTGGAGATATAATTTTATTTTGGTGGAACAAGTGGTGTGGGGAGTAGTCGTTGTGTCATAGATTTCCGGATTTGTTCTCGTCTTCAACAACATCTTTTGCCACTGCCAGTGAAATGGGTTGCTGGGCAAATGAAGTTTAGAATTGGAATTCGTTTCTTTTTTCTGTTTCAGGTCAGCAGAATGTGCTTTAGCACATTAGCTTATGGCAAGAGTTGTTTGTAGTTTGTCCGGTCAGAGAATTAGAGGACAATTTTTTTTGGTCAGGTGATTTGTCAGTTCTTTTTTCCGTGAAATCTTGTTATTAAGGGCTGATGAAGACTCAACAAGTCAGCATGGGAAATGCTGAGGATAGATTGCTGCTCAAGAGGCTTTGGAGAACCAAAATCCCTTTAAAAATTCATATTTTTGGTTGGCGCTTAATTATTAATAAACTCCAATCTAGGAAGGAATTAGCTAAGAGGGGAGTTATTCATACTATCAATGATCTCATGTGTGTTTCTTGTTTTTCTCTACAGGAAGATTTATTTCATCTTTTGATTTCTTGTCCTTTTGCCTCAAGGGTGTGGAATCTTATTTGTGAGTGGTTGGAGATAGAGCATTTTATTGAAGACTCAATTTTAAGACATGCTGAGAAATTATATACTCTTATGAGAGGAGCTGTCAGGAACAAGAAGATGATGGTATGTTTGGTGACTTGTTGATGTTTGTAGTTAAGGAGAAACAACATAATTTTCAACAATGAGGGAAGGAGCGTAGAAGAAACTTGTTATCATGGTAAACTTATTTCTTGGAATTGGCTGGTATTGGGTTTAAAGAGTAGATTGATTTTATATTTTTACAATTGGTGGAAAAATCCGATAGAATATCTTAAATTACTTTGAGTTTCACTACTACTGAAAACACATATAATAATGACCGCGTTACTACGGATATTCAATCAACCGTTGTAATATGTGATATTTAGGTGCATGCATTTTTATTTTATTTTATTTAACCACCTATAACCACGATTGATTTAATACCCATGGTTAAAAGTGGTGTATGGTCATGAGTTCAAATCCTAGCACCAACATTTTTTATTATTTACTTATTTTTTTTAAAATGTTGATAGACCTTTCACCATGAGTGTTTAAATCAACCATGGTTATAGGTGAAAGACCTTTCACCACGGGTATTTAAATCAACTGTGGTTATAGGTGGCGCCTTCTATTTTTAGATATATATATAACGCTCTTAGTTCATTCACTTTGTCTCTAGACGTACTTAGACAAACTTCATCTTTTGCCTCCAAACTTCTTCCATTTATGAAACATTATTCATCCACTAAACCAAACTTGAAAACATCATTTCTTCCACAAACGAAACTCAGAAATATTGCTTCCATTAACGTATTACAGTTTGTTCTTGTTTAATGATTCTACAGGTAAAATGTTATTGTTTAACTATTCATATTTTTTTATTTTTTATCGTTGTTCGTGTTGTTGTTTTTGTTGCTCTTGTTGTTCTTGTTGTTATTCTTATTTTTGTTCTTGTTGTTGTTATTGTTCTTATTGTTCTTGTTATTGTTCTTGTTCTTGTTGTACTTGTTGTTGCTCTTGTTGTTCTTGTTGTTATTCTTATTTTTGTTCTTGTTGTTGTTATTGTTCTTGTTGTTCTTGTTATTGTTCTCGTTGTTCTTGTCGTTCTTGTTGTTGTTTTTGTTGTTCTTGATATTCTTGTTGTTATTGTTTTTGTTCTTGCTCTCCTTGTTATTGTTCTTATTATTCTTGTTAATCTTGTTGTTCTTGATGTTGTTGTGTTAAAATATTTAATATTGTATATTGTGATGAAAGTTATAAATGTATTCAAGCAAAGCATTTGGCAAAAAAAAAAAAAAAAATGCTGACAGACCTTTCACAATGTGTATTTAAAACAACCATGATTATAAGTACCGCGCTTTTAATTTTCTCCAACGGTCATACGATCGTGATTGTAAGTAACACATATACAACCACACGCTATGTAATAATGGCTGATCCTATGTGATAATATATATATTTTTAACCGTTGTTGTATGTGTTTTTTATAGTAGTATTTGTAATTTGTTTGAGCAGTTTTTGTGCTCCTTTTCAAAATTTGTTTATTAAAAAAAAAAAAAAGCATAGTTTGTTATACAAATATAAGAATTGAAGTACACTCGTATGTTTCATAAAATTATCATCAAAGAAACTACTTTGAAAGTTTTGTGAGGGTGCCACATAAATAAAGAGTACTTTGTTTTACAAATATAAATTTTAAAGAGTCAAGTAAATAGTTGAAATTATATGAAAAAAAATCTATAAAAACAGTATATTTTGATTTCTTTGAATTTTAAATATTAATATAAAACTGAGAAATATGTATATTTGATTAAAAAAATTGTATATGATTGAAATTTAAAATAGGTATATATTGATTTAAAAATATTAATAGAAAATTTGCGAATGAAGATTGACCAAATAGTAATAAGATGATTTTTTATTATAAAATTTAATCACATAATATTTATTTTTTCTAAATATTTAGAAACCATACAATTTAAAATAGGTATATATTGATTTAAAAATATTAATATAAAATTTGCAAATAAAGATTGACTAAAAATAAGATAATTTTTCATTAAAAAACTTAATCACATAATACTTTTTTTTTCAAATATCTAGAAATAAAAAATGTCTTATTTTATGAGTTTTTCTATTAACTTGTAAATTTTCCAAAATAAATAACTGCATTTATATAAAAATTAGTGTACACTCTTATGCTTAATAAAATTACCTTCAAACAATTCACTTAAAAAGTTTTATGAGGATGTCAAATAAGCAAAGTATATTTAGTTAAGGAAAATTTCAAAGAATGAAAAATTAAGTGATATATATCAATTGTTTTTAAAATGGTAAAAAGAAAAGTGAGGTTTTATTCAAACGTGACACTTTCTTTTTCTTATTTTATTCTCTTGCATTTATTTTCTCTACCACCTTAAATACGCGATAGCAAAGCAAAGACTGTCGAGCTTCCAAAATGACTACTAGTATCAAGAATATGTTTGCAATTTTATGCATTGTTTTGGTTATCATGAACTCAGGTAACAAACTTGTTTAGGTTGTATTCTTGTTAATTAGTTATTATAGAAAATTATAATGTTCGCAAGGTTTGTAATGATATTTTTGTGATTGGCAGGAGTAACAAGTGAAGAGGCTATTATTCGCTCTAGAATCTGTCGTGCACCAGGGTCTTGTCCAAAGAAGGATGAAACTAGTAATCCATATTGTTATAGATTTTGTATAGAAGGAGGTTATCCTAAAGGTGGAAGTTGTCAGGGAGATCTTTGTTGTTGCGAAAAAAGTTAATTTAAATCATTGCAACTATTGTTTAATAATGTATGTGGAATACGTTGTTACTTCCTTACAAGAAAGTTGATAAATAAATACAATAGTTTACGTTTTCAATGCATTTTGGTTTTTCATTCTTTCAGTTTTAAGGAATTTTTTTTATAATTAAAGCTCCAAATATTATAACTCAGGAAATACTAGATTCCAAAAACGATTACAAATATAAATATAATGTATCTATTTCATTATAAAACTAGTAGAAGACCCGTGCGTTCGCACGGGTAAGTTGATTCTTACCTTAAATAATTTAATAAAAAATCTAAATGTTTGTAAAAAAATCTAATTTGATTCCTACCTTTAAATTTAAAACACTTTATCTCCGAAAAATTTCCGTAAATACATCTCTTGACAAATTCAAATATGAAAATGGACTATTAGAGAAATGTTGTGGTCAGTTAAGGTTTAAATTGTTCCGGAGATATATCTCAAGAATATTTTTAAGCCATGAAACGCGTTCGGAGATACTACTATTGATTGATTTTCCCTAGACTAAGTATTATTGGCACAAAGTTAATATGCCTATTTTTTCTTTCTCAATTAAAGGAATTCATCATTAATTTTTTATGATGGTTAAATACCGAAGAACCTTAATATGTCATCAAAATGGAATATAAATAATTAAGAGACAATTTGTTATTGATGACTGTACATATCATGGAATAGACCAGAGTCAGACTTACTGTTATTCTCTAATGCAGAGGTTAGAGTACCAGTCTTGGAGGATTTTGTTTTTTTCCTTTTCTGAGGCTCAGAATTAACAGTTGCTTGCTTTCTTTTTCTTATGAAGGACTCTGCAAGAGTTGGTTCAGGAGCAGATTCATCAGCCTCTTTAGTTTGCTCCCACTCTTCTTTGTCAAGTTCAACTTCTTCATTCTTGACCTCAGATACATCATATCCTCGTGCCTTCATTGCACCTACAAATGCAGCAACTTCTTCAATGAGGTCGCTTCTATAGTAGGCAGGATAGTCTGGCACTGTGATCTTGCGTTTGATTAAATCCTCAGAGATAGAAAAAGGCTCCACTCTTACTTTATTAATTATTCTCATGTGCTTAAGTGTTGTGGCGTTGACTGATTCTCCAAGTGTTGCAGTCAGATCTTCTGTGTGTTGAACTTCTGTAACTAGAGTCTCCACTATACCACTTTCATAGAATATGTCTGAAAGCATTCTTCCAAAAGGAATGTACTTAGGCATATCACCTTTTGATCCACCTGTTGTTCTTGTCTTCTTCACCATATCTCTCAGATAGTAAAATAAGATAGAAGGTAAGCACATTCTTTTCTTGGTGAACAAATAATATAACATATACTTCTGGTTAGCGTTGAAGTAATCTGCAGCATATGATGAGGGTCTTGGATTGATGCAACCAAGAATGATCTTGTGCCAGATTTTCAGATTTACATGCAGGTCTTCTCTTCTGTATTCTGTTTTATTTGGTTGATGGTTGGTGTAGATAGTTGGGTTGATAACCTTTTTCACAAATAGAGATTTATTGACCCTTCCATAGACTCTCTTGTTCTTCAGAAATTCCAGTTTGTAAAGTTCAGCAATTGATTTTTCTGTGATGACAATTTTTCTTCCAAAGACATAAGAGACTACATGAAGTTTATCATAGACAGCTTGTCTCCAGAAATCTTTTACGAGTGCTTCAAAAACTGGACCTTTAAGTCTATCAAAGAAATTATTCCAACCTTGAGCTTTCACATCATTGATCAGATTAAATCCATTTTCAGCAAGATTTTCGAAATCTACATGTAGTTCCTTGAGTACAAGTAGATTCACAAGAGTACAGGGGATAAATGAATGAATGTAATAAAGTTTTAAGTCAATCCCAAGAAAATTGTTGTTCGTTTGATTTGAATAAATATAGTGGATTAGATATAATCTAATCACATGCAAAAATTATTTTCTAATTAAATGACACGTCAGAACTGACTTAGAAGAAAAATTTATCAGAACTGAGACACATCTCACAAAAGTGATTCTGATGATTTTAAAATTCTTGTTTATTCTGACTAAACACATTTGGTTCTGAAATACTTTCACTCTGGACAGTAGTCCATTTTCAGATGTTTTAAAATAATTTGAAATCTATCTTCAGCTAAGGGTTTTGTAAAAATATCAGCCTATTGATGGTCTGTATCAATGAAATTTAAGCATAAGGTTCCCTTCTGAACATAGTCTCTGATAAAATGGTGTTTTATTTCAATGTGTTTAGCTCTAGAATGTAAAATTGGATTTTTACTTAAACAAATAGCAACAGTATTATCACAGAAGATATGAATGTTACTCTCATATATCTGATAGTCCTCCAGCTGATTTTTCATCCAAATCATTTGTGTACTGCATAGAGAAGCGGAGATGTATTCAGCTTCTGCTGTAGAGAGAGCAATTGTAGATTGCTTCTTGCTTGACCATGAGATTAAGTTGTTCCCTAGGAACTGACAGTTTCTAGATGTGTTCTTTCTTTCCAATCTGTCTCCAGCATAGTCTGCATCGCAATAACCAGAAAGAGTGTACTCTGATGTTTTCTCATACATCAAGCCAAGATTAGTTGTTCCTTTCAGATACCTTAGAATTCGTTTAACAGCAGTTAAATGAGATTCTCTTGGATCTGATTGGAATCTAGCACATAAATGTACACTAAATAATATGTCAGGTCTACAGGCAGTTAGATATAAGAGAGAGCCTATCATACCACGATAGAGCTTCTGACAAACCTTAACTCATGTTTCTTCTTTTCCCATGATACATGTTGGATGCATTGGTGTTTTAGTTGTATTACAATCCATCATGTTGAACTTCTTCAGAAGTTCTTTTGTGTACTTACTTTGATGAATGTAAGTGGCCTCTGGTTTCTGATCAATTTGAATACCCATGAAGAACCTTAACTCACCCATCAGACTCATTTCAAATTCTTCTTGCATTAACTTTGAAAATTCTTCGCATAAAGAGGGGTTATCAGAACCAAAAATAATATCATCAACATAGATTTGAACTATAAGAATATTATTCTTATATGTTTTACAGAAGAGAGTTGCGTCAACCTTTCCTCTGGTGAAATTGTTTTCTAAAAGAAATTTACTCAATTTATCATACCAAGCTCTGGGAGCTTGTTTTAAACCATAGAGTGACTTTTTGAGTTTAAAAACAAAATCTGATTTTTTTGAATTTTCAAAACTAGGAGGTTGTTTGACATAGGCTTCTTCTGATATATAACCATTTAAGAATGCACTCTTAACATCCATCTGATATAGGGTGATGTTATGATTTACTGAAAAGGAAATTAATAATCGTATTGCTTTAAGTCTGGCGACCGAAGCAAAGGTTTCGTTCTAATTAATTCCTTCTTGTTGACTGTATCCTTGAGCAACAAGTCGTGCCTTGTTTCTGACAACTTCTCCCTTCTCATTTAGCTTGTTCCTGAATACCACTTGGTTCCAATTACATGAACATTCTTAGGTTTTGGAACTAAATCCCAAACATCATTCTTCGAGAACTGATTAAGTTCTTCTTTCATTGCCAGAACCCAATCCTTGTCCATAAGAGCTTCTTCAACTGTGACTAGTTCGATTTGTGACACTAATGCCAAGAGTGTTTCTTCTGATGGTCTGAAGGCTGATCTGGTTCTGATTGGAGCATCCTTGCTACCCAGAATTAGTTCCTCAGGATGAGAAGTAGACATTCTTCTTTTCTTTTGATGTGGAGTATTTGGAGTTACATCAGTGGTATCCGGCGTTGGATCTTGCTGGTCTTTAACTTCATCTGCCTTCTCTTTAGGTTCTGAGAAGCTAATTTCCAAATCTGTAAGTTTTTCAACTAGCTCTAACTTTTCACAGTCAGGCTTGTCATCGAATCTAACATGAATTGATTCTTCCACAATTCGTGATTCTGTGTTATAAACTCTGTAGCCTTTTGAGCGTTTAGAGTATCCCAACAGCAGACACTTCTGTGCTTTGGAATCAAACTTGCTAAGATTCTCTTTAGTGTTTAATATAAAACAGGTACATCCAAACAGATGAAAGTAGGAAATATTGGGAATCTTATTCTTCCACAATTCATAAGGAGTTTTATTCAAGATAGGTCTAATAGAGATTCTATTTTGAATATAACATGTTGTGTTAATTGCTTCTGTCCGCCATGTCAGTCTCTTGGATCATGGTGCGACCCATTTCTTGTAATGTTTAGTTCTTTCTTTCTACAACTCCATTTTGTTGTGGAGTTCTATGACAAGAAAAATCATGGGATATCCCGTGTGAATCAAAAAGGTTTTCAAAGTCTTTGTTTTCAAATTCTCCACCATGATCACTTCTGACTTTGATGATTTTGCAATTTTTCTCATTTTGTACTTGAGTGCAGAAGGAAGCAAACACAGAATGTGACTCATCCTTGTGTTTTAAGAATTTCACCCATGTCCAACGACTGTAATCATCAACGATGACTAGTCCGTATTTCTTACCATTGATTGAGGAGTTTTTACTGGTCCAAAGAGATCAATGTGAAGAAGTTCTAACGGTTTAGAGGTGGAAACAATATTCTTTGCTTTAAAAGAAGTTTTTGAAAACTTGCCTTTCTGACATGCTTTGCAAAGAGCATCTGAAGAGTACTTCAGATTTGGCAAGCCTCTGACAAGACCTAGCTTGTTCAGCTGAGAAATTCTTCTCAAGCTAACATGACCAAGACGTCTGTGCTAGACCCATTGCTCTTCATTTACAGAAAGAAGACATTTTACATTTTGATGTTTTAAATCTGATAATTTAATTTTGTAAGTATTGTTCTTTCTCTTTCCGTTGAACAGGACAGTTCCATCCTTTTGACTTACAGCTTTATAGGATGTTTGATTAAAAATAATGTCATAACCATTGTCACTAAGTTGACTAATTGACAATAGATTATGCATTAGACCTTTAACTAACAGAACATTATTAATAGAAGAAAGCTTACCATTTCCAATAGTTCCGGAGCCAATAATTCTTCCTTTCTGATTTCCTCCGAAACCGATGACACCTCCGAGCTTAAGTTTCAGATCTTGGAACATATGCCTTTCTCCCGTCATGTGTCGCGAGCATCCACTGTCTAGGTAACATGACTGGTGTTTCAATGGTGCTATTAAGGATGTCTGCAACATAAATTATCTTATTCTTAGGTACCCATTTTGTGGGTCCTTTCACATTAGCTTTTCCAGAGGTTCTGACACCTTTGGACTTCCTTACATTGGAATAATAGTGTGGAATGTGTGCAGTTTAGGAGTTTTCTTTAGTGTCTGTGTTTGTGTAGTGATAGATTTTAAACCTTTTTGTTCAGAACATTTCAAGATAGTACTAGAGGGCACAAAATGTTTAGACAGAGGTATTATCTTGATACTCTTGGTCTCATCATATGGTTGTGATGGTCCTGAGTATCTCAGACCTCTATTGCCATTCCTGCTGACTCCATAGATCATTGAAGCCATTTTACTTCTATCTATGCTTTTAGCAAGGAAATGTTGAAAGGCTTTATCATATCTGACTACTTAATTAGTGTTAGTTGTGTTGGAAGTGATTTCTTCTTCTAACTTGGAGACTTTATTTTTTAAAACAACATTTGAGTTTTCCAAGACGAATAATTTTTCATTTAATTCTGAGATGGTTTGTTTGCTTTTAGTAAGATCTTCTTAAGGAACCACAAACGTCTTTTTCAGAGTTTTGTGTTTTCTTAGAAGGATTTGATATATTTCCATAAGTTCATATAATCCTATTTCAAGTTCAGAACGGGATAAGGAAGAAAGTACCTCTCTTTCATCGTCAGAGTCTGATAGTTCTTCTTCTGATAAAGCATCTTTGGTTTCCACCATGAATGTCATGTTGATACGTTCTTCATCGACACCATCCTCAGATTCCGAATCATCCCAAGTTGCCATAAGACCCTTTTTGGCTTTCTTAGGTCTCTCCTCTTTCTTAAACTTTGGACAATCATTTTTTGTATGTCCAGGTTCCTTGCATTCAAAGCATGTAACATCTCTTCCATAATTTCTCCTTTGCCATATGTAGATTCAGATCTTCTTCTTGGTCCTCTGAACTTATTCTTCCTGTATTTACATAATTGTCTTATTTTCTTTGATATGAGAGATATATCATCTTCATCTGTTTCTTCTTCAGATTCTTCCACTTCTTCCTCTGCCTGATACGCCTTTTTCTTCTCAGACTTGGCTTTTAGGGCAATGGATTTATTTTTCTTCTGAGGTTCATCTCCTTGAAGTTCTATTTCATGACTTCTTAAAGAACTGATAAGTTCCTCAAGACTTATACTATTCAGATCCTTTGCCAGTTTCAAAGCAGTCACCATTGGTCTCCATTTGACAGGCAGACTTCTGATGATTTTCTTGACATGATCAGTAGTAGAATATCTTTTGTCTAGAACTCTAAGTCCTGCAACGAGCATTTGAAACCTTGAAAACATGGTTTCCACAGATTCATCTTCTTCCATTTGAAGACCTCATATTTTTGAATTAGTGCAAGAGCCTTCGTCTCCTTGACTTGAGCGTTGCCTTCGTGAGTCATACGAAGAGTCAAAAGTAGACTTTGCAGTTTCCCTGTTTGTAATTTTTTCATATTCTGTATATGAAATTGCATGTAACAGAATATTTCTTGCTTTGTGATGATTCTTGTAATTTTTTCTTTGTATATCTGTAAAAGCACTTCTTTCAATCTTTTTGCCTACCGAATCTACAGGGTGACTATAGCCATCAACTATCAGATCTCATAGATCTAAGTCAAACGACAAAAAGTAACTTTCAATTCTATCTTTCCAATAGTCAAATTTTTCCCCATCAAAGACAGAAGGTTTTGCAGTATAAGAATCTCTTTCATTTATAATGACACTTGACTCAGGAGTTGGTGCAACCATTGTTTTTCACACTTGGATCAGTACTGAACATTGTTAAGTGCTTGATAAAAATTCAACCTTTTTATCACCTCAGAACCGGAGCTCTGATGCCAATTGAAGGTGTGAAAAACATAAGAAAGGAGGGGTTTGAATTGGTTTTTCAAAATAAAATTGTTTCTTTTAAAATAGGTTCCTTTTATAAAACTCTTTCTTTTAACAATAATGACCTTTGTTTGAGAACCAAGTGATGAACACGTTATGTTTATAATAGTTCACTTGAGAAATACTCAAGTTAATCTAGTCCACCCGCCAAAGTGATTTTGCCTCTCTCAACGAGGACTTAATCCACTATTCAATCAAATCAGTACAATGCACTGGCCAAAATGCTGTTGACTAACACAACCTCTAAAACTCTCAAGTTTTAGACTTCTCAAGTAATACAACCTCACAGGTCTTACTCAAGGAACAACCTCTAAGACTGCACGTCCTAGACTTCTTAAGAAATACAACCACACAGTCTTTCTCAAGGAACACAAACCTAAGTTTGAATAAATTTTGTTTACAGACAAGTGCTTCTTATACAAGGTGAAAATGTAAACAAGTTTTGACCAGAATGACTTAAGAAAGATTTCAGTTAGAAGGAATATTGCAGTAGCGTTTGTGTGTATCTTTCTTCAAGTCTTTTGCTTCCTTTTATAGCCGTGTAAAAAAGAACCGTTGAAATGTAATCATGATAGCTAACTAGACTGGCGGCTAGAAGCGTGAGGACAGATAAAAACGTTTGCATGCTGCGCGTCCTGTTTTTTCAAAATATCTTCATTTGTACCGTTGCACTGTTACCAAGATATTTTCTCATTGTATTGTGGTACAGATATACTATGTAGCTTTGTCTTCATGGCTTCTCAACTTCAGGGGCTTCTGATGGTAATTTGATGAAGCATGAGTAGAGCCTTCTTGATAGGATATCTGATACTTCAAGTCTTCAGTCATTTGAAGAAGTCTATTAGGAATCAGTCTTTAGAACTTCAGCACTTGTCTTTAAGAACCTTGTTTGCTTGGTGCGTTGTCTCCATATCTTCAGAAGCTTCTAATAGTATCTTGTTGAAGCATGAGTATAGACTTGATTTAGGTCTTTAGAACCTTGATCAGAGAGCTTAAGTCTTCAGCATCTGGACTTCGTTCAATCAGAACCTCTGTCTTCAGATCTTCAGAACTCGTTCTCTTTTCTTTTTGTATCAGAGTCTTGTGAACTTTACTTTTCAAGTGTATGGGAGGAGTATTTTCCTTTAAGCATTGTGTTCGCGGCAATTTACAAAAGCATGGCCTGTTTGTTAAGTTCTCACAAATAACAAACATTAGTTGTACAAAATTGTTCATACAGAAATACTCATTTGATATCATCAAAACTTAGAGATAATATTGTAGAACTAAATCTTGTTCTCACACCACTCTCCACTGACAAAGATACAAACAATGCAAGTACCTGAACTTCTCCATCTAAGAGCTTTCTCAACTCTCTAGCAGATAGAAAACCATCTTCTTCCTCTTCCTCAGGAGCAAGAAATTGCACCGGCTTGTTAAAACAGTTAATATGAACATGATTGAACTCCAACCAGTTCATACCTAAGATCACATCGAGACCTCCCAACGGTAAGCAAATCAGATCCACACCAAAGTCCTTATCAAATATTGATAGTGGATAATTCAAATAGACTAGAGAAGTGGTCACCGATCCCTTTGTAGGAGTTTCGACAACCATCTCTCCCTTCATAGGAGAAACAACAAGGCCTAGCCTTCTCTCACAATCAGCAGCAATAAAAGAGTGAGTAGCACCAGTATCGATAATAGCAATCAAAGGCGTATTATTAATATAACATGTACCTCTGATCAGTCTGTCATCACTGGAAGTCTGAGTCCCTGCCAACGCGAACACCTTCCCTCTTGTTGAAGCTTGCTTTGGTTTCTGGCAACGAGTACTAATATGGCCATGTTCTCTACAGTTGTAACAAGTCACCATATTAACCTTGCAGTCTACAATCAAATGTCCTGCCTGTCCGCACTTGAAGCATTTCTTTATATCAATCGTGCACTCACTGACACGATGACCTAGTTCACCACACCTGTAAAACTTAAGAGGAGCAGGGGCACCTCCCCCACTCGGCTTCTTGCCATCAGTGTGTTTCCGTTTACCTTTCTCAGCTGGAGCTGCATAAGGCTTCCCACGGTTCACCTGTTGTTTCCTCTCCTCTCGGTCAACCCTTTATAGTGAGCCGATCGAGCCTTGTTGTCTTCCTCGAAGATCCTACAACAATCCACTAAATCTGGAAACCTTCTGATTCACTGATAACCAATTTCCTGTTTGATCTCAGGCCTCAATCCATTTTCAAACTTGACACACTTTGAGAATTCAGTAGTTGCCACACTGTAGTGAGGGTACAACTTAGCCATATCTGAGAATTTGGCAGCATGCTCCGTAACCGTCATGTTACCCTGCTTCAGTTCCAAAAACTCGATCTCTTTCTTTCCTCGGACATCTTCAGGAAAATATTTCCTCAAGAACTCCCTACTGAACACAGCCCAAGTGATTGCCTCTCCTGTTGCTCCCAACCGTTGACGAGTGCTAACCCACCAATCATCAGCCTCCTCAGCCAGCATATGAGCACCTAACCACACTTTCAGTGCTTCAGGACATTCCATAACCCAGAATATTCTCTCAATCTCCTTGAGCCAAGCCTACGCTCCATCCGGATCGTATCTTCCCTTGAAGGTAGGCGGTATGTTCTTCCTAAACTTGTCATTCTCACTAGCATGAGGCGGGTTCTGTACCGCCTGAGCAACAACCTACAAAGCAGCAGCAATAGCAGCATCGTTCCTTCCAGACATTCTAAATCTGTTACACGTCAACAATTGAACACAATGGTTAAGGAAACGACATCGACAGTAATCAACTGTCACACGACAATGACTCGACAACTTGGTCGGACGGACCGACCTGCTCTGTTACCACTATGTAACACCCTAAACCCCCGCGACAATTAATAACTAAATATCAGAGTAAATTAAAACATACTATCAGTTAGGATGCTACATTCAACAACCACCTGCTCATGCATACGATATGTAACACATAGATATTGTCAATAAAAATAATACTTAATTAATCTCCTCGTAAAGCAGCGGAATTCAACTAAGATGTGACGCGTGTAATGCCACATAATCATCAGCAAGTAAGCAAAACAACGACAAATAATAAAATAAACAATGACAAGCGTTCCAAAACCCAGTGTTACAATCAGAGCAGACGCCGACTCAACGAGATAAAAAGGAAGACTCCGTATTTACTAACTTCATATCCGAACTAATCCTGCTTATCTGCACGTTACCCACGTGGAGGTAACATTCAAACAGAAGGGGTGAGATTCTCAAATCAATGTAAGAAATGCACAAAATAAGTATGAAAGAACATAATCCATGTACAGCTCACCCTATCATCACAACATCAACGAAACTACCATTTCACACATACAACAGATAATCCTACGATTCACAATGTAATATAATATGATGCAATGCAATGAGACCCACGACTCAATTTAATGCATGTGGTACCAATTCGATCCCTATTTCATGATCATAATTCCCGTCAGAATTTCCATAACAGTCGCTCACACCCCACATGGGCACACGGCATCCGTGATCGCTCACACCCCACATGGGCACTCGACCACCTCAACAACAACAACAACAACAACAACACGATTCTTTATCAAAGAATCCCGATAAGACGCTCACATCCCACATGGGCACACGACTTATCGCACAACTGATGCAACATGGCATGCATACAACGACAACGAAATGCATATGACTAACAATGTGTCAATACATCATACTACAACTATCCAACACACAACATAAGCCTGCCAACCCATACAACGACAGCAAGCCACAACCACAACATGCATACACGCAACCGAATTCATCATTTCAACTCATAACACATAACAACATACACAAAAAGCCAATTAACGCGTAAAAGGGTTGGAACTCTGGTGTTGAAACTGATTTTTATAAAAAAGTATGCGGAACCAGCTTTCCAACGCTTCGAACGGCGTTTGAAACGGACCTACGGATCAAAAGATACGGATTTTCAAAGTTTTAGAAAGTTTCATTCGTCTCAGTTCTGCTCGCCTGATGCTCGCCCAGCGGGGCACCAGTGAATTCACGTTCACCCGACGAACTCTTCTTTCGCCCGGCGAATTCCCTTTTCGCCTCATGCTCGCCCGGCGGAGCAGAAGCAAATTTCTTTCCCCATACAAATTCCAGCAACCCGTATTTTCACCTTCCCCTTTGCCCCTCAGTTTGCCTGGCGACCTACCAGCGAAATTCACATTCCCCTGGCAAAACCCCCAATTCGCCCACCGAAACTGTGAGAATCAGCAATCTTGTGATTGCGATTCTGCACGACTCAGACCCCAATCCTTCTCCAATTTCACTCACAATCAGTCCAAAAACACATATGTAATCACAGGTTATCACATAAACAAGCATGAATACATACACTACGATTCTACCGATCAACTTAGGCATTTTTCCTCTTATCCAAAACTTCCGACACACAAAAACCCCAATCCCGAATCAACACAAATAAAATACAGGAATGAACCTAATAGTTTATCTACCCTCATACAAACATTATGCAACCCTTAAGAGATTAGAGAGCCCCACCCTTACCTTATAGTTCTTGAAAATCTTCCCTCTCAGCAATGGAGTCTCTTTTCTCTCACCTTAGCTTTGCTCTTTGTAGCGAGCGATTTTTGTCGGTGACGCGACCACCTTATCGCTGGGGTTTCTTCACCGCAATGGTAGGAGGGGGTGCTACTTTCTGATTTCTTATTTATCCCGTGAAGCTGAAAGGGAAAGGGAAGGTATCTAAAACTAACCTTGCACACAAAATTTTAACTGAACAAACGCTTAAAAGAGATTGGGGGGTTCGGGGTCAGGTTATACAATGGGGAGTTGTCAATTACCTATCCTATATGTGGTTATCCACATGATATTAGCTTTAGGTTTCACTTTATACTTAATGGTGTTTATCCGTTAATGGGTTGGTAAAGTTTCTTGGGAAGCATGAGTGAGTGAGTGAGTTTTTGTTGATGTTTTTGGTAAGGTATTGGACCTAAGGATTGATTGGTATGAAGGTACTGGACCTAGAGTTTTAGAATAGTATGCTCGCTAAGATTTCGCAATCTTATGCCTACGTATTCCCGTTTAAATGAAATAGGGAAATCAGAGTAATCATAGTTCCTCCTATTCTAAGGAAGGAAAAAGATGTTTTGGTGTCTTGTTCAAAGCCCAAGACAGAGGCTAAAAGGCTTATTCGTGTCTTTTTCAAAGCCGAAGATTGAAGCTAAAAGGTTTAACTGAGAGATAACTTGTCATCTCTAAAGAGGTATTTTTGATTTTTGTGTGCCTTGATCAAAGCCCAAGGTTGAAGCTAAGAGGTTGATTGACTCCACTGGGGAAGTCCTTATACAAAGCCTAAGAGGAGGTTGGATAAGACCAACTCAATAAGAGAGGGTGTATATATTGGTGTCTTGTACGAAGCCCAAGATTGAGGAAAAAAAGAGACTGACTCTTTGGGGATATCATTATACAAAGCCTAAGAGGAGGCTAAAGGGGACTTTTCCGGGGGAAATGTTCTATCTGTCTTGTATAAAGCCCAAGATTGAGGCTAGAAGGAATTTGACTCCGCTGGGGAGGTTTGTATGTGTCTTGTGCAAAGCCCAAGATAGAAGCTAAAAAGAAGAATGACGCTGCGGGAAAGAAATCTTTATCTGTCTTGTGCAAAGCCCAAGATTGAGGCTGAAAGAGACTTTACTGACTCGGCCGAGGATATTTTAAGTATCTCGTACAAAGCCCAAGATAGAGGCTGAAAAAATTTTGACTCTGCTTGGGAAATTATTTGTCCCGAGCTTAAGAGAAGGTTATGAAATTTTATATCTCGTACAAAGCCCAAGTTAGAGGCTAAAAAGGGTTCGGCTCAACAAGAGAGCGCTTTTTTTTATCTGTCCTGTACAAAGCCCAGGATTGTAGCTGAACAAGCTGGAGAAATCATTATACAAAGCCTAAGAGGAGGCTAACTTGTGTTAGGGGGAATCTTTTACCAAGCCAAAGGAGGCTAGAAAAGATTGACTCAACAAGAGAGTATCTTTATCTATCTTGTACAAAGCCCAAGATGGAGGCTAAAAGGGTTGACTCAACAAGAGAGTATATTTATCTATCTTGTACAAAGCCCAAGATGGAGGCTAAAAGGGTTGACTCAACAAGAGAGTCCGGAACGTGATTGACTCAACAAGAGAGTCGGACGAGTGGTTGACCAAACAAGAGAGTCTGAAAATGTGATTGACTCAACAAGAGAGTCTGAAAAGGTGATTGACTCAATAAGAGAGTCTGAAAAGGTGATTGACTCAACAAGAGAGTCTGAAAAGTGGGTGACTCAACAAGAGAGTCTGAAAATGTGATTGACTCAACAAGAGAGTCTGAAAAGGTTAGCTCCGCTGGGGAGAATCATTTGTACAAAGCCCAAGAGGAGGCTGACTGTGCTGAGGAACGATGATTATATAAAGCCTAAGAGGAGGCTAACTTCTGCCGGGAATTATTGAGATCCCGAGGCAGGTCCAAGTGGGGAATCAACTCTTGCTGAGGATTACATAAGAGTTGAGGTATCAGATGCCTTGAGGTTCTGATTTGAGATAGTGTTAGACTGACCCTGTCTGGGGGATTTTTGGAGAGAGACTCGGTTTTAGAACCCATGGGTTTTAGCTCTGCTGGAGATTAATCCAGAATCCGGGGTTTCTTTCTATATTTGGAGGGAACTTGAGAATGTCTTTGAGACTCAAGGGGATTTAGACTGTCCAAGTCTATTGGTGTGGAAGAGTTTTATCTTGTGTACGATGCCCAAGAGGAGGCCGACTCTTTTAAGGGATGAGTATCAACCCTAAAACTAGTATGAGGTTTTGACTCCTTTTTAGAAAGACAGCTCTAACAAAGGATGACTAAGTTCTGTCTTATACCTTTAGGAGGTCGTCAGGGTCCTTGTATTAAGCCCAAGAGAAGGCATGAGAACTTCTAAGAAGCCGAATGGTCCTTGTACAAAGCCCAAGAGGAGGCGAGGATGCTTTTAGGAAGCTTGTGGGTTCCAAACCAAGAAAAGTTCAAGAAATGCTATTCACCGAGAATAGATCATTTAGTGAAAGTTATGAGGTTTGAAGAAACTCAATAGATGCTATTCACCGAGAATAGATCAACTCCGGGGAGTAGAATTTCTTTGACAATTTTTAGGGGTAACAATCTGAGAAAAGGTTCACGAGGAATACTGCCTTTCTCTTTGTTCCATATTGTTTAAGCCCAAGAGAAGGCAAGACTATATCTGGAAATCCATTGGGGATCTAGTTTTAACTGTATTTAAGAGTGACCAACATGGCTTTACCTAGTTCTAGATCTAGTTGTCGGGGAAAACTCTAAATAACTATACTATTATATACACAGTTGATATATGACAAGTATTAAAAAGGGTATGAAAGAAGACTAACCATGCGCATCTTCCCACAATACAGTTATATATTTTTGACATGTATTTAAAAGAATGAAAGAAGACTCACAGTGTGCAGCTTCCCACAATACAGATATATATATTAAAGCAGGTAAATGAAAGCGGATAAAAACTTACAGGTGAGCAAGCTTCCATGTTGTATTGTTAGTTGTTCAAAGAAATTAAAGAAAGTTTTGATAACAACTGTATATTTGAACCTATATCAAAAGGGAAGTTGTTTTTGAAAAGATCGTTGGGGGCTTATACTCAAGGAGAGGCCCAAGAGGTTTTCTGTACAGAGGTATGGATCTTACAACTCAAGGAGAAGCCCAGAGAGTTTGAAAATGAATAAAGATGGGTCTTATAGCTCAAGGATAAGCCCATATGATTTTGTTAAAAAGGAGACGATCGCGTCGTTGTTTTCAAAATGTACAGAGGGACTTATACAATAAGTGAGGCCCACACTGGTTTATTTACAAAGGGATTGGGTCTTACACTCTATTAGAGGCCCAAGGATGTTTTTTAAAAAAAAGAGATGGGACTTACAACACGAGGGGAGGCCCAGGTTATTTGACTTTTGAACTGGCGATCACGCCGAGGTTTTTGAAAATGTGTTGTGTAACGCCCCAGTTTTGGTTAGTTTTATTTAATCGAGTCGTTTTGATTATTTTATTATTATATTATTTTAGTTTTGACTTTTATTTGAAAATATATTATTTTTCATTGTTGTTATGTTTTATCGCGTTTTGGGAGCGTTTGCGAGATATTTGAGTGTAGGGGTAATTTGGTCATTTTGCTTTATTTTCCTTAAGTTAGAAATAGAAAGAAAAGAGAGAAAAATAGTAAGGAAAGAAAAAGAGAAGAAGTAAAAGAGAAAGAAGAAAAAGAAGAGAAGAAAAAGAGAGAAAACTTGTGGATTAAGAAATCGATCAACCGACTTTCAAAAACACGATTAAATCGGGTAAGGGTGCGAAACTCGATTATGTTATACTTGTGTATGATTATGTATGTTTGTATTTGGTTGTTTTTGAGTTGAAATTGAATGTAGAACAAAAACCATATTATGTTGAAATTGTTAGAATTCGATTAAATTGTGTCGGGAATCATGTTTTCAGGTCCCTTATTGTTGATACATGTTAGGTATATGTTGTTGTGCTATCTATTGGCAATTTTCTGGTGTTTAGGTGAAAATTTGGAGTGGGTTTGGTTGAATTTCGCAGAAAAATTCTGGGTTTCCACTGCCGTTACGCGTATCAGGCATGCCCATACGCGTATTGGCTTGGGCAATACGCGTATGGGAGGTGCATTTGAGGGCAATACGCGTAATGAATTTCATTTTTCTCGGTCATCTGCTGAAACGCGTAATAGTACACATATGAGTTTGGGCAATACGCGTATGGCTCAGGGCAATACGCGTATGGCCAGCAGGAGTGTAAAATGTTGTTTTTTCGCGATGTCTTTTCCGTTTACGTCCATAACTTGTGTTCCGATTATCCGTTTTGAACATTCTTGGTATCGTTGGAAAGCTAATAAAATGTACTTTCTTATTAAAATGGTTTTGAGATTGTTGGCTGATTTAATTATGTCAGGAATTTAGAATAGTGTCGTTTTGTCGACTTTTACCGTTTTAATTGTGTGTAATTGATGTGTATCATGCAATGTGCTGTTGATATGGATATCGTATGACTTGTGTGCGGTTGTGTGATGAAAATACATGTGATGAGATGTTGTGATGATGGTTTGTGGCCTAAGGGCAAGAATATGCCTTGTGTGGTATTTAATTATATATGCATGATTATGAATGTGTATATATGTGCATTTGAATGTCATGAGTCATTGTATGCCAAGCATCATGATATGCATTCCTGTGATGTCATGTGCCCTAGTGGGTGTGAGCGACGAATCGGTTCCAGAGGGAATCCGCTATAACATCGTGTGCCTTATACAAAGAGGTGTGAGCGATGATTATGGACGATCGTGTGCCTTATACAAAGAGGTGTGAGCGATCGGGTCGTGTGCCTTATACAAAGAGGTGTGAGTGATCCATAAACGTCGTGTGCCTTATACAAAAGAGGTATGAGCGATGGGGAACATCGTTTGCACGACGGGGAGTTACACTAAGTAACAAGCGATGGTTCCAATAGTTCCTGAGTGAACTAGTGTTGAGATTGACGGATGGATGGTACCGCATTTGCATAGAGTCGTTGTGTCGGTCTCTTTGTATTTGCATAAATCATGAATGGATTGATTTTGTGTGAAATTGTGAATGGAATTGATGAGTTGAGATATATATATATATATATATATATATATATATATATATATATATATATGTTGTTGTTGATGCATTTATTTGATTATATATGCCTTGGTGATGGATATATGATGATATGCATTGTGTTGTTTTGTGTTTGAATTTTGGTATAAGTTGTGGTGAGAATATGTGTATCTTGGAGTTATTATATAATTGTATGCAATTATATTATGAATGTGTTTCTCACCCTTCTGCTGTTTTGAATGCTCTATGAGGCATTGCAGATTAGATGCTGGAGGTCTTTTTGTGAAGCCTAGGTCTTCATTCTTTTGTCGGACGACTCTGATATGTAGCACCGGGTAGTTGGGGAGATCGTTGTGATTTATGTGTATATGTATATATGCCTTTTGGATTATATATGTATGGATCTGTGTATGACAGACAAACTCTTTATGTGATATATATATATATATATATATATATATATATATATATATATATATGAGATTCATGTGCAGATTTTCCGTTTTTATTCTGTATCTGAATTGTGGGTAGTAGGAACTAAGTTCCTCTGTTATTTGCTACCTGATTGTTGCATATCTTTATGAGCAGGTTTATTGTGTTTTGTCTCAATTGATGTGACGCCTTCGTCTATGCCATGAATGTTTAATTATACTCTGATGAAATTTTTATCGCTTTATTTTAATTGGGGGTATAGAATGGGGGTGTTACATATTGGGACTTATACAATACCT
Source organism: Lathyrus tuberosus (assembly GCA_022829125.1). Taxonomy (NCBI): domain Eukaryota; kingdom Viridiplantae; phylum Streptophyta; class Magnoliopsida; order Fabales; family Fabaceae; genus Lathyrus; species Lathyrus tuberosus. The sequence goes on from JALAZF010000091.1 coordinate 12,185,743, forward strand.
GAGGCCAAAATTATTTTGGTTTTCAAAAGGGGTTGAGTCTTACACTCTATTAGAGACCCATGAATGTTTGGAATAGATTGATGAGGGTGGAATTAATCAAAACCCTAGTGTGGTTAAAAATGGAATGAATTTTGTTTAAAAATTAACAAAAATTAATGAAAACATGTAAAAAATGAGTGGTGATCTTGGATCAATGTTTCTAAAATCATGTTTTTATCCACAGAATGATTGAAAACCATTTAAGTTTGGAAAACCAAGAGGGAAAAAATATTTTAAATGTTAAAAACAAATAAAAATTAATTCTTTGCAAAAAATATCAAGTATATGAAATAAATAATATGTTTGGGAAATTTTTGTAAAATAAAATATTTTAACATTTTTGTGAATTATTAAAAAAAGAATCAACTCAAAATCATTAAAATTCATAGAGAAATTAATTTTTGAATCAATTAAATAAAATCACAAAATTCAAATATTCGAATTTTCAAAAAAGGTGCCAAGAACACACCAAGAACACGCACGTGTTCTGATTTGCCCAGATTTGCATTTTCTCATCAATCTCACTGAATACTTGATGAAATCACACAATCCACATATCAATCTGCTCGTTTTCACCTCACGGTCATGTCTATGGTCTTTAATTTCATTTATTTTAAGCATGGAATAAGATATCAAAGAGAAACCTCAAGAACCCTAATTTCTGCATGAAGGCTCAAAAATTTCATACATGATTCATACAAAGCAATTAATTGGGGGGAAACACTCTATACATGATTATGAACATATGGCAAAATTATTGTGCGAGGAAATATGCATGAATCATGAGATGACCAAGTTGAGGCTTACCTCTTGCAGCTGGTGATCGAGTTCTAGGTTGGAGGTGTTACAGCTTGGTTCCAATGATGTGGACAGCTTCCCTAGGTACTATGGAGTGTGTCTGAATGTTTGAAGTGGATTGAATTGAGCTGGAACTTGATTTGGCACCTCAACTGCAAATCTGTCAAAAGCTTGTGCAGATGGCAGGTGATTTTGTGAAATTGGTGTTCCAGATGTTATGTGAGAGTTTGGATCACTTCTATATGTTATATGTGAGGTGTGTGTATGATTGGTTTGGTTGGAATTGCTCTCAAACTCAAAACTCGATAGTGACTTGAGTTAGAAGGCAAATTTAGAGTGAAAGTGTGATTTTGAGAAAGACAAGTGTTATAGACCTTTGGTGTACTCAAACTGATCAGAAATGAGGTCTATTTATAGTGTGTCAAGTTTGTTTTGCAAGGAATAGGGAATGGCAACTGCAGCAAGCCTTTGGTCAATGTGGATCAAATGGAATCTCAAGTCTCCTCTAGCCATTGACTTGAGATTAGAGCACAGGCCTATGGTTCTTTGATTCAAGGATAAGGCTTGACTGAAGTGTTCATATTTTCTCTGATACATGCCACCTCTAAGCATCCATTGAATGCCTCAAAACAAAATTGGAGTCTTGAGGCATCTTTAGCTTTTAGGGGTGCCAAACCTATATGTAGTTCCAAAGACTTGGGAGGCATATGGATCAGTGCTTGTCCCTTGGTTGTTCCCCCTTGAGGTGTGCAGATGGATAAGCATGCTTGAAATTGCACAATTTGAGCAATTCGAGCACTAATGCACAAATCTGCCTTGCCAAGACAGTTTGCAGCAAGGCATGTTGCAACTGTCATAACTCCTAGCTCATATGGAGTTTGATGGAGTTCTTGGGCATTTTGGAAAGCCCTCATATGACACAACACATGTGTGATCATAGTTTGTCTTGAAACTTTTTGGATCCAAGTGGAAAATTCCCCTACATTTTGAAAAAAAACAAGACAGATTCTGACTTAGTGAAAATTTCACTAAGTGTTGGAAAAAGTGACATTTCATGTTTTCAGCCATTTTGATCACTCCATAACTAAAAATCCATGAGGAATTGGAATGAGATGTAGTTGACACTTTTAAAGTATGCCATGAGAGCTACAAATCCATCTTTGGATCATCCAAAATGGTTGCTTGGATCTCAAGTTATGATCCTTGGAAGTTGGTACCCTAACCACTTTGTTCCATAGCTTAGAAAAATTCTAAGTTTTTTATGGGTACCCCTTTTACAAGTTAACTCACTTTTCGTGATTTTTCTTGATGAATGATGATTCAAATCACACATTAACATTTTTTTAGGGTTAAGGAACCTTGGTTGACCAAAAAATCAAAAAGTCAAACTTTGACTTTTTGTACAGTTGACTTTTTAGCAGATGAAATCCAAACTGTGCGATCCTCTATGAAATCAAGTCCTTGACCTAAATCAAACTTAATGGATGGATTCCATAGGTGTTATAGGGTGTATTGAATCATGTCCCAAGGTTTGGGAACATGTCTTGGTCAAAAGTCAAAGGTACAGTTGACTTTTCCCTCAAAACCCTAATTGTGGTCCAGATGAAAATGAAACTTGTGAGCCAAGCTTTTTGGATAAATCCATTGTTGTAAATGAATAAATGTAGTGTATTGGAGACCCTCAAATCATATCTTGAAGTCTTGGCTAGTGTTTTGTCCCAAAAGTCCACTTAGGGGTGAATTAGGTCAAGAAACCCTAATTCCTGATTTTTGGTAAATGCATCCCCTGAGGTTAAATTGACTTGATGATTGGGCCCATGAGGTCCCTTGGAGTATCGTAGGTTATGTCTTAAAGCATTGGCTCATGCCCAGATGAAAATTTCCATCTGGAGGCCCTGGTCGACCACAACCCTAATTTGGTGACACTGTCGATCTTGAGGATTGATCCACTTGGAATGTAGCAACTTTGTGCTTGGTTCTTGATGTGGGAGTCCTCCTGATCCTTTATGGGTGTTGAAGAGTTTAGACAAGTTGAAGATCATGTCAATTCTTGATTGATCATTTGTCTAAGTGCTCAGAGAGGGCTCAAAACCCTAATTCTTGGTTGTGGGGAATGCTCACCCCTCTTTGAGGCGATTAGTGAGGCATGATGGTTCATCCATATTGTGATGATGATTTACACAATGATGGGAAATCTTGGTGGTCAAAATTTGGGGTATGACAGATGCCCCTATTTAATCTTCTTGGACCCGAAGGTGTGAATGGCGAAGGTATTCGGGCATTCGGGGCGCAAGAGGATTAAATTATCGAAATACCTGAAATTTTGATGGTGGTTATGAATGGTAGTTTGCTCATCCATCTTCTTTCGCTAAGCAATGATTCTTAGAAAAGGTAAACTCCCCCTCAATCCTAGTCTTCAGCCAGGGAACTGGTCTCAGTTTTCTTTTGAAATAAACTTCCCCTCGATCCTGGTTTCCTACCAAGGAACTGGTCTAAGTTTCCGAAATAAACTTCCCCTCGATCCTGGTTTCCTACCAAGGAACTGGTCTCAGTTTCTGGAATAAACTTCCCCTCGATCCTGGTTTCCTACCAAGGAACTGGTCTAAGTTTCTGAAATAAACTTCTCCTCGATCCTGGTTTCCTACCAAGGAACTGGTCTAAGTTTCTGAAATAAACTTCCCCTCGATCCTGGTTTCCTACCAAGGAACTGGTCTTAGTTTCTTTTGTCAATAAACCTTCTTGAAAAGGGACGCTATCCGTAGCGGTTTTCCTCAAACTTCTCGCCGAATTTTCCTAGGGAGATGCCATTTGATGGGAAAAACTTTTGATGTCAGACTTGCTGGGGAACCCATTCGTCTGAGTTGTAGAGGTGTTCAAACTTCTCTATTTGGAGACGCCATTTGTCGACTCTACTGGGGAAAACGAGTCTCTTGAGAGACTGCTTTCTATTTGGGGATATTACATCATACTTTTCTTCGAGATCTTCTCGGAGTAATGCCATGTGAGGTAATCTAATTTGGAGGCGCTGATGACCTCTTTGTCAGCGCATCTTTCAGAGAAAAACTGCTATACTGCCGAATCTTTGATTAAGAGGCTTTCTCTGAGGATTTTCCTTAATCTGGGAAAGCGAAGATATCATCTTCAATGGCGAAGAGTGACGTTTGTCGAAAGTTTTCTTGTCTTTCAAAGGTTCAAGTTATCAAAGTTTTCAAGGGCCATCTCCAATCCAGAAATAAACTGGAGGAGAGATCGCTCAGATGATTTGCTTCCTGATGCCAAAAGGACTGACAACTCGATTGATAAGAGGACTTTTATCACTAGGGGATAAGACCGACTAGAGTGATAGTGATGCAATATGAATATGAATGTAAATCAATAATGCATGATGTATGTATGTTTATGCTGACAAAATTGACGCGACATACAAACTAATAGACGAACACGACTAGATACTCGGCCACTGCAGGGGATGGAAAGTATCATCTGGTCCAAAAATAGCAATTCTGCCTTGCTTAGGAGAGGTAGTTCTTGTGGGGAACAACCGTTGGTCGGGTTTAGGAGATAAGAACTCTGACGGGGATGTCAGATGGAATATTCGCATCTGACATAGCTGATCTTTCATTCAGGCGCACTGGTTTAGAAAGAGTACTTTAATTCTGCACCTTGAAGCTCAATTGCCTTCGGAGAAGCGATCGATGTTCTTTCGATGTTCAACAGTCAAAAGAAATTGTCATCTTTATTTTAAAGAAGAAAAATTTGTCAAGTAAATTCATTTTTGTTTTATTTCAAGAATCATTAATCATGTTAAAAATGTTGTTTTGTAAAGCTAAAACAAATTAGAATTGCAAACAAAAGCACTAGGGCTCAAATTTTATTGATAGGATGGAAATCAGCCAAACGTGTGATTCCATAGAGTATTTACAAAGTTAGAAGATGGTAATTTAAGGGAAAAGGGCTACATTGAAATATGACGACCGTTATCCTTCTACCAACTTTGAATTCTGGGCATCCTGAGCTTCTGTCGAAGATGACCTTGCCTGGAGTTTTCTTATGGATGGCGCGACTGCTGAGGAGTTGAACTGATCAGACGTAGTTACTTGCCATTAATCCCTAACTTTTGCCTGGATTGTACCTTGATATTTCCAATCCACCAGGATGATTTTTTATTATGTCTCTACTTTTTTCCTGGACCGCCCTTTCGGGTTTTCAATCCACCGAGACGTTTTTTTTTAGTTTAGGCAAAGTATTTCTTGACTACGTCAACATTCGTGGGGTAGGCAAATTCTTCTCCATTCATGGTTGCAAGTCTCAAGGCGCCGCCTGAGAAAGCTTTCTTGACCACATAGGGGCCGTTATAATTCGGAGTCCATTTACCCCGAGAGTCAATGAGAAATGATTGTATCTTCTTGAGCACAAGGTCTCCTTTCCTGAAGACACGAGGTCGGGCTTTTTTGTCAAAAGCCTTCTTCATTCTCTGTTGGTACAACTGACCGTGGCATAGAGCCGTGATTCACTTTTCTTCGATCAGATTTAGTTCATCGTGCCGACTTTGACACCATTCAGCTTCTGTTAGCTTAGCTTCCATCAATATCCGGATTAATAGGATCTCTACTTCTATGGGAAGTACTGCTTCCATGCCATATACTAGAGAGAAAGGGTTTGCCCCTGTTGAAGTGCGACAGATGTGCGATAACCGTGAAGAGCAAAAGGCAGCATTTCGTGTCAATCTTTGTAGGTTACAACCATCTTTTGAACGATCTTTTTGATGTTCTTGTTAGCCGCTTCTACCGCTCCGTTCATCTTAGGTCGGTAGGGAGATGAGTTATGGTGTTCGATCTTGAACTCTGCGCATAACTATTTCATCATCTTATTATTCAAGTTAGATTCATTATCAGTAATGATCTAGCTCAGAACACCATAACGGCAGATGAGATTGTTTTGATAAATCGGACTACCACTTGTCGGGTTACATTGGCGTATGATGCTGCTTCGACCCACTTGGTGAAGTAATCAATGGCTACCAGGATGAACCGATGTCCGTTCGAAGCCTTGGGTTCAATCATGCCAATCATGTCGATTCCCCATTTGGAAAAAGGCCACGGGGAAGAGAGAACTTTGAGATGCGTTGGCAGTACATGGATTTTGTCAGAATATATCTGACACTTGTGACACCTTCTCATATACTTGCAGCAATCAGATTCCATGGTCAACCAATAGTACCCTGCTCTCAGAATTTTTCTCGCCATTGTGTGTCCGTTGGCATGAGTTCCAAAGGATCCTTCATGAATTTCTTTCATCAATATGTTTGCTTCTGGTCTGTCTACACATCAGAGCAAGACCATGTCGAAATTTCTCTTATAGAGTGTATCACCGCTCAGGAAGAAGTTGCCTGCCAATCTTCTGAGAGTTTTCCTGTCTTTTCTTAGTGCCCCAGGTGGGTACTCTTGTTTCTGAAGGAAGCATTTGATATCGTGATACCAAGGTTTGTCGTCTATGACTGCTTCAATCGTGAAGATATAAGCGGGCCTCTCAAGGCACATTATGTCAATCTTAGGTAGGTCGTTCCATTGACCTACACTAATCATGGAAGAGAGAGTGGCTAATGCATTAACCATGTGATTCTCTTCACGAGGGATATGATGAAACTCGATTCTGTTGAAGAAGGGTAACAACCTTCTCGCATAATCTTTGTAAGTAATTAGTCCGGATTGGTATGTGTTCTAATCTTCTTTGATCTAATTGATAACCAGGGCTGAGTCTCCATATACATCCAAGTTCTTGATCCTTAAGTCGATCACTTCTTCGAGACCCATGATACAAGCTTCGTATTCGGCCTCGTTGTTCGTGCACTTGAATGTCAATCGGGCAGTGAAAGGAATGTGGGTACCCTGAGGTGTTATAATGATTGCCCCAATTCCATTTCCGTAATGATTTACAGCTCCGTCAAAGATAAGTCCCCATTGGGAACCTGGTTCTGGCCCCTCACTGGGTAGCAGTTCATCGCAATCTTTCATTTTCAAATACATGACATCTTCGTCTGGGAAGTCAAACCCGACTGATTCATGATCGTCAATCGGTTGATGAGCCAACTGATCGGCTAAAACACTTCCTTTAACAACTTTCTGAGCGTGGTATTCTATGTCATATTCTAATAACAACATCTGCCAATGGGCAATCCTTCCCGTGAGAGCAGGATTTTCAAAGACGTACTTGATTGGATCCATTTCTGAGATTAACCAAGTAGTATGACAAATCATATATTGGCGAAGACGTTTGGCTGCCCAAGCCAGAGCACAACAAGTTTTCTTAAGCATAGTGTACCGAGTCTCGCAATCGGTGAATTTCTTGCTCAGATAGTAGATGGCAGACTCTTTTCTTTTCGTTTCATCTTGTTGACCAAGTACACAACCCATTGAGTCTTCCAAGGCTGTTAGGTAGATTATCAGCGGTCTTTCTTCCACTGGAGGTGATAGAATCGGTGGGTTCAACAGGTATTCCTTGATACTGTTGAAGGCAGTTTGGCAGTCTTCTATCCAAACACAGTCCTAATTCTTTTTGAGTAATTTGAAGATCGGCGCACATGTCGCGGTTATGAGGAATATAAATCTGGAAATGTAGTTCAAACGTCCCAGGAATCCCCTGACTTGTTTTTAGTCTTTGGAGAAGGCATTTCTTGAATGGCCTTGACCCTGTCAGGATAAACCTCAATTCCTTTCTGGCTGACGATGAACCCTAGCAGTTTCCCTGAACGGACACCGAATGTGCACTTATTGGGATTCAAGCGGAGTTTGTACTTTCTCAACCGCTCGAATAGCTTTGACAGGTGGGTCACATGCTCCTCCTCTGTCTTAGATTTGGCAATCATGTCATCGACATATACCTCTATCTCTTTGTGTATCATGTCATGAAACAGAGTTGTCATGGCCCTTTGATAGGTTATCCCGGCATTCTTCAAACCGAATGACATTACTTTGTAACAAAAAGTGCCCCATGGGGTGATGAACTAAGTTTTCTCCATGTCTTTCAGCGCCATTTTTATCTGATTATAGCCCGAGAATCCATCCATGAAGGAGAATACTTTGAATTTTGTTGTACTGTCTACCAGCATGTCTATGTGCGGTAAGGGAAAGTCATTCTTTGGACTGGCTTTGTTCAAATCCCTGTAGTCTACACACATTCTGACCTTTCCGTCCGTTTTTGGAACTGGTACTATGTTGGCTAGCCATTGAGGATATTTTGACGTGGCGAGGAAACCCGCGTCAATCTGTTTCTGTACTTCCTCTTTAATTTTAATGGCCATGTCTGGATGAGTCTGTCTCAACCTTTGTTTCACTGGCGGACATTCTGATCGTAAAGGTAGATGATGTTTCACGATGCTGGTATCCAACCCTGGCATATCTTGATAGGGCCAAGCGAATACATCGGGAAACTCTTTGAGAAGCTTTATCAAACTTTCTTTGACAGTCGGACTGAGCAGTGCCCCAATCTTGATTTCTTTTCTCTCTTCTTCTAAACCCAAGTTGACCATTTCCAACGGCTCTTTGTGAGGTTCAATGGACCTTTCCTCTTGTCTGAGTAGTCGGGAGATCTCTTCTGGAATTCCTTCGTCATTTTCTTCTTCAGCCTCAAATACCGGGAACTCAAAGTTGGGAGAAGGCATTGGATCGTATGTTTCAATGGGGTTTAAAACAAGCAATCTGCATGACGTGATGATTTGCTTTAGAAGAGATAGAGAGAATGCAATAGTGTGTGCAGTGTATTTTTTGATAACTGCTTGTTTTTATTATTTGAGTTATTTTTTAGGATTACCATTTTCTAAAAAAGCGAAAAGAGAAAACAACAATAAATGTGGAAATTACAGAACGACGTTATTTTATTTATGATCTTGTCGATTCTTGAAATTACAGCCCTATAAAACAAAACTATATCGCTTTGGGCAAAGCGAAGAGGTACATTTACAGAAAGTGAGCCCTATCAAAACAGTCGTTTCACCTGGGCAGGGTGAAAGGTTAAAATAAAGATGGCAATTACGTAGACTTATGAACGACTTTCAGAACATCGACAGCAACCCATTGGCGGTGAACTGCTCGGTGAATCACAAAGTATGGCACCTTCTTTCTTGGCTTGTCTTCAGAAATAACGCTGATTTCCGGTGGAGCAGGATCGTTGGAATCTGTTTCCCAGGCAGAGTTGTCGTAGACGAAATCTTCTGCTGTATCTTGCATAGTAATTGTACTCTCAGGTGAATCTCCCCATCCAGTTGGCTGGATGTCTTTGAGCATGATACGAGAGCTCTCAGGAGCGGTGTATTTGACTAAGTAGTCAAATTTGCCATTCGGTTATCCCAAGGTGTCTCACATTTCTTTGGAACTGGGGGAGTCATCCATTTCGATGACGTTGACCTTAGGAAAAGCATAATTAATGAATTCTAATCCTGCAAGCTTTGCAAATTCATCGTCGTGCTGGATATTTTCTGAATGCCCTGGATAATGATCCCATGATATGGTGGGGATGCAGGTATTCTTTTCAATAATGCTCAGTTGATACGCGTCGTTGGGCTGAATTTCTTGCCCCAAGTCTCCCGGGTACGGCTTCCAGATAGACAGGCCATCCATTGGGCCATAATAGTCATGGTCAAAGTTGTCTTTCATTAGAGTGTCCTCCTCTAATGAGTTTGGTGGAGCATGGCATCCTTCTGGATCACAATCTCCGTATATCATCTTGACATTTGACCTTGATATAAATCTCGGACTCTGTGCGGGATAGCAAAATGGCGTATGCACCTCTTCCTGAGACATATACCCGTCCTTGTTAAGATATGACTTCCACTCCTCATCTGTATCGGAGGTTTCACCCTCGTTGATGGTATGTACTTCTTGAGACACTGGATGAAGGAAGCCTCCACTATGGAAGAAGTTCTGAATGGGATGAAGACTTTCATTGTTAGTAGCAGTCTGGGTACAGGTTGAAGAAAAACCAAGACCTTTCTTTTCTTTGTTATCAGTAGGAATGACAAGTTGTCCCCGTCCTTTTGCATTGTTTCTTTTTATCACTTCGAGAGCATCTTTGTATGAGGAAATCGACGTTCCTCTTTCTGATTTGTCATTGCTCACCGAAAGTGCTTGGAACTGGTTTTCAACAAACTCCTCTGGTTCTACACAAGTGGACGACGATAAGTTACCCACGATTAAGGCTTGCTCTCCGCAGACTGTGGCTAGTTGGTCATTTCTGACGAACTTCAGCTTCTGGTGTAGTGTCGAAGTGACTGCCCCAGCCTCGTGTATCCAAGGTCTTCCTAACAAACAGTTGTATGCTGCCCGAATGTCCATGACCTGGAAAGTGTGAGGACCGATAGTTATGGGAAGGTCGACTTCGCCGATAACTGTTTTCTGGGATCCTTCAAATGCTTTGACGATGACCTCACTGCCTCTCTTCAGAGATCCTTTAAATGATAGTCGCATTAGAGTAAATTTTGGCATAACATTCAGAGCCGATCCAGTGTCTACCAGTACGATGGCTAAAGCATCGTCCTGGCAGTTGACTGTAATATTGAGCGCCATGTTATGACTCTTTCCTTCTTCTGGAAGTTCCTCATCACTAAACCCCAAATTGTTGTAGGAAGTGATGTTGGAGATGATGCTGGTGAATTGTCTTATTGTTACATCTTGTTCCACAAAGGCTTGCTTTAATACTTTCTGTAGAGCCTCCCTATGAGCTTCAAAACTGAGTAAAAGAGATAACACAGATATTTTTGAAGGAGTTTGCAACAGTTGATCAACGATGTTGTACTCACTCTTCTGGATGAGCTTCAGCATCTCATCATTGTTTATTGAAAGGTCGGGATCACTAGATTGACCGACTGGTTGATCGAGAACTTCTGTTTGAGGTTCCTTTTCTCTAGTAGGTTCTCCAACTCCTCGGTTGAAGATTCGACCGCTCTGTGTTACTCGACTGATGTCTGCAATATTCACGATGGAGGGTAATTAAACTTCTTTTCCATTCTCAACTACTATTGCACAATACTTGTAAGGGATCGCCTTATCGGACTTGTACGGTATTGGTCCCTGCAGATAGATAACTACAGGAGCCTTCTAATTTTTCTGACCATCATAACCGGCCTCAATTGGTTCGAGGTTGAGAATACTTCCACTATCAAGAGGAACTCTTAATTCATGTAGTAAAGGGATTATGGCGCACACATCTTTGGCCACTTCTCGTTTAAGGATTAAAACATCTCTGCTTTGATCAGGATGATAGTTTGACATTGAACCAGAGCTTGACCATGGTTGAATTTCCTTATGGTCCAACTGACTTTGGAGGGCTGCTCGTATGAGGTAGCATCCCTGATTATTCTCTGAGCAAACTCTACAGCGCTCATAGTTATGTGGTGGCACCCGGCCATGTCCGCTTTGTATGCAGTGTAACCTCACTAGATCTGTTTCTATTGATCAAACATCTTGATTTTGATGCCTAGTAGGGTTCCCGTCAATCATACTGACTTGTTATGTGTGTCTTCATCTAGATAGATTGGAAGCCACCAGTGGTTTAACAAGTGTTGAAGTGTCCTTTGAACGAGTGCACATCCTTGGTCACTCTCCCGACACACTTTATAGTTCTAATAGTCGTGCGAAGTTAGAAAACTGAGCTGGACTTGCTTAGCATGTAATTCCAACAAGCTGGTATTCATCAAGCAAATATCGAAGATTTGAATCATATTAACTTGATAGTGACTTTTATCACGGTAATCCTGGATCCATCCAAGATCCATCTGACGCTGGAGGGTCTCTTGTACAAAAGAGCATCCTCGATTGTTTACCGAGCAAATCAGACAGGAATCGTAATCGTGCCGTGGCAGATTATGATGTTGGCTTTGCCTTGAGTGCATTGCTACCAAGTTGACATTCATCGCACGGATGTCGTGGTTTTGAATGATGTTGGAATTTGTATAAGTCATGTTGACTTCCCGGATTCGAGGATCTTGGATCCACCCGAGATCCATCTGTTCTTGTGGAGCTGATTGTACCACAGAACATCCTTGATTGTCTTTCGAGTAGATATCACACTGGTGATAGTTATGAGACGGCACATGACCGTATCCGCTCTGTCTGCAATGCATTTTGACCAGGTTGGTTCCCAATAAGAGTACGTCATGGATTTGATAGTTGTGTTTAAACTCTTCCTCTATCAAATTGATCGCATCTTTCTCGTGTTGAGGTAATGGGTTCGTCTGAACATTTGGATTTGTATCCTTGAAGGATAAGACCCCACTCATGACAAGCTTTTGTACATAGAATTTGAAGCTGAGACAGTTTTCTATGTTATATCCTGGTCCTCCTTGATGGTAAGGACAAGTCTGATCCGCTTTGAACCAAAAAGGCAGATTTTTCGGTACTGTAAGAGGAGACCTGGTTTGGAAGTGCCCCTTGACCAGTAGTAATGGAAACAGTTATGCGTACAAAATTAGTATAGGGTTGAACCCTGGTGGTCGCATTGTACGGTTGTTGCTGTATTGAGGACGAGCCTGCTGAAGAGGCTGTTGTGTCCTTTGTTGATATTATTGTTGATTCGGTTGGCTCTGAACAACCTGAGGTTGATACGTAGGAACAGGCGTAGGGTTGATAGCAGGAGTTACAACTACTACTGGTTGGTAACGTCGTCGTTGCTTTCTGAGAGAGATATCACCAATATCCTGCTCTTTTTTCTTAGGGAAAGTACTACGTATCTTTTGGTACTGCTTAATGGTCCATCATCTTTAACTAAACTTCCTTCTCAGACAGCTTCCTCAAGACGAACTCCCATGCCCACCATCTCGGTGAAGTCACTGGGTTCACTAGCCCCCATTCTGTCGTAGTAAAATGAACTCAAGGTTTTCAAGAAGATCTTTGTCATCTCCTTTTCCTCAAGAGGTGGAAAAATCTGAGCGGAAATTTCACGCCATCTCTGAGTATATTCCTTAAAGGTTTCCTTATCCTTCTGCAACATGGCTCTGAGTTGATCTCTGTCCGGTGCCATGTCCAGGTTATACTTATATTGTTGAAAAAAGGTAGCACCAAGATCTCTGAAAGTGACGTTCTTAGTGCGGTTTAAACCCATGTACCATTTGAGTGCGGCACCGGTTAAACTATCCTGGAAGTAATGGATCAGTAGCTGTTGGTTCTCTGTCTGTGTTGACATCCTCCGAGCGTACATCACCAAATGATTTTGAGGGCAAGAGTTACCCTTGTACTTTTCAAATTCGGGCACCTTGAATTTGTGTGGAACTTTCACATTGGGGACCAAACAAAGGTCTGCGGCGTCCTTTCCAAATAGATCTTGACCGCGAATGGCTTGCAGTTCCTTCTGCATCTTCAGGAACTATTCCTGGAATTCCTTCATTTTGTCGTTCATACTTTCATTTCCACCAGAAGGTATCTGTGGAATCTGTCCTTCCGGGACAGTGTGTATCACGGGTGGTGGTATAGTCATTGTGACAGTGATTCTTGGTGCTTCCCTCTCCCAAAGTTTGTAACCTTCAGGAGTTGGTGTCATGCCCCTTGCATCTTCGCTTTCCCGAAGTTTGTAACCTTCAGGCCCAGCGGCTCCTGCTACAGTTTTCGGATCTTCCATGATCGGCGGAATATATCCTTCTGGGATATAGTTGGGTGGCATGCCCCAGGGACGATCCTTAGGCATGTTGTACTGAGGATCATACTTTTCCACTATGGGCGTTGATGTGATCTCTGAGATCACAGTCCTTTGTTGTTGCATCTGGGCTGCTACCAGAGATTGCATGTCATTGTGAAGTTTCCTCAAATCTTCCTTCAGAGTGTCGATTTCTTCTCTCAACTCTCTGTTCTCTTCCTCGAGATCATCCATTTTCTTTTGTCGATTGGCCCGAGTATTGTACGAATGAGACAGTTTGACTCTAGAATCGAGACATAAACGTGAGATTCGTAGGGAAGAAGAATGCGTTATGCGAGAATGATGAATGATATGCAATAATTATATTAATTTTTTTTGTTATTTAATCAAAAGAAACTTTGACAATTGGATTGCAAATATTATACAGTAGGGAAACCCCTTTTTATTGAATTCAACGATTGTGGAAATGGAAATACAATAATTTACAAAGTGCTGTAAAAGAAAATGTCTAGGCTAAGGGATCCTGAGTCCTCTCTGAGGAGGGCTCAGGTGCTGGTTCTGGTACTTTCCTTTTCTTTGACCGGGGCTCTTGAGCCGTTGTCGGGTTGTCATTCCTTTGCCAAGTGAAAAGAGCGAGCAAATTCCTTTGGTCTTCTTGATTTTCTACAGCATGTTGCTCTAAAATCTCGATCAGAGCATCTTTTTCTTTTAACAATTGTTGTATTTTATTACACTCCATATTGAGAATACGGTACTTGTTCTTCTTAGACTTCTTCTCCTGTTGAACTTTGTTGAGAGTAACCTGAAGTTTTTCCGCATCAGACATAAAATAAAGGACAGATTCCCTTAAAGGAAGAACTTCTTAACGAGGGTAAGACATCCTCAGCTTGAGAGCTCTAGTTTGTACCCAGTGGAGATAAGGTTCCACAGAGACACAGTCTGGTTTTCCTAGAGACTCTCTTCCTTTCCTGTGAACATGTTTCCAAACATGCACTATTTCTGTTTTTAGTGCTCTGTCATTTTCTCCTTCCTTGAAGAAAAGACCTTCCAGATGAACATTACGTGGGACATGTCTCATCAGGTATCCGAACAGACGACGAACTAAAATTGGATGATAATTGATTCCTCCTTAAATTCCTATGAAGGATACATTAGGGAAGTTTCCACAACGGTCAATGATCCTGATCTCGTCATAGATTCGATTTTACCAGCCGATGTCAGATTTGGTAAGAGACATGATTCTCTGTGACCAACGTAGAGTACTCTTATGATCCCAAAAAGCAGCAGACTTTGGTAAATGGGAAGTGAACCATTTGTATAGCAGGAGTACACAGTATGTGATCATTCCTTAAGTGTATAGAATGATAAGCATCTGCGAGCAAGGTCGGCACAGGGTTTCCAATTAGAAAAATCTTAATGGCATTGATATCAACGAAGCTATCAATGTTAGGAAACAAAAATAACCCGTAGGTGAGCAGTACAAAGATGTTCTCGAAAGCAGACATGTTCCCTATACTAGCAAAGTACAGGGCCTTTTTTATCAAGAACTGGGCTGGCAAACCTTGGACTTCACCCTTAGTGGTCATGTGAGTCCTAACCTCTGACTCGTCCAAATAGATTGTTCTTGCAATGGTTTGATCTTTTGGAATTTCTTCCAGTCCAGAAAAGGGAGCTTGGTCAGGAATGGGTAAATCAATCATGTGAGAGTACTCCTCTATTGTTGGTGCTAGTTGATAATTCGGGAATGTGAAACAGTGATAGACCGGATCGTAGAACTGAATGAGTGTGGACAGGATTCCTTCAATTACATGGACCCTTAACAGAGATAGCAGTCCTCCGTACTTAGCTCTGAAAGCATCAGGGTTGATGATCATCCTTGCCAATCGTCTCAAATCCTCTCATTTTGGAACCTTAAAGGTGTACTTGTGAGTCCTCCTTCTACCGAAATCCATAACGCAATCTTTCTCTCTGACATTTGCAATCATTGTCTTAGTTTAATTTGAAAAAGAGAGACTAGAAGAGAAATTTTTTCTTTGTTTTTAAGTTTTTAATGAAATGAATGCATGAATGCAGCACACTAAAACATAGAAAAAACATGGGGTCAAAGGTTCGGTGTCATGAAGTCATGGCTCTACCCATCCCCAAAGGTTATACTGGTGATTTTTTGTACCTGTCCGCAAAATCATTGACCCCTCTTGGGATAACAATAGCAGGCTGGTTCACCCGAGCGAGCTGATGTATCTTAGAGTGATCTCAAATGAGGGTAGTATCACGTGACAACTATTTTTGATAGCTTCCGCACTACAAAATAGTAACATGGTCTCAGCCTACTAAATCCTCAGTTTCATGGACAACCACAATCGAACAATCTGCTTTCAACAACCGAAGTCGTATAGGCATTGAATCCGCAAAGGGTGTCTCCACTGATTCGTTGGTCGACCGAGATCTCTTATTTGGGATTCACTCCCTGTAAGATTTCCCGTCTAGTGCCATCACTTATCTTAGGTGGCACTCAAACTTTCCAGATGTGGCATCACCCGCAGTCCCATTAGCAGAAAAATAAACACGGATATCAATTAGGAAAAGAGATATATATATTTATTCCTAAAACTAACATCCTAAACCTCTTAAGAGCTATAATAATCCTAGTCCTAAACAATAAAATGACTCCCCAGCAGAGTCGCCATTTTCCTGTAGCGAGCGATTTTTGTCGGTGACGCGACCACCTTATCACTGGGTTTTCCTCACCGCAATGGTAGGAGGGGGTGCTACTTTCTGATTTCTTATTTATCCCGTGAAGCTGAAAGGGAAAGGAAAGGTATCTAAAACTAACCTTGCACGCGAAAGTTTAACTGAACAAACGCTTAAAAGAGATTGGGGGGTCCAGGGTCAGGTTATACAATAGGGAGTTGTCAATTACCCATCCTATATGTGGTTATCCACAGGATATTAGCTTTAGGTTTCGCTTTATACTTGATGGTGTTTATCCGTTAATGGGTTGGGAAAGTTTCTTGGGAAGTATGAGTGAGTGAGTGAGTTTTTGTTGATGTTTTTGGTAAGGTACTGGACCTAAGGATTGATTGGTATGAAGGTACTGGACCTAGAGTTTTTGAATAGTATGCTCGCTAAGATTTCGCAATCTTATGCCTACGTATTCCCGTTTAAACGAAACAGGGAAATCAGAGCAATCGTAGTTCCTCCTATTCTAAGGGAGGAGAAAGATGTTTTTGTGTCTTGTTCAAAGCCCAAGACAGAGGCTAAAAGGCTTATTTGTGTCTTGTTCAAAGCCCAAGATTAAAGCTAAAAGGTTTGACTGAGAGAGAACTTGTCATCTCTAAAGAGGTATTGTTGATTTTTGTGTGCCTTGATCAAAGCCCAAGGTTGAAGCTAAGAGGTTGATTGACTCCACTAGGGAAGTCCTTATACAAAGCCTAAGAGGAGGCTGGATAAGATCAACTCAACAAGAGAGGGTATATATATTAGTGTCTTGTACGAAGCCCAAGATTGAGGAAAAAAGAGATTGACTCTTTGGGGATATCATTATACAAAGCCTAAGAGGAGGCTAAAGGAGACTTTTTTGGGGGAAATGTTCTATCTGTCTTGTACAAAGCCCAAGATTGAGGCTAGGAGGAATTTGACTCCACTGGGGAGGCTTGTATGTGTCTTGTGCAAACCCCAAGATAGAAGCTGAAAAGAAGACTAACGCTGCGAGAAAGAAATCTTTATCTGTCTTGTACAAATCCCAAGATTGAGGCTAAAAGAGACTTTACTGACTCGGCCGAGGATATTTTAAGTATCTCGTACAAAGCCCAAGATAGAGTGGTTGACCCAACAAGAGAGTCTGAAAAGGTGATTGACTCAACAAGAGAGTCTGAAAAGGTGATTGACTCAACAAGAGAGTCTGAAAAGTGGGTGACTCAACAAGAGAGTCTGAAAATGTGATTGACTCAACAAGAGAGCCTGAAAAGGTTAGCTCCGTTGGGGAGAATCATTTGTACAAAGCCCAAGAGGAGGCTGACTGTGCTGAGGAACGATCATTATATAAAGCCTAAGAGGAGGCTAACTTCTGCCGGGAATTATTGAGATCCCGAGGCACATCCAAGTGGGGAATCAACTCTTGCTGAGGATTACCGAAGAGATGAGGTATCAGATGCCTTGAGGTTCTAATTTGAGATAGTGTTATACTGACCCTGGCTGGGGAATTTTTGGAGAGAGACTGGGTTTTAGAACCCGTGGGTTTTAGCTCTGCTGGAGATTAATCCAGAATCCGGGGTTTCTTCCTATGTTTGGAGGGAACTTGAGAATGTCTTTGAGACTCAAGGGGATTTAGACTGTCCAAGTCTATTGGTGTGGAAGAGTTTTATCTTTTGTACGATGCCCAAGAGGAGGTCGGCTCTTTTAAGGGATGATTATCAACCCTAAAATTAGTCTGAGGTTTTGACTCCTTTTTAGAAACACAGCTCTAATGAAGGATGACTAAGTTCTGTCCTATACCTTTAGGAGGTCGTCAGGGTCCTTGTATTAATCCCAAAAGAAGGCATGAGAACTTCTAAGAAGCCGATGGGTCCTTGTACAAAGGCCAAGAGGAGGCGGGGATGCTTTTAGGAAGCCTGTGGGTCCCAAACCAAGAAAATTTCAAGAAATGCTATTCACCGAGAATAGATCATTTAGTGAAAGTTCTGAGGTTTGAAGAAACTCAAGAGATGCTATTCACCGAGAATAGATCAACTCTGGGGAGTAGAATTTCTTTGACAATTTCTAGGGGTGACAGTCTGAGAAAAGGTTCACGAGGAATACTGCTTTTCTCTTTGTTCCATATTATTTAAGCGCAAGAGAAGGCAAGACTGTATCTGGAAATCCTATGGGAATCTAGTTTTGATTGTATTTAAGAGTGACCGACATGGCTTTACCTAGTTCTAGACCTAGTTGCCGGGGAAAACTCTAAATAACTATACTAGTATATACACAGTTGATATATGACAAGTATTAAAAAGGGTATGAAAGAAGACTAACCATGCGCAGCTTCCCACAATACAGTTATATATATTTGACATGTATTTAAAAGAATGAAAGAAGACTCACAGTGTGCAGCTTCCCACAATAGAGATATATATATTAAAGCAAGTAAATGAAAGCGGATAAAAACTTACAGGTGACCAAGCTTCCATGCTGTATTGTTAGTTGTTCAAAGAAATTAAAGAAAGTTTTGATAACAACTGTATATTTGAACCTAAATCAAAAGGGAAGTTGTTTTTGAAAAGATCGTTGGGGGCTTATACTCAAGGAAAGGCTCAAGAGGTTTTCTGTACAAAGGTATGGGTCTTACAACTCAAGGAGAAGCCCAGAGAGTTTGAAAATGAATAAAGATGGGTCTTATAGCTCAAGGAGAAGCCCAGATAATTTTGTTAAAAAGGAGACGATCGCATCGTTGTTTTAAAAATGTACAAAAGGACTTATACAATAAGTGAGGCCCACAATGGTTTATTTACAAAGGGATTGGGTCTTACACTCTATTAGAGGCCCAAGGATGTTTTTTAAAAAAGAGATGGGACTTACAACACGAGGGGAGGCCCAGGTTATTTGATTTTTGAACTGGCGATCACGCCGAGGTTTTTGAAAATGTGTTGGGACTTATACAATACCTGAGGCCCAAATTATTTTGGTTTTTAAAAGGGGTTGGGTCTTAGAATCTATTAGAGGCCCCTGAGTGTTCGGAAAAGATTGATGAGGGTGGAATTAATCAAAACCCTAGTTTGGTTAAAAATGGAATTAATTTTGTTTAAAAACCAACAAAAATTAATGAAAACATGTAAAAAATGAGTGGTGATCTTGTATCAATGTTTATAAAATCATGTTTTTATCCACAGAATGATTGAAAACCATTTAAGTTTGGAAAACCAAGAGGGAAAAAATATTTTAAATGTTAAAAACAAATAAAAATTAATTCTTTGCAAAAATATCAAGTATATGAAATAAATAATATTTTTGGGAAATTTTTGTAAAATAAAATATTTTAACATTTTAGTGAATTATTAAAAAAGGAATCAACTCAAAATCATTAAAATTCAGAGAGAAATTAATTTTTGAATCAATTAAATAAAATCACAAAATTCAAATATTTGAATTTTCAAAAAAGGCGCCAAGAACACACCAAGAACACGCGCGTGTTCTGATTTGCCCAGATTTGCATTTTCTCATCAATCTCACTGAATACTTGATGAAATCACATAATCCACATATCAATTTGCTCGTTTTCACCTCACGATCATGTCTATGGTCTTTAATTTCATTTATTTTAAGCATGGAATAAGATATCAAAGAGAAACCTCAAGAACCCTAATTTCTGCATGAAGGCTTAGAAATTTCATACACAATTCATACAAAGCAATTAATTGTGGGGAAACACTCTATACATGATTATGAACATATGGCAAAATTATTGTGCGAGGAAATATGCATGAATCATGAGATGACCAAGTTGAGGCTTACCTCTTGCAGCTGGTGATCGAGTTCTAGGTTGGAGGTGTTACAGCTTGGTTCCAATGACGTGGACAGCTTCCCTAGGTACTATGGAGTCTGTCTGAAGGTTTGAAGTGGATTGAATTGAGTTGGAACTTGATTTGGCACCTCAACTGCAAATCTGTCAAAAGCTTATGCAGATGGCTGGTGATTTTGTGAAATTGGTGTTCCAGATGTTATGTGAGAGTTTGGATCACTTATATATGTTATATGTGAGGTGTGTGTGTGTGATTGGTTTGGTTGGAATTGCTCTCAAACTCAAAACTCGATAGTGACTTGAGTTAGAAGGAAAATTTGAAGTGAAAGTGTGATTTTGAGAAAGGCAAGTGTTATAGGCCTTTGGTGTACTCAAACTGATCAGAAATGAGGTCTATTTATAGTGTGTCAAGTTTGTTTTGCAAGGAAAAGGGAATGGCAACTGCAGCAGGCCTTTGGCCAATGTGGATCAAATGGAATCTCAAGTCTCCTCTAGCCATTGACTTGAGATTAGAGCACAGGTCTATGGTTCTTTCATTCAAGGATAAGGCTTGACTGAAGTGTTCATCTTTGCTCTGATACATGCCACCTCTAAGTATCCATTGAATGTCTCAAAACAAAATTGGAGTCTTGAGGCATCTTTAGCTTTTAGGGGTGCCAAACCTATATGTAGTTCCAAAGACTTGGGAGGCTTATGGATCAGTGCTTGTCCCTTGGTTGTTCCCCCTTGAGGTGTGCAGATGGATAAGCATGCTTGAAATTACACAATTTGAGCAATTCGAGCACTAATGCACAAATCTGCCTTGCCAAGACAGTTTGCAGCAAGGCATGTTGCAGCTGTCATAACTCCTAGCTCATATGGAGTTTGATGGAGTTCTTAGGCATTTTGGAAATCCCTCATATGACACAACACATGTGTGATCATAATTTGTCTTGAAACTTTTTGGATCCAAGTGGAAAATGCCCCTAAATTTTGAAAAAAAACAAGACAAATTCTGACTTAGTGAAAATTTCACTGTGTTGGAAAAAGTGACATTTCATGTTTTCAGCCATTTTGATCACTCCATAACTAAAAAATCCATGAGGAATTGGAATGAGATGTAGTTGACACTTTTAAAGTATGCCATGAGAGCTACAAATCCATCTTTGGATCATCCAAAATGGTTGCTTGGATCTCAAGTTATGATCCTTGGAAGTTGGTACCCTAACCACTTTGTTCCATAACTTAGAAAAATTCTAAGTTTTTTATGGTTACCCCTTTTACAAGTTAACTCACTTTTCGTGATTTTTCTTGATGAATGATGATTCAAATCACACATTAACATTGTTTTAGGGTTAAGGAACCTTGGTTGACCAAAAAATCAAAAAGTCAAACTTTGACTTTTTGTACAGTTGACTTTTTTAGCAGATGAAATCCAAACTGTGTGATCCTCTATAAATTAAGTCCTTGACCTAAATCAAACTTAATGGATGGATTCCATAGGTGTTATAGGGTGTATTGAATCAAGTTCCATGGTTTGGGAGCATGCCTTGGTCAAAAGTCAAAGGTACAATTGACTTTTTTCTCGAAACCCTAATTGTGGTCCAGATGAAAATGAAACTTGTGAGCCAAGCTTTTTGGATCAATCCATTGTTGAAAATGGATCAATGTAGTGTATTAGAGACCCTCAAATCATGTCTTGAGGTCTTGGCTCATGTTTTGTCCCAAAATTCAACTTAGGGGTGAATTAGGTCAAGAAACCCTAATTCCTGATTTTTGGTAAATGCATCCCCTGAGGTTAAATTGACTTGATGATTGGGCCCATGTGGTCCCTTGGAGTATCATAGGTTATGTTTTGAAGCATTGGCTCATGCCCAGATGAAAATTTCCATCTGGAGGCCCTGGTCGACCAAAACCCTAATTTGGTGACACTATCGATCTTGAGGCTTGATCCACTTGGAATGTAGCAACTTTGTGCTTGGTTCTTGATGTGGGAGTCCTCCTGATCCTTTATGGGTGTTGGAGAGTTTATATAAGTTGAAGATCATGTCAATTCTTGATTGATCCTTTGTCTAAGTGCTCAGAGGGGGCTCAAAACCCTAATTCTTGGTTGTGGGGAATGCTCACCCCTCTTTGAGGAGATTAGTGAGGCATGATGGTTCATCCATATTGTGATGATGATTTACACAATGATGGGGAATCTTGGTGGTCAAAATTTGGGGTATGACACTCTTCCTCTTTTCTTCCAAAAACACGTGCTGAATCCTTTTTCCTCTTTTCTAACCCCTTTTCTATTTTATATTATTATTATTATCTTACTAATTAAATAATAATAACAATATCCCTTAATAATTTAAAATTATAATATTAACCAACTAACCATCTCATTACATCACCAAATCCTACTTAATTGGTCACACACTCCCAATATCTTAACCCCTATAATTCTACGGTCACTACCCCAAACTAAGGGTAACCCAACCTCAACCAAAACACACATAATCACACACAAATACACAACATCATTCAACTTTAATTACGAAAAATAATTAAAATAGGTCGGGGTGTTACAGAAACCACCTTGTTCCAAGGCCTTCACTCGGCCGAATCTGTGTTGACGTGATCTTGTCCAAAACCTTCGAATCACACCGATCTTGAAGGAAAACCCCGCCTTGGTTTTCTTATTTGAAACACACAAAGTTCCGAACCCAATATTCTCGGTTACACCAAACCTAATTGGATGTTATCAACCCTAATCTACATGGTCACCTAATCGAAAAAATGATTATGTATAGTTCAATTGTATGTATGCATAGAAGAATGGATGAAGATGATGGACAACTTTGTAATCTGGTTTTGTTTAGGTTTTTACTCTTTAGAAAACCCTTGGAAAAAAGAAGAAGGTGCATGTATGAGTGTGTGTGTGTGTGTGTGTATGTGTGTGTGTGTGTGTGTGTGTGTGTGTGTGGAATTAGGCAAAAAGGTTACAAGAAAAATCTAATGCAAAACAAAATTTTAAATTTTGGAAGGTTATAGGTTAGCCTATAGCAGCGTACAATCTAACCTGTGCAATCAACAAATAAGTCATCACTTGGACAGAGCCTACAGGCTTTAATACTGCAGCGTACAGACTGACCTGAAATTCAATGTGCCAACCTATACCAGCGTACAGGCCGACCTGAAATTCTATGTGCCTACCTATACTGAAGCAACAACTTCTATAGGTCATCCTGAAATCATATAGGCTCGCCTATGCAAGAGTGTCCACACAGAAAACATAGTTTTTTTATGTATGAAACATGCCTAGACATTTCCAATCATTTTCAAAACCATTTGTATGCATCCTAAGGCTAAAATGATTTAATGCACATCTAAACTTTGGTTGATACCGCCCAATATACAAAAATGCTAAGTCAAACTCCTAGTTTTGACATCATTCAAAACATGGCTAGGTTGTAGAGTGCAGTCACACTCACATACTCCCCCTTTTTGATGATGGCAAAACTTGAATCATATAGGCATTGCGTTTTTCTTCTGTACACTAAATAGCTCCCCCCCTGAATTTGTGCATTATCCTCTTTATAATCGTTTCCCCCTTTGACAACATCAAAAAGAGACAAGTAATCTGTTAGAAGCATCACATAGATGCAAAGTTCACATATATCTTATACTACACAAATGCAATTGCAAAGAGTAAGTGGCGCACTCACATACATAATATATGTAAATAACACAAGCATAATAAAACACAACAACATGCATAAGAGTTATTTAAGTCACACACATAGCATAACTAATAAACATCTTAGACTATTGTTCATACAAACCAAAAGCAAGCAGCAAACCATAGCAAAATGAAAATGTAACACACCAAACTCAAAAGTTACAAGCAAGACTCAAATGGACTTCTAGTGACTTTGAGAGACTTATAATGACTCATGAACAATAAGTTGATGAGAGACACATGCATATGATAGATTTTTATGGTTTGTTTGCTAGAATCATGCAATCATTTAAAATTCTAGCATGAATTTGGTTTAAGATAAAGATGAAAATGTGACAAAATTTGAATATAGTTACTATAAACATGTAGAATGCAATACACAACAGTCACATTGAAATTTTTGGAAGTAAACATACATCACAATACCACACACATAGTTCATCACATACCTTTAAGAAATAAACAGGTAAAATAAATACTAACATATGTTACAAGAAAAAGGATTGAAACGATATTACCTCACCGTACACATGATGGAGAATGCACTTGTATTCCACAAATAACTTTCGAATAAAAGTTGAAATAAATGCAACACGTGCCATAAAACACAATCGAGACCAAACCACTCTTACCACTTTTCTTCTTGTACAAGTGCTTGAAAGTGTGATTAATAATGTACCCAAGTAGATTATTGATTTGATGATCATTGGAGATTTTCTAAGTCAAAAGAAGATAGTCCACTGCAGCTGGACTTTCAACCTTCCCTTTTTCACAATTGTTATCTTCTTCTTTCTCATGTTCCACCACTTTAGGCAGATCAATTCCTTTTTCGGTTTCTTTGGGAATGTCTTGTAAAGATATACCTATATTATGAAAAGAAGCTAGTTCGTTTAGTGAAATATTAAGGGTGACTTAATCATGAGATTCCATTAAACATAAGGACACTATTCTTAAAGTATCCATAGTTGAGCTTTAATGTGAAATGGGATAACCTTAAAGCATTAAGACTATTATGTAGATAGACTGATGATCACATCTCATGGATCATGGATAAGGAGTTATCAAGTCTTAACATAAGTATGAATATTAGGAGTAATATTTATACTGGATTGAACCACTATGAGAGTACTACATAGAATGTTATGCAAAATGTCATAAGTTACTCTTATGGTGATAGTGGTGTATACCACCCTTCAACTTGAAACCACTATGGACCCAAGATGTAGAGTCAAGTACTTTATTGTTGATCAAACATTGTCCGTAATTGGATGACTATAAAGACAGTTGATGCGTACTTCATAAAGCATGCTGAGGGACATGAGTGGCCTAGATGGAATTTGCCCATCCTGCATAACATGATAAATGTCTAAGGGCCCAATATTGAACTGAACAAGGATGACACGATATATGCCTTGTGTTCAATATAGACATAAGGGCAAAAGGATAATTGTACACACAAGCTCTATAACAAAAGGTTTTTTCAGATCACGTGACAATTTCGTGACTTGGGTAGCAGTGATGTGTTGCTAGATACCGCTCGCTGTTTATTATGTTAAATGCATGATTTTATATAATTACCAATGTCGCGAAATCCTACAGGGTCACACACATAAGGACGGTTTGATAAGAGGTAGAGTAAATAAGGAACACCATAAGGTACAGTGTACTTAACTAAATATGTAACACCGTAAGGTACGGTGCACTTAAGTGGAATACGGATTGTGGTAAGGTACCGCATGCTTAAGTGATATACGGTACATCATAAGATATGGTGTGCGTGTGTAACACCCCAATTCCCATCGCAAATAAATAATACATAAATAAATTAGAGTAAATAAAAATTTATTATTCTTAGACGGAAACAAGGATGCCACATTTAAAGAAAGAAAACACAATCCCTGCTCATAAATTTGATACATAACACAAAATGGAATAAACATAAAAGGGAAACTTTTTCCAACAAAAAGGAAAGTTCAATTATGGAATAAAGCGGAAAGATCCATAACTGACTTGTTTTACAAAATAAATTATTTTATAACATCAAAATATTCATACAAAGGTAATACAAAATATATCCAACAAATGTATACATATATAACAAAAGCGTTCCCCGACTCCCGTGTTACGTATCAGAGCAGACAGACCGACAAAAGGATGGAGAACTAATCTTTAAAAAAGCCTCCAAGGTATTAATCTGCAATTGCCTCATAGAGCAACAAACCACATCATAAGGGTGAGAAATAACAACTAAATCAAGATTGCATAATAATATGCAAACACATACAAATTCACATGCATAATTATTCTCACCACAAACATCACATACTAATACATATGGCATGCCACAGATACATAACATATTTCTAATAATCCAACCACCTAGCATATATCAATTATTCCAACATAATAACATATTCACGCATAAGGCATACTAAGTTAGGACATATGGAAATACCCCACCACATCACCTATATTCATATATAGCATAGCATAGATAATTAATACAATCATTGTGATGTGTAACATCCCCACAAAACATGGCATATGCCTATACATAAAACATATCATCCATAACCAATACATTTATCACAAATGCATATCAATTCATCAATGCTATCACGAGCTCAACACATAATCAATCAATTCACAATTTTCCACACATAATCAATCCATTCATGATTTTCCACACATAATCAATCCATTCATGATTTATGCAAATGCAGAGAGACCGACACAATGACTCTATGCAAATGTGGTACCATCCATCCATTATTCTCATCATTAATTCACTCAGGAATTATTGGAATCATCGCTTGTTACTTAGTGTAACTCCCCGTCGGGCAAACGATATTCCCCGTCGCTTTAGGTCCTCTTTGAATAAGGCTCACGATGTTTATGGATCGCTTTAGGTCCTCTTTGTATAAGGCACACGATCCGATCGCTTTAGGTCCTCTTTGTATAAGGCACACGATCGTCTATAATGTCGCTTTAGGTCCTCTTTGTATAAGGCACTCAACTGTTATAGCAGATTCCCTCTGGAATCATTTCGTCGCTCACACCCCACAAGGGCACACGACATCACAAGATGCATATCATGATGCTTGGCATACAAATGACTCATGACAATCCAATGCATACATATATACAACCATGTGAACCATCTCAACATCAATAATCATGCATTGCAATCAATCCCAAAACAATGCATTTCATCATAATCCACAAACCACAACAATTAGCATTTTAGCATATACACTCATATCAATTCACATCAAGAATTACTCATCATCAACCACAACAATCCTGCAATCATGCAATGATACACACAACACTAGGATTCACGCCACAAAGGCTACCCATAACAACATACATTAATACCATACATTTGTATTCAATTCAACAAGGTATTTTTCCATAAGGCCACAACAATTACTATAACTTATCACATACTTCAACATCATATAACAGCACACAAGTTATATGTTATATATAAAAAACATATCACATGATAACACATCAATCGCACACAATTACGATGGTAAAAGTCGATAAACGACACGTTTCCAATTTCCCGACACAATTAAATCAGCCACCAATCTCAAAACCCATTTGTATAAGAAAGAACATTTCATTAGCTTTCCAACGATACTAGGAATGTCCCGATCCGAATTACGGATCAAAAGTTATGCATTTTCAAAGAAAACAAAAGCATTGAAAAATCCACAGGAGCGCCCGACGGTACATATTTTCGCCCGGCGGTGCACCATTCGCCTCTGTGTCGCCCGGCGAAGCAGCGGCGTACATTCCCCAATCAAAACTTTAAAAGAGTCAGCAGCCTAACAAGCTGCGCCTCTTGGGTATCGCCCGACAGAGCAGCGGCGCAACACATGCGTCGCCCGGCGCTCAAAGCATCGCCCGGCGGTCTACACCAGAAGAAGAAGTTTTTGCTTGTGGGTTACACGGTTTAAACCCCCCAAAATCCACCATTTTCATCTCCACTCAATTCCAAACAGCAAAACAGGCGTCAACAAATGTTCATATGCCCCATGTGATCATACGACGCAACTTATATCGATTTCCGACCGTGAAAACATCGATTTCTATCGAAATGATCACAACCCCAATCAAGTGGAAAACATATATTTTTCAACCAAACATTCAAACAAATACATACATATACATATACAAGCATGATATAATCAAAACTTCTCACCCTTACCCGATTAATCGCGCTTGAATTGGAGCTATGTCGATTTCCACCTCTTTTCCTCTTCTCCATTTCTTTCCTCTCCTTTCTTTCCTTTCTCTTTCTTTTCTCTCTTTTTCTCTAAAATCTCTATTTATAAAAAAATATCTAAACCCCTAAAAAGACTATTTTACCCCTCAGCTCAAATATCTCGCAAACGCTCTCAAAACGCGATAAAACATAATAACGATGAAAAATAATATATTGTCAAATAAAAGTCAAGAATAAAATAATATAAAAACAAAAATAATTAAATCGACTCGATTAAATAAATCTAACAAAAACAGGGGCGTTACAATTCTCCCCCACTTAGACATTTTCGTCCTCGAAAATATACTTGGTGTAAACCACCCCGAATACGACTCTCGCATCCGACTAACAACTATCATGCCAACAAAAGGCACACCACGAATAACACAAACTGACAACCCACCTTGCTAACAGCAACTACTACAACGACACGACAACGGTAACAACAACAATGACAAGATGCAAAACCCATACAATGCACTTGACGACCAAGTCACAACTCAAAGAATACCCAAGTTACGAACACGCAGGTTCACTCTTGAACTGAAACACAACAAGATCGTTACCCTCACCATAGGTAACACTCCCCTAATTCCCCACCAGGAATTAGCTACTCGCACTCGAACCATCACGATGGAAACGAGGCAATAACACAAACAAGAACATAAAGTTCCACGACCCAACATCGTTTCAACAACCTCTACATAACCACAATACCAACATCCTTGTCACACAACATTATTACAACAATGCTACAATTCACCAATCGAACATATAACCAAAACATCCATCTACTTAGTAGCCCATGAATAATATTTAAACCTTTCACCTAACACTTCCATTCTGAAACGTCCAATGGTCTCATCATTCCTACATGTTTCCAATGTTCAACCTATGAACCCTTACAAGTCACACATGCATATACGAAATGTGCCACCTCACACTTTCGATGCGCACTCTGATTACCCGAAACCACCAAATCCACCAATTTCGTATCCAACTTCTGACTCTCCTTAATATTCACCAGAAAAAGCATAGTTCATTTCTAAAAGACCCAACCTTACACTCCACTGAGTTATCTCACACACCAGACACAAGTCTCTGACTGCTCAAATAATTCTAATCCTCTGACCATCAAAAGATCTCCTTCAAATCTTGATACATTTTATTAACTCCCGGATGTATACTCAAACTACTTCGGTGTTCTTCCTCTAAAATCATCTTTTTCAATTCCAAATCATCAGGAATACAAATTCTACCACGGAATCTCAAAACACCCTGATCATCCACTTTAAAGTCACCATTCACCCCTTTATCTCCAACCATCATTAAATCAACAAATTTCACACCCAGCCTCTGTTTCTCGCTAACGGTCAACAGAAAATCATTAGTGACCTTTAACATACCAAGCCTCACGCTATCAGATGTCAAT
This sequence comes from Lathyrus tuberosus, assembly GCA_022829125.1. Lineage (NCBI taxonomy): Eukaryota > Viridiplantae > Streptophyta > Magnoliopsida > Fabales > Fabaceae > Lathyrus > Lathyrus tuberosus. Next base: position 12,215,108 of record JALAZF010000091.1, read on the forward strand.
TTGCACACCAAACTCAAATCTCTAAATTCTCCCAAAAGTTCCCACTCTTTAACCATCAAAGCAGACATATGTAAAAACTTTCAACTTAACTCATCAGGCACGACATTAACTTCACCAATAGGATAATCTGAGCCAAAGTCATAACTCATCACAAATTCCAACCATCCTCACTGTCTCATACTCTATTCCTTCCGACCAAATAGGTACTCAATATTCTTGTGATTACTAAACACTTCGAACTCAAAACCATAAAGATAATGCCTCCAAATTTTCCAACACAATACCACCGCAACCAATTCCAAATCCTGAATAGTATAGACCCTTTTATGAATCCTCAATTGTCGTAAAGTATAAGCTACGACTTTACCCTCTTGCATTAACACACTGACTAAACTCATCAAAGACACATCACAATACCTCACAAACGGTTTACTAGGATCACACAGAATCAAAACTGGAGCCGTAGACAACTTCTACTTCAGCTCACCAAAACTTACTCACAACAAACATCCAAAACAAACGACTTACTCTTTGCAAGTCAACTGAGATAACAGAAGCACTAACTTAGCATAAAACTTCGCCTCTTTTCAACTCTTGTAATTCAATTCTCAAACACTCTACCTGTTCTTCCTCTAAGTTTATAGCAAATCCGAATATCCTCAACCAAAACCACCACGAACTTATCCAATTAAATATGGAAGATATGATTCATATACTCCACAAACATTCCCGACGCATTACTAACACCGAACAACATCATTGTTCATTGTAATGCCCAACCCAATTCCAAAAGATATAAATTCTTAAAGTTTTTGCAAAATTTTTCAATGGGTAACCGGTTACTCTACTACAGAATTGAATAAAACCTGTTTTCATGACATAAAACCAAACCAACCCTCATCCAAACTTGTCCAGACTCACATACAAGCTTAACCGAGTAAATAACAACCTATCCCGATGATAACAAACATAACCAGTCACATGAAATTGATCAAAGCCTCAACTCACAAAACTCACCACGCTTGTCAAACGTTCCAAACAATTGTAATTTCAATCAAACTCAACCAAACCGTTCCGATCATTTATTCTTGTTAGTGGACACTTATTCTCAATCGTTACCTTATTCGACTGTCAGTAATCCATACCCAATTCCTTCTCTTGACCGTCCCATTCCACAAATTCCAACGTGTATCAACAACCAACCAAAAAGAACTCTTAATATCAATATTACATCCACACATAAGGGTTTTCTCAAGATTTCCATTAATGCTCTAAAACTCCAAAGACTCCAAACCTCACAAGAACTCTAAGTTTTGCTTTCCATAGTCTCAATACCATCATACACAGCATGCCCGTTATTCCATTCAATCATCCATCCTTTTTGTTACTAACAATACTGGAGCTCTCCAAGACGACACACTTGGCCTCATAATTCTCCTTTCCAGTAAATCTTCCAACTGATCTATCAGTCCGGGTACTTCTAATGCTAACATCCAATATTCCATCCGGAAATACATCTGAAAATCACGCACAACTGGCAGCCCATCACTGTGGCCTTTCTGCCAATTTCTAGAAAACTATCATCACAAGCATAACAAATATCTTAGTCTCATCTCCTAAGAGTTTTTCTACTTACTTAGCAGATATAAACCTCAACTATTCGCCTTCGTCCAATTTAAGTTCACTCTCTACTCTCTGAGAAGCAGCCATTAATAATACCCAATCATTCTCCCTCAGAGACATTCCAACTTGACCAACATACAAAAACCTCGAATCCGCCTCACCTTCAGATATAAAAATCTTCATTAAACTCAACAAAACAATCCGTAATCATTTTCTTAATTCCAAACAATTCATTGCACACACTATCAAAGCCGGAAAGACACGTCTATTCCATCCAACATAATTTCGTCTACTATCAACAAGAGATTAAGGGTGATCAGTTCCTCAATTTGTCAATAGACATCCGACAATCATAATGGGGCATAAACTGTCTTTACCAAACTATAATAGCATTTCTTGCATCTTGTGCACAAACTACCTAAGGCACACATCCTTAGTTGACATAAACCTTACCTCCGCATTCCCTCCGGAACCGGGAACCACACTTTCCAAACAACACTTACACTCTTGCAACCAACGACACATAACCGAAGCAACTTGGAGAAGCACCAGCTTCTCCCCCACTTATCTCATTCTAAATCCTGCAGACAAAGGATTAGAAATCCAGAAAGTACTGACAGTGTTTCACACACATATCACATACTAAGGAACAAACAACATCGACAGTATTCAACTGTCACACCAACTGACTCAACAACTTGACCGGACGGACCGACCTACTCTGATACCACTAATGTACCACCCAAATTCCCATCGCAAATAAATAATACATAAATAAATCAGAGTAAATAAAAATTTATTATTCTTAGACGGAAACAAGGATGCCACATTTAAAGAAAGAAAACACAATCCCTGCTCATAAATTTGATACATAACACAAAATGGAATAAACATAAAAGGGAAACTTTTTCCAACAAAAAGGAAAGTTCAATTATGGAATAAAGAGGAAAGATCCATAACTGACTTGTTTTACAAATTAAATTATTTTATAACATCAAAATATTCATACAAAGGTAATACAAAATAGATCCAACAAATGTATACATATATAACAAAATCGTTCCCCGACTCTCGTGTTACGTATCAGAGCAGACAGGCCGACAAAAGGATGGAGAACTAATCTTCACAAAAGCCTCCAAGGTACTAATCTGCAATTGCCTCATAGAGCAACAAACCACAGCAGAAGGGTGAGAAATAACAACTAAATCAAGATTGCATAATAATATGCAAACACATATAAATTCACATGCATAATTATTCTCACCACAAACATCACATACTAATACATATGGCATGCCACAGATACATAACATATTTCTAATAATCCAACCACCTAGCATATATCAATTATTCCAACATAATAACATATTCACGCATAAGGCATACCAAGTTAGGACATATGGAAACACCCCACCACATCACCTATATTCATATATAGCATAACATAGATAATTAATACAATCATTATGATGTGCAACATCCCCACAAAACATGGCATATGCCTATACATAAAACATATCATCCATAACTAATACATTTATTACAAATGCATATCAATTCACCAATGCTATCACGAGCTCAACACATAATCAATCAATTCACAATTTTCCACACATAATCAATCCATTCATGATTTTCCACACATAATCAATCCATTCATGATTTTCCACACATAATCAATCCATTCATGATTTATGCAAATGCAGAGAGACCGACACAACGACTCTATGCAAATGCGGTACCATCCATCCATCATTCTCATCATTAATTCACTCAGGAATTATTGGAATCATCGCTTGTTACTTAGTGTAACTCCCCGTCAGGCAAACGATGTTCCCCGTCGCTTTAGGTCCTCTTTGTATAAGGCTCACAACGTTTATGGATCGCTTTAGGTCCTCTTTGTATAAGGGACACGATCCGATCGCTTTAGGTCCTCTTTGTATAAGGCACACGATCGTCTATAACGTCGCTTTAGGTCCTCTTTATATAAGGCACACGACCGTTATAGCATATTCCCTCTGGAATCGTTTCGTCGCTCACACCCCACAAGGGCACACGACATCACAAGATGCATATCATGATGCTTTGCATACAAATGACTCATGGCAATCCAATGCATACATATATACAACCATGTGAACCTTCTCAACATCAATAATCATGCATTGCAATCAAACCCAAAATAATGCATTTCATCATAATCCACAAACCACCACAATTAGCATTTTAGCATATACACTCATATCAATTCACATCAAGAATTACTCACCATCAACCACAACAATCCTGCAATCATGCAATGATACTCACAACACTAGGATTCACGCCACAAAGGCTACCCACAACAACATACATTAATATCATACATTTGTATTCAATTCAACAAGGTATTTTGCCATAAGGCCACAACAATTACTACAACTTATCACATGCTTCAACATCATATAACAGCACACAAGCTATACGTTATATATCAAAAACATATCACATGATAACACATTAATCGCACACAATTACGACGGTAAAAGTCGATAAACGACACGTTTCCAATTTCCCGACACAATTAAATCGGCCACCAATCTCAAAACCCATTTGTATAAGAAAGAAAATTTCATTAGCTTTCCAACGATACTAGGAATGTCCCGATCCGAATTACGGATCAAAAGTTATGCATTTTAAAAGAAAACAAAAGCATTGAAAAATCCCCAGGAGCGCCCGGCGGTACATATTTTCGCCCTGCGGTGCCCCCTTCGCCTCTGCGGTGCCCGGTGAAGCAGCGACATACATTCCCCAACCAAAAATTTAAAAGAGTCAGCAGCGTGACAAGTTGCGCCTCTTGGGTATCGCCCAACGGAGCAGCGGCGCAACACATGCGTCGCCCGGCGCTCAAAGCATCGCCCGGCGGTCTACACCAGAAGCAGAATTTTTTGCTTGCGGGTTACACGGTTTAAACCCCCAAAATCAACCATTTTCATCTCCACTCAATTCCAAACAGCAAAACAGGCGTCAACAAATGTTCATATGCCCCATGTGATCATACGACGCAACTTATATCGATTTCCGACCGTGGAAACATCGATTTCTATCGAAATGATCACAACCCCAATCAAGTGGAAAACATATATTTTTCAACCAAACATTCAAACAAATACATACATATACATATACAAGCATGATATAATCGAAACTTCTCACCCTTACCTGATTAATCGCGCTTGAAACGGAGCTATGTCGATTTACACCTCTTTTCCTCTTCTCCATTTCTTTCCTCTCCTTTCTTTCCTTTCTCTTTCTTTTCTCTCTTTTTCTCTCAAATCTCTATTTATAAAAAAATATCTAAACCCCTAAAAAGACTATTTTACCCCTCAGCTCAAATATCTCGCAAACGCTCTCAAAACGTGATAAAACATAACAACGATGAAAAATAATATATTGTCAAATAAAAGTCAAGAATAAAATAATATAAAAATGAAAATAATTAAATCGACTAGATTAAATAAATCTAACAAAAATCGGGGCGTTACAGCGTGCACTTAAGTGAGCTTTTTAGCTTGCAGCCCGCACAAGTGGTTCTATAAATATAACCCTTATGCAGAAGCATAAACACTTGATAAAAATTCAGCTGTGAAACCCTAGTCGTATTTTCCTTCTCTCTATCTCTCACTCAAAGCCTTCTATCGTAGCAACTATCACTGAGACTAAAGGAATTTGTTCGTGTGGACTGAGTAGAGGCGTTGTTCATCGTACATCGCTCATGAACATTCCTTCGATTCAGAATCAAAGGTTTCATCGCAAGAGGTAACCATTCTATCACTGATCATCAGCTTTCATAAGGATCGCTAAAGGAAAATTTTAATTTCCGATGCGTTTTTTAATCGCGATTTCCCTTCAAATAGTGCTAAGTACCCAATCTTCATTGGGTCCTTGGGGGTGAGTGAAAACAAGGTTTCACTTAGGCAACCAATGAATAGCTCCTTTAGGAACAAAAATTTGCCTAAATTTGCATCTTCAATGGTATGTCCCTTTTTGCAACAATAATGACAAGATAGGTTTTTATGAGACCTGTCCTTGCTATTTGAATTCTTTTACATATACCTATGCTTCTTTTTAGAATGCTTCAAAAGCTTTTCAACCTTAGAAGAATCAATATCAAACACCATCTTAGGTTGCAAGATATCATCTAATTTGACTTGAAGAGATTTTACTTCCTCTTGTCTATTATGACAATGTTCACAATTAGACCTAGGAGGTTTCATATCCTCACTCTTGTCACTTTGAATATCTATTATAGATTTCTTAATAGCTTTAAAATTATTTTCGGATTCCAACACTTTAGCTTCTAAATTTAAAATCAATTTTTCATGTGAAGCTAACTAGCTAAAAGCTCTTAAGGCTTCTCTATGAAGATCTTCAATGGCCCTTTGTAATTTAAAATAGGTTGAATTATTTATATACTTAAGCTTAGAGAAACTTACTTTTTTTCTTTTTCTTCCCTTTTGCCATAAGACAATTTCGAGCCTATTCGACACTTAAAGTTGTGCTTCCATCACTAAAGGACTCACATGCACTCTCCTAAGTGGCATATTATCTCCTAGTCTTGCTAGAAGTCTTGTGATGACTCTTTTCTTTATCTTTCTTTCTCATAGGGCATTCCGGTCTATAGTGACCTACTTCACCACAATGATAGCAAGATCTTCTAAGCTTTCTCTTCCTTCTTTCATCATCCTTTGAGGAGCTTATCAACCTTCTAAACTTGGCTATGTTCTTGTCGGAATGTTTAACATCATTCTTCCTTATATATCTTTTGTATCTCTTTACGAACAACCTCATATCCTCCTCACATAAGCTCTTGTCATCATCACTTTCACTATCACTATGCTCACAATGTGAAGGCCTTAAGCAAGAATTCTTTAGAGCTATAGACTTCTTGTCTTCCTTTTTGTCTTTCCCTTTCTCATTCTTCATTCTCTTTTCATATTCTTTTTTCGTATTTTGCTAAGAAAGTGAGCTCTTGCTCATGCTCTTCCAACTTACCAAATAAAGCCGTGAGATCAAGCGACTTAAGATCATTTTCCTCCTTGATGGCGGTGACCTTGGGCTGCTATTACCTACTTAAACACCTCAAAACTTTGTTAGTTGCTTGTTCCTTGGAAACAGGATTACCCAACGTATTTAACCGATTTATGAGATGTGTTAACCGTTTTTGCATATCCGCAATGGTTTCACCATGCTCAATACGAAATATCTCAAACTCTTGATTTAATGTGTTGATCGTAGCTTGTTTAACATCATTAGTTCTTTCATGGGAAATCTCTAATGTGTCTCATATAGCTTTGGCGGCCTCGCAATGAGAAACACGATAAAACTCATCAACTCCCAAAGCGGAAGTGAGAATGTTTTTCGCTTTCCAATCATGTGACCATAATTTCCAATCATTAGCATCCCATTTTGCTTCCAGTTTGGAAACGGTAACACCCTCCGCATTGGTCGTAGTTATTTCATTCAGATCATTTTGGATAGTGTCCCATATACCTTTGTCAGCGGAGTTGGCATGAATACGCATAAGAGCTTTCCAATAGCCATAATTATTGTCGGTTAATATTGATGCTCTATTGTATGCACCCTTAGGTTCGGTAGCCATTCTTCTAAGAAATATGTCTCAAACACGGAATGAAACGGAGCTCTTGATACCACTTGTTAGACGATAGGCTTCGATCTAGAGGGGGTGAATAGATCACAAATTTCACAACAAAAAACTTTTGGCAAAAATCTATTTTCAAAAATATAGTGCAGCAGAAAAATGACCCGGATCAAATCGCCTAACCGAACATACTATCGAAAAGCTGTATACGTATCGCAAACCAAACAGAATGATAATGAACTTAATTGTTCAACAACAATCAAGCTATGAATCAATTAAATGCAAAGCTATTCGCAATGCTTATTTCCAATGAACACAAAGTGATGAAAATACACATAAAGAATTTATCGAACACTTTTTGTGCAACTGATCACGTTTGGAAATTCGATTTATTTTGTTGATGTAAAAATCCAATCACAATAAAAGTGATTGTGATTATATCAACAACAATAATTTAAAAGAAAGTTGAAAACAATTTCTAATCAAATTAATCGAAACAACAACGAAATCGATAATTTGCAAGAACAACAATTAAAGAAAATTAAAGCAATAAAGAGACACAAAGATTTGTTTAGGCAATTCCCCAATCGGCCTCGCTATTAGTATGTTTGCCCTCAATCTGAAATCGAATTGAGATACTTGCAATTAACCTTATCTTTGCAAAAATGTCTATACAAGGGATGAAAAACTCAAACCCCAAAATCCTTATGATTTGTGTTGATTCTTGCACCTCTAAACCCTTGATCAAAGCTTGATCAAGTGACCAACAATGCAGCTACAATCATTCGATTATCCTGAACATGCAACTTGTTGAAACCCAATATTCCCAAACACAATTCACCGTCTCGCAATACTCCCTTGCAAGGAAACCACCTTGTCCTAAGGCCTTCACTCGGTCGAATCTGTGTTGATGTGATTTTGTCCAAAACCTTCAAATCACACTGATCTTTAAGGAAACCTAATCGGACGTTATCAACCCTAATCTAGATGGTTACCCAATCGAAAAATGATTATGTGTAGTTCAATTGTGTGTATGCATAGAAGAAGTGATGAAGATGATGGGCAACTTTGTAATTTGGTTTCGTATAGGTTTTTACTCTCTAGAAAACCCTTGAAAAAAAAGAAGGCGCATGTATGAGTGTATATATATATATATATGTGTGTGTGTGTGTGTGTGTGTGGAATTAGGAAAATAAGATGCAAGAAAAATAGAATGCAAAATAAAATTTTAAGTTTTGGAAGGTTATAGGCCATCCTATAGCAGCGTACAGGCCGACCTGAAGTCGTATAGGCCAACCTGTGCTGTCAGCACATAAGTAAGCACATGAACAGAGCCTACAGGCTTTAATACTGGAACGTACAGGCCGACCTATACCTGCGTACAAGCCGACCTGCAATTCTATGTGTCAGCCTGTACTGAAGCAACAACTTTTATAGGTCAGCCTGAAATCGTATAGGCCAGCCTCTACTGAAGCAACAACTTCTATAGGTCAGCCTGAAATCGTATAGGCCAACCTGTGCAAGAGTGTTCACACATAAAACATAGTTTTTTGGTGTATAAACCATGCCTAGACATTTTCAATCATTTTCAAAACCATCTGTATGCATCCTAAGGCTAAAATGATTCAACGTGCATCTAAACTTTGGTTGATACCGCCCAATATTCAAAAACACTAAGTCACACTCCTAGTTTTGACATGATTCAAAACATGGCTAGGTTGTAGAATGCATTCACACTCACATCCACTAATGCTTCTAATGTTTCAAATGGTGATACTCAATCTGTGACTTCTAATGGTAAAGAAGGTGTATCAAGCAACCAAGTTGTAGGCATCACTCAAGAGCAATATTCTCAACTGATTAGCTTTCTACAACAAACAAACTTGATGCCACATACTCAAGGTTCCACTATAAATCCTATTTCTAATCACATCCCAACTTCAGCCACTCATTCTGGTCATTCACCAATTGAGAATTCAGGTAGTTCACAAATTTCCACATTATTATGTTTTATGCATATTAAATCTCCCTTTTGGACCATTGACTCAGGTGCCAATGATCATGTTTGCTTTTCCCTACACTGGTTTAGCTCATATCATCAAATTCAACTTGTTAATGTTTGCTTACCTAATGGATTTATAGTTGTAGCCAAGCATGCAGGGACAATCGGTTTCTCACCTCAATTAAGCCTTAGAAATGTGCTTTACACTCTTGATTTTTCTTTGAATTTATGTTAGTTTCAAGATTATGTCAATCTATCAATTGTATTTTCCAATTTTTTAACAACAAATGTGTTATACTGGATGTTCAAACCCAAAAGATAATTGGTTTGGCTAGACAATATGAAGGCTTCTACAAACTAATGTTGATGTTGATTCTTTCCTTATAAATATAGTTAAGCCACAAACCAACAATCTTAATAATTCCCTTTCCAAACGAAAAATTCCTAATACATACACCAACAATTGTAAAGTGCTTCCTACTCAAGCCTTATGGCACTTTAGATTAGGGCATTTGTCTCATAATAGATTGAATCAAATGGCTTAGTTATATCCACAAATTGTCAATGATAATAAAGTCATTTGTGATGTTTTTCATTTTTCTAGACATAAGAAAAATACATACTCTTTAAGTAATTCTAGAGCTTCTCATGCATTTGAATTGATACACTTTGATAAATGGGGTCCCTTAGCTATCAATTATATTCATGGTCATAAGTATTTTCTCACTGTGCTTGATGATTATAGTAGATTTGTTTGGATCATTTTACTAAAATCCAAAGTAGAAGTATCTGAACATGTAAAACAGTTCATTATACTTGTTGAAAACCAATTCCAAACATGCCCTAAAATTGTGAAGTCAGGCAATAGACCTGGATTTCTAATACCTCAATTTTATGCTTTAAAGGGTATTATACATCAGAGGTCTTGTGTTGAATTTCCTCAACAAAATGGCAGGGTGGAGAGGAAACATCAACACTTACTCAATGTAGGAAGGGCATTACTTTATCAGTCAAGCTTACCAAAAACATTTTGGTCTTATGCAGTTACTTGTGCTGCTTTTGTCATCAATAGAGTTAACACACCTATCCTCAGCCAAAAATCTCTATACCAACTCATTTATGATACTTTATCTGAGATAAACCAAATAAAAGTCTTTGGATCTCTTTGTTATGTATCAACATTGTCCAATCACATAATCAAACTTGATGTTAGAACTAGAAAATCTATTTTTTTAGGATATACAGTTGGATATAAAGGATCTCTTTTATTAGACATTCGTTCTTATGACATATTCATTTCAAGAAATGTTACTCATCACGAGTATATAACCATACCAAGATACATCATGTGATTCTACTATTCAAAATTGGAAATATTACAGTGACTTAAGTCCCAAACCAGACACCATTCCACCATAACTTTATGATAGTCAAGTGTCCAACTCCCTTATGGAACCTCAAAATCCCAAGACCTTGACATAACCACACTTAACATAAGTTGTGTCGGATTAAATTGTATCAGTTTTTTTTAAGGACTAAAATTTATAGTACCTTTTATATTGTTAAAAACTATATTAAATTTTGTGCTTTCTCTTTTTTTTTAATACTCAGATTTCATTGATAAGGTCAAAAGTGAGACCGAATTATAAATGGTAAACCCTGCAATTCTGCAGTCCTAATCATATCTGCATAATGCATAAAAGCAGAAAAGGAAAGGTTCATACAGAAAAACAAACAAGTATCCTACATTTCCATATTCAACCTATCCTCCTACCATCTGAAAAACAACAACATCAATGCTAAGAATATATTCCAAATCCCTCTTCCAACCATAATAAAATGATTATCTAAATAGGTCCAAGGGCATTTTATGCCACTCGTAATAATTACCAACAGATTCCTTCTTCTTGTTCAACTTTTTCCATCTCCAAGTGTACAGCATAATCTCCTGAAATATTTCCTTTGGAGTTGCAACATAATCGTTAAATAAGACTTGGTTTCTTGCCCTCCATATGCACCAGCACGGTACCATCCAAATATATGTTAATGTTGTTCCAATCTCAACAGTTTTGGCCCATCCAAAAAACATTTCAATGCAGTTGATTCCTCTAGGCAGTTTGACTCCCAACCACGTTTCAATTTCCCTCCAAACTAGTTTGATTTTATCACAGCTTAGAATGATATGAGTTATATCTTCTATCTCCTGAAAACAAAAGACACATGACATTTAGTGTGGATCATTGATTGTGCCTCGGTTGATAAGATTTCACGAGTTGGCAGCCTATTTAGAAATAGTCTCCAACCGAAAATCATGACCTTTAGAGGCATTTTAATATTCCACATGAAATCCAAAGCTTCCCTCAAGTTGTTTCCCATGCTCTCCTCCTTCTTCTTTTGATTCAATGCCATGTAGCAGTTCTTAACACTAAAGCTGTTGTCTATTTTCCTAGGCCACATAACCACATCTTCAATTTGTAAGTCGACAGTGACCTCCTCTATTATATGCTTTAGTTCTACACCAGAAGCACCTTCTTCATCAGTCAAAATGACATTCTTTCCTATTAAATCCCAAGTCCAAATGTCATTAATCCAATCACCACTATCCTTGATTAGAATGTTCTGATTTGGGGATGAATTGAATAAAACCAGATATTGAACTTTAAGTGCATTGCCACCAATCCATCTAGAGTGCCAGAATAGAGTGTTTCCTCCATTGCCCACTTTCCATATTAACTGGTTGAAGATTCCCTGCTCATTTGAAGGCCCGGCTAGACCAACAAGATCATTCCACCATCTTGACCACTATTTTGATGTGCTCTCAGGTTGTTTTAGAAAAAGACTGTGAAAATCGCCACCATACCTAGCCTTAATGATTCCTTTCCATAATTCTTCTGGTTCATGTATTATTCTCCAAAGCCACTTTGCCACAAGGGCCCTGTTGAATGTGGACACATCTTTAATTCCTAAACCACCTTGCTTTCTTGAGTTACAAACTAGAGACCATTTCACCCAAGCAATGCTTTTCTTGTCCCCATCACCTGTCCATAAAAATTTCCTCTGAATTGCTTTGATTTCCTTCAACACTTTGACTGGTGCTAAAAAAGAATGATAGATAATGGATTGGTATATTGGTTATAACTGAGTTTATCAATGTAACACACCCGCCTATAGATAACATCCTACCCCTCCAAGAAGCCAAACGAGTTTTGATTGATGAGATGACTGGTTTCCAAAATTCAAGTGTTTTATGTCTACCCCCAACTGACAGTTCTAAGAATTTAAAAGGAAACTGTCCCACTTTACAGGTCAAGAATGTAGAAACTGCTTCAATCAAGTTATCCTCTAATCCTAGTCCCATAATCTTGCTTTTGCTTGTGCTTTCTCTTAGTTGTAAAATATGTCTTCACCCAAATAAATTCTTAATATAAAGTATAGATGAGTATTATGTTATAGGGTAACGTATTATTTTAATTGGGTTGAAGCATTTTTAATTGGATTAATGTATTTGATTTTAACATGCAAGAAAAGGAAAAAGAATTAACAACTAAGAGATTGTATATCTTTTTTTTTTTTAATTATGGCAAAATATCATTTTTAGTTTGTATGGATCATTTGAGTCTCTTTAATAAGAGATTTGATTCATAATTAACAAATATAAAACTTTCTTATATATAAATAATAATTTTAAAATTTGTATATATCTGTATTATTCAAAAAAGATATAAAAAAAAATCATAATCAAAAGAAATCATTTACTGAAGAAACGGTTAGAAATTTCTATAAAAAAGCATCAATTTAGCGTTTCTTGTCCATATAATTGATTTTCTTATATGAATAATTTTTTTAGATATTAAAATTCTACTTAAATTTGCTGTTATTTTGAATAACATTTTTAAAATAAAATTAATAACTTTTTATAAAAGCAATTTTTTGACTGGGTTAGTGTATTTTTGGTTAAGATTTTAAAAAGGAAAGGAATTAACAAATAAAAGATTTTATGCCCTTTTTAAATTAAAATAATTTATTGAAGAAATTCTATTAATCTTTATAAATAGCACTAAGATGTATTCCTTCTCCATATTGCAAAAGAAGAAAAGATGGCTAGTGGCATCAACCGTGTGTATTTTTTCATTGCATTGCTATGCTTTGCATCGGTTTTGACTCCAGGTATCATATTTATTATATAACATTTTTTAATTTTTTTAATAATCAAGCAAAATTAATATTGAAAGGAGTATGGTACTCCAAACCAATAAACAAATATCAAAGCAAAGCAACTCAACCTGAAAATCGGGTGGTAAAGTCAATCATAAAAAGAGCACCTTGGAGGTTTTTCAATTTCTAATATAACTAACAACAATAGAAAAAAGTTTTAAATGAAAACTGTGTTTTGAGTTTTAGAATACTTTTTTCAAACTATGTCAAATGTGTTATAAATATTTTTTAACGAATGTAAATATAAAAAGTGGAAGATTTAGAGCTTAATTTCTATCAAAAATGTAAATATAATAATAACAATTAACTATTACATTTAAATTGATACTGTCTATCTCATTCATATCTAACAATGCCTTATTTATTACAGGAGAAGCAGCTGCTTCATGGATTTATTGCATTGGGCAAGGTCCATGTCCAAATAAAGATCAAGATTGTAACAATTATTGTTTAACAACTAAGTTTCCTAAAGGTGGCAAGTGTATTGCAAGTCAATGTTGTTGTGATGGATAATTGTATTATCTTTTCAACAAAAAATATGTATACAAAGTCTTTAATATGACATATACATCAAAATAAACACAATTAGTTCTGTTTTAAATATGTTTGTTATATTTTTTGTTATATCATTTCCTCTATTTTTTACAGAATCATTTCCTTTGCTTTATATAATGGATTTAATTGTTGTCTACTAATAGTATAAAAATATTTTATATTGTCATTTAATAGAAATATATCAATTATCAATTGACAGTGTACATGAAATTTATACGGTTAATGTATCATCCTTTTTTTCTTATATAATTTCTTTTTATCAATCAAACAAAATATTATTAACAAAAATTTAAAGATATTTTAATATCACACAAAAAATCAATAATAATACTTTTGAATAAATATAACCGTGCTATAAAAGAAAACGAGGGATAAAAATTATACACATGATACAAACGCAATGTTTTAAAAACTGGACCGAAAATCGAACCGGTAAAACTTACGGTTTAAGGTTCAACTGGTTAAACCGGTTAAACCTACGGTCGAACCGTTTATTAAATAAACTAATAATATGAAACTAAATTTCCTAGATATGTCACACATTATTATATGTTCTCAACTTAATAAAATAAATATTTCAAAAATCCATTACAAATTTAATACAACAATATCAATAATATATAACATTAACATAGTTTTACACCTCATTTCAACCATCATTTAAGAATATTTTGACCAAACTAAAGAATTACAACAAGATAAATTAAATTAATTCAAAGCAAGATTAAAATAATAGAATATAATAACTAAAATAATGTTCAAATAATTAAGAATACCTAAATTAAATAAAATAGAATATCAAAATATAAATAATACAATATACTTCATTAAACAACAAAAAATCGAATTTGATTTAAACTACGACAAACAAGTCTTAATAAACAACAACAAACAATATTGACATTAACGACAATCAATAGAGTTGGACATTGTGACTATGTTTGAAAGAGACGGCATAATAACGATGGAGTGTACTATAATGGAGTGACAAAACTTAAAAGTTTGTATGGTTGTAAAAAACACACGAAATTCATTTTTGTGATTGGGGAATGTATGTTAAGTTTTGATATTAACATACTAAAATTAAAAAAAAAATTAAAAAATGGTCAATTTGATGAATTTTTTTGAACCGGACGGTTTTACAAAACCGGTTCCGGTTCTTTGGTTCGAATGGTTTTAGACGATTCAATCCGATTTTTCCGGTTTAACCACGATTTTGATCCACTAGCGGTTTTGAAAGGTTTAACCAACCGGATTTATCTCCGGGTCCCAGTCTAACCGGTTGAACCGACCGATTCGGTCCGATTTTTAAAACATTGTACAAACAGTACATCTAAAAGTTGCATCGGTTTTTTTATAAGGGTTCATAGAGTCTTAATCCGCATTTTGCTAATTTCATCGTCTTTTAAAAATATATAATTATAGCAAATAATATAAAATTAAGTTAATCAAAATTGGATCGAATATTCGATCGGTGTGGATATGGTTTTAAAATTTTAAGGTTCAATTAAGTTGAACATTCAACTATATTTAATTAAATAATATTTTATTTTATTATAATACTCTAACAAATATATTATTATAATATAATTGGTTAAATATACAAACCCCTGCAATGTTAGCGAGTTCTCATTTTAGCCTCTGACAAAGTTTTTTTTTTAAAAACTCCCTCATCTTAATTAGATTCCCTCAATTAGGCCCCTGACTGCCACAATGCAGCAAAGATTCATTTCTATTGCTTGCGTGGCAGTCCACGTGGCATTTTTAATATTACTTTTTTTTATTTTTTATTTTTTTAAATTTTTTTTTTAAATTTTTTTTAATTTTTTTTTAATTTTTTTATTTGTTTTTATTATAATTTTTATTATTTTTTTTTCTATTTTTTTTATTTTTATTTCATTTTTATTTATATATTTTTTATTTTTTTATTTTTTTTTATTTTTCGTTTTTGGACCTAATTTTTATTTTTAATTCTATATTAAACAAATTGTTATTTTAAAAATTAGTTTCATTATACTAATCCATTTATTTCAATTTATTATCATACTAATCCATTTATTCTCATACTAATTTCAATTCAACAATACTTATGAGTGATTTCTTTATAAACACTAGTGGTGCCCCCTAACCAACCGATATGGGACATTGAAAACACTTCAAACCTGTTGAAACTTTACCAGCAAAAACACTTCATATATGTTAATAATTTGATAGGAGATCACAAACACCACATACTTCTTCCCTTATATTACAACACTCATCAACCATCTTTATAACCTCTCTCCACTTCTTCTTCTTTTTTCGCTACAGTATTGTTTCATTTCTTCTCCATTGTTTTCAATACTCATCAACCATCCAAAACTCAATACAAAGCATACTCACAACACAACAATACCACACACCCTAATAAACAAGAATCTCAAGCTCTCATCACTCTCCAAACCTCCATCACCAAATTGTAACATCATATCTATACTGTTCCGGACTGGGCCGAGGACCTGCTCCACATCCGAACAGGCCCGGCCCACACACTCTGGGGCGGCCCATACGAAGGACTTAGTCAAGCCAGTGTCGGGCAAGCGTCACACCACAGTGTCGGGCACGAATGGTGTAGAGCTTCGGGCAGAAGCATTGAGCCTTCCCCGGAGTTATCCCCCTCCTCGGCACGAGGATGTCGCTCCTCGCGAGGAGTCATCTCCGTACACGCAGCGTGTCCCCCCGCGAGGACACGTCTCTCCCCGCCATGCAAAAGTCCTCCCCGCGAGGACACGTTCTCTCGTAGCCGCTCCACTCCCGATGGAATCGGTCTGCCCTAATTCCGGAGATCTAGGAACGGTTACCCCAGGGCGAAGACCACGTACTGGTCTTCACTACGCCACGTAAGCCCTGGCAGTTACTTGGATTGGGTCGGGCAATCCGGCCCAGTGCAAGTAACCGTTGGCCCCGCGCTGGGGGCTCTATAAATACCCTCTCACGTGAGAGGGTCAGGTTACACACTTTCTTACTCTCACTTCTGTACTTGCCTTTTCTCTGACAACCACCTTACTTGAGCGTCGGAGTGCCTTGCAGGTACACCCCCCCGCCATTTTTCAACCTCACCGGAGCCAAAGTTCAACAGACGTCGTTGGCCACTAGAAACTGTCTGATCCAGGTACGATCAGTGGCGCCATCTGTGGGAAATTTATAAGCTTCCCCGTTTTTCTGCTCGATAAACCAAAGCTTTCTCCATTCATCACCAACATGGCCAATCCGACAGTCAACCAGGCTTTGGACACCGTGCTCGCACAACTTGAGAACGGGAACCACCGTGAGGACGCCGTCATCCTCAACGGCGGCAAAGGCGACATAAGAGACGGGCAGACCGCCTCCCCGGACTCCCAGGATGTGGCCTACAACGCCACCCGCCAGGACGACCAGCAAGCCATTCTCCAACTAGTTGCTCCGCCGCCCAATGCGGACCCGAGCACCGTGGCCTTGTTTGTATTTATCAACCAGACCAATCAGCTGATCGCGCAGCAGAACACCAGAATTGAAGCCTTGGAGCAAGGACGGGCACAACGATCTTCCCCGCGAAGACATCGTCGTCCCCCATCACCTCGCCGTTCTCCTTCCCCGCGAAAGACCCCTTCCGAAGATTCTCGGACCCCGTCGCCGGTACGCCAGGGTCGCCGACCGCGTCTCGAGCGCCCCCAGCCGACGATCTCCCAGAAACACCCTCGTTCCCCGCCTCGGAAGGAACCCAGGCCCTCCACCACCTCCAAGAAGTCCAAGCAGACCGAAGAAAGACCAAAGAGCCGTTCGAGGAACTCCCCTCCACGGCACCATCGATCACCTTCGAGATCCCCGGCTGGTAGCGACGACGAGGACCAGAGGACCCCGTTGTCATGGGAAATCATGAACGCCCCAATCCCTGCGGGCATGGAGAAACCCCCACCATTGGGGACCTATGACGGGCTGACCGACCCTGACGATCACGTGGAGAGTTTCGAAGCAATGCTCGACATCCGAAATGTTAGGGGAGCCATCAGGTGCAGGCTGTTCCCCACCACCTTGCGGAAGGGAGCCATGACTTGGTATAAGGGTCTGGAGCATGGGTCGATCACGTCATGGAAGCAACTGAAGCAACGCTTCACTAAACACTTCACCGCGTCTCTTCGACACCCGAAGACGGAGGCTGCCCTAGAAAGCATCTTCCAAGGGAGGAACGAATCTCTCTGAAACTACATCGAGAGGTTCAACAAAGAAGCCGTCGAGGTCCATACGACCGACGACATGAAGAAATACTTAATTATCCATGGACTGCGTGCCGGGTCTGAATTTGCCAAATCCATAGGCCTCCGAAGACCCCGACGTCTCGAGGACCTTCTCGCTCGAGCCCAGAAGTACATCGAACTCGGGGAGACTGAAGCAGCTCAGATCGCTCTTGAGACGAGACGTAGAGAAGGCCCCCGCGGCCACAAAGACGAAGACTCTTCTCCCCGACGAGGAGGAGAAAAGAAGAAAGAGAACCGCAACCGTGATCCTCTCTGAATGCTAGAATTCCGAGTTCGTAAAAGGAGGAGTTCGCTTCCCAAAGCCTGTTGCTCCCAAATCAAACGTTGACAAATCAAAGTACTGCAGGTTCCACCGGAGCCACGGGCATGTGACCGAAGACTGCATCCATCTCAAGGATGCAATTGAGATTCTCATCAAAGAGGGGCACTTGAAGAAATATGCCCAAAAGAACGACCCTCCTCGTCCGAGTTCACGGGAAGCGCAGAACGTCGAGGAGACGACACCTCCTCCTGCCGACAACCAGCTTCAGGTCGCCCTCAGCGTCACTCGGCCCGAGGACTTCTTCGTCCCCCCGATCATTGAGGGCGAAGAAGCGATCCGCAACATGTGGGCGACCTTCCCTGAAGTGGACCCCGTCACTGCCCGCAGTACCTAGGAAGGCTTCCCCAAAGCAATGGTCATCTCCGGAGGCGGTCTCGAGAAATTGTCGGTCGGATCAATCAAGCGAAAGTTTGACGAACTGGAATCCGCGACATCTGCGAAGGCGACCACCCTCGAGAAAGTGCGGGGAAACTCCAATCCCATCATCTTCTACCTCGAGGAACTCCCCGGGGGAGCACCAAACGCCACTATTCCCCTCCTGACCAGGGCGCAGATGGCGAACTTTGATGTCCGAAGGATCCTAGTCGACCAGGGGAGCTCGGTCGACATCATGTATTCTCATTTGTTCGGGACCCTTCAGCTTGACGAGAGGCATCTGACCCTGTACGTCGGTTCAGATCTACAGGGGTTCAATGGGACCACCACCAGACCATGGGGTTACATGGAGCTAATGGTTACGTTCGGGGCCGAAGACACGGCCCGACAGGTGAATATCCGTTTCCTGGTGGTCGAATGCCCATCACTTTACAACTGCATCCTCGGGAGGACCACCCTGGCTGAACTTACGGTGGTGCCATCGACGGTCCACCTCAAAATGAAGTACTACACGACCAGGGGACGAGTAGTGACGATGCATGGGGACATCGACGCGGCCAGAAGATGCTTCGACGCCGCTATCAAAGGCTTAAGTTCCATCGGCCCCAAACCCAAGATCGTGGCCAAGCCACCCCAGGATGCCGAACAGGTACCCCTCCCGCGCGTCAACGCGGTCGACCTCGACAGCAGATTCTCCGGCGAGCCCGACAAAGACAGAGTCGAAGATCTCAACCACCAGGAGGAGAACAACGGGCAGCCTCTCCACCCAGTGCGCCCCATCCCAGATGGAGACTTCGAGCTCGTGGCCCTCGGGAACGATCCAGACCGCAACGTGAAGATTGGCGCCGGGATCCCCGACCTGGCAAAGGAGCAGCTGAAAGCATGTCTGAGGGAGAATGCTGACCTCTTCACGTGGAGCGCATCCGAGATGCCTGGCCTCGACCCCGAGGTGGCTTGCCATTAGCTCGCAGTAGATCCGGCCGCTAGGGCCATAGCACAACGTAGGCGTAAGCAGTCTCCCGAGAAAGCGGAGGCTGCTGAAAAAGCTGTAAAAGACCTCCTAGAGGCAAATTTTATTTCGGAAGCCAAATACACGACATGGCTGTCTAACGTTGTACTTGTTAAAAAGAGTAATGGAAAATGGAGAATGTGCATTGATTACACTGATCTTAACCAGGTTTGCCTGAAAGACTGTTACCCCTTGCCTAACATCGACCAATTGGTCGACAACTCTGCAGGTTACAAACTACTATCTTTCATGGACGCTTACTCGGGATACAACCAAATTCCCATGGACAAGGTCGACAAACAACACACGGCCTTCATGACCGCGTCGGGCAACTACTATTACAACGTAATGCCTTTCGGTCTGAAGAATTCCGGTGCGACCTACCAACGGATGATGAACAAGGTTTTCTGGGCTGAAATCGGCGACATGCTCGATGTCTACATGGACGACATGATCGTCAAGTCTGCAGAAGAAGTCGACCACGCCGCGCACCTCAAGAAGGTGTTCGACACGGCGAGGAGGTGCCGCATGAGGTTCAATCCCGACAAGTGCACCTTCGGCGTCCGGGCAAGAAAGTTCCTCGGATTCTACCTCACGGAATGAGGAATCGAGGCAAACCCCAAAAAGTGTAGGGCTTTCTCTGAGCTCCCTACCCCGGACTCAAAGAAGTCGATACAATCATTAAACATGATGCTCACCGCCCTTTCCCGTTTCGTCGCCAAATCCGCGCAGTACGCACTCCCATTTTTTAAACTTCTTCGACAAAAAGCGGAGTTTGACTGGAGCGAGGAATGCGAGCAGGCACTCGCACACTTAAAACAAGTCCTGTCGCAACCCCCGGTCCTCTCACGGCCTGAGAACGGGGAAACACTCTTCTTGTATCTTGCGATCACGAGTGAAGCAGTCAGCACCGTCCTCATTCGGGAAACCTCGGACGGGCAGAAGCCAGTCTACTTCAGGAGCAAAGCCCTCCAAGGCCCCGAGCTCAGATATCAGCAGATCGAGAAAGTCGCACTGGGCCTCGTCAGCGCGGTCAGAAGGCTACGCCACTACTTCCTCACCCATACCGTCATCGTAAGGACCGAACAGCCTATTAGGCAGCTCCTCGGACGACCGGACATGGCGGGGAGGATGCTCAGGTGGTTGCTCGAGCTCGCCGAGTTTGACATCCAATATGAATGGAGGAAAGCCCTAAAGGCACAGGTACTGGCCGACTTTGTAGCGGAGATGACCGTCCCGGAACCCTCAACCGATGGGTCACAGAAATGGACAATCTATGTCGACGGAGCATCCAGCCCGAAGGGAAGCGGGGCGGGCATCATCCTCGAAAACGAGGAAGGCATCCTGATCGAGGTATCCCTCGAACTATCCTTCCCGACATCGAACAATCAAGCCGAATACGAGGCTTTCCTCGCAGGACTCCGGCTGGCCGAGGACCTCGGCGCCAAGGAGGTCAAACTTTTCACCGATTCTCAGCTCGTAGCCTCGCAAGTTCGAGGAGAGTACCAAGCCAAGAACGACAGCCTCATAGAATACTTGGCTTTAGTAAAAGAAAAGATGAAAAAGTTCACCTTCGCGGAAGTAACTCACATCCCCCGCGAGCACAATGCCCGAGCGGATGTCCTGTCGAAATTGGCGAGCACAAAGAAGAAAGGCGGGTAACAAGTCTGTCATATAAGAAGTGCTTTCCCGCCCAAGCATCGACAAACCAGCCATGGTTTCGGACATCAACGCCATAGGGGATAGCAACTGCTGGATGACCCCGGTATACGAATACCTCATGACAGGCAAACTTCCCGAAGATCCCAAAGAAGCAGGAATGGTCAAAAGGCGGGCGTGCTCCTACACGGTAGTCGAGGATAAGCTATACCGGCGAGGGTTCTCTATCCCCCTCCTCAGGTGTGTCGAGGAGACTAAGGTCCCCGGCATCCTCCAGGAAATCCATGAGGGAATCAACGCCCAGCACCTTGGCGGCCGCTCGTTAGCCCGTAAGGCGCTTCGCGCGGGATACTACTGGCCCATCATGCATCAAGACGCCAAGGAACACGTCAAGAAATGCGAGAGGTGCCAGCGACATGGGGACATGCACCTCGCTCCTCCCAGCGAGCTCAAAATGCTATCATCCCCGTGGCCGTTCGCTTGGTGGGGAATGGACATCCTTGGCCCCTTCGTCGTAGGATCATATCAAAACAAATACCTCATCGTCGGGGTGGATTACTTCACGAAGTGGATCGAGGCGGAAGCATTGGCCAAAATCACGGCCTTTAACATACTGCGTTTTTACAAAAGAAACATCCTCGCCCGATTCGGTGTGCCTCAAGCCATTGTCACCGACAACGGGACACAGTTCACCGACAAGAACTTCCAAGACTTCGTCACCAAACTGGGCACGAAGCAGCACTTCACGTCGGTCGAGCACCCCCAAACAAACGGGCAGGCTGAGGCGGCGAACAGGGTAATCCTCCGAGGATTGAGACGCCGATTAGGCGACGCCAAACAAAGGTGGGTCGAGGAGCTACACAGCGTCCTCTGGGCCTACCGAACGACCCCGCACTCCACGACCAGGGAGACCCCTTTCCGTTTGACCTACAGAACGGAAGCAGTGATCCCCGTGGAGATCAGGGAACCCTCAAGGAGGACAGAAGCCCCCCTCGACGGGGACGCGAATGATGAAACCTTGAGGGAAGAACTCGACTTCGTCGAGGAAACACGCTCGGGCGCTTCTCTCCGAGAAGCGTCACTTAAACAAAAAATAACACTACGTTATAACGACAAAGTTATCAAACGTGATTTTCAGGTAGGCACCCTCGTCCTACGCAGGAACCAGAAGGACTCGCGAGAAGGCAAACTCGCCGCGAACTGGGAGGGCCAGTACCGCGTCCGCGGGAAAACGGGGACGGGAGCCTACTTCCTCGAAAACCTGCACGGGGAAGAACTTGCTCGACCGTGGAATGCCGAGAAGCTCAAACAGTACTACAGTTAAGCACTGCCCGCGGCTCACTAGCACCGCGATTACAGGGACGCGCTAAGGTACAAGCGCGACACCCCTATACAGAACACGATGATCAGAGACCGCGTTGTGTGTGCGCGAGGACCTTTGATCCGGCGAGGATACCTCGATCGAGGCCCACCGTCTTCGTACCAACCGGGCATAACACCCAGCTCGCGATGGGAAGTTCATGCCACGAAGCTAAGACCTTGATCGAGCTCTTAGCCTCGTAAAAGGTCGGAATACGCCTCCGGCCACCCGACCGGCTCTCCACGCGGTCAGGGACTATCAAGGTCGAGCAAATCCCAAAGCCTTATTACTTAGGTGAAAATAAAGTATAACAAATAATACATCACACACAATTCAAACAATACTGGCAAGTAAACAAGGGTACATTAAAACGGGCAGAAGCCCAGTGTAAAAATATTACAAAAACGTCAAAAAGCCCCTGGCACATAGGCCGGGCACAAATCATTACAAAGAAAACGGCGCGCAGGCCAAACAACCAAAAGAACTACACAACTATATCATTTTCGACCCGCCCTCCATCTTCCTCCTGCCCCTCCTCCGGAAGATTGAGCTTGCCGTCGACCACACGAAGGAACGGGTCGATTCTGTCGAGCACCAGTGGAACCCCTGGATTCTCAGCGCCGATCTGTTCCACGGCGTTCTTGAAACCTATCTCCAGAGCTTCCAGGCTATCCGTCTAAAGCTCCCGAATCTTGCCAATCAGAGCGGCGCGGTCAGCAAGGTTTTTCTCCACGGGGGACTCATTTTCCGCGGGACGGACAGCAGCCTCCAACTCCTCGACCTTTTCCCGAGAGCGATCAAGCTCCTCTTGGGTCGCCTTCAGGGCAGATTTGACCTTGTTCAGCTCGCGGAGGGCATTGGCGTGACCCTCGCACTCGACCTGGGCCTTGAGCAGATCAGCCGCAACCTTATTTTTCTCCTTCTCGAGGGCCGTATAGTCGCCATTCAGCTTCTACAGCTCGGAGGAAGAGGGGGCCCCGTCGTTCAATATCAAGGCAGTCTCAAAGACCCGCATCATGGCCGCAAGGTCCTCGACAAGCGCCTCTCTCCTGGCCGTCCCGTCCATACCCAGAACCGCCTCCACCTCGGCATCAGCGATGACAGGGGGGCTTCCCCCGAAGAAATTCTGCTGGAGATGACAAGTGGGCATCTGAAACTTCTCCGGCGAGACAGGGTCCACGAGATCCACGAGGACAGGCCCCTCGGTCCTTGCTTTCTTGGCAAGGGTGCTCTCCGGGGGAGGAGACTGGCTGCATTGTGGCGAGGAGGAGCCACTCGTCGTTCCAACCGGCGCTGCAGTCTTGATAATATCTCGGACACAGCTCTTGGTGCGCTTGGGTGCCCGCTCAGCGGCCAACTTCATGATACGCTCGGTAGCTTTAGACGTTTGAGCTGCAAGAGAAAAAACAGAAAAAGTTAGCACAGAGACAAAGCAAAATAAAGGCCCGAACAGGGCGAGGAAATCCCACCTAAGAACCTCTTGGCCTCGTCGGGAGACTTGCATTCGAGGATCCACCGGGTATTTATATAGCGAGCCTCTCGTACAACCCTCCCTTGGGAGTCGCAGAGGAAGTTTCCGTCCCTCCCGACACATTTTGCTCGGTTGAAACCATTGACAAAGGCGACCAACGTGGCATACACCCCCCTGTCATCCTCCGACAGCGCGCTATGTTTCACGACGTAATCCTCGGTGCCGAGCGCGAAGTGGGCGTCCTCCCACTCCAGGGGACACTTGGACACGAACCTCTCTCCCCCGGATCCGTCGGGCACAATGTCATAAAGTGAACCCAAGACCGAGTGCGTCGCGGGCATGACATAGTAGAACCTTCTCTTGAAGCCCCTTATTGAATCCGCGTACGCCTTGAATAACTTCTTGGGTTGTTTGAGAGAAACCGAACTGTGTTGCCCATTGTCCGTCGAGCGTTGCAAATGAAAGACGCGGAAGAAGAGCTCGAGGGTGATCCCAATCTGGAGATAGTCGCAGACGATTTCAAACGCCCGCATAAAAGCAAGCGCGTTGGGGTGAAGCTGCGACGGCGCCAAGTGCAGACGGTTGAAAACCCCTAGTTGGAAGCTATTGAAGGGGAGGCGGATACCGGCCTCTTTAAAGGTGAACTCGTACATGGGAAACCGCAGCCCGCGATAGTTTGAGCAGATGCGATGGTGTACCCGGGGCTGGTAAATCGTCCATGTGGCCTCCTCTCTGTCGGGGACGTTCTCGACAAAAGCGAACGCGTCTGTGTCGTCAACCGAGAAACACGACCCGAGACGCAGAGGTTCTTCCCCGGCCCATTCGGCTGCCGGACGCACGGACGCCTCCCCGAGGATCTGAGCGGGTCCATCCACGTCGGGCTCGGTGTCTACGTAGAGAATCCCCGGAATCCTCGCAGCCATTTTTACTTGAAAAGCAGAGGAAACAGGTGAATTCGTCGGTCGCGACCAAGTCCACCCTTCCACCGCAGATCAAGTGAAAGGGCAGTGAGCAAGAAAATGTTCGGGGACACGGCGAACTGCCCGAGGCCGTCACCCCGTCCTTTCTCTCTTCGTTCCCCGATCTACCCGTCTCACTTCCTCGTGACATTCATCGCTCGTCCTCGGCGCATTCATAAGAGCCCTCGGGACATTCATATTGCCCTCGGGATGTTCATCCCAAACCACCGTCAAAACCCACCGGAACCCTAGGAACGTCGCGCCGTTCCCGGCGGAACCCTAACGGAGCGTCGGGAATACCCTCCACTCGCCGGAAAACTACTAAAAGACAAAACAAAATGAACCACAAAGGATGAAGGACTTACTTGAGCAGTGGAGAGCGGAGTAGGACAGCAGTAACTGCAGTACACGGCGGCGTACGGCGGCGTACGGCGGCGGAGAAGTAACGGCGATTGGATGAGATGCAGAGCGAAAAAGGTGGGAACGTGCAAATGGCACGAACTCGCCCCATTTATAAGTCCCTCACAAGCTTCGAGGAGTCCCTAGGCAATCGAGTACGCTACCCTAGGGTAGCCGCCCTATGCAATAATGAGGTGTGACACATGGCGCACGCTTCCCTAGGCACGTCTGTTCATTCCCTCACACGCGTCTCTTCACTCACTTCGGCCGTGACTCCTCGTATCCCCGCGATTTTCCCCCTACGGCCAGTCTCGCTCGAGCATGCCTGTTTACTTCTGCCCAGTTCACCAACTGCTCCCCTCTCGAAGCCTTTTCCCGAACGGGCACGCCCTCGACGTAACCTGGACCCTTAAGTCATCGCTCCGACATCTCAGAGCAACGACTTGGGGGGGCTCCTGTTTCGGACTGGGCCGAGAACCTGCTCCACATCCGAACAGGCCAGGCCCACACACTCTGGGGCGGCCCATACGAAGGACTTAGTCAAGCCAGTGTCGGGCAAGCGTCACACCACAGTGTCGGGCACGAATGGTGTAGAGCTTCGGGCAGAAGCATTGAGCCTTCCCCGGAGTTATCCCCCTCCTCGACACGAGGATGTCGCTCCTCGCGAGGAGTCATCTCCGTACACGCAGCGTGTCCTCCCTGCGAGGACACGTCTCTCCCCGCCATGCAAGAGTCCTCCCCGCGAGGACACGTTCTCACGTAGCCGCTCCACTCTCGATGGAATCGGTCTGCCCTAATTCCGGAGATCTAGGAACGGTTACCCCAGGGCGAAGACCACGTGCTGGTCTTCACTACGCCACGTAAGCCCTGGCAGTTACTTGGATTGGGCCGGGCAATCCGGCCCAGTGCAAGTAACCGTTGGCCCTGCGCTAGGGGCTCTATAAATACCCTCTCACGTGAGAGGGTCAGGTTACACACTTTCTTACTCTCACTTCTGTACTTGCCTTTTCCCTGACAACCACCTTACTTGAGCGTCGGAGTGCCTTGCAGGTACATCCCCCCCCTCCCCCCCCGCCGTCTTTCAACCTCACCGGAGCCAAAGTTCAACAGACGTCGTTGGCCACCAGAAACTGTCTGATCCAGGTACGATCATATACTATAACCATAACACAACCGTCCACATCCTCATGAAAATGGTAACTTGCTACTGCCATGTTCACACCATAAGTTGATAACTTACTATATCATTATCCTTTGGTATGAACAATTTTTTGTACAAAGAACATATGAATGTGCATGTAAGGGGAGGATAAGGATGTTGTATCTATCTTGAATCCAAAGAGAAGAGTCCTAAAGGGTAATACTCACAAGTGTCCCACATCGAAAACTATTTACTAAATGAAAGTGTTTATATATGTTACTTGTCAATCATATAACAAATGAAATAATATATGGGCCAAAAAAAGTGGAGTTATAATGGACTTATGTGTGAGTTTGTTTGTGGCCTAATTAAACTAATTTTTAAAATAACAATTTGTTTAAAATCGAATTAAAAATAAAAATTAGGTCCAAAAACGAAAAATAAAAAAAAAGTAAAAAAAATATATATAAATAAAAACGAAAAAAAAATTAAAAAAAAAAAAGAAAAAAAATTATAAAAGTTATAAAAAAAACAAAAAAAAAATAAAAAAATTAAAAAAAATAAATAAAAATAAAAAAATATAAAAAAAATAAAAAATAAATAAAAAATAAATAAAAAATAAATAAAAATAATAATAAAATAATATTAAAAATGTCACGTGGACTGCCACGCAAGCAATAGAAATGAATCTTTGCTGCAATGTTAAGAGGGGGTGTTTAAAAAAAAAAATTTACAGAGAATAAAATGAAAATTCGCTAAGATTGCAGGGGGTTTATATATTTAACCCTAATATAATAGACAATTTTTCATAAAAAAATATAATATAATAGGTAAATAAACAAAAATAATGATTAAGAAGATAACATTTTTCTGGCCTTCAATTTATTTATATTCCGGGCCTCTTATTTTTACATATTTTGGTCAAGAGTGGTCAAAGCCAATAAATACTAATGGTCCAGAAACGGAAAAAAAAAAGGAACTGTTTGTTTCCGTTCTTTGAAAATTAAAAAATGCTCATAAAAGTACATCTACATCAAAATGCGTTTTTAGATGAGATTAATTACTATGCATTGATAGTATAAAAAGTTTTACACTGTCAATACATCACCATCATCCGTTTAGATTACTTTACAAATTATAAAATTAAAAGTTAAATTTCTTTTTATATCCAACAGTTATAATTAACTGACAGTGTAAAATTCTTTTACACTGTCAGTGCATTTTAATTAAATCATTTTTAGATTCACTTCAATTTTATATAAAAATAGGATTTAAAGATACATCTTTGTATATTATTATTTACACAATTGAATCAAATAACAATGATACTTATATATACATCTCTGAAAATGAAAAGCTTAATTTGATAAAACATCACTTTGCATGAATTTTTTTTTATGAAAAAAAAAATCTATTCTAAAACTCTTAAAAAAAATTCTTTTATTCTCAATCAAATTTTTAATACCAAAACATTATTCTTATATTTCATCATTTTAAAAGGAGCAAAACAAACTATAATTGCAGATCGTGCATTTCATGTCTAATTCCTTGCATTAATCTTAAATATGTGCTGAAAAATTGACATTAAATCCAATTATGCATTTTCAAACAAAGTTATATATAGATCTCTGAATTATCCATTTAGTATGAATTATAACACTATTTTTTTATTATCTATACTAAATTATAATCTTAGAAGTTCTTCCCATTAAACATTACCCAAAACTTATAATAATTAATTAATTAATTAATTAATTAAAATATAAACATTATTAACTAATAATTACTAAAAAGTTAATTAAATGAATAATAAATCAATAAAAAATCACTCAGATTCACTCACTTACTAAATTCTTTCTCCTATATTTTTTTTCTATTTAGTTATAAATTAATTTAATTAATTAATAATAATAATAATAATTAATTAATTAATCAAAATAAATAATAAATCATTCAAATAATAATAAAATTAATTAATTAAATAATAGTCACTTCATAGATTAGTTACATGTTATAACCCCATTAATCCCATACTTCATTATCTATTAAAAATTATTAAAAAATATACTAATCAATAAGAAATTAGTTAATAAAATTAAAATTATTTAATTTATGTGTAATGTCAATTTGTGTGGCTCAAGATTTTTTTTCTTAATTCATATTTTTTTCTCTTCACCGACCACTTTTGTCACAAACTCAATTTTATAATGTATTTACTATTTTACTCACATTTAAAACAATATTATCTTATTTGTCAATTTTTTGCATTATTATTTTTTTCTTTTTTGATAAGCTTCTTTTTACTACAATTTTTATGATTAATGTGTTTTTTATTTTCGTTTTTTTTTTCATTTTTGCAAGATTGTTGAAAATTTAGTTTTAAGGTATATGTGGTATTTGGATCGAACTCCAGTATCGATAAGTGTAGCTTTTTGGTTTGACAAGAGTTGTGCATGTTGGGGTCGAAGTCTTTTAAGCACATTGTCGAATTATGTTAACTTTGTGTTTAAGTTAGCATGTCGAATTGGGCATTGCTTGTAAACCCAATTGTTAAGTTAGTTTGTAGTCTAAGTTAGCTTAGTAGTTTATAAATATGCTAGTTCTCTCAGGTTGTTGAGAGATGTTAATTGTTGGTATTAATTTGTAATCTTTGAACACTTATTGAGAAAGTGAATAGTAAAACAGTTTTAACCAATTATTATTTTTCTTCATTCTTCTCTATCTTTTGTAAAACCTAATAGGGTTTCTTGTGTTTGTTCAAGAAACTCAATATTTTTCTCATATTTTGATTTGTTCTTGACGACATCAATTCACAACAAACTGGTGCGGTGAACGTGGAGGAGAAGATGTTGTCAACAAAGTATGAGATTGAGAAATTCACCGGTGTGAATGATTTTGGTTTGTGGCGCATGAAGATGCAAGTCCTTCTTGTTCAACATGTTTGTTAGAAGCGTTGAAATGATGAAGAAGATGGACGCTGCCTTATCAGAGAAGGAGAAGACAACGATGGTCGAAAAAACCCACAATGCCATTGTATTGAGCCTTGGTAATAAGGTTCTCTAACAGGTTTCAAAGGAGAAAATTGCAGCTGGTGTGTGGACGGAACTTAAAGGGTTGTACATGACGAAATCTCCGGCTAATCGTATTTACCTGGAGCAATATTTGTATTCATTTAAGATGAGTGAAGACAAAGTCTTGGCTGAGCAGTTGTATGTTCAACAAGTTGATTCTTGATCTTGAAAATATCGAGGTCAAGATTGATGATGAAGATCAAGCGTTGCTGCTGTTGTGCTCTTTACCTAAGTCTCATGCTCTCTTCGAATAAATTCTCTTATATGGAAGATAATCATTGACCTTTGAAGATGTTCAATCTGCCTTGTACTCTAAGGATTTGAACGAACGAAAGGAGCATAAGCCATCTTCTGTTGGTGAAGGTTTGTCCGTTAAGGGAAAATTCTTGAAGAAATATGGTAGGTTTGAGAAGAAGAGGGGTAAAGTTCTACAGAATTCTTATGGGGGTAATGCTCATACTATTAAGTGTTATCATTGTAAGAAGGGGGATCATATAAGAAAAATATGCCCGAATCGACTGAACAATCATGGTGGAAAGGATAATGGTAATGTAACCATTATGCAAGATGGTTATGAATTGTCTGATGTCTTGGTGGTTTCAAGCAATGACTGTAGCAAGGAGTGGATTATGGATTCAGGGTGTACTTGGCACATGACTCCAAACAAAGACATGTTTGGGAATTGTGTGATCAAGATGGTGGATTTGTGCTGCTGAAAAACAACAAAGCTTGCAAAATTACAAGTATTGGATCTGTGAAATTCAAACTCCATGATGAGTCAATAAGACTATTGACTGATATTAGGTATGTACCTCATCTTAAGAGGAATTTGATTTCTCTTAGTGAATTCAACAAGAAAGAAAATTTCAAATCTTCATTAAATAACAAACGGGTCCTTAAAGGCTATTTTATTCTTTGACCTTTAAGACACTTAGTTGCATTTGCCAAAAAATATAATGAAGATATAAAATTGTATATACCATACCAACAATTTACACATCATACATTGATTAACCAATCTTACCACTGTTATGGCACATGAAAATTTTTATGGCAATGGCAAGTGCATCCACTTGAAAATAATAATATTTAAATAATTAAAATACACTTTTATTTTTATATATATTGCAGTACCGTTAAAATTTGACCAGAACATCACATTGGTCCAATAAAAGTGTTCATGTTCATGCGCACCCCTTGGTGTAAGTAGTCATCTTTTTTCTTACCGTTTGAAAAACAAACTTTATTCAAAAATCAAATCTTGGGAATTTAACATGTAACCTTTTGCTAGACCATATTATTACTGCAAGATAATTTGTTTGCTTGCAATGTATATTAATTATTTCAGAACAAACTTTCAGATAAGACATCAATAATTTCTTACATCTCAAATTAAAGTTAGGGTAACCAAATATTTTGATATTTAAAATATGATAACGAATTATGTTAAGATGGCATAAACGACATTTAGATCATGCAAAACATATATGCCAATCAAAAATTACACCTATTTAATTTTAAAAATATTTTATGTTCTAGACTGGGCCTAAAGCTGGCTCACCGTCGGGCACGGCCCAACCCAAGTCATCGTCAGAGAGGGCCCAATTAAGATCCAGCCCATCTGCACACCCGGGAAGCTCTCACATGTCTCCCCCACGGACTCCACGTGTCCCCCCACGCGGAGACACGTTGTAAGGCAACTACCCACTTCCGGAAGAACTGGTCAGCCCACCTTCCGAAGATCACGGAGCAGTTGATCCAAGATAGAAACCATGTGCTGGTCTTCCCTACACCACATAAGCTCTGGCAGTTACTCGTATTGTGCCTTGCAATCCAACCTAGTGCAAAGTAACCGTTGGCTCTGCGCTGGGGGCACATTATAAATACCCTCTTTCACTAGAGGGTCAGGTATTCCATTTTTTACACTCTTTCTCTGTACTTGCGCTGTATACTCCGTCTCTGACTTTGTCATCGGAGTACCTTGCAGGTACACCCCCCACCTTCTCACCACCACTGGCGGTTAAAGGAGTTCATGACATGTTGCTGGCCACCGATCTATTTCTGATTAGGTACGATCAGTGGCGCCGTCTGTGGGAAACCTTGCTTCCTAGTTCTTCCTCCCGTAGAAACTCAAGAACCAAAGCAACTTTCAATCTCCGACGATCATGGCCAGCCCACGAAATGACGTCAACGCTCCAGACTCCGCCTTCACCCTATTCACCAACAGGGACGATCACGACCCCAACGTGACCTTTCACGTCGAAGAAGGCGGCCCCAGGGACGGGCACACCGCCTCTGCCTCCTCTGATGATGCGGCCTTCAACGTCGCCCGACACTTTGATAGCCCAGTTGTCAACCAGCTGATCCCTGTGCCACCTAATGCTGATCCGACCATGGTGGCTCTGTTCACGACGATCAATCAGATAAATCTAATGATCTTCCGACAAAATGAGTGGATATGAGTGCTCGAGAGGGAGCGACAATCATGTTCTCCCCCGTGGAGACATCGTCGTCCCATTTCTCGCAGTCCCTCTCCTCCCCCGCGGAGGACACACCACAACGACTCTCGGAGCCCCTCTCCATGAAAGCCTGGGCGTCGTCCATGCCTGGAACGACCCCAGACCATGGTCACTCAGCAGCGCGACCGGTCCCCTTCTCGGAAGGAACGATGTTCTCCCACTCAAAAGAGGAATAAGGCTGACGGATACGGCCAGAAGCCAAAGAGACGACCAAGGAGTCCTCCCCGACGGAGCAGGAATGGCTGAGGCAACCAGTCCCTGTCGCGATCACCTGTCAGGAGCGACGAGGATGACCAACGCACCCTGCTGTCAAGGGACATCATGGAGACCCCCTGCTTGTCGGGATGGAAAAACCCCCGCCCTGATCGACTCAGATGACTACATCAAAAGCTTTGACGCGATGCTCGACTATCGAAACGTCTGGGGAGCCATCAAGTGAAGGCTTTTCCCCACTACCCTGGGGAAGGGTGCTATGGCATGGTACAAATGCCTCGCGCCCGAATCCATGACCGCCTGGAAAGAACTGAAGAGGCAGTTCTCCAGGCATTTCACCACTTCCAGGCGCCACCTGAAGACGGAAGCGTCCCTAGAAGCCATCATCCAGGGAAAAGACGAGTCTCTCCGGGATTAGATAGAGAGATTCAACCGAGACGCCGTCCAGGTATCCACCTCGAACGACATGAAGAAATTATTGATCGAGCAAGGACTGCGACCTCGCATCGAGTTCATCAAGGCTGTCGGCATTGAAAGGCCCAACACCTTGGTAGCGCTCCTCCACAAGGCCCAAGCATACATCCAGTGTGAGGAGATAGAGGCCGTCCACTGATCCGCTCTCAAGCACGGATCAAAAACGAGTATTTTTTTTTAAAATAGTAGTAACGGTAATGACAACTCGACTATCGTTCTCACAAGGATTCTTGTAATATTATTAACCAACATAGTAACGGTTTATGGGGGGTTTAGTTTTGATTTAGAAAAAATAATGAAAATAAGTGATTATAAAAATATGATTATCAAAATAAGTTGAAACGGTTAATCTGTTGTTTTAGTTTCCCAACTTATCATCGATCCAAATAATTTCCAATTCCTAAGCGAACTATATCCCCTTTTCGATTATAATTACAATAAAACAAGCGCAATTGATTTTATACAATACATATTTCTAATTTTTGAATTAAGCAAACGGATGTGATATAGTAACCGTGAATTAAGCAAACACGAGAAACATACGCGGATTAAGCAAACGCGATTAAAGTATAAGAATATGCAATCATTGAAATAAATCAATCAACCCTAAGATAAATCGAATTAAGCAAACAAGATATCATAAAGAAGAATTGAAAGGAAATAGATTTTATTGGAAATTAAAAGAACCTTAAAGTGTCGGCGGAAACCGATTACAGCAAATTAATACGAAGAAGTTGGTTCTCCATAAGATTCGTACAAAGTAAAGACAAATCGTGAAAAGTGAAAAGAAGGTAATGAACAGTAGCACGGTGTCGTACCTCGAAAAATACGATCCTCACGATGGACGCGGAAAAACTGTTCGAAACAGAGTCGCCACCGAACTTTATTCATTCCAAGGAAGGAATAGGAAAATATCGATAAAACCTTTGAAAGGATAAGAAAATGGTCGTCGCAACCAAATTCAGGTTCGGGAGTCGGTTACGCAAGAGGGAAGGTATTAGCACCCTCTACGTCCGTTGTACTCAACGGGAACCTCTTGATTCGATTTGTGAGAAAGTTAGTTAGGTTTGTTTGTTATCTTCTAAGGTGTAAGGATTTATTTTTAAGGGGAAATGGGGTGGTTTTTATTAGTATGCTCGGCAAGGATTAAGAATCCTCGGGCCTACGTATTCCCTCGTGCAATGGGAAAGTCAGAGCATTCGTAGTTCGTGGGACTACGGTTGGTTTGATTTGTGTTTTTTTAGGCGAACGAGAGTTTAATTCGCATTCTAACTGCTAAACGTTGGCTTGTCGGCTCGTCATGGGAGGCTGAAGCACTAGTTCATATGCGTGGAAGAATGGATTAAACAATGTTCTTTTTTGTGAAAAGTTGTTTGAATATGAATTAAGTGTGTTAATGATTTGATTGAGAAAAAAAAAGGATTTGATTTGCGTGTGCTTTAGGGTTTCGGTCGCACGTGGGCGAGGAAAGGAGTTTGAATCGTATTGGATGTTTTTAGAGGTGACAATTGTCCACACACGAGTAAGAGAACTCGCACCCAAACAATTGAGGAGAGAGACCAAAGACTTGATCCCCCTCACTTCACCTTTGGCAAAAGTGTTTAAGTAAGGATTAAGTGTTTTGATAATTTGATTTAGAAATGGTTTAAATGTGGTCGAGTTTCGTGTGTTTTAGAGGCGTCAATTATCCACACACGAGTAAGGAAACTCGCACCCAGACAATTGAAAAGAAAGACCAAAGACTTGGCCCCCCTCTTTTTCACCTTTATAAAAATATATTTGAATATTGATTACATATCTTAATGTTTGATTAAGAAAATGGGTTTGAAGGTGATTGGATAAAATGTACTTTAAAGGCGTCAATTACCCACACACGGGTAAGGAAACTCGCACCCAAGCAATTGAAGAGAAAGACCAAAGACTCAGCCCCCCTCCTTTTCACCTTTATGAAAATGTTTAAGTATTATTACGTATGTTGGTTTGATTTGAGAAACGCACTCGACGTTGGATCGAGGTTTTAATTTATGAGAAGGTTAAGAAAATAATGATGTCTTATGGTTTAAAGTTAAGGTTGGAAATACTCGATATATGGATCAAGTAAATGCTTAGGATTGGATTGATTGAATTTATTTGGAAAATACTTGACGTTGGATCAAGTTTGTTTTACTCTTATAAAAAGGGTTGATTTTAATCTTATGGATTAATTAAACCACGATTAAAATATACCAATCACATACATGCATACAAACCAAAGTGAAATGTGCAACAATTATCGTTGTATAAAGCCCAAGAGGAGGCATTGTGAGGTCGATTGCGATCGTGAAAACGATCGACTTACAAGGTATGAAAATGGCTTGACATTAAGTCAAGGTATTAGTTTGAAAAAAGATTTTTGGTTTGGACAAGTGTAGTATGAATGGCATACATATAATTAAAGCATGAAATAAACCCACATGAATAGAGTACAAACAAAATAACTATAAAAAAGTGGGATGAATAAATCAAGCACATTAGTTAAGTTAGTAACCTAATTCTAAATTAATTCTAAGGAGGGAAGTCCTAAACTAAAGTAAGTTCTAAGGTTTATTAGAAGGGTTTAAATAATTAATTAGATTAAATTATAATATTTAATAAAATTAAGTATCAAAAAAATTATTTAGTATTAAATAAAACAATTTAATAAAACTAATTAAGTAAGAAATAGGGACTAATTGGATATAGATTTTTTTTAAAAAAAATAATAAATAATCCAATTAAAATTTAATATTTAGTAAAATTAAAATCTATAGTTTCAAAAGCTTTGTTTTTTTTTAAAAAGAAATAAAATAAAAATGTTTTTTTTAAAGATTTTTTAACATTTATTTAAAGTTAAGTTTTTTTTTAAAAACAATGGGCCAGAAACGTTAGCAGAAGGGGGAGTGTGGATAGAAATTCTCCAGGCCCAAGTCAGGTAAGCCCACACGCAGGAAAGAGTTCATGGTGGACCCTCAGCCCATCTAGGGCGTTGGATGAAGGGGAGAGTCAACCTTGACTCTGATCTAAGGGTTTGGGGATGAGGGTGCACGGTGGGGGATAAAGGGATACGCACATGGAATAAAAAAAAAGCCAATACCGGTGACAAGTGGCACCGGTGCATGCTTGCCACCCTCACCAACGGTACACGCGTGGCAGAAGACAAAAAAATGATAAATGAAGGGTGGAATTCACTCATACTCTCTATCTCATTCTCCAACGTTTCATATTTCCTTCTCTCATTTGTTCTCTCTCAGAAACCCCTTCCTTCTCTCCAAAATCAAACGTCGCCAGAAAC
Organism: Lathyrus tuberosus; assembly: GCA_022829125.1. NCBI lineage: Eukaryota > Viridiplantae > Streptophyta > Magnoliopsida > Fabales > Fabaceae > Lathyrus > Lathyrus tuberosus. The sequence continues at coordinate 12,251,700 of JALAZF010000091.1, forward strand.
CTAGCAACGACCAGAGAAGCGGCGGCGCGCGGCGGCCGCCACCGTCTTCTCCGGCGACACCACCACCAACCTCAAAAAGTTCAAAACTAACCCTACATAAAAAACCCTCCTCTCCTCAAATCTAAACTCAGTTCTACCAAAAAAACAACCAATCGACCAAATCGGAACCTTTCCCAAATAAACCCTAAAAATGACTAAAACTACCACAATCCAAGCAAATACGAGTAAACGGAAGAGATTACGAAGCAAAACCACACGGAGAATAGAGATTAAACACCAAAAAGTACAAAGGAGGCGAGCGATACCTAGATCGGAGCGAATCCGATCAGAAGCTTTTTCCGGTGCAGGTGAGGTTCTTAACTCCTCCTTCTCTCTTCCTTTACGTTCTTCTTCTTCTCCCTCCTAAATCTTCTTGATGCTCGCGTTGTGGTCCGAATTAGTGAAGGGATTTTTTTAAAAAAACTTTGAGTAATTTCTTAAGAGTTTTTAGCTTTGGTGAGTAGGGTTAATTTCTTGCTCCGCGTACCTCCCCCTTTCTGATTCAATGCTCCTCTTTTTATATCATCAGGATTAGGGTTTGAAGAGGTGGTGTCAACATTGTCGAGGAATCACATTAATGGAATTGTATAAGGTAACCTTTTCAAAACTCAGAATACATTTTTGCTAAAAACATGTTAAAGCCTTGCTGAATACTTCTGCGATGCTTTTTTCTGATATCCACTGTTGCACTCTGCCTTGTCTTTTTCCTTTTTGTGTTAGAGTTACAGTGCTGTGAATTTGCTGCTCTGTGTAGCGAGCGATTTTGGACGCGGTTCTTAAGCGTTGGTCGCTCTCTGCGGTTGAGCTTAAAACTACAGGTCGATTAATTTTTTATCCTATTGTGAGCTGAATAAGGAAGGGAAATAGATGTCTCCAATTAACCCTGCTTTGCATACTGAGTTTAAACAGCGGTCTGTTAGGTTACGGATACTATCAATGTGGGGGGGCCTTTGTACTGGTTATTCGTATTTCGCCAATACAGGTTTCTTTCTTTCTTTTTTCTAGGCAAAGGGTTTCTGGCGGGGAACAAGGATTAGGAGGTTAGGACTGATGCTTTTGAATTACTGCTTTTGATTGATGGAGATATGGGATTTGGGTTTTTTTGTTGATTGTGCTCGCTAAGATCTTTTCTTTCGATCTTATGCCTACGTATTCCCGTTTACCGAAACAGGGAAATCAGAGCATTCGTAGTTCCTCCTATTCTATGGGAGGAAATTGGTTTTTGGTGTCTTGTTCAAAGCCCAAGACGTGAAGCGAAAGGTGATTTGTATCTTGTTCAAAGCCCAAGATGTGAAGCTAAAAGGTCTATTTGTGTCTTGTTCAAAGCCCAAGACGTGAAGCTGAAAGACCTCGACTTTAGAGAGAATTTGTCATCTCTAAAGAGGGGGAAGGAGAATTACTTTAACTGGGATACGCGGATACGAGCAATGCCATAATTTCCGAAGAAAGGGTTTTAACCTGAAGGAGAAGACTTTAACTCAGTGTAGAGCAATGCCATCTTTCCTTAGGAATTTCTCATGCTAAAAGAGGGACAGTGGCATGGATATAGATGATCCAGAGGCTTGCCGCTTACAGCGATTAGATGAAGGGAAAGGAGTTGTTGATGTTTGTGTACTGTGAACGAGGCACAACTTTGATGCTAAAAGATTGATTGGATCAACCAGTGGTTTTCTTATACAAAGCCTAAGAGGAGGCTAATTTCCGCTAGGAAAATCATTATACAAAGCCTAAGAGGAGGCTATTTTGTGTCTCGTACAAAGCCCGAGAGAGAGGCTAAAGGTTTTTGACCCAGTGGGGCATATCGTTATACAAAGCCTAAGAGGAGGCTAGCAAAGAGTTTGACTCTTGCTTAAGGGATTTATATCTCGTACGAGGCCCGAGATGGAGGCAAAAAAAAGGGTGATTGACTCAACGAGGGAATCTTTTGTGTCTCATACAAAGCCTGAGAGAGAGGCTAAAAGGTTGTTTTGACTCCACTGGGGAGAATTTTGGTATCTCGTACGAAGCCCGAGATGGAGGCTATTGTAACTGTTTCAGTTGAGTGACAGATCCAATATACTGATTTAAAAGAGAAAATCAGTTCTTATATGAGCAACACTGTACTCAGGGATTTGATTTGAGGATCAGGGATATTTCCTTTTCTTTGAGGAAACGGGAAATCCAAAGGGTATTGAGACTGTCCGAGTCTGCGGGTTTCCTTCCTATTTAACGAAGGGTGCTTGAGAATGTCTTTGAGACTCAAGGAAGTTAGACTGTCCGTGTCTAGAGTTTTATCTTTTGTACTATGCTTTGAGAAACAGTAGTAGACTCTATGAAAGGACTGTTCTATGAGGATGACTAGGTTCTGTTCCTATACCTCTAGGAGGTCGTCGGGACAATTTGTACGAAGCCCAAGAGGAGGCTGGAAACTTTTAAGAAGCCGACGGGTCCTTGTACGAAGCCCAAGAGGAGGCTATCATTCCCGGAGGAAGAGATCATTATACTAAGCCTAAGAGGAGGCTGTGAATACTTCTAAGAAGCCGTAGGGTCCTTGAATAATGCCCAAGAGTAGGCGGGGTTGCTTATAGGAAGCCTGTGGGTCCTTGTATGATGGCCAAGAGGAGGCCGATGCTTTTAAGAAGCCCGTGGGTCCCAAACCAAAGAAAAGTTCAGGAAAACTCTTTTAGAGTTAAAACCACTGGTAAACGTGCGAGGTTTACTATCCAGTGACTTTAACTTTTAGAGAGAGTCCGAACCGTTCGGCGGTTTGAAGAAATTCAAGAGAAGTTTCACCGAGAATAATTCATCTCTGGGGGATAGAATTTCTTGACGATTCCTAAGGAGGACAGCCGAAGAGAAGACTGTATATGGTGCTCCTATTGGGGATCTAGGCGTCTATTTCTACGAATAAATGAAACGGCGTCACTTAGTTCTAGACGTAGTAGCCGGGGAAACTCGAAATATCTATACTATTATTACACAGTAGATATGAGTTTATAAAAGGAGACTTACAGTGAGCAGCCCCACAATACAGTTTATAATATGAAAGCAGTAAATGAAAGCGATAACCACTTACTCGGTTGTAGTGCTTCCATGCTGTTTGGTTAGTTGTTCAACAAAGAAAGATTAAAAACAACAGTATATTCAAAATCAAAGGAGAAAGTGCTTTGAAAAAGAAAGATCTGGGGCTTACAGCTCAAGGAGAGGCCCAGGGTTTTATCAGTGAGCGCACTGTTTGACTTTGTACAACGGGACTTATACAAGTGACTGGGGCCCAAAATGGTTTTCTGTACAAAGGGATGGGTCTTACACTCTCTCAAGAGGCCCAAAAAGGTTTAAAGAAAAAGTGTGGGGCTTATAACACGAGGGTAGGCCCAAATGATTTTTTCGTTTAAAATGGCGATCGCGCCGAGGTTTTCTTTTAACGCAGAGGGACTTATACAATAAGTGAGGCCCAAAATGTTTTGGTTAAAAGGGGGATTGGGTCTTACACTCTAATAGAGGCCCAAAGTGTTTTGAATGGGTCTTATAGCTCAAGGAAAGGCCCAGATGTTTTTTGAAAAGGCGACGATCGCGCCGTTTGTTTTTCTGACGGTATCTGGACTTATACAATAAGTGAGGCCCAAAAGATGATTTGGTCAAAAAAGGATTGGGTCTTACACTCTAATAGAGGCCCAAAGTGTTTTGAAAATGATTTATGAGGGTTGAATTAATCCAAAACCCTAATTTGTTTTCAAAAATGTATTTAATTGAATAAAAATTCAATTAAAATGATCAAAAATTGTTTAACACATGGAAAACAAATTGTGATCTTGGATTAATGCTTCAAAAATTAAGTATTGACCTACAAAATAATTAGAAAGCATTAAAAGTTACAAAATCAATGTAGAAAAAATATTTAAAATGCCAAAAAACAATCAAAATATTAATTCTTTACAAAAATATCAATTATATGAAATAAATAATATTTTTGGGATTTTTTGATAAAATAAAATATTTTAACATTTTTGTGAATTATTAAAAAAAGAATCAACTCAAAATCATTAAAACTCAGAGAGAAATTAATTTTTGAATCAATTAAACAAAATCACAAAATTCAAATATTTGAATTTCTAAAATTGGCGCCAAGAACAGCTGAAGAACACGCGCGTGTTCTTGGTTTCTCAGATTTGCGTTTTCTATCCAATCTCCATGAATACGTAATCATATCATGCAATCCACATATCATTATGCTCGTCTCAACCTCACGATCATGTCTATGTACTTTAATTTCATTTAAATTAAACATACAACAAGAAATCACGAAGAAACCTCAAGAACCCTAATTTCTGCATGAAGGCTAGGATTTTTGATACACGATTCAAACAATGCAATTAATTGAGGGAAAACATTCCATGCATGATTATGAACATATGGCCAAATTATTGTGCGAGGAAATATGCATAGATTGAGAGATGCCAAAGTTTAGGCTTACCTCCAAGTCGTGACAGCAAGAGCAAATCAAATTCTGGGTTGGAGGTGTTACAAATGAGTTGTGATGATCTGAACAGCTTCCCTACACCATATGGAGTGTGTTTGAACACTTGGATTGAATTGAAATGGACTGGATCAGTTTATGGCATCTCAGCTGCAACTTCACTTCAAACTTGTGTGGATGGCAAGTGATTTTGTGAAATTGATGTTTCAGAAGTTATGTGAGTGTTTGATCAGCTCATATGTGATGTATGTGAGGTGTGTGAGTGATTGGTTTGTGCAGAATTGCTCTCAAACTCAAAACCCGATAGCTACCTTGCTAAGAAAGGCATTTTTGCCAAGAGAAAGAGATTTTGAGGAAAGCATCTGTTAGATGGCTTTGGTGTACTTAAACTGACCACAATTGAGCTCTATTTATAGTAGAGCAAGTTTGTTTTGCAAGGAATAGTACATGGCAGCTGGTAAGTAGGTTTCCTCAATGTTGGCCAATGGAAATGAAAGTCTCCTCTAGCCATTGACTAGAGGTTAGGGCACAGAGCTTTGGTCCCCTTGGTCTTGGATAAGTCTTGACTGATTTCAGATGAGAATGGCTCAGTCCATGCCACCTTGATGGTTCCATTGAATGCCTCATTCCAAATTTGAAATCTTGTCCCTATTTTGGCAACTCTAGGTTCAACATGCTATTCTTTGTTCCTTGGACCTTGGAGGCTTGGCTCAGTGATTGTCCCCTTTGGATTCAATCCTATGAGGTGTCCAAGTGGATTGGAGCAATTGCAATTGGCTGATTTTGGCAAATCGAGCCAAAATGCAAATTCTGCCTTGCTTTGACAGATTTCAGCAAGGCAACTTGCCAATGTTGTATCTCATGATGTAGGTTAAATTTGGCAATGTTCTTGGCCATTTTGGAAAGCCCTAACATGATACAACAACTGTTTGAACAAGTTTGGTTTTGATCTCTTTTGATTCCAAGTGAAAAATCCCCCTACATTTGGCAAAAAGTGAAGCAGAATTCTGACTTAGTGAAAATTTCACTAAGTGTTGGAAAAAGTGACTTTTTCACTTTTCAGCCACTTTGATCACTCCATAACTCAAAATCCTTAATGAATTGGAATGACTTGTAGTTGAAGTTTTTGTAGGTGATAGTGAGGGCTACAAATCCATCTTTGGATGAGAAAAAATGGCTTTGTGGTTTAGGAGTTATGGTCCTCCAAAGTTGGTACCTTTGCCACTTTATTTTTAACTTAGAAAAATTTCTAAGTTTTATGGTTACCCCTTTTACAAGTTATCTCACTTTTCTTGATTTTTCTTGATGAATGATGATTCAAATCATACATTAACATCATTTTAGGGTTAAAAATCCATTTTGGTGAAAAATCTCAAAAAGTCAAAGTTGACTTTTGTGCACAGTTGACTTTTTATCAGATGAATTCCAAACTGTGCAATTCTTCAGGAAATCATGTCCTTGACCTAAATCACACTTGATGGACATGTTCCATGCGTGTCATAGGGTATATTCAATCATGTATTAGGGTTTGGGAGCATGTCTTGGTCAAAAGTCAAAGTTACAGTTGACTTTTCCCTTAAAACCCTAATTGTGGTGCAGATGAAAATGAGACTTGTTGCTCAAGCTTCTTGGATCAATCCATTTATCCAATTGGATCAATATGGTGCATTAGAGACCCTCAAATCATCTCTTGAGGTCTTGGCTCATGGTTTGTCCCAAAAGTCAACTTAGGGGTGAATTAGGTCAAGAAACCCTAATTCCTGATTTTTGATGAATGCATCCCCTGAGGCAAAATTGACTTGATGCATGGGTTCATGAGGTTCCATGAAGTATATTAGGTTATGTTTTGGATCATTTCCTTGTGCCCAGATGAAAATTTCCATCTGGAGGCCCTAGACGACCAAAACCCTAATTTGGTGACACTGTCGATCTTGAGACTTGATCCACCTAGAAGGGAGCAGCTTTGTGCTTAATCCTTGAAGTGGGAGTACTTTTTGATCCATTGTGGATGTTTGAGAGATTAGACAAGTTGAAGATCATGTCATTTCTTGATTGATCCTTTGTCTAAGCACTCAGAGAGGGCTTGAAACCCTTAATTTTGATTGTATTGGATGCTCACCCATCTTTGGGGAGACTGATGAAGCATGATGGTTCATCCATATTGTGATGATGATTTTCACAATGATGGGAAATCTAAGTGGTCAAAATTTGGGGTATTACAGATGCCCCTATTTAATCTTCTTGGACCCGAAGGTGTGAATGACGAAGGTGTTCGGGCATTCGGGGTGCAAGAGGATTAAATATCGGAATATCCAAAATTTTGATGGTGGTTATGAATGGTAGTTTACACATTCATCTTCTTTAACTAAGCAATGATGCTTAGAAAAGGTAAACTTCCCCTCGATCCTGGTCTTCAGCCAAGGAACTGGTCTCAGTTTTCTTTTGAAATAAACCTCCCCTCGTTCTTAGTTTCCTACCAAGGAACTGGTCTTAGTTTCTGATTTGAAATTCCCCTCGATCCTGGTTTCCTACCAAGGAACTGGTCTTAGTTTCTGATTTAAACTTCCCCTCGATCCTGGTTTCTTACCAAGGAACTAGTCTAAGTTTCTTCTGCTAATAAACTATACTGACAAGGGACGCTATTCGTAGCGGCTTTCCTCAAACTTCTCGCCGAATTTTCCTGGGGAGATGCCATTTGAGTGGAAAAAGTTTTGATGTCAGACTTGCTGGGGAACCCATTCGTCTGAGTTGTAGAGGTACACAAACTTCTCTGTTTTGGAGACGCCATTTGTCGATTCTACTGGGGAAAGCGAGTCTCTTGAGAGACTGCTTCTGTTTGGGGTCTTACATCATACTTTTCTCGGTATCTTCCCGGAGAAATGCCATATGATGGGATCCAATTTTGAGGTGCCGATGACATTTTCATCAGCGGCTTTTCGGAGAGACACTATTGTATTGCCGAATCTCTGTTTAAGAGGGTTTCTCTGGGGATTTTTCTTAATCCGGGAAAGCAAGGATATCATCTTCAATGGCGAAGAGTGATATTTGTTTGAAGTTTCTCTGATCTTTTAGAGGTTCAAGTTATCAAAGTGGCCAAGTGCCGACTCTGATCTAAAAATACACTGGTGGCGAGATTGTGCAGACGCAACACTTCCTGACGAGGAAAGAACTGACAAACTCGATTGAGAAAACTGTTTATCACTAGGGGACAAGACCGACTCAAGTGATAGTGATGCAATATGAAATGTGAATGCAAATCAAAAATGCATGAAGTATGTATGTTTATGCTGACAAAACAGACGCGACATACAGACTAATGGATAAACATAATTGGATACTCGGCCATCGCGGGGCGAAGAAGTACCGTTGATTCAAAATAGCAATTCCACCTTGCTTAGGAGAGATAGTCCACGCGGGGAGCTATGTTGATCGGGCTTAGGAGATGAGAACTCGGCCGAGGGTGTCAGACGAAACAAGGTCTCTGACACAGTTGATCCCTTCATTCAGGCGAACTGGTTTAGAAGGAGTACTTTGATTCTGCACTTTGAGGTTCGATTACTTCTGGAGAAGCGACCGATGTTCTTCTGATGTTCAACAGTCAAAAGAAATGCCATCTTTAATTTAAAAGCAGAAAAAGTTTTAACAAGTAAATTCATTTTTGTTTTATTTCAAGAATCACTGATTAAGTTTAAACAACGTCGTTCTGTAAAGCTAAAACAAGTAAAGAATTACAAACAAAAGCACAAGGGCTCAAATTTTATTGATAAGATGGAGATCAGCCAAACGCGTGATTCCAAAGAGTATATACAAAGTTAGAAAATGGTAATTTACAGGGAAAAGGGCTACGTTGAAACATAACGACCACTATCCTTCTACCAACTTTGAATTCAGGGCATCCTGAGCTTCCGTCGAAGATGACCTTTGACTGGAGATTTCCTCCGATAGATGATGCAACTGCTGCTGAGGGACTTGCCTCTGTTGAACATAGTTACTTGCCATTATCCCTAATTTTTTCCTGGATTGTACTATGAGATTTCCAATCCATCGGGATAATTCTTTTTTTTTTTGTCATGTCTCTAACTTTTGCCTGGACCGCCCTTTCAGGTTTTCAATCCACCGAGACGTTTTTTTTTTAGTTTAGTTTAGGCGAAGTATTTCTTGACTACATCAACATTCGTGGGGTAGGTAAATTCCTCTCCGTCCATGGTTGCAAGTCTCAAAGCGCCGCCTGAGAAAGCTTTCGTGACCACATATGGGCCATCATAATTCAGGGTCCATTTGCCCCGAGAGTCAGTGAGAAATGATTGTATCTTCTTGAGCACGAGGTCTCCTTTTCTGAAGACACGAGGTCGGACCTTTTTGTCGAACACCCTCTTTATTCTCTGTTGATACAACTGACCGTGGCATAGTTCCGTGATTCTCTTCTCTTCGATCAGGTTCTGTTCGTCGTGTCGACTTTGACACCATTCAGCTTCGGTGAGCTGAGCTTCCATCAATACCCGGATTGATGGGATCTCTACTTCTATGGGGAGCACTGCTTCCATGCCATATACTAGAGAGAAAGGGGTTGCCCCTGTTGAAGTGCGGACAGATGTACGATAACCGTGAAGAGCAAAGGGTAGCATCTCATGCCAATCTTTATAGGTTACAACCATCTTCTGAACGATCTTCTTGATGTTCTTGTTAGCCGCTTCTACCGCTCCATTCATCTTGGGTCGGTAGGGAGATGAGTTATGGTGTTCAATCTTGAACTCTGCACACAACTCTTTCATCATCTAATTGTTCAAGTTAGATCCATTATCAGTAATGATCTCGCTTGGAACACCATAACGGCAGATGATATTGTTTTTGATAAATCGGACCACCACTTGTCGGGTTACATTGGCGAATGACGCTGCTTCGACCCACTTGGTGAAATAGTCAATGGCTACCAGGATGAACCGATGTCCGTTTGAAGCCTTGGGCTCAATCATACCAATCATGTCGATTCCCCATATGGAAAAAGGCCACGGGGAAGAAAGAACTTTGAGATGTGATGGCGGTACATGAATTTTGTCGGAGTATATCTGACACTTGTGACACCTTCTCATGTACTTGTAGCAGTCGGATTCCATTGTCAACCAATAGTACCCTGCTCTGAGAATTTTTCTCGCCATTGTGTGTCCGTTGGCATGAGTGCCAAAGGATCCTTCATGAATTTCTTTCATAAGCATGTCTGCTTCTGGTCTGTCGACACATCGGAGCAAGACCATGTCAAAATTTCTCTTATAAAGAGTGTCACCGCTCAGGAAGAAGTTTCCAGCCAATCTTCTGAGGGTTTTCCTGTCTTTTCTGAGTGCCCCAGATGGGTACTCTTGTTTCTGAAGGAAGCATTTGATATCGTGATACCAAGGTCTGTCGTCTATGACTGCTTCAATCGCGAAGATGTAAGCAGGCCGTTCAAGGCGCATAATGTCGATCTTAGGTAGGTCGTTCCATTGACCTACACTAATCATGGAAGAGATAGTGGCTAATGCATCAGCCATGTGATTCTCATCACGAGGGATGTGATGAAAGTCGACTCTGTTGAAGAAAGGTAGTAACCTTCTTATGTAGTCTTTGTAAGGAATCAATCCTGATTGGTATGTGTTTCAATCTCCTTTTATCTGATTAATAACCAATGCTGAATCGCCGTATACGTCCAAGTTTTTGATCCTTAAATCAATCGCTTCTTCGAGACCCATAATACATGCTTCGTATTCGGCCTCGTTGTTCGTACATTTGAACGTAAGTCTGGCAGTGAAAGGAATGTGGGAACCCTGAGGGGTAACAATGATTGCCCCAATTCCGTTTCCATAATGATTGACTGCTCCGTCAAAGATGAGTCCCCACTGGGAACCTGGTTCTGGCCCTTCACTAGGTAGCGGTTCATCGCAATCTTTCATCTTTAGATACATGACATCTTCGTCTGGGAAGTCAAACCCGATTGATTCTTGATCGTCAATCGGTTGATGAGCCAAATGATCGGCTAGAATACTTCCTTTAACGGCTTTCTGAGCATGGTATTCTATGTCATATTCTGATAGTAACATCTGCCAACGGGCAATCCTTCCCGTGAGAGCAGGTTTTTCGAAAACGTACTTGATTGGATCCATTTCGGAGACCAACCAAGTAGTATGACGAATCATGTACTGGCGAAGACGTTTGGCTGCCCAAGCCAAAGCGCAACAAGTTTTCTCAAGCATTGTGTACCGAGTCTCGCAGTCGGTGAACTTCTTGCTCAGATAGTAAATGGCAGACTCTTTCCTTTTGGTTTCGTCTTGTTGGCCAAGTACACATCCTATTGAGTCCTCTAGGACTGTGAGGTAAATGATTAGTGGTCTTCCTTCCACTAGAGGTGATAGAATTGGAGGATTCAACAGATATTCCTTAATACTGTCGAAGGCAGTTTGACAGTCTTCTGACCAAACGCAATCCTGGTTGTTTTTTAATAACTTGAAAATCGGCGCACAAGTGGCGGTCATAAGGAATATGAATCTGGAGATGTAGTTCAAACGTCCCAGGAATCCTCTGACTTGTTTTTCAGTTTTCAGAGAAGGCATTTCTTGAATGGCCTTGACCTTGTCAGGATCAACTTCAATCCCTTTCTGGTTGACGATGAACCCTAGTAGTTTCCCTGAACGGACACCGAAGGTGCACTTGTTGGGATTCAAGCGGAGCTTGAATTTTCTTAGACGTTCGAACAATTTTGACAGATGTTCAACGTGCTCATCCTCTGTTCTTGATTTTGCAATCAAATCATCGACATATACCTCGATTTCTTTGTGTATCATGTCATGAAACAGAGTAGTCATGGCCCTTTGATAGGTTGCCCCGGCATTCTTCAAACCGAACGACATTACCTTGTAACAAAAGGTACCCCATGGGGTAATGAACGAAGTTTTCTCCATGTATTTCGGCGCCATTTTGATCTGGTTATAGCCCGAGAATCCATCCATGAAGGAGAATACTTTGAACTTTGTTGTGCTGTCAACCAACATGTCAATGTGTGGTAAAGGAAAGTCGTCCTTTGGACTTGCCTTGTTCAGATCTCTGTAATCAACACACATTCTGACCCTTCCGTCCTTTTTGGGAACGGGTATGATGTTGGCTAACCATTGAGGATATTCAGATGTAGCAAGGAAACCCGCGTCGATCTGTTTCTGTACCTCCTCCTTGATTTTGATGGCCATGTCCGGGTGAGTGCGTCTCAACCTTTGCTTTACTGGCGGACATTCCGATCTTAGCGGTAAGTGATGTTCCACGATGCTGGTATCCAACCCTGGCATATCCTGATAGGACCAAGCGAATACATCGGGGAATTCTTTGAGAAGCTTTATCAAACTTTCTTTGACAGTTGGACTGAGCAATGCTCCAATCCTGATTTCTTTTCTCTCTTTTTCTGAACCCAAGTTTACCGTTTCCAACGGCTCTTTGTGAGGTTCAATGGACCTTTCCTCTTGTCTGAGTAGTCGGGAGATCTCTTCTGGAATTTCGTTGTCATTTTCTTCTTCAACCTCGAATACCGGTAACTCAAAGTTGGGAGAAGGCATCGGATCGTATGTTTCAACGGGGTATAAAACAAGCAATCTGCATGACGTGATGATTCGTGTTTAGAAGAGATTGAGAAAATGTAAGTGTGTGCAGTGTATTTATTTTACTGCTTGTTTTTATTATTGAATGTTTTTTAGGATTACCATTTTCTGAAAAAGCAAAAAGAGAAAACAGCAATTAATGCGGAAATTATAGAACGACGTTATTTTATTAATGAACAAGTCGAATCTTGAAACTACAGCCCTATAAAACAAAACTCTGTCGCTTTGGGCAAAGCGAAGAGGGAAATTTACAGAAAGCGAGCCCTATCAAAACACCCGTTTCACCTGGGCAGGGTGAAAGGTTAAAGTTGGCAATTACATTGACTGATGAACGACCTTCAGAATCTCGACGGCAACCCATTGGCGGTGAACTCCTCGGTGAATCACAAAGTCTGGCACCTTCCTTGATTTGTCTTCAGAAATGACGCTGATTTCTGGTGGAGTAGGATCGTTGGAATCTCTCTCCCAAGCAGAATTGTTGTAGGAGAATTCCTCTGTTGCATTTTGCATAGCATTGGTGCTCTCAGCTGTATCTCCCCATCCAGTTGACTGGATATCTTCGAGCCTGATACGAGAGCTTTCGGGAGCGGTGTACTTGACCATAAAGTCGTATTTTCCACTTGGTTGTCCCAAAGTGTCCCAAACTTCTTTGGAACTGGAGAAGTCATCCCTCTCGATGACGTTGACCTCAGGAAAAGCATAGTTGATGAATTCAAGTCCTGCGAACGTTGCGAATTCATCTTCATGTTGAGTAATTTCCGAATGACCTGAGTGTTGATCCCATGACATGGCGGGGACACAGGTATTCTGTTCAATGACGCTCAGCTGAGTTTCATTACTCGGCTGACTTTCCTGCCCCAAGTTTCCTGGGTAAGGCTGCCACATTGGCAGACCATCCATCGGGCCATAATAACTGTGATCAAAGTTGTCTTTCATCAGAGTGTCTTCCTCTAATGAATTTGGCGGAGCACGGCATCCTCCCGGATCACAATCCCCGTAGACCATTTCGACATCTGATCTTGGTATAAATCTCAGACTTTCTATAGGAAAGCAAAAAGGCATAGGCACCTCTTCCTGAGACATATAACCGTCCTTGTTAAGGTAGGACTTCCATTCTTCATCTGTGTCAGAGGGATCTTCCTCATTGATAGCATAAACTGTCTGAGACACTGGGTGAAGAAAACCTCCACTGTGGAAGAAGTTTTGAAGGGGATGAAGACTTTCATCGTTGACAGCTGTCTGAGTACAGGTCGCAGAAAAACCAAGACCCTTCTTTGTTTTATTGTCAGTAGGAATGACAAGTTGTCCCCATCCTATCGTATCGGTACTCTCGACCGCTTTGATAGCATCTTTGTATGAAGAAATTGAAGTTCCTTCTTCGGATTGATCGTTCTTGCTCACCGATAGTGCTTGGAACTGAGTTCCAATAACCTCCTTGGGTTCCACACAAGTAGATGATGATAAGTTGCTCACAAGCAAGGCTTGTTCCCCACAAACCGTGACAAGTTGGTCGTTCTTGACGAACTTTAGCTTTTGGTGGAGGGTTGAAGTAACCGCTCCAGCCTGATGTATCCAAGGTCTTCCTAATAAACAACTGTACGTTGCCCGGATGTCCATGACCTGGAAAGTGATTTGGAAAGTGTGAGGACCAATAGTTATGGGAAGATCAACTTCACCGATAACTGTTTTTCTGGATCCGTCGAATGCTTTGACGACGACCTCGCTGACTCTCATCGGAGGGCCCTTGAATGATAATTGCATCAAAGTGGACTTCGGCATAACATTCAGGGCTGACCCTGTGTCTACCAGTACGTTGGCTAAAGCATCGCCCTGGCAGTTAACTGTAATGTTGAGCGCCATGTTATGACGACGACCCTCTTCAGGTAATTCTTCATCACTAAATCCCAAATTATTGCAGGAAGTGATGTTAGAGACAATACTATCGAACTGTCTGATTGTTACATCTTGTTCCACAAAGGCTTGCTCCAAGACTTTCTGTAGAGCCTCCCTGTGGGCTTCTGAACTGAGTAACAGCGATAATACTGAGATCTTTGAAGGAGTCTGTAACAATTGATCAACAATGTTATATTCACTCCTTTGGATGAGCTTTAGCATCTCATCTTTGTCTTTTGAAAAGTCGGGATTACCAGATTGACCGACTGGTGGATTAGGAATTTCTGCCTGACGTTCCTTTTCTTTGTTGGATTCTCCAACCCCTCGGTTGAAGATTCGACCGCTCCGTGTTACACGACTGATGTCTGCAATATTCACGACGGAGGGTAATGGAATTTCCTTTCCATTCTCAATTGTCGTTGCACCGTATTTGTAAGGGATCGCCTTAGCTGATTCATACGATAATGGTCCCGGTAGATAGATGACTATGGGAACCTTCTGATTTTTCTGACCATCGTAAGTAATATCGATTCGTTCCTGGTTGGGAACTTTAGATTCGTCAAGTAGAGGAATGATGGCAAAAACATCCCTGGTCCTATGATGACTAGAGATTGTGACAACATCCTCAACCTGATCGGCAAGGTAGTTCGGCAACCAAATGATGGGTCCTGAACCTGGATATGGACGAATTTCTCCATGATCGACCTGATCCTGAAGAGCTGCTCTCACAAGGTAACACCCCTGGTTACTTTCCGAACAGACGCTACAACTGTCATAGTTGTGTGGTGGCACCTGGCCACGCCCACTTTGAATACAATGTAACCTCACTAGGTTATCTTCCATTGATCGGACATCCTGACTTTGACGACGAGTAGGATTCCTATTATTGATACTAATCTGCTGAGTATCTTCGTCCATATAGATTGGCATCCACCAGTGATTTAACAAGTGCTGAAGTGCCTCCTGGACAAGGGTACAACCTCGATCGTTTTCGCAACCCGCTTTACAATTTTGATAATCATGTGATATTGAGAATCCGAGTCGGACCTGCTCAGCATGTAACTCTACCAGGTTGGTATTCATTACGCGGATATCGAAGATCTGAACCATGTTGATTTGATACTAGTTCCTATTATGGTAGTCTTGGATCCATCCAAGATCCATCTGACGCTGGAGGGCCTCTTGTATGAAAGAGCATCCCTGTTTGTTTACCGAGCAAATCAGACAGGAACTGTAATCGTGCCGCGGCAGATTATGATACTGGCTTTGCCTTGAGTGCATCGCCACCAAGTTGACATTCATCGCACGGATGTCTTGGTTTTGAATGACGTTAGAATTCGTAGAGACCATGTTGACTCCATGAACTCGGTACTCCTGGATCCATCCAAGATCCATTTGTTCCTGTAGAGCTGCTTGCACTACAGAACATCCTTGGTTATCTTTAAAGCAGACATCACACTGGTGATAATTATGAGGTGGCACATGGCCATATCCACTCTGTCTACAATGCATCTTGACCAGATTGGTCCCCAATAAGAGTACATCGTGAATTTGATAGACATTATTAGTCTCTTTCTCAATCAGATTGACTGCAGCTTTCTCATGTTGAGGCAGCGGGTTCGTAAGAACATTGGGATTCGTATCTTTGAAAGATAAGAGCCCACTCCTAACAAGCATTTGCACGTCAGACTTGAAATTGAGACAAGTTTCAATGTTATGCCCTGAACCCCCTTGATGATAAGGGCATGTTTGATCCGCTTTAAACCAAAAAGGCGGTTTTTCCGGTACTGTAAGAGGAGACTTAGTCTGAATGTGCCCCTTGGCTAGCAGTAACGGAAACAGTTCTGCGTACGTTACAGGTATAGGATCAAATCCTGATGGCCGTGTTGTACGGTTGTTGTTATATGGAGGACGAGCCTGCTGAAGAGGCTGTTGTGTCCTTTGCTGGTCAGGTTGGCTCTGCGCAACCTGAGGTTGATACATAGGAACAGGCACGGGGCCGATAGCAGGAGTAACAGCTGCTACTGGCTGATAACGACGCCTTTGCTTTCCGAGAGAGATATTCCCAATATCTTGCTCTTTTTTCTTAGGGAGAGCACTACCATATTTTTTAGTACCGCTCGTCGATCCAGTGTCTTTTACCAAACGTCCTTCTCGGACGGCTTCCTCAAGACGTACGCCCATGCCGACCATTTCGGTGAAATCACTGGGCGCACTGGCAACCATTCGGTCATAGTAAAATGAGCTTAAGGTCTTTAAGAAGATCTTTGTCATCTCTTTTTCCTCAAGAGGTAGACAAATTTGAGAGACAATTTCACGCCACCTTTGAGCATACTCCTTAAAGGTTTCCTTTTCCTTTTGCGACATTGATCTGAGTTGATCTTTGTCGGGTGCCATGTCCAAATTGTACTTGTATTGTTGGACAAAGGCAGTACCAAGATCTCTGAATGTGCTAATCGTAGTACGGTTTAAACCCATGTACCATTTGAGTGCGACACCGGTTAAACTATCCTGGAAGTAGTGAATCAGCAGGTCCTGATTCTCCGTCTGAGCTGACATCCGCTGAGCGTACATCACCAGATGGCTCTGAGGGCAAGAGTTACCCTTGTGTTAATTCTTGGAGTTGGCTAGAATTTTGGTAAAACAATGTTGATGTCATGGTTGATGTTTCAACATGAGTTTTTAACAGCCTTGTTATGTTTAGTTAACATTCTGGTTATGTTAAGTGTTTAAGGGTTGCAGTTTTGTGCTGATGTCAAACCCGATGTCATAACATCAGTTGACAGAACATCAGAAAACCATCTGTTGTGGTTTTTGTATTGCAGAATGTTAAGGTGTGTTGAAGAGTTAAAGTGCTGAAGAGTGATGTCACATGCGATGTCTTGACATCACTATACCAGAAACTTAAAACATCAGGTTGTGATGTTTTTAGGGCTGCACGCATTAGTTTGATTTGAGGAGATCTGTTAGTTAGATTGGATGCGAATTTATTGGAGAAGATTTATTCTGATACAATTAATTCTGCATATCTTGTGGAGAATAGTTTGTTACTATTTTTGTGCAAATAGACATGGAGAATTGTTCCTATTTGTGTGGAGAAGATTGTTCCTATTTGTGTGGAGAAGATCTTGCAGCTGATTTAAAGAGAAGATTTAAAAGATACATAATATCCTGGAAATATTATGTGGAGCTGAATTTAATGCATAATGACATGGAGAATATTTAGAGTTAATTATTGAAGATTTAAATTGAAGATTTGATTGAAGATCCAATTAATAGCAGAATCTGTTGGAGATTTGGAACAGAAGATTTTGATATGATTTGAAGGCCCAAATCCAGTTGGGAAATAGGTTATAAATAGAAGCATTGTAACCTAGTTTTGGTAACCCAGCCATCATGTAGATTATAAGGGCTGTGTTGGTTGATGAACCACCCGGTTTGTGGGATGGTCATCGTGTTTATCTCGAAGCCTGTAGGTAAGAGATGTATTGTTCTTGGAGGAAGCTGTTAAGCAACTCTAAGTATTGGTCTTAGTCATGAGGGTCATGTCTAGGTATTGTCATGGAAGTGTGTCTTCCAAAGTCTATGTAATAGAAAAGTTTAAGGAATCAAGTTGTTGATGCAGTGATGGTGTAGTTGACTGCTAGACATCATCGAGATGATTGGAAGTGAGATGGAGTCTCTTACCTAGGGAGGACTTAGGTAGAAGGGTCATTGGGTAGTGATTAAATTAGGTAGATTGTCAACTGGTCTGTTGAGTCTGTAATTTGATACTACTAATAGTGGACTTCCTTCCTGGCTTGGTATGCCCCCAGATGTCGGTTAGTTGAACCGAACTGGGTGAACAATTGATTGTGTTCATTTACTGTTTCTATTATTGCCTTGTTTAGCAGATTGCGATGTTGTGACATTGCACAAGACATCACACATCTGTACCAGAATTTCAATTGGTATCAGAGCAGGCATCCTGTCTGTTTCTGGATGAGATCTAGGGGAGATACTTTCTGGTTCATGAGCAAGGAAGATAGTTGTGCTGAGTTATGGACTTGGTCAGTTCGTATTGCTGTGTGTATGATCCCTTGAAGTGTAGGATGAACTGTTCATGACAGAGTGTGTATTGGACCTGTCTATTGTTATCAGGCTTATAGCTTTGGTGGTGAGCTGCTGTGTGGTTTGACTTATTTTCAAACCTATGTTGACCTAGTGCACATGGAGTGTCGTGTTTGTGCAAGGGTTATTATATTTTGCCTGAAGGTTGTAGAGGAGTTTTCTGGTATGTGTTCCGCTGCATATATATCTAATGGAAAATTCCTGGTGGTTTTGTGTTAAGGCTGCAACACTCTATTCTCCTCTGAAGATGTATCACATGGTGTGGTGATACTTGAGGATATCTTCAACTAGCTTGTTAGAGTTGCCAAAGATACTTGTGGTTCATCCCAAGTCCACTCATAAAGGAACTCTTATATGAGCTTGTTGAAAAGAGATCTGAAGAAAGCTAGAAGCAAGTTATTCTTGCCTCCAACCCTACAAGGTCAATCTCTGGGCTGTGTTAAAGGATCTTTTGGTCCTACCAGATGTTGGAACATAAAACCAGCAGATTGTGCAGAATCTTGTTGGCATTACAGATGCTTGGGGGCTAAACATATGTGTATTGATCACATCTGTTTGGAACCTACTCCTGGCTTGGAAGAGGAGGCATCTGGGTTGTGTGTCTAAGAAGTTTCCTTTAAGAAACATGTCTTAGATATGTATATTGGTCAAGAGATGATCAATATAGTGTCACTCATTAGATAAGTGAGTAGGTGTTCAAAGGCTGTTTGTTTTTGTGGAGGTCAAGCTCAAATGTCAAGGACATTTTCTCTGATATCTGAAAGTTCCTTCTGATCAAAGCAACCAGTTCTTTGCAATCTTGTTTATGGCCGTGGAGCAGATTCTGCTTGAAAGGAGTTATATGTGTGTACCAACCATAGGATGAGCATTTCAGATTTGTGCAAGGAGATGTTGGTGTTTTTTTTTTCAAAGGATTATGGTTCCCTGGTATCTGCATGAGAAGTTTCCTCTAAAGCTGGAGTTCAGTTATGTGGTGTCCTCACATAATGGAACATTTTTTTGGCAAGGATTGAAGGGCATCCTTGTAGGTTGAAATGTTGGGAGAAGCATATTAGATGACCAGTCATTGTTTGCTTTCAGAAACTTGTTAGAGGGAATCTCCTCTTTAGGTGCAGAAGGATGGCATTCAACATCTCAAAGACAGACAGAAGGTCTGAACATCAGAAGGTTGAGAAGAAGATTCTTGAGATGTAGAGTATGCAGGTTCCTACTTGTGTGTATGGTCTGGTTTTGAAGGTTGCTCAGATGCTGATGGTTGATCCTCTTGTGGTTGTTGTCTCCAAAGCCATAGTAGATGGTTAATATGATGTCGGAATTGATGTTGAAACATCATTGATTCCTCAGCCAAGGAAGTTTGTTGTGCACATGGTGGAATATCAGATCAAGCCACTTACCTAATCTGAAGTGATCAGTGGTGTGGATTATTAAAAGAGGGATCAGCTAGTGCCACAAGTGTGCATAAAAGTATGTCAGACTAAATGTCATGCCTTGTGTGAGAAGGTAATCTTATTCTGTCTAATAGTAGATACTTTGACGGGAGACTTAGTATTTGTCTATTAGTGATGCTGTGCATAAGGATAAATACTTTGATGGGAGACTGAGTATTTGACTAGAGAATTATGCAAATCTGTGTCTGGATATTTATTTTTGTGGGCCATGATGGAGTAGCTTGATGTTTGAAGATGACAACCTGAGGTAGCCTTATCAGCTGACTGTATCAGAAGTGTGTGAATGGAGGAGTGACCATCATCTGCTGGCTGTTTGTAAAGACCTTGTTGGGAGCTTGGCAGTTGTCTGTTGTGTGTGACGACCTGAAGATGCAGACTATGAAGACGTCATATTCTTGATGGTTAGGGCTTAGATCAGTTTATTTCTGATCTAAGTGGTTTGGAGCATGGTGTTTGCTCTGCTTATGAAGGTCGAGGATAAGTGGCAGTTATCTCTGGCTCTCTACTGACGGCTCTACTGAGGGAAGTGGCATTCTTTGGTATAGCTTTGGGGTAGTCTTGAACTACTTATCTTCTGAAGATTCAGATGTGGTAGGTTTGAAGTCTTTGGAGTTTCTGAGCAGGATGGAGGTTGTCTACTCAAAGTTGATTGTTGAATTAAGTCTATGAGAACATGGAAATCTGTTTCTGCAAAGGGAGGAGGTTCTTCTGAGTGGCAGAAGGTTGAGCTGAACAGTTAGATGTTCTGACATCTTGCTCAACATCAGGAGTCTCAGCTGGTGATGTGGCACATCAGCTAATGATAGGGTGATCTACAGGAATGATAGGATGCTTCAAAAAGATCGTTCTCATGGCAGTTTGCGGGAGCTGCAGGAAGGAGAAGATGTTCATGGCTTAGGGAGTCTAAGTGTGTTTGCTTTTGAGCAAGTGGAGCATGTGACTTGAAGATCAAGTTTCGTTGGTAGATACCGGTGTGAGAGTTCTGACAAACGTGAAAAAGGTCAAAATGTGGCATTTGGCTGTTTTCATATGAGGATTCGTGAATGAGGTGATCAAAACTGTGGCATTTGGTTAAGCTCAGAAGTGGATTCGAAGAATCAAGATGATCAGAGTGTGACAGCTGGTTATCATTGAGGTTTGTCTTGGAATAAGTTACTCTTGGGCAGAAGGGTGATGAGTTGAAGACTCAAGGAGATTACTCTTCTTGAAGGTGGTTGAGAGTTTATTTCTCTAGTTCTTTGGATTACTATGCTATAGTAAGTCCAGTTGGTGGAACCTATCAAGAATCATGGTGATGATATCTTGGCGTGGGACAGATGTTCTAACTTATGTTGGGACATTATCTGGTTGAATATCCTTGGTGAAGGAAAATTATGCCCTGGTTCAGAAGATTGGTGCCTACATTATGCCTAAGGGGAGTCTACCTAATCATACGGGAGAATGATGAAGTAGAAGGTCTGCCTTAAATGGAGAATGTAGAGAAGACTGAAGTAGATCAAGTATTGATTGCTTGGAAATATGAAGATGAAGAGTATGATAGGGAATAATTGTGTTATGATCAAGGAGTTCAGTGTGATCATTCCTGTGGATATTTCAGAGAGAAGTTGATCAGCTTGCCAAGATCAGGTGTGTTGAACAGAGAGTGCGCTCTTGAAGACATGAAGATGAGTCTTATGTTTTCCATTCATTTAAGGAGCATTTGTTATCTTAGATAGGGGGAGAAGTAGCTAAGAGTATCAAAGAGTACAAATATCAGAGCATCAGAGCCAAGAGTACAATTGTCATATGTTGCAGAGGATGTAGCTGATTGCTGTTGTTATAGTACAGAAGTGCAGAAATTAAGGGGGAGAGAAGTAGGTTTGTTCAGCTATTGTGAGATGGAGATTAGTCTTCCTGCTCTGTTCTGAGTATATTGGTTGGATGATTCAGAGTTTGCCTTTGGAATTTTTTTGTGCTTGCTGCTATGTTCAGAGTTTGTCCAATTATGGCTAAAAAGGGGGAGAGTTAGCCTAGTGGTTGCCAAGGTGTGGTTGTGAAGCCTTTTCTGATATGGTGCAGCAGTTGAGGGGGATAATGTTTGAACAGCTGTGAGCTGGTTCTTGGTTTGAGGGGGAGTTTGCCCTATGCTGATGTGAAAGTGTTCGGTTCTGCTGCAAGTTGGTCCAAGTTGGTCTGATGTAGGCTGAAATTGTTTTAGCCAAAATTAGCCAAAGGGGGAGATTGTTAATTCTTGGAGTTGGCTAGAATTTTGGTAAAACAATGTTGATGTCATGGTTGATGTTTCAACATGAGTTTTTAACAGCCTTGTTATGTTTAGTTAACATTCTGGTTATGTTAAGTGTTTAAGGGTTGCAGTTTTGTGCTGATGTCAAACCCGATGTCATAACATCAGTTGACAGAACATCAGAAAACCATCTGTTGTGGTTTTTGTATTGCAGAATGTTAAGGTGTGTTGAAGAGTTAAAGTGCTGAAGAGTGATGTCACATGCGATGTCTTGACATCACTATACCAGAAACTTAAAACATCAGGTTGTGATGTTTTTAGGGCTGCACGCATTAGTTTGATTTGAGGAGATCTGTTAGTTAGATTGGATGCGAATTTATTGGAGAAGATATATTCTGATACAATTAATTCTGCATATCTTGTGGAGAATAGTTTGTTACTATTTTTGTGCAAATAGACATGGAGAATTGTTCCTATTTGTGTGGAGAAGATTGTTCCTATTTGTGTGGAGAAGATCTTGCAGCTGATTTAAAGAGAAGATTTAAAAGATACATAATATCCTGGAAATATTATGTGGAGCTGAATTTAATGCATAAAGATATGGAGAATATTTAGAGTTAATTATTGAAGATTTAAATTGAAGATTTGATTGAAGATCCAATTAATAGCAGAATCTGTTGGAGATTTGGAACAGAAGATTTTGATATGATTTGAAGGCCCAAATCCAGTTGGGAAATAGGTTATAAATAGAAGCATTGTAACCTAGTTTTGGTAATCCAGCCATCATGTAGATTATAAGGGCTGTGTTGGTTGATGAACCACCCGGTTTGTGGGATGGTCATCGTGTTTATCTCGAAGCCTGTAGGTAAGAGATGTATTGTTCTTGGAGGAAGCTGTTAAGCAACTCTAAGTATTGGTCTTAGTCATGAGGGTCATGTCTAGGTATTGTCATGGAAGTGTGTCTTCCAAAGTCTATGTAATAGAAAAGTTTAAGGAATCAAGCTGTTGATGTAGTGACGGTGTAGTTGACTGCTAGACATCATCGAGATGATTGGAAGTGAGATGGAGTCTCTTACCTAGGGAGGACTTAGGTAGAAGGGTCATTGGGTAGTGATTAAATTAGGTAGATTGTCAACTGGTCTGTTGAGTCTGTAATTTGATACTACTAATAATGGACTTCCTTCCTGGCTTGGTATGCCCCCAGATGTAGGTTAGTTGAACCGAACTGGGTGAACAATTGATTGTGTTCATTTACTGTTTCTATTATTGCCTTGTTTAGCAGATTGCGATGTTGTGACATTGCACAAGACATCACACATCTGTACTATTTTTCAAAGTCGGGCACTTGGAACTTGTGCGGGACTTTCACATTTGGGACCAAGCAGAGGTCTGCGGCGTCCTTTCCAAATAGATCTTGACCGCGAATGGCTTGCAGCTCTTTCTGCATTTCCAAGAACTGTCCCTGGAATTCCTCCATTCTGTCACACATAGTTTCCTTCTTACCAGAAGGTGTTGGTGGAATCTGTCCTTCCGGGATAGTGTGCACCACAGGGGGTGGTACCGTGACTACGGCAGTAAGTCTTGGCGCTTCCCGAAGTTTGTAACCTTCAGGAGTCTTCAGTATGCCCCTGGCATCTTCGCTTTCCCGAAGTTTGTAACCTTCAGGCCCAGCGGCTTCTGTTGCGATTCCCTGATCTTCAGTGATCGGCGGAACATATCCTTCCGGGATATAGTTAACAGGCATGCCCCAAGGACGATCTTTCGGTATCTGATACCTAGGATCATACTTTTCTATGATGGGCGTTGAGGTGATCTCTGAGATCACAGTTCTTTGTAGCTGAGCTTCTGCCATGGCTTGCATGTCGTTACGAAGCTTTCTCATATCCTCTCTCAGAGCGTTGATCTCTTCTTTCAACTCTCTGTTTTCTTCCTCAAGATCATCCATCTTTTTCTGACGATTGGCCCGAGTATTATACGAATGAGACAGTTTGACTCTAGAATCGAGACACAAACGTGAGATTCGTAGGTAAGGAGAATACGCGATGTGAGAATGATGAATGCAATGATTATATTAATTGTTTTTTGGTTTAATCAAAATAAACTTCGACAATTAGATTGCAAATATCAAACAGTGGGGAAACCCCTTTTTATTGAATTCCAAAGGATTACAGAAATGGAAATACAGTAGATTACAAAGTGCAGAAACAGAAACCTAAACTAATGGGTCCCGAGTCCTCTCTGAAGAGAAATCGGGTGCTGATTCTGGTATCTTCCTTTTCTTTGACCGGGGCGCTTGGGCCGTTGTCGGGTTGTCATTCCTTTGCCAAGTGAAAGGAGTGAGCAAATTCCTTTGGTCATCTTGATTCTCTACAGCATGCTGCTCCAAAATTTCAATCAAAACATCTTTCTCTCTCAGTAGTTGCTGTATTTGGATACACTCTATGTTGAGGGTGCGGTACTTGTTCTTCCAAGACCTTCTTTCCTTTTGAACTTTGTTGAGAGTAACCTGAAGCCTTTCAGTTTCCGTCATGAAGTACATGACAGTTTCCCTCGGGGGAAGAATTCTGTAACGAGGATAAGGCATCTTTAGCTTGAGAGCTCTAGTTTGTACCCAATGGAGATAAGGCTCCACCGAGACACAGTCCGGTTTTCCCAGAGACTCTCGTCCTTTCTTATGAACCTGTTTCCAAGCATGCACTATTTCCATCTTTAGTGCTCTGTCGTTTTCTCCTTCTTTGAAGAAAAGACCTTCCAGATGAACACCCAGTGGGATGCGTCTCATCGGGTATCCAAATTGACGAAGAACTAATATCGGATGATAGTTGACTCCTCATTTAGTTCCTATGAGGGGTACGCTGGGGAAGTTTCCACAATGGTCAATGATTCTGATTCCCTCATAAATCCTATTACACCAATCTATATCAGAGTTGGTGAGGGACATGATCTTCTGTGACCAACGTAAGACACTCTTGCAATCCCAAAAAGCAGCGGACTTAGGCAAGTGAGAGATAAACCACTTGTAAAGCAAAGGTACACAGCATGTGATCTCCCCTCCACTGTACAAATTTCCTAAGTGTACAGAATGATACGCATCTACGAGCAAAGTCGGCACAGGGTTTCCAATGAGAAAAACCTTAATAGCGTTGATATCGACGAAGTTATTGATGTTAGGAAACAAAAATAACCCGTAGGTGAGCAAGACAAAGATGCTTTCAAAAGCAGTCCCATTCCCTATACTAGCGAAGTACAGAGCTTTCTTTGTCAAGAACTGGGCTGGCAAACCTTGGATGCCACCCTTAGTGGTCATGTGAGTCCTGACCTCAGACTCATCCAAATAAATTGCTCTTGCAATAGTCTGACTCTTTGGAATTTCTTCCAGTCCAGAAAATGGAGCTCGATCAGTGATATGTAAATCAGTCAGATGAGGATACTCCTCCAGCGTTGGTGCCAGCTGGTAATCTGGGAATGTGAAACAGTGATAAACCGGATCGTAGAATTGAATGAGCGCATCCATGATTCCCTTAATCACATGGACTCTTAACAGTGGTAGCAAACCCCCGTGCTTGGCTCTGAAAGCCTCAGGGTTAGTGATCATCCTTGCTAACCTTCTCAAATCCCCTAGTTTTGGAACCTTGAAGGTATACTGGTGAGTTCTCCTTCTACCGAAATCCATTAGCGTAATCCTTTTCTCTGATATTTGCAATCACAATCTTAGTTTAATTTGAAAAACAGAGAGACTAGAAGAGAAAGTTTTTTGAATGTTTTAATGTTTTATTAAATGAATGCATGAATGCAGCACACAAAAACATAGAAAAAACATGGGGTCAGAGGGTCGTTGTCATGAAGTCAAGGCTCTATCCATCCCCAAAGGTTTATACTAGGGTGATTTTTGTACCTGTACTCATTATCATCAGCTCCTCCCAGGAAGGCAGACAACAAGCGGATCGCCAGCGAGTTGTGTGCAATCTTAGAGTAAGTACCATTCACCGAGAATAGATCACCAGCCTCAAATGAGGGTAGTATCGCGTAACAGCTATTTCCGATAGCTTCCGCACTACGAAAAAGGTTGGCTTTTCTTAAGTGTATACTCAATCTCACCACATGCAGCATCACACGCATTCCCAGTAGCAGAAAAATAAACACGTATAGCAATTAGGAAAAGCAGTATATATATATTTGTCCTAATCATCCTAGACTTATAAAGCTACGATTCTTAAGTTCCTGACAGAAATGGGTTCCCCGGCGGAAGCCCCAATCTGTGGTTCCCTGCCTAAGAGATGGACCAGCATAGGTCAATCTTTCTCTTCGGTAGAGTTCCCATTTTCCGTAGAAAACGGGGATGATGCCCTAAGGCAGAAAAGGAGACTCCCCAGCAGAGTCGCCATTTTACAAGGAAAACAGACAGAAATAAAAATTGGCCCCACGGTGGGCGCCACTTTTCTGTAGCGAGCGATTTTGTACGCGGTTCTTAAGCGCTGGTCGCTCTCTGCGGTTGAGCTTAAAACTTCAGGTCGATTCATTTTTTATCCTATTGTGAGCTGAATAAGGAAGGGAAATAGATGTCTCCAATTAACCCTGCTTTGCATACTGAGTTTAAACAACGGTCTGTTAGGTTACGGATGCTATCAATGTGGGGGGGCCTTTGTACTGGTTATTCGTATTTTGCCAATACAGGTTTCTTTCTTTCTTTTTTCTAGGCAAAGGGTTTCTGGCGGGGAACAAGGATTAGGAGGTTAGGACTGATGCTTTTGAATTACTGCTTTTGATTGATGGAGATATGGGATTTGGGTTTTTTTGTTGATTGTGCTCGCTAAGATCTTTTCTTTCGATCTTATGCCTACGTATTCCCGTTTACCGAAATAGGGAAATCAGAGCATTCGTAGTTCCTCCTATTCTATGGGAGGAAATTGGTTTTTGGTGTCTTGTTCAAAGCCCAAGACGTGAAGCGAAAGGTGATTTGTATCTTGTTCAAAGCCCAAGATGTGAAGCTAAAAGGTCTATTTGTGTCTTGTTCAAAGCCCAAGACGTGAAGCTGAAAGACCTCGACTTTAGAGAGAATTTGTCATCTCTAAAGAGGGGGAAGGAGAATTACTTTAACTGGGATATGCGGATCCGAGCAATGCCATAATTTCCGAAGAAAGGGTTTTAACCTGAAGGAGAAGACTTTAACTCAGTGTAGAGCAATGCCATCTTTCCTTAGGAATTTCTCATGCTAAAAGAGGGACAGTGGCATGGATATAGATGATCCAGAGGCTTGCCGCTTACAGCGATTAGATGAAGGGAAAAGAGTTGTTGATGTTTGTGTACTGTGAACGAGGCACAGCTTTGATGCTAAAAGATTGATTGGATCAACCAGTGGTTTTCTTATACAAAGCCTAAGAGGAGGCTAATTTCCGCTAGGAAAATCATTATACAAAGCCTAAGAGGAGGCTATTTTGTGTCTCGTACAAAGCCCGAGAGAGAGGCTAAAGGTTTTTGACCCAGTGGGGCATATCGTTATACAAAGCCTAAGAGGAGGCTAGCAAAGAGTTCGACTCTTGCTTAAGGGATTTATATCTCGTACGAGGCCCGAGATGGAGGCAAAAAAAAGGGTGATTGACTCAACGAGGGAATATTTTGTGTCTCATACAAAGCCTGAGAGAGAGGCTAAAAGGTTGTTTTGACTCCACTGGGGAGAATTTTAGTATCTCGTACGAAGCCCGAGATGGAGGCTATTGTAACTGTTTCAGTTGAGTGACAGATCCAATATACTGATTTAAAAGAGAAAATCAGTTCTTATATGAGCAACACTGTACTCAGGGATTTGATTTGAGGATCAGGGATATTTCCTTTTCTTTGAGGAAACGGGAAATCCAAAGGGTATTGAGACTGTCCGAGTCTGCGGGTTTCCTTCCTATTTAACGAAGGGTGCTTGAGAATGTCTTTGAGACTCAAGGAAGTTAGACTGTCCGTGTCTAGAGTTTTATCTTTTGTACTATGCTTTGAGAAACAGTAGTAGACTCTATGAAAGGACTGTTCTATGAGGATGACAAGGTTCTGTTCCTATACCTCTAGGAGGTCGTCGGGACAATTTGTACGAAGCCCAAGAGGAGGCTGGAAACTTTTAAGAAGCCGACGGGTCCTTGTACGAAGCCCAAGAGGAGGCTATCATTCCCGGAGGAAGAGATCATTATACTAAGCCTAAGAGGAGGCTGTGAATACTTCTAAGAAGCCGTAGGGTCCTTGAATAATGCCCAAGAGTAGGCGGGGTTGCTTATAGGAAGCCTGTGGGTCCTTGTATGATGGCCAAGAGGAGGCCGATGCTTTTAAGAAGCCCGTGGGTCCCAAACCAAAGAAAAGTTCAGGAAAACTCTTTTAGAGTTAAAACCACTGGTAAACGTGCGAGGTTTACTATCCAGTGACTTTAACTTTTAGAGAGAGTCCGAACCGTTCGGCGGTTTGAAGAAATTCAAGAGAAGTTTCACCGAGAATAATTCATCTCTGGGGGATAGAATTTCTTGACGATTCCTAAGGAGGACAGCCGAAGAGAAGACTGTATCTGGTGCTCCTATTGGGGATCTAGGCGTCTATTTCTACGAATAAATGAAACGGCATCACTTAGTTCTAGACGTAGTAGCCGGGGAAACTCGAAATATCTATACTATTATTACACAGTAGATATGAGTTTATGAAAGGAGACTTACAGTGAGCAGCCCCACAATACAGTTTATAATATGAAAGCAGTAAATGAAAGCGATAACCACTTACTCGGTTGTAGTGCTTCCATGCTGTTTGGTTAGTTGTTCAACAAAGAAAGATTAAAAACAACAGTATATTCAAAATCAAAGGAGAAAGTGCTTTGAAAAAGAAAGATCTGGGGCTTACAGCTCAAGGAGAGGCCCAGGGTTTTATCAGTGAGCGCACTGTTTGACTTTGTACAGCGGGACTTATACAAGTGACTGGGGCCCAAAATGGTTTTCTGTACAAAGGGATGGGTCTTACACTCTCTCAAGAGGCCCAAAAAGGTTTAAAGAAAAAGTGTGGGGCTTATAACACGAGGGTAGGCCCAAATGATTTTTTCGTTTAAAATGGCGATCGCGCCGAGGTTTTCTTTTAACGCAGAGGGACTTATACAATAAGTGAGGCCCAAAATGTTTTGGTTAAAAGGGGGATTGGGTATTACACTCTAATAGAGGCCCAAAGTGTTTTGAATGGGTCTTATAGCTCAAGGAGAGGCCCAGATGTTTTTTGAAAAGGCGACGATCGCGCCGTTTGTTTTTCTGACGGTATCGGGACTTATACAATAAGTGAGGCCCAAAAGATGATTTGGTCAAAAAAGGATTGGGTCTTACACTCTAATAGAGGCCCAAAGTGTTTTGAAAATGATTTATGAGGGTTGAATTAATCCAAAACCCTAATTTGTTTTCAAAAATGTATTTAATTGAATAAAAATTCAATTAAAATGATCAAAAATTGTTTTACACATGGAAAACAAATTGTGATCTTGGATTAATGCTTCAAAAATTAAGTATTGACCTACAAAATAATTAGAAAGCATTAAAAGTTACAAAATCAATGTAGAAAAAATATTTAAAATGCCAAAAAACAATCAAAATATTAATTCTTTACAAAAATATCAATTATATGAAATAAATAATATTTTTGGGATTTTTTGATAAAATAAAATATTTTAACATTTTTGTGAATTATTAAAAAAAGAATCAACTCAAAATCATTAAAACTCAAAGAGAAATTAATTTTTGAATCAATTAAACAAAATCACAAAATTCAAATATTTGAATTTCTAAAAATGGCGCCAAGAACAGCTGAAGAACACGCGCGTGTTCTTGGTTTCTCAGATTTGCGTTTTCTATCCAATCTCCATGAATACGTAATCATATCATGCAATCCACATATCATTATGCTCGTCTCAACCTCACGATCATGTCTATGTACTTTAATTTCATTTAAATTAAACATACAACAAGAAATCACGAAGAAACCTCAAGAACCCTAATTTCTGCATGAAGGCTAGGATTTTTGATACACGATTCAAACAATGCAATTAATTGAGGGAAAACATTCCATGCATGATTATGAACATATGGCCAAATTATTGTGCGAGGAAATATGCATAGATTGAGAGATGCCCAAGTTTAGGCTTACCTCCAAGTCGTGACAGCAAGAGCAAATCAAATTCTGGGTTGGAGGTGTTACAAATGAGTTGTGATGATCTGAACAGCTTCCCTACACCATATGGAGTGTGTTTGAACACTTGGATTGAATTGAAATGGACTGGATCAGTTTATGGCATCTCAGCTGCAACTTCACTTCAAACTTGTGTGGATGGCAAGTGATTTTGTGAAATTGATGTTTCAGAAGTTATGTGAGTGTTTGATCAGCTCATATGTGATGTATGTGAGGTGTGTGAGTGATTGGTTTGTGCAGAATTGCTCTCAAACTCAAAACTCGATAGCTACCTTGCTAAGAAAGGCATTTTTGCCAAGAGAAAGAGATTTTGAGGAAAACATCTGTTAGATGGCTTTGGTGTACTTAAACTGACCACAATTGAGCTCTATTTATAGTAGAGCAAGTTTGTTTTGCAAGGAATAGTACATGGCAGCTGGTAAGTAGGTTTCCTCAATGTTGGCCAATGGAAATGAAAGTCTCCTCTAGCCATTGACTAGAGGTTAGGGCACAGAGCTTTGGTCCCCTTGGTCTTGGATAAGTCTTGACTGATTTCAGATGAGAATGGCTCAGTCCATGCCACCTTGATGGTTCCATTGAATGCCTCATTCCAAATTTGAAATCTTGTCCCTATTTTGGCAACTCTAGGTTCAACATGTTATTCTTTGTTCCTTGGACCTTGGAGGCTTGGCTCAGTGATTGTCCCCTTTGGATTCAATCCTCTGAGGTGTCCAAGTGGATTGGAGCAATTGCAATTGGCTGATTTTGGCAAATCGAGCCAAAATGCAAATTCTGCCTTGCTTTGACAGATTTCAGCAAGGCAACTTGCCAATGTTGTATCTCATGATGTAGGTTGAATTTGGCAATGTTCTTGGCCATTTTGGAAAGCCCTAACATGATACAACAACTGTTTGAACAAGTTTGGTTTTGATCTCTTTTGATTCCAAGTGAAAAATCCCCCTACATTTGGCAAAAAGTGAAGCAGAATTCTGACTTAGTGAAAATTTCACTAAGTGTTGGAAAAAGTGACTTTTTCACTTTTCAGCCACTTTGATCACTCCATAACTCAAAATCCTTAATGAATTGGAATGACTTGTAGTTGAAGTTTTTGTAGGTGATAGTGAGGGCTACAAATCCATCTTTGGATGAGAAAAAATGGCTTTGTGGTTTAGGAGTTATGGTCCTCCAAAGTTGGTACCTTTGCCACTTTATTTTTAACTTAGAAAAATTTCTAAGTTTTATGGTTACCCCTTTTACAAGTTATCTCACTTTTCTTGATTTTTCTTGATGAATGATGATTCAAATCATACATTAACATCATTTTAGGGTTAAAAATCCATTTTGGTGAAAAATCTCAAAAAGTCAAAGTTGACTTTTGTGCACAGTTGACTTTTTATCAAATGAATTCCAAACTGTGCAATTCTTCAGGAAATCATGTCCTTGACCTAAATCACACTTGATGGACATGTTCCATGGGTGTCATAGGGTATATTCAATCATGTATTAGGGTTTGGGAGCATGTCTTGGTCAAAAGTCAAAGTTACAGTTGACTTTTCCCTTAAAACCCTAATTGTGGTGCAGATGAAAATGAGACTTGTTGCTCAAGCTTCTTGGATCAATCCATTGTTCCAAATGGATCAATATGGTGCATTAGAGACCCTCAAATCATCTCTTGAGGTCTTGGCTCATGGTTTGTCCCAAAAGTCAACTTAGGGGTGAATTAGGTCAAGAAACCCTAATTCCTGATTTTTGATGAATGCATCCCCTGAGGCAAAATTGACTTGATGCACGGGTTCATGAGGTTCCATGAAGTATATTAGGTTATGTTTTGGATCATTTCCTTGTGCCCAGATGAAAATTTCCATCTGGAGGCCCTGGACGACCAAAACCCTAATTTGGTGACACTATCGATCTTGAGACTTGATCCACCTAGAAGGGAGCAGCTTTGTGCTTAATCCTTGAAGTGGGAGTCATTTTTGATCCATTGTGGATGTTTGAGAGATTAGACAAGTTGAAGATCGTGTCATTTCTTGATTGATCCTTTGTCTAAGCACTCAGAGAGGGCTTGAAACCCTTAATTTTGATTGTATTGGATGCTCACCCATCTTTGGGGAGACTGATGAAGCATGATGGTTCATCCATATTGTGATGATGATTTTCACAATGATGGGAAATCTAAGTGGTCAAAATTTGGGGTATTACACTCTGTCTGTTTTACTGTTTCGGTCAGGTTGAAATTTGTATAGTCCCTATTTGCTTGACTTTGGGTAAAGTGCAAATATGTCATTGCTTTTTGACCGTGAACTTTGGAATTCATTTTGAATTTGAATATGATAATTGTTTTGAGTTTTTTGATGACATGAATTTGAACTTTGTCGTGATAATCTAGAGTGTGAATTTGAAAGTGAACATGTGAGTATTGTGAATGGCTCGTTTAGGATTTTTGGCAAGAATTGGTTTTGGTGTGACTTTATGATTTGGACATATGACTTTGGCTTGGTTGAATTACTTATTTTTTTGGAATTTTGTTTGGCACCAATGATAACATGAAATTTGATATGACAACATGAATTGAACCTTGAACTTGGCATGATGAATTTGGTTTATGACCTCAAAATATGAATTGGTCTTGCTAGGGAAACTTGGCATGTAACTTTAATTGAGTTTGGAGTGTTGTATTTGAATTGTGGAAATTGTTTTGATTTTTTGGCATGATGGATTATGACATGGACTTGATGATTTTGAGTTGGTTTTGTTTTGGATGATGTGAGTTAGGGCATGAATTTAGACGTGTTACGCACGGGTTGATTACCATGATTGAAATGGCTTTTTGATCTTGAAGTTTGTTGAATGAATTAGATCATGATAGCTTGAGTTTGGAGTGAATTGCACTTGTATGTTGATTCTTGATATCAATTTGGAATTGTATTTTTTGTGTATGACTTAAAATGTGGATGACTTGCAATTGCAACCTTGAATTGGCAGGATGATGAAAGCTTGTTGCAGGAGTTCTTTTTGACGAATGGCAGCGACATCAACTACGGCTGTCAGAACCTTATACGAAACACCAAGTTTATCTCTTAAGCAAAAAACTTGTAATTTTTGTATCAATTAATCTTGTAATTTCTTGGCAACCATTTGGTGATTGAACTAAGCATGTCGAATTTTCCCTCACGGCCCAATGACTTAAAATCAATCATTGTCCATGAATGAACTCTAATTATGGATTGGAACAAATTCAACCTCATCTTTAAAATGAATTTAAACATTGTTTCAAAAAATAAATTCTATCATGTCTTGAAAACAGCTCCATCATGGCGTGAGTTGAACACTTGATTTGAGTACAAATTAGTCATATCTTACAAATGAATCATCACAGCTTGAATTTTTAATCATGGTGCAAACTTAGTTGTAAATAAAAACCAAGCATGAGGTAAATCATGAATCTGAGATAAATCTTAGCCCCTTTAAAAAACACGACTTGGTTCAGGGCGCAAAGTGTGAACATTGAAACTGAAATTACTATACCTTAGTCTTCAAGTAACCTTTTTCCTTCAAGAAATCCATTTAAATGCAACCCTTAAACCATCCTTGACAACCTTGATTAAAAGTGGCTTATGGACTTGCTAATCTCCAAAGGATCCACATCAAACGCTACTTTCAAATAAACTTATATTTAGCAAATTCGCACCAATTTAAACCACAATTTGATAAATGAGTGGCACAAGATTAACTTGAAGTATGGCTTAGAAGCAAATCCTGATCATGAGAATGAGGGACCATTCCTCTTTTAGTTCCACCAAAATTTAACACAACTTGCAAGGGACTATAATCACCACGAGCACACATAAGGCCTTTTAAAGTCAAAATCCTAGCAGATCATGGCCAGAGATCAGATGATCATCTAGAGAAGGATCATGGAACCACACAAATGCTTAGCATGAGGGAGTGAGAGGGTAGGACGAATTTGGGGTATGACAGATGCCCCTATCTAATTGTCTTGAACCCGAGAGAATGAACTGCTGCATGGTATTCATTTTTAGGGTAGAAGTCAATTAGATATAAGAAGACCCCAAAATTTGTCTGACAAAAGGTAAAATGAATAGAGTGGGAGTTGACAGAATGAGGTAACAGGGTTCAGACTGAACAAAATAACTGGAGGCTCTTTGAGTGGTCGAAGCAGTCCCTTATACATTACGGTTCTTCGCGATACCAAAGTAATATTTCTGAAGGCGTGAGATTCTCTGGGTCGTCGAAGCAGTCCCCTGTCTATTAAGGTTCCTCGATGATACCAAAGCAGTATTTCTGAAGGCAGACGATTCTCTGGGTCGTCGAAGCAGTCCCTTATCCGTTAAGGTTCCTCAATGATACCAAAGCAGTATCTCTGGAAGTAGAAGATTCTCTGGAACATTGAAGCAGTACCTTATCCGTTAAGGTTCCTCGATGATACCAAAGCAGTATCTCTGAAGGCAGACAATTCTCTGGGTCGTCGAAGCAGTCCCTTATCCATTAAGGTTCCTCGATGATACCAAAGCAGTATCTCTGAAGGCAGACGATTCTCTGGGTCGTCGAAGCAGTCCCTTATCCATTAAGGTTCCTCGATGATACCAAAGCAGTATCTCTGAAGGCAGACGATTCTCTGGGTCATCGAAGCAGTCCCTTATCCATTAAGGTTCCTCGATGATACCAAAGCAGTATCTCTGAAGGCAGACGATTCTCTGGGTCGTCGAAGCAGTCCCTTATCCATTAAGGTTCCTCGATGATACCAAAGCAGTATCTCTGAAGGCAGACGATTCTCTGGGTCGTCGAAGCAGTCCCTTATCCATTAAGGTTCCTCGATGATACCAAAGCAGTATCTCAGAAGGCAGACAATTCTCTGGGTCATCGAAGCAGTCCCTTATCCATTAAGGTTCCTCGATGATACCAAAGCAGTATCTCTGAAGGTAGACGATTCTCTGGGTCGTCGAAGCAGTCCCTTATCCATTAAGGTTCCTCGATGATACCAAAGCAGTATCTTTGAAGCAGAAGATTCTCTGGGATGTTGAAGCAGTACCCTATCCGTTAAGGTTCCTCAACTATACCAAAGCAGTATCTTTGAAGCAGAAGATTCTCTAGGATGTTGAAGCAGTACCTTATCCGTTAAGGTTCCTCAACGATACCAAAGCAGTATCTTTGAAGCAGAAGATTCTTTGGGATGTTGAAGCAGTACCTTATCCGTTAAGGTTCCTCAACGATACCAAAGCAGTATCTTTGAAGCAGAAGATTCTCTGGGATGTTGAAGCAGTACCTTATCCGTTAAGGTTCCTCAACGATACCAAAGCAGTATCTTTGAAAATAGAAGATTCTCTGGAATGTCGAAGCAGTACCTTATCCGTTAAGGTTCCTCAACGATACCAAAGCAGTATCTTTAGAAGTAGAAGATTCTCTGGAATGTCGAAGCAGTACCTTATCCGTTAAGGTTCCTCAACGATACCAAAGCAGTATCTTTGCGGTAAATTCGTTGAAGGATGGCTGAGCAAGATTCCGGTCGGAGGAAATGTGCTGGCTTTGCAGGGGAAAGCTCACAAGAAACTTCCTGGGATAACCTCTGCTTGGGGAGTAAGAACAGCAACAGCTGCTGGGGATTGTCATTATCAACTGCGTAGCTGAAGAATGACTTGCTGGGGAATAGAATTCCAAGAGCACGTGCGGGGTATCAAATTCTCTTTTGAGGAATACTGCCGACTTTAATGAAGGACTGGCCAAGATGCTTGCGAACTGATCCTGGATCCTGTTATGCTATGTTGCTGGGGATGGATATGTCATGCAATACGAGATGCACTGAAACACATGCTAAAATGCAACTGCTGGAGAAACTAATGCACCTATGATAAGATAGTGCTTGATATGATTATGTGAGGTTATGCTAGCATGTCATGCACATGACGATGCAAATGATCGGGCGCGCTGGGGATAAGTTTCCTTGTCGAGGGTATCAACAGGGATTGGATCTGGTAATTGCCAAATGAAATTGGACTTTGGTTATTTTAGTGTTATGAGGATGTCAACGGCGGTGGACTTTTAATGGTTGCCAATGAAGACTGGACTTTGAAGGGTAGATTTGATGGTGCCAATGAGCGTGGACTTTTAAGTAGTTGCCAATAGAGGATTGGACTTTGGGTTTTGTGGGGATGGTGAGAGTGTTTGACTACTCGACTCCTTTTGAACAAGCCAAATATGACTAGGGAGCGTGACTGCCCCTGTTGAGCTTGAAAGATTCATTGTTGGAGATTATAGCAAGTACATCCCTATTAAGCTACGTTGCTTGTGGTGAAGAGCTAGAACGACTGACAACTGATTTGATGCTTTCATGTGGTGAAATTCTTTTGGATACTATCTAGTTCCTTTTAGTTCTCCCCACACCAAACAAATTTTATCGTTTTCAAATATTGTCTTTATTAACCGGAGTTTCAAAATACAATTTATCAAAAACAAAATCAATTTGCAAACAAACAGATAAAGTAAAAAAAAAATGAGCACAATTTGGTGAGAAATCTCTCCTTGTATTGATTTGCCCCTGGAATGGGTAAGTATGTACAGGGATGCAATTCCTTAATGAGGTAACTGCGGTGCAATAAAAACATAATGGCAATACAAATTAAGGAGGTTCCATTGAGTTTCAACACTGCTATGTCCCTATGACTTTGATAACTTCAACACCTTGCTTCGTAGGAAGACGGCTGGGTTGAATTCTCTCTTCAGCGGTACATCAGGATCAAATGGACATGCGTACTAGATACTTTGCCTTGGAATTTGTCCCTAACTTTTTCCTGGATCGTCCTTTCGGGTTTTCAATCCACCGGGACGCCCTTTTTTGCCTGAACCGCCCTTTCGGGTTTTCAATTCAGCGGGCCTATATCTTTTATTTTATCCCTAATTTTTGCCTGGACTGATTTTGTTTTTTCAAGTCCACCGGGATTTCCATTTTTTGCCTAAGTCGCCTTTTCAGGTTTTCGACTTAGCGGCTTTATTATTCCACTTTTTTAGGCGTAGTATCACTTAACGTACTCTGCATTCACCGGGTATGGTAATTCATCCCCGTCCATAGTTACGAGCTTCAAGGCACCACCGGAGAATGCCTCTCTTACAACATATGGGCCTTCGTAGTTTGGCACCCACTTGCCCCTGGATTCATTATACATGGTCATGATCCTCTTGAGCACCAAGTCATCTTCCTGGAATGTCCGAGGATGCACTTTCTTGTCAAAAGCTTTCTTCATGCGTCTTTGATAGAGCTGGCCATGGCATATTGCTGCCAAGCGTTTTTCTTCAAGAAGATTGAGTTCATCAAACCTCGTCTTCACCCATTCTGCTTCATCAAGCTGAGCTTCCATCAATACTCTCAATGAGGGGATTTCGACTTCTATTGGAAGGACCGCTTCCATGCCATAAACCAACGAGTAGGGAGTTTCCTCTGTTGAAGTTCGCACTGAGGTACGGTAGCCGTGCAACGCAAAAGGTAGCATCTCATGCCAATCCTTATAAGTGACCACCATTTTCTGAATGATCTTTTTGATGTTTTTGTTGGCTGCTTCAACGGCTCCATTCATCTTGGGTCTGCATGGTGTCGAATTATGGTGCTCAATCTTGAAACTAGCACACAGTTCATCCATTATTTTGTTGTTGAGATTAGACCCATTGTCAGTGATGATACGGTTAGGCACTCCATATCTGCATATGATGTTGTGTTTCAAGAAGCGAGCGACTACTTGCTTGGTAACGTTCGTATACGATGCAGCCTCAACCTATTTGGTAAAGTAGTCTATGGCAACCAATATGAAGCGGTGCCCATTCGAGGCTTTTGGCTCAATCATCCCAATCATGTCTATTCCCCACATGGAAAATGGCCATGGTGAAGTCAAGACGTTCAAGGGAGTGGGAGGTACATGAATCTTATCAGAGTAGATCTGGAATTTATGGCAAGTTCGGGCATGATGGTAGCAATCAGCCTCCATGGTAAGCCAATAATAGCCTGCTCTCAATATCTTCTTTGCCATAGTATGCCCATTTGCATGGGTACCAAAACAACCTTCATGAATGTCTTTCAGAATCTGCTCAGCTTCATGCTTTTCCACACATCTGAGTAGTACAGTATCATGATTATGCTTGTATAACACATTCCCATTGAGGAAGAAATTTGATGCCAATCTGCGCAAAGTTCTCTTATCCACCGCCAAAGCGCCCTCTGGATACTCTTGTTTTTCTAGATAACGTTTGATGTCATAGAACCATGGTTTTTCATCTGACTCTTCATCGGTAGCCAAACAGTGAGTTGGCTCTTCAAATCGTTGTAGATCAATATGCGACCAATGGTTGGGCCATATCAGTTTATACATAGAAGCCAAAGTTGCCAGAGCGTCTGCCATTTGATTTTCCTCTCTAGGCACATGGGTAAAGGTGATATCATCAAATCTAGGAAGTAGCTTTGCCACGTAATCTCGATATGAAACTAGATTGGCATGTTTGGCATCCCAGTCACCTCGAATCTGATGTATTACTAAGGCAGAATCTCCAAACACATCAAGAGTCTTGATTCTTAAATTGATGGCTTCTTCCAGTCTGAGTATACAAGCTTCATACTCAGCCATGTTATTGGTGCATGGAAAGCAGAGCTTAGCTGTGAACGGTAAGTGGAAATTCTTGGGTTACGTAATTACTGCCCCAATTCCATTTCCGTGAACATTTGAGGCACCGTCGAACATAAGAGTCCATCGCTCCCATGGTTCGGGCCCTTCATCTGGACCTGGCTCTTCATAATCTTTTAGCACCATTTTGTCTTCATCTGGGAAATCAAACTTCATGGACTGATAATCATCCACCGGTTGATGGGCAAGATGGTCCGCCAGTATGCTACCCTTGATGGCTTTTTGAGTGACGTATTGAATGTCGTACTCAGACAAAAGCATTTGCCATCGGGCTATTCTGCTGGTGAGAGGAGGTTTCTCAAAGATGTATTTAATGGGATCCATCTTGGAAATCAGATAAGTAGTGTGGGTCAACATATACTGCCTGAGACGTTTGGCAGCCCAGGCTAATGCGCAACAAGTCTTCTCGAGTAAGGAATACCTTGTCTCGCAGTCATTGAACTTTTTGCTGAGGTAATAGATAACATGTTCTTTCCTTCCCGTCTCATCTTGTTGCCCTAACACACAGCCCATAGAATCGTCAAGTACAGTCAGGTACATAATAAGTGGCCTTTCATGAACAGGTGGTATCAGGATCGGTGGTTCTTGCAGATACTCTTTGATCTTATCAAATGCCTCCTTGCAATCATCATCCCACGCGATTGACTGATTCTTTCTTAGCAGCTTAAAAATAGGTTTGCAGGTGGCAGTAAGATGTGAAATAAATCTGGCGATGTAGTTTAATCTTCCCAGAAAGCCACGAACCTCTTTCTTTGTCTTAGGCGCAGGCATATTTTGAATTGCCCTCACCTTATCAGGACCCACTTCGATTCCTTTCTGACTTACGATGAAGCCCAACAGTTTTCCAGATCTTACCCCAAATGTGCACTTGTTGGGGTTGAGTCTCAGTCTAAACTTCCTCAATCGAACAAACAGCTTATGCAGATTTATCAAGTGCTCTTCTTCGGTTTGAGACTTGGCAATCATATCGTCGACGTACACTTCAATCTCTTTATGGATCATATCATGAAAGAGCATTACCATTGCACGTTGATACATTGCCCCAGCATTCTTAAGTCCGAATGGCATCACCTTATAGCAGAAGGTGCCCCATGGTGTGATAAATGTGGTCTTCTCCATATCCTCTGGATCCATCTTAATTTGATTATACCCAGAAATTCCGTCCATAAAAGAGAACACGAAAAACTGAGCTGTGTTGTCAACCAATACGTCAATGTGAGGTAATGGAAAGTCGTCCTTAGGACTAGCTCTGTTCAAATCTCTGTAATCCACACACATGCGAACCTTTCCATCTTTCTTTGGTACAGGCACAATGTTGGCAACCCATTGTGGGTACTTTGCTACTGCCAGGAATCCAGCATCAATATGCTTTCGGACTTCTTCACGAATTTTGAGAGCCATATCCGGATGGGTCCTTCTTAACTTTTGTTTGACAGCATGGCATTCCTCCTTGAGTGGTAACTTGTGTACAACCATATCAGTATCCAACCTAGGCATGTCTTGATACGACCAGGCGAATACGTCAGCGTACTCACAGAGGAGCTCTATCAACTTGGTCTTGACTTCAATTTGAAGAGATGTACCTATTTTTACCTCTCTTCTGTCTTCCTCAGTACCCAGGTTGATGACTTCAATGTCCTCTTGGTGCGGCATGATGACTTTTTCCTCTTGCTTGAGCACCCTTACCAACTCGTCGGGGAGTTCACCATCTTTCATGCCTTCCTCCTTAGCTTGGTAGATTGGGCAATCAAAGTCAAATAGGCCTGTAGCAGCGTCTATCTCAAGGACCTCGGTGGTGTTTCTGCATGTTCATGATTTATGCAGTTTATTTAAGAAAGTGTGTGCACGAAAAATATTGCCATTTATTGTAAAGTAAAAAGAATGAAAGAAAGTGAGCGAAAATTGAATGCAAACTGAAATTCATTAATGATAAACGAAGTTTGAAAACATCAGGTGGCCCATACAATGCTCCACTACGCCTTGGGCAGAGCGTAGGGTTTTTGATAAACAGTAAAATTACGTTTGGTGTGTGAAAAACTGAGGGACTTCAATGGTCTTCCAATTCTGGAGCTCTTCACCAGGCTTTGCTTGTCGGATCCAGCTTGCAGAAACTTGCTCATCACCAACATGGTCTTCAATGATCATTGCTACTGGAGAATCAAAGATATGGCCGACACTTATGAAAGTCTTCTCAACAGGAGGGAAATGGTTTCCATTGTATGGAACAAAAGCTGAATTGCGGGATGGCTGATAACCTAACCCAAACTTATCAAGCTTTTCAGTAACTTCAACCACCTTGCCCCAACCTTGGGCACTTCCTTCTTTCACTACAGCTTTAGCTTCCTCGTACGAGGCCATTGATGATCTTAACTCTTGATGCTCTGGTACTCGCTGCACAGCCAGTGTACTCACCACTTCAAAGGACTGAAAAGGGGTCTCAACCATTTCACCTTCGACATCAATGTAACGGAACGATGTCAGATAACTTACCAGGATATCTTCTTCGCCGCCTATCACAACCATTTTTTCATTGGAAATGAACTTCAGCTTTTGATGAAAAGTGGACGTAACTGCCCCTGCTGAGTGAATCCAGGGCAGGAAGCTGTAACCAGGATAAATGTCCATCACTTGAAAAGTAATGGTAAAAATAGTAGGTCCAATCTTAATCGGTAAGTCCACCTCACCAATAACTGCGCGCCTAGATCCATCAAATGCCTTCACTATAAGAGTACTTGGCCTCATGATTACCCCATTCACAGGAATTCTCTCCAGAGTTATCTTCGGGAGCACATTTAAAGAGGATCCAGTATCCACCAAGACTCTAGATATCAAAATGTCTTCACACCTAAAGGAAATGTGAAGGGCCTTGTTGTGGTTTTTCTTTTCAGCAGTCAGATCGTCATCGTTAAACCCTAGAAAGTTTCCAGTGGTGACACTGGCTATCACATCATCAAACTGTGCTACAGTGATATCCTTGGTAATGTGTGCAGCACTCAACACCTTTAGCAGGGAGGATCTATGTGCCTCGGAACTGAGCAACAGGGCGAGCATAGATATCTTGGCAGGAGTCTGGTTCAGCTGATCGACTACCTTGTAGTCACTCTTCTTTATAATTTTCAGAAACTCTTCAGCCTCTTTTTGTGTGAACGCCCATCTTGGAGATGACAACCCTTCTTGTAATTCAGCATTCGGGGTTTCAACTGGTACAGCAATCGCCTTACCTTTGTCATTATTCGGCACCTCTGCTTGCTTTGCTGCAAAGATTCGACCACTATGGGTCATTCCACCTGGTCCTACTATAGCGTCACACTTAGACTCAGGAACATTACCAGGATACTCAATGCTTATCGGGACAGGGCGCACTGGCCTTGACTTGCTAACATCTGCCTCATCAAACTGAATAACCAACGGTGCAGGACGAACTGATCTTTGTTGGAAAACACTAGCTCCATCATATTCAATGATTACCGGAGCAGGACGAACTCGCCTTTGTTGACGGCCTTCAGGTGCATCATACTGAAGGTTAATGACATCCACACTTTGTTCTCTTGCATCCTGACGTTCAACTTGAATCACACCTTGATCCAGGAATTTCTGCAAATGTTTCTTAACCACCTCATCAGTCAAATTCTCAAGCTCGTCTTCAGGGACCATCCCACATTTCCTCAGTTTTTCTCCTATAATCGCCATAGGAGTCTGAATATCTTCAACCCTTGTAATCAATTTCTGTCCGTTGCCTTCTTCCACAGCATTAACAGATGGTCCTCCATGCGGGGGCATGGGATTGTGTTTAACATTAGCGCCTCGCTGAGTGAAAGTAAGATCTTTGGACTCAACCAAATCTTGAACTCTGTTCTGAAACGCATAGCAGTTTTCTATGGTATGCCCGGGAGCACCTTTGTGAAACTCACAATGGGCGTTGGCATCGTATCTGGGAGGATATGGGAAGAGTGCTGGTCTCAAATCCCTGAGTTTCAAATGCCCACTCTGATACAATTGAGAAAAAATCTGGCTATATGGCATTGGCACAGGATCGATATGCCTTCTTGGTCTTTGTTGCCTCTGCGGTGGGGCATTCTGATATTGCGGCGGAGGAACATTCTGATAATTCGGCTGCTGAGCAGGTGGTTGAAGTGGGGCTTGTGCAACTGCAGCCACTTGCTAATATGGTATATTCACTGGGACTCTACCCCCTCGTCCTCTCATGACAGCATTGGTTTCTTCGTCTTTCCTCTTCACAAAAGGTTTTTTAACTCCACTTGCAGAAGCAATAGCAGCTTTTTTCTTCAACTGACTCTCGATCCTTTCTCCCACTGACACGATCTCAGCAAAGTTGGGGAAGCTAGATCCCATCATACGGTCTAAATACTGAGGTTACAAAGTTCCCATGAACATATCCATTAATTCTTTATCCAGCAAAGGTGGTTGAACACGAGAAGCCAATTCCCGCCAACGTTGAGCATATTCTTTGAATGACTCATTGTTGCGCTGAGTCATGTCTTGTAACTGAGTACGGTTTGGTGCTAAATCAGTATTGTACTGGTAATGTTTGAGGAACGCCTCAGAGAGATCCCTCCAGGTATTAATCTGTCTCTTCTCTAGCTGTATGTACCATTCCAGCGATGCCCCACTGAGGCTATCCTGAAAGTAGTGAATTAAAAAAGGGTCGTCCTTAACGTGGGCAGCCATTTTGCGACAGTATGCTCGCAAATGAATCTTAGGGCAGCTAAGTCCCTTGTATTTGTCAAACGTCGGCACTTGAAACTTATGAGGGATTACCAGTCCAGGGACCAAACACATGTCAACAACATCCAAACCAGGGGTTGTCTGAACTTCCAAGGCCTTGAATTTCTCTTCTAGTACGTGCAACCGGTCAGCAGATGGATCGGATCCAACAAGTTGAGGAGGTGGTGGTGGTATGTTGAAGGCATCAACTTGCTCGTCCGTATCGCTCACAGATCCATGATGAGCCGAGTGTTCTGACAAGTCTATATAAGCGGGAGGAGGGATTCCCTTAACTCCAG
The DNA here is from genome assembly GCA_022829125.1 of Lathyrus tuberosus. Classification (NCBI taxonomy): domain Eukaryota; kingdom Viridiplantae; phylum Streptophyta; class Magnoliopsida; order Fabales; family Fabaceae; genus Lathyrus; species Lathyrus tuberosus. Next base: position 12,295,357 of record JALAZF010000091.1, read on the forward strand.
AAGTGCCTATCTTCTCAACCAGCTTCTTGGCATTAGCCACTGTTTCAGCATCTTTTTCTTTCTGGGCCAGCATCATCATAGTTTCCAGTAGCTGATCCATTTTAGCCTTCAGCGAATGGATATCACCCCTCATTGTGTTTTGGTTCTCCTCGATCTGTTCCAGCAGCATATTGAAGCTTTGGAGAGTCTCGTATCGGCGTCGAGTTGTCAGGTTTTTTGTTTGGAGAAATGATAGAGTAAATGAGTTTATTGCTAGGTGCTTTTTGGAAAACGAATGCAATGGTATGCATGCAGGATGGTATGCATTTGTTTTCAGGGAATCGTTCGAATTAATCATTATTTATATAGGAATATTAAGGAACAAACTGCTGCAAAGGAGATCAAGTCTCATTCATTCATAAGATTATAATAATCAAGTGATACATAATCATCCGAATATTAATACAATTCAAAAAGCAAGAAAAACAACATAAGACTCAAAACTTGGGCCTTCGAGCCTCGCGCTCCTTCAACTCTTCCTTAAACCTCTTCAGCATCGCCTTACAAAGGCAAACAAATTCGACGATGGCTTGAGGGGTAGATTCGTCGAGAGCCTCCAAAGCATCCCTATGCTTCCACACCAAGTCTTCAGCCAACCAGTTACAAAAATCCGCTAGCCCATTAAGCTTGTTGCGGTACATATCTCTGTCAGCTATTAAAATGTGAATAGAGCATTCATAACCAGTACATTCATCAAGCACCTTCTTCCTCGCAGAGGCCCAAATATCTTTGTCCGCCAGGACAACCTCAAGGTGATTCTTCTGCTCTTCTGTAAGCCTTTTGAGATTATTCAGCTCGCCACACACTTTGTCCCAATCCGCTGGCTCCACATAAGAAACTCTCATGAGATCCTCCTTAAGTTGGCGTTCTATTGCTTCAGAAGCCCTTGGCTGGCGTAGAGCTGAGCTTAATTTTTCTATTTCCGCTCCCATCTCTTATCTAAGTGCCTTGTTCCTTTCACTGGCAAGGAGCCAAGCTTTCCTATTTTCAGCACACTTTGCATATGCCTGATTCAACTCTCCCTTAATCCTCTCTAATGCACCATCAGCTTGATTAAGACAAATCTTAACTTTCTTCTTCTGTTGCTCTTCTTCATTGGCCTTAGTTCCTGTTGCTTCTAGTTGAGTGTTCTTTCGTTGAAGCTCCCACTTCAAGTTATTCTTCTCACTAGTAACGTCTCGAAGCTTTGACTCAAGTCGCTCATTTTCCTTTACTAATCTGGCTATTGTTGCCTTGAGATCCTCGGCCTCCTCAATCGGGACGTGGGTAGGCTTTGGCTCAGGCAAAGGCTCGGACACCTTAATGGCAAAAGGCAACTTGATTCTTTCCACTCTTTCTCTGACCCATATGAAGTAAGGCTCTTTAGTAATGTTGTTCCTTCTCCCCAACTCAGCTTTTCCTTTCCTATGGACCTCCTTCCATGCCTTTGTGATTCTTTTGAGTAGGTCTGGATTCTCAGTTTTCAAACCATGCACTAAGAATGCTTCCAAAGCCTTCTCATCAGGTGGTCCACTCATCGGATACCCCAACTGCCTCACGGACAATATAGGATTAGAATTAATACAGCCGCGGGTCCCGATGAGGGGAACATTAGGGAACCTACCAAAACTGGATATGACTGCATCGTAGTCTAGGGAGTACCAAGATAAGTCAGCTGATCTGAGAGTTCCCAACCTTTGGGCCCAACTTTCGTCCACTTGTTCTATGAAGGGTCCCTTCTTCGGAAGGTGCATTTGGGTCCATTGATACAGCAGATGAGCATAGCAAGCAACCATACCTCCCTTCTTAACGTGTCTCCAACTCAAGTAATAACACATGTCAGCTAGAAGGGTAGGCACAGGGTTTCCTGTGAGGAAGACATGGATGGCAGTAATATCTACAAAATCATCTACATCCACATTAGGAAATAGAACAATCCCATAGATGGCTAATGCTACAGCAGCATAACAAGCTTCCCAACTTTCCTCTTTCATCATAGCCTCAGCCCTTTCCAACAGAAATGAGAGGAAGAAGCCCTTGACCCCTCCCTTGATCTTCCAGTTATTAGTGACGTCCTGCTTAGTCATCTGGAGAGCTTTTGCAAAGATTTCATCCTTCAGAGTCACATCAACCCCTTCAAATAACAACTTGTCTTTCATTGGGATGTCCACCAGTTTCTCATACTCTTCGAGTGTTGGTGCTAACTGAAAGTCTTGAAGGTGAAACATCTCAAGGGAGCATCATAGAACTGTACGAAGGTGCTTAGCATGGCAAAGTCCACATCTTGATTCAGAATACGCAACAGTTTACCAAAGTTCTGCCCAAAGTTGATTCGGTAGACGGAAGGCATGCGTGAAACCAACCGACGTAAAGCAGTCAGATCAGGCTTCTTAAACTTGAAAGAATGAGGGCAACGGACGTCAGTTTCCATAATTCCTATCTGTAGCAAATGACAATTCTTAGATTCCCTGAAAACAAAAAGGGTGCAAATGTTATGGTCATGCGATGCTCATGCAAGGGTACAGGATCAAAACGACATCTGATTCTGAGGAGGGAGTTAGACACAGGATATCTCTGATCACACAAATCCCCCATAGGTAGGCTCTAATCAAGTAGGTGCCTAGAGTTACAGATATCTTTCAAAGACATTATGGCCATGACGAAGGAACATCAGACGATAATATCCTTGAAAGGATCTCGTCTAGGTGAGGTCTTCGTTTCTTCCCCACGAGAAAGACTCCTCGGAGGCGCCCACTACACAACCATCGACACACGGGTTCTAAGCAGGGTTCTCAGAATCCTAGATCGAGGTCGAAAATATTACTGTCAGGAAGTAATACGTTCGAGGAATCTCATCTGATTGTGGCGTTCGCATTAACTCACATAGAATTAACACTAATAACCACCGTGGAAAAAACGGGTTAATGGTCCTTGGGATCGACAATTCAGGCTCGAAAACATTATCATCGTGACGAAGTAATGTCAAAACGATAATATTTCCAAGGGAATCTCCTCCAAGCGGGGTCTTTGCTTTGGCTCACGCGGAAGAAACCATGCAAGCCTCCACTACACAACCACCATCCTAATCCTAGGGTTATACTTGGACTCGGGTATATAGCCATCTCACAAAACACCAATGATCAGAGAACCCCCACAATGTCATAAGAGATAATAATAGGATATAATAAAATAAGCAAGTAAGTAGATAACAGATAATCAGACAAATAAGCAAACAAGCAAGAGAAGATAAACAAACAAGCGGATCTAACACTCACGAATCGAGTCAAGTTAGGCTTGACTCTCTCTAGCATAGGGCAATGCTATTCCCCAGCAGAGTCGCCATCTGTCGTACCTCGAAAAATACGATCCTCGCGATGGAAGCGGAAAAACTATTCGAAACAGAGTCACCACCGAACTTTATTCCTTCCAAGGAAGGAATAGGAAAATATCGATAAAACCTTTGAAAGGATAAGAAAATGGTCGTCGTAACCAAATTCGGGTTCGGGAGTCGGTTACGCAAGAGGGAAGGTATTAGCACCCTCTACGTCCGTTGTACTCAACGGGAACCTCTTGATTCGATTCGTGAGAAAGTTAGTTAGGTTTGTTTGTTATCTTCTAAGGTGTAAGGATTTATTTTTAAGGGGAAATGGGGTGGTTTTTATTAGTATACTCGGCAAGCATTAAGAATCCTCGGGCCTACGTATTCCCTCGTGCAATGGGAAAGTCAGAGCATTCGTAGTTCGTGGGACTACGGTTGGTTTGATTTGTGTTTTTTTAGGCGAACGAGAGTTTAATTCGCATTCTAACTGCTAAACGTTGGCTTGTCGGCTCGTCATGGGAGGCTGAAGCACTAGTTCATATGCGCGGAAGAATGGATTAAACAATGTTCTTTTTTGTGAAAAGTTGTTTGAATATGAATTAAGTGTGTTAATGATTTGATTGAGAAAAAAAAAAGGATTTGATTTGCGTGTGCTTTAGGGTTTCGGTCGCACGTGGGCGAGGAAAGGAGTTTGAATTGTATTGGATGTTTTTAGAGGTGACAATTGTCCACACACGAGTAAGAGAACTCGCACCTAAACAATTGAGGAGAGAGACCAAAGACTTGATCCCGCTCACTTCACCTTTGGCAAAAGTGTTTAAGTAAGGATTAAGTGTTTTGATAATTTGATTTAGAAATGGTTTAAATGTGGTCGAGTTTCGTGTGTTTTAGAGGCGTCAATTATCCACACACGAGTAAGGAAACTCGCACCCAGACAATTGAAAAGAAAGACCAAAGACTTGGCCCCCCTCTTTTTCACCTTTATAAAAATGTATTTGAATATTGATTACATATCTTAATGTTTGATTAAGAAAATGGGTTTGAAGGTGATCGGATAAAATGTATTTTAAAGGCGTCAATTGCCCACACACGAGTAAGAAAACTCATACCCAAGCAATTGAAGAGAAAGACCAAAGACTCAGCCCCCTCCTTTTCACCTTTATGAAAATGTTTAAGTATTATTACGTATGTTGGTTTGATTTGAGAAACGCACTCGACGTTGGATCGAGGTTTTAATTTATGAGAAGGTTACGAAAATAAGGATGTCATATGGTTTAAAGTTAAGGTTGGAAATACTCGATATATGGATCAAGTAAATGCTTAGGATTGGATTGATTGAATTTATTTGGAAAATACTTGACGTTGGATCAAGTTTGTTTTACTCTTATAAAAAGGGTTGATTTTAATCTTATGGAATTAATTAAACCACGATTAAAATATACCAATCACATACATGCATACAAACCAAAGTGAAATGTGCAACAATTATCGTTGTATAAAGCCCAAGAGGAGGCATTGTGAGGTCGATTGCGATCGTGAAAACGATCGACTTACAAGGTATGAAAATGGCTTGACATTAAGTCAAGGTATTAGTTTGAAAAAAGATTTTTGGTTTGGACAAGTGTAGTATGAATGGCATACATATAATTAAAGTATGAAATAAACCCACATGAATAGAGTACACACAAAATAACTAAAAAAGTGGGATGAATAAATCAAGCACATTAGTTAAGTTAGTAACCTAATTCTAAATTAATTCTAAGGAGGGAAGTCCTAAACTAAAGTAAGTTCTAAGGTTTATTAGAAGGGTTTAAATAATTAATTAGATTAAATTATAATATTTAATAAAATTAATTATCAAAAAAATTATTTAGTATTAAATAAAACAATTTAATAAAACTAATTAAGTAAGAAATAGGGACTAATTGGATATAGATTTAAAAAAAAAAATTAATAAATAATCCAATTAAAATTCAATATTTAGTAAAATTAAAATCTATACTTTCAAAAGCTTTGTTTTTTTTTTAAAAAGAAATAAAATAAAAATGTTTTTTTTTATAGATTTTTTAACATTTATTTAAAGTTAAGTTTTTTTTTAAAAACAATGGGCCAGAAACGTTAGCAGAAGGGGGAGTGTGGATAGAAATTCTCCAGGCCCAAGTCAGGTAAGCCCACACGCAGGAAAGGGTTCATGGTGGACCCTCAGCCCATCTAGGGCGTTGGATGAAGGGGAGAGTCAACCTTGACTCTTATCTAAGGGTTTGGGGATGAGGGTGCACGGTGGGGGATAAAGGGATACGCACATGGAATAAAAAAAAAGCCAATACCGGTGACAAGTGGCACCGGTGCATGCTTGCCACCCTCACCAACGGTACACGCGTGGCAGAAGACAAAAAAATGATAAATGAAGGGTGGAATTCACTCATACTCTCTATCTCATTCTCCAACGTTTCATACTTCCTTCTCTCATTTGTTCTCTCTCAGAAACCCCTTCCTTCTCTCCAAAATCAAACGTCGCCGGAAACCTAGCAACGGCCGGAGAAGCGACGGCGCGCGGCGGCCGCCACCGTCTTCTCCGGCGACACCACCACCAACCTCAAAAAGTTCAAAACTAACCCTACATCAAAAACCCTCCTCTCCTTAAATCTAAACTCAGTTCTACCAAAAAAACAACCAATCGACCAAATCGGAACCTTTCCCAAATAAACCCTAAAAAGGACTAAAACTACCACAATCCAAGCAAATACGAGCAAACGGAAGAGATTACGAAGCAAAACCACACGGAGAATAGAGATTAAACACCAAAAAGTACAAAGGAGGCGAGCGATACCTAGATCGGAGCGAATCTGATTGGAAGCTTTTTCCGGTGCAGGTGAGGTTCTTAACTCCTCCTTCTCTCTTCCTTTACGTTCTTCTTCTTCTCCCTCCTAAATCTTCTTGATGCTCGCGTTGTGGTCCGAATTAGTGAAGGGATTTCTTTTTAAAAACTTTGAGTAATTTCTTAAGAGTTTTTAGCTTTGGTGAGTAGGGTTAATTTCTTGTGCCATGTACCTCCCCCTTTCTGATTCAATGCTCCTCTTTTTATATCATCAGGATTAGGGTTTGAAGAGGTGGTGTCAACATTGTCGAGGAATCACATTCATGGAATTGTATAAGGTAACCTTTTCAAAACTCAGAATACATTTTTACTAAAAACATGTTAAAGCCTTGCTGAATACTTCTGCGATGCTTTTTTCCTGATATCCACTGTTACACTCTGCCTTGTCTTTTTTCCTTTTTGCGTTAGAGTTACAGTGCTGTGAATTTGCTGCTCTGCCTGTTTTACTGTTTTGGTCAGGTTGAAATTTGTATAGTCCCTATTTGCTTGACTTTGGGTAAAGTGCAAATATGTCATTGCTTTTTGACCGTGAACTTTGGAATTCATTTTGAATTTGAATATGATAATTGTTTTGAGTTTTTTGATGACATGAATTTGAACTTTGTCGTGATAATCTGGAGTGTGAATTTGAAAGTGAACATGTGAGTAATGTGAATGGCTCGTTTAGGATTTTTGGCAAGAATTGGTTTTGGTGTGACTTTATGATTTGGACATATGACTTTGGCTTAGTTGAATTGCTTATTTTTTTGGAATTTTGTTTGGCACCAATGATAACATGAAATTTGATATGACAGCATGAATTGAACCTTGAACTTGGCATGATGAATTTGGTTTATGACCTCAAAATATGAATTGGTCTTGCTAGGGAAACTTGGTATGTAACTTTAATTGAGTTTGGAGTGTTGTATTTGAATTGTGGAAATTGTTTTGATTTTTTGGCATGATGGATTATGACATGGACTTGATGATTTTGAGTTGGTTTTGTTTTGGATGATGTGAGTTAGGGCATGAATTTAGACGTGTTACGCACGGGTTGATTACCATGATTGAAATGGATTTTTGATCTTGAAGTTTGTTGAATGAATTAGATCATGATAGCTTGAGTTTGGAGTGAATTACACTTGTATGTTGATTCTTGATATCAATTTGGAATTGTATTTTTTGTGTATGACTTAAAATGTGGATGACTTGCAATTACAACCTTGAATTGGCAGGATGATGAAAGCTTGTTGCAGGAGTTCTTTTTGACGAATGGCAGCGACATCAACTACGGCCGTCAGAACCTTATACGAAGCACCAAGTTTATCTCTTAAGCAAAAAACTTGTAATTTTTGTATCAATTAATCTTGTAATTTCTTGGCAACCATTTGGTGATTGAACTAAGCATGTAGAATTTTCCCTCACGGCCCAATGACTTAAAATCAATCATTGTCCATGAATGAAGTCTAATTATGGATTGGAACAAATTCAACCTCATATTTAAAATGAATTTAAACATTGTTTCAAAAAATAAATTCTATCATGTCTTGAAAACAGCTCCATCATGGCGTGAGTTGAACACTTGATTTGAGTACAAATTAGTCATATCTTATAAATGAATCATCACAGCTTGAATTTTTAATCATGGTGCAAACTTAGTTGTAAATCAAAACCAAGCATGAGGTAAATCATGAATTTGAGATAAATCTTAGCCCCTTTAAAAAACACGACTTGGTTCAGGGCACAAAGTATGAACATTGAAACTGAAATTACTATGCCTTAGTCTTCAAGTAACCTTATTCCCTCAAGAAATCCATTTAAATGCAACCCTCAAACCATCCTTGACAACCTTGATTAAAAGAGGCTTATGGGCTTTCTAATCTCCAAAGGATCCACATCAAACACTACTTTCAAATAAACTTATATTTAGCAAATTCGCACCAATTTAAACCACAATTTGATAAATGAGTGGCACAAGATTAACTTGAAGTATGGCTTAGAAGCAAATCCTGATCATGAGAATGAGGGACCATTCCTCTTTTAGTTCCACCAAAATTTAACACAACTTGCAAGGGACTATAATCACCACGAGCACACATAAGGCCTTTTAAAGTCAAAATCCTAGCAGATCATGGCCAGAGATCAGATGATCATCTAGAGAAGGATCATGGAACCACACAAATGCTTAGCATGAGGGAGTGAGAGGGTAGGACGAATTTGGGGTATGACACACGGCTGCTACTAGGAATAGGGTAACACACAAAATCCGGTTCTAATCCAACTGGGTCGAAAAACATAAAAAACCAGGCCCAAAACTAAGTATTCCTAAAGGCAGAGTTTGGGTCCTGACTTCAACAAGTTATTCGAGTCTGGTACACTCTGAATCAACTTTTGCGTAATACATGAAAGTCGTAGCTCTTTGTCTCAGATTTTCAACGATTGGTAGAATGCGCAAATCTGATTCTCGAAGCTCCAGTTATGATCCGAGCAGTGGACAGGTATCAAATAACCGCTAAAGCTGAAATTAAGCTGCGAAAATAGATTAACGGCAAACAAAGACTTAATTGTAAAAACATAATAAAACACTAAAATAAATGAAACAAACTAAGGAAATGCCTAAGTACAAACATAAGAGAATGTGCATTAAAATGCACTGATCAAATTCCCTCACACTTGAACTTTTGCACTCCGAGCAAAATAGTATCAAGACTCATGAAAAACAATAGCATCCGGAAACGCATTCTAGGCCACAAACTCTTCTTCGGTCAAGATTGTATCGATAGGTACTAATTTTGCACACTAAGGATATCATAAGAACACAAATCCGCAATTGTGCGATCATAAATCTCCCTCCTATACAAATAAATATGAATCATGTTATTATGCTTAAGCCTAACTTACTCATCCTCCTTTTTGCTCTCTTTCATTCTAATGCAATCACATTAAGCCCGTTATCAATTCACACACATGGTAAGTAAGCTTGTTAGTGACTATGATCCATATCTTTTCAACAATTCAAAATTAACCAATTTTTTCTTTTTTTGAAGGTTTCACAACCGTTAGCCTAAGTGACCGGGTGAGGGTCACCTAACTTAAAAGGCGGATTCCTATTTAGATTTCTTATTAAGCACGGGATCATTCACTTATTTGCATCAACTTAATTACTTAGTGTGTAATTTCTAGATGGTGTTGACTGTTAGATAAACTACTTAAGAGCTATTAAAGGATGAGAACTCAAGGCTATGTCATAACAGGCATTTAAATCGGTTTCCATATTCGGGAGACTTAAGGTGTTAAAACGGTACCGATCTTATGAACTTTTCCTAAGTCTCCACAATCTAACCTCAAACTCATCTATAGCCTAAAAATTTCAAAAGATGCATTGCGTTTCTAAGTCTAATTTTTTTCACTAAAAAAACACAAAAACGAAGAAAACTAAAAGAAAACAAAACAAAGAAATGGTTCCCTCCCCCATACTTAAAACATTCATTGTCCTCAATGAAAGGACATAACCATTAAATAAGAGTGAGAGAAAGGAAAGAACACACCCGAGCAGTCAAGGTGGATAGGTGATCACATAAGCATCCTTTCCTAAAGAGAGATCTTTTATGCTTTCCTCTTCCATCAATGTTGGGCTCTCTTTTATGCGGTGAAATTTGAAGTTATTATCAGAGCTCTCGTTTTCGCTTTGTATTCTGGGATCAAACAAAGATCCTAGAAAAGTGAAAGTGTGGCCCATCCAATTAAATCGCTTTTGGGGATGCCTAAACTCAAGAATGCTAACCAAGGTCCATCCAATGCCCCTCTTATGTTCCTGCAATGATTTCTCTTCCTGCACAAATTCAAATAAATTATTAGGAAGTGGTTTCAGGTCTAAGGAGGGTGGTTTCTCGATGGATGGTTCGTTCCGGCCAGCCGAGATGTCGAGAGCTTCATCTACATAAACAACTTCATTTCAAACCTCATCTACAGTAAGAATATCAACTTGCAAGGCAACCTCAATTTCAGCACAAACAGAGCAAATTTTAGTGTCAGTACAGACATCACAAAAGTAAACATCATCAAAATCAGACAATGATGGAAAATCAACTGCAAACAAATCAGTACAAGTATCATCAACAGTTTCAGAAGGCAACTCTATTTGAAAAACAGAATGCTCTTCCAAGGGCTATTGGTTTGATCCTTGAGCTTGTTGTATGGCATTCATTGAAGTGGCAAGTTGTCCAATCTGTATTTCCAAAGTCTGAAAATTAGAATCTATTTGTTGTTGAAACTTGATATTATTTGTAGCCATTTGGTTGACAAGGTCCTCTAGTGAAGGTTAGGAAGGTGCATAGCACACAACTTCTAATTCCTTCATATGCTTATGTGGATCCTCACCTGCAAGACCATTAAACTTTGGCAACAAGTGCATTAAACCATATTTGATTTCAAAAGGTACATCAACATCAGGATATTCAATACATAAATCATTATAATTCACAAGTGCAGCCACTTCTCTCATAGTTCTTTGATCAGCCATGATAAACTCAAATTAAGAATAACCCAAAGAATGAGAAAACACAAGATCAAGATTAAGATCAAAATCAAACAAGCAATGCAGTAACAACTAAGAAAATACCAACAAGGTCCCTATAGAGGTAGAAACAAAATCAAAGAAGAAAAATAATTAAAATAAATTCAAAAAAATCTAAAAACACAAAATTTTATCTAATTAGGTAAAATAAGAATTTTGGGAATTTTTTCAAATTTTTCTGAAACTATAAAAATAGTAAAAAATTCATAAAAAATAGAAAAATGATGAATTTTGGATTTTTAGGTCGGCGTCCATTTAGACCCTAAATAAAGGCTTTTGATCCCTGATTTTTTTCTAATGAATCGGCCAAGAATCAAAAAAATCTGAGACAATTTTCCTAAAAATCGATATTTTTTTACTAGGTCTGACGCAAGACGGACGTCCGGACGGGAAAACGGTAAAACAACAAAACGAAAGTTCAAAACACACTAATCGACACCTATGACTAAACTAACGATTAAAAGCGACAAGAATCCCCGGCAATGGCGCCAATTTGATCCGCTGTCGCGCACGGATCAAAAACGAGTAATTTTTTTTAAAACAGTAGTAACGGTAACGACTACTCGAGTATCGTTCTCACAAGGATTCTTGTAATGTTATTAACCAACACAGTAACGGTTTATGGGGGGTTTGGTTTTGATTTAGAAAAAATAATGAAAATAAATGATTATAAAAAAGTGATTATCAAAATAAGCTGAAACGGTTAATCTCCTGTTTTAGTTTCCCAACTTATCATCGATCCAAATAATTCTCAATTCCTAAGCGGACTCTATCCCTTTTTCGATTATAATAACAATAAAACAAGCGCAATTGATATTATACGATACATATTCCTAATTTCTGAATTAAGCAAACAGATGAGATATAGTAACAGTGAATTAAGCAAACACGAGAAACATACGCGGATTAAGCAAACACGATTAAAGTATAAGAACATGCAATCATCGAAATAAATCAACCAACCCTAAGATAAATCGAATTAAGCAAACAAGATATCATAGAGAAGAATTGAAAGGAAATAGATTTTATTGGAAATTAAAAGAACCTCAAAGTGTCGGCAGAAACCGATTACAGCAGATTAATCCGAAGAAGTTAGTTCTCCACAAGATTCGTACAAAGTAAAGACAAATCGTGAAAAGTGAAAAGAAGGTAATGAACAGTAGCACGGCTGCTACTAGGTATAGGGTAACACACAAAATATGTTTCTAATCCAATTGGGTCGAAAAACATAAAAAACCCGGCCCAAAACTAAATATTCCTAAAGGCGCAATTCGGGTCCTGACTTCAACAAGTTATTCGAGCCTGCTACACTTTGAATCAGCTTTTGTGTAAATCATGAAAGTTGTAGATCTTTGTCTCAGCTTTCCAAAGATTGGTAGAATGTACAAATCCGATTCTCGTAGCTCCAGTTATGATCCGAACAGTTGACAGATATCAAATAACCGCTAAAGCTCAAATTAAGCTGCGAAAATAGATTAACGGCAAACAAAGACTTAATTGTAAAAACATAATAAAACACTAAAATAAATGAAACAAACTAAGGAAATGCCTAAGTACAAATATAAGAGAATGTGCATTAAAATACACTGATCACCCACTGTGCACGTGATTCGCAGAATCAAGAGGACACCAGAAGCTCTAGGCTCGAGGATTCCACCGCCCCCCGACGAGGTGGGGAAAGAAGAAGAGATGACCGGCCCCGAGACTCTTGAGAACCGAGGGGACCAGCTGGCCATTTCACTGAGTACACGCTACTCACCGCTCCCCGCAAGCGCATCCTGGCCGAGTGCATCAACTCGGAATTCCAGAAAGGAGGTGTCCGCTTCCCAAAGCCGACGCCCCTAAACCAAACGTCGACAAGTCCAAATATTGTCGGTTCCACAGGATCCACAGGCATTTCATGGAGGATTGCATCCACCTCAAGGATGCAATATAAATCTTGATCAAAGAGGGGCACCTCAAGCAGTACACGAAGAGAAGTGACGCCCCCCGACAAGAGACCTGGCAAACGAAAAGGGTCGAGGAGGCGACCCCATCCCCCGGCGAGAACGGACTACAAGTCACCCTGTATGTCACCCGACCAGAGGACTTCTACTTCCCCTACGAGCCCGACACGCCTGTCACCGCTCGCAGCCCATGGGAAAGCTTCCCCACCTCCATGGTCATATCCGGCGAAGGTTTCAATAAGGTATCGGTGGGGTCGATCAAGCGGAAGTTCGACGAGTTAATAGAGGCAAGCTCGGCACAGAACGCTACCTTCGAGAAGGCCCAGGGAAGGTCGAACCCCATCACCTTCTACCTCGAAGAACTGTTGGGCGGTGCCCTTAACTCCAACATCCCCCTCCTGATCAGGGCACAGATGGCAAACTTTGATGTCCGCCGCATCTTGGTCAACCAATGGAGCTCGGTGGACATAATGTATGCCCACTTACTCACTACCTTACAGCTCAACAAGACACATCTGACCCCTTACGTGGGCTCAGACCTGCAGGGTTTCAACGACACCACCACCAGACTGTGGGGCTACGTCGAGCTGATGGTCACTTTCGAGAACGAAGACACTGCCCAGCAAGTGAAGGTCCGCTTCTTGGTGGTAAAGTGCCCTTCTCTCTACCAGTGCATCCTGGGGAGGCCGATGCTAGCCGAACTCACGGCGGCACGATCTGCAATCCATCTGAAGATGAAGTACTACACGACCAAGGGTCGCGCGTCACTCTCCACGGGGATATTGAGGCCGCCAGGAGATGCTTTGAGGTTACAACCAAGGGTTTGAACTCGATCAACATCAAGTCCAATACCGCAGGGAAGCCAGCCTTAGATGAAGAGCAGAAGCCACTCCTGCGTGTAAACGCAGTCGACCTCGACAGTCGTTTCCCCAGCAAGCAGGAGTAGGACGAGGTAGCGAATCACATCCCTCTAGCTGAAGGAAACAGGAAGCCTCTTCACCCCGTGCACCCCATTCCAGATGGATACTTCGAGCTCATCACCCTCGGAGATGACCCAGATAAGAGCGTGAAGATTGGCACGGGCCTCCCCGACCTGGAGAGGAAGCAGCTGAAGGCCTGCCTCCAAGAGAATGCCGACCTGTTCACGTGGAGCGCTGATGCCCGGACTCGACCCAGATATGGCCTTCCATCAACTCACAATAGATTCAGACGCTAGGGTTGTAGCATCATGTAGGCGTAGGCAGTCTCCCGAGAAAGCGGAGGCTGCTGAAAGGGCTGTAAAAGACCTCTTAGAGGCGAACTTTATTTCGGAAGCCCAGTACACAACATGGCTTTCTAATGTTGTACTTGTTAAAAAGAATAATGGAAAGTGGAGACACTGATCTTAATCGGACATGCCCAAAAGATGCATACTCATTGCCTAACATCGACAAACTGGTCGACAATTCTGCAGGTTTTAAATCGCTGTCATTCATGGACGCATACTCGGGATACAATCAAATCCCCATGCCGAAGGCCGACAAGAAGTACACGGTCTTTATGACTGAATCATGCAACTATTACTACAATGTAATGCCCTTCGGCCTGAAGAACGCATGCGCGACCTACCAGCGTATGATGAACAAAGTCTTCCACGACGAGATCGGGGACATGCTCGAGGTCTACATGGACGACATGATCGTAAAATCACGAGAAGAATTCGACCACACTACCCATCTCAAAAGAGTCTTCGACACGGCGAGGAGATGCACAATGAGGTTCAACCCGGAGAAATGCACCTTCGGCGTCCGAGCAGGCAAGTTCCTCGGTTTCTACCTCACAGAATGAGGAATCGAGGCAAACCCCGACAAGTGCAGGGCGTTCTCCGAGTTCTCGATGCCGAACTCGAAGAAATCGATACAAGCACTAAACGGGATGCTCGCCTCGCTGTCCCGCTTCGTGGCCAAATTGGCGCAACACACACTTTCATTTTTCAAACTCCTACGCAAGGAGGCCACGTTCGAGTGGACCGAGGAGTGTGAACATACGCTCCTTCACCTCAAACAAGTACTCTCGCAGCCCCCGGTCCTCTCGCGACCGGAAGACGGGGAGACATTGTACCCGTACCTCACCGTCACGAGTGAGGCGGTCAGCACGACTCTAATAAGGGAAATCCCCGACGAGCAGAAGTCAATTTACTTCACCAGTAAAGACCTCTAAGGCCCCGAACTTAGATACCAGTAGATCGAAAAGGTCGCTCTGGCCCTCGTCACTGCGGCCAGAAGGCTGGGGCACTACTTCTTGGCCCACACGATCGTGGTAAGAACTGACCAGCCCATAAGGCAGCTCCTCGGTCGACCCAACATGGCGGGCAGGATGCTCAAATGGTCGCTCGAGCTCTCTGGGTTCGACATCCAATACAAGTGTAGGAAGGCCCTAAAGGCTCAAGTACTAGCCGACTTCGTTGCAGAGATGACCACCCCGGAACCCTCGACCGAAGATTCCCAAAAGTGGACGATCTACGTCGACGGGGCGTCCAGTTTGACGGGAAGCGAAGTAGGCATCATTCTAGAAAACGAGGAAGGCATCTTGATCAGGTCTCCCTCATGTTATCCTTCCCGACATCTAACAACCAGGCCAAATACGAGGCCTTCCTCGCCGGGCTACGGCTAGCCGAGGACCTTGGCGCCAAAGAAGTAAAAATATTCATCGACTCCCAGCTCGTGGCCTCCCAGGTGCGAGGAGAGTACCGAGCCAAGAACGACAGCCTCATCGAATACTTGGCCCTAGTAAAAGAGAGGATGAAAAAATTCGTCTCGGTGGAAGTAAGTCACGTCCCGCGCGAACAAAATACTCGGGCATACATCTTATTAAGTTGGCGAGCACGAAGAAAAAAGGCGGGAACAAATATGTCATCCAAGAGGTGCTCCCGCGGCCGAGTATCGAGAAATCCACCTCGACTACCGATGTGAATGCCATTGGTGATAACCACTGCTGGATGACCCCGATATACGAATACCTCAGCACAGGGAAACTACCCGACGACCCCAAGGATGCCGGCATAGTCAGGCAACGTGCCTGCTCGTATACTATCGTCGAGGACAAGCTATATCGACGAGGTTTCTCTATCCCCCTCCTCAGATGCGTAGAGGAGTCTAAGGTCCCCGGCATACTCCAGGAGATCCACGAAGGGATTAATACGCAACACCTTGGCGGACAGTCCCTAGCCCGTAAAGCATTGCGAGCGGGGTACTACTGGCCTGCCATGCTGCAAGACGCCAAGGAGCATGTTAAGAAGTGTGACAAATGCCAGCGACACGGGGACATGCACTTGGCCCCGCCCAGTGGGCTCAAAACACTCTCATCCCCGTGGCCATTTTCCTGGTGGGGATGGATATCCTCGGGCCCTTCACCATAGGGTCGTACCAAAATAAGTACTTGATTATCGGCGTCGACTACTTCACTAAGTGGATAGAGGCCGAAGCCTTGGCCAAAATCTCGGCTCACAACATACTCCGTTTCTACAAGAGGAATATACTTGCCCGATTCGGCGTACCCAAAGCAATCGTCACCGAAAATGGGACACAGTTCACCGATAAGAACTTCCAGGACTTTGTTACCAAGTTGGGCACAAAGCAACACTTCACGTCGGTCGAGCACCTGCAAATGAACGGGCAGGCTGAAGCCGCGAATAGGGTGATCCCTCGAGGCCTGAAACGAAGACTGGACGACGCCAAGAAAAGGTGGGTCGAAGAGTTACACAGCGTGCTCTGGGCCTACAGAACGACCCCACACTTGACTACAGGGGAAACCCCATTCCGACTGACCTACAGAACCGAGACAGTAATTCCGGTAGAAATAAGGGAGCCCTTGAGGAGAACTGAGTCCCCCATCGACGAGGAGGCCAACAACGAGGCCCTAAGGGAGGAGCTCGACTTAGTCGAAGAAATTCGGTCGGGGGCATCCCTCCGTGAAGCCTCACTCAAGAAGAAGATAACTTTGTGTCATGACGGCAAAGTCATCAAACGCGAATTTCAGGTGGGCACCCTAGTCCTGCGAAGGAACCATAAAGATTCGCGCGAAGGCAAGCTTGTCGCGAACTGGGAGGGACCCTATCACTTCCGCGCAAAAACGGGGACGAGAGCTTACTACCTCGAAAACTTACATGGGGAGGAACTTGCTCGACCATGGAACGCTGAAAAGCTTAAACAGTACTACAGTTAAACACTGCTCGTGACCTCGATCGAGCTCTTAGCTTCGTCGAAGGTTGGAATCCTACTTCGACCACTCGACCAATTCCCTACACTGTCGAGGACCAAAAACCTCGAGCAAAAGCCCCAAATACTTAACAAAGACATGCAAATATCAAATACATAATCGACATACAAGCAGCACACACAAAATATGAAAGCAATGCATTAAAGTGGGCAAAAGCCCATTGTTCGAACATTACAAAAAGCATTACAAGCCCCTGGCATGGAGGTTGGGAAAAGTCAATTTACAAAATCATGGCACGCAGACCGAACAAAATAATAACCCAAAATGGCACGTAGACCGACTAAACAGAATCAGACATCCACCTCCTCCTCAAGCCGAGGTCCCCCCTCACCTCGACCAACTCCATCATCAGTTTCCCCAGGGACGACCACCCTGCCATCAACCACTTGATGGAAGGGACTGACCCTTTCAAGGACAAGCTGAGCCCCCGGGTTCTCGGCCTGGACTTGTACCAAAGTGTTATTAAAACCCACTTCAAGAGCCTCCAATCAGTATTACTCAAGCTCTCGGATCTGGGCGACCAGAGCACCACGAGCCGCGAGAGCTTTATCCTCCTCCGTCTCGTCCTCGGCAGGCTTGGTAGCGGCTTCCATCTCAGTGACTTTGGTCCGAAGCGATCCCGCTCCTCCTTGGTTTTCTTCAGCTCTTCCTGCAGCTCGTTCATGTCATGGAGGAGGTGCACCTGGGCCTCATACCTCGTCTGAGCTTCTTGTAGATCGATATCTGCTTTGTTTTTCTCTGCCTCCAAGACGGAGTTCTCATCTTGAAGTTTGTCCAACTCAGAAGTCGGGTTGGTTTCGTCGTTGAGGACCAAGGCAGTCTCAAACACCCTTATCATAGCGGCCATGTCCTCGACCACAACTTTCCTTCTGGCCGCCTTGTCGACCTCCATGATCGTTTTCGTTTCAGCCTTGGTCACAATTGGGGAGTTGTCCCCAGAAAAGAAGTCCCAATGGAGGTGTCAGGGGGTAGCATGAACTTTTCCGCAGGCACACTTTCCTCGAGGTTGAAGATAATAGGCTCCTCGGTGCGCAGTCTCTTGGAAGGGGCCTCCTGCAGAGGAGGAGACTGGCTACATTGAGGGGAGGTAGAGTCGCTTCCCCCGTCGTCGAGCTTCACCAACTGTTGTACTTCGGTGACTCTACCTTTGTTCTTCTTCGCGCCCTTGGTGGCTTCCAGCTTCATGATACGCTCGTGTACGTTCGACATTTGGCCTGCGACAGTGGACAGAAAATGAGTCAGTACAAAGGAAAAGAAAAGGGGGTAGACGCCCGAGAAAAGCAAAATACCACTACCTAAAAACCTCAAGGCTTCGTCGTGGGACTCGTTCGGCTCTGGGTTGCTGGACGGGCGCGTCGAGTTCGGGCTCGTCATCAATATGGATAACACCCTCGAGCCTCACGACTATTTTACCTGAAAAGCAGAGGGAAACGGCAAATTCGACTTTCAAGATCAAATCCACCCTTCCACCGCAAATCAAGTAAAAAGGCGAAGAGAGGGACGAGGAGTCCCATACAAATTCTCCCCGACACAAAGTTGCGAGCCTCTCTTCGACGGAAAGACTCATCCATGGGGAAACCCCCGTTAACACGACGCAGTGAGCCTCCTCGACAAGAGGGTCCTCCCGCGAGAGGACCCTGATGGACGCGGGGGGACTCTTCGACAGAGACCCCTTCACAATTCTCATTCGCTTATAGGGAGCGAGGCTCCCCGAGATCTTCATCCCAGCTCCCCATGACCTTCATCGCAGCTCCCCGAGACCTTTATCACAATCATCGGGGTCTTCATCAGGAGATTCATGAAGCTCCCAAAATCCTCATGAACTTCCCGGCGACTTGTCGAGAAACTTCATGAACACGGCCAGAAAGTTCATAGTTCCGCCGGGAACTTCATGAAAGTCACCGAAATGTTTATAAGTCTCTCCTAAAACCTATGCTCCCCCCGGAAAATCAACAATAAGTTCATATTACTGAAGATAAAACATGAGAACTTACTTGAAGAATGTTGGTCCGGACCACGAGGAGCAACTGGCAACGGCGGTGACGGTAGCGGTGACGACGGACACGGTCTGAAAAGCTTGAAGGACTTGGAGAACTCTGATTAGTCTGAGGGAAAGCGTGAAAATGAAAGAGGTTTTCCTCCTATTTATAATCCTAGCACGGGAAGCGAGGCAGCCCTAGGCACTCAAGTGCCCCTACGCGTAGCCGTCCTAGGCATTAATTGCGCATGACACGTGGTGCCGAAGATACCATCTACGTCCTTTCAGCTTCCCATTGTGCCTGCAGATCGGGCATGCATGTTTCTTGTAGTCTCCCTCGCATCGTCGGCCAAATCACCCAACGGAGACATGCCCGGAAGAAAGGTGATATGTAGGACGTCTGACGGACAGACATCCCCGCGGAGTCTTGTCTCGTTGAGCATCTCCTAATCCTAGCCACACACATCACCCACCAGTTCGGTGTTTCAGGCACGCTGATGCCCCACGGGGCGGATCCCCGATGATTGGGCTAACTCTTAAGTCATTACCCCTACTTCAGAGCAACGACTTGAGGGACTCCTGTTCTGGACTGGGCCTAAA
Organism: Lathyrus tuberosus; assembly: GCA_022829125.1. Classification (NCBI taxonomy): domain Eukaryota; kingdom Viridiplantae; phylum Streptophyta; class Magnoliopsida; order Fabales; family Fabaceae; genus Lathyrus; species Lathyrus tuberosus. The sequence goes on from JALAZF010000091.1 coordinate 12,314,908, forward strand.
GTTGGCCTACTGTCGGGCATGGCCTAACCCAAGTCATCGTCGGGGAGGACCCAATTAAGATCCTGTCCATCTGCACACCTGGGGAGCTCTCACACGTCTCCCCCATGGACTCCATGTGCCCCCCATGCGGGGACACATCATCAAGAAACTACCCACTTCCGGAAGAACTGGTAAGCCCACCTTCCGAAGATCACGGGGCAGTTGATCCAGGGCAGAGACCACGTGCTCGTCTTCCCTACACCACTTAAGCCCTGGCAGTTACTCGTATTGGGCCTTGCAATCCAACCCAGTGCAAAGTAACCGTTGGCCTTGCGCTGGGGGCACATTATAAATATCCTCTTTCACTAGAGGGTCAGGTATTCCATTCTTTACACTCTTTTTCTGTACTTGCGATGTATACTCCGTCTCTGACTTTGGCATCGGAGTACCTTGCAGGTACACCCCCCGCCTTCTCACCACCATCGGCGGTTAAAGGCGTTCAAGACGTGTTGCTGGCCACCGATATATTTCTGATCAGGTACGATCAGCCTGTTCTAGACTGGGCCTAAAGCTGGCCAACCGTTGGGCATGGCCCAACCCAAGTCATCGTCGGGGAGGGCCCAATTAAGATCCATTCCATCTGCACACCCGGGGAGCTCTCACACGTCTCCCTCACGGACTCCATGTGCCCCCCACGCGGAGACACGTCATCAGACAACTACCCACTTTTGGAAGAACTAGTCAGCCCACCTTTCGAAGATCACGGGGCAGTTGATCCAGGGAAGAGACCACGTGCTGGTCTTCCCTACGCCATGTAAGCCCTGATAGTTACTCATATTGGGCCTTGCAATCCAACCCAGTGCAAAGTAACCATTGGCCCTGCGTTGGGGGCACATTATAAATATCCTATTTCACTAGAGGGTCAGGTATTCCATTCTTTACACTCTTTCTCTATACTTGCGTTGTATACTTCATCTCTGACTTTGGCATTGAAGTACCTTGCAGGTACACCCCCACCTTCTTACCACCATTGGCTGTTAAAGGAGTTCACAGCGTGTTGCTGGCTACCGATCTATTTAATTTTAAAAATATTTTTTAAATATGTATGTTGAACATGACATATATACTAAGATAGTGACATACATTTATAAAACCATATATGAACTATTTCATGAATTCATACCTATTAAAATATATACATTGCATAGTACAGGATTGTAGATGGCAAAATATAATATACAATTGCACTTTGCCATTACGGAAACTAAAAAAATGCATCTACTATCTACCCATTACAAAAAGGTTTCATGAACTGTCCAAATTGCCCTTCCCCCAAAAATAAAATACACTATGAAAAGGTTATTTCGGTAACTAGCAAATTCATCCAAAATCAAATGTCATAAACCTCTCTTTTCATGACACATGTCACACACCCATTGTCAAATTTACATTTCAAATTCTTTCTTCCCATATTCCCAGACTTCTCTCTCCCTCCTGTTTTCTCTCATCTATCTTTCCCCTCAAAACCCTAAACCACCGTCGCTGCCCCCTGTCCCTTCTCCCTCGTCTCTGATTCTCCGATCTCCTGTTTTATACAATATTTTTCATTCAATGATGTTGGTTACAAAATCACGGGATTCTTCTTTATTTTTTCCCTTATTGATAGGATTCACTATGCTCGATGTTTTTCTAGGTTTGATTCACCCCTCTTTGAGGCATGTTACTGCGCAGTTTATAATGTTTATAGTGGCTTTTTGATTTTCTGTATTCTATTACAACTTCGTCAGATATCCTTACCAAGGGCTACACGATTTCTGTTTTCAACAGTGAGTTTCGATTTTTGATTTTTGATTTCTTCTTATTTTCGATTTTAGGGCTTGTCATCACATACCTTACTGATTTTTATTTTTCTCTGAAACTCTTATTTTTGTTTTGAATCTTGTCTTTCAAATAGATATATACATGTTAGTTTAGATTTGTGTTTGAAATATTGGGTTTGTTCAACTCTCATGATTTAAAGAGAAAGTGTTTTTTCTATGCACATTCAAATTCACACAACCTGTAAACTGCAGAGGTGTTGATCTTGAGGTCATAGCTTTGGTTGAGGAAATGTTGATTCAATCTTTCTTAAATTGGTGTTGCTTGCCTTTACTCTTTGATTCAATCTTGTCTTCCCTGGTTGAAAACAATTTCTGATTTCATTCATGTTCAGAACATGTATAAAAGTTTCTCCCTTTTAGCTAAAATGCCTTTTAAGAATGTTTCACTTTTTCCTGTGATTTATGTTTCCACTGTTTTTTGCCTAAATCACTCATTTATATCTTTCATTTTTCGTTTTTAATCTTTTTGCTCTCATGTGTCCGATTCTTTGTTTTTGAATGTCTTTTTATGGGTTATTGTTTTGTTGATTTTTACATATTTGAACGTATCTCTACTTTTTTATGGGTTATTACCCAAAATGTGCTTACATATTTGTTTCCATTTGAGCTTTTTGTTTTCAGTATCTATACACTATTTTAGCATTTTCACCGTGACGAATATCAATACAGACATAATATTTTGATATGGTTTCCCAGCGAGATCATGTTTATGGAAAAGGAAACTAATGAAGTTGTTTATTGAAAGCCCAAGTGTCTCTAAATCTGGTGAGTATGCAATGTAATCTGTTTTGATTTCCACCTTTGATGGTTGTATTATGATTTTTGAACATCAATGCCTCATAAACACTAACAAATTGGTTGCCAAGGTTTTGCTCCATTTGTTGAGTCATAATTAAGCTTCCTGCAGTGATGATTCGTCGGCCAATGTGGTGCTTGCTGGTCTTAGATCGGGTGGATAAATTTAGTTCAGATTATATGACTACAATTTATTGAATTTGGTGCATAAATTTAACCTGTTGTATATGTCAACAGAAGAATTCATACATTGGACTGGCTCACAACATATTTCCCCTAATTCTGAAGAGGTTAACAAAGGTGAAAAATACTCTCCCATTAATATCCATTGGAATTCATGTTCATCATAATTGAATCCAAAGTTTCCTCTTATGATTCTGAAATAAATCATAATTGATGTCAAGATTCCTCTTCCTCTTCTGAAATCAATTTTTAAGATATTTGAGTTCAATGACTGCTGAAGAGTATTTGTTCTATAACAAAAAGGCCCATCTGCTTTGTTTTATTAGCCAACTAACTTGCAGTTGCAACAGATTTGAGTCTTTTCTACTTAAAAATCAATTTATGTATCTATCAATATTCATTTATGTTGTTCCTCTTCTATATAATTTGTAGTGCTAAAACTTAATCTGTTAACTTCTTGCTGGTCCATATGTTGTATATTCCATAAATTGCATTTACACTACTTTTAACTTCCTTTAATTATTTCTGTTTTATATGCCAGTTGATGAGCTGGAACAGTACAATAAGATTGTAGGCAAGAATATTAGCCAACTTTACATAGGCGGCATGCATTCCCACACTTCAAGACAAATATCAGTTGTTGAAGAGCAATCAATTAAGAGAAAATATTTTCCTTTTAAGCAAGGTTACCCATTTGTCGCAACTATTAGGGTGGGATCAGAGGGAATCCAGATGACAGTTGATGGAAAACACATCTCTTCATTTGCTTTCCGTGAAGTACTTGCTTTCTCTTCAGAGGGAATCCAGATGACAGTTGATGGAAAACACATCTCTTCATTTGCTTTCCGTGAAGTACTTTCTTTCTCTCTTACTTTTAATTTTTGATATTAAATATTGAATAAGTGTGTTTAAATATGCTGATTAATTTTGTCGGTTATGGTTCAGACACAGGTTGTGCTTAAATATTCTTTCTCTCTCATTGACTTTATCTTTTAAACAGACACAGGTTGTTTCAGCCAAGTTTATCATGAAGACAGATGATGATGCATTTATTCGTAACATTATGATTCGTAACAATGTGTAATTGATCTATTATCTATTCGTGATTTAACTTTTTAATCAATTTCATGTTTTTCTAAGTTATTTAACATTCTTTAACTTTTCCCATTCATCATGAAGTAATGTGCACACTCCACAGTTAATTCAAGTTTGATTTAAACTGATTGTGTGATCTTTAAAATGTTATAACCCATTTTCATATCCATTGATCTAACTGTATTTACTTTGTGACTCAGCTGCATATTGGACCTGAAAGCTAAAGAGGCAGACATGCTTGCCTGTCAAATAGCAGTGGAACAACCCCAAGAACGACATCAGCTGCTTTTTGTCAAAGCTGTATTTTTTGGGAAGACTTTCATGTCTGCAAGGTAGTAATCTCATTTCTAATTAACTTTTAATGATATAGTTTTCTTATTTTGGAGAGAAAATATTCATTGTGCCATAGTGTATTAAAATGAGTATGTAATCGTGCATGTTAGCAACTATTATGTGATAATTATGATGCACGTATGTAAGAGAGGAGTAATGTTCTAAATAATTTTATTTCATTATAATTTTAAGTAGCATGGAATTTGAATTGTGTTAAATTATTGTGTCAGTAATAGGGGTATTGAAACACTTGTCTAGAATTGTGGTGGATTTGGTTGATATTTAATGATAAAGAATTTATTTCCTCTTTATAATTGATGTTATTATTTCTTTAAAAGTGTCTAGTGTGTTTCGAATGTTGTTAATAATAGTTATATTTTTTGAACAACGATGTAACTTCTTGATGCAAATGAAATGATATTGTGTACAAATAAAAGTTTTAAGTGTTCTTTCATTTTTATAGTCTTGATCCCATTGTGTTTGTCATTTCAATGCTTTTTTTAAGGTTGTAATTTTTCTATTCATGATTCTTAATGCTCAAAATTGTGTTATTAGGAGGTTAACTCATTCATGTTTATGGTTCTTAAATCCTAAACCATAAATATATTTTTCTAATATGGTTTAGTTTTGTTTATTTTGATTGAATGTTTGAAAATGCTTAACTAATGCTTATTAGTTAATGACGTTGAATGACTTTTCTAACATATTTTTAATTATTCAATACTGATAATTAGCATTACTACTATTATAATGGTACTACTTTTATTTTATATATTTGTATTTATTACTACTTATATTTTAAATGCTACGAGTATTACTGCTATTTTAAATACATTTGTACATGTGTAACAACTCTAAAGTTTAAAATTAACTTGATAGCCACTCGATTCACTCTATAAATAAAATTTTATTTTCTAAAATTTTATTTTTCATTTTATTTATATTAAATTTCTTTAAATTTTTTATTTTTTTATAAAATATTTTTTAATAATTTTGTATATAAGAATTTTAAATTTTATTTTCTCTTTTGAAAATTAATAGGAGCCTTACAAAGAATAAAACAGTTAAATTATAAGACTAATAATTAAAAAACAATTTTAGAAAAATAATGTACTTTATTTATATATTTATTATTATCATCAATTAAATTAACAAATTTTCTTCTTTTGATAAATATTAAGAACCCTTTTAAATACTCATACACCGGATAAATTAAACTTATATAAAAAAAAATAATGAGTACACGTTAGTCAAAAAGTTTCTACATCAATTGACTAATAATTAAAATTTTTGACACAATTAAAATCTAATTAGCATATAATTAAAAAAGAAATATATTTATTATGTTTTTAGCACTTTTTCTTACTTGATTGATCAATTTGATTTAAAAAATTATTAGAATCGTATTCTTTTTAAATAGATAGGAGATTGAAAAATTATTTATGTTATTTATAAAGTTATATATATTTTTGATGCTATTGTTGGTATTTATAAATTCTTTATATGATTTAAATAATAGATAAATTTATTTTAATATTTGTGTTTTTTATTGAGGCTATAGCATTAGAAAAGTACTATTCATAAACACCAAATAATTTTTTTTTGAGTATTATAAATTGATATACAATTTTTGAATAATAAAATGTTTTAACTCACGGATTACTATTAATACAATATCTAATTTATTTTAATCAATTAAAATCATATGATCATGATTCATTTTACAATTAAGAAATTCATTATCTAAAGTACGTGTAATATTGAAAATAAGATTGAAATAATATTATTGTCGCACGGGACACAACCAATTAGATCTCACTGTATAAATATTACTTTCAATGTGCATGTACTTTCAATGTACTATAAATTGAATTTTATCACTGAAATTCACTATTTTCACGGGTCACTATCACCACAATATTTTTTTTAATCAACTAAATATTTACACTACGCCAAACAAGGGAAAAGAGGGCGCTTTTTTTGGCCTATGACAGCGCTTAAAAGCGCTGTCGTAGGTAAAGACATCGCTTTTTTATTTATGAAAAAACGCTCTCTAAAATGGGGCTTTAGACAGCGCTTTTTAAAAGCGCTGTCTAATGTATATGGAAATGATTTTTTTAATATAACTTTAGAGAGCGCTTTTTCCCTAAAAGCGCTCTCTAAATAAGATTTTAGTGTGCGCTTTTTTCTTAAAAGCGCTCTCTAAAGTATACCTATAATTTTATTGATTTTTTTTCTATAACTTTAGAAAGCGCTTTTTCCTCAAAAGCGCTCTCTTTTGTCTACGTATAATTTTAAAGATTATTTTTATAAATCCCATTTTAACCATTTTTTTTATGCAAATACCTGCTTAGTTTCAAACCTCCATTTCTTATAGAATTTCTTGCAACAACAGAATTCTTTACATTTCAATAAATAGAATTCTTGAACAACAGAATTCATATACATTTCAATAAACACAGAATTTCCTTCTATTCACAAAACTAGAATTTACAACAGAATTGAATTTACAACAGAATTTTCTTATATTCACAAAACTAAAATTTACATTCCCAAAACTATACATTCAATATATTTTGTTTAGAAGAAAGAATTCGCACAATTCTTCCGTAATATAATTCAATTGTTTCCTTGTGTAAGAAGAACACGCCATATCTTCGAAATACTACATAACAAAACAAAATACGCATTATTTAGTTAAAAATAATAAATTATATGACATATCCGATAAATATTAAAATAAATCCTAAGTTATAAAACCATGCATACCCTTTTAGGAATCTCCAATTGGTCCATTTGAATGATTTCTCTCATGAACCTCAAAACGAAGTACCCGCAGTCTATGCCATTACGCTGACGAGGGCACTACACATAGACAAATAAATAAGAAATAATATATAGATGTTTTGTGTTATTAAGTAGCATCACTAATAAGCAATATTGTGAAAATTAATATACCTCCACTTTGACCCATGTAATATTGGTTGACCTAGCCCGTGCTACTCGAGTCTCTCTTTGTGCACGGTATAGTAGTATAGCTCTATAAAAGAAAAACGTAAACTTAGAACAATGTCACAGAAATAATTAGATATACAAATACACACGAATATTACGAACAGTCTCACTTACGTGTCAACCACATCCTTCATATTCTGATATGTGGACCAATCAGTATCCAATGAATTAAGATAATAGACCACTTATGTAATAGGATTAATTGCAACCAACAACCAGTGTCCACTATAAAGTATAACAAAAGTTTAGATGGATAATTTGTACACAAAAGATACAAATTAAAGATTAGATTGAAATTATAATGAAAATCTTACCCGTTTCCAGTATTATACGGTAAAAGAAACAGACATTTTGTGGTGCTGGCCGTAAATCGCTCAAGTAAGTGGTCTCTTACGTCAATTGCATTCGTACCAATTCTCGGTGCATTCACAAGGCTGCAAGAGATGAAACGGAATTTGTTTGCCAAATTCGTCCCCCGCAAGAATTTTTCATACGTGCACCTTAAATAAGAACATAATAAACATTAGACTATTATCATTGAAATGTGTAAATAAATTGTTCAACTAAATAAATAATAGATTGATTGGAGTACCAGATGTATGAATGCATAACACCGATGCCTAATTCAGTATGATTCAGAACCTGCTCCATGTCCTCTTTTCCGATTATCTCGGAATGAGGAAAACCAAAAACACCTTCGTCCATGTTGATTTGACGAATATCACCTTGCATCAAATCTGACATTTCCAAAAGTGTCAGATACCAAACATTTAATAGCAACAAAAGAATAAGTTCACTAACTCTCTAGTATCAATTTAACCTACTTCACTAACTTTATCATCAACAGTCTAGTTTTTTTAATTCTTCACATTGCAACAATTCATTTTCCAAACAGTCCAAACTTCACACCAAAACAATCTTACATAGCATTCAAAATTATTATGCATCACAACATGTCAACATCTTGATTAATATGCAATTCAAGTTGACAAACTAGCACAAGGCCACCATCTTTCAAATAATTAACAGTTCCTAATTCTTTTTAGTATAATTAACCACTCCTAACATTAGCTTAGTTGCAATTCAATAACATCAATCACATTTCCATTATGCTAACAAATCCATTTCAATCACTAACAGTTCTGTTTCAAATTACAAGCATGCCATAGCTCAATTAAGTCACCACATTATCATTCTAATATCATTTCCACACAATACCAGTTCAATACTACAACAATCATTTAACCTACAACAAGAACCTACATTTAAACATCAACAAAATCCACAACAATCCACACCATCCACACAATACCAGTTCAATACTACAACAATCATTTAAACATCAACAAAAATAGTTTAACCTACATTTCAAACCAACCTACATTTCAATCAGTTTTACCTAATTCTTGTTAATGAATACTTACAACAAGAACAACGAACAACGAACAACGAACAATAATAGTTTAAACATCAACAAAAATAGTTTAAAAAAAAGAAGAAGTTGCAGTAGAAGTAACAACGAACAACGAATAGCAACAACGAACAACAATAACATGCAACAACGAACAATGTTAGAAGTAAGAACAATGTACCTCTTCTTCGTCACGACGACAGCAAAACGACGGCAGCAGTGGTCACGACAATGAACGAGAAAGGGTTTCAGACAAGAAAGAGAGAAGAAAATGATTAGAAGCGCGCAGTTTCAGAAAATGAAATGAAATGTGTTTTATATTTTAATTAATAAATGACCTTAGAGGGCGCTTTCCTTAAAAAGCGCTTTCTAAAGTCAGGAGACTTAAAGACCTTAGAGGGCGCTTTCCTTAAAAAGCGCTTTCTAAAGTGAGGAGATTTAAAGACCTTAGAGGGCGCTTTTCTTAAAGCGCTTTCTAAGGTGAGGTGACTAGACAGCGCTTTTGAAAAGCGCTTTCTAAAGGCTATTCTTAGAAGGCTTATAACAACGCTTTGTATTTAGAAAGCGCTGTCTAAGGTTTACTTGAAAATGTCAAAAAATCTAAAAATGAGTCTGGGGCGAGGGGGATTCGAACCCCAGACTCAAAGCATGGCAAACACATAAACAAACCTCCTTGACCAGCGGTACTACGCCCTCATCCATTGTTTCTTCTCACTCAATAAATATATATTTTAATATAATTTAAATATATTAAATATAATTTGATATATTAATATAATTTAAAGTATATTTTAAATTATATATTAATATAATTTATATATATTAAATATAATTTCAATAAGTTAAAATGTTTGTATTTAAAACATATATATTTAAATATATTATTTGAATAATTTTAAATATAATTTAAAATAAATTAAAATATAATTTAATATACTTTAAATATATTAAATATAATTTGATATATTAATATAATTTAAAGTATATTTTAAATTATATATTAATATAATTTATATGTATTTAATATAATTTAAATAAGTTAAAATGTTTGTATTTAAAACAAATATATTTAAATATTTTATTTGAATAATTTTAAATATAATTTAAAAAAATTTAAAATATAATTTAATATAATTTAAATATATTAAATATAATTTGATATATTAATATAATTTAAAGTATATTTTAAATTATATATTAATATAATTTATATATATTAAATATAATTTAAATAAGTTAAAATGTTTGTATTTAAAACGTATATACTTAAATATATTATTTGAATAATTTAAAATATAATTTAAAATAAATTTAAATATAATTTAAATATATTAAATATAATTTGATATATTAATATAATTTAAAGTATATTTTAAATTAATATATTTTAAATTATATATTAATATAATTTATATATATTAAATATAATTTAAATAAGTTAAAATATATAATTTAAATATATTAAATATAATTTGATATATTAATATAATTTAAAATTCCTTTCCCTACCTAAAGGGCGTGGGTTCGACCCCCCCTTTTGCCATTTTTTGTGATTCTTGATGTTTTTAAGTATAATTAGTAAATGACTTTAGAGGGCGCTTTTTCTTAGAAAGCGCTTTCTAAAATAAAAAGAAATTGAGCCCTATTAGAGCGCTTTCTAAGGTGGCCTTTAGACAGCGCTTTTTAAAAGCGCTCTCTAAAGTGATACCTATAGCAGCGCTTTTTGGAAAGCGCTGTCTAAGGTGGCACTCTTTTACATTCTTTTACAGCGCTTTTTGGAAAGCGCTTTCTAAAGCCTGTCTTTTACGGCGCTTTTTTTTAGCGAAATTTTTTTATTCTTTTTAGCAGCGCTTTTTTATAAAAGCGCTGTCTTTTTGGTGCTGTCTATTCCTATTTTTGGCGTAGTGTTATAAATATTTATAGTTATTAGACATATTGAATTTATAATGTTGATGATTTGTTACGTATTTATTTTTAATATTAGCCGTTATTAGTAATTTTATAATATCAATTATATATCAAAACAACAACTAAGCCTTATCAAATGATCTTAAAATATGAATAAATTTATCCGTGCAGACGCACGGGTCTTCTACTAGTTGTCCAATTAAATTAAGGTTCATATTAATTAATTTTTTAACCGAAAATAATATAGGTAATCTGACTCTCACATCAATTTAGTGAAAATATTATTTACAATTTTGATATTATAACTTTTCACACTACTCTAATTTTATTTTATTTTTAATAAAAAAACTATAAATCGTATCCCAATTGATAATGATGATTTCTTGTACTCTTTCTTCGAATATTCTTGATTTGTCACTTTGATACTTAAAACGGAAGCATCGGTTGCCATTGTCTGGGTTACTATAAGATTGTTAGAAAATTCATTTAAATCGAATGGATCGAGACTAGAATCGTGAACCAATAACTTTCTTTAGAGTATTTCAAGCACTCTCAAATTGTCTTAGAGTTGTAACCCATGAATACCTATGATAATTTAGCATACATTCGAGTTTGCACAAGACCGATAAAAATTCGAATGTAAGGAAGATGAAATCTAGAATTTTGTGTGAAGAAAATAGACTTTTTTGTTATATTTTTCTGAATTCAGAATGCTCAATTTATAGACTATATTGGTCTTATTTCACAAGGTTACGACCCTTGGTGAAACAACTTCTTTTTAGCAAGAGTTGCAAACTTTTAGCAAAAAGTTACATTGTTTCGCTTAAAACAACATTATTCAAGAGTTGCATATTTTCATTCTGCAACACTTCACAAACTGTTTTCTATTTTCAAATTCAAACCTACTGCAACACTTCACAAATGTTACCTATTTCTGAATTTCAAGTCTAATGCAACATTTCACAAGTGTTACTTATTTATGAATTTAAAGATTAATCTTCACTTGTATATTTTCTTATCATTTTTTAACACACTCAATATTATTAATGGTTAATAATTTACAATATTACATATGTTAATATTCATGCAGGGGCGAATTAGTGTGGGTCATGTACCCCAAAATGTTTTAATAAAAAAATAGCTACTATACATTTACATAATCATTAATATAAAAAATATTTAATTAAAATAGTACGATCCCTGAACTTATTGAAGGAATGTTCTTTGGTATTAATCTATTATTATAAATTAAATATAAAATCATATGATATATGAATAATTATTTAGGTTTCGTTTGAGATGATTATGAGTTTTTTATTTTAAAATTTAATTATAAACTAAAACATCTCAGACTAAAATATTGTTGAATTGGTTGTGTTTATTTTAATAATATTTTTTAGCTAAAATTTAAAAATAAATTATATATTTTTATTTTAATACGATAACGCTATAACTGAAAATCTCAAATAACTATTTATGCCATCATTAGTTATTTATAGAAAGATAGATAAATATTAATATTGATAACAAAATTAAGAAAATTATATTAAAAAATTGAAAATATCATTTAATATTTTTTAAAAATAAATATCATAAAATTAAATATGAAATCTGTTAATACGTTTTAAAAAATAATTAAATAATATATATATATATATATATATATATATATATATATATATATATATATATCATATCATATGAGAATGTCATTTTTACGTGAGAACATAAAAATTAATTTGAACCATTAGATTTTAAAATAAATGGTGGAGATTAAGTGTTCCTTTTTTTCTCTCTCCTCTATCATTTATTTTAATAATAGAGGAGAGAGAAAAACAAAAACCACACAAAATCTCCATCATTTATTTTAAAATCTAATGATTCAGATTCATTATCATGTTCTTACATAAAAATGACATTCTCATAGCATATGAACTCATATATATATATATATATATATATATATATATATATATATATATATAACTTAAATTTCATAGACTCGTTCGTCGAATGCCCTTGTATCTGTGGACTCATTTGTCGAATAAGTCAATATATGATATTAAAGTTATTTGTTGTTAATAAATATATTTACGTTTTAAAGAATATAATATTAGAATATATAAAGATGACACAAACTATGTCTTATTTTCAAATATATATAAAGAAAAAAATAATATATACATATTTTAGAATAAAGAATTTTATTATATTCCAAAAATCAATACAAAACGAATGTGATTCGAAGATCCATCCAGCTGCACCTAAGGAAAAAAAACTCAACAACTTAAGGCAACATTAGATAGCTTAAATGACTTCTAAGATTAGGTCTTGTCCAACATCTATAAACTATAATATCAATGATCTTATGAACAACATTGATATTCTTTATTTTTCCTCCAACACAATGTTGATCTCTGAACCACCAAACTTCATAAATTGTCTCTGCAAACGCACATTTAAGGATTCTATCCTTGTTGTTTTTACCTCTACTTGTGCTAAGGAACCACTTAAGATCTTCTTTCCAACTAAGAGGGTTATGATCAATTAACAACCAAAATAACACTTGCCTCCAAATGTCGTGTATTCTACTGCAATTGAACAAACAGTGGCTGAGATTTTTCTCCTCATTACAAAAACAACACCTTGTGTCCTCAATAAAACCAAATTTCTCCATTCTATCTTTTTTGGCAAGCCTTCTATTACAAGCTAGCCAAAGGGTGAAGAGGGTCCGAGGTCTACTAGGATTGTCAAATCAGATTTGGTGCCAACTTACTTTATCTCTCTCAGCTTCGATAAGCAAGTAGAATTGTTTGGTTTGGACTGACTGCTAAATTAGATTTATCAACCTTTGATTTCCTTAAACTTTTTGCCTTTGTTTCATAATTGACTTGACAATCCAAGACCATCTATTTCTCATTGGAATTTCCATTATGTCCTTGTCTTTCATATAATAGAAATGGATCCACTTGATCCAAAGGCTATCTCTTTTCCTACTAATGTTCCACAAGAGCTTAAGAAGATTTGCAACTTTCTAATCCTCTAGATCAACAATATTCAGACCACCCTAGCTTTTGCTTGTGCAGACTTTCTTCCATGAAATATGAGCCTTTCTCGTGATCTCACCAGTACCAGACTGTAATACCCTAATTTTTACCCCTAAGATCCCACATATCATCTGCATCTCATATCACAAACATCACAAGCTTTGGTTCTCTTATCCTCCTCTGAAGGTTCGTTCTTAAGTGAGATCGCCAAGCACCCATGTTCTCTTATTTGTTTGATGTTTATATTTGTTTATGTTTGCTAACCATTAATTAAAATCCAAAAAAATGTTTGTTTTTCCTTTACTAACTTTTTCAGGAAGAATTTGGACCAAGGATATCAAATACCAGTCCCCTAGCTCGAATGAGTTTCATCAGAACAAAGTCAAATTTGATCTGCAAACAATTCAAAAATCATCTGATCAAGAGTTTCCAAGATCTAATTGATTATTATTCAAGAGACTCTAAGGTTCATGTCTTTATTTCCATGCCTTCTTTAACAAGCAAGAAGAATCGAGCTAGAGCCAAGACAGCACATCAAAAGGCCAATTTTCATAACTTTCCACTGTGGTAATCGATTACCAGCATTAGGGTAATCGATTACTCTGTGCGTTTTTTTGTGAAAATGTGCCAAATTCAAATTCAACAACATTTAGCACCAATTTCATCATTTGAGAATATTCTAGATCACCTCATTTTAATTCCCCTACCTCGTCATAATTAATTCCCACCATACACCCTCATTAATTACCACTTGATTTTGATTTTACCTCCAAAATTCAAATTCCAATCCTAATTTTGTTTCCAAACCAAATTCCAAGCCACCAAAATTTCCAAGCCTAAATCCTATAAATAGAGGCCTCATTTCATTCATTTCACAAGCTTTTGATAGCCAAATTCACCTTGTCAAATTTCTTCTTGACTCCCTCAATTTTCTCCAACTACCAAATTCACCAAAGCTCTTTCTTCCTTTGAAAGTTTGTAAGTTCATCATTAGAACTTACTAATCTTTGAGCTAAACCTTCATCCATTCACTCTTTCATCATCAATTTCTGTAGATCAAGGCTTTAGAGTGTGGTTCTTAGAGTTGATTTGAAGAATTTTCATATTTTAAGTGGTAAACTCTTGATCCACCATTGTTGTTCTTGATACATCCTTCACAATGTGATCTATTATTGATTCTTGTTGCTTGATCCTTGGATCTTGCAAATTGTGTTTCGTTGGTGTTATTTGCTGTTGTTTTACTTGAATTTTCGTACACAATTGCATCCTTGATCATGAGGTGTTTGAAGAAATGATTGATCAAGGATTTTGTAATTTTCAAAATGTTTTGTTGCTGTTTTAGCCGGTGTAATCGGTTACCTTCCTGGTGGTAATTGATTACACCCTTGTTTCTACGCTTGGAATTGCTTTTTTAACAGTGGTAATCGATTACCAGCTTTAGGGTAAT